>OX422208.1:323532469-324877969 GCA_949130495.1 Sambucus nigra
ACCCCAAAATTTTGGTATATATAATTGAATATTAATTGACTTCTGTCAAATAAAATTATGCCAAACACGTGGAACCCCTAAACATTTGATATATCTAATTGAATTCCTATCATATCCAGACATTGAGTAGCTGTCTCAGCAAAATTTTGAGTAGTAGAGGCCAGAGCAAAAGCAAATGTTGACATGGTGACCAGTTCATAACGTTGGATATCAAGGGGGGGGGGGGGTGTTGACACTCCCAAAACATCAAATTTCTGAATGACAATCTTCAACAGTAATAAAGATTGTCATTCATAAACGATTAAACTTTATGATCATGTGGAAGATAGAAATAAATTTTAATCCAATCTTGCAACTAATATTATTATTAACCAATATACAATATAGATAACGAAGAGGCAAACTTTTTATAAAAATGTAGACAACACAACACAAAAGACCAATAAGAAAAATGCATATATATGGTTTTAAAGTTACTTAAAACAGGGTACCTCAACATGAATGCATACTGATATAGTATTTGAGAATAGCAAAAACATAAAGTGCCTAATTTGAGAATACAAAAAATAGTAAAAAACTAGAATGCCTACTGAAATAGAATTTGGTAATAGCAAAAACATAAAATGCATAATGAAATAGTATATGGGGAAAGATGATTTGTGCACTTAAAATGTGAGAAAAGGGAAAACATTGAGCAATAAACCAACCTGTAAATGTCAATTTAAAGAAACCAAAAATAAAAGATTCAAACATAATCACTAAACCCAAACTCTATGAGAGCTACAAAGAGTTTTTTGGGTGAAAATGAACTTGAAAATTCAGATATTAAACAAGTTTCGAAATTCTGACATAGCAAAGTAAAATTCTCACGGTATAAAGCAAGTTTTAAAATTAACAGGGGATTTTCGAAGAACTAAAATGTCGCTCCCACAAACGTGTCAATAATAATAAAAAAAAGAATACAAACATACAACCTGCTTTAGCATCAGATGAACATCAAAATTCATCCAATAACAAACACAACACATAGAGGTATAGATAGTATACAAAGTTTAGTTTGATGGAATCAAAATAGAGATTTGATTTCTCCTAGATTGCCACATATTCTCTGCTCTCATAAAATGTAGAGATCTGACCGGGGGGTAAAAATGGGATAATTTGGTCTTTTTAGACACAACATCCTTTAAATTAAAAAAATTAATCATCCGGTCTATTGAAAGAAAATAGGGGTTGAAATAAAACACCCCAAAAAACGTCAAAATGGTTTTCTACCTAGAGATCAGATCTAAAAAAAACACTCATCACCGGAACCATACATAACACACTAAAACCTACAACAAAAAAGGATAAATCTGCAACAAAACAATAGAAAAAAAGCATTAAACACATCAAAACCATCGAAATATTATACCTTTCCCCTGTACACAGATGCTGAGTAAATATTACACCTCTCCCCTTTACACGATATGATGAGACAGAGAATAGAACACACCTCCCATCAAGGGTGCTCCTGCAAAATATATATACCCATATCTAAAGCCCATATAAGACTCGAAACCTTAAAGTCCGTAAGGGAAAAATCTTTAAAAAAAATACATACCCAACAAAAAATATCTCAAATCCACACCTTCTCACTCCAAACGGACTAAGAGAAAGAGAGGGTCTTTCCATGGATCTTCCCACATAAATTGTTGGTATGTTGATGTGGTTTAAGGTTGTTGATGTGGTTTTCTGAGTGGGAGTTGTGGGATGGTGGGGTGCGGGGGGATGACTAGGTTAAAGAGAGAGATCTAGATGTTTGGCAGCAAGATTCTTATGGGAGGACGTTGAAAAGTACAAAGGAAATGAATGTTCCCTTTTTCTCTTTTTTGTGTGTTACGAATATGACCTTCATATTTGAATTAAAGGAAATTTTAGGAATAAAATGAGGAGGAAAATAAATTTTATTGGGATACAATTGTAATTACAATTAGAGTATAACATGAAATGTGGGAAGGTACAGAGTATTATTGTATATATCTTGATCTCACCCTCCATTTGTTACTTTGTTGTCAAAATCTTGACCTCTAATTAAGTTATCTATTTATGGAATAGTAACAAAATTTTACTCCTTATTATATAGATGTGTATATCCATATCTCTCTTTGTATATTTATGTGTATTGTGTATGTTTTCTAAAACTCCAATTTTTTTTGTCACCCAATTTCATATGTATACATATATATGTGTATATATATATAGCTTTTACTTTTGGGCTATATAATATATCACAATTGTTTTTGTTGCCCCTAATTAAGTGGTACTCCATGAATATTATTATTTTTTTAATTCAAATTTTGTTGATAATTTCAGGGAACTCTCCTTAATTATTTATTTATTTTTTTGTTTATCTCTAATAGAGGATGGGGATTGTTGTTGTTTTGGTTTGTTGGTATTGTTTGGCGGTTTGGATTGATTTTGGTTGGGTAGGTCCCAATTTTAGCAATCTCGAATGGCCCCTCGTGGTCGTCGCACCCGTCGCATAAGTGACTCTCCCGAGGAACGCTCTTCTTCCTCATCTTCATCCTCATACGATGAGGACTACAATGTTAATTTGTTTATTCCTGACCTTAAATTGAGTTGGAGGACTCTCACCAGTCATACCCAATACCATACACATGGTTTTTCCACTAGGTCTATTGTCTGAGAAAAACTTGTCCATCTCACATCTCTAGCAGGCACCATAGTTCACTCCTGGATATCTGACTTAGGGTGGGACCCCTTGTTCAACCTCACTCACACAATTTTTCCCGACCTTATTTGGGAATTTTATTTTTGGATGTCTGTGCAGGAGGATCATATTTTCTCTCGAGTCAGAGGTCGGGAGATCATTGTCAGTCCTGACTCCATAACTCGTCTTATCTCTTTAGCCAGAATCAATAATACATCCTACCCTTGGGCTCCCGCTTCTCATCCTGACCCCACTCTGATTATGATCACCGTGTGTAGGATTCTGCAACCCGGTACTGTTACCATTTCCCATAAAAATTTACATCTGGATTTTATGGTCTTAAAATTGGATTATGTGTGCTTATCTCATTCCACATGCAAACTCAACTCAAATCACTAAGATGAACGTTGACCTCATGTTTACCATTAGCATTAGGGCTGCCATCGACCTACCTACCTTCCTTTATTTATCTTGTCATTAAGTCTGTTCGAGTCAACCCCTCCAGTCCCGCTAGACAAGCACTCCCCTTTATCATTATCATTACCCGCCATTGTCTTGCTATCGGCTGCCCTCATTTTACCACCGATGTCCCTGTGACCCACTACCAATCCATTGATATGTCCTCTGTTGGTAGGTCTCGTGGTGATTTACCCCCCGATACTCCTCATCTCACTCCCTCTTAATCCGTATCCTCATAATCCGCCACTCTCTCCACCCCTGCTCCCTATAGACCAACACCCTCTCGTGCTATCCCTAGACTCTCATCTTCTCATGCTCCCTCACCCCTTGAATCGGAGGATATTAGGTTTATGCGTTCACAGGTGGAGAAAATTCAAGAAGATCGGTGCCAGGACAGGGTAATTCATCAGAAGCTATTCATTTCCATGCAGCAGGATAAGGGGGCTCAGGCTCGTCGCGAGGAGGCTCAAGCACATCTGGATGAAAATCAAGCGCATCGTGATTCTATGCTTCTTGATCACCTTGAGGAGATTCGTCGCATGGAGATGCGCTGTGGTGCTGGCTCATCCTGTACTGGGTCCCTCCCAGATGATTCACCACATGATGCCCCAACTCCTTAATTTCATTTATATTTCAGTTTACTTCATCTTTTGTACTTGTGAGGGAGAGCGAAACATCTTTATTTACATTTTCTCTCTTGTACCTATTTCTATGTTTTGGTTAGATTATCTTTAATTGATGTATGGATACTTGACTTTTTCATCTCTAGTTAATGTTATCTCTATCTTGTTCATTCAATTACTGCATATATGGATCTTGGATTGTTTTCCATTTTTGTCTTTTGCTTTTATTCCTCCTATCCTCCTATCCTTTGTCTTTTTCGAACAAAAAAGGGGAGAAACATTGATAGGGGGAGCTCTTATTAGGGGGAGCTAATTATATTTTAATATATGTAATACTCATGATTAATTAACTTGCTTTATATTCTCATGTTTAGTTAATGCTTGATTTATATTCTCTATTTCCCCATGTGTTTTATGTATTTGTTGTTTCATTTGTGTAGGATGCATCACCTACTTTTCTGCATCACACCGTCAGTCGAGTTATGTAGTCTGTCCGTTTATTTGGGTTTTTGGGACGGGCTTTAGAATCATCTTGACGACTCGCTTAGCAAATTTATTTATTTATTTATTTTTTTATTATTTCGTTTTGTCCCGAAATAACCAAAGGGGGAGATTTGTAAGGACAAATTTCCAATCGAGTCATTTTTAGTATTGTCTAAATTACGTTGGACATAACTCCTTTGGGTAATTTCAAATCAAGCTTCGTAAAACCTTAGAGAATCGGGCATCCAAAGTTCACGCGACATCAATATGCATTTCAATTCCATTCTCCTAAAAAGGTATATGAACGAAATCATTTTTATGTGTTGGAGTAATTTTCATAAAAAAATAATTTTCATAAAAACCATTTTTGAAATTAATTTAAACCCTTTTTAAAGAAAAAGGAAAGTTCGTTCGAAGTTTCTCCAAGTCGTTCAAACGACCTGGATCTAACTACCTAGCCCAGCCTACATTAGTATCTCGTTAGAAGTTCATTAGAAATGTCATTCGAATGAACTCATTCGTACAAGATTTCTAACAACTTATCTAACATCTGTACCGGACTATCGTTAGATATCTCGTCCGAACAAAAGGTCGTTCGAACGACCTCATTCGAACGAGATCTGTCAGTTTTGAAATTTTTTTAACTGTTTTCCTGTAGTTATTTTCAATACCTTCCATGGTAAACTCTTTTCCAGTTTTAATACATGGACAAAAATCAGTTTTTTTTACAATGAAGTTTTTACACATTCTTGAGAACAAAAATATCACGTCTTCCTTTTTTATGAAAAACTCTTCTCCAACACAATTTAACTTTTGAACCAAAACCCCATGCCATCAACCTAAAATTCAACAAGTACACTTGTGGTGGATTTCTACGTTCAAGATTAATGGAGACGGTAGTTTGGGCTTCGATGGATACCGCGACACGAGTAGTGTTGAGCAACGCGTTGTACCTTCGTGTACTATAAATTCGAAGGTAGCGGACGACATCAGCATGTCTTGATTGAGTCAAAGTCTGTAAGTCTTTTGAGTCCTTTGTAAAACCTATTTATAGTGGGTTTGTCTAGGCCCAGCCGTCCGAGTTTTTTCCCATTTGGGTTTTCCTCGTACATCAGCACCTTGTGGTTGTGATTTTCACACTTTACTTTATTAAATCACCTAGATGTATGCATAGGATAAAAAGGATAAAATTGGATAATTTTATATCTCTTAATCATGTTATAAATCCCATCACTTTAATTGTTAATTGCTTATGATAACCATTAAATTTGCAAAGGAAATTAAAATTGGAATATTTCTCTACTTAGCAAAATTTTTAATAGTTTAGTGTGTGTGTGTATTCTACGTAATAACCTCAGTTCATATAACCGTATAACTTCAAGATTGATCCAAAACTAATGTCTCATAAGGTGAATGTCATCGATGGATCAAAGATGATAAAATAGAGAAGGATAATCTACTCAAGGCAGAGGTACGAGGTCATTAGAGATGAGATTAAAAATCTTGAGGAGGCTGAGTTCGTTAGAGAGGTGATATACCTTAAATGGCTCTCAGATGCTGTCATAGTACCTAAATCCAACAACAAATGGAGAATGTACATGGACTTCACCGATTTGAACAAATCTTGTCCTAAAGACAACTTTCCTTGCCCTCTTATTTATCAGATGGTAGATGCTAAGACAAGGCACAAATTGATGAGCTTCATTGATGCATACTCCGGTTACAATCAATTTTTTATGGACCTGATCGACGCAGAGAAAATAGCCTCATTATCGATAAGGGTACCTATTGTTATAAGGTTATGACCTTCGACTTAAAGAACGCCGGGGCTACATATCAACGATTTGTAAATAAGACTTTTAAAGACCAGATTGGAAAGTCTATGGAAGATCATGTTGACGATATATTGAGCAAGAGTCTGGAGCCGACACTCATGTGGCCGACCTTGAAAAAACTTTCATCACCATGGACGAGTACAAGATGAATCTCAATCCAACCAAATGTCTCTTAAACGTCGGATCTGGAAATTTCTTGGGTTTCATCGTCAATCAGAGGGGTATAGAAACTAACGCAGAGAAGATAAAAGCCCTGATAGAAATGCAGATCCCAAAGACCATCAAGGACATTCAGAGGCTCACTGGACAAATAGCCGCACTAAACAGGTTTGTCTCTAGAGCCACTGATAAACGTCTTCCATTTTTTAAGATTCTTAGAAAATTTTTTGAGTGGGACGAGGAATGAAAGAGAGCTTTTACGGAGATAAAGTCTTATATCGACTCTACACTTTTACTCTCTCGTCCTGTCCAAGAAGAAAAACATTATCTATACTTGGTCGTGTCTGAGTCGTATGTTAGCGCGAAGAAGGTACGAGATGATGAGGGTGTGCAAAAAACAGTGTATTTTAACAGCAAGGCCCTCCAAGGGCCTGATCATAGGTATCCGAAGATGGAGAAACTGTCTTATACCCTAATCCATGCTTCAAGAAAGATGAATCCATGCTTCCAATCCCACACAATGGTCTTCTTGGAAGATTCACCCCTCAGACATGTCATCCATAAACTCGAGAAATTGGGTAGGTTGATGGCCTAAGTCATTGAGCTAGGAGAACACAACATATTCTACCAGCCGAGGGTGGCAATCAAGGGGTGGGTCTTAACAGACTTTATGGAAGACTTCACCTGGGCCGAGGCTGCCAATGAATAAGCAGACTGTCTTAAAAGGTCGGACGAAACCATTATCGAATCGACAAAGGCCGAGACAAGCATGTCGAGACTTCTTATAGTCGAGACTAACAAGTTTTTTCTTAAAAATGGTGTTATTGAAGAAGGGCCATTTTCAGAACGGGAAGTGTGGAACTTGTTTATCGATGGTTCATCCTGCGGAAATGGGAATGGTGTCGGCCTAATTGTGTCGGCACTAGACGAAACAGATATAAAGTACATGTTGAGGTTCAGTTTTAAGGCTTCCAATAATGAGTTAAAATATGAGGCCCTCATAGCCGGAATCTCCCTCGCCAGATCTCTTAACGTCGGCTAACTTTTATTCCATAACAACTCTCAGCTTGTAGTTGACCAGGTCCTAGGGATTTATGAAGCCAAAGACGACATAATGGCAAGGTACCTAGAAAAGGTGAGGAATATGATGAAGTAATTTAATGAGATCAAAGTCAAAAGGGTGCCGCGGTTGGATAATAGCCGAGCCGATGCTCTGGCGAGGCTAGCTTCGGTCATAGGAACAGGATTAGGAGATAGGTGCCAGTAGAAATACTTCATCGGCCGACCATAGAAGATGATGACACGAAGCTAAATTTTTTCTTTAATTTAGACCTGGGACCATCTTGGATGGACACCCTTATTTAGTATATTAGAGAGGGTAGTTTTTCGGAGTCTAAGGTCGAAAGAAGGAAGCTGAGATACAAAGCCGTTAAGTTTTCTATCTTAGGGGACGTGCTATATAAGAAGGGGTTTCCTTTACCTCTGCTCAGATGTGTCCACCGAACATAAGTAGATTATATTTTGAAGGATGTTCACGAAGGTTCTTGATCAAGACATATTGGGGAAAGATAAAAGGAAAAGAGGATTGTCACTCAAGGGTATTAATGGCCGACCATAGCCAAAGACTCAGTCGAGTACGTAAAGAAGTGAAACAAGTTCCAGCGGTTTGCCACCATGCCTCATGAACCCCATCAACCTCTGAATCTTATCACCTCACCAAGGACATTTATAGTGTGGGGGATTGATTTGGTTGGACCTCTGCTAAGGGCCATGGGGAACTACATATATTTGATTGTGTCGATAGAATACTTTTTAAAGTCGGTAGAGGCCGAGGCCATAATAAGATCACAGAAAATAAGACCTTTCAGTTCATGTGGAAGAACATCATTTACAGATACGGCTTGAGAAATACAGTCATCTCAGACAATGGTACCTAGTACACGAACATCTCTTTGGATAAATACTGTAAGAAGGTCGGCGTCAAACAGTTTTCCTCATCGCTTGGTCGACCCTAGACCAATGGTCAGACTGAAGTCACCAATAGAACTATTTTGGATGGAATTAAGAAAAGGTTGGAAGATGCTAAGGGGAGATGGACTGAATAGGTACATAATGTACTATGGGCTAATCAGACGATAGTTAAAACGTCGATAGGTGAGACCCCTTTCATGTTAGCTTATGGATCAGAAGCTGCGGTGCCTACAAAGATTGTTCTCCCAACTCATAGAGTCTAGATGTATGACCTTGAGGGAAATATGGCAGAGAGAAGACTTGACCTATATCTGATTGAAGAGAGAAGAGAAGATGGAGAGGTTAGGCAAGAAGATTACTAGCAGGGGATGGTTAAGTTCTACAATAAGAGGGTAAAAGCAAGGTCGATAGCGGTGGGAGATTTTATTCTAAAAAGGATATGGCAGAAACCTAAAAAGATCCATGCCAATTGGCATGGTCCTTACAGAGTAACTGATGAAGTCATCCCAGGGACATAACCACTGGAAAATCTGGAGGGAGAGCCCTTCTCCAACCCCTGGAACGCCGACCATTTAAGAAGATACTACCAATAAAAGATCTTGGAGTTTATCTTATACATTTTTCTTTTTCCATTGTATGGTATAGTCTATCAATGAAAATTATCTTGCATGTGTTCCCTCATATCATGTTTATAGAAATTAAATTATATGGTCCAAATGTCCTCAAGCTATAAAACATCATTCGTGGTGAAATAACAATAACCCAAAATTAGTGAAATGATAACCGAGAGGGGCCGACCCCATCCATGGATTTTCAATAACACCAAGGGGTCAATTTAATTAATAAAACATCATTAATTTGGTGAATATGAGATGAAACACCATCAGTTTGGTGATCTCAGACCTTAAACATCATTAACTTGGTGAAAAAACCTCTCTCGCCCAAGAATAGTGCATGAACGAGACAATGCTCAACCACGCACTCTCAAAACGATGAGAGGGGGGTATGACATAACACCATAATTTGGTATGTCCAAATTCAAAATCACTTGGGTGTGGTTCATTATTAAAACATCATTAATTTGGTGAATATGAGATGAAACACCATCTGTTTGGTGATATCAGATCTTAAACATCATTAACTTGGTGAAAAAACCCTCTCTCGGCCGAGACGATAGTGCATGGACGAGATGATGCTCAACCACGCACTCTCAAAATGATGAGAGGGGGTATGGCATACCACCATAATTTGGTAAGTCCAAATTCAAAATCACTTGGGTGTGGTTTATTATTAAAACATCATTAATTTGGTGAATATGAGATGAAACACCATTAGTTTTGTGATCTCAGACCTTAAACGTCATTAACTTGGTGAAAAAACCTCTCTTAGCTGAGATGAGAGTGTCTGGATGAGACGATGTTCAACCATGCACTCTCAAAATGACAAGAGGGGTTATGGAATAATGCTATAATTTAGTGAGTCTAAATTCAAAATCACTTGTCAGTTATCCTTATCTTTCCTCATAGATGAGACGAGATTTCAAGTATTATGAAATTTGGTGTTGAAATTACTACCAACATAAAGCATATAGTAGATGTAACAGATAGAATATGCAAGTAAATAATTATATTCCAAAGACAGATCAAAAGAAAAGAAAAGCGTTCATGTGTTACATCAGATAAAGGGCCATAGGTCACAGACGGCCGCCCTGAAAAAAATGAAAAACATTAAGAGAATTCCGTTTCATTGATCATGTACTGTATCATCGGCATCTCCAAGGGCCGAACCATTAGTAGCAGAAACCTTGGCCTCATAAGCAACCTCGATCTCTTCACCATTGTTCTCAAACTCGGTTGTATCCTCCTGAGCTCTAAAAGTGTCAGGGTCAAACTCAGCACCCCCACTAGGCAATTTAACATCAACGCGAGTTATCTCAAGGAGAGGGTCACTGAAGTCAAGACCAACGACGTCCCAAGAAGTCAAGATCCCAGTGTTAGCTTGCCTTAAAGGGGCCCATCGACAAGTAGTTCTTATGCCTCTATCTAAATACTCAAAAGCATGGTCGTTGTACTCTTCAGACTCCTTATAGTTATCCACAGCAGTCTGGATGGCAACCTTTATCTCAACTTTATTGTCAACAGAGAGATTCTTTAGAGTTTTGGCTTGATCTGCCTTGAGGTTGGTTATCTCATCTTGAGACTACTTCAGAGCCTTCTGGGAATCCTCAAGCTCCTTCCTCAGATTTCTCTCAGTGGTCTCGGCCTCTATTTCTTTTTGGATCAGAGGTATCTTCTTATTAATCCAATCCCCAGTCGATAAAAGGGATATAAGACCCTACAACCAAAGAAGACTTAATTAGTATTTGAAGGAAATAATGAGACTACACTTAACAACTTATAACTGAACTTTAGCAAAGATACCTGAACAGTATCGTGAATGGAGAACTCAGTAAGAAGGGACATGTCCATGGCTTGCAAAAATTGCTTATCAGCATCAGTTATCAGAGAGCCGACACTGTCACAAGCCTACCTGGGATTTCCAATGATGCTCTCATCATCCACTTTCAGCTTCGATAAATAAGCTGCAAGAACCTCATCCGTGGATATGAGGATGTCTTGATCACCCCAACTTTGTTTTGGGAGACGCGAAGAGATTTTTTCTTCCTCTCAGCCTTTCCTCTTCTTCGTGGACTCATTATTTCCACTAGGGCCGCCAGGAGTGGTCTTGGAGATAGTAGTGGAAGAGGGGTTAGCTCCCTTGACATACTTGTTGACAAGTTTAGTTAAATTCTTGGCCACCATCTCCCAAAGGTAATCTGATACATTTTCTGGACAATCTACAAAAAGTGGACAAGGTTAGCATTAAAAAATTGAAAAAATATAACACATCAGTTCAGGAAGAGAAGTCACTCACGTAGCTCGATTAAGGGGTCAACCCCTATACGTGTATGGGATAAGTATTAAGCGGTCATCAATTGCTCAAATTTCATGAGATGACCTTTGCCGCCTTGATCCCTAAGTTTCTTAAGTTTTTTTAGCAACATTAGGGTTCAAGCCCGAATTAAGGTTGACCGACGCAGAGAATTTGACCCACCTCATAAGGACCCTGGGCTCAAAGGTACCACAGGCTTCATCGAGACCAAATTCCCAAGATCCCAAAAGAAAGAAGTAGTGGGGTTTCCAGGCATGGTTGGATGTCTGGGTGACCAACAAGACCTTATTGTAAGACCTCCTGGCTATGAGATGATAGTAGCCAGGTTGAGTTTTGGGGGAAGACAGGGTATAATAAGCCATAAAGATATTAACTGGAAGGTCGGTTTGATGAACCATCTTCTAGAGATATACAAATCCGAGAATAACTCTCTAGGCATTAGGAGAAATATGGGATGGGGTAACTCCTAAGCAGGCCAAAATTGCACATACGACGAGGTGAATAGGTAGTCAAAATCCTACCTTGAATATCTGCTCATAGGCACATAACTTGCCCTATCTGCTGTCAAAGTCTCTCTCGTCCGCAGATGGTTTCCCCATGGAAATGGAGGGCCCAATGACTTATAAGTTTCTCTAAGTCATCAAATTAACCTCAATGACTGAACTCTCGTATGACTCAGCTATGGATAGGTCAAGATTTCTCTCTTCACCATCATTGTGTGATTTTTTTCTCGTGGTTAGTTTGGATCACCACTTAGAAAGTTTTGCATAAGCTTATCCCTCGTAATAGCCAACAGAGGAATGGAATTAAATGGGGGAGGGATAACAACTTTAGGCTCATCAATCTCAATGGAGGCATCAGACCGATTTGATGACTCAGACCTATGATAAGATGAGCTGCGAGAGGAGATCTTATATGCCTCAAACCCATCATCATGGTATGAGGAATGGGCCATAGACTCGTCAGAAGGGTCAGCATTATCAGATGGTTCAAAGATTGACATACTTTCATTTTTAGAAGAAATTGAAACATGTATGGGATCACTTGGTTAGGCAGTGCTAGGGAGGACAACAACTAATGGGTGTGGAAATATAGGTTGGAGGGGGAAGATCTCAGCCTTTCTTCTCTCGTCTTCCTTAAGCTCAATCTTCCCAATCTCTTAAAAAATACATCTCACAGGGTCTTGGAAATGCCTCATCTAGTTCGTACAAACTTCTTAACATGAACAAGACGAGGATACACTTAACTAAATTATGAAGGGGGACAAACAAATTAAAGAGTTGACTTCAGTTAACCAAAGGATCAAATGTAAGAATCTCAATCGTTCCTAATGAAGAACAACTAAGAACAGATCGACAAAACCCGTCGAAGAAGGTGATCAGAGGTCACCTGAAATCTCTACAGTGTTGATTAAACACCCAAAACCACTAAAACCACCTCTACCAGTTCCACTAAGTCAATAGACGCGAAAAAAAGAAAATCTAAACCCTAAAATCTACCTTAGAACCTCGCTGAAGAAATTAAAAGCCACTAAAAAATGCGAAAATAAGAAATGAGAACTGAGAACAGTAGAAAAGTTACAGGAAGAGGGGTAGCTAGAGAAGACGAGCCTCTGAGAGATAAAAAGGGGGGCAATCGAGCTTAGAATGTAAAGAAAAGGGGTGCAATGCTTGAAGGATGGTTATGGCAGTGATTGAGGATTTGACAGCTTAGAAGTGGGAACATGTTTTTAACACAACAATGGGGAAGAAGAAGGGAAAATGGTTTTTGTGTTTTAAAAGTCTTCAAATGATTAAGCACCCTTACCCACTCTCACCATTACCTAGGGATCAAAAACCAAGGCATTCAGCCGCCAGATTACGCTTGAGATAGATGCTATCCAATCAGAATTAAAACGAGTCGAGCGCGTAATCCATTCAAAGGACTCAGTCGACTCATATCCCCGAGTCATGTCCTCATTTGGATGTTGGGAGGCTAGGGGTGATTGATGTATCCAAATATGGCCTCGTCTCCATATGATACCTCCTCACCCCAAACAGTCGAGCTGCCAGTAGGAGTTCACAGGATGTTTCCAGGACTCGTCAAGAACCGGGGTCAGCCTTGTTCACAATAATATTGACCATCAAGTGGGCCAATACTTTAGGGGAAGCGCTTCAGTAATAAGGGCGCCTCTCGTCTACTCATACAACCGATACAAGGAAATATTAGATTAATTAACCTCGGCCATCATTCCTCAGTAGAGATCACACTTGGAAGTTTCCCGCGTTAGGCCATGCATTATGTTGGCAACATCGTACTCGACGAAGACGAGACTCCTTCAAATGAAATTTACTGTACGAGCAGACAGGGTTCCAGCATAGAAGATATCATGTGGGAAAAACCATTGCAAGAAGATAATTCCCTCACGTGAGGGAATATTACATCATTATTATATCCATGTGTTAGGGATATGTGTCTTCATCTTATTGGGAGTTTCCTCATCCACATGTTGATTGCATACTTCGAGGGTACACTACACCCCCCAAGTCCTATATATATTCTTCATCTTCTCCATGAGAAGGGATTGATTATTCAAACCCTAGCTAAAACTCTTCTCATTTGTATATATATATATATATATATATATATATATATATATATATATATATATATATATATATAGAGAGAGAGAGAGAGAGAGAGAGAGAGATAAAGCTTTAGTGTTGTATCCATGGCCATTAGTGCCCTTGTTTAGTGGATTTCTCACACACACTCACACAGTGGATGTAGGCCTAATTGTCTAAACCACATTAAATCAATGAGTTCTTCTCCTTATCCTCACCTCCTTCTCTCATATATACATACATCCATCCTCATTGTTGTGCTGTGATTGAATTAAGCTACTCATAATCTTATCTTAATCTGGTGGTGCTGATTACAGCATCATCAATATTCATTGTCTTCCAAGATAAGTCATTTAACATCCACGGGACACATATTTTGATATTCTCCCTTTAATAATTTATTATTATCTGTTTTTGGGCTACCCGAAAAAACTATTTCACTGGTCATGTCACGAATTTTACTAACATTTTTGGGTTCTATTACGGGACAAGTTACTTTTCATTACAATAATGATTCCTTATCATGGAATGTAGTTGAGGATACATGTAGTGTAGAGTTTCTTCCTATTAAAATTTTATATTGTGACCTTGTTATGTTCAATTTTATATTTGGAGTTCATTTAGAGGATTTTAATTATTTATCAGTTGATCAATTGTATATTCAGAGGAATTATTATGACATTTGAGGTGTATTAGTTTATTCATTTTTAGTTTCTTATTGTACTTGTATGGATATTCAGTTTTTTGTTTATAGAAATATACGTATAAGTTAAGACGATCCATATTTATTTGAACTGTTAAGTTATCCCAATTACCTAGTATGATATTAATTGTTTGACTCTCATAAATTGGGTATTTAGGATTAATCACCATGGGTATTAAATTTCGGTGTCAAACCTAGGGAGGGGGAAACTCCTTTCCACCTTGACTGTCTCTAACACGATGATACTATATTTCACACTTGATGTTTAAAAATATCTTTTAACTCCCCATATGCCCTCGAACTAGGGAAGAGGTCCCAAAGCTAGCCCTTGACCTCAGACATACCATTACTTATCTTATAAAGCCTCTGTTACCTTCAAGGGTGAGCTATGGTATCGTAGAAAGCCTCAATCACACATCCTCCCCTAGAAATGTTGGTGGTTCCAACATACTTCCTCAAGCAAGCTCAAAAACCACAACATTGATATTTTATTAATATTTGTGCTTAGATCAAACCTCAAAGTGAAGGATAATGAACTCCCCTGGTCATCCCACCCTCAGTCACAGGATGTGGTAATACGAGGTACCTCAAAATTAGTTTTTATCAAGTTCACATTTCTTTCAGACCTCTTGAACCTATGGTAAAGCTCATGCTAATAGTGTGATGGACTAGGTGAGAAGTATAACACTATTCCACCTATAGCCACTATCCATCCCCACTTTCATTGAATGTTACCATCAACATTAAATGCACTCAACAACAAAATTACACTATTTGCAATTATTTTTCCCAACACTCCACTAGCTTATTAACACTGACACACTTGAGGGATAATCCAACCATATTGTGATATCCCACTCGTTTTATTTCTTCAAGAGATACCCTACAAATAGGAAGCTGCTGGAAGGTGAAAGAGTATTGATCTCTATCTTCCAAAGATATTATATCATTCAAATAATTAGGCACCCGAGAGTTTTAGTATTTCACGTGTTTGTACTCTATTCCACACTCACGACCCATTGTAGTGAGCTTATGTTTGTAATATGGACTAGTTTTATTCTTCATTCCATTTTTATACCTTTCTGAGCCCTAAAGTAGAACTTAGTAACCCTTAGAGAAGTCATTTAGTTACTTCCTAAGGTCCTTTAGATTACTAACAAAGGATGAAAGACCTCAGACTTCCTTGACAATAACTCAAGGCATCTCTCTAACTATAATATTAACCTAAAATAAATAGTCATAGCACCTTTATACAGTGGATGTATAACCATCTCTTGAGGTCCATACTACTTTAAATCTTGATATTGTAAATTTTCATTCCACTCCTCTTACATGTTATAGGTCCAAAGGGTAGCACCTGTGGGTATAAAGTCACATACAATTTTAATACTCATCAATTGGGTTTCGTATGTTGGAACAAAAAAATTTAGTCCTCTCAAATACACACTTTTATCCTCTCAAAATGGTGATTAATTCTGCATTAGCTCATTCTTTCAAAGTAATGGATGTCCATCATAAAATGCTCCCGGAGCAGTTCGCTACCATTTTTAGCAACCTCCCTTTACTCCCAGTGGTGGAGGAAGTAGTCTTACAGGGGAAAACCATGAGCCCCAGTTACAACAGGAGAATGATCCATAGGAAGTTCTCGGGGCCCCCACGATCAACAATTCCTAGCCTTGTGAAGGACAAACTATCACTCCCGAGAGATCAGTCCCAAGGATGTTATAAGGTAGATAGTCCCTATTATGGAGAGATAGAAAAAAAATACAAGATCGGTTGAGGAATATCCTCAACCAGTACAAAACTCAAACTCCCAACACCATTGAGTTGGCAGCCGTCTAGAAGATGATGTCTCAATTATCTAAAGGCATTCAACATTATACTCTTCCCCCAACGTGGAAGATGCCTAATATCATACCATTCGACGGGTCCAAGGTCCCTATCAATCACTTGGAAACATACACGTCTCTAATGCTTCTTAAAGATACTACAAATAAGGTTATGTGATGAGCCTTTCCTATTACCTTGAGTGGAATATCCGGGCACTAGTTTTCCAAGCTCAAACTCTGGACTATTATTCACATCACAAAACTATAAAGAGATTTTGCAATTATTTTATTGGAGCTCAGGAAATGAGGAAACCTGTCACTTCCATCCTTCACTTTAAACATAAAGGTTGGGGAATCCCTTAAGTATTATGGAAATATATTGAACCATGAAGATTCGATGTCGGTGATCTGAATGACACCATTTGTGTGGAAAATTTCATCTCAGGTATCACCTCAGAAGACTTACTGACGTCCTTTAGCAAGAAACCTCAAAATTCTATGACTGAACTACTCGAAAGCGTTCAAAGTACATGAATGATGTAGATGCCATGTCAGCAAGGCTGGTTATAGCCTTTCTTTAGTAGATAAAGAGTAAATACATATTCTCCCACCTCAGGGGGTCCTTGGGAGAAACTAAGGCCAAAGAGAATAAGGAGGGGCAATGAAAAGTAAGCATCTAGAAGCAAAACACTTCACACCCCTCACAACCACCGTTGAAGAGGCCTTCATAGCTGTAGCAACCCACGACATCTTGACTTAGCCAAGCACATGAGGACTGGGGATGACAAAATGGAGAAGTCTAAGTATTATTATTTTCCCAAGGGCTATGGCCACAATACAAACAACTTCTTCTGACTAAAGTAGGCCATTGTGGGGAGTGATAAACAGGGTCTATCTCAAGGAATTTATGGGAAAAGGTGCGGGTCAAGATCAACACAAAAATAGCAATAATAATAAATATGATGTCTATATGATTGGTGTCTAGTGCATATATGGAGTCTTTATCGCACGGGGGGGGGGGGGGGGGGGGGGGGGATGGCTCTCTTCTACACTCATAAAGTCCTACCAAAGGGGCTTTCATCATGAAAGGATTCAAGTTAACTATGTCTCTCTCCCCCATCAGTCTCCCAAAGAGATTCAAAAAATGGCCATCCTGGGAGATGAACTCAGGAGGGTCAAGCTACCTCATAACGATCCTTTTGTGATCACAATAGTCATGGAAAATGTCAACATGAGGATAATCTTGATTGATTGGGGGAGCAGCTCCATGGATATCCCATTCTTGGATGATTTTAAAGCCACGAGCCTGAATGCAAAGCACATTCATTCATCCGCTACCCCTCATTGGTTTCAATGAAGAAATAACATATTCCTTAAGGTATACCACTCTCCCCCCTCACAATTAGGTCCAAGAATTTCTACACAACCATCTGGAAAAAAATCATAGTGGTGGACTTCCCCTTAGCCTATAATGTCATCATGGACAGACTATAACTTAATGAGTTGGACACTGTAATCTCATGTTCCAGATTGGTGATGAGGTTACCAAGCCTCAGGGGTAGGGTACGTCTTTAGGAACTTAAAAAAGCTCAAGAGTGCTACATATCTTCCATGGAAGACAATAACAAATCACCCAATGGTCCATAGGGCTTGGCTGAGGCTATGATGATGCTTTAGAATATCTGTGAGATATCATCAGAGGAGTCATCTCCATCACAATAAATATACAAACTATCTCTAAAACATTGGGCATTGAGATGATGATACTAAGCATCTCCACTTCACATGGCAAGGAAAGTTTCCTTCAATACTAGAAGTCCAAACGATATTCAACATTAGAGGTAGGAGAATTATCAGGAAATGAATGCTATCCTATATGAACAACTTTAAACCATGTATTTTTGTACTTAATGTAAAACAAACTTTTTGTTAATCATTATGTAATCAATATCAGTGTTCTTTAAGAGCTTAGGTCTCACGGCCCAAAAATTGAGTTACAAGGACTTCAGACATATATTAAAACTAATAATCACAGGTCTTATGACTCGAAAAATAAATTGTCCTCATGTTTAAACAACCCCTAAAAAATATCATAGTCAAAAGTCTTTGAACCCATAAACACTAAAAGAATTATTGGGCTTTTCATCTATAATTCCAAAAGGCTAAGGTTTAGGGACCCATAGACAATCCATCTCCTCACACCAAATTGTTTCTAAATTCGAAGGTCATAAAACCTTTTAAAGACTTCAAGTTCTAAAAATATTCCAGTCCAGAGGTCTTAGACCTTTATACGGACTTTAAAATTTTGAATTATTTCTCAGTCTGAAGGTCTTAAACCCTTATAAAGACTTAAGATTCTATATTTTTTTAGTACAGAGGCCTCAAACCCTTATAAGGACTCTAAAATGTTAAATTATTTCTATGTGAAGATGTCTTAGACCCTTATAAGGACTTCAGGTTCTAAAAATTTCAGTCCGGAGGTCTTAGACCCTTATACAGACTTTAAAATTTTAAATTCTTTCTATGTTTGGGGGTATATACCATTATAAGGACTTTGAAATCTTAAACATTTCAGTCTGGAGGTCTCAAACCCTCATATGGACTCCAAATTTCAAATTATTTCTAAGTCCAGAGGTCTTAGACCTTTATAAGGACTTCAAGTCCCAAAAAAAACAGTTTTAAGGTCTCAAACCCCGATAAAGACTCTAAAATTTCAAATTATTTCTAAATCTAAAGGTCTTGGACCTTTATAACAACTTCATATTCCCAAAAAATTCAGTTCTAAGGTCTCAGACCCTTATAAGGACTTCAAAATTTATATTTTAAATCTAAGTTCTTAGGATCCTCTACAAATTTGACCTTAAGACTTTATGGCCAAGTTTTTTTATGGCAATGTGGTTGTGCAAAAAATGTGGTCCCCGAGTCTCACAAATCACAACGACTAAGTATTCCATATTTTAAAGTCATTTTCCCAACTATAGATTATAATTTAATATTTTTTATGTTATCATGATTTACCAAATAATCTTAGGGGTTAAGGGTGTACTATATTCTTGGGAAAATTCGAGAATAGGAAGATAACATAAAATTTCCTTGGCAAAGCAAAAGTAAAGCAAGTACGAAATAAAGAATGAAGAATAATGAAATTCCATTAAAATACACCACTTCATTAGAGGTTGGTATATATATTATAGTAAAATGTCCCATGGAAAACAAATATCTTTAAAAAAAAAATTACACGAAAGCTTGTCAAGGCATGAGTATTTGGGGGGTTCACAAAAGCTTCACTTGTTGAGGGCAGAGAGGTAAAGGTCACTTTATTGGTTTCATCCTCTCGACCATCTTGAGTGCTACCATTGTCATTATCAGAGATCTATATTTCTACTAAGGGCTTTGAGAAACAGGCGACACTCATCTACCTTAGGGAATATCGTCTAGACCTTGGCCTTTCAAGCTTCAAAATCGATGCTGAAATTATGAAAGATCAACCTCTTAAGATCTCAAACTCCTTATTATTATCAAGTTGGATCTATAACACAATACAAATATATTCTTGAAGATCTTCGTGATGGAATGGCCCTAAGAATAACTCTTTTGAAGCTACTAACGAATAACTCTTTTGAAGCTACTAACCTAATAAGTCAATTTTTACTTTTCGGTACATAAATCTTTGATTGTCTTCCTCAAGAGCCCCACTTCATCATCAAGCCGAAGGAGTCTAAATTTATAACTATGGATCTTATTCTTTTGGCCTTGGAGAGACTCTGTTGTTACCATAATATCAACTTGATCATGGGTATGTATCTCTTCAACCTTGGCTAGAGATTCGAGAGTAGTGACCAACAAAGAGACACTGTATGTGAGGGTCCTCTCATATGAAAACTTCTCATGTTCTAGTTCAGACACTTGGGTATTCAAAGTATCTTTCTCCCTCTCAAAAGCCTCCACCTATATCTTTTAACTACTAATTATATAGTCCAAGTTGTGTCAGGTTAAGTCCCAATTACTAGCTATATCAATGGCCTTTACTCGTGCTCTACTATAATTAAGAGCATATGCCAAGAGAGTTTTTGTAAGATGTTGAGCCTAAAACATAAGAAGGTATAAGAACAAGGTATAAAATGTTGAAATATTAAGTAAGAAATCAAGTGAATAAGGAAGTACCTTTCCCATCAAATGGACTAGCTCATCATCATTGGCAGGGGTGTCCTAGACCTCAAGGTGTTCACCATGTCAGAGCAATTTATCTTCTCCAGCACATGTAAGGCTTCTATCTTTGAGTATAAGGATCTATCCCCAATGATATATTGGTCACCCTTTGAAAATTCCCCTCTCTATGAGGGGAACCACCTTCCCTACTACTTCATTCTTTGAGACTAAGGGCAACAAGTTCATTAGAATAAAAGGATTTTCCTAGGTTACCCCAGGAGTCCCACCGGCCACCGATTATGGTGACAAGGGTAGGATTCTACCAATTTTCAGACTCGAGACGTCAATAGGGCTAGACCCTAGGTTGGAAGCCTCCACCAATTTGAACACAAGTATTAGAATGTCCATCAAGGTATCGAACTTCAAATTCTTGATGGTCTTAATTCTCCTTATCTTGTTGATCACACTCTCAACAAGGATCTTCATTTCCTCCTATTCACCCATTAAACTAAATAAAGGAAGAACCAATGAGCGTAGAATTAATGAATAAGGCTAAAACAAAAGGAGAAAATATACTCACAAGGAGAATAATAAGAAAGTAGAATGGACTCATCAACTGAAACAGAGCCCCCTTTTGCCCTTAAAGGGTCAGCTTCACTCTTGGTCTGATGATCCTCACCTTCAGATGCCTTAGGAACCTCTATATTGACTTTAGGTATGACCTTATTTTTACCAGAAATCGAAGCACAAGGCTCAGTCCCCATCATGGTTTGCACAATGATCTTAGGGACCTTAAACATGCCCTTAGTGGTAACGACGGCCTTGAAGGGAGTGGAGGACCTCTGAGCCTTTGTAGTCATGGTTAAATTTGACATGGTAGGAGAAGGAATCAATGAAAAAGGATAATAAAAAATTCAAATATCAGAGCAAGGTCGAGTTCAAGCATTGAGATGAAATTAAAATGTCAGCTTACCCACTAATTGAAGAGTACAATGGAGAGTGGGGAATCCAATGGGATCAGTAAAGTCTTTAGTGTACAAAGCTCCCCTAACGAAGATTAACTTTGCCCTCCAATTTTTGGGGGCATTATGATTTTTCTCAAAGGTCATCATGTTAGGTCGAGGATCCAGGTATTTCAAGCCTTTATCGATTCGCTTACTCTATTCTTAAACCTTGTATAGTTTGAAAAATTGGGAAGGAGAAACATAACACTCCTCAAATTAGATTCCATTAAGGCTAATACCATATCCATCAAGGACTTTGATGAGTTATCCACCAACTGGGAAGGGGCTATGTGTAATACCCCGTACTTTTGGCTATATTTAATTTTGGGATTAATTAATTAAATGCGTATTAATTGGAAATTAATTTGGGTTAAAAATACTAACGAGATGCGAGTTGGTATTTGATTATGTGCATACATGTTTTTATATGAATATTGATTTATGAAAAATTTGTCGTAAGATTGATACACGGCATTTTAGAAATTTTGTTGAGACGTGTGTGACCGCCGCGTCCCGGTGTAATATTTTGATTATAAAAGTGAAATTTAAATTCTATTAACCGTATGGTCGTTTCGAGCCCGCCAACGCGTCCGGAAGGGTCGAAATAGTCAGAAAACACTAGCCGGGGGTTTAGTTTGGGTCCCGGGGTATTTTTAGGCCATACCGGCAACATGAAGGGCATTTTAGTAATTTTGTATTTTTGGAGAATTAAAAGTGACGAAAATTGGGAGTTTTAATCTGATTGGGAATTGACCCACTAAGACACTAACCAACCCATATTAACCCAACAAGCTACGTAGGTTATTAGAATTAGGTTTTCTAATACCTTCCCAAAGCAAACCCTAGCCACCATAGCCACCTTTGGAGAAGAAGCTTAGAGAGGGAGAGAAGGAGAAGGAATTCTGCAGAAAACCTTTACCAAAATCAACACCAAATTCAGAGACAATCAAGGCAAGTGATTTAATCTCTTTTAATTCAGAGAATGTTTCCTCCATGTTAGATAATTTGAAGATTTACTATTGTTCTTGGAAGATAAATGAAAACCCATGTTGTTTAGACATAGAACTTGAATATTGAGGACGAATTGCATGTAGAATCATATAGAGATGATTATTCTGGTATTAATATATGTTGGATGTAAGAAAAACGGATTTAGAATGGACTAATTGAGAACTTAAAAGTTTAGGGTTCATGTTCTTGAGAAATTGGGGAAAAATGTAGAAACTTGTGATTTAATGTTGTTTAGGATGTATTAATTCCTTAAAAGATGTTAGTATGTGACCTTAGCATGTTTTAGGATGATTAGAGAACTTAAAACATCGTTGGGACTAATTTTAGAGGAGATTTGAGGAGTATAATTGGTGAAAAACGAGATTGGGAAAATTCTGGGCCGAAACTGGTCCCTCGTTAGAAGACCTTCCCAGGTCGTTCAAACGAGCTCGTTCGAACGAGCTTCTAACGAGTTCACCAGTCGCTGCTAACGAAAAGGAATTTCGTTCGATACTTCGTTCGAACGAGATCTCGTTAGAAGGTACAGTTCGTTCGAACGAACTGGATCTCGTTCAAACAGTCTCGTTCGAACGAGACTTCTAACGAGCTGACAGTTTGATCTCGTTCGAACAGCCTCGTTCGAACGAGACTTCTAACGAGCTGGCAGTTTGGGCCTTTTTGGCCTGTTTTGATTTTTGGAGTCCCGTGAACTTGTTCGAGGGTAGATTTAACATTCCTTTGATGATGTATTGATAGATTTGGGACTTTTGGGTTGTTATGAGGAGTAAATTATATACGAGTGATTTATATCAATGAACCGTTTGGGTTAAGACATGAGTGTCTACTACGACATGAGAATAGATTATGGCGCGTATGATTATAAACCGGAATCGTATAAAGTGTATAAATTATATATTGGTACTAGAATGAGAAATAGTACTACGATTAAACTACGGGATTACTAAGACGTGTGTTTACTTAGTATTGGTATATGAATTATGTGTATGACGTACCTACCATACTTGCTATCACGGGAGGTTTGCGTTCGCTTAGGGCCCTCTAATCCTTGTGTTTCCCGGATTTAGACTGGTTACCTTGATGAACATAGGTCGTAGAAAGACTTAATGGGATATTAATAAGTCTGCTGATCGTGGGAGCGTAGGTATGTGCGTGACCCATGTGATGTGACTGTGTTCGCCTCCATTATTTGTGATGTTGTTATATGTGAAATATTCCTGAGAGACTCGGAATATGTAATCCTTATGTACGTGATGTACCGGGATGGATAGCAGAGTATGTGTGCACCACAGCTTAGTTCTCGGGGTGCTTGTATTGTATATTTATGTTGTGATTAATATAGACTTAATTAATGGGAACCTTCATGTTAATGTTGTGAATATAATTACGGTATTGTTTCGAGATACATAACGGGTTAGCTGATAGTGAAATATATTGCATATTGAGCATCTGAGTTTACGTTAAACCCCTATTTAATTACGAGCGTTATAATGTTAATAGAACCGAGTAATAAGGGTAGGACCTATGACAGTCTAGCTAGATATGATGTCACTTAGCTAGTGGTTTGTGTCGTTGTAGATGGGTACTTACGTTAGGAGTGCACAGTTAGACGAGAGGTGAGAATATCATGTGAGTGCACGTCCTAACATGTACTTTGCATTTAATGTTTTAAATGTTTTTAAAGAACTTGCAGGTTTTTAAAATATCTCCACATTCGGGCTCTGACCCGTTTGCTTTCAAATCTATTTTTCTTTGTAAAACCATTTTAGGTGCCCAGCCACGAGGACACCATGCATAGGATACTCATCCTGGTGACGAGCTGTAGCTGTTTGTGAAAGCTACAGGGATTTGCTTGTAGACGCTTCTATCACTTGGATTCCATAATCATTATCTATCAGTTGTAGGGCATGTTGCCCATTTCTATTAGAGTTACATTTCCATTACAGTTTTCAGACTTTGGCATATATTGTTTTAGTATTCGGTTTATTTATTTCAGTTGTGGGATTGTAGTGAGGAGTTTTCCTCCAGACTTTATTTACATTATGTGATGGTTATTCTTTTTACTTCAGTATGGTGAATGGTGTTATTATTCTTCATTACACTTGTTGCATGTTAATCAGACTTTAAATAAAATTTGGCACTTACTTTTTAAATACTAGGTGGTTAGTAATAATAAAAATGTTTTCGACAGTGATGCTATTAACTGAGCCAACTTGGAATTTTGAATTAATTTAATAAAGGAGTAGCTACCCGGTATTTAATTAGTCGGGGTGTCACAGGTGGTATCAGAGCATCAGGTTCTGGTGTCCTTTAGGATCTGACGGCTTATTATGTTTTCGCTAAGTTTCTTTGATATAGAGCCCTATATTTTAGGACTGTTGTACTCTTTTTGTGTATGCTTCGTTCTTCAGCTATTTTAAGTTTATAAACAGCGAACTTATAAACTTTGTTCTTATTTCAGATGCCTCCACGACGTGCACGACGAGTTCCCAGGGATGCAACGCCCGAACCCCAGCCCGCTCCAGTTCAGGGCATGATGAACGCCTCTGAGGTTGCAGCTATAGTAGCCCAAGATGTAAATGCCGCAATTGCCGTAGTCCAGCAGGCACCACCTCAGGCGCCGGTTGCCGTGCCAGTTCAGGAAAATGCATTCCCGTCTGCTTGGGAGCGTGTACGAGACGCTTTTCAGAAAGCGCATCCGCCAGAGTTTGCAGGTAGTTCAGATGTGGTAGTCTCGAGCCAGTGGAGGAAGGATATGCAGAGGCACTTAAGGATGTATGAGTGCACGGACGTTCAGAAGCAGGTGCTAGCTACTTTCAAGCTAGTTGGATCTGCACTGCAGTGGTGGGAGTCTATTACCACCGTGGAGGAGAGGGATACTCTCACTATTCAGGACTTCTGGGTGCGGTTTGACCGCAAGTACTTTCCGTCGGCTGTTCACATGGAAATGAGGAGGAAATTGATGAGTCTGAAGCAGGAGGGTAAGACTGTGGCCGAGTATGAGGCCGAGTTCACGAATCTGTTGAATATCGTTCCAGATGAGATACCAACAGAGAAGAAGAAGATTGAGAAGTTCACGGACGGGTTGACACGGAAGATCCATCAGCATCTGTTAGGGAACCTTTCGTTGGCCACGTATTCTGATGTGGTTAACGCTGCTTTGTTACACTTCCAGGACCACCGCTTTCATATGGCTGAGGGCAAGAGGTCGGGAGAGTCTAGCCATCAGGGCAGGACAGGAGGACATGGTGCCGGTGGGGCACAATCTGTCCAGGGGCAGAGACAGGGTTCGCAGGGTTCGCAGCAGGGGGATCAGAAGAGGTTCCGATCAGGGAACTACAGGCAGGGACAGTCAGGGCCATCAGGGTCCAAACGGCCATCAGGGCCAACAGGGGCAGAATGGGCAGCAGTTTCACCAGGGCCAGCAGGGCCAAGGGAGGAACGGTAACGGCCACCAGGGTCGGGGACAACTAGGGCAGAGAGGAGGGAACTTCCCAGGGAAGTGTTTTGTTTGTGGAAAGACTGGCCATAAACGACAGGATTGTCCTGATAGGGGCAGGGCCCCACAGCATCAGCAGCAGGATGCTCGCCAGGAGCCACAGAGGCCTATGTTTCCCGCCGCTCTCCCTGCACCGCGACAGATGGCAGCATTTCCACCCATTCCAGCAGTCCCAGTTCAGCAGGGGCAGCTACAGTATGGACGTGTCTACAACGTTCACCAGGCTGCAGTTCCACAGGCACCGCCCGCGATTGAGGGTACGTTTCCTATCCATGGCACTATGGGTCGGGTATTATTTGATACGGGGGCCACACATTGTTTTATAGCTACACACTTCGCGAAAGCTCTAGGATTGTTAGCTACGGCAGAGAGCACAGCGACGTGTGTCGACTCACCATTGGGGAGTGGGTCACTTATTTTCTTTATATGCCGGGGAGTGGGGGTAGAGATTGGTGGTTTGGTATTACCTAAAGACATGTTAGTATTAGATATGCATGTTCACGATGTGATTATCGGTATGGATTGGCTCGTAGCTTATAGGGCCATGATTGATTGCTTCAGCGGGAGCATTGTTTTTGCCATTCCGGGGAAAGAGATGTTTATAGTGGCGATGCCTCGCCCAGAGGGAGGATCGAACTCTCATCTGTATTACATTGAGGAGGATACCTCTAAGGAGGTAGTGATTCCTTTAGATTCTATCCCAGTAGTCAGGGAGTATTCGGATGTGTTTCAGGAGATACCAAGCCTACCCCCCAGTCGAGAGATAGACTTTGTTATAGACCTATTGCCAGATACGAGGCCTATAGCACGCGCACCGTACCGTATGGCTCCGGCAGAGATGCGAGAGCTACGAGATCAGATAGAGCAACTGTTAGGTCAGGGCTTTATTCGCAGGAGTACCTCACCTTGGGGCGCTCCAGTTTTGTTTGTGAAGAAGAGGGACGGTTCACTGAGATTGTGTGTGGACTACCGAGAGTTGAATAAGGTCACGATACGGAATAAGTATCCGTTGCCTCGAATCGATGACTTATTCGACCAGTTGAGAGGAGCTTCTTTCTTCTCGAAGATTAATTTGATATCGGGATACCATCAGTTGCGTATCAGGGAGGAGGATGTCTCGAAGACTGTGTTCTTGTCGAGATATGGTTCTTACGAGTTTCGAGTTATGCCTTTCGGTTTGACCAACGCTCCAGCAGTGTTTATGGACTTGATGAACAAAGTGTTCAGGGATTTCCTAGATCAGTTTGTTATTGTCTTCATTGATGATATACTGGTTTACTCCCAGACAGAGGAGGAGCACGCCGAGCATTTGAGGCAGGTTTTGCAGACGCTGCGTCAAAACGAGCTGTATGCGAAATATGAGAAATGCGGGTTTTGGCTGAAGGAGGTCCAATTTTTGGGACATATCATTTCCGACCGGGGAATATCTGTTGATCCGGGGAAAGTATCCGCGGTGAGGGAGTGGGGACAGCCCACGACACCGATGGAGATTCGTAGTTTCTTGGGTCTAGCAGGATACTACAGGAGGTTCATTCGGGGTTTCTCGAAGATAGCGGGTCCTTTGACACATCTGACTCGTAAGGGTGTGCCATTTATCTGGAGTGATGCCTGTCAGTTGGCATTCGATGAGTTGAAGGATAAATTGACCTTAGCACCTGTGTTAGCATTGCCGAGACTGGGAGTTGAGTATTTGGTTTACACCGATGCGTCTTTGCAAGGGCTTGGAGGTGTATTACAGCAGGAGAGACAGGCCATAGCTTATGCTTCCCGTAAGCTTAAGCCTCATGAGAAGAATTACCCCACGCATGATTTGCAGTTGATGGCAGTGGTATTTGCCCTACGGATTTGGAGGCACTATCTTTTGGGGGAGAAGTTCCAACTGTTCACGGACCACAAGTCCCTACAGTACCTGTTCACGCAGAAGGAGTTGAATATGCGGCAGCGTAGGTGGCTTGAGTTTGTGAAAGACTACCAGTTCGATATCCAGTATCACCCAGGTAAGGCTAACGTGGTAGCAGACGCGTTAAACCGTAGGCCAGCAGATGGGGTGGCAGAGGTGTGGAAGGCAAAGTGGAAGGAATTAGGACACCAGGATGCAGTGGCCCGATCTTTCATGTCTGTGATGACTGTTACACCGCAGATTGTCACGAAGGTAGTATGGGCACAGGCTAATGACTCGTTCTGTCAGGAGCAGATAGTTCGATTACTAGCAGAGGGAGCCGAGTCCTATACCGTTAGCTCAGACGGGGGATTACGCTTCAATGGGAGATTGGTGGTTCCGGAAGGGGAGGAATTGCGACACGAGGTGATGTCAGAGTCGTACGGCTCACGGTTCGCGGTACATCCCGGAGGGGAAAAAATGTACCAAGACATGAGACGCCAGTATTGGTGGAGCGGTATGAAGAGAGATATCGATGAGTTTGTTTCGAAATGCGCCACTTGTCAGCTTGTTAAAGTGGATCATCAGAGACCGGCAGGACTGTTACAGCCGTTGGAGGTCCCGGTGTGGATGTGGGAGAGCATATCCATGGACTTTATCACGGGGTTACCTACGTCGCAGAGGGGTCACGACTCCGTTTGGGTAACTGTGGACAGGTTGTCCAAGGTCGCTCACTTTTTACCCGTAAGGACTGACTACACTACGGGACAGTATGCCCAGCTCTTCATTTCGGAGGTTGTAAGACTTCATGGTGTACCCCTAAATATCGTGTCTGACAGAGATAAGATATTTGTTTTGAGGTTTTGGGAGAGTTTCCAGGAGGCCATGGGCACGGAATTGCGGTTGAGTACGGCTTATCATCTGCAGACCGATGGGCAGACAGAGCGCACAAATCAGATGTTGGAAGACATGCTACGCATGTGCATTATTGACTTTGGGGGTCGATGGGAGCAGTACCTTCCACTGGTGGAGTTTACTTACAACAACTCCTATCAGTTCACTATTGGCATGGCTCCGTTTGAGGCATTGTACGGTAGGCCTTGTCGTTCCCCAGCATGTTGGTTAGAAGTGGGGGACAACAAACTACTTGGGCTGGAAGTGATTCAGGATACTTCGGTAAGGATTGAGTTGATTCGGAGTCGCATTCGGGTAGCTCAAGACAGGCAGAAAAGTTATGCTGATGCGAAGAGATTTTTTAGGGAATTCCAAGTAGGGGACCAGGTTTTGCTCAGAGTATCTCCTATGAAGGGGATTATGCGTTTCGGGAAGAAGGGGAAGTTGGCACCGAGGTATGTGGGGTCGTTTCCCATTATTGAGCGGATCGGACCGGTTGCGTATAGACTTGGGTTACCGGAGCATTTGCATCGGATTCACGATGTGTTCCATATTTCCTCGCTGAGGAAATACCTTAGAGATAATTTGGCTCATTCTCACATTGCTGTGGAGGACATCGATCTCCAGCCGGATAGCTCCTACGAGGAGGGGCCGATTGCTATTTTGGACCGAAGCGAGAGGAAACTGCGGTCAAAGATAGTTCCGTTAGTGCGTGTTCAGTGGCGACATCACAATGTCGAGGAGTCCACATGGGAGCGCGAGGATGAGATGCGCGAACGTTATCCAGAGTTGTTTTTAGCAGGTACTTTTTAGTTTCGAATTTCGGGACGAAATTCAGTTATTAGGGGGGGAGTATGTAATACCCCGTACTTTTGGCTATATTTATTTTTGGGATTAATTAATTAAATGCGTATTAATTGGAAATTAATTTGGGTTAAAAATACTAACGAGATGCGAGTTGGTATTTGATTATATGCATACATGTTTTTATATGAATATTGATTTATGAAAAATTTGTCGTAAGATTGATACACGGCATTTTAGAAATTTTGTTGAGACGTGTGTGACCGCCGCGTCCCGGTGTAATATTTTGATTATAAAAGTGAAATTTAAATTCTATTAACCGTATGGTCGTTTCGAGCGCGCCAACGCGTCCGGAAGGGTCGAAATAGTCAGAAAACACTAGCTGGGGGTTTAGTTTGGGTCCCGGGGTATTTTTAGGCCATACCGGCAACATGAAGGGCATTTTAGTAATTTTGTATTTTTGGAGAATTAAAAGTGACGAAAATTGGGAGTTTTAATCTGATTGGGAATTGACCCACTAAGCCACTAACCAACCCATATTAACCCAACAAGCTACGTAGGTTATTAGAATTAGGTTTTCTAATACCTTCCCAAAGCAAACCCTAGCCACCATAGCCACCTTTGGAGAAGAAGCTTAGAGAGGGAGAGAAGGAGAAGGAATTCTGCAGAAAACCTTTACAAAAATCAACACCAAATTCAGAGACAATCAAGGCAAGTGATTTAATCTCTTTTAATTCAGAGAATGTTTCCTCCATGTTAGATAATTTGAAGATTTACTATTGTTCTTGGAAGATAAATGAAAACCCATGTTGTTTAGACATAGAACTTGAATATTGAGGACGAATTGCATGTAGAATCATATAGAGATGATTATTCTGGTATTAATATATGTTGGATGTAAGAAAAACGGATTTAGAATGGACTAATTGAGAACTTAAAAGTTTAGGGTTCATGTTCTTGAGAAATTGGGGAAAAATGTAGAAACTTGTGATTTAATGTTGTTTAGGATGTATTAATTCCTTAAAAGATGTTAGTATGTGACCTTAGCATGTTTTAGGATGATTAGAGAACTTAAAACATCGTTGGGACTAATTTTAGAGGAGATTTGAGGAGTATAATTGGTGAAAAATGAGATTGGGAAAATTCTGGGCCGAAACTGGTCCCTCGTTAGAAGACCTTCCCAGGTCGTTCAAACGAGCTCGTTCGAACGAGCTTCTAACGAGTTCACCAGTCGCTGCTAACGAAAAGGAATTTCGTTCGATACTTCGTTCGAACGAGATCTCGTTAGAAGGTACAGTTCGTTCGAACGAACTGGATCTCGTTCAAACAGTCTCGTTCGAACGAGACTTCTAACGAGCTGACAGTTTGATCTCGTTCGAACAGCCTCGTTCGAACGAGACTTCTAACGAGCTGGCAGTTTGGGCCTTTTTGGCCTGTTTTGATTTTTGGAGTCCCGTGAACTTGTTCGAGGGTAGATTTAACATTCCTTTGATGATGTATTGATAGATTTGGGACTTTTGGGTTGTTATGAGGAGTAAATTATATACGAGTGATTTATATCAATGAACCGTTTGGGTTAAGACATGAGTGTCTACTACGACATGAGAATAGATTATGGCGTGTATGATTATAAACCGGAATCGTATAAGGTGTATAAATTATATATTGGTACTAGAATGAGAAATAGTACTAGGATTAAACTATGGGATTACTAAGACGCGTGTTTACTTAGTATTGGTATATGAATTATGTGTATGACGTACCTACCATACTTGCTATCACGGGAGGTTTGCGTTCGCTTAGGGCCCTCTAATCCTTGTGTTGCCCGGATTTAGACTGGTTACCTTGATGAACATAGGTCATAGAAAGACTTATTGGGATATTAATAAGTCCGCTGATCGTGGGAGCGTAGGTATGTGCGTGACCCATGTGATGTGACTATGTTCGCCTCCATTATTTGTGATGTTGTTATCTGTGAAATATTCCTGAGAGATTCGGAATATGTAATCCTTATGTACGTGATGTACCGGGATGGATAGCAGAGTATGTGTGCACCACAGCTTAGTTCTCGGGGTGCTTGTATTGTATATTTATGTTGTGATTAATATACACTTAATTAATGGGAACCTTCATGTTAATGTTGTGAATATAATTATGGTATTGTTTCGAGATACATAACGGGTTAGCTGATAGTGAAATATATTGCATATTGATCATCTGAGTTTACGTTAAACCCCTATTTAATTACGAGCGTTATAATGTTAATAGAACCGAGTAATAAGGGTAGGACCTATGACAGTCTAGCTAGATATGATGTCACTTAGCTAGTGGTTTGTGTCGTTGTAGATGGGTACTTACGTTAGGAGTGCACAGTTAGACGAGAGGTGAGAATATCATGTGAGTGCACGTCCTAACATGTACTTTGCATTTAATGTTTTAAATGTTTTTAAAGCACTTGCAGGTTTTTAAAATATCTCCACATTCGGGCTCTGACCCGTTTGCTTTCAAATCTATTTTTCTTTGTAAAACCATTTTAGGTGCCCAGCCACAAGGACACCATGCATAGGATACTCATCCTGGTGACGAGCTGTAGCTGTTTGTGGAAGCTACAGGGATTTGCTTGTAGACGCTTCTATCACTTGGATTCCAGATTCATTATCTATCAGTTGTAGGGCATGTTGCCCATTTCTATTAGAGTTACATTTCCATTACAGTTTTCAGACTTTGGCATGTATTATTTTAGTATTCGGTTTATTTATTTCAGTTGTGGGATTTGTAGTGAGGAGTTTTCCTCCAGAATTTATTTACATTATGTGATGGTTATTCTTTTTACTTTAGTATGGTGAATGGTGTTATTATTCTTCATTACACTTGTTGCATGTTAATCAGACTTTAAATAAAATTTGGCTTTTACTTTTTAAATACTAGGTGGTTAGTAATAATAAAAATGTTTTCGACAGTGATGCTATTAACTGAGCCAACTTGGCATTTTGAATTAATTTAATAAAGGAGTATCTACCCGGTATTTAATTAGCCGGGGTGTCACACTATGCTGATAACCTTTAATTTTCTGACCATAGTCGGGGGCAATGGGAATCTGACCCTATCTTAGAGGAATCACTCATTGAAGCACACAAAGTTGGCCATCGTAAATTAGGCCCTCTAGTTAGGCTTTACTACCCTAATAATAATGTTCTCTAAAATTCATTAAGTCTTTTGGAGCTTGGCTAGATCATGTTGAGCGATCCGTGAGGCATACAAATCCCCTTGACAAATTCAAGTTTGAGGACCCCCTCATAATTCATCACCATCGTTCCAAGTGGAACTGATCCACTAGGAAGGTAAACCGAGGTCTTAAATTTTATCTCCACTAAGGTAGGTAGAAATCCATTGGGGGCCACCATAAGATAAGGGCTTAGGGTCTAAGACTTTATAAGGGGAACTATTTTTAGTAGACATATTTAGAAATAAATGGTGTGTTTTGTAGAATAATTTCTAAGAGAAATAGGAGTTAGAAATTAATAACCCAGCTCAACGCAATGGGATTTTTTATATCCCCCAAGGTCTAGGGTTTTATCCACTCCTATATCCAAAGTTAACAGAATATATAACATTAAAAATCTTATTCTCCAACACTTATCCTTATCCACGTGCAATCTCCGTCCCAACACAATCTAGTGATGATGGAAATCTCAGTGGTTAGTTATGACTCTACTCCCAACTTGAATGAAGGATAAGTGTTTCCCCTTACAAATGATACCCTATTTCACTCTTTATGTTTAAAACTCTCTTCTAACTCCCCATAACCCCCCAAAGAAGGGCAGAGGTTTTTATGATATCCCCTAACATCATACATACCACTACTTATCTTATAAATCCTCTTATACCATCAAGGTTGAGATATGGAACCATAGCAGACATCAGTCGCACATCATTCCCCCTTGAAAGGTTTATTATTCCACCATACTTCCTCAAGCAAGATTAAAAACCACAATGTCGAGGTTTTGTTAGGATTTGGGCTCATATTCAACCACAGAGTGAAGGATAATGTCCTCTCGTGGTCACCCCAACCTCAGTCATGGGAAGTGGTAATACGAGACACCTCAGGATAAGTTTCGAGTAACTCCACATCCCTTCAAACCTCTTAGACTCCTAATAAAGCTCCGATAAATAGTTTAACGGAGTAGGTGGGAAGCAAAACACTATTCCACCTACCACCACTACCCATCCCCAGTTGAATTGAATGTTCTCATCATTACTAAATGCACTAAACAAGAAACTTAGACTACATGTGGTTACTTTGCCTTACATTCCACCACCTTATTAATGCTAGCAGACCTCGGGGATAAGTAGGCCATGCTGTGACAATCCACTCATTCTCTCTCTCCCATAGTTCCCCAATAAATAGGAAGCTAGTTGATGGTTAAAGGGTACCGATCTCTATCTTCCAAAGGGATTAAATAATTCAAGATATTAGGCACACGATAATTCTATCATTCCATAACTGTTTTCACTCCATTCATATTCAGGACCCACTTTAGTGAGCTTATGTGTGTCCATTTTTTATTCCATTTATATACCTTATTGAGCCCTAAAGTATCACTCAAGAACCCTTAGAGAAGTCATTAAGTTACTTCCTGAGGTTCTTTGGACTACTAACAAATGATGAATGACCTTATAATAAATAGGCATAACACCTTTGTGTAGTGGACGTAGGACCATCTTATGAGGTTCGAACCCTAATGTTGTATATACAAGACATGCAATCTATATGATATTTAAAGAACTTGATGGACTAAATATTAGACCATACATTATTAGGATGTGCATTAAAATGGTTCGTGTCCATAGATGATGGACAAACCTTGTCTAGGAGTGATATTTTTTGGATTTAATAAAATAATATAAGTACAATGATGAATTAAGAAACACCATCGACATCTTGAGATGACAAAACAAAAGTTGTGAGAACATTTGGGAACATTCATCGTCTATTAAAAGGAAAAACAACATAAAATAGTTAACTTAACTATAGAGGAGACCATTGTGAAGACGAACTAAATATAACCCTTTTATAAAAAAACTAAAATAATATTATCTCACGCTTCAATGTATGAAGGGAGGATAGGGCCAAGTTGGAGGATAACCTCCTTAATTGTCCTACCAAGGATGAATCGTAGGTCTGAAGGACCAATATCCATTTCATAACATGTTGACATGATAAAATCAACAATACACCCGTTAATGCTATACACATTCCTAAACTGAACTCTTGTGATGATCGAAGTCCACGATGTTAGTTTCATCCCCTATAAGATCCTACGTTAATATTCATACAGGCCTTTGAAAAGAAGGGGTTGTTAAATAAAAGGTAACTAAGATCTGTTCTTATCACACTTTCTGAAAATAACCACTGAGACATATATTGTGAATTCCATTAAGTTCCAACACATGACCTTAAAATTTATTGTGCTTTAAAATATGGCATTCAATACCTCGTAGACTAGGGAAATGTAATGTACCACCTAAGCCAAAGTCAAACTTTAGTAAGTATCCTCTAACTAATTTTGAAATAAGTGTATACTTCCTCGCCAACAATGATGAAGGTTAATCCTTCCTTCCTTATTACCCCCATTCTCGAACTTTCGAAACATGACCCAATATGTAGAATTTGACTCATCACCACATTTTACATGTGTTACCCATTAAAAATAATTTGTATTTTATGGTATCCATTATATGAATTATGGAAACTGCTATCACTTACATATTGATACAACTTACACTAGTTAATGAAACTCATAATTGAAAGAAATATGTCACTACTAACACAAAAGAAAGTCCACTATCATAAACATCTACATAACATTGGGAAAATATGTATTGCAAGTTAATACATGAATTCGAACTCAGTAGTTACCCCCCTAAAAATACTTCATTGCCATGGGTTGGTAGGATGATTTAAAAAAAATCCTCCAAAGCACTATGTCTGAGGTCTTTTTTAAAACTCCCATACATATTTTTTTAATCTTAGGAAGACCTAATGTTTAACATGGATGACCTGCTCATCTCATATCCACATGATGTAAATAACCACATCTTCACTATGAACATCGATGGAATAATGGGAAAAACTTTCACCCATAATTGGGAATCAATGGAATTTGAACACCTCACACAATATGGGAGGTTCCACAAGAATCATATTCTCAATCTCAACGCTATCAGTGAGAAGAAAAAAAGACAAAGGAAAACAGGTAGATTAAAAATCACGAGTTCTATTGAGGAAAATCAGGTCCTTGAGTAATAAAAAAATCAAGATAGTATCTCCATTTGGGGATTGTTTATGTCTTGTCACTTCCATTAAGACTTCATAGTAAAATAGTTTTCGCGGTTACAAGTACCTATAATTTCAACCTAGCAAGAACTAATAGAGAAAATGACAGCTTAAATTTTGGAAAAATAATTTCCTTTACTAATGCTAGTCTTTAATAAACAAATCCACACTATAACTTGCATTTGAACATCATAGTGAATGTTTGCAGGAAAATGATACTGACAGTGTTGGTGGATAATCATTGTTTGATCCAAAAGAACATATTATGCCACCATATTTATGGGTAACTTTTTGTTAAAGTATCACTATCAAGGAGCTAAATATATTAAAATAAAGAAATAATATAAGATGAGTGAGGCCACCTCTGAGTCATAAAACCAAACGAAAACCCAAAATTAAAATCATAAAAGGTGAGTTAGTGTCACGCGTATCATAAAACAAATGCGACATGTGTTTGGATTAAGGATCAATAAAAATCAATGATGAATACATGTTAGGGATTTGGTCCTCGAGAAAATAATGGTTGGACATTTATCCTACTACCCTAGCATAAATGGATGATTTGTAAAGTAATATAAGTGTTTTCCCTACTTTGTGTTCTCAGAGCCCTAGTATGATGTCACCACATAACACACGTTGTTAGAAATATTCTTTAAAGACCACCCGCTTAAGTTGATATTGACTTTCACGAAATTCTTCTATTTTTGAAATTCTAAAACAATCTCTTATGGAATGGGACCCGATAAAGGGTTTGCTATACAATGAAATTATCGAGTGAAATTTACATGATACTTGAAGAAATAGAGAGCTAGTCATTTTCCACATACTATATGTGAATGACTACTTGAAAGACTTAATAGCCTACGTATAATAAGATGACCTATTGTTTTTATCCATTGTCTTATGGTAACCATACATTTGAGGATGTGCCCCTTCAGACTATTTAATTTGATGTAATCGACATTGTAGACCCTTATCTAATGAAATAAATATTAACCTTAAGTATCCAAGGGTGTTAGATATAAATCATTATCAATTAGGACACCCTCGTACTAATAATGAGATTCCTTTGATACAGAGTCAATTCCAATATACTTATTCGAGGGTCCCATTAGTGTGCATCATTTACGAATTGAACCTTTGAATTCGCTAATTATGAGTTGGGCACTTTAACCATTCAATTATGGATGTTGATAGAGCATCCTCATCCCAAAAAAATTAATTAGTGAAAACAATATATCCTCTTAAAATAATTCATTGAAAAATAAGCAAACGGCACAAACCATTGATGAAATAAAACTCACTTTCTAACAATTAAATAAAAGAAGTTAAAATCGAATCCATTTTAGACGATCTACAAAGTTATGAGTTAACTAATCTCCTCAAGGATTATAAATATGTGGTTTCAAGGTCCTACATTAACATGTTTGGCATTGATCCGGAGTAATAATCCATCAAGCCCTGACATACGCAAAAAACAAACTTGTTAATCCAAAACTTTGAAAATTTTGAATAGAGTGGTTTATCAAAGTGAAAAGAGAAGTTTTGAAGAAGCTAAGTGTGATATTCTTAAGGGTAGTCGAAAAATCCATAAGGTTGGATAATATAGAACAATACCGAAGTCTAGGGAAAATTTAAGAATGAGCATTGACTATAGAGCCTTTAATAGGGTGCACCTAAAAGATGATTGCCCTCTACCTAAAATCGATACGATCATCAATAACGTTGTGGATAATTCCCTCATGTTCTTCATTGGCGAGTTTTAAAGATACAAACAAATTAAGGTGCACCCGAATCACCAACATATGATAAACTTCATTACCCAATGGGGAATATTATGTGATAAAGGTATGCCATTTGGTATTCAAAACATTGAATGCTCCTAAAGGGGCGGGGGTGGGAGGGTATGACCTTTACCATGATATGATTGTTAAAAAAATAAAGGTCTTTATTGATGACATAATTATAATGTCTGAAACTTTATTAGGCCATGTATCGATATTTACAAAATTATTTGAATGCCTACTCAAGTTTCAAATTTGCACAAATCCATAAAAGTTCATTTTTAGAGTAAACCATAGAAAATTTCTATGATCACTTATCAACAAAATGGAAATATAATACGACCCTACTAAAATAAATCCCATCCTCTAAATGTTAGCACCAAGAACAAAGTAAGAAGTTTACAGCATTTTAAGACATATCTACCATATTGATTGGTTCATATATCTCAATCGATCTCAATTTTCAAACCCATTTCAAATTAATTTATAAGGATTATAAAAAAAATTAGAGCTACTTGTGAGCATGTACATGTAAATGGGTCAAGAAGTATATGATTATTCAATAGTGCTTATGCTTGTAAGCCCTAAACTTTATCTACTAGTATATATCGTGGTCACTGACATGGCCTTAGGAACAAAGTGAGCTTAGCATGTAGAAAAAATATCACTTGTAACATTATATATATATATAGACACACACACACACACATTATCTCTTATGAATGGACCCATTGAAGTAACTCCTCCATTATTATTCCATCCTTCATTATTCATTAGGTTCCCTAGGCTCAGGGGTCGATTGTTAAAAGTTAACCTCCTCTTGAAAGATGGAATTAAACCACACTTGAAATATTTTCAAAAGTTTTACAGAATGTTAAATATATGGTTATTCGAACCATTTTAATATCGATGAGTTGCTAAAATTATTGATATGTCATATTAAAAAAATAGGTCAAATAAAGCATATTGCCTACCTCATTCATTTAAAATATTATTGCATCTAATTTGTGCGTGTTTTATTTACACAACTTGAAAAAAGTTATCTTCAAAGTTAAAAAAATATTTTTAGCCTCACATGAGTTTGAGTTGCTCGAGTAGAAAAACATTTAGTTCTGAAAAAGTTATATACCCCTAGAAATTGTGAATATTTTATATTATCCCATGAAGGACAACTTAAAGACTTAGTACAAACATGTACTTGAGCAATCTTGTCAAAATAATAAATTTGATCAACCATGTCAAACATGACATCCTTCGAACAACCATATCAAAATGATATTTCTAGAGTGACCTTGGAAAATAATATTTTTTCTCAAAACTTAGCAACTTGCTAAAGTCACGGTACCTCGAGCAAACTCATCCTTGGTACCTCAAGTAGGTACCTCGATCAGCCTCAATCATAGTGCCTCGATCAGCCTCATCCTAGTGCCTCGAGAAACCTCGCCATAGTGACTCGAGTTGCCTCGTCCTAGTGCCTCAAGTAGTCTTGTCCTAGTGCCTCGAACAACCTCGCCCTAGTAACTCGAGCTGCCACATCCTAGTGACTAGAGCTACCTCATCCTAGTATCTAGAGTTGCCTCATTCATCGTAGCTCGGGTTGCCTCATTCACAGTTGCTCGGAGCAACCTCCTTATCAACCACATTAATGGTCGCCCGGAACAAATTTTTGCACTACCTTATATTCGGTTTATGCTAAACTATGATTTATTCATATTGTGATGTTAGTTACATGAAAATTCAAGTATAATATTTATTATTCACCTCGAGGTGACTCGGCATGCTTATTGATTGAATTATTCTGTATATGACTTAAATAGATCCCAAAACTTTGGAGTTTTCTCAGTTATGATAATATAGTGGGGGCTTAAGATAAATAGCTCACCTCATGATATATCTACACTCTATCAACTGCATATTATAGCATATCAAATTCACATCATGAAATTACACAGAACAATGTCTATGATTCCTCAAAGCATGTTTTCGAGTTTATTTTATTCTATTGACATAAATAAAATAAAGAGGGAAAGATAGACCCACATGATTATTTATGGAATTATAATATGCCTCACAAAGTTACTAATGATTTTTGTACCCAAATTTGAGCCGATTTCTTATCCTTGCAGATATTGAACGCACATGATCAAATCGAGCTTGAACAATTACATTAATTGTTACAGATGCCAAAGCCAAACGCTCGTGAGATTTTATTTCAATTGGGGAAAAATACCCCGTATAATATATTTAAATTTTTTAACTCTTAGATGGTGTTGTAACTAGTATCTATATTTTTCTTTACTTCACTTTATCTTGAGATAAAAGATAAAGCAAAGTAAAGAGGGGGAAAAGTTCTGTATGATGTACCGCTTGTAGTTAGACATAAACACGGCTAAGAAGCATGCTCAGATTCGGTACCAGAATGACCATCATTGACCGAATGGCTCAAATATAGAACTGACTATATGACATTACTTCCAGCAAAGTGACAGGGGGAAAACAAGTTGTTCACAAAACCTAGAGCATGGATACAGAGTTCTCATAAACCTTACCAATATTGTGGTAAGTCCCCCACATAGGTGCATTATAGTTTTCTCAAACCTTACCAATATTATGGTAATTCGCCCACAGAGGTGCATTTTATATCTCACCAAGCTTACCAATATCGTGGTAAGTCGCCCAGAGTGGTGCATTATAGTTTTCTCAAACCTTACCAATATCATGGTAAGTCGCCCACAAAGGTGCATTATATTTCTCACAAACCATACCAATATCGTTGTAAGTCGCCCACAGAGGTGCAATATATTTTCTCAAACCTTACCAATATTGTGGTAAGTCGCCCACCGAGGTGCATTATAATCCTCACAAACCTTGCCAGTATTATGGTAAGCTACCCAAAGCGGTGCATTACAGTTCTCATAAAATCCTATATTACTAGGCCCGCCTGACCATCAATTATGGGAGATTTTAAGACTAATATGACTTGGTCACCCTAACCCTCGGTTAGGGAAGATTTTAAGACCAATATGACTTGGCCCTCCTGACCCTCGGTTATGGGAGATGTTAAGACCAATATGACTCGGCCTGCCTGAACCTCGGTTATGGGAGATTTTAAGACCAATATGACTTGGCCCGCCTGACTCTCGATTATGGGAGATTTTAAGACCCATATGACTTGGCTCGCCTCCACCCTCGGTTATGTGAGATTTAAAGACCAATATGACTTGGCCTGCCTTCACCCTCGATTATGGGAGATTTAAATACTAATATGACTTGACCCGCCTCCACCCTCGATTATGGGAGATTTAAAGTCCACTATAACTTGCACTACACCAAAACTGGCAAATGGTCACAACCAAAATGTAATATCCCATATTTTTATGATTTAAATAATTATGGGATTAATTATTACAGAAGGATTAATTGAATTTTAAATGTGAGAATTAAATTATTAATTCATCCGGATCTAATAAAAATAAATATTAACTAGCGTGCCAAGGATTAATACTTATTGATTTAATATTACTGTGAGATATGTAATATGGAACTATACACTTTGATAAATTATCGGGAGAGAATAATACGACAGTTTAGTGAATTAAGTCAGACGCGCGTGTGAGGCGTATTGGGACTAATTTAGTGGAATAAAAATTTCAAATATTTTTAGTAACTCGTATGGTAATTTCGAGTGTACCGTGGAGTCCGGAAGGATCGAGATAGTTGAAATAGTATATCCAGGCGTTTAGTTTGGGTCCCGAGGCAATTTTAGGCCTAACCGGCACCCCGAGAGGGCATTATGGTAAATTGGATTTTTAGGCTTAATTAATGGGCGAAAATTAAGAGTTAAATTATCAGACAAAGAAAGTCCATTAGGTTTAGAAAGCTACAGGAAGTAAGAACGGCCATAGGAAGTGTGAAGGAAATCTATTTCCAAAGTAAGATAGCCAAATTGACACCACCTTGCACAATCACCACCAACACAACCACCGTGTAGATCGGGACAAGGGAAACACACGAATACCAACAACGTCAAGAAATCAGACGATTAAGTCAAGGAAAGTGTTTATAACTTGGTGTATTTAAGTATTTATCATACTCATGTTAGTATAGGATTATTAGAAATATGTTTTGGTTCATAAAAATGATGGAATTGAGGAATTTGAATATGCAAATTGATTCTGAGATTTGTTAAATTGAAACCCTTCATGTATGTAGACTAGAAATCACGTTTTGGGGAACTTATGTGTAGAACATATAAGGAAATAATGGGTTCTTGAATATAAATTGGAAGAACTAGGGTTTTGATAAACTAAATTTGGGGATTTCGTGTTTTATTGATGATTCGTAATGATTGTATGATTCTAGGATGTTAGAATTCATATACTATTGTTGGGATTCGAATTAGAATTTTTGTTTGGAGTTTAGGATGCTGAATTAGAAGTTTTAGGTTTAAAAATGGTGGAAAAACGCTAAAAATCTGGGTAGAAGACGAACAACGTAATCTCGCGCGAAGTCGCTCGAAGTCGTTCGAGCGAGATTCCATCTCGCGCGAAGTCGTTCGAGCGAGATTCCATCTCGCGCGAAGTCGTTCCAGTGACATGTGGCAGTCGTTCAAACGACATGCCATCTGGTTCGAGCGACAGAGTGAAATTTTGGAAATTTCTTAGAATCCAGTTTTGAGTTTATTAGTTCATGGAAGAGAAATAAATTTCCAAATAATAAACTTAAGTAAGGTAGAATTTCAGAAAGAGTATGAGTGAATAAATACTTTAATTAATTCGGCACGGAGAGAAAGTACCTTAGAGATTACGAGAGGGATAATAATCTCAATAATTGTACTATGAAATGTTGAAAATCAAAATACGTAAGAGATGTATGTATGTAGGTGAGGGAAATACCTATAAATTATAATACGATGTGTGGATGCCTATTATGTAATATGATTATTAAATGCACTAATAGCTGATAACCCGGGGGTGTAAGAATCTTATTATTAAGTGTACTAATGGGTGATAAGTCGGGGTTACAAGAATGAATTATAAGTGTACTAATTGGTGATAACCCGGGGGTACAAGATTTTTAAATAAGTGTACTAATGGGTGATAACCCGGGGGTACAACATTATGGTTAGGTGCGCTAATGGGTCATAGCCTGAGGGTGAAGTATATATATATATATATATATATATAGGGCGGATGTGACTATATGTATATATGTATGTGAGTTTGTGAATGAACCTATGATGTATAGCTTGTAGAGATGGATATATAAATGTATAAAGTAAATCTTAAGAGTATAATCGATTTATTATGGAAACGGGAAAATATAATAGTTAGCTATTCGACATCAGCTACCTTGATAACATATTGTATGGGCGATACGGGTTTACTAATGGTGAGAATAATTTCTATTAGGATGAATTCAGGCTAGTTATATTAGGTGGTATAACTAAGGAGAAAATTAGATACACGTTAGGCGTGCACAATAGAAGAGAGGTGAGAATCTCATATGAGAGTCGAACTAACATGCACTTGATACTTGCTTTACTGCAATTTTTAAATACTTGCTTAACAAATATTTTTACACATTGGGCTCTGACCCGTTTCTTGCGTATCTTCTCTCTCTGGCTATATGTATGTATTATATCAGGAGCTCAGACACAGGGACACTAGGCTTAGAAACTCGGATTGCATGGTGTGCTGCAGTTGTAGGTCTTTGTATTAGGCGCATCGATCATTTCATCTTCATTCTCTATAGACATTCTCTTTAGGGAATGTGTTGCCCAATTTCTTGGACAGTTTTCAGAGATTATGTTCACTTTATTTCTCGTTCATTTTTATTTGAATTGATGGTTAATATTGTTTTGGTTTAGAGTTTTGAACTGAAATGTTTTACCCAGTCATATCTATTTTAGTATGTGATTCTGATTCAGTATATATATTAATTAATTATGCGTGGATGATTTATATTAAATTTCTTGGTTTGGTAATTAAATGGTTTTAACTAATAAGAAAAGTGTTTGGACACTTAGCTTAATTATATCAGGTGATTAAATAAGTTATTATGTTTTCGACAGTGATGCTAAGGATGAACCAACCGAATATTCTATTTTAAATTTAATAAAGGACTGATCAACCGATATTTTATTGGGCGGGGTATCACAGGTTGTATCTGTAAGAGGGTACTTTAGATTATATATATATGGAGGCGTAACCCCTATTGAGTATGGTAATCACAAGTTAAATTAGCCAATACCCTAGACTAATTATAGGAAATGCACACACAAAACTCAATGAAGATGAACTCAGTTTAAACTCTCAAATCTCTCGTGTATAACTCAGGTCATGCTAATGGACCTTTAGAAGTGGCCTAGCTAGAGGGAGGGAGAAGTAAGCACCCTAGATACACCCTGATAGGCAGGTAGAAACACACCAAACACCCTCAAGAATCTCTGTCCAATATTAAAAGCTTCGTAATAAATGACAATGGTGAGTCAAAAATGAGCTCTCTAGTTTGCAATAACTCTTTTTAATCCTCCAAAAGCAGGATTCTCTCCTCAAAGGTGGTTGGGGTCCTTAAATAGCCCCCTCCCCACCACCCCCGAGGTAACTCAGTCATTAAAGACTATGAAAGACATCCCTCATACTTTATGTCACAACATTAAATGCCTGATGCACTAGTTGTCTTTATGCCATAAACATTAAATGCCAAGACATGCCTTTTGCCTATCCACTGTGTGTCAGGGGGTTGTTGTGGCAGAGGTGGCTCACCAACTGCCTGACAGCCCCAAATACCACAGTGGTTTACTCAAGTGCATGTCTGACAACGTTTAGATGGCTAGTGACATCACCCACAGTAGATGTGACATTAAGTTAAAGGGTCGTTTGGTCCATAACTCAATGCCCGATGGAACTCCAAGCTGCTCCACTTGAGGTTCCACGGTCAGGGTCCTTCGGTGTTTTACCAGGTGTATCTAAGATGGTCAGGACAAGCCCCAACGGTGCCTTACTTCTCAATCCTCCAAACCAGGTCCCTCTAGAGTTCCCACAGTGAGGTCATTCGATAGAGCATGAAAGCTCTCCCAGGCCCTGCCAAGCCTGGTCTCTCGCAAGTACCGTTTGACCTCATACCAACCCTTCAATTATTATCGTTACGTCATTACAATCGTTAAAGCTTACAGAAATCAATAATGAAAGTACGATGTGATTAAAACCACAAGCTAAAATATGAGTTGCCACGCTGGGCTGCCTCCCCAAGCTGCCACGCTTGAGCTGCCACGCTGAGCTGCCTCACCAAGATGTCACGCTTGAGTTGCCACGCTGAGCTGCCTCACCAAGGTGTCACGCTTGAGTTGCCACGCTGAGCTGCCTCACCAAGGTGTCACGCTTGAGTTGCCACGCTGAGCTGTCTCACCAAGGTGTCACGCTTGAGTTGCCACGCTGAGCTGCAAGCCCCCTCTACAGTAAAGATTTAGTAATAACTTTAGACTAATAACAAAGAGACCGATAGGCCCAGTCGCGCAGCCGGTCGCACAGGCTCAGGGTATAATGAACGCAACAGAGGTTGCCGCGATTATTGCACAAGCGGTGAATACAACTTTAGCGGTGGTGCAGCAGACCCCACCCCAAGTTCAGGCAGTGGCACCAGTTCCAGTGCATCCGTTTCCCACAGCATAGGAAAGAGTTAGAGAGTCCTTTCATAGGGCTTGTCCCCCAGAGTTCACGTGCAGTTCAGATGTGGTTATCGCTAGTCAGTGGAAGAAGGACATACAGCGACACCTTCGTATGTATGAGTGCACGGAGGTTCAGAGGCAAGTTTTGGCTACCTTCAAACTGAGAGGGGGAGCCTTACAGTAGTGGGAGTCCACTACTACTACAGAGGAGTGAGATTTGATGACTATCAGTGATTTATGGGTGCGGTTCGATCGCAAGTACTTACCTTCCACCGTCAAGACTGAGATCAGGCAGAAACTTTTAGACCTCACCCAGGAAGGGAGGATAGTGGCGGAATACGAGGAAGAATTCACACGATTGACAAACATGGTGCCGGAGGAGGTGCATACTGAGGAGAAGTGCATTCAGATGTTCATGGATGGCCTGACTTGGAGGATACGACATCATCTATTAGGTAACGTTTCCCTGCACTCATATACCGACGTCCTGAATACAGCCTTATTGCATTATCAGGACAACCGCTTCCATGCTAAGGGAAGCAAGCGAGGGGGAGATCCCAGCCAATTGGGAAAGACAGGGGGAGGTAGTGCCAGTGGGGTACCAGTTGAACAGAGTCAGAGGCAGGGTTCCCAGCAGGGGGGAGTCTGCTAAGAGGTTTCATTCTGAAGGATTCAGGCATGGTCATAGGGGTCGGAGATAGGGCCACCAGGGCCAACCACAGGACAAGCAGCAGGGCCAACCATAAAATTAGTAACAGGGTCAACAACAGGGAGGATAGCTGGGCCAACAGGGCCAAGGTAGAGGTGGTAACGGCCAATTGGGCCGAGGCTATCAGGGACAGAGAGGAGGTAACTTCAATGGGAAATGTTATACTTGTGGTAAGACTGGCCATAAAAAATAGGAGTGCCCCGATAAGGACGGAGTTCCTAGGCAACAGGGTGCTCACTAGGAGCCCTATCTTTCCCACTGCCCTACCAGCGTCAGCTCCAGTTCCATCTTTTCCCGCAGTTCCGATACAGCAGGGGTAGTTGCAGTATGGACGTGTCTATAATGTCCATCAGGCCGCAGTTCTGCATGAACCACCCGCAGTGGAGGGAAAGTTTTCTATCCATGGTACTTTGGGTCGTATCTTATTTGACACGGGGGCATCACACTACTTTATAGCCACTAGCTTTTCACGGGCCACTACGTTGTTAAGCACGAAAGAGAGTACAGTGACTTGTGTAGACTCACCGCTAGGTAATGGGTCGGTAATTTTCTTCATATGCCGGGGAGTAGGCATAGAGATTGGTAGTTGGTTTTACCGGCTGATATTCTAGTGTTAGATATGTCTGAGTATGACGCCATTATTGGCATGGATTGGCAAGTAGAATATAGGGCCATGATTGATTTTTTCAGTAGGAGTATTGTGTTCGCCATTCTGGGCCAGGAGATGTTCTTAGTGGCTATAGACACCCCATTCTATTACCCCTAACTCTCCTTAGGTCCCTAGTACCTCCCTTTATCATCACAAACCCATGTCATGTCCCGAGTACTGACCTAGAAGCCATCGGGCACTCCCCGACTTAGTTTGACCAAAAAGTAAAACTCTTCATCTCGATTGAGACTAAATGAATCTTTAAAGGGAACTAAATACCCTTTCCCACGACATACTATGCGTGATTCCGACTTACCATGCGGACGAAACCTGACCTAGAGGCCACTAGGTGCTCCCGGGCTCTGTTTGACCTAAGTCAACTCTTCAGCTCAACCAAGGCTGAATGAATCTTCGAAGGGCACTGAATACCCTTTCTAATGGTCCATCTCGTGAGCGATTCCGACTTACCATGAGGACGAACGATCCGTTTGACTCCAAGAGGTCACCAAATGCTTCTATGGGCCGGTTGACCAAAGTCAACTCCCAAATCGGGTAAAACTCTTTGGAATGTTGAAGTACATCTCCTAACCTTTCCAACGATCCACCCCCTACGTGATTTGGACTTACCATGCGGACGAACGATCCGTTTGCGTCCGAACGATTCCCTGTCTAATGGACCAACAAACGCTTCTGAGCCATATTTGACCCAAAGTTAACTCCTGAACTCGGGAGCGGTCCAAAGGACTTTCGAAGGTCTCTGAATTACCTTTCAAACGGTCTACCCCATGTGAAATTCTGACCAACGGTTTGCCCTGGTCAGCCAATTTCTCGAAAAGGCCTAAAACACACTGCCAAATGGCAGGTTCCAGACCCTGCTTACCTACAGGTGCCGATAGGCAGGATGAGGTCTATGCTGATCAGCAGTGACCTGAGCCTATAAAAGGAGGCCTTTACCTCATTTGCAAGGAGATCCGAGATCTGATGAAATTCACTCTCAACGAATCCCAAAAACCTATTTCGAAGGCAGCGTGATTTCAACTTCCCAATCCCTTTTTTACTTTCACTTTTCATCATCCTTTTCATCAAACCTGGTGAATTAGCCACTCTCCATCATCATCCAAGTGCAAAGGGATGCTCTCCAACATTCAAGATCAAGCTCAAGAACTCCAAGAAGGTCAATCTTTCTCAAACTCTCTCTTAAATTCTCTTAAATTCTTAATAATTTTTTTTATTACTTAGCACTTTTATTATCTCATCTCACACATCCTAATATACTTTTTATTTAGTATTATTCCACATCTCCTACTTTCATATAAATAAAAAACCCAAAAAACAAGAAAAAGAGGGTTTGCTCATAAATTCCAAATAGGGATTCTCACACTTTTTTCACAACTAAAACACTTTTTCTACACACAAACATTCACAAATAAGAGATCCCCAATTTGGATTTATGGGATAAGCCCCACCCCTCGTTTTGTATGCGAACTACATGGACTTTGATTCCTTTATAGGCTACGTAGGCGTCTTGGGATAAAACCCGAGTCTCGAGTCCTTTTCTCACTTTATCTCTTCTTTTTTATTTTCTCTAAATCTAATCTTCTTATATTCTATATACTTGCCCTTAGTGACGTATTACTCCATATGCGTTATTGTTCCATTATAACGACCAACGTAGGGGTAATCACGTAAGTCTTATTTTTCTAATACTATTCTTATATCTTCCTACGGATGACTCGCTTTATCTTTTCCATGATACAAGTCGAGGATTCCTACCTCCATTATATATATACACATGCACACATATCACGTGGGGGAATATAGAGGAAAATAGCAAATATCCATGAGAGACCGAAAGGGAGGAATGGGTGCCTAACACCTTCCCCTTTCTTAACAAAGCCTCCGAGCCCTTCTCGAATCATTTTGGTTTCACATGAACCAGTATGTCTTTGTATGCCATCCTTCAGGATGGCTTCCCCTTCTTCTTTTGTCTGTTTTGAGTAAAATAGACTGGCGACTCTGAATCTCTCTACATCTTTACACCTCATCTCAAATGACGCCGGCCGAAGCGCTCCCGAGAGGGATGCGCGGGATCCGAAGGATCCTTTCTCCTTTCGCGCGCCCACCCGCATAGACGAGGATCGGGGATGTCCACGGTGGTGACTCCGTTGGGGATATGTGTGTATTTTAAAGGCTTGACTCTATTTGCATGGATGTTGTATTTGTTTATGTTTCCCCCCATATCTGCATATTGCCCCCTTTTTTCCATGTGTATCCCATGCTTATGCTTATGTTCACACACTTGTAGAAAATCCTCCATGTACACTTCACACCACGTGCACCTAGGATCACATATATCCACATGTTGCACGCATCACCCATCCATACTTGGTGTACCTTGGGTACTCGTACTTTGCCCCCTATTTGGCATAATCAAGAAAGGAATTCTCATCATAAGATACTAATAAGAGAAGCATGCATGATTCACACGACATCACCAAAGAGCATTGTTATTGACAAAATTTACCCAGTAACTGGAGGGTCACTTCGTGATGGGCGCTGGTCCGGCAGGTTCCATTGGCCAAGTACCTTCGACGTATATCGAATGGTTCCCTCGCATCGTACCGCTTGACCGAACTCATGAGAGGAGGTATATCGCAGGGAATTTGTTCATGTACACCGAGTATATCGAATTTTCTCTCACATGTATCGTCCCCACGAGGTATATGGTGAGTCAATTCTCATACACTCAGGTACATCAAATGGCTTGTCCACATATACCGATTGCCCGCAAGAGTAAGATGTATATCGTGGAAGTCACACCCAAGGGGGAACCCATGATGATTCACCCAACCAACTGCATACCCTCATATAGGTGTCAAACCTAGGACACGCACTTTAGATTGCCGGTTTCAACCTGAAACTCTGTGGAAATTCCAGGTCGATCTGCTGCCCGAATTTTTGTGCATTTTTAAAACGAGACCCTGTCCGTGAGCCTGGTTACAAGTCCAAACCGTAGATTTGCATATATTAAAAAATCCCACTTTTCCAGGCTCGGGTCCTATCTGACATTGCATTTAGGGTAATTAAATACAAGTGAGAACATAATAATCATAATAATCATGCTGAGTTCCGTCTCCAAAAACATTTCTCTCTTCTTTATCAAAAAGAAAAAAAATCCAAGAACATTTCTCCCTTCTTTATCAAAAATCCAAAAATAGTTTTTCCTTTTTTTCTGAAAAATAAATCTCATTCTATGCCTTCTCAGGTCGATTGCAAGACCTTGGCCTGGCTCCCTATTGTCTTTGGTCTTCAGTCAAATCACCCCAGAGTTTCGTCCGTTCCTCTACTACTTCTTCTGAGTCCTAAATCAATTCACTTTCTATGGAGAATACAGATCAAGCATCGATTATACAACCGGATCTGACGACAGTCCTAGCTCAGCTCGTGTCCAAGATTGACAACCTCCAAACAGAGGTCTGAGAGATGCAACGAAACCAGGTTCCAATTCCTTAAGAGCCTGAGGACCTATTACCTCGTGATATGGGTCCAACCGAGCCTATCTGGGTTCCCGAAGAATATCAGCATGCTCCGCGTGCCCCTCCTGCCAATGGGCCGCCGCCTGCCCAGCTTTCGATTCCAAACATTGCCCAGCCTGTGGCTAACCTTCCTATGGTTGCTGATCCAAAAGAGGAGGAGTTGAATAAAGTCAAAGAAGATCTTAAGATGCTCACCAAGAAGTTCGAAAAAGTCAGGATCTCTGGGAATTACATGGACTACACCCATATGTCTCCTTATCCTAAAGCGAGGTTACCCGAGAAGTTCAAAATGCCAAATATCGAGAAGTTTGGAGGGAGTGGACCCCCGATTGTTCATCTTCGCAGCTATCATCATTCCATGACTCTACTAGGGGCTTCTGAAGAAGTGATGGCCCAATTATTTCAGTAAACTTTGAAGGATAGTTCCCTCCGATGGTTTTATCCCTTGAGGAATCCAGAATCTGTAGCTGGGAGGATGTAGCCTGGGAATTCATGTCGCAATATAAATATAAAAAAGACCTTGAGGTCACCCATCGTGATTTGGAGCTACTCAAACAGAATCCAGGAGAATCAGTCAGTAACTTCATAACCCAGTGGAGGGAGCAAGCAACTACCATGACCAATCGGCCATCCGAGGAAGAACATGTCAACATAGTGAAGAAGAACTCCTTGCCCCGTGTCCGAGCGACGATGGGAGGACAATACTATCCCCACTTTTGAGCTCTTAGAGAGGCAAGAGTATAAATCGAGGAAAGCCTTGTTAAAATAGAGGTTAAACCAAAGAAGGTGTCCGGACAGTTCACCCTTAAAAAGTATGACAAGCCTGCCAGTGATACAATCTCAACCATCAACAATATCTATCAACCAACCACATCATGGGCACCAGAAAGCCGCCCTGCCCCCATTCGAAGGGAATACACTGAGCTCCATGCTCCCCTCTCCAAAGTTTACCAAGCTTTATTAGGCTGAAACCTCATCAAATCCTTGGATCCCCGTCCATTGCGAAATCCACTCCCAAGAAACTTCAAGGCCGATGCTCATTCCCCCTTTCACCAAACTACTGGCCATACCATCGACCAATGCTTTCACCTCAGAAATATAATCCAAGATCTCATTGATCGAGTTACCATCGCCCCACCAGCCAATCCTAAGCCAAACACTACTCAGAATCCACTTCCGAATCATACCACTGCCATCTTCTTAGAAGAAAACCCATATTTTGATCCATCAACGCAAATCACACCCATATACTCTCCTAAACCTCTTTAAATTTGCCAATATTTCCTCCTACACCCTACTACCCTCACTAATCAGGCACTGCCACTCCTTACCAGAGCATGCATCGATGTCCGTACCCGTTCTGAAAATGGAAGTATGGAATTGTTAGAGGTGTTAAACCAACTCCTATAGTTCGGGCTGAAAATGCCCTCACAGATGATCATCGATTGCCAGAGGTTCAGTACACTATTCTTGGAAGCACGAAAGTGGGCCCGAGATTCAGGCAGGTGGGTGGTACCAACCGATGAAGTCAACCTAGATGATGTTGTCCAGATTATGGCAAAATTATTCGATAAAACCAACAGCATTTTTAGTATCACCGGGTTACTTGACACTTTGAAGTTATAAGGGTGCTGGGTCCCTTCAATCACACATATCCCCACAGAATGGGAGGACCTGTATGAAGAAGCCGTTGCAGTTGTGGAAGGCATTGACATTACATGGAATGACATAATTTTTTCCACTGGATGGGGGGAAGAATTCGAAGATTCGTGCGAAGAATAAGCTTCAGGAAGAGCCGGCCCAATAGCCGAAATATGTGGGATTATATCATTTGAATAACTCCTCGGAGAAATAAACAGGGTGGCATAACAACCTGAGATTGATGAGGAAATGGGATTCATGTTCTTTCCATCTTCAGTAAATCACATGACCAGATCAGAGGGACATTACCAGTTTCCAAGCTCACTACCAGCAAATGACAAGGGAAGGGGCGTTGAAAACCTTCCTATGCCAGAGATGACCATTAACGAGAGAAAGATCCTTGATCAACTGAAGAAAACTCAAGCTAACATCACTCTACGGGGACTTTTCATGTCTTCACATCTACACAGAAATTCTTTAATCATATTGCTCACTGGACCCACAGTTCCTCCCTCTACCTCACCAGAAGAAGCGGTAAATCTGGTCGGATCCTTGACCTCTACCCTAATGCTATCATTTTCTGAAGAAGAAATCCCCAGAATTGGGCCAAATCACAATCATGCAGTCAACATCTCCGTCGAAGTTATGGGGAAGGTCGTGCCACTCTCCCTTGTAGATAATGGATCCGCCTTGAATGTTTGCCCTCTTAGAACCTTCAAGTGTTTAGGCCTAAAAGAAAGCGACCTCACTCCAACCTCCATCACTGTACATGCCTACGATAATACACGTCATGAGGTGATGGGATCAATAAAACTTGTAATAGGGGTTTTCCCTATTAATCCTATCGTTGAATTCCAAGTCATAGACATCCCAACTTGTTTCAACCTGTTGCTTAGACGACCTTGGCTCCAAAATATCTAGGGTGTGTCTTCCTCACTCCATTCGGAATTGAAGTTCTTCGCCTACAGGCAAGTCATCACCATTTTGGGCGACAATGAAAATGTCGAGGGTGCAATCACCAGCAGTCCAATCCTTGAGATACAACATGGATCAAATGATATACTCCTATCAGGATTCTGAGTTGAGCCACTCCTCCTCCCGGTAGGGGATGGTTTCAAAGAAAGGGTTTGTCCAGAATATGACCCTCATGGCAATGTCAATGTGATTCAGATGTTCAGAAACATGCACTTCATGCCCAGACTGGGACTAGGGCAAAGGCAGCAGGGGATACTTGAGCCCATCAAACTGAAGAAAGCTTTCCCTCCTTATGGCTTGGGGTATCAACCATCAGAACAAGAGCTCAGAATGATCCACCAGTCTCGACCAAAGAGAAGATTAGACTACATCCTGGCTATCTCAAGAGACTCCTTGAATGGATGATCCATCAAAGAAGGAAAATATTTCCCCTTTTACGGTTTTCCAGAACCATGGTATGACCACACAGACAAGAAGATGAAGACTGGAATGGAGATCTTTTTGCAAGATAGCTACCCATGGGCCGAAAGTTTCCATCACCACATACAACCACTCATCAAAGATAGCGAGGAGACTGAGGAAAGTGATTCCAAAGATTCTTTCAACTTATAAAAACTGGGGCTGACACTCTGGATGGTTCATTTAGGCGCTACATTAATGGATCCATCCCATCTGATTAAAGTTGTTGATACACCTCTCCTCAACTGGCATGCTGCGCCAGTTCTACCTCTTGAAATCTCCCCTAACCCCAATGTTTACCCTATTTCTTCTTCTGTTGTCTGTCCTTGTTCAAATGTAATCGAGACCTCTTTTGATAAGGTTCTCAATGCTGTTTTTCCTATCAAAGAAATAAATGAAAATTTTGAGTATCTTGTTGTTCCTTACATTAATTGCTTGGATTCTAATCAAACTTTCGATGATGATGATTTTGCAAATGAACAATTCTTAACTGATCTAAATAAGGTTAATAATAAACAACATAACTGCATTTAAGTTAATGAATATGAGACTGTTGTTATTAATCTCTGTTCTAGTAGCCGACTGCGCTAGATTAGGATAGGGGCCACCCTTGACGAGCATGAGCGTGCACAACTCGAAGAATTGCTGAAGGATTTTATTGATGTCTTCACAAGGTCCTATGATGATATGCCTGGCACTGATCCTGAAATAACTCAGCACGAGATTCCCACTCTCCCAGATTACAAGCCGGTTAAACAAAAATTGAGAAAGCTCCACACTAAATGGTCGCTCAAGGTCAAAGAAGAGGTGGTTAAACAGTTAAACGTGGGTTTCATTCATGTGATCAAATATCCCACATGGCTAGCCAATATAGTACCTGTACCGAAATTAGGGGGGAAGGTTCGAATGTGTGTAGACTACCGAGATTTAAACAAAGCTTCTCCAAAGGATGATTATTCGCTACCCAATATCGACATGATCGTGGACAACGCAGCCAGTCATGCTCTCAAGTCATTCGTCGACGGGTTTGCTAGATATAACCAAATTAAGATGCACCCAGACCATCAAGAAAAAAATGCATTCATCACCCATGGGGAACCTTTTGCTACACCGTTATGCCATTTGGTCTCAAGAGTGCTGGGGCTACCTACCAAAGGGCTTCCACAACCATCCTGCACGATCTGATTCACAAAGAAGTCAAGGTTTATGTGGATGATATGATCATCAAGTCCGAAACTAGAGAAGGTCATGTTCCCGCTCTCCGAAAGTTCTTTGAACGATTGCGACGGTATCAGATGCGACTCAATCCACAGAAGTGTGTCTTCGACGTTATAAAAGGAAAACTCTTGGGATTTATGATCAGCGAAAAGGGGATAAAAGAATATCCTGCAAAGCTAAAAGCCATACTTGAGATGCCACCACCCCGAATGGAGAAAGAAGTCCGAGGTTTTCTTGGGAAATTGCAATATATCTGTCTGTTCATCAGCCAGCTAACCTCCATCTGTGAACCGATCTTTAAGCTCCTCCGAAAGGATTCAACCAAGGTTTGGAACGAGGCTTGCCAAGAAGCTTTTGATCGAATCAAACAATATCTGACCCAACCTCCAGTGCTTATGCCACCACAGCCTAGTCTCCCTTTTCTCCTGTACCTAACCATAACCGACACTGCCGCTGGGGATTTGCTAGCCTAATACTTTGAGGACTCCCATAAAGAAAGATCCATCTATTACGTCAGTCGCAAATTGGCCAGGTATGAGGTGAACTACGCTGCTTAAGAGAAGGCATGTGTCGCACTTGTGTGAGTCACCCAAAAATTACGACACTACATACTCGCCTTCCCCATCAAACTTGTATCCCGAATGGACCCCATCAAATACCTGCATGAGAAACCCGCCTTATCTAGTCGAATGGACCAATGGTTGATGCTCCTAACTGAGTTCGATATAGTATACGTCACACAAAAAGCTGTTAAAGGAAGAGCCATCTTTGACTACTCGCCGATTACCTTGTAGAAGAAGTAGATGTCCGGATCTTCAAATTCCCAGATGAAAATATCCTCTGCACCGCTCAAGACCGCCTTCAATGGAAAATGTTCTTCGACGGCGCTACCAACAAAAAAGGATATGGCATTGGGATACTTCTGATCACCCCAGATGACTCCCACACTCCCATCGCCATTAAATTAGACTTCCCTTGCACGAACAACATGAAGGAATACGAGGCATGCACAGTGGGCCTCAAGGTTTCTCTCAAGAAAGGTATTCAATACCTTGATGTCTACGAGGATTCTGCCCTTATCATCGATCAAGTCCTCAGAAAGTGGAAAGTTAATGATGAAAAACTCCAACCCTTTCATGCCCAATTAAAAGAGATAGCCTCCCGATTCCGAGATATCACCTTCCATTACCTACCTCTAGCAAAGAATAAACTAGTCGATGCTCTCGCTACCTTGGCCTCCATGGTTGACATACCCAAGGGAATAACAATGGCCCCCTTCCTAGTTCAAAAGCAAGACGAACTGATCCATTGCTACCATATTGAGCTTATCTCCACCGAAGATCCCGAACTAGCCGATTGCTGGTACTATGATATCTGGTGCCTCCTCAAACATGGTAGGTATCCCGAGGGTTCCAAGAAGAAAGACTGAACGACCCTCCAAAGATTGGTTGCCTAGTACATCATCTATCATAAAGCTCTACTCAAAAGGAACTTCGATTGAACTCATCTACACTGTATCGCAGGGGCTGAGATTGAGAAGATAATGCAAAAAATCCACAGCGGGGAATGCGGACCCCACATGAATGGTCACATGCTTGCCAAGAATATCATCAGGGCTACTATTGGACCACCATGACCCAGGACTACACTGCCTATGTCCGAAGATGCCTAAAATGCCAATAATTCTCCAATCTTCAGCACCTACCTCCATGAGAATTATACAACATGACCTCTCTCTGGCCGTTCACCACCTGGGGTGTCGACATCATAGGGAAGGTTACACCAAAGGCTTCAAACGGACATTAGTTCATCCTAGTCTCCATTAATTACTTCACCAAATGGGTCGAAGCTGAGTCATACGCAGTGTTGAACGCCAAGAAAGTGGCCAAATTCCTCAAGAAGAATATCATCTGCCGATATGGGGTCCCATACGAGCTAGTGTCAGATAACGGGTTTCATTTCGAAGCATAAGTCACAGAAGTAGTCAACGAGTATGGGATTCAGAGACATAAATCTTCTCCCTACCGACCTCAGACCAATGGTGCAGTTGAAGCCGCCAACAAGAACCTCAAAGCTATCATCAGCAAGTTGACCAAAAGTTGCAGGGATTGGGCCGACCGGATCCTGTTCGCCCTCTAGGTCTATCTAACCTCAATCCGAACCTCTACTGGGTTACCCTTTACTCCCTGGTCTACGACATGGAAGCAGACCTACCTGTGGAGCTGGAAATACCCTCGCTACGCGTGATGCTCGAAAACAAAGTTAGCGAAGAAGACTGGTGCCAAAGCCATCTTCATGAGCTAGCCCTCCTAGATAAAAGAAGATTAAAAGATCTTTACCACATACAGGGGTACCATCGCCGAAGAGCGTGATCATTCAACAAGAGAGTCAAAGATCGGGGTGTCCGGGAGGGGGACTTAGCCCTCAAAGAGATAATAAAACCCATATGGGCCCTTAGAGGGAAATTCAAGCCTAATTGGAGCGGCCCCTATATTATGAAGAAGATCTTATCTGGTGATGCCGCAATGCTCACTGACCTAGATGGGGAAGAGATGGCTCATCCAGTCAATCGGGACCGTCTCAAGAAATTCTACCCCTAGTCCGAAGTCTCGGCGCGCTACGACTCTTCTCATCTCCCTTCTATTCTAAAAAAAAAACTCTTCATTTCCCTCTACCCAGAACTATGTGGGCCTGATCCTCTACAAAAACTATTTTCAAACAGATAAAAAACCTTTTTAAAAACCCCCAGAGGTACATAGGCAGCTCATACACCTCACATGAGTGCAACCATTTCTTTTTCACAAAATACCATTCTTTTCTTACCTCCGAAAACGGTGGTTCATTCTAAAGAATACTTGAACAAAAGGATTATGTATGCCTTAGCGATTAGTATAGATAATTCAAAATACAAAACTCATGGAAAGGCACAGCTGGATGATCAGAAACTTGTTTATTTCATTAATAAGAAATTACAGTATGGATTACATAAGAAAAGGAACGGATAACTCCTTTCCCCCTACTATCATAAAAAGCCAAATAAAATCCCCGCATCTATTACACAAATAAACATTCCAAGAGTCCTACCCACAGCTACTAGAGGAGTCTGCACCCTCACCATCTACATCCTGAGGTCCCCAAGTTTCCCCAACCTGAATAGAGTGCCGAAGACACTCCATGGACCGATGAGCCCGAACCGTGTTCAAAAAGACCACAACACCCCCTTCTATGGTGTTAGATAAAACAAACCATGTTTATCCAGTCTCCACAGTTAATATCTTGGTGACTACTTTCCTCCACAACCACTTCATATAATCTTTGGGGACATGCTAAGCTTTCCCGACAGACTGAGAGGGACGGGTCGACGGACGTCAATTTTCCCCCAGAGATCCAAGCAACAGACGCAGGTGCTCAGTCAGATCTCCTACAAGAAAGAAATTTGAGGCCCGAGGTGGCACGACATGTGCCCAACTAAATGGGCGTAGAAGCCGCCAAGGGAAATAAAAGGAGGTCTACCTGAGACTAACCAGACGAACATATGAATACTCTCCTAGCTCTAGAACGGGCTGCAACTGTCCCCACCAAGGCACTGACCAATAAAGACCATGATCCCCATGCTCCACAAACCAATGCTCCCAGTTCGCAACATATAGACCAACACTAATGAAGTAGCGTGAAAAGAAGTTGGGTACGATCGACAAGGCATATTCTGGAGGGGTCGCCAAGCGGAATCTTTCAGACAACCACATAAACAGCATCACGGGGCTACCCCTCAAAAACTCAGAACGATCCTCTCTCCAGGCATCTAGGCCATTCAAGGTCTCTGCGAGTATCACCGCTGCAGGACTGCGATGATAAGACATCCATAAAGTAAAGGCTGCAAGTTGTGGGTCCACCTGCAGTTCTCCAGTCACCAGCAACAATTTTGAAACTAGACCCAGAGCAACGGCTCCAGTATAGCCAGCATCACTTACTTCTCACAAATGTACAGATTGAAGCACCACCGGGAGGGAGATCATTCCTCCAACAACCAATGATCTGGCCGCCGAAGGCAAAACACGAAGAAGCCCAGCCAACAAATCCTTAGGAGAACGGAAAAATTCAGGCAAAGCCGCGGAAACACTAGGATTTACACCCAGCATGGCATAAAATTCCTCGTAGGTAGGAAAAACTTCATCCAACCCAAAACTAAATACGTGGTCTTCGGGGTACCAGAATTATACCGCCGCCATCAGCACGTTCCACTTAAGAGGCCGATTGCGCCACAGGGAGACTCGGCGCATGTTGAAAGCATCATAGTCGACATTATAAGAGCACATTGCTTCCAAGGCTTCGAGGTAATTAGTAAACTCAACATTACCAGGGAGAGCCATCTTGCAAGGATAAGAGATAGTGGGAAAGTAGGTGAAAATGTAAAAGTGTGATGGAAACACTCCACCCTTACCCCTTTTTTATACTTGAAAACCCTCACAAGAGACATAATCCCTGCAGAAATCAAAGGGAATCCTACCCCACAAGGTACCAAAGGATGAAGAGGGTTCCATTCAAATCTTTGAATTGATGGGACTGGACTGAACTGCCGATAGGCAGGTCAGGGGGCTTGCTGATCGCACCCCCCCCCCCCCCCATTTTAGAAATTTCCTCTTTTATCAAATCAGGAAAAAATAAATTGATATTCTCAACAGAATTTCAAAATCCCTTTAATTTCCCCTTTTTAATCAAAAACTTTCAAAAATATTCCTTTTACGGTCTTAGCAACAAAGTAAAAAGCGCATGTTCATGCATTCATTCATCATTAATAAAATATAATCAAAAAACTCCATTGCATTGCATATATCTGTTTTCTGTGTTACATCATTTTTGCAAGAAATAAAAAGAAAAAAGAAAAAAACAACGGGACTCAGCCCGAACCCACATTCTCTCTCTCTCTCTCTCTCTCTCTCTCTCTCTCTATCAAGAGCTTCCACCCCTGCGACGTGCTCTCTTCCCCCTACGACGAGAGGATGCACCACCACTACCCGAGCTCGAGTCCTCTCCGGACGAACTAGACGGCACCAGGCAAGAAGGAACAGGAACTACATCCCGAATATGGGCAGTCGCCGAAGATATCCAGTCTCTCTTTTAGTCAATGAATATCCTAACAATATTCCCTCGTTGCTCTGGGAGTCAAGCTTTCCTAATTGCTCTCTATCCCGTAGGATGTATCATTTACTCCTAAAGACATGAAAATATGAAAGGTTGGGCTTCTTTCCAGTCCACAATTCGTAGGGCATCCTAAGTGTGAGTGGATGAAGGTAAACCCTATTCACCGTGTGGCATGCGATAGAGACCACCTTTGCCCAAAATATCTTAGCAACTCTATGACCTAGAAGCATAAATCTAGCCATCTTCTGAATTATCTGATTCCTCCTCTTAACAATCCCATTTTGCTGAGGAGTCTTCATGGTCGAAAATTCATGTTTGATCCCGAGGCTATCACAAACAGAGATGACCAAAATAGAAAAGAAAGAAAGATAGGAACATAAAGGTATACCGCAGGTCAGAGGACCACCTCTGTCAAACCCAACTCCTCCAAATCCATCGCATGAGGACAGTGCAACATAGGAACCATCCCTCCATCAACCCACCAAATGTTGTATGAAGGGGTGTGCAATCGCACAAAAGGAACCTATGAAGTCGCCACCGCCGTAGATGCCTAAGGACCACCGTCGCTGTTGGAAGATCCCACCACTCGACTCGAACCCACGGGAGGGAAAGGCAGGGCATCATATATGCTGGGCACCATCAACCAGCTCATCACAAAGTCCATATAGTCATACGGCGCAGCCGTATCAGTGTATAGCAAGTAGGACTTGCCGATCATCGCCGCGAGCCTCTCATCCTTCGACAACAGTCGTTCCCACCTCATAGATGTAGGAGGCTATGCAAGTGGCACCACCACCTCCTCCTCAGCAATCTGATGAACCACCCTCTCCTCGAGGTACTGGGAATGGCCGAACTCATGGGCCAATAAATGCCTCATCCGTGCATTCACTTCAGTCGTCCCCGCATCCTGAATGGCTATCCCCCAGGGATAAAAGGTCACCTAAAAATCTCCAAGCAGGCGTAAGTCAATACAAGATCAGAAGGTGCAAAAACCAAGACTGAAATGGAAAGAGTCTTACCCTACCACTGGTCAGGTAATTCAAGACCTGACGCACCACCTCCAGAGAGTGAGATCCCTTCGAATGCCGATTGGCCTAACGCCATCGATACAATCGGTAGAAGTCCCCAACAGTGTCATCCTTAAAAGTGATCAGCGGGATATTTCACCCAATCACCTCGTAGAACCACGTCTGAACTCATAAAGTGAAAAGAGACGCATAAGTCAAATGCGAATGCATGAAAGAAAAATGCAAATGCATAAAAGGAAATGCACAAACTGAAGAATACCTCAAGAAGATACGTGGCCCCAGTAAAGGTCTGCCGGCAGCACCGGCTGAATGCATCCAGAGAAGAGTAAAGGGTCGCCAAATTCAAACTCCCCCAATCATAGAAAGGGATGTTCGAAAACATCCTCAGGTACGGCAAGAACCACAAATGGACGACGTCGCCGCTCGACGCCACCATAAAACCTCCCAAAACCATCAGAATAAATAACCGGGCCATCTGCCTCACTTGCAGCCCGCCCTCCACATCAATCACCCTACTTAGCAGAACATCCTTCAGAAGGGACAGCCGAATAGAATCCCCAGAAACTATCCTCCCTACATCACCAAGTGCCGCATGCACTGCCTCCGGTCTCACCCGTAAAGAGCGATCCACCTCTATCTGCTCTCCATCAAAATCCAACCCCAGTAGCTACTGCACATCTATGGGAGTCACACTCATCTCCCCGAAGCCGAAATGGAAGGTGTGGGTAGTATCCCACCACCTCTCTCCCAAAGCGCACAGGACCACCATCGAACGAGGCATCTCATCCAGCACCGATGCCAACCTCCCAAAACCCCCTGATGATACCACCCAACACACCACATGTGGGAGATGCTCCCAGACATCCCTGAGCCCCGTCATCCCGCGGGCGCGCATGTTCTTCAAAGAAATATCACACTGTCAAAAAGGAAAAGTCTCATCAAAAGTCAAGAAAGAAAGAAAAATCACTAAAAAGAAAAGAATGCCAAAGGTCGGGCAACTTACATAACCACCGGGACTCACTCTCGAAGAGCGATGACGCAATGGATCCCGTAGCAAGGTTCTCTCATCCGCAACAGACTCAAATGCATCAAAGGAGTTCTCACTCTCCAAATCAAGAGGTGCCCTGGCCCTCCACTCCACGTTCACCCAGTCATCAACGGTCAACCACTCCCGGTGGACTACAATGCTGACAAAAGCGTCCATTTCTTGAAGATCGAAAGGCTAGAACGATATACAGAGAAATCACAGAAAGAGAGAAAGCAAAGAAGCTGTGAAAAAATGAAGGGATTCACCCCCTTTATATAGGATGCCAAACGCCATGTCGATCAGCACCTCCCCCCACTATACCGATCGACACTGACTCCTTACCTTCCCGAGGTATCCCAAAAGTCCGTGCCACTGCCGAATGGCACCCTCCATACTATGTCGACTAGCACCCCCCCTTAAATTTCGTACAGAAATTCCCAGAAAGTACCAGAAAGCCCCAAAAAATCCTGGGAAAAATTTCTAAAAATCCCAGGAAGGATTTGAAACATTTTCACCAAGAAATCTTCGCATTCCCTCGAGCGGAACCCCTCTTTCCCAGCGAAACCCTAAAAAAACCAAGTGAATATCCTCCTGGCAAAGCACCGGAGGATCTCTAAGGATAGCCTGATCACTTCCAAAGCGGAGTTTCTTACAACACCAAAATAGGTTGTTCCCACCCGCGCGAGGTCTCCTAAAGAAACAAAAGCTTCCTTAGCTATCAGCTCCCCAGCTCAAATCAAAATCACAAGGCACTTTCTCCAGCGAAATCAAAATCTAGTCTTCATCTACTCTTAGGTCAGAATTCACCTCGGTCTTGGATCGTCACCTGAGTTGGTCGTCACCACTCTTATGTCAGAATTGACCTCGGTCTTGGATCGTCACCTGAGTTGGGTCAGAAATGACCCCGATCCTCTGTTATCACCACTCTTAGATCAGAATTGACCCCGGTCCTCGGTCGTCACCACTCTTTGGTCAGAATTGACCTCGGTCTTGGATTGTCACCTGAGTTGGGTCATAATTGACCCCGGTCCTTAGTCGTAAACACTCTTAGGTCAGAATTGACCTCGGTCTTGGATCGTCACCTGAGTTGGGACAGAATTGACCCCGGTCCTCAATCGTCACCACTCTTAGGTCAGAATTGACATCGGTCTTGGATCGTCACCTGAGTTGGGTCAGAATTGACCCCAATCCTCAGTCGTCACCACTCTTAGGTCAGAATTGACCTCGATCTTGGATCGTTGCCTGAGTTGGGTCATAATTAACCCCGATCCTTGATCGTCACAACTCTTAGATCAGAATTGACCTCGGTCATGGATCATCACCTGAGTTGGGTTAAAATTGACTCCGGTCCTCGATCGTCACCACTCTTAGGTTAGAATTGACCTCGGTCTTGGATCATCACCTGAGTTGGGTCAGAATTGACCCCGATCCTTGGTCGTCACCACTCTTGGATCAGAATTGACCTCGGTCTTGGATTATCATCTGAGTTGGGTCAGAATTGACCCCGGTCCTCGGTCGTCACCACTCTTAGGTCAGAATTGACCTCGATCTTGGATCGTCACTTGAGTTGGGAATTGACCCCGATCCTCGATCGTCACTACTCTTAGGTTAGAATTAACCTCGGTCTTGGATTGTTACCTGAGTTGGGTCAGAATTGACCCCAATCCTCGATGTCACCACTCTTAGGTCAGAATTGACCTCGGTCTTGGATCGTCACCTGAGTTAGGTCAGAATTGACCTCGGTCCTTGGTTGTCACCACTCTTAGGTCAAAATTGACCTTGGTTATTAGATCTTCACCCTAAGCCCACAGATTCGATTTTTACCAGCATAATTGGTCACCCCCAACATCACTGCAGGTCCTTGGAATCGACCTAAACCTTGGATCATCATTCCATCCCTAGCACACTCCTCAGGTCCTTATAATTGGCCTCGACCCTCTTAATTGGTCATACTCCCTCAAAAGCATCATGTGGTGTCTATTTGACGATCATTATTTGTTCCAAACTCACCCGTCGAGGGGCTCTGTAGACACCCCATTCTGTTACCCCTAACTCCCCTTAGGTCCCTAGTACCTCCCTTCATAATCACAAACCCAGGTCATGTCTCGAGTACTGATCTAGAAGCCATCATGCACTCCCCGACTATGTTTGACCAAAAGGTCAAACTTTTCATCTCGATCGAGACTAAATGAATCTTTGAAGGGTACTGAATACCCTTTCCAATGGTCCATCCCGTGCACAATTCTGACGTACCATGCAGACGAACGATTCGTTTGCGTTCGAAACCTGACCTAAAGGCCACCGAGTGCTCCAGGGATATATTTGACCTAAGTCAACACTTCAGCTCAATCGAGGATAAATGAATCTTCGAAGGGCACCGAATACCCTTACCAATAATCCATCCCGTGCGCGATTCCGACTTACCATGCAGACGAACGATCCGTTTGACTCCAAAAGGTCACCAAATGTTTTCAGGTCCCGATTGACCAAAGTCAACTCCCTAAATTGGGTCAAACTCTTTGGAATGTCAAAGTATATCTCCTAACCTTTCCAACTCCACCCCGTGTGTGATTTGGACTTACCATGCGGACGAACGAACCGTTTGCGTCCAAATGATTCCCCATCCAGTGGACCGACAAACGCTTCCGAGCCATATTTGTCCCAAAGTTAACTTCCAAACCCGAGAGTGGTCCAAGGAATTTTGAAGGTCTCTGAATTACCTTTCCAACAGTCTGCCTCGTGTGAAATTCTGACCAACAGTTTGCCCCCGGCAACCGATTTCCCGAAAAGGCCTAAAACACACTACCAAATGACAGGTTCCAGACCCTGCCTATCGGCAGGTGCCGATAGGCAGGATGAGGTCTATGCCAATCAGCATTGACCTGAGCCTATAAAAGGAGTCCTTCACCTCATTTGCAAGGAGAGCCCAGATCTGATAAAATTCACTCTCAACGAATCCCAGAAACCTCTTTCAAAGGCAACGTGATTTCAACTTCCAAATCCCTTTTTTACTTCCACTTTTCATCATCCTTTTCATCAAACTTGGTGAATTAGACACTCTCCATCATCATCCAAGTGCAAAGGGCTGCTCTCCAACATTCAAGATCAAGCTTAAGAACTCCAAGAAGGTCCATCTTTCTCAAACTCTCTCTTAAATTCTCAATAATTTTTTTATTACTTTGCACTTTTTTTTATCTAATCTCACACATCCTAATATACTTTTTATTTAGTATTATTGAACATCTCATACTTTCATATAAATAAAAAACCCAAAAAACAAGAAAAGATGGTTTGCTAATAAATTCCAAATAGGGATTCTCACACTTTTCTCACAACTAAAACACTATTTATACACACACACACATTCACAAATAAGAGATCCCCCACTTGGATTTATGGGATAAACCCCACCCTTCGTTTGGTATGCAAACTACGTGGACTTTGATGCCTTTATAGGATACGTAGGCGTCTCGGGGTAAAATTCGAGACTCGAGTCCTTTTCTCACTTTTTCTCTTATTTTCTATTTTTTCTAAATCTAATCTTCTTATATTCTATATACTTGCCCTTAGTGACATATTACTCCATATGCGTTATCGTTCCATTATGACGACCAACGTAGGGGTAATCGCGTAAAATTTATTTTTCTAATACTATTCTTATATCTTCCTACGGATGACTCGCTTTATCTTTTCCATGATACAAGTCGAGGATTCCTACCTCCATTATATATATACACATGCACACATATCACGGGGGGAAATATAGAGGAAAATAGCAAATATCCATGAGAGACCGAAAGGGCGGAATGGGTGCATAACACCTTCCCATTTCATAACTAAACCTCCGAACCCTTCTCGAATCATTTTGGTTTCACATGCACCAGTATGTCTTTGGATTCCATTCTTCGGGATGGCTTCCCCTTCTTCTTTTGTCTTTTTTGAGTAAAATAGACTGGCGACTATGAATCTCTCTACATCTTTACACCTCATCTCAAATGACGCCGGCCGAAGCGCTCCCGCGAGGGATGCGCGGGACCCGAAGGATCCTTTCTCTTTTCACGTGCCCGCCCGCGCATGCAAGGATCAGGAATGGACACAGTGGAGATGCCTGGTTCTGAGGGAGGGTCATCCACCCACTTATTTTATATATAGGATGAGACCTCCGCAGTAGTGGTTCCACTCGATTCAATTTCGGTCATCTGCGAGTTTGCTGATGTATTTCAGGATACACCGGGGTTACCTCCGAGTAGGGAGATCGAGTTTGTGATAGACTTAGCACCAGGCACTTGTTCGATAGCATGTGCGCCTTACCGTATGGCTCCGGTGGAGATGAGGGAGTTACGAAATCAGATAGAACAGTTGTTGGGAGATGGCTTCATCCGTAGGAGTACCTCACCTTGGGGTGCCCCCGTTCTATTTGTAAAGAAGAGGGATGGGTCCCTACGACTTTGTATTGATTATCCGGAGCTTAACAAAGTTACGATACGGAATAAGTATCCATTGCCTCGCATCGATGATTTATTTGATCAGCTAAGAGGAGCGGCCCACTTCTCGAAGATAGAATTAAGATCTGGGTACCATCAGCTACGCATCAGGGAGCAGGACGTGGCTAAGACTGTTTTGTTGATGAGGTATATGGGTCGTATAAATTTAGAGTTATGCCATTTGGGCTAACCAACGCCCCAGTAGTATTTATGGACTTAATGAACAGAGTATTCAGAGAGTTCCTAGATCAGTTTGTCATTGTCTTCATAGATGAAATCCTGATTTATTCCTGCACTGAGGAAGATCATGCCTAACACTTACGTATGGTCCTGCAGACCTTACGAGAACATGAGTTGTACGCCAAGTATGAAAAGTGTGAATTTTGGCAATGGGAAGTACAGTTTTTGGGACACATTGTATCAGAGAAAGGGATATCTGTGGACCCTAGTAAGGTGTCAGCGGTGAGGGAGTGGGGACAGCCCACGACACCGACTGAGGTACGGAGTTTTCATGGATTAGCTGGATACTACAGATGGTTTATTCGGGGATTCTCTAAGATTACAGGTCTGATGACAAATTTGACTCGTAAGGGCGTGCCGTTTGTTTGGGATGATGCGTGTCAGTTGGCATTTGATGAGCTGAAGGACAAGTTAACTTCAGCACCCATAATAGCACTCCCCAGGACAGGAGTGGAATACCTGCTTTATACTAACGCATCCCTATAGGGGCTTGGGAGAGTACTTCAGCAAAATAGATCAAGCCATAACTTTTGCTTCCCAAAATCTTAAGCCTCACGAGAAGAATTACCCCACCCAAGACTTAGAGCTGGCAGCGGTTGTGTTTACGCTTCGAATTTGGAGGCATTACTTATTGGGGGGAAAATTTTGCTTATTTAAAGACCACATGTCATTACAGTAATTATTCACGCAGAAAGAGTTGAATATGCATCAACGCAGGTGTCTTGAGTTTATAAAATATTATCAGTTTGAAATACACTATCACCCGGGGAAGGCTAATGTAGTTGCTGATGCATTGAGCAGTAGGTCGGTAGATGACACGACCGAGGTGTGGAAAGCAAAATGGAAGGAATTGGGACATCAGGATGCCGTGGCCCGATCATTTATGTCTGCAATGAAAATTATGCCTCAGATTTTTATGCGAGTAGTATAGGCACGGGCGGCGGATTCGTTCTGTCAAGATCGGATTAGGTAGCTTTTAGCCGAGGAGCCGAGTCTTATTCAGTAAGTTCTGAGGATGGTTTTCCCTTCAATGGGAGATTCGTTGTTCCAGAGGGGGAGGACCTTTGACATGCAGTAATGATGGAGTCACATGGGTCCCGATTTACGGTACAACTCGGTGGGTACAAAATGTATCAGGATGTGAGGTGACAGTATTGGTGGAGCGGGATGAAAAAGGATATCGCAGAGTTTTTATCCAAGTGTACCACTTGCCAGTTAGTGAAAGTGGAGCATCAGAGACCACCAGGTTTGCTTCAGCCGTTGGATATACCTACGTGGAAATGGGAAGGCATTTCCATGGATTTTATCACTAGGTTTCCCACTTCACAGAGGGGGCACGATTCTATATGGGTTATTGTAGATCGGTTGACGAAAGTAGCCCACTTTTTTCCCATTAGGACAGACTACACAGCGGGACAGTATGATGAGTTATTTATTGCAGAGATAGTGACATTTCATGGTGTGCCTCTTAACATCCTGTCGGATAGAGACAAGACATTTGTATCTCATTTTTGGGAGAACTTCCAGGAGGCTATGGGCACCGAGTTGTAGTTAAGTACAACGTATCATCCACAGACTGATGGGCAGACTGCACGCACTAATCAGATGCTCGAGGACATGTTGCGCATGTGTATCCTTGATTTCGGGGGAGGTTGGGGGCAGTATCTTCCACTGGTGGAGTTTTCTTATAACAACTCCTATCAGTTTACTATTGGGATAGCCCCGTTCGAGGAATTTTATGGTCATCCTTGTCATTCCCCAGCTTATTGGCTAGAGGTGGGAGACAACAAGCTACTCGGGCCAGAGGTAATTCAGGATACGTCAAGCAGGATCGAGATGATTCGGGATCGCATACGGGAATCCCAGGACAGATAGAAAAGCTACGACGATGCTAAAAGGTTCTTCCGAGAGTTCGCAGCGATGGACCAAGTTTTGTTGAGAGTATCTCCGATGAAGGGAGTAATGAGATTTGGGAAAAAGGGGAAGTTGGCTTCGAGATATGTAGGATCATTCCCTAAATAGAGAGGGTCGGACCAGTGGCTTACAGACTTGGGTTATCGGAACACTTGCATCGTATCCATGATGTGTTCCACATTTCTTCACTAAGGCGATACCTTCGGGATGAGTTGACACACACTCATATTGCGATTGAGGAGATTGAGTTACAGTCAGATAGTTCATTATGAGGAGAGACCGGTATATATCCTAAATTATAGTGACAGGAGGCTGAGGTCAAAGGTAGTTCCACTTGTTCGGGTGCAGTGGAAACATCACAATGTCGAGGAGTCTACTTGGGAGCGTGAGGTGGATATGCGTGAGAAATATCAAGATTTATTCATACTAGGTATGAATTATTTTATTGAATTTCGGGACAAAATTCCTTTATTGGGGGGAAGTATGTAATACTCCCCATTTTTATGATTTAAATAATTATGGGATTAATTATTACAAGAGAATTAATTGAACTTTAAATGTGAGAATTAAATTATTAATTAATCCGGATCTAATAAAAATAAATATTTACTAGAGTGCCAAGGGTTAATACTTATTTATTTAATATTACTGTGGGATATGTAATATGGAACTATACACTTTGATAAATTGTCGGGAGAGAATAATATGACAATTTAGTGAATTAAGTCAGATGGGCGTGTGAGGCGTGTCGAGACTAATTTAGTGGAATAAAAATACCAATTATTTTTAGTAACTTGTATGCTAATTTTTAGTGTACCGTTGAGTCCGGAAGGGTCGATATAGTTAAAATAGTATACCCGGGTGTTTAGTTTGGGTCCCGGGGCAATTTTAGGCCTAACCGTCACCCCGAGAGGGCATTATGGTAAATTGGATTTTTAGGCTTAATTAATGGACGAAAATTAAGAGTTAAATTCTCAGCCAAAGAAAGTCCATTAGGGTTAGTAGGCTACAGGAAGTAAGAACGACCATAGGAAGTGTGAGGGAAAGCTATTTCCAAAAGAAGACGGCCAAATTGACACCACCTTGCACAACCACCACCACCACCGTGTAGATTGGTACAAGGGGAACACACCCATACCAACAACATCAAGAAATCAGACGATTAAGTCAAGTAAAGTGTTTATAACTTGTTGTATTTCAGTATTTATCATACTCATGTTAGTATAGGATTATTAGAAATATGTTTTGGTTCATAAAAATGATGGAGTTGAGGAATTTGAATATGTAAATTGATTCTGAGATTTGTTAAATTGAAACCCTTCATGTATGTAGACTAGAAATCACGTTTTGGGGAACTTATGTGTAGAACAAATCTAGAAATAATGGGTTCTTGAATATGAATTGGAAGAACTAGGGTTTTGATAAACTAAATTTGGGGATCATGTTTTATGGATGATTCGTAATGATTGGATGATTCTAGGAAGTTAGAATTCATATACTATTGCTGGGATTGGAATCAGAACTATTTGTTTGGAGTTTGGGATGTTGAATTAGAAGTTTTAGGTTTAAAAATGATGAAAAAATGGTGAAAAATCTGGGTAGAATACGAACACCACAATCTCACGCGAAGTCGCTCGAAGTCGTTCGAGCGAGATTCCATCTCGCGCGAAGTCGTTCGAGTGACACGTGGCAATCGTTCAAATGACATGCCATCTGGTTCGAGCGACAGAGTGAAATTTTGGAAATTTCTTAGAATCCAGTTTTGAGTTTATTAGTTCATGGAAGAGAAATAAATTTCCAAATAATAAACTTAAGTAAGGCAGAATTTTAGAAAGAGTATGAGTGACTAAATACTTTAATTAATTCGGCATGGAGAGAATGTACTTTAGAGATTACGAAAGGGAAAATAATCTCAATAATTGTACTATGAAATGTTGAAAATCAAAATACGTAAGAGAGGTATATATGTAGGCGAGGGAAATACCTATAAATTATAATAGGATGTGTGGATGCCTATTATGTAATATGATTATTAAATGCACTAATGGGTGATAACCCGGGGGTGTAAGAATCTTACTATTAAGTGTACTAATAGGTGATAACCCGGGGGTACAATAATGAATTATAACTGTACTAATGGGTGATAATCGGGGGGTACAAGAATGAATTATAAGTGTACTAATGGGTGATAACCCCGGGGTACAAGATTTTTAAATAAGTGTACTAATGGGTGATAACCCGGGGGTACAACATTATGGTTAGGTGTGCTAATGGGTCATAGCCCGGGGGTACAGTATTATAATATATATATATATATATATTTATATTTATATATATATATATATAGGGCAGATGTGACTATATGTATATATGTACGTGAGTTTGTGAATTAACCTACGGTGTATAACTTGTAGAGATGGACATATAAATGTATAAAGTAAATCTTAAGAGTATAATCGATTTATTATGGAAACGGGAAAATAAAATAGTTAGCTACTCAACATAGGCTACCTTGATAACGTATTGTATGGGCGATACAGGTTTACTAATGGTGCGAATAATTGCTATTAGGATGAATTCAGGCTAGTTATATTGGGTGGTATAACTAAGGAGAAAATTAGATACACGTAGGGCGTGCACAATAGAAGAGAGGTGAGAATATCATGTGAGAGTCGAACTAACATGCACTTGATACTTTCTTTACTGCAATTTTTAAATACTTGATTAAACAAATATTTTTACACATCGGGCTCTGACCCGTTTCTTGCATCTCTTCTCTCTCTTGCTATATGTATGTATTATATCAGGTGCTCAGCCACAGGGACACCAGGCTTAGAAACTCGGATTGCTTGGCGTGCTACAGCTGTTGTGGAAGCTGTAGGTCTTTGTATTAAGTGCCTCGATCATTTCATCTTCATTGTCTATAGACATTCTCTTTAGGGCATGTGTCCCCCATTTCCTTGGACAATTTTCAGAGATTATGTTCACTTTATTTCTCGTTCATTTTCATTTGGATTGATGGTTAATATTGTTTGGGTTTAGAGTTTTGAACTGGAAGTTTTTACCCAGTCATATCTATTTCAATATCTGATTCTGATTCAGTATATATATTAATTAATTATGCGTGGATGGTTTATATTAAATTTCTTGGTTTGGTAATTAAATGGTTTTAACTAATAAGAAAAATGTTTTGACAATTAACTTAATTATATTAGATGATTAAATAAGTTATTATGTTTTCGACAGTGATGCTAAGGATGAACCAACCGAACATTCTGTTTTAAATTTTATAAAGGACTGATAACCCGATATTTTATTGGGCGGGGTGTCACACAAAATCCCTGACCAAGACTGTGGGTCACGGACTTGGGCCGGGACCATTTCGAGCGCGACCAATTTTATGGGTCGCGGCCCAAGTCCGTGACCAAAAAATGGTCACGGAAGATGATCGCGGACTTGGACCGTGACCCATATCGTGACGGGAAAAAAAATGGTCGTGGCCTTCATCCGTGACCCACAACCTTGACAAAAATTGGTCGCGGCCAAAGTTCGTGACCCACACCCCGAGGAAACAAAAAGGAAAAAAATGGTCGCGGCCAAAGTCAGTAACCCACACCGCGACAAAAAAAAAAGGAAACAATAGGTCGCGACCCAAGTTCGTGACCCACAACCGTGATAAAAAATGGTCCCATTATCGCGCGGTTAGTTCCTACGTATTACATTGGTCCCGTGAGAGGTGTTGCTGCCTCTCATGGGATCGTGCGGGGGATGTTTCGAGTATTCACTCTCTGACGCCTTGTTTTCAAGCTTAAGTCCTCATATTTTCAAATTATCATCGTATTCTCAAATCGGGAGTCCCGTTATCACACCGTTAATTCCTAAATGTTACATTGGTCCCGTGATAGGTGTTGGTGCCTCTCATGGGACCGTACGAGGGTTGTTTCGAGTTTTCATTAAGTCCTCATATTTTCAAATTATCATCATATTCTCAAACCAGGAGTCCCATTATTGCGCGATCAGTTCCTACGTGTTACACTAGTCCCGTGAAAGGTGTTGGTCCCTCTCACGGGACCGTATAGGGGATATTTGGGTTGTTTTGAGTTTTCACCCTCTAACGCCTTATTTTCAAGCATAAGTCCTTATATTTTCAAATTATCGTTGCATTCCCAAATCGGGAGTCCCTTTAACGCGCAGTATGTTCCTACGTGTTACATTGATCTCGCGAGAGGTGTTGGTGCCTCTCACAGGACCGTACGGGGGATGTTTCATGTTTTCCCCTCTAACGCCTTATTTTTAAGCTTAAGTCCTCATATTTTCAAATTATCCTCGTATTATCAAACTGAGAGTCCTGTTATCACGCGGTTAGTTCCTACGTGTCACATTGGTCCCGTGAGAGGTGTTGGTGCCTCTCACGGGACCTTACGGGGGTTGCTTCGAGTTTTTCCCTTCCAACGCCTTATTTTCAAGCTTAAGTCCTTATATTTTCAAATTATCGTCGCATTCTCAAACTGGGAATCCCGTGATCGTGCGGTCAATTCCTCCGTGTTACATTAGTCCCGTGAGAGGTGTTGGTGCCTCTCGCGGGAGCGTACGGGGACTGTTTTGAGTTTTACCCTCTATCGCCTTGTTTTCTAGCTTAAGCCCTCATATTTTCAAATTATCATCATATTATCAAACCGAGCATCTCGTGATCATGCGGTCAGTTCCTTTGAGTTACATTTGTCCCATGAGAGGTGTTGGTTCCTCTTACGAGACCGTACGAGGGCTGTTTTGAGTTTTGACCATCTAACACCTTATTTTCAAGCTTAAGTTCTCATATTTTCAAATTATTGTCGTATTCTTTAATTGGGAGTCCTGTTATCACGCGGTCCGTTCCTACGTGTTACATTGGTCCTAAGAGAGGTGTGGCGCCTCTCACGGGACCATACGGGGGATGTTTTAAGTTTTCACCCTCTAACGCCTTGTTTCCAAGCATAAGTCCTCATATTTTTAAATTACCGTCTTATTCTCAAGCCGAGAGTCTTGTGATCCCGCGATTAGTTCCTACGTGTTACATTGGTCCCGTGAGAGGTGTTGGTTCTTCTCACGGGATCGTACGGGAGATGCTTCAAGTTTTCACCCTGTAATGCCTTATTTTCAAGCTTAAGTTCTCATATTTTCAAATAATCATCATATTCTCAAACTGGGAGTCCCGTGATCTCGCGATCAGTTCCTACATATTACATTCGTCCCGTGAGAGGTGTTGGTTCCTCTCACGAGACCGTATGGGGGTTGTTTCGTGTTTTCACCCTCTAATGTCTTATTTTTGTGCTGAAGTCCTCATATTTTAAAATTACTGCCATATTCTCAAACCGAGAGTCCCGTGATCACGCAATTAGTTCTTACGAGTTACATTGGTCACGTGCGAGGTGTTGGTGCCACTCATGGGGCCGTTTGGGATATGTTTTAGTTTTTCACCCTCTAACGCCATGTTTTGCCTAAGTCCTGATATTTCCAAATTATTCTTGTATTCTTAAACCATGAGTCCCGTGATCGTGCGATCAATTTCTACGAGTTACATTGGTCCCGTGCGAGGTGTTGTTGTCTCCTACGGGGCTGTTCGGGGGCTGTGTCGGGTTTTTTCCTTCTAACGCCATGTTTTTATGCTTAAGTCTATATATTTTCAAATTATTTTTGTATTCTCAAATCGGGAATCCCGTGATCGTGTGGTCAATTCCTACGCATTACATTGGTCCCGTATGAGGTCTTGGTTTCTCTTACGGAGCTGTTCGGGAGTTATTTTGGGTTTTTTCCCTCTAACGCCATATGAGGCACTTTTTTTAGAATCCAAGACCTAATCATATAATTAATAGAATACAAATCAGTTTTGAGACTAGGCATGTTAGAGAAAACCTATGAAGCATGACAAATAGCTGGACAATGAAGGCAGACATGATTAATGGTCTTTACATCATTATAACAAAAATAACATCTACAAGATAATTTAATTCCCTAATTTAGAATGTTAACATCAAGAGAAATGACTGAATATAAAGTTCCCAAAAAGAAGAAAGAATTTTTGGAAGGAATGAAATTGGACCATATCGATTTATATATAACACGTCATGCCTATAGAAGATATATACAGCTGAAGATATATATAGCATCTATATATAGCAGCTGCTATATATAGTAGCTATATATAGTTGATGTTATATAAAGCAGCTATATATAGCTGCTGCTATATATAGAACATCTATGATGTGTAAAGTAACCACATGATCACTCGAGGTGTCGGTTTCTCCTAAGTCTTGAGGCTTGACCTCTACGCCTCGCGCCATTTAGAACCTTGCTTCAGATTATTCCCCTCTATTGTTTAAGGTTCCAGTTAGTTCATATATTCCCCCCAAAACATTTATATTATTAAAGTTTGAGTTTCTAGATAGTTTATCCCATATCAAATCAGTAAGATTTTTAAACTAACCAATATTAGTTCTCACAACCACTATTACTTCATGAACTACAACTTTTAAACCAGGACTAGTATTAGCTTCTGCATTAGGAGAAGCAAACGCTCCCAAACTAGATATACTTGGGGGTTGGAAGACCATTTACTCCACATTACCAGACTCAATTTTACTAGACTTGGCCTTTTCATTACACAACTATAGAAATCAGTTATACAAAAATATATAATACCTGATACGTAATCACCCAATAAAGATCTTTTATTAACAAATGAAGATGCGTAATCACCATTAATATGCCACAAAATCAATTTCTAAAAACGCATCCAATGGAAACAATTTAGATGTGGGTTGAAATTATTTCGTACCAATATACCACGAAATCAGTTCCTTGGCCAATGGAAACCTTCAAACTATCACCACTGAATATGCCTACCACTAGGAAGCTTTCAAACTATCACTTAAAACCTTCAAACCTGCAGACTATCACCATAAAATCAGTTCCAAATCAACATATATGTATTAGAAATTTTTGTGATTTCTAATACATATATGTGTGTGCGCATACCACCGAGATGAATAGAAACAATTTATATATTGGGGTAATGAATGGGAGATGAGTATGCGTACCACTGAGATATGAGGGTAATTGAAATGATGATTACTAAACATATAAAAATTTGTAAAAATAATTACATTCCACTTCTGAAAATTATTCACAACTTTAAAAGTATTCACATTCAAATAATCATGATTTCAAATAATGTTAGCCCTGATTTTAACATGAAATTAAATAGTGAAAGTTAGATAAATACATAACAGGATAGTAAATCAGTGAAGAAAATGAAATGGGGAAAACTCATATATAGCTGTTGCTATATATAGATGCCATATATAGTTGTTGCTATATATAGTTGCCATATATAGATATATATAGTTGCTAATATATATAGCTATTGCAGTGGATGTAGATTATGAGTATATTATTATCAAACTGGTAGTCCTGTGATCGCGCGGTCAGTTCCTACGAGCTACATTGGTCCCGTGCGAGGTGTTGGTGCCTCTCACAAGGCCATTAGGGGGTTGTTTCGGGTTTTCGCCCTCTAGCTCAATTTTTTTAAGCCCAAGTCTAGATATTTTCAAACCATCGTCGTATTATCAAACCGGGATTCCTGTGATCACGCGGTCAGATCTTACGAGTTACATTGGTCTCATGCGAGGTGTTGGTGCCTCTCACGGGGCCGTTCGAGGGATGTTTTGGGATATCGTCCTCTAACGCCATGTTTTTAATCCTAAATCTAGATATTTATAAATTATCATCATATTCTCAAATCAGGAGTCTCGTGATCGCACGATCAGTTACTACGAGTTACATTGATCCCGTCCGAGGTGTTGGTGCCTCTCACGAGGTCGCTCGGGGTCTGTTTTGGGTTTTCGCCCTCTCACGCCATGTTTTTAAGTCTAAGTCTAGATATTTTCAAATTATCATCGCATTCTCAAATCGAGAGTCCTGTGATCACACGATTAGTTGGTACGAGTTACATTAGTCCCGTGCGAGGTGTTGGTGCCTCTCATAGGGCCGTTTGGGGACTGTTTCGGGTTTCTCCCACTAACACCATGTTTTTAATCTTAAGTCTAGATATTTTCAAGTTATCATCTCATTCTCAAATTGGGAGTCATGTGGCCATGCAGTCAGTTCCTATGAGTTACATTAGTCCCGTGTGAGATTTTGGTGCCTCTCACATGGCCGTTTGGGGGCTATTTTGGGGTTTGCCCCTCTAACGCCATATTTTTAAGTCTAAAGTATAGATATTTTTAAATTTTCATTGTATTCTCAAACTGGGAGTCCCGTGATCACGCGCTCAGTTCCTACGAGTTGCATTGGTCCCGTACGAGGTGTTGGTACTTCTTACGGGGATGTTTTGGGGTTTCTCCCTCTAACGCCATGTTTTTAGGCCTATGTCAAGAAATTTTCAAGTTATCATTGTATTATTAAACCGAGAGTCCCGTGATCATGGGGTCAGTTCCTACATATTATGTAGGTCCCGTGCGAGGTGTCGATGTCTCTCACTGGGCGATTTTGGGGTTATTTCGAGTTTTCGCCCACTAATGTCGTGTTTTTAAGCTAAAGTCTAGATATTTTTAAATTATCATCGTATTCTCAAATCGGGAGTCTCGTGATCATGTGATCAGTTCGTACGAGTTACATTGATCCAGTATGAGGTTTTGGTGCCTCTCATGAGGTCGTTCGAGGGCTATTTCGGGGTATCCCCCTCTAACTCTATGTTTTTAACCTAAGTCTAGATATTTTCAAATTATCGTCCTATTCTCAAACAGGGATCCCGTGACCATGCGGTCAGTTACTATGAGTTACATTGGTCCCATGTGAGGTTTTAGTGCTTCTCACGGGCCATTCGGGGTTTGTTTTGGATTTTTGCCCTCTAACGCCATGTTTTTAAGGCTAAATGAAAGAATTAGAAAATTCAACTCAGATCTGTGTAGGTGAAATTTATATATCCAACTTATCTAAGTACATGCAAATAAGTGGATCTATATATATTTCTGGTGTTGCAAACACCAAAAGGAGAAGGGAGACAAAAACAAAGAAGAGAAGACAAAAGATATGTTTGTGTGACTAACTATCAAGTAGGAAATTTTCATTGCAGTGCCTATGAATTGGAACTATCTATTCTCTCGTATTTGAAGGTGATTTTGATTTAGAAATCCATCTCTACTCTTCATACCAAATAGATTATAATTAATTAGTACAAAAAATACGGTGCTCTTAAGCTTAATACCAAGAATATATTGAAGGCTAAATAATGTTAATTAAAAAGGTATTTCAATCAACAAACTCATACTTTGCTCGAATGAAATAATCAATCACAACTCTGTCATAGTTACAAGGCAGCTCAGCTTCCTAGAAGCCATTTGATTTCTCATTTCCCATGGCTAAAAGAAAACACCAATCAGACAGACTTTTAACCAACAAGGTATTCGCTCATAAAATGATGTCTAACATGAATTAGTGGAAGTAAGAAATTAAACTGTGATTCTCACATTGAATAAATGCAACCTGATATGAAAGTCAAGTGTCCAGCGTAGCGAATCTAACCTGCAACAATAACAATATGGAATGTTCTTCTCCTTGATTCGAGACAACACATTGTCAATGTAGAACTGTGTTGGAGCATACTTGGGAATGTTTTTTACTTTTCGTCTAGTATGCATAACACGAGATTTAAAAAAAAATATAAATTGGAGTTATAGCGCACTGATAGTAAAATGAGTCCCAACAAAATATGCAATTAGAACTTCCAATATATGAATTATTCGTAAATCCAGATATGTTTATATCAGGTGTCAACAATGAAAGAAAACTTGACAAATTCTAAAGTTTCATGACATACTTTCAGATTATAACAGCACGGACACACAATGTGACTTGACAAAATCACACAAGTTTAAACTTTAGCACGATACATATGGTTGAATTAAAAGAAGCAAAATTGGTAAATACACAATCACACAAGCATCAAATGAAGAAAGCAGCAACCTTAACTCATAAACAAACATATCCAAATATCAAAGTTCACAAGATAAAATGACCGTAACAACAAAAATTGGTAATCAATGACAGACAAAATCTATACAATCTAGGGTTTAATTATATTTTGTCAAAAAAAATATAATGTCTACGGTTTTGAATAATATTTTCTCAAAAAAAATTCACACACATACAATCTATGGTTTATTGACATAATCTATACATACACACACACAATCTAGGGTTTATTGACATAATTTATACAGACACACACTTACAATCTAGGGTCTATTGACATAATCTATACATACACACACGTAAAATCTAGGGTTTACTAAACCGTAATATTTTTTGACATAAATCTCTACATACACACACATAAAATCAAGGGTTTATTAACATAAAAAACATAAATCTGTGCATACACACACATGTAAACATAAACATACGCATACACACACATATAAACATAAATCTATGCCTACACGCACAAATACACACACATACACACACATAAATTAAGGCTTTAGATAGAAATGATGAAATCGCACATACAAAATGAAATGAAATCTATACGTACAAAAATAAATGGGTTTACCTTTAGACAAATTAGAATGAAATGCCACAAATCACCACAAATGGGTTTACCTTTGTCACTTAAATGGTACGACATAAATGAGAAGCAACAGGTCTTTTTTTAAAATTTATGAACCTAGTCATGGCCTAGAGCCGTGACCCACCATGCGCAACCTATAAATGAAGGTGAAAGCAGTTGCAGGATTGAATATGTTCACGGCTCTAGGTCGTGACCCACCGTGTGCGACCATTTCTCCACCACAATCAGTGCTCGAATGAGGGATGGTCAGGACCCATAGCCGTGATCCGCACCAAGAAATGGTCACGGCTCCCAGTCGTGACCCCAAATGTGTGCGATTTGTGCTTCGTCATGCCTATGGTCACGGTCCAAGTCTGTGACCCATCCGCAACCAAGCTTGGAGGAATTTTGGTGTGAATTTGGCACCAAGATGGTCACGACCTGGTCACATCCCAAGTCCGTGACCCACAGTGGTCAAGGATTTGGGCTAACCACTTCCAGAGATTCCATAACTGAGTGTGGTAAAGAATATGGTCATGCCAAAAAATGAGATGGTCACGGCCGAAGTCCGCGACCAGCTCGTCACAGAGCCGTGACCAACTGGGCATGACCATTCACAGGATTTAGTGTAGTGTTGGTGCGCCTGACTCTCACTCATGGGAGATTAAAGTCCTATATTAATAGGCACCAAAGTGCTATACTTCTAGGCACGCATGACTTTCTTAAGGAAGACTTGAAGCCCTACATTACTAGGCATACCCCTAATTTACAGGAGACTAAAGTCCTATATTACTAGGCATGCTTAAAGACCCTGATTTTCGGGCACGTTTAAAGTCCTAAAATGACCTTTATGGTTGCTCGATCAAATAAATTTGGGCACGCTTATAAAATATGTGGGTTTAAAAAACTCAGTTCACTCGAAGCACTAATGGTTGGTCGACCGTGTACTCTCGACAAGATTTGATTTTATTATTACAAAAGATCCACTTTACTTAGATAGCTACCAATTGGTTGCTCGGGCCAATACATTTGGCAAGTTTGTAGTTCAAAATGTTTAAAACCACAAAAAAATTGTGGAGACATGCTAATTCGAGAGGAATGGGGGCAACCCCCAAAATACTACTCCAAAATGAAAAGCAGAGGGAACAAAGATAGCCCTCAAAACTACTTAGAGATGATATATGCATATACATGCATGATAATAGACCGAACACAGTTATGTGATCATTTTCTAGTCAAAACAGGCTAAAAGATTTATTTCGTACACATAGTTAATATGTCTCAGTCAAAGCATCAACACACCAACTATGTCAATAAGGGGGCAAATGTAGAGTGGGGTTAAATGAATTAACCACCAACACTCTTATAAATTAACCCCACAGATTTGATCAAATATTGATATATGGTTTATCAAATTTAACTACAATTCAGATCCTATACGGGCTGAGATATTATTACACACGATTTAATATATTGTGTATACTCCGCGATTTAATAAATTACACTAGACAATTCTCTAGTAAAAATTTAATTTGTTCATTTAAGATGACACCACATATATTGTGATAAGTAGCACCATAAATATTGTACACTTGATTCCATAGAGAACATGGCATGGGTCAAGCCCACTGGAGGCACTTTTTCTATAAAAAAGAGGGTATCCCTTCATTTAGTTGGATGATGGTCTTGGGGAAAACGTAAAGAGAGGAAACCTAAATCTTCTCCCTCATGCACATCTTGATCTCCATCACGAGTTCAATAGTGACGAGCGTATTTTCATAATTTCATTACAGTATATGGGCGTTGGAGAGGCGGATAGACGAATTTTTCACCCCCGGGCACCAAAACCACCAAAATCGAGCAGACTTTGATTCCACAACTAGATGGATACATAGGCGCAATAATATTTCTCAACTCTAAAATACGCTCGACACAGTGCTTCCCCAAACCTATACTCACATCTTATAAAATATAAGTGATGATCAATCGGGACACCCTTATACTAAAAATAAGATTCCATTGATATAGAGCCAATTCCAATATACTTATTTAAGGGTACCATTAGTGTGCATCCTGTACAAATCGAACCTATGAATTCACTAATTATGAGTTGAGAACTTTAACTATTCAATTATGGATGCAGATCAAGGATCCTCATCCCAAAAAAATTAATTAGTGAAAACTAGATATCCTCTTAAAAGAACTTAATGAAAAATAAGAGAACGACACAAACCATTGATGAAATAATAACAATTAACCCACTTTCTAGTGATTAAACAAAATAATTTAAAATCGAATCCATTTTAGACGATCTTGAAAGTTATGAGTCAGCTAATCTCCTCAAGGATTATAAAGATGTGGTTTCAAGGTCCTACACTAACATGTTTGGCATTGACTTGGAGTAATAATCCATCGAACCCTGACATATGCAGAAAGCAAACTTGTTAATCCGAAACTTTGAAATTTTTGGATATTGTGGTCTATCAAAGTGGAAAAAGAAGTTTTGAAGCAGCTAAGTGTGATATTCTTAAGGGTAGACGAGCAACCCATAAGGTTGGATACTATAAAACAATACCCAAGTCTAGGGAAAATTTAAGAATGAGCATTGACTACAGAGACTTTAATTGGGGGCACCTAAAATATGACTGCCCTCTACCTAAAATCGATATGATCATCGATAACACTGTGGATAATTCCCTCATGTCCTTCATTGGCGGTTTTTATAGATACAAACAAATTAAGGTGCACCTGAATGACCAACATAGGATAAACTTCATTACCCAGTGGGGAATATTATGCGATAAAGTTATGCCATTTGGTATTAAGAACTTTGAATCCACCTAAGAAGGGGGGAGGGGGTACCACCCTTACCATGATATTATTATTAAAATATTCAAGGTCTTTATCGATGACATAATTATAATGTCTAAAAATTTATTATTCCATGTATCGATATTAAAAAAATTATTTGAATGACTACTCAAGTTTCAAATTTTCCCAAATCCATAAAAGTTCATTTTTAGAGTAAACCATGGAAAATTTCTATGATCATTTATCAACAAAATGAAAATAGAATACGACCCTACTAAAATAAATATCATTCTCTAAATGTTAGCACCAAGAACAAAGTAAGAATTTTAAGGCATTTAAAGACATATCTACCATATTATTTGGTTCATGTCTCAACAAATCTCAAATTTCAAACCCATTTCAAACTAATTTATGAGGATTATAACAAAATTTAGAGCTACCTATGAGCATATACATGCAAAACAGTTAAGGAGTATATGATTATTCAATAGTGCTTATGCTTGTAAGCCCTAAACTTTATCTACTAGTATATATCATGGTCACTAACATGGCCTTAGGAGCAAAGTTCGCTTACCATGTAGAAAAAGATCACATGTAACATTATATTTATATTATCCGTCTAGAAGTTATCTTCTTGTGATGATATGCCTCTTTGTAAAAGTATTGTACATTCCTCTTTTGGGGCACCCAAAAGTTTCAACACTACATGGTTACATTTTAAGTCTAGTTGGACTTATGAATGGACCCATTGAAGTAAATCCACCATTACCATTCCATCCTTCATTAGTCATTAGGTTACCTAGGCTCAGGGGTCGATTGTTAAAAGTTAATCTCCCCTAGAAAAAATTCAATTCCTACTAACATCAATATATCCTTCAACCATTTCTAAACACACGAAAAAGAAAGATTTAAGAGAATGACTAAAAAAAGAAAATAAAAATGCTTTAAATGAGTGAATTTTTTATATGACCTGCATAGGCAAAATCCTAGTTTATTAAGGCCAAAATATGTACTAGATTAAATGATTGGTCACCTGAATATATCGCCAATAAGTCTTCAGACTAGGAGAATATAAACGAACCGTCACATGTGCATGTCAAGTACATTTAAAACCTTTTTTTAGTTTTTTTCATTATTTAGCCTCTCTTTTCCCTTTAAGCTGCATTATAACCTTGATCGGAGTTATTTGAGAACACTTAGGATTTTTTTGTCTTTTGATCACTATATTTTATTTTATAGGTGTTTTCCTAGCCATTTATAGGCTTTCTTTGCAATTCGAGGCACATTTGCCATTACGAGACTTATTTGAGCCTTTTAGGATCTATTTAACTTTTGAGGTAATTTTTTACCTTTGTAAATAATATGAACCTTTTTAGGATCTCATTGCTTTTTAAGGAACAAATTTTCGTTTATAGGTATTCTTACCCTTTTAAACCTTTGTTTCCCTCTTAAGGCTCGTTTCAACCTTTATAGGAATGACCTTTAAATTTTTGGGGTCACATTGCCACCTTTATAAGAAGTATATTATCCTTTTGGGCTCTTTTTTAGCACATTAATAACATTCTTACCTTTATAGACACATTCTTACCTTTATATATGTTATCCTATTCTTTTAGTCATTTCCTCGCCTTGTAAGGAATATTCTCTCCTTTATAGGCATCGACCTGTATCTTTAGTCTTATACTTACCTTTTAATCACATCTTAGGTATAACCTCACATCTATAGACACAAATTGTCCCTTTAAATACCTTTGCTTTTTGTACAAGTCTTGGTTTTCTTAAGCAAACAAGCCTTTTTACGTTTATGTGCATGTCCACTTTTCCTTTAACGTCTCCCTCTCCCTGTTCATGAACTTCATTATAAAGATTCTCACTAGTCATTTAATTCCCAAAATTTGGTCATGCGTAGCGCTTTTTTTCGGGTTGTGTTTTACTAAGGATAATCTCCACTATCGACGGCTCTAAAGACCCCTCGTTTCTCCCTATAAAAACGAATTTAACCGAGGGATGCATATAGGTACACCAAATGGTGATATACAATATTGAGATGAACCAATAGTAGGAAAACAAGTAGAAGTTATTCACAAAAGCTAATAGCCAGCCGCTGCTATCTCTTCCTATATAGCATAGCTTCCAAATAGCCCAAAACTATTGTCCTATAAATCTTTCACCCTCCCTACACTAAATCAAAGGAGCTATTAAAACAGCTAAGGTAGTAGCCTTAGATTTCACTCTAATAGCTCAGAATTGAGCTTTTAAGCTACAGAGCATTCTGCTTCCCATTAAAATGAGAAATTCTTTGAATTATTCTAGCCCCACATCGAATACCAATGATAAGTTATCGATATAAATTTTCACCCCTTTTCAATGGAAATGATACAACTGGGAATTAATCTAATTAGTTAACTCTCCAAGATAGATTTATGTCCAACTAGTTAGACTCATAAAGTGGAGGAGCAATTGACCCCTAACCCCATGCTCAATGTAAAATGGGGAACTAATGTCGTGTACGATACTGATTTGAATAGATGCGCAAATTCCAATCACAAACTCATTTAATTAGTGTCAATTTATGAATCATATTAATTCAATCCTCAAAATCAACTAGCTACGTGAGTGCATGTGTCAAATCAACATAAATAAATATGCGACACAAAGTTCACGAAAAATCTCCTTAGGGCAAAACCTTTTATTTCACCATAATTTGAAAATAGCAACATACACGGATTACAATGAAATACAGTTGTTTGACACACGAATACTCACAGGGGTTGGTCGACGTCATTAATAATGAATTACGCGCATAAATCCATAAGAACCATAATCATAATCTCAGTAAAGATCCACACGCAGTGAACCTCAATGACACGCGACCATATGATGCATAAATATTCTCCACAAAAGTATGAACACCAGAAGATGTGTTCTCAAACTTTAAAACAATTCACTAAAAAATTGGGACTTTTGTGAATTGAGAACAAAAGGATTTAATCCCTTTAAGAAGAAGCCAAAAGTGGTATGCCGATATAGCATTGTTTTGAAGAATGAAAAACATACAGACTTCTTATGGAAAACGGAGTTGAAGAGACCCTTTTATTAAAAACTTAAGGCGGTGGGTCGTTCAAATGAGATTGGAGGTCGTTTGAACAAGATCAAGTGTCGTTTGATGTATCCCGCGACACAGACTGTTGTTTGAACGACGTATGGTGTCATTCGAATGAGACCAATAAAATAATATTTTTCGATTATCCTTTCACTAAATGCACCACCTCAAACACTCCGAAAACATATTTTTTGAAGAAAAACATTTAAAGCTCCGCTCCAACACTTAGAAAATATTTTGTGAAAAATATCCTAAAATCCTAAGTGAATTATTAAGAAATTAAAAACACAACTTTACCATATTCATTTCACGGAGGTTTTATTGTTGACGAAACTCGATATTCAAACCCATCTTGTTGCATATTTGATCTTTAACATCTTCGAGGGTTGTAGCGGTAAATGACATACTAAATGGTGACGGATCGCCCTATGTCTATGCCGGTACAAAATAAAAATATCTAAATTATCAATCTAAAAAATGATCTATACTAATCTACCCTCCCATAATCTCCAAAGTGGAAAGATAAATTGTCAAGTCGTCAAACTTTGCTTTAACAATCAAGTATTCAAAACTCCAAGCTTTTCTCATTAGGGTGTGCAATATAATGATCTTCAATTATACCTACACACACGAGACAAAGAAAATACCTCGTGACGTATCGAGTTTGAAATGATATAAGCATAATCAATTCGCCCCCATACTTAAACTCTCTCATAAAATCATAATTCGTTCTCCTCCTTTTTATTTGTCCGAAATAGATAAGGAAAAGAATAACCCACATAAATCAAATCGGGGTGTCAGGGTAAACAAGGCAAACAAACTATTTTTGATTTTTCAATTTTTTCATATAAAAATACAAAAATGATGTTATAAAAATCACATACCATGAATTTTTACTAAGATAACCAAATTATGGAAACAGAATGAATGGGTGTGAACAAATTCGATAGGAAAATCGACTCAATCATGACATGTGTGCAAGATGCATAAGTGAACTCCTAACGAATGAACATCAAACTAGTCCTTAGGTGTAAAATTATTGTATTTAGATGGCATTGTCTTAATCATATAAACAAATCAAAGTATAAAAAATTTCAACATCAATAACGTCCAAGACTATGTAATGCTTTTTCATGACTTTGAAGGACGTGAAAACCATTTTAAATTCCATCAAAACTCCCTCATTAAAAGATAATGCTTTTTATTTTTCTTATGAGGTGATGAAACTAAAACCTATTGGCCCATTTTTAGCATATATTTCCTTTTATTGCCTTTCAATTTTTTTGGGCTCTTTTAAACTTCATTGGAATTCGGATAATTTTTAATTCCTCACTTTTTTAGGTTCAATTTAAACGGTGGCTTAATCGCAAAGGATAAATGAGTACCTTTCGTAGACCTTCCCTATTTTTAAAATAAAACACACAAACTAACAAACGATTTATAACATGCTATACTTTCTTGTTAAGTTTTATTGCTTTGGTTTGTTGTATAGACAAAATTGAGATGGAAACACTCAACCAACATGTGATAGACAAGCACAAAAGTCAAAAAAATTCGTGTATGTGTGCAATAAAGGACAAATGAGTCAAACATGTAGGTAGCAATACTATATATCATCTCAAAGACTCCAAACTTTGTAAAGCACATGAATAACACAATATATTATCTCAAAACACTATCAAATAATCATATGGATATGGAATGATGTTGTGACTCGGTCATCCTAAATGTCCATTCATATATGGTGTAAATAAAATACAAAACTCTTTTGAATTTTTCAATTTTTCTCAAGAAAATGAAATTTTTTTGGTTTTTCAAACAATATATCAAAATGGAAACTATAAATACACAATGATACATACTAGAAATAGGGAATAACACAATATATTGTCTCAAAACACTATCAAATAATCATATGGATATGGAATGATGTTGTGACTCGGCCATCCTAAATGTCTATTCATATATGGTGTAAATAAAATACAAAACTCTTTTGAATTTTTCAATTTTTCTCAAGAAAACGAATTTTTTTTGGTTTTTCAAACAATATATCAAAATGGAAACTATAAATACACAATGATACATACTAGAAATAGGGAAAAAATATCATCATGTAAATTAACCTATGATAGTAAACATGTCTAGACCTCAATCGATAGGTCCGGTGGAGTTTTCAAAGATGGTGACATCATTTGAAGCAACTCCATCAAATCAGGAGAAGTCTTGGCCAAAAATTTATCTGCTCCCCAATATGTGCAAACTCTCTCATGTAATCATCAGGAACATCTGGTGTGGGTGCGTGCGTGTGGACACAGGTAGTATCATAACGTGGCACATAACCCCTTAAAATAAAACTCTCCCATGTGTCCTCTCTTCTTGCAGTGTGTGAAAACATAAACTGGTCTAGGTACACCTCTCTCAAAATGTCTCCCATGTGCTATCCTAATAGGTACTGGATGCCTAGGTGGGTTGGGTCGAGAGTTATGTGGATCCAATAATAAAGGACGAACCGGCTCGGGTTAAACAAAATAAGTGAATGCACCATCATGACTTATTCCCATACTCTCACCACTACCCAAAATGGGATTGAGAACCATCTTTTCAACCTTCTTAGATGCATCCTATAAAGGAACTTTGACCTCCCAGGCACGTTCGAGATCTCTCTCGAGTTGGGATACACGTGTCATCAAACTAGACAACGTGTCGATCAAATCACACTTTTCCCTCCTTAAAACTTCTTTCTCTCTCTCCAAATCTAAAAACCCAGTGACCTAAATCCTTATTATACTTCTTTGCTTTTAAGGTCTCGGCATACAAATCCTTAAAAGCTTTTTGGAGCTCACATTCATCTCCACTCTCAAACTAGCTCTCACCCCCACTAGAAACACTCGAATCATCATCGTCGCTCTCGTGTACACAATTATCATGGGACAAAGTGAGTGTGCTTACACGACTCAAAAAAGCTACACACATCCCATGTGCTAAACCTTAATCGGACTCATCTCCCTCACTATCACTAAAAGTGTCACGCATGGCTACTTTCTTTCTCTCTCTCCTAAGCCTAGTGGGACACTTAAACGACTTATGCCCTCTGCCCTCGCACTCAAAACATTTCATATTTTCAAAATTTTCTTCACCCTCTTTCTCTTTCTCACCGCTTTCTTTTTCCTTGTCTTTCTTTTTGTTTTTCTCCGAAAACTTTTTATTGGAAGAATTTTGTTTCGAAAACTAGAGAAACTTTGAAAATTCTTTGCAAGCAGGGCCATATAAAAATCAGACTCGTCCGCAGACTCGAACTCATAAAAACTCACTTTCTTTTTCCTATCACTAGTGGACACTTTGTAAGGACATTTTTGTCCATTATCAATATGTATGTCATACGCCGTTACACCGTTGAAGAAATTCAAGATCGCATCTACATCAACGGATCCGAATATCAAAGCGTCTTCAACATCATAGCCTCTGCAAGAATGAACTTGGTAAAATTTTGTTTTTACGTTCCTTAAAGTTCATATTTAGTATTGGGAAATTTTTATAAAATGTTTTTTATAAAAATAAGAAGTAAGTTTTTTCAAGCAAAACGAGGCTTTTTAAAGTTTTTATTTTTATGGGAAAACCGGACCGGTCCGCCCTCTACCCGGACCGATCCGCCTTGCTCAAGGTCCAGTAGACCCCGGATCGAATGCAAACTGATGAAGCAGAAATATTCGAACCGATCCGACCTCATCTGGACCGATCCGCCTCTTAATAAAAGAACCGATCCGGTCAAATCGGATCGATCCGCCACCAAGCCGGACCAATCCGACTGGGATAAATTCGGCCAGATCTGTTGAGATTTTTTAGGCTCAAAGCTTTCCTATTTAAAACCCACTACGGGAAGTGGTTTTCTAAGACTTTTCAAGACGATTTTCAGAGTCCTAAATACTCTAAGTCTTCACCTTTTTGAGTCCCAAGACTCTTTTTGATTCACACCAAAAATCCCAATTACTTTTGTGAATCTTTTGGAACTCTAGAACACAAACTTTGTTGTTGTTCATCTTTGTGGAGAGATCTTTGCAACCGAGGGCTGCGTGTCATTGCTGAGGGAGTCTCTACAAAGTTTTATGGCTGCGTGTCATTGAGGAGAGTTGCGGTTCTTCCTGCGTTGTTTGGGCTGCGAGTCCTTGGAGGGTGCTGCGTGTATTCTCTTGCTGAGTTCAAGACTGCGTGTCTTTGTGGGTTGGCTGCGCGTTGATCCATTGCAGATTTCTTTATGTAATTGTAAGTTGCGGCTTGTATAGTCATAGTGAAATAAAGGTTTTACCCGAAAGGGGTTTTTTCCTGAATTTTGTATCTCAGCATATTTTTGTGTCACATGCTTTATATATTTATCGGTTGACACACGTACCTTAGATGAATGATTAGGGGCTGAAATTAAATAAGTGTGCTATATTAGAAAGTTGTGAAGTTAATCAATTATCACACGTAATTCTCGCATTCTCACACTTCCTTTCCCTTTCTAGTTTGGGCTTTAAGCGCTATCCATCTATCCTTAGGTTTGACAGTGTCGGGGAACATGTCAATTTCGTACGTCTGGAGGTCTCCTACCAACTCTTCAAGTTTAAGATCACTCAAATTTTCTAACGATTTAAAATGTTCACTTTTAGGATAAAACATTTAGGCAGCGATCTTAAATTTTTTTTAACCACTCTTGCATCAGGTATAGGCTCACCAAGATTAAAACTAGTGTTGACAATATCAAACAAACGTGTGTAAAATTCGTCAAAACACTCAGTCTCTAGCATAGCGATCGTCTCAAATTGAGTGGTCAAATTTTGAATTTTAGACTCTTTGACCGCGTTAGTGCCTTCGTGGGTGAGTTGAAAAATATTCCATGCTTCTTTAGACGTGGTGCACGTCATATTACGTCAAAACTCGTCAGGGGTGACGTGTCCGAAAACTGCACTAAGCCCTCGTGAATTGTAAGTGCTCCACCTAAACTCTTCCTCAGTCTAGTCTGACACGAGTTTTAAATTAGTGACATTATTTGTGATGACAGTGGGAGGATTCCAGACTCTTTCACAAATGACCCAAACTCTTTCACTGATTGCTTTTAAATGGGATTTCATCCATCTTTCCAGTAAGCATAATTAGACCCGTAAAAAATTGACAACCGATTATATAAGTTTTCACTTGGAAACATTGCGACAATTTTCAAAATATGATTTAAAAAAAATCAATATCACATAATTTTGTGGAAAAGTAGGAATACACAATAAAATAGTGTAACCTGCTCTGATACCAATTTGAAAAATGGGTCACTAATGTTGTGTGCGACACTGATTTGAATAGATGTGCAAATTCCATTCACAAACTTATTTAATTAATGTCAATTTTATGAATCAAATTAATTCAGCCCTCAAAATCAACTAGCTACGTTCGTGCATGTGTCAAACCAACATAAATAAAATATGCGATACAAAGTTCACGAAAATCCCCCCAGGGAAAAATCTTTTATTTCACTATAATTTATAAATCTCAACTTACACGGATTACAATGAAATACTGTTGTTTGACACATGAATACCCGCAGGCGTCGGTCGACGTCATCAACAATGAATTATGCACAACAATCCATAAGAACCACAATCCTAATCTCAGCAAAGATCCACACTCAACGAAACTCAATGACATGCAACCATATGATGCATAAATCTTCTCCACAAATGCATGAACACCAGCAAGATGTGTTCTCAAACTTCAAAATAATTCATTAACAAATTGAGACTTTTGTGAATTGAAAACAAAAGGATTTAAACCCTAAAAGAAGAAGCGAAAAGTGTTATATGGATATAGCACTGTTTTTCAAAATGAAAAATGTACAAACTTCTTATGGAAAACAGAGTTGAAGAGACCCATTTATAAAAAACTTAAGGCGGTGGGTCGTTCAAACGAGATTGGATGTCGTTTGATTGAGATCTAGTGTCGTTTGATGTATCTCGTGACACAGACTATCGTTTGAATGACGTACGGTGCCATTCGAATGATACCAATAAAATAATATTTTTTCGATTATCCTTAGAGTAAGTGCACCGCCTCAAACACTCCGAAAATATATTTTTTGACAAAAAATATTTAAAGCCCCACTCCAACACTTACAAAATATTTTGTGAAAATATCTCAAAATCCTAAGTGAATTATTAAGAAATGAAAAACACAACTTTACCATATTCATTTTTGTGGAGGTTTGATTGTTGACGAAACTTGATATTCAGACCCGTCTTGTTGCGTATTTGATCAAGAACATCTTCGATGGGTGTAATGGTATACGAATTAGTAAATGGTGATGCACAATATCCTTACACTCAATCAAACCTTTTAACTAACTAAGAGACTATTTTTCCTTATAAATAGATATCTATCACCTATTATTTGGGCAAGACATAAATTATATCATGCTCTTGATATCTCATTTATTGAAGACGTAAAATATCTTTTAGTCTATGGAAAAATTCCCAATCTTAGTTTTAGGGATAATAGTTAAGAACTAAATTTCTTTTTTATGAAACAAACAAGACCTTAATATGTAAGAAATATTCCGATAAGGATGATTACCAAGTCGGAGCATTGCCTACGTGAAAGGATGCTCGTATGATGTCACACGTTTGATGACTACACTTTATTTACATTTCATTTCATAAAGAAACCATAACTAAACAGTTATGATCCTCCAGATGACCATTGTTTCTCATTCATTGAACCCGTTTTTCTTGCAAACTATGCAAACATTGGATTTTTTTAATGCAAGTATGTAGGTTCCCTCGGGGTTCTATCAAAGAGAACAAGTTCAATACATTTATACTAAGTTTGAGTTTGTTTTTTCATCTGAATCTGATGTTTGAATCTAAAATCTAAGACTGAATCTGAAGTCTCAAATCTGAATCTGAAAAATATATTTGTTTTTGTGTCTGAATGTACCTCTGAATGAATGTATTTAGACTCATTCAGATTTCTGATTAAAACTTCAAATGTAATTCTACCTCTTAACCATTAAGAGTCAAATATAGTTGTTAGCCTATTAATCATTTAAAAAAATAAACACTTTTTGGTACCTCGTAAGTCTAAATGATTCAACTTCAGACTTAAGAGGTAAAACCAAACAACACCTAGCTATGATCACTATTTTTTTCAATTCACAGTCTACTTATGTACAAATCTATTTTATTTTTGTTGATTCTTTTAGATAAGAACCTGTTAATATATATGAAAATACCTACATTTGAGACCAAAAGAATGGATCAGACGCCTACCACCTTCCTTCACCATGATCTATTCTCTAAACTCCGACTCTTGAGTTAAATCACACTGGTCATTTGCTATATTAGGGCTCAATATAGTCATATTTTTTCTCTTGTATGTTTTGATTGAAGTAGAATAATAAATCCTTAAGTTTTATAAAAGGAATAAATTCATCTATGAATGACATGAAATACCCCTTCTTCACATGGGTTTGGACTCAATGGAGGAAAGCCGAGTTAGGGTCGGAGTTCTCATTGGTGGGGTGGGGCTTTAAGGGATGTGTTAGAGGATCTCTTTAGAGCATACACAATGGTGGGAAGTATAGCCAAGGAAATTGGAAAAGTTACCAATTGGGAGGGATACACTGGTGGGTGGCAGTTGCCAAATTTGGTAGAAAGAAAGGTAGACGAATTGCAAAGTTACGTAATGGCTAGTGAATCAGTAAAACTTTCATACGAACTTGTGTAGTTCATAGAAACTTCCTACAAGCTTTTTTTCGTAAGAAGTTCCTACGAACTTCAGAAATTCGTAAGAAATATAAATATTTATTTTCTTAATATATTTGGATTCTTACGAACAACATTTGTCCATAAGTATTTCTTACGAACATATGTTGTTCGTAAGAAAAGTTTTATACTTCTAATGAACAATATTAGTTCGTAGGAACTCATGCTTACATTTTTATACCCTTCGCCATTGTGTAGAGCACTGCTGAATAAAAGGGTAAATCACCTTTCCATTTGCTAACTTTGCCATTCGTTAGCATCCCCCAGTACTGATGCTCTTAGAGGTAAATGGCCAGGAGGAAGAGACATAAAGTTGGGAGGGGATGTTAAGATTAAGGGGGAGATATAATGAGGTGAATTTGATTTTTTTTATTTGGGTTTTTGGTAACTTACCATCAATAAACTCTCAAAATATTGTCAATTAATGTATCTGCCAAAAAACTGAGTGTCAACTACAACTTGTTTCTTTATATGGGGTTATATCACAAGGGAAACAATTTAAATCATAACAGCCAAATGTCACTTTTCAAGATTACATAGCATGTTATGGAATATCTCGGTTAGACCGTATAACTTCTATTATATTGGTTATCTGTAGTTGCTCATAATTCATAGATGCAACCCATAGGATAGATGGAACTTCCATGGGTTTTGGCACCAATTTGGTAAGTCCATTTAGGGATTGCCTGCCCCCAAAACAAAGTATTTTAACGTTGACAGCGAATTTTAAGCGATCATGTTATATTTTCATTTGTGTTATAAATTTCTAGTAAAAAATATAAGATCAAATACCAAAAAGTCCCTCAAACATTTTTAATACACATTTAGTCCAAGCCTTTTATTTTGTACCAAAAAGTCCCTTATTCTCTTATCTTTCGCGCCAGCGGCATGGTAAAGCCTTTTTGGCATGGTGAAGGACTTTGTGGTGAAAAAAACAAAGCTTGGACTAAACGTTTATTAAAAAAAGTTCGAGGGACTATTTGGTATATACCCCAAAAATATATACGAACAAATTTATTATCATTAAATGATCCCTTTCCCCCTCTTTGCTAAACGTATTTTACCCATCCAACTTCATTAAAATATTTTTAACGTTCTGTCTGGCTCGTGCAATTTTCTCCGTACTATATGTAAACATCTCGAATCCATTAACAATCATATTTAAGCTTTGTGCATAAATTTTCTCCCACATTCAAGCTACGAGCAAGAATGGGATGTGGCCTAAAAGATGAATTTACAGTTTCTAAGGTAAGATTTGGAACCGAATTCATCTTAGTAGGCGTTACTCCTTCATTATTTTATAATTTGTATACTAATTATTTGACTAATTAGGTGCATATTTATGCAAATTTACAATTTATGAGTATTTGGGGAATATTTGAAACACCCTAGATAGTTATCTCCTTAGGTTTGATTGACTCCACACTATTTAGTGATCAACTAGTTAGGATAATTATGCAAAATATTTTTGGGGCATATACCAAATAATCCTTCGAATATTTTTTAATACACGTTTAATCCAAGCCTTTTTTATTTTACTCCCAAAGTCATTCACCATGTCATTGGCGCAAACCTTTATAAACAAGAGAATATTAATTAAATGGGTGTTTGAGGGACTTTTTGGTACAAAATAAAAAGGTTGGACTAAATGTATATTAAAAATATTTGCGAAAGTTTTTGATATTTAACCCAATATTTTTCATAATTGTGACACGTTTAATAAATCATGTGAAATCATCTCAACAACTAAGACTATCAAGAAACAAGACCACGAGGACAGTGAAAAAGGTAAAAAATAATACAGACTAGTTCACGTATGTCACGACCACACCACATATTTTTTCCATTTTTTTTGCATTTTCCCAATTTTTATTTTTATATTTATCATTGACTGGATTTAACTGCATATCTTTAATTAGTGCCATACTTTTGCAAAAGTCTAAATGAAAGTGAAATTAAGAGAAATAATTTTTGAATATTGTACGTTTGATATGTTATAGATATGTAATCTCTTAATAAATCAGAACTTTTTAGTGTAAAAAGTTCTATATATGATTTTGTGAATAAAGAAAACATTTCAATCATTTAAAAATTTCCATATATCAAATTATTATCAAGATTTATTATTATTTTTTAAAATCTAGAATCTGAATAAATATTGTAAAGATGTTTCGATTTATCCCCTTGTAATAGCTGATAAGTCATAAATTTTATTTAGAATCTTGATAATTTAATTAAAGGATCTTTTGTAACTATTTGAGTGGAAGTCAGTTGGTCATGTGTATATAAGTCACATAACACTATACTACACGTTCCACACTATAAATCACTTCTCTCTGTTTCGAATGACTTTTTGGAGAGAGGGATGTACTCTTGTTGATGGATGATTGAAGGCCAAGGGTTTAATTATTTGAAGCAAGAGATCATAAACCACTACTGAGAGGGGATCCCAGTTTAGGCATTATTTTATTTCATTTTGATCTTGTTTTATTGTACTTGTAACCTATATTTGATTTTGGTGTATTTTTGTTTGTGTTATAAAGGAGATCGTGGATGTTTTCCCACTGGTTTGGGGTTTTACCACGGAAAAAGTTATGTGTTATTTTAATATTATGCTTATAAATATCTTAGTATGTCTCATACTAAAGTCACAAGTAATATTGAATTTTAAACTAATTAATCCAAGTGTTTAATAAATAAAACTTTATTTAGTGTTTTAGTAACACCACTTGTATTTATTAAACTTATTGCCCTTATATATGAAAAAGGTCATTTGGTAAGGTTGCGGATTAAACTTAAAGGGATTTTAACTTCATTAAAATAAGTCTTGGGTTAATTTCGATTCGTATCGAAGCTTTCAAAATTTTTAGATATTCAACCTTGCTATTTTTGTTTTTTGGTAAAAAAAGAAAGAGCGAAACGAAAACCTAAACATTTTCCACACTGGAAGGTATGGATGATTGATTTCATCTAAGGAACACTAAGGGGCGATCTTTGGTACATCATTGAAATTTTTTACACCCCACCTAATAACCTTTCTCGTTAAGTCAATGCTGAGACAATAAAGAAATCTACATGTGAATATTCTAAGGAAAAGAAACAACAGTCCCAATATAATAATGAAGTCGAGAATTCTATTTTTATGGTTGTTAAAGAGATTTGATTTAAACAAATTTCTTCATGCTTTACCTCCAAATAGGTTAGGGATAACCTAGTTACTCCCATGAAGGTGATAAGCGTTTCAAGGCAGAAATACCTAAATGCTTATACATCAATTTAACACTATCATGGTTGTGGACAATGAGACCTTTGATGAATTATACCTAAAATTGACTGACATGGTTACTAATTACAAGTAAATGGAGTTGAATATGATATAAAGGACATAGTTATTAAAATCTTAATATCCTATCCTAATTGTTCTCACTAAAAAATATATGTTAATAAGGAAATGGGCAATCCAAAATTATCCCCGAAACTTTTATGTAGCAAACTTAGGATAGTTGACATGGAACTCAAATATAAGAAAATACGATGTTCGGTTCTAAGAAAAACCATATGTCAAATTTGGTATTTTCCGCTAAACTAAATTGGTCTAAATTGGACCTACCTAAGCTAGATATGGACTTACATAGTGATGATGTGGACATTGAAATTTACAAAAAATGACATTTCCATGTTAAGAAAATATTTTCAAAATATTGTAAAGTTAGAAATTCCTTAGTTTCTGGATAAGGGAATCTCATGGTCAAAATTGTCACTATCCAAGACCCCACGAGAGAAATTTTTATCGGACCAATGATTAAAAAAAGGATAATCATGCACCTAAACGATATTGTCTAAGGTTAAGTGTCATAAATATGGTCATACATGGCATTATGCTAATAGATGAAAATCTGAAGTTGCCAAACTTATGGCATATTTGACTAAAACGTGGAATGACTCTTTCAAGTCTTAAAATGTTGAATACGAACCTTTGAACTCTAATGAATCTTGCATATATTGTTATATTAAAATTAATGAAAATGATTGTGATTCATTCTTAACTGATTATAAGTCTTAAGATAGTGTAGGTTCTTACGATGTCATGATGTTATGATGATGTGGTTTGTTATGTTGTGAATGAAAATGGTGTTGTTGGGTGTGTGAGTAAAAGTGTGATCAAGATTGACGAATTTAATGGGTTTATGAGTCCCACCATTTTTAAAATTGAATATGTAAGGGACACTTCAACACACACTACACTTGTGATAGTGGCGAGGATGATAATACACCTAATTTTCATGATATGTATGTTGAAACTTTAAAAGGGTGTTTAAAATTTGAGAAAATGGTTAAGATATTTTCCACTGAGATTGATGTGTTATAGAAATGGTGTGGAAAAAATACGAAGGGATATAATTTTCAAAAAATAAAAGAACTTTTCGAGTCAAATCAATTTTTAGAAAAAAACGTAGATCTACATTGGTTGATCTAAAAAATACAAGGAATAAGTTTCTAATGTTTTTCACAATATCAATATTTTGAGTCTAGTACAAAATAGTTTGATCAAATTCTAAGTGTTAATAAAATTGTGCAAGACAAACGAGGCATATAATTTGATGAATTTTCAAAAAATTATTATAAGAAAAAAGAAACTATTTTTATTAAGGATTCAAAAAATGTTTTAAAACTACCAACACAAAAGAATGTTGGTATTTTACAAAAAAACAAAAGTTATACAAACAGTCTCTAAGGTGACATAACCTTTTAATATTCCAAAACATGAGCTTGGGTTAACTGTTAAGTATACAGGCCCCTATTAGAGAACTTGAGAATAAACCAAAGTATGTTGTTGCTAATCCTTATTTTGACAACAAGTTAAACATTTTTTTTGAGGATTAGATAATAAAATGTGTGATATCCCCTAATTTTTCCTAGGTCCCCGTCTAGTGACGTGTAGTCACCGCCTCGGTCGGGTAAAACTCATTTTTTTTAAGTGGGATGAAGGAAAAAATGGAGTAACTAGTCTATTTTATCGAAAGAGACAAAAGAAGGCGTAGATCTTCATGAAGACCTAATGATGGAAAATTATCTTCTTATTTAACCCGAGAGTTAAAGTTTTTGGGACTAGGTTATGAATTGGGAAAGTGTTAGGCACCCACTCTGCCCTTTCGATCTCAAATGTAGATTTAGTTTGTATATACATATACTATGTCGTGTAAAATAAATAATGAAATGAAAATAGTTTGTATATACATATACTGTGTCGTATAATGTGATATGTGTATGTAGATAATATAGACAAGGGATAAATATATACGAAGTTGGACTAACTCACTCGATTGAAAGTTCTAGTGAGCCTACGTATTCGTGCGGAGTGATTCAAATTTCATATAGTTCGTGAACGAGGCAAGAGTGATTTCACTTCATATAGGGGCTTGATGTGGGAGATCTAGACTTTCTTTGATCATTCGAGATGATTTAGGAGTGAAACATAGTCAGATTTGAAAATGTGTATGATTTAAGTTCATGAGAAAACTTGAACAAGGTTGATTCACCCATAAATTCACTCGATGATGAAAAAGAACCAAACTTCCCTCATTGAGAACAAAATAGTAGATGAAATTTGGATCTAGTGGTCCTCTAGATTATATGAGGACATTTATGACTTTGGAGATTTATTTTTTTATTTTTGAGAAAATGGATGAATATATACATTTTTTTAGTTGAGTTTTATAGATCGGGCTTCTCTAGTATGCCTACTTATTTGACATAGATAGAACCAAAGTCAATGTGTTTCTATAAGACCTTTAGAGGAATATCAAGTCTTATACAATGAAGAAACACATAAGAAGTATCTTGAGGAGGTGTTGTAATATAGCACTACCCTTTTTTCTCATCAACAGTTCAAACTAAAATAATGATAACACGTACTTACAAAGTTATGCATACTCCTATTCATTTCGACAACGTTTCGGTTTGCCTTTTTAGGTAAAAGTACCTTAAAGATGAAAAAAATTGGAAAAGGGGAAAATTGGTTTTTTAGTTACTTTTAAACTTGGATGATAAAAGATAAGTTAGGACTAGGAGATAGAACACTAGATCTAAACTTAAAGATGGATTTGCTGACAAATGGAGAGCATTTATTTGGGGAGGAAACTAATCCTGGAAAAAATGTGTTGCATTTAAGATGGTGAAGTTAATGCCTCTAGTAGGTAGGTGACGTCCTCCTTTTATAGGTAACATTATGATATTATTGATCAGTCAGTCAAGGGTACTATGCGTTCATAACCGATCGATTAAGAGAATTACACCCTGGGCCTATTATTGATAACTTTGACTCTTTAAGATAGTTTTGTTTGTTGATTTAGGGTTTTGGACCTTTTAAGAAGGTGCTCATAAGCTTAGGGTAGCTTTTGGGACTTTTAATGACTATGGTAGGTTGGGCTACCTTTATGGAGCTGAATGAGGTGCTGACAGATCCCGTAAATGGTGGAGGTTATTTTGGATGAACATTTTCAGAAACAGAGACACCAGTTATGCATTTGTTGGCGATTTTACTTACCTCTGATTGTATGTTTTTGGATTACTCTCTTTGGAGAGGTGTTCTAATTATGGTGATGTGTTGCGATTCATACCTAGAGATTTATTACTGAAGTCAATAACATATTGTTTATCGTTTGCATAGAATGAGGTGAAACATTAGATTATTTGGAACATGTCTTCTTGGGACAAATTATTTGTAGCTACATCGAGTCGTTAGAAAAGTTTCAGCTTGGTATAAGGTGTTCTTTGATACACTGAATTATTGGAAAAGTGTCTGCTTGGGACAAGGTGTTTGTCTATACACTGAATCATTAAAAAGGTGTCCTCTTGGGACAAGGTATTTTTCAATATAAAGAATCATTAGAAAAGTGTCTAATTGGGACAAGGTGCCTGTCGATACACTAGATCGTTAGTAAAATGTTCGCTTGGGAAAACGTGTTTGTCGATACAACGAATAGGTAGAAAAATGTCATCTTAAGACAAGGTGTTTATCAATACATCGAATCATTAGGAAAGATCCTTCTTGAGACAAGGAGTTCGTCGATACACTGAATCATTAGAAAAGTGTCCTCTTGGGACAAGGTATCTCTCGATATACTGAATTGTTAGGAAAGTGACCACTTGGGGCAAACTATTTTTCTATACACCGAATCGTTAGGAAAGTGCCCAATCAGGACAAAGTGTTCATCGATACAACGAATCATTTAGAAAGTGTCTGCTTAGAAAAACTTATTTTTCGATACATGAATCGTTAGGAAAGTGTCCCCTATGGACAATGTGTTTGTTGATACACCGAATCGTTAGGAAATTGACCTCTGAGGACAAAGTATTGTCGATACACTGAATTGTTAGGAAAATTCTCGTTTGGGACAAAGTGTTCATCGATACACTGAACCATTAGCAAAGTGTCTTCTTGGGATAAGGTGTTTGTCTATAGACTGGGTCGTTAGGAATGTGTCCTCTTAGGAAACGGTGTTCGTTGATAAAATGAATCATTAGGAAAGTGTCTACTTGGGACAAGGTGTTTGTCGATACATCAGATCATTAAGAAAGTGTCCATTTGGAAAAATATGTTTGTTGATACACTGGATCATAAGGAAAGATCCCTCTTGGAATAAGGTGTTTGTCGATACACCAGATCATTAGGAAAGTGTCATCTTCAAACAAGGTGTTTATCTATACAATGAATCATTAAGAAAGTTTCCTCTTTGGACAATTCATCTGTTGATACAACGTATCTTTAGAAAGTATCCACTTAGGACAAGTTGTTTATTGATACACCAAATTATTAAGAAAATGTCTTCTTAGTACAAGGTGTTTGTCGATACACTGGATCATTAATAAAGTGTCTCATTGGGAAAAGGTGTTTGTCGATACACTGGATAACTAAGAAAGTTTTCTCTTGGGACAAGGTGTTTGTCAATACACCGAATCATTAGGAAAGTGTTCGCTTGGGAGAAGGTGTTCATCGATACTTAGGATCATTAGAAAGGTGTATGGATAAGGCAATTCCAATGGGGAATATAAATTTGATATCTTTGGGAGAGAAACAGATTTGAATTCATTGGATCTTAGTAAGAGAATTTGGAAATGAATCTAAATTTTGGAGGAATTTTTGGGGAAAATGATTTTTTTATTAGATCTGGGATGCTTGATCAATCGTGAAAGTGCCTGGTCCCTCTATATAAGGTGAATTTTTTGTCCTTGCCTTAATGTTCTACTTTTCACTCTCTGTTTACTTTAAGAGCTTCTATTTTCTCTTTTTTTGAGTGATGGCTAAGAGAGATGTTGTTGGTGAGTTATTTGATATTCTTTTGGGTGGACTTCCTAACACAAGACATATGCCTAAGATTGACGAGCATGATTAATTGATGGGCATATAGAATCCATAGGATCCAGATGTGAGGTTTCTGGGAGTGCGTCACCACGTTCCCTAACCGAGATATAAGTTAATTTATTTTGAGAACCTAATGTGCACATGTCTGTCAGACGTTGTACGGCGCTACCTGATATGCATTTACTTTTATTACATTCTTTTTGTAACATATTTTCTTGAAGTATTATTGCAATTTGTTATTTTATTTTTTATTAAATTAATTATTGTTCAAGAGAATCAGGAGGATAATGCCACTCGTGTCCGACATAAAGGGTTCCCTAAGCGGGTGGTGGCCTTCTAGGAGAGTGAGAACTTCATTGTTGCTGTCAGGGAGAGAGTACGGGGCCTAGGATTAAATACCTCTTTGGACTCATTGGCGATGATCGCATAACCTCCATGGTGCATGAATTAGAAGATAGGTTGTAGGACACTACCTACATATTCAATTTTTCGATGGGTGACATGACAGTCGCTCCTTTTGATCTCCATGTCCATTAGGTAGCATTAGGTTTTTTATCAACCACTCTCGAGAGAGAGATGATTGATCTTACTTCCATAGGAACCCATATGCATAGGTGAGAAAGGGATTTTGGAGACGACACACTAAGGATTTGTCAGTATGCCGAGTGATTTGCTATTATAACTTGGTCATACCATTTACTCTTCTCATGCGGAGGAAGTCCATTCTAGTTTTCTCTTTCCTTATAAGATCAAGTTTTATGATTATTCAATTTACTTATTATTTGTCTTATACCTATAAAAATTCCATCCTAAGACACTCATTCACCACAAAATCTAGGTCATACCCCGAGTACCGATCTAGAGGCCACCGGGCGCTCTCGAAATCCATTTGGCTTCGGTTAACTTTTTTATCTGAGCGAAAGCTTAATGAATATTTAAATGGTACTAAATCTCCTTTCCAACGATCCACCTCACATATGAATCGGCCTTACGATTCAAACGAATGATCTATATTACTATCAAAAACTGATTTGGAGGCTCCAGGACCCCGTTTTGACCCCAATCAACTTACTTGCCAGAGTGAAATCTCAATAGATCTTCTAAGGGCTATGAATCATCTTTCTAATGGTCCACCCCATGACTAATCTACCTTATTTCTCGGATGAACGATCTGTTTTTCCCTGAAAACTGATTCGATGGCCGACAAGTGCTCTCGGGCTCCATTTGACTCCTATTGACTCTTCAGCTCTAATAAGACTGAATGAATCTTCAAAGTTATCTAATCACACTTTCCAACATTTCATCTCGTACGCAAATCAGCTTTAAAGTATTGACGAATGACCCGTTTTACTCCAAAGGGTCGTCGAGCGCTTTCGAACTCCATTTGAACCAAACGAGACTGAATGAATCTTCGAAGGGATTTGAATACCCTTTACAATGTTTCATCCCATGGGTGAATCGGCCTTACGATTCAGATGAACAATTCGTTTTCGTCTGAGAATTACCTGTCTAGTGACCAATGGGTGCTTCTGGGTCCCATTTGACCTCGGTTAGCCCCCAAACTCGGGAGTAACTCAATGGATTCTCGAAAGGCTATGAATATCCTTTCCAATATTTTGCCCTGTGTGTGATTCTTAGATACAATTCAAGTTTTAGATCCATTTTTTTTAAAACCTACCTCAAACTTCCAATCGATAACCCCGGGACCCTGCTTATCGATCGTGTGTCTAGGGTTCTATGACTATAGGTAGGTTTAGGACCATGCTGGTTGGTACCCCCTTGGCCCTCTAAATATAGCTCATGACTTCACTTTGAAAAGCACCTCTAAACAACCCTCTAAGGAATTTAGAGAGAATTCTCTCGAATTCGGAGCTATTATTTCCTAAAAATCCTATATATCATATTCCTTCCATTATTTTCATACTCTTTTGAATAAATTCCCACCCACCTCTTCAAACTAACATCACTTCACTTTGAAATGATCGCATCTACAATCATGATCCACTTCAAGTCTTCATAAAGAGGTCCATTTCTTCCTCTATGTCTATAAATTCTCTTAATTTTGCATTAGTTACTTCATTTTCTCTTTAATTCTTTACTTCATTACATCTCACATCTAAATTCCCAAACTTTTTATTATTTTTATTTGCACATACTATATTTTTGTGGAAAAACCTAAAAATAAGAAAAAGATGGTTCACTTGTAAATTTCAAGAGGGGATTTCTCATCACACTTTCTCACACTAAAACACTTTTTTTACTCTCTCTCTCTCTCTCTCTCTCACACACACACACACACACACACACACACACACGTATATATATAAAGTCTCATTTGGATTTATGGATTAAACCCCACCTCATATCATTTTTGAACTACGTGAACTTTGATGCCCCCGGGCTACGTAGGCGTCTTGGGTAAATCCCTCAACTCAAGTCCTCCATCATATATTTGTTAATTTATTCTCATCCTATATTCATGATATATACATTTTATATATGCTTGTTCGCTCGTGTCTTATTCGATATAAGCAATTTTCCCTTCATAACGATTTATGAATCGATAAACACTTACATCATATTTATTGTTATTATTTTTGGGAAATCTCCTAAGGATGACCTCTCTCCACCTTTATCCATGAAGTGAGCCAAGAGATTCTATCCTCCATTTATATTATACACATAAGCACACATATCACAGAGTTCTATAGGAGAAAATTAACAACATGCCGATGAGAAATCGAAAGGGCGGGATGGGTGCCTAAGGCCTTACCATTCTATAACTTAGTCCCCAGGCCTTTGAACTACTTGGTTTCACAAGCATCAGGTGGTAACATTTCTTTTATCTGTTTTGTAAAAAATAGGTTGGTGACTCTATCTCTATATATCACCCCACATAGACGACGATCGAGCGCCCCTATAAAGGATGCAATACCGTGCTCATGTTGAAAAAGGATGGGTAAGGAAGGAGGAATTCACCTTCGAAGACCTCGACCCCCCGACATTGAGATGGAAACAATGGAGACTCTGCTAGGGATTTCTATAGGAGGACTGGACTCCATTTTTTCATGAGCATTATTCTTTCCTACATATGTTCGTATGGACCTACCTGTATGTTCCCTTTTCCCCCTTTTTATCTTTTTGTATATATCTCTCTCATGTATATATAACTTATACACTTCACATTCTTTATATACTCTCCATATACACTTCACACATTTGAACTTAGATTCACTTTGCACTTACATGCTTCACATGCCATTTAGAATATCCATGAGTAGGATTGACTCTACACTCTTAGGTCGATCACATTCCAAACTTCGGCTTGGCTCCTTATTAGCTTCATTCTTCTATCAAATTCCCCTAAAACTCTGTCGATTCTTTTGCTACCTTATCCGAGTTTGGGATATACCTTTATGAGGTCTTTATATAGAACGTTGACCAGGTGCTGAATGTGCATCCCGATCTGATGATCTTTTTATCTTAGCTCAGTGCCAAGATCAACAACCTTTAAATAAAAGGTCCATGAGATACAACATCACTAGACCCAGATTCCTGAAGAACCCGATGTTCTCTTTCCTCGTACCATGGGTCCACCTAGTTCTGAGCCTGTTTGGGTCCCAGAAGAGTATCAGCATGCTCCACGTGTTACGCCTATCAATGGGTTGCTGCCAGCTTAACTCCCTATTTCAAACCTTTCATAACTAGAAACTAACCTGTGAGTACCCATAGATCCTAAGGAAGAGGATGTGAACAAGGTCAAGGAAGACCTCAAGCTATTGTCGAAGAATTTTGACCAGGTCAAAATATTCAGGAACTACGTGGACTACACCCATATGTCTCCCTATCCCAAAGCCAGACTACGAGATAAGTTCAAGATACCAAACATCGAGAAGGTTTGGGGAAGCGCCCAATTTTTCACTTCGAAGCTATCATCGAGCCATGAGCCTCCTTAGTTCCTCTAAAGATATAATGGCCCAAATGTTCCAGCAGAACTTGGAAAAAAGCAACCTTTGTTGGCTTTTGTCCCTCAAGGCATTTAGAATCCGTAGTTAGGAGGATGTCTCCCGAGAATTCATGACTCAGTAAAAGTACAATGAGGATCTAGAGGTTACACGTCAAGATCTAGAGCTTCTTAAGCAGAACTCTGGGGAAATAATTAATAACTTCATAGGAAGGTGGAGAGAAAAATCAGCTACCATGACCAATCAACCCTCTGAGGAGGAACAATTTAGTACCTTGAAGAAGAACTTCTTTCCACATATCCGAGCATCCATGGGAGGATAATATTACCCCCACTTTCGAGCCCTCCGAGAAGTTGGTGTAGAAATTAAGGAATGGATTTTCAAAGTCAAACTTAAGCCAAAGAAAGTGACTGGATAGTTCACTCCTCGGAAGTATGAGAATCCCGCCAGTGCTAAAATCTCGACCATCAATAACATTTCCTAACCTACCACCTCTTGGGAATCGAAAAGTCACCCCAACCCTACCAAAAAAGAGTACACTAAGCTCTATGGTCCCCTATCAAAAGTCTATCAGGCCCTGCTAAGCCGAAACCTTATTAAACTCTTGGACCCTCATCGACTACCAAATCCACTCCCCAAAAACTTCAAAGTCGATGATCGTTGTGATTTCCACTCGTCTACTGGCCATACCACCGTTCCATCTTTAGAATGTGATCCACGGTTTAATTGACCGAGGTATCATCGCCCATCCAACCAATCCTAAACCCAACTCCACTCATAACCATCTTCCAACCCACACAAATGCCATTTTTCTAGAGAATGACCCATAATTTGATCCATATGTTCAAATTTTGCCTAGTAAAGCGCTTATCATACCCATAATATCACCCAAACCGCTCAAAGTTTGTCCATAGTTTTTCCTACACGCTACCTGCTTCACCGACTGAGCTCTGTCACTCCTCATAAGGGGTTGTATTGTCATCTGCACCCGTTTTGAAGGGAAAGATATAGAGTTACCTACTGTATTGAACCAAATCTTGGAGTTTAGGCTGAAATTTGCCACAGAGATGACCGTTGACTGTCACAAATTCAGTGGCTTGTTCATGAAAGCCCAAAAATGGGCTCAAAAGTCAAATACTTGGGTGGTACCCGTTGATGAAGTCATTCTATACGACGTAGTGCAAATTATGGTCGATGCGTTTTGACAGACATATGAAATTTGCATTATTCATGAACTACTCACCGCTTTAAAGCTTTAGCAACGATTGGTTCCTTCGCTCTTGCACTTCTTATTGAGTGGGAAGATTTGTATGACAAAGTCGTCGAGCTTGTTGAATACATTCATTTCTTTTGGCAAGAGGATATAGGCACCACCGGATGCGGAGACAACTTTGATATCTCAGATGAAGAGTTTAGTTAGGAAGACACCAGTCTAGTAGCTAGTTTGTGCATAATGTATCCTTCAAAGAACTATTGGGGGAAATCAACAAGGCGTCCATTCAGCTAGAATAGATGAAGATATGGGGTTCCTATTTTTCCCCACCTCGGTAAATCATAAAACCAAATCAAAGGGGACACTATAAAGATCCGATTCCACATATGATCGGGACAGATAAGGGAAAGGGAGTTGTCGAAGAACTTCCCATGCCATAGATGACCATCGAAGAAAGTATAGTCCTAAACTAGCTCAAGAAAACCTAAGCCAATATCATCTTATGGGGGCTTTTCATTTCCTCCCAATTACATCGAAATTCTCTAATAAGACTCCTCACTGGGCTTACAGTCTCTTCATGCACTACTCCTAAACAAGTCATGAACATGGTTAGGTACTTGACTTCTTCCTGTCTTTTCCCCTTTTCAAAGCAGAGATAAGGACAGTTCAAACACTACTAGTACTACTAATATGCTATTAGAGGTCCAGTATAGGAAGAATGACATGCTTCTCTCTTCTTTTAGAGTCGACCCACTTCCCCTTCCAACAGTAGATAGTTTTAAAGATCAGGTCTATCCAGAAAATAACCCTCATGAAAATGTTAACATGATTCCGATGTTTAAAAACATGCACTTCATGCCCAGAATGGGACTAATCTTTGAGCCCATAGTCCTAAAGTAGGACTTTTCCCCATGTGATCTAGGATACCAACCCTCACTAGAAGAACTCATAGCCCTCTAGTGGCCACGACCAAAAAAAGCTTAGAAAAAGGAAAGATTATTTTGAGAGACTCTTTGAATGGAAGGTTTATCAAGGAAGGTGAATATTTCCCTTTATGCAACTTCCCTGAACTATGGTATGACCACGTTGATAAGAAGATGAAATTGGGGATGGAAATCTTTTTTTAAGGCAGTAGTTTTTGGGCCGTAGACTACCATCATGAAGTTCAACCTCTCACTGGGAAAGCCATGATAGTTATCGGGGATTCTAAAGAAAGTAATTCTGAGGACTCATTCAACCTACATACACTGGGGCTGAGTCTTTGCATGATCCGTTCAGATACTACGCAATCGGACCCATCTACTCAGCTCAGAGTTGCTGACATACCTCTCCTCAGTTGGAATGTTGTGCCTGTCCAACCTGCCCAGACTCAAGCCGACCCTACTATCTACGCTATCCAAATCCCTTCATCCGATGTTATTATTCCCTTTTATGATATCCATGCAACCGAGACCAATTTTGATGAGGTTCTCAATGTTGCTTTTCCTAAGAATGAAATAATAAAGATTTCGAGTATCTTATTGTGCCTGACATTATTTGTCTTAATTCTAATCAAACTCTTGATGGTGATGATTTTCAAATGAACAATTCTTAGCTAATATTAATAAGGAGAATAACAAACAACATAACCGCATTCAAATTAATGATGATGAAAATGTTGTTATTAATCTTGATTCTAGTAACCATCAGTGAAATATTAAGATAGGGTCCACCCTTAACGAGCATGAGCATGCGTAATTTGAAGACCTACTGAAAGAATTCCCGAACGTCTTTACGTTGTCCTACGATGACATGCTTATTATTCATGCAAAAATAACCCAAAACGACATCCAAACATTCCTAAAATACAAACCGATCAAACGGATGCTACAAAACTCCGTGTCGAATGTTCGCTCAAAGTCAAAGAAATAGTTGACAAGCAACCGAACGTAGGTTTCATTCACATAGTCGAATATCCTACATGTCTCCACAACATCCTTCCTGTACCGAAGTTAGGATGAAAAGTACGCACATGCATTGACTATCTGGATTTGAATAAAGCATCCTCGAAGGACGATTACCTATTTCCCAACATCGACATGATCATGGATAACATGACCATCAACGACCTCAAGTCATTTGTCAATGTATTTATCGAATATAACTATATCGATATGCACCCTGACCATCAAGGTAAACCCACCTTCATCACCCATGGGGAACATTATGCTACACTTTCATGCCACTCGGACACAAGAACATCGAGGCTACCTATCAAAGGGATGCCATAACTATTCGGTACATCCTTATTCACAAAGAGGTCGAGGTCTCTGTGGACGACATGATCATTAAATCTAAGACTCAGGAAGTTCATATTCCCACCCTTTGGAAGTTTTTCGAGCGACTAATGTAATACCAGATGCAATTAAACCTACATAAATGAATTTTTGGCATCACAGAAGGAAAACTCTTGGGATTCATACTTAGTTAGAAGGGAATCGAAATAGACCCTGCCAAGCTGAAAGCATACTTAAGATGACACCACCACGAATGGAAATGAAAGTTCGAGTATTCCTCGAAAAATTATAGTACATCAGTGGGTTCATCATCTAGTTGACTTCTATCTACGAACCCATTTTCAAGGCTCTCCGAAAAGATTCTACCAAAGTATGGAATGAGGCCTGCCAATAAGACTTTGAAATTATCAAGAAAAAACTTACCCAGCCTCTGCAGCTAGGTCTCGCCCTCATCCTACACTTAATTATGAAAGATACTACAGCAAGGTCTTTACTAACCCAATACATTGAAGAATACCGTAACACTATGCCAACCGAAAATTATTCATGTACGAAGTCAACTACATTTATTTGGAAAAATTATGTGTTTCCCTGGTATAGGTCATACAAAATTTACGACATCATATGCTTGTCTTCCCCATCAGACTTTCATCTCATATGGATCCCATCAAGTACTTGTTAGAAAAACTCATTTTGTCCATCCGAATGGATCGATGGTTAATGTTGTTAGCCAAGTTTGATATTATATACGTTACACAGAAAGCTATGAAAATGAGAGCCATATCTGACTACCTTGATGATTACCCCATGGAAGAAGTCTATGTTTGGGTCTATGAATTCCCACATGAATATATTCTCTTCACCTCTCGGGAGAACCTCCGATAGTAAATGTTCTTTGATAGAGCTATCAATACAAAAAGGATAAGACATTAGGATACTCCTAATTCCCCCTGATGAATTTCACACCCCTATTTCCATCAAAACAGACTACCCTTGCACCAACAACATGATCGAGTATGAGGCATGCATGGCAGGCCTCAAAATCGCCCTTTAAAAAGGAATTCGATACCTAAACGTCTATGGAGACTCTACCCTTATTATCGACCAAATCCTCATAAAATGGAAAGTCCAAGACAAAAAAAATCCTTGGTGATGGATCTATATGGCCCTCCTCCCAACTCACCTTGGTGAGCTCGTCCTAAACGTTTTGATCAAGGTAAACCCAATCCCGTGTATGATTGTACACATTACAAATAAAAAGGTCACTATATATAGTTTTGTTTTAAGCTAGGGAGAGTTTCTCACAAGCCTGTTCCCTAGTATGCTCCCACATAGGTTCCTACATATGTTCTAATACGCACTCCGACAAAGGTTGCTACACATGCTCCAACACATCAACATAGATATTTTAAGAGTTATCGAGAACAAGTAGAGTATTTCTTTAAGACTTCACAAGGATTTATGAAAGAATTTCATAGGATGTCTTCTCCTTTCGAGAACTCCTTCGGGCCTAATGATTGCGGTCGAGATTTGTTTCTCGAATAGGGTGTTTCTCATGTTCATATCTTATATCCCTATTGCTAGATTGTATTTATATTGTATTCATATGTTTTGTTTTTTATATATGTGAGAATAATTCCAAAAAGATTTTCAATTTTATGACAAAGTTGAAAATTCCAAAAAGATTTTCAATTTTAAAGAAATAGTTTGAAAAATTGAAAAAGATTTTATTTTTAATAAAAATTTTCTAAATGAGAAAAAGATCTTTGTATTTTTCATTTTTCACCGTATATGGATGCACATTTAAGATATCAGAATCACCCCTACATTCCATCCATTCACATGATTCTTCGTATTGCTTTGAGACATGACTTTGTTTCGTTAGTGTGCTTAATAATTTGTGGATAACATTTTGTTGATCATTGATTCTTACTTTCTACATGTTCGACTCTTTGTAACCTTTACTATGCACGCCCATGAACTATTTGAACATTGTACTTTCTTATAATGTGTCGAATACAACGTTCTCATCTCAATCCCACTTAATAACGAACCAAATGTAAAAATATGTAAGTTGTACTTATAAGAACCATTGCCCTTGTTTCGTTTCCTAGAAACGATTGATCTATATTAAGAAATGGAACGGGGCTACGAAAGAGAAAAATTGTCTTTGCATTAAAAGTTAGCATTTGCAAAAATATCCTAAAAGATTAATGACACAGAAAAACAGAAGTGACAAGGCCATTTATGTTCTATTCACTGATGCTTCACTACATATGATCATTATGATATCTTCATAAAATATTTGAGATTGAATTATTATATATGTGAGATTTTGAGGGTGTTATAAAGTAGAAGATCAATGGGTTTTATCAACAGACTCTCTTGAAAAGCATTACATAGTTTGCCATTATTGGTTTGAGAATATCTTAATTTCATAACATATTGCGTAAGTCGATTAAATTTCATTACAGTTCATCATTTTGCACCTAAGGTAGAAATTAAGTTCTTTCTTTAGAACTACTTCATGACTTCGAGCACCTATATTATGAATTATTATGATGATTTGCCTATGCAAAATGTCCAAAAGAATTCATTCCATTTTCACGATTCCCATATTTTAGTGTTATTCTATGTTGTCAATTTGGATTGGGTTTTTGTTTTGTACCAGAAAAGCGAAATGGGAGATTTTTAAGAGCAAGTTTTATAATTGCTCAATTTAGTTTTTATTTGGATTATTCCGTTACACCCCGTTGCGCCTTCATGACTACTTCCATGTATTAAAAAATAAGAAGTTACTGACATTTATAAAATTGAAGATCGTTCATCACAACAACATTTCGAAAAGTTATAAAGGGGTTTGGTAAATTCTTTAATTATCAACGGGATATTTTAAAACAAAATTTTGCATTAAAAGTTTTCAAAATATTTAAAATGATTTTAATTTTTTTGAAAACTCATTAACGCGTTAAAACGAGTTTGATAGGTCATTTACATGAGTTACATAGTATCTTTAGAATGAGGTTCCTTCGTTCGAACGAAATCTAGAACATCGCTTTTTGGTCAATTTTGGAATGTGGTTTGAATTTTCATTGGATATCATTTGAATGAGATTGGGTATGTCATTAGAATGAGTTTCTCACGTTCGATTGAAATTTGAAGAGACTCATCTTTGGCAAATCTGGAATTCCATTCCAAGTTTAGGTGGAAATACGTTCGAATGACATAGGGTATGCCATTTGAACAAGGTACCAGGTCATTCGAATGAGCACAAAATTTTTTGTTTTTTAAACAAATATGATCCAAATCTCTAATGCCCAGCTTTTTGCTATGCGGGATAGGAGTTTTGTAGAACTCATTTTAGACTTTTAAGAAGCCTTTTTAGAGTTCCTTTTGTGTTCAAACTCTATCATTTTTTCATCGAAAGCCCTTGGATATTTAAGGATCACTTTACCAAATCAATAAGAACAAATTGCAAGTTCTATAACCCTTTTAGAGTTCATCTCTACTGGTGAATTATGTAACCAAGGCTCTACGGCTAAAGAAGAAGCATGATCAGTGGATACGTAGGGAAGACCATTTCCTGTGGATGGTGGACTGTGTCATATTCTGTAGAAGATTTGAATACCCTATGTGTTATACTTAGTCGTGCTAAGTAGTCTGTAAGTCAATTGTATTGATCAAACTCTTTACAATGTTGAATACTAGGTTTTGCTCGAAAATAATTTTTCCTTACTTCTTCGCATGATTGGTTTGACTGTGTGATTGATTAGTATTTTAATATGTACTTCATCATCACAAGTACACATAATTTCTAATCCAGATAAAATTTGGGCAAAATTGATTTTTTGTGCTTAACCTAAGATACAAATAAATTCATAGAAAACCTCATCTTTTTTTTTTCTCAGAGATAGAGATTCTTCTTAGATCACCGGTAAGGGGACAATCAAACAAGGGGGTCTGCTATTGCTAAATGATGTCTTTTTATTCAAAGGTTTCAGCTAATTTGCTCAGCATTACTCAATTCTAGGATATAGACCATAAAATAATTTTTTCAAAATTTAAGTGCAATTTTTTTGATAAAAGTGGTCATTGCATCATGACAGGAACCATAACTGAGGATAACTATTACATAGTTACTCTTGGTATTGAGTCCTAGAATTTAACCAGACTTGATTATGCAAATTTTGAAAAACTAAAACATTTAGCAGTTAGGATCTTATTCAAAGTTTACGTAAGATAAATGTACCCTAAATATTGTATGTGGTCCTTTCCATGTGGGAAAGATAGTAATGACGCCTTAAAAGAAAATAATTGACATTATGAGTTCAGAACCTCCAAACCTAATTCACGTGGACCTAATGAGGACCCATAGAACCACTAGTATTAATGGGAATAGTTATAATTTGGAGACGATTAATGACTTTACTCAATTTACATGGGTAGATTTTAAAAAAAAAAAAAATAAAACACTTTCGAATAGTTTTTACAACTCCTTTTAATTATTAAAAACAAAAAGGGTACCCAAGTAACCAGAATAAAGAGTGATATAGAAGGTGAATTCAACGAAACAAGGGTAATTTAATACTATTCTAGAAATAGGTGTAAAAACATTTCTAGTTTCTCAAAAACACGAGAGGATAATTATATAGTTTAATATAAAAATGGAATCTTTTAATAAAACCTCCGAACATTATTCGATTTTATTACCAAAGCGCGTTGTCGATTATATTATGTTATATATACATGTGTTCCTATCTTAGTCATGGTTATGATATGTACTTTGAGGTTTTAGGGAACATATGTACTCCGAAAACTATTTAATGTACAAGTACACATGATTAAACCCGTTTATGTATTATTATGGTAGCTCTTTTTTTCTATATATTGTCATTTTATCACACAATGTCTACTGAGGCAAAATGAGGGAGATAATACATCCTACATTAATCTGAAAATTTCCATACTTTATCTTGAACACTATTTTCTGTTTTTATCTTTGTGAAATGGAACTCATTGTAGATTCTTGAAAATCTGATAGTTTATTAGCTTATATGATAGCTGAGTTATGCACTGTTCTTTTGTTCTTTTTTCAGGCTTGGGATGGGTAGATAGAACATTTTTCTAAAGGACCCGAGAATTTATTTTTCTAAGCCTACCCATGATGTATCCAAAGGGTTTTATCAAAAATATCCAAAGGGGAGATTGAAGCACCTCAAATAGTTGACTTCCTAGATTTTACTCCGTCAACACTATTTGATACTCAACTAGTTTAGATAAGTGTGCAAAATATTTTTATAGTTGAGACCTCTATAAAGTGTAAATCATGTTAAAGAATATCAAGATCCAATACTAATAAGATCAATATCCAATACTATCAAGCTAGAGGCAATCTTTTTTAAATAAGCATACATACTAGTTCACGAACGTCACGAACACACCACATAATTTTTCAATTTTTTTCTTCATTTTAAAAATTTTTATTTGGATATTTGGTATTAATTGAATTTTATTAAATATATTTCATAAGTTCCATAATCTTGCAAAAGTTAGAATAAGTATGAAATTGATAAAAATTAGTTCCCATATTTTTATCTGAATTTGTGCATAGGTCTCTTTAAACCAACGAATGTATTTTCTTTGCACACGCAATTGCTAGGAGTATTTTCTTCCGTTGATAACGTATTACATCCTACGGTATTGAGGAGTCTGATCCATGTGTGCATTGACTACATAATTGGGAGGCTTGGCCATTTAATATATCCGAGTTGTAGGTTTCTTGAATTTCTCATTAGACTAGTTTTTATCCCCGTTTGATGTGCAGACAGTTTTATATAAAACAAAAAAAATATAATTTTGAAAAAACTAATGTGGTCAACTTTATATATAAAGTTCAACCAATAAAGCAAATGACTTATATGCAAACTATTACAATTTAAGTAATAATACATATAATCCAAAGAAAATAAATTTTGGTAACACGAACACATTTATTGTTATGTAATTGGATGTGTTTTTTCTACTACTTTCTGCGGTAAGAGGCATCTAACTTGTAATAGTTGAAACAATAGCCTCTAAAAAAACAAATCTAAAATTGAGTTGTATAGAAAATAATATAACCAAATATTAAAATAGCCATTATGGTTAAATATTGTAACATGTAAGGATTTTGTTTTATAATATCATAACCCCATCATCCCAGATCATAAGAACACCATCCATGCTCTGCTTACATAATAACCCCAACACCTAGTTTAGAGATCCAAAATATTTCTAGCTATGTGTTTTAAAAGGAGCCTAAAAATCTTAATCTTTATAAGAAATTATCGTTATGCATACCTCACAATGCAATAAAATGGAGTGAGGAAATTGGACTATCAGATGTAAAGAGATGTATGTTGAAGTTGGGTAAATATTAACCGAACACTTTCAGCTAAAATAGAGAACTAATAGTTAGGTACACTCTAATTGACGTTAAAAAACATCTATGAACAAACAAATGAGTCAACAAAATGAAAGTGGGAGATTTAAAATATGGAAACCATAACATGATTTAAAACCAAAAATATCTATAATTTGAAATCAAATAATTGAATTTAATAAAGATAATAAGAAATACCTTTGGAATGGTGTCAAGTGGGTATGGCTCTTATAGGCGAAAGATAAAAAATATGAAAATATCAAATCATAAATGAAAATTAGTAATGGGTACGAGAGATCTAAAATATGAGATCACAAATCAGAAGAACACTCACACACAACTTAATATTAAACCCTTATTATTTTTTTAGTGTATCAAATCCGAAAAGAAAAATACCCTCAAAACTAAAAATTTGAAATAGTAAAGAGATAAAGAAAGTGGAACAAGTGATTACGAATTGCAAAAAAATAGAAATTTAAAAGATAAATGGTATTTGGAGAAATATTTAATTACCCGCCCAATAACTAGAGAGGAAGAAGAGTGATTTAGTCTTTTGTTAAGGATGCATTGAATAAAACAAAGAGAAAATTTATGAACTTTTAGAGAGGAGAAGAAATGAAATGAACAACTTGTGCAAGAAGAGACATGTGGCATTAAACGATAATAAATCATAGATACGTGGAGAGATCCTGTCTGGAGCCTCCGTATATATATATATATATATTAGATTAGATTTATGTAAATCTAAGAGAGACATATGATCCCATTAAGCTTACGACACATGCTTTCATATTATAGCCATGATTTTTGCCCATTAATATTTTCATCTTTTACCAACTTGACTAGTTTAGTTAATATAGGTGACTAATAAGACTGTTTAGCCTTGGATCTTTTTATACTTTAAAAGATTTTTTCTTAGACGTAAGATTTATACAAGATCTATTTTTACAAGGACACGATTTGATCATTGTCCGTTTAAAATCTAGGATTTTTCAATGCATCCTAGATCAGAGAAAGTATGTCGTATACCTCTACATATGGCACGTCAACACTATCATCCATAACGACCTCTATCTGAATTCGAAGCTTCGTACACCCATCATCTTCATGCATGCATAGTGCATCAATATCGATCAACGTGCAACGTGCATCTTCAACCGCTCCCACTAACTACACTCACTAAAATGGTATAATGTTTAATTTGGATTTTTTAATGTTTCCGTATTTATTTGGGAATTTTTTAAAAATGTTTTTAGCAAAATAAGTTGGGTTTTCTAAGTCAAAATCATTTTTTGAAGAACTGTTGGCAAACTTAGATTTTGACGCTTCAGTCATTCAAACGACACAGCCATGTAGTTCAAACAACAGGATGATGTCATTCAAATGACCTCATCAAGCGACATTTCATGTCTCAACATAGTTCGCACGAACCTCACTTGAAGCAGTTCATCAAACGAACACGTACTGTCTTGTACATTTTACCTCATTTGATAGGCCGCATAAAGTGGCTTCAAATGACATCAGATGTCGTTCAAAGGACATGATGAAGTCATTCGAACGACCATGAAGACTTAATTTTTTATAAATACCTATTTCTGCATCTAGGTTTTTTTCAAGTTTTTACAACTCCGTTTTTTGCAAAACATTTGTAATTTTAAGAGTTCATCTTTTTAGTTTTAAACCTGTTTTGATTCACCAAAGCATCCCAAATATTTATGCGAATCATTTTAAACCCTTCTTACTCATTCTACTCATTCTTGGAGTACATCTTGTAAAGAATAAAGGTTGTCTTCACTGCTAACCATTGGAGCTCTTGTGGAATCTCTTGCTGACGACAATGAACTGATGCTTGCGAGCATTCATGTGTCACAACAAGATGTATTTTTATTTATTTGTAAGTTGCGATTTACATAATATAGTGAAATAAAAAGGTTTTACCTTTTTGTGTGATTTTGCTCAAATCTGTGTTTGTGATTGTATGCATGCTTGCTTGCATATATTCTATTAATCATAATTAGATGCATAAGCTAGGGTTTTAATTAAAATCTAGGCATAAAATTGGAGTTTAATTGAACAATTTTATTCATTGATTGCTAGTTTACTCTCAAATTGGTATCAGAGCCAATTACACAATTATACCGTCTAATTTTTTTGCAAAATCTTTCTGGATATTAATTATTGTCTAAAAATTGATTTTTGAAAAAGCACAAACTCCATGGAAAACTTATGTAATCGAGTGCCAATTTTTGACGAGACAAACTATGCATATTGGAAAACCCGTATATAATCTCATTTAAAAGCCATTGATGATTGTGTATGGGTTGTATGTGAAAGAGGATGGAATCCTCCCTCTGTCACCGTAGAAAATATGGCAAACCTTAAACTAGTGTCAGATTTGACTGAGGAAGAATTTAAATGGAGCACATATAACTCTCGTGGGCTAAGTGCAATTTCTGGAGCCATCACACTCGACGAGTTTCGACGCATCATGATGTGTACCACGTCAAAAGAAGCATGGGATGTTCTTCAACTTACCCATGAAGGCACTAATGCGGTTAAAGAGTCTAAATTAACTACTCTATTTAAAATAATTACCATGCTTAAATCAGAGTGTTTTGATGAATTATGTGCACGTTTATCTGATATTGTCAATACTACTTTCAATCTTGTCGAGCACATTCCTGATGCACGAATAGTTAAAAATATTTTGAGATCACTGCCTAAGATCTTTATCCCCAAGGTCACTGTGTTAAATTCATTAGGAGACTTGAATACTCTTAAATTAGAAGATCTAGTATGAGACCTCCAAGCATATGAAATTGATATGTTTCCTAAAGATGCGAAATCTAAAGATAAAGGGATAGCACTTAAAGACCAGGCTAGAAAAATGAGGAGTCGTCTAAAAAAAGGGTAGAGTTGTCTAAACGGAGAGAGGAATAAACGTCATATTTTGAGTTTGATTTTTGATTTATACGATTTGACTTTGTTTGAAAAAAAAAATCAAGAAATTTCTCAAATTAGAATATAATGGCAATTTCAAAGATAAAAAGAATTTTGAGAAAAACAAATCTGGAAAGAAAAATGATAAAAAAAACAAGGTCATGCCTAAAAGAGACGAAGAGGGATGTTATGAGTGTGACAGTAGAGGTCACAAGGCTTTTGAGTGTCCAACTAAGTTGAAACATCAAGGTAAAGGCGAAGTTGCTTTAAATGCCTCCCTTATGGACGACAGTGAGGTAGAGTCGGTAGATTCTAGAGATGAGTCATTACGTGAATGTAACTTCACCGCATTCATGAATAGTCATGTGATTATGGACAGTTAACCTCACAACGATGAGGAAGATACTTCACAGGGTCACCTCAATAATGAAAGCGATGTGAGTGGGGGGAGGATGCTCCAAGTGAAAGCGAGAGTGACCTTTGATTCAAAGCAAGAGTAACCTTCGATGCACCTACGTCGATTTGTATGCTGATTCATTTAAATCTAAGAAGAGTAACAAAGCATTAGATCTTAGGATCATCACCTTAGGGAAATATTTGGGAGAGACGAGAGCGAGAGAGCGATAGATAGATAGATAGATAGATAGATAGATAGATAGATAGATAGATAGATAGATAGATAGAGAGAGAGAGAGAGAGAGAGAGAGAGAGAGAGAGAGAGAGAGAGTCCTCCATTAGCACTGCCTTGAGAGAGAGATAAAGAGTTTGTGTAGAGAGAGAGTTGTTTTAAGAAAGATAAAGGGGACTTGACCAAGAAAGTGGACAGTCTTACGAGTGAGTTACATTCCTCCATGGAGGCTCGAAAGAAAATTGAATCCCTATTGCCCAACTAACTCATGACCCTGAGAGAGACCAAAAGGTCAAGGAAAATATAGATGAGAGATATATAAAGATGGGAAAGATTATCCTCACCCCTCCTTTAGGGTTTGGTGAAAGGCAGAGAATAGGATTTGATTGTACTTCCACGTCTTATGTTACATTGGAACTGATTCCCGAGTTTATTACGAATCCATACTGCCATCAACAAAAACCCCAAAGAAGAGTTTGGCCAAGAAAAGAAAACCAAGGTCGGCCTAAGACTTCGTATTTTTATACCTACTGCAAGAGGAAAGGACACCTTAGGGAGTGTTGATATAGTTTGGGTCGAACACGACGTACAATTTCTCTGACGCGTACCACTAGCGATCTTACTAGTCTTAGAGAGAGGGTTGAGTTTCTAGTCGCTACATCTCAGAGTTTAATGGAAGAGTTCCAATGCATGCCTTTGCCGTTAACGAATACTTACAAAATCCCATCTAGAACCAACAATGACAAGGGAAAATATAAGGTTACCACTTCTTGGGTACCTAAGAACGAACGATATAAAAGCCCTTTTTATACATGTTGCTCTTAAAGCACATAATACCTCATAGTGGTATTTTGATAATGGGTGCTCCAGGCACATGACAAGTGAGGTCTCATTTTTTACCTACTAAGAAGATCGTACGAAAGGCAAAGTCACTTTTGGATACGATAGAAAGTATAGCATAGTAGGATGAGGTACAATAGAGATATCATGATTTCCTAAGCTAGACAATGTTTTGTATGTCAAAGGTTTGAAAGCGAACCATCTCAGTATTAGCCAGTTGTGCGACGCTGACTTTGTAATAAAGTTAACTGGAATGAGTGTAATGCTTATGGTCAAGCTAGTAAAATTCTATTGCAAGGGGTTAGGACTGAAGATAATTATTATGGGATTGTGCCCAAGTCCTTATTTGTTGGCAACAGTGCCACAATCACTCCTATGGATCAGGGGAATCAATGTCTAGGTCACCTGAATTTTAGAGATTTGGAGATATTAGCTATAAATGACCTAGTAAGTGGCTTACCATCACTTGGGAAGACAACTTCCGCAGTTTGTGGATCCTATCAGTTGGGAAAGTAAGTCTGTATCCCTCATAAGAAGTTAAAATCCATTACCACTTCACAAGTACTTGAGTTGATTCACATAGATCTTATGGGTCCTACTCATACAGAAAGCTTAAGTGATAAGAGATATATAATCTTGATGGTACATGATTTCTCTCATTACTCCATAATAGGTTTTCTGACAGAGAAATCCGATGATGTAGAGTTTCTTACGACCAAGTGTCATGTCCTGAAAAATCAACATGGTGTCACTATTAATAGAATGCGTAGTGACAACGGTACTGAATTTACAGAAGCAAAAATGGATCTTTAATATGATAGCCTTGGGATCAAACATTAATTTTTGGCAGTGAAGACTCCTCAACAAAACTTGATTATTGAGGGGAAGAATCAAACAATTTATAAGATGGCTAGATCTATGCTTCCAGGTCGTAGAGTTTCTAGGATATTTTGGGTAGAGGTGGTGTCTACCGTGTGACACACGGTGAGTAAAGTTTACCTTTTCCCACACACATTCAGATGCCTTATGAATTGTGGACTGAAAAGAAGCCCAACCTTTCATATTTCCATGTCTTTGGGAGCAAATGGTATATCCTACGGGATAGAGAGCAACTAGGAAAGTTTGACTCCCGGAGCGACGAGGGAATATTTATAGGATATTCATCGACGAGTAGAGCATACCAATTTTTTAACCTAAGAAACTCTAAGGTTATGGAGTCAATAAACGTCACCATGCAAGATGATGAACCGTCGATGTTTATTAATTCTAGCCTTTTGTGCGAGGATGACGCACTTCTAGTTAATGATCCAATTGTCCCTCACACACCCAAGGTGGACCCTACTCCTGACTTAGGGGATACACCTTATTGGGTTCGTAAGAATCATGACCCTACCACCATTATAGGAGATCCCACCTTAGGGGTCAATACTCGTGCTCAATTAGAGAATATTGTTAGCTTTTTGTGCTACACGTCTAAATTCGAGGACAAAAACCATAAAGAAGCACTCAAGGATGAACACTAGATATTCTCTATACAAGAAGAGAAGCTTTAGTTTAGAAAGAATGATGTTTAGTAACTTATCACTTGACCTAGTGAGACGAATGCGATTGTTACTAAGTGGATATTGAAGAAGAATATGGATGAGAATGGTACCATTATCCGAAATTAGTCTAGGTTGGTCGCTCAGGGATACACACAGATTGAGGGTGTAGACTTTGAGGGGACCTTTTCTCTTATTGCGAGGTTTGAGTTCATCCATTTACAACTCACCATCGCATGTTATTTACACTTCAAGTTATATCCGATGATAGCCATGTATGGTTTGAAGCAAGCACCCCGTGCTTAGTACGAGAGACTTACTTTCTATCTCTTAGCCTGTGGATTCAAGATAAGGGGAGTTGAGAAGATGTCATTTGTTAGGATAGGAGATGGTTATATTTTGGTTGCCTAAGTCAATATGGATGATATAGTCTTTGGATCCACATGCTCCCACTATGCTCGGGACTTTAAGAAAGAGATGAAGACTGAGTTTTACATGAGCATGGTTGGGGAGCTTACATTCTTCATTGGTCTCCACGTTCGTCATCTAGAGGATTGGATGTTAATCTCCCAATCCAAGTATGATAGAGACTTCGTGAAGAAGTTTGGTTTAGACTTCGCTAAGAACGCAAGTACACTTCAGACAAGGATGTAAAGCAAACATAGTATCGGTGTATAATAGGTAGTATTCTCTACATGACTTCCGGTCGTCCTGACATCGCCTTTAGTGTTGGAGTCTATGCGCGATATCAGGTATCCCCAAAAGAGTCACACTAACTCGCTCTTAAACGTATTATCAAATACGTGAGTGGGACTCTCTCATACAACATTTGGCATTCCTTTGATACCGACGACTATTTATCTCCCTATTCGGATGCTGATTAGGCCGGGGATGTAGATGGATGTAGGATCACTTCTAGTGGGTGTTTCTTATTTGGTTATGCTCTTGCCTCTTGGTTGAGCAAGAAGCAAAACTTCATTTCTTTGTCCACTACGGAGGCTGAGTACATTGACACCGGGAGTTATTGCAGACAAATCTTGTGGATGATGCAGATGCTGGAGGATTATGGGATAACATAGGACACCATGACTATTTCCTTTGATAACATGAGTGTGATACACATATCCCACAATCCATTCTAGCATTCGCACACAAAGAACATTAGGATACGCGAGCACTTTAACCATGAGTTAGTAGAATAGAAAGTCGTGTCCTTGAGTTTTGTGTCTACTGACCTCCAGTTAGCCGATATTTTCACTAAGCCTTTAGACGCCCTTAGATTCGAGAGTCTTAGGAAGTCTTTAGGAATTTGCACAGTTGACTAAAGGGTGATTACCATGTCTAGAATATGATACATTTTTCGTGTTCATATTATATGATTCGTATTTCTAGATTGTATCATTTGTATCAATTTTTGTAGTATTTTTTATTTTTAAAAAAAGACAAAATGATGTTCTATTTTTTGAAAAAATGAAAGATTAAAAAAGATTTTCCTATTGATAATTTTTTTAAAAAATCAAAAAAAATTCTTTTTATAAATTTTTTTGAAAAGCACAAAAAGAGTTTTGTATTTGGTTTACATCATTTATGAATAAACATTTAAGATAGCCATAGTAACCTCTTCATTTCCATATTCAACGAGACTATTTAATTATGATTTGAGATGATACATCATTTCATCCATGTGTTTCATAATGTATGGAGTCATTGAGATGTGATTAGTGATATCTTTCTACATGTTTCGCTCCTTATCTCCTTTAATGCACACATGCACAGTTTTATTAGAATTTTGTACTTGTCTATCACATGTTTTTTCCATCTCAATTCTACATATACAACGAAACAAATGAGATAAAACAATAATAATAATAATAATAATAATAATAATAATAATAATAATAATAATAATAATAACAATAATAATAATAGTAGTAGTAGTAGTAGTAGTAGTAGTAGTAGTAGTAGTAGTAGTAGTAGTAGTAGTAGTAGTAGCGCATGTAATATTCGTTGCCCGTGAGGAATTTGTTTCAATATATCTATATAATAAGGAGTAAAACTTATGTATATTATAAGATGAAACTATGATGTCATCTATATGAATTATTCTTGCACTTCCTATTTTTCCCTCAAATCTTTGATTTCCCCCTCTTTTGCACACTCTAATTTATTTTCCCCTTTCTTCAAAATTCAAAAAATAAGGGTAGAATAGTCTTCCACCATTCTCTCCCTTACACTCATTTGGCTGAACCCCATTCGTTTCTCATTTCACTACCTCTCACTTTATGCTCTTTATCCTCTTCAGAACCCCTCTTCTCATTATATTCACTCTCTTCTCTCTCCATAATAATCCTAGGGTTTCAAAGCTCACACATGGATGATCGAAGAGGAAGACGAAAAACCCAAACCCTCATCCTATCCCTCACTCATCCTCCTGCCTCCTCCTTTCTCCACCTCCGCCTTTCTCTTGAACGCACACAGATAATCTCCCTCTTATCATTAAATAACTTCTCTTTTATTAAAAATGGGTCAAAGATTTGCGTGTTATTTTATGGTGAGAGTTTCAAGTTTGTTTTTTTTACTTTGAAGATTCAATTTTTTTTAATTTGAAAGGGTAAACATTTTATTCCATAGATTATGATTTCCAAGCTTTATATATGTTATTTTGTATATATTTGTATATCTTTTCAAGCATTTGCTTCCATAGATTATGATTTCCAAGCTTTATAAATGTTATTTTGTATACATTCATGGAAAACAAAATAAAATAGATGTTGGTTATAAATCAATCTGTTATATTCTGCAATCTGAAGATCTAAGCGACTAGGAAGGCACAACGTTTGTGCTAGGCATGGTAACAATATATGGGGTTCTAATTCTATGTATTCAATTATGTACCGAAAGGTTAGGTCTTCCTGTGTGCATTTATTTTTGAATGGGCTGTCATTTTGTTCCTATGGTTTTGAATTTGTTTTTTTTTGGTATGTCAATTTTTCATGAGTATATATTGAGTGTTTTATAGGTTGTGTGCTAGATGGATTTTGAAATTGCCACGTAAATATTTCATTAAGTTTGCATGCTAAGTGGATGAAAAATTGCTTAAGTAAGCTTTTGTTGTACGGGATAGCTCTATTTTTTTATGAATCTAATATATGTTCGATACAATTTGAAATTTATTTTTTTCAAAAGTACCGAGTCATATAACATGTTGGAAAAGAAAATGTTCTGTGATATGAAGATTGCACCGTATTTCCTAAAACACTGTTTGTGTCTTACGTCTTGTTAGGGAATTGTTCATTTCTTCATAGATTCATATCGTTTGAATCATTGTGATTAAAGTTCTTATTTTGTTGTTATTTTGTTGTATGTACAGGACTAATTATGCAAGTGAGACTATACATTTGAATTATCTTCAAGGATTTTGTTTTTTTTATTGTTTTCATTGGCGGCGATGTTAGGGAAATATCTTTAATGTTTATCTTTTGAGCCTCACATATCCTAGGTACTTAATTCATATGTTAGTCATTTTAGAGTCACATATTGGTTTTAACTTTCAAAATTTTGATATTTCATTATTATATCTGAACATGAGATATGTTATCTTAATTCGTCAAAGTGTTATTTGGGACCACAAATAGGTGGTTAACGGAGCACTTATTTTGAGGTCTTGATTTTACTCAACACTTGTGAGGGATGCAACTGGTTCTGTACAGGAATCTAATTAATTATGTTTCTTTATTTTCTCTATTTATCACTTCTTTGCATTAACATCGGTTGGTACTGATACATGGCACCACAACATGTTTACTGGTGAGAAAGATGCATTTGATGGCAGTCCAAATGAGGAGAAATTCAATAGAAGTGGGAAAGCATGGGAGTATTCGGTTCACGAGTACTGTGTCCCAATTATTTGTTATAACTTTTTTGTAAGTGATATTTGTTTTGATTTTAATCTGTAAAAACAAAGGAATGGAAGTACTAATCAACAGCTTGGTTTACTTGTACTTAATGTGTGTAATTTTTTATGCCCATGTTTTAGACAAAATCCACAATCGACATTTCATTAGCCATTGGTAATTTTTAACAAAGTTGTTAAGGTAGCGCCCACTTCTGCAACCCCTACACGTCTGGATTCATAGAGAAAACTCCTCTACAACAACTGATAGGTACACTTATTTATCGGTGTTGTTTTACTTTAAACTTAGACACTGCCCTTTCTTTTTCACATACACCCTCTCTATTTTAAGCCAGAAAACCCCCCGCCTTTTAAATGTTTATTTGTGAAATAGGGGACAAAAGGAAAAACGATGACAATTGACTATAAATTTAGAAATAGTGAAGCATGTATCTCTCTCTCCCCTATGTTCTCTCTCAAAACAATCACAACCATTTATGTTCTCTCTAACTACGACACTATGTACTGCCTCCACTCTTCATCGGCGAAGGTATCTCTCTCCCCCTAATTTTTCTCATCACAACACAATTATGTTGCTACTTCCTCACGCCTTTTGTTGAAAAGGTACTTAATTAACAACCATATTCCACATTCTTGCAACATACGATGCATATACTCTAATAGATATAAGGTACTTAATCACGCCTTTTGTTGAAAATTTTGTTTTTAATTTTTTGATAGATATAATGAGTCAATGTATTTTATGTGTTTGCTTTTTGTTTGGTTTGAGATCCATTTGCAGATCGATACTTGAGGTTTAAGATTCGTTTGTTGTTCGATACTGTAGGTATATATTTGCAGTATCAGATCTCATGATCTGGTACAGACTTGGCTCTAGAGATATTTTGTGACCATAGAGACTGCTCCACATTAGAATTATTAGTATGTATTTTTTGTATATTTTCTTGGAAATGCGTCATAGTTTGCATACAAGGACCACCCAATGTTTGATAAACGTTACCAAGAAAAAAAATATGCATATGAAATTTTGGCTCTTGGTTATATTCAGGTCTGTAGAGGTTCATTTCCATATGTACTATATGAAATAATCATGAAGTTTGAGAGTTTCATTTCCGTATGTAATATACACGAAACATGACTCTGACTTAAGTCAGTAGCAATCCAACACATGATAACCTTATGATTTGATTTACTATTAACTTTGCTAAATAATTTTTTGTTTGATTTTTATACAAAGCAATTATACAAATTAAAAAATATCTTATTGTTTCAATCGTGTTTTCACTATAGTATCTTATTTCAATATGTACTTTTTTGTTGGTTGCTATTTAATTAAGCATGTTAATGATTTTTAAGCAACTTTTCATGGACCAAGAAGTTAATTTTATTTAATTAAGCAAGCTACGTACTACATTGTTTTTTAGGATGACAATTTATAGTATGGTGGACATTCTTCTCATAAAAAGGAGGAACAATATTAGTTCTCTTCCTGTTTTGAAGGCCGCCTTGATTTAAAAAAATATTGATTTGCAATATTCATATTGCAAATGACAGTGATGTTTCAAATATTTTAATAAATGATGATTCAAATATTTGACAGTTATGTATCTCTCTATCCACGAGTCTCTTCGGTTTGGGCAGGGGGCACAGTTAAGAAAGCACATTTATGCTACTTTAGGTAGCAGGAACCTGAGAGAAGCCGTAATTGAGTGGCTTACTGGGGAGGATATAGATGAATGGCTTGCTATCAACACTATGGATTTCTTAAACCATGTGAATCTACTTTTTGGCACCCTAATTGAGTTATGCACGATGGAGAATTGTCCCAACTGTAGGCCCCAAGTATGAGTATAGATGGGCAGATGGTGTACAAATCAAGAAACCTGTATAAGTTTTAGCTCCAAAATGTGTTGAGTACTTAATGGAATGGATTAAATCTCAGTTGGAGGCTTGGTGAACCATTTTCTCCCAACTTCAAAGATGTTGTGCAAACAATATTCAAGCGCCTCTTTCATGTATGTGCTCATATTTATCACAGTTTCCCTAAACTTCTATTGATGTAATCTTGATTTTGACTTGCTTTTGATCATTAATTTTACAGTGACTAGTTAACATCACTTTTCAAATTAGTTTTGAATCTCTGTGTTGAATGTATTAGAACTTTTAATCACTTTCATATAAGTCAATGAACACAAATAAAATAAAATTAAGTTATCATATGCATCAAATAAGTCACCGTATGCATATATATAATATTGTTGGGCAGTTTGTTAATGGTAACAAAGCAGTTCATAATGCTGAAGAATACATAGTAGTACTCACATTTCAACAATCATTGCCTATAAATATATAATGGTTGATTTCCAGATGAAGATATAGGCTTGAAGGTATATGAATAAAGAAAGATGTTATAGTCTTGAAGGTATACGAATATAGAAGTTATGGCTCATTTTAGTCTTCACACATTTCAGCCATTGTAATAGTTTTTTAATTGTTAGTTTTATGTTTTTCTTGGCACCATAGTTTAACACGGTGTATGTCATTTAAGTGTGAGATTATGGATTTAATTATCTTCTTTTAGGTTTGTTTGTATCAATGGGTTCAAAACTAATTTTCTACATTTCGTGGGTTGCTTACATAACTTGATTTTATTCTTAGGAAAATCTGGATGCTTATAAGCTATAGTGCAAGATATTCTCTTATTGAGGTAATCTTGAGTTTTTTCTTCCTTTTTTGTTTATTATCTTTAATTATAATGAATATTTTACAGGCATTGTTTTGTCGCGGCACGAGTGTCACCTGTGCACCGGTCATTATGAATTCTGCTCACCTACTCTGTACAAAAACCTAAACTTATGACTACACTCAACGGGTGAGTATAGCGGCCCAGTCCGTGTATAAAAAATCCACAGAGACGAGTTGCTAGAATTTAATTGGTTTAATACTTCAAAAATAAAAGTGTAAAATATAATTACAACAAAAAGGAAAAGATGCGAAAAGGGAAAGTTTATACTAGGCGAGGTAAAATTAAACTAGATTAAGAAAGCAAATAAAAACTATAGGTTGCATCGAATATCACTCACCCGAGTTAATTAGTATAAAATGGTTACATGGGTCGGCGAGTTATTAAGACTACGTCTCATTTCGACAGTTAATTAAATCAAGAGTTGTCACACCCCTAAATTCGCATAAAAGCCTAAGAAAATTTTGGCGTCAACAAAGACCCTGGAAATTATGCACGCAAGGTCGTAAGAATGGAGCATACATGATATACCCCATCAAATATCCTAGGCATAATAACTAGGACAACGCACTCGAAATAGACTCCTAAACACCATCACCAAAGCAAAGCAACACGTCAACCCGAAATGAGTTCAATTCGACACAACCTAGATTAACTTAGCTAGAAAGCATGATAAAATACGATAAATAAATGCGATAAATAAACGCGATAAAACTACACTAGAAAGCAATAAATAAAAGCATGTAAATAAAGCAAGTAAATTAAATTACAAAGAAAGAAAATAAGGAAATACTACTATATTAATGGAGAGGGTAAAGAAAAGTAAAACTTACAAACCCAAATGGATGTCAAACCAAGTGAGGAAGAAGAAAGAGCTCTCAAAACCCTAACCCTAACCCTAACCTAAACTATCTAAATTCTAATTATATCTATCTATTACAAAAAAAATTGGGTTATACAGTAAGTTGGAATTAAAATAGAAAAGAAAAAGGAAAAAGAAAAAGAAAAGAAAAGGAACGAAATGGCAAATATGTGGTAGGATCGATCGATCGACCCAAACTGTCGATCGATCGATCCAGGAGGGGAAAACCCACTATCTTCGATCCAAGGTAAATTATCAAACCACGATCGACCGGGGTCCCAATGATGGTCGACCGGTACTCTGTTTCATAGCATTTTTGGTCCATAAAAGGGGGGAAAGGGTCAATTACAGAAGTTGCCATATCTTCCTCGTCCGAACTCCAAATGACACACTGTTTGTGGCCACACGATGCTAACTCAATGAACTACGCATCTGTGGAATTACCATGAGCTAAAGATGAAATATGAATTGACTAAAATGCCCTTGAAGTAGCATCCAGGGATGAAACTTCTCTGAAATATAATCGATCCTCACTTTTAGCGTTCCAATATCTACAAAAGCACAAATAACCCCTGCAAAGCATGTATATATCCAAATCCAAGGTTTCCTGGTTAATGAGAATAAATATAGGCATTAAGCACCATAAAATTTCTAGAATGCCTAAAGATATAGGGCAAAAATATGCAATATTTGTGTCATATCAATTTCCTTAAGTATATTTATTAGATTTGATGTTGTGTTTTATTGTTGAGTACTTTGGAGACCTGTTCGATGACAAGGTTTTCTGCTTGAAACAACTTATTTATCGAGAGACTTCTTCTCAGGTTTGGGAGACAAAAGGTAATCATAGGGGGTTAGAATAAAACATTGCTTGATTATGCTATAGGACTGCATATCAGTCCTCAGATATATAACATGTTTTCGATTGCTGCGGTTGTTCACATGCTCTGGAGTATACGAGACCAAAGTAATAAGAAAAATTTCATGATACGCAGTTCTCTTCTGACTCTTTAAATAGAAGTTTGTTGAGGTATCTCAAAGTAACTGATGTCATTTGTGGGGGTCATGTTAATAATTCAACGTAAGATATATTGATAAGTAGATATTTGGGGGTTGCTTGCAATCCAATGAAATATCCCAAGATTATTCCATTTAATGGGCAGCGTCCCCACTCTCATGGACTAAGGTCAATTACCGATTGGTCTATAAAAGAAAATTCACTCCAGACGCATGTGGGGATTTTTTTATAACTTATACTGTGAAGAGTATTTTTTTATGAGAAATTAGGATATGGGTAAGATTTTTATGAAAAGTTTTATGTTGTTTCAATTGCTATTAAACTATCATATTGTTAAGGATGTCGTGACATGACCTTTTGGATTGAGATGGACTCTCCAGTAGTTCTTCAATATTTTTTCTATCCCTCTTACTCTCTGCATCGAAAACTAAAAGGAAAATGGATCAAGATTTTAAGCATGGAAACTTGGATGCACAATAAAATATAATGTTTATAGAGAGGGACATTGTTCAGCATAGAAAATTACTAATCATGCTTTGTGCAATGATAAATGATGGCCTTCCTTTTAAAGTTTAATTTTGCAAGGAAAATAGAGATATTAAAGGATATGCTCAGTTATGTTCTTGGATATAAAGTAAAAATCATTTGATTAGATATGCTCGGTTAAAAGGGAGATTTTTTAGTCTAACCAGATTTGTTCTTATATTTAGTCTGAGATAGGTGAACTCGAATTATAAAATGTTTTATTTTTTTGCGTCAAAGAAAACATCGAGAATAAGTTTTGTAAGGGATTGAAGTCTTCTCAGAGACTCGGTGAGACATAATGCTACCTTTTAGAACTTTGGTTTGATTTTTATGGACTAATCTTAATACAATCCTTAATAGTAATCCATTATGAAGTTTACTAATGGTGTATCTCTGTAGAGCTTGCAAATGATGAGTTTGGGCAATGGAAAAATAAAGCTCGCAGGCAAGTTTATACTCTCTTCAATTATAATGCCGAAGTTTCATTTTTTTAAACTTCTATTTTTCATCTTTTTCAAAGTGTATACACCTTTTCTAACAGTGAGGATGTGTGAATGTTAGTGTGGGTGAGAGTGGGACTGGATGAGAGGCTAAGAAAATTTAGATTTTCCCCATTGTGTGTGTATCTTTGATTGGGTAAATATAGGCTCCATTTGTTTCATTGCACGTTTTTGTTTACTATCCTTAAATAGTTTGTAGGTTTAACCCATGACAATATTATTTCTTTGACTATGTACGAGACTTGAAATTTTCCTTTCAAAAATAAGAGTTTTTTTACTCCAGTCAAAGACGATTACTATACACAGGTCTTCCTTTTATTTTATTTTATTTTCTATTTTTTGTTTTATAATTTTCAATAAGTTTGAGGTATTCTTTAAATAAATTTCATTGGTTATAGATCTGGGTTTTTTAGGATCCCCTCTAATAACTGAGAAGAAGGATTCGTCCCCTCTCAACGCGAGCTATGGTCTTCATTTTTTGTTTTTAAGGCTTTGATGTTTAAGGTGGAATCAAGAAGATATGGTTTGACTTTTTTAGATAAATATCTGAACCAGTTTCTTGAGGTTTTATTAAGTGTGTTAGCTTAATAAGTTTCCTATTGCAGGTATTTACAACTCTCATGTTTGATCCTGGGATGATGTCATGCTTAGAGTATTTGGAAGTGGTTCCTTAGTCCGAGGAAAAAGAAGAGAAAGTGGTCTCTCTTCTCACTGAACTTAGGCTCGATGGTCATGCGAATGATGTTTTGAAGAGAAGTTTAGTCAAACCGTTAACTTTTCCAAAGGCCGATGACATCTTTTTGAGACTGGACTGGATTTTTATAGGTAAAAGATGACAAAACCGATCGAGAAATGAAAACCTTAATTTCTTGATTGTTTAGAGAATAACCATCCAATCACAACAATAGGCTGGATATCTGTCAAGATACACTTTATAACCTTTGCCATGCATGGATGAAAGTATGCCAGACTGCGTCATTTTCTAGGGTGAGATAGCCCGAGAAGCTGATAATATGCAATGGATTGTTGATATTCAAATCGAAAGAAAAATGGCGGATGAGTTTGTGAAATTATGGGAAGATCAAAAGGATCTTACAATTCTCCACTCGAATATTCCCACAATGTATCGACATGAAATTAGCAGGATTACTTTACTACTTTATATATCGTTTGGAAGAGGGTACAAATTTCGACAACAAGAAGCTAGGTTTAGTTTTGATTTGTTTGAGTTTAATACTTTTTCTGTACATTTATGTATTATGGACTTCAATGATTTGAAAATGATTTATTATTATTACTTCTCTACTTTCTTATATAACTGATATCTTGAATATAATGCATATTTACCAATCAGTCCTACACCTATTTCAAAACTATTTATCATTTGATATACATGCTTAATTTTTTGCTCTTCTTTATTGTAATGAAGCCTAATGTTGACACTAGACAGGGGATACTAGGACCATTTGTTTAACCATTGTGGATAGTCCTATAAACAAGGGAGATTATGACCATTTTTTTAAAATTAAATTTTCATTTGTTGGGGAACGAATTTTTTTTCATTTTTCAATTACCTGCTTTGAAAAATTATGTCGGTTCATTATGAAGTTCTACACATTCATTTTATAAAGTTAGATTCATCGTGGCACTACGACATATTATACGAGTTCCAAGATAAACTATTATTATTATTATTATTGCGAACAAAATATGACGTATGGTCCAATCAACGACATACACTTTCAAAAATTTGCATTGTGCCTTTAGGCACGGGCATACCCTAGTGTATATATATATGTAATAATGTATAAAACTTATGTGTGTCATAAGATTAAAAGACGATGTCATCTAGATAAGTTTTTCTTGCACTACCAATTTTACCCTTCAAATATTTAGTTTCCCCCACTTTTTTTTACTTAACAAATTTAAACTTCAATTCAAAATTGGGGCTACTTTGGTCAAAACATGAATAGTTCTCTACTTCTCTCCCGCTAACACCAACATCAAATTTATGTCATTCTCCACTTCTCCCCCATTCTATCCTCAAGACAAAAAAAACCACCTCAAACATCTCCACACCTAGGGTCGACGCCCCTTCTCCAGTCTGCCGCAACATAATCATCCTCTTATGCGGTTAATCGTTAGTGCAGTTGGTTTCTGATTTTAGCTATAGGTTAATTATGGGTGCATTTGGTTCTAACCCTCAAGTTGATCCTCTCACGCGTCTCCCTTCACCACATATTGAATTCAGGTATTTTGACTTTTAGTTTTTAGTGTGGGGTTTCAATTTATAGATCTAACGTATTTTTTTTTCGATCTAACATTGGGTACTTCAGATCTAAGGTTGGGTACTTCATATTTAAGGTTTTGGGGTATCGTTATAATGTTGGTATGATTCTTATATGTTTGGGTTTCAGATTTGAGATTATATATGTTTGGGTTTCCAATTTTAGATTATATATGTTGGTATGATTCTTAAATGGAGTTTGTAGATTAACTTTGTTTCACTTTTGATTATACATGTCACAACATCTCCGATTTTTTTCCCACACATTAGATGTTTAATGGTTATCTAACATGGGTTTTATAGACCCGAGTGGTAATAATTTTAAATACAATGTCCATTCCTTCATTTGTTTATTTTACAAATGATTTCACTTGCCATGATTTTTTTTTGTTTTAGTAAAATATATTTCAATTTGTCACATGTGAATATGCATATACTGATAGGATTTGGGTGGTTTATTGTTTAAGATCCTCTTTTGATATATAGGTATTATTTATGTTTCACTTGCCTCCGAAGTGTTTGACAAAATTCCCAATTGGATGTTTTACTATATAGGGGTACTTTTTAGGCAAGTCTATGTTTGGAAAATGAGCTTCGAGTTTGATCTTCTCAATGGAGTATATGCTATTAACGTAGGTAATGCATTTGATGAATTTCCTTCTTGAGTGTTTCATATTTCTTGTAACTATTATTTGGGGGTTTCAACTATAGTTTGTACAACCAACATGTAATTAAAGGTTTATCTTCTACTTGGCGGTTTCAGATGAAGTTTAAGAAATAATTAATTCATGTCTACATTTAAAAATTATTGTTTGCTATTGATAAATGTATGTAACCTTTTTTGTGTGCTTTATTTAATTATTTTTGGAAGTTTCATGTTACTGGAAAATAGAGGTTCATAAATGAAATTGAAGGTGATAAATGAGTTTGATGTTTATGGAGGTACACCATATCCGCAATTTTTATGATATCCATTGTTTAAAGGAGAAGGAGCGACAACATTGCCCTTTCTTGCTAGGTATTAAATCCCACTGTCTCACTCTTATGTGCACTTCTCATTAGCTTTTTGTGCATTATTCTAACAAACAACATTATCTTTTCTTGTGTGTATTAATTTTGCATCTTTGTGTCTTCAATTTTTAACCGGTTTGTTTACTGAATCTGCAGGTAAATTCCTTTTTGTGTTATATTTTTGTTTATTTAAATCTGGTATCTTCATTTTTTGCTTCTTTGTTCGCATGGAATTTCTGTAATATTTTTGAAGTTTTATTGTGTATTATTATAATCGATGGTGAGGAAAAATCATTTTGTAATACCACGATTGTATGCTCGTAGTTTGGAAGAGATCGGATTTAATTAAGGAAAAATATATGATAGCATTGGAAGTGCAGTGGAAGGGAAGAATAATGGCTCGGATCTTGGTTTTGAACTGCAAAAAGATGAAGGAAGTGCAGTTGCTTTGGAAGGGAAGAATAATGGCTGTTGGGACTCGAGGAAGAGAGGGCTTTGTTTAGTCCCCATGTTGATAAAAGATGAAGGAAGTACAGTTAACATATTTTTTATTCATTAATGGATTGTACTTTCGATAAGAGAATTTGACAAACAGTTTTAATAGTATATTTGTAGTTTTTAGTGTATATATAATTTATATTAGTTTCTGCCCAGTTTATTTTTTAATTACAAATATAGTCGATTTGTTTGATTTAATCCTCTTTGTGTTCTTATGTCATACTAGTTCTCGCACTAGCATACTATGCTATTTCATAATTTGTTGGTGGATATGCTGGGCTGAAATTTATTTCATCTGCTATGTTATCTTCTGTACTTGAATGCTTCGGCAAGTGAAGTTGTACTTGAATGCTTCCGTTCTCAATTGTAAAATTTATCTTTGGAGATATTTCCACGTAAATGAAGCAATACCCTTTATTGGATCCATTAGAAACTTGAAAGTTTACACAAAATAAAACCTAGCCTGTACTGGATGGCGTAAGTTTTGAATTTGAAAAAACAGTAATGGTCTATAAACTATGTCCTATAGTTTGCACCGATTTTCATTATTTATCCTGTTCATTAAGGACTTGTAGCTTTTATGATTGTGAACAACAATAATTTTATGGTTTATGAAGTTGTAAAAACTGAATCTGTTATTTTGTTAGGGTTTTTGTTTCGACAATTTATATTACGTTGAGACAATATTGTGGTATTATTTGTTTGGTGGTTTGGTTATTATGCCACTTGGGTTTGGTGATTATGTAATTTTTTGTTTTATAGCATTTGTGTTTTTATAAATAATTACTGTCATTTTTCTATATATTCAAAATGTTTTCTATCACATGCTGAATATTCTTTTAAGCATGTAATTGTGTTTGTATTTTACAGATACCTCTGTATAATTGTTTGAGTGTTGGTTCAGGAATTTCATAGTTACTCATGATAAATAGATTTTGTTGAACAGTCGTTTCACCTTGGTTATGTGCAAAGAAATAAAATATATTTTTAACAATACAATTAGGTGTATTTTATGTAGCTATGGAAAATAAACCTTAGAATGCATATTTATGTAGAGATGGAAATTTTGAGCACACTGAAGTGGGGGTGAACCATCCTTACTTTGTATTTTAAATTATGAACATGTGGCTGATCAAGAATAGGTGTATTTTCCATGTGTCATGTCTCTCTATTATCCCCTCCCTTATCTAATAAATATGTTATTTAATGCTTTGAATTATTTAGTTCTACTATTCTATTGACCCCTACTTTGGCTCCTACTATTTTATTCTTTAGATTTGAGCTCTCTCATCTCACATATGCGTCCTAACAAAATATATGCATCCAAGATAAGTTTGTCTCTCAAGTTAAGTTTTGTCTCTCTCAAGGTGAGTAAGTAAATGAAAATAAGTTGATCATCTCTATATTGTTGGCAGCCTATGGATATTTGATGTACGTGCTTTCTATTTTCCCTCATTTTTGTAAATCGTAGAGTTCACATTACTTTCAGATTGTATAAGTGGGCTTCACTTTCAGATTGTGTACAATAGATCACTTAGAGGTTTTGTGTTTTTACTAACAAGTTTTATTATGGTTATGTTAGTTATTAATGTAATTTTTTACCACTAATCTGTATAATTTGTTTTATATTTATTTAATTTAAAGTTTCTGTTTTGTTTTGTAAATATTTCTCCAATAAGGTATACTGAATTTTTTAATATGACCAAGCTGATCGTTAAAGTTGGGAGGGTAAGATGGTAGAATAAAAAGAAATTTCATATGTGAGGAGGAGAAGAAGCTGAGCATTGAGAGATGACCAACTGAGCATTGAACGCTGAGTACCTCAACACTGAGCACTAGGAGTTGGAAGAAGTTGAGTACCTGATCACTGAGAAATTATAGAGCAACTGAGCAACCATAACTAGTGGGAACATAAATTAGAGTGGATAAGATGATGATCACCTTTTGAGAAGAGTGAAGATGGTGATTAGTTAGAAGATGAATATTTTTCTTGGATTACATGTGCTTAATATTTTCCGGTTGGGTTATGGATATTTGTTCATTTTACTTGCCATTATATGTTTTACATTTAAAAACCACTCCTACATTTGTAGCGTGCTATATGATTGTTATATTTTTAATTGTAGTTTTTGTTGAATTATAGAGATGTTTTTTTTACTGGAAAAACTAGTCCAACTGGTGGATACTTTGTTTCTGCTCTTGTAACTGATTTAAGATTTTATAGCATTACTATATTGATTGTTGAGGGGTTATTTGGTCAGATTGATATTACTAAGGACTACGCACCTACCCATTTCATGCACATGCCAGAAGACAAAACAAAGAATCAAATAGTATATGAAAATATGGAAGTTTTAAGGGAGAAAGGCATCTATGTTGTAGAGATTAAATGTATGGAATTCCCCTTATCACCTAATTTCCTAGCTTACAGGATTTCAGGTCTTGATCAGACTGTTTTGGTGAAGTTGTTCAATCTATTTTGAGACGAGGGCTTCATTGATACTAATGGCTATATGAAGAATGATGGGCGTGCGATACAGTGGAAAGCATCTCTCAGGGAGCGAGATTCTTTTGCAAGATAACAATTTAATTAGTCACATTCAGGAGGAATTGAATCAAGCATTTGCGTATCATGAGATGACTAACTTGTTGTCTGGGCTAATCTTTGATTGGTTCGAATCTCATATGAGATAATTAAGACTCCATGCTATCACATTCACTCTTTGGTGAGCTTCGAAAGAGCATCATTGACAGTGTATTGGTCAAGAATACTCCAAATCCTAAGAAATTTAGACACGAGACTTGAAAAGTGTTCTCTATATTTCGTGACTGCTAGAAGAAAAGGTATGGTGAATCCTGATACAAGTTAGATTAATAATTGAAGTGTATATTTAAAGAGGGTGTGTAGTGAATGAACCTCTATTGTTAGGAAAATGTAAATGCCCATGAAACAAAAATGATAGAAGATAGATGCTTACTTTTTGTGGTAATACAAAGTAGACTTTGTTGCTTGAAAAAAAAGTTACATTTTTGTTAATGTCACATATTACTTTAGTCCATTTCTAATGCTATTATAATACAATTACACTTAGGATCAGATATGAAAGTACCAACAAGGGACTTTATGGAGATCTTTGGAATGGTTGTTGGATCATTTGTTAAGTGTAGATATTTATAGGTTTTATTTAGGATTCTGACTTTACTATCTTGAAGGTTATTTTTTTTTACTTGAATAATAATATATGGCTATTGATGATTTTTCTATTTTCTCCTTCAAATAGCATGTTGACACTACATTGCTAGAACTCTAATAACTATCACGGATGGAGATGTTGATCTCATGCCTTTTATTATTATAGAGAAATAAGTAAATCATTTATAATTATGTTTTGTTTAGTTACAAAATGTTTATTAGAGAGAAATAAGTGACTTTTATTATAGAACGTGCTCTAATGGAAGTTTTTTATTATAACGATTTTGGTTCTTTAAACGTAGCTATTAGAATATTAAGCATCCAATATTTGTTTTTACTTTTATTTTAATTGTTCACTTGAATGGATGATTTTGTTTATACGAGTCCGAGAACGGACTATTAGTATTGTTGTTCGAATATTTTTAATTTGTTAAACATGGTGGATAGTCCTATAAATTTTTTAAAATTATGCCCAATTTTTTAAAATTATTTACAACTATTTGTGTTATGTAAAATATAGATAATGACATAAATTATAAATAACTAATGCTTTGAAAAGTTATCTTCGTGCCGTCAGGACGGGCAATCTGTTAGAAATACTGAGTATTATTTTCCCTCACATTGGGGGCAAGTGAGACTAATCATTGTTTTTCTGGACACATAATAATGTATTTGAATTACAGACTATTTGTTTTATTCTTGTGTTATTTTTATTTTTAAATAGGGTGGATAGTCCTTTAGAAAGGGGAAACTTAGCCCCAAAATTTTAAATTTTTTACAATTATTTGTGTTATATAAAAAAATCGACTTAACTTATACATTACTTAATACTTTCAAAAAATTTCTTTGTGCCTTCAGACACGAGCAATACGTGAAATTTTCATTGTTTCACGATTACGTACTTTCGAAATTTTCTTCGTTTTGCGATTATGTACTTTGGAAATTTTCAACGAGCCTTAAGGCACGTGCATACCCTAGTGTGTGTGTGTGTGTGTGTGTATATATATATATATTTTATGTGAAAAAATGGGAAAGGGCAACGAAAGGCAATTATAATATCCTTTACGATTAAGCCACCATTTAATTTGGGTAAAAAAAGTGTGGCATTGAAAACAGTAGCTAAGACCCAATGAATTTAAAAGAGCCAAAAAAGTGTGGCATTGTAAAAAATAGCCAAGACCAAACTAGTTAGGTTGATATAATCATTCACAAGAAAAGAAATATCATTATATGATCATTAATGCATTTGAAGGAGTTTCGTTAGATCTGTATATCAATGGGTTTGCATTTTCTTAAAAATCTCGAAGAAGCATTAAATAGTATTGGGTGTTATTGGTGTGGAAATCACTTTGAACTTTAATTTGTTTCTTAGATTGAGTCAATTTCTCATAATTCCACCATTTTTACAGCTAAGGACGATATTGAGTTCATTTGTTAGGAATATCCAAAATTCATCGTGAACATATGTTATGTTTGTTTGCATTGATTTTTCTATCAAATTTTCTTGCATCCCTACATTTCCACTATCACCAACTTGGTTATTTTCGTGTTCTTTCATGGTGTGATTCTTTGTTGTATATTTTTTTAAGAAATATTTTGAAAAAGTTAAAAAAAAGAGAAGTTTATTACCTTGTGACACTTTTCATATGCATTGCTTTGTGTTCTTCATATTTGTCTATTTGGGGACACCATAAAAATGTGGAGAACGAATTATGGGGGATATGTTTTTCTTACATGTTTGATTTGATAATGATGTGCTTCATCTTAATTGATATTGATTTTTGCTTATCATTATATTTCAAACTTTTGCGCGTCACGGGTAATGTTTCTTGTCTCATGTGTGTAGGTACAAAATTGAGGATCCTTTGAACACCCTGGTGATGACAAAGGAAGGTTAAATCTGTGAAGATGTTGATGATTTTTTACGACATGTTATTTAGTATTTCCAGTTTTTGAGTTTTTGAGGATTTTAATTTGTATGCCATTATCTTTTAGTTTGGGTTGCATAATTAGGATATTTTTATGTATGTACCCACATAGACATGGAGGGATATTTATAAGGACACAATTTTATAAATGTCCTTTTATAATCTAGGGGATTTCTGTGTATCCTAGATCACAACAAGTATGTCATATACAGCTACATTTGGCACATCAATACAATCATCCATGACGGCCTCTATCTGAATCTGAAGCTTCATATACCCATTATCTTCATGCGCGTGTAGTGCATCAACATCGAGCAACGCGCATATTCAATCATTCCCACTAACTCCACTCCCCAAAATGATATACTATTTAATTTGGAGTTTTTATTGTTTTCGTATTTATTTGGGAATTTTTCTAAAATGTTTTCATAAATAAGTTGGGTTTTCTATGTCAAAATTATATTTTAAAGACCTGTTGGCGAACTTAAATTTTGATGATTTAGTCACTCAAACGATAAAGCCATGCCATTCAAACGAGAGGATAATGTTGTTCAAACGATCTCACCAAGAGACATTTCATGGCGTGAGATAGGTCGCGCGAACCTTGCTTGAAGCAATTCATTAAACAAACTCGTATTATTTTGCACATTTTACCTCGTTTGATAGATCGTGGATGTTGTTCAAATGACATGCTGAAGTCATTCGAACAACCACACCGACTTACTTTTTTATAAATACATGTTTCAACATCTACGTTTTTTTCAAGTCTTTACAACTCCGTTTTTTATAGAACAACTGCAATTTTAAGACTTCGTCTTTTGAGTTTTAAACCTCTTTTGATTCACCAAAGCATCCAAAATATTTATGTGAATCATTTTAAAACCATGTTATTCATTCTACTCATTCTTGGAGTACATCTTGTGAATAAGAGAGGTTGTCGTCACTACTGACCATTGGAGCTCTATCAGGATCTCTTGCCAATGACAATGAACCGACGCCTACGTGTATTAGTGTGTCACAACATGTTGTATTTCTCTTTAATTGTAAATCATTATTTACATAACATAGTGAAATAGAAATGTTTTGCCCCTTTGGGAGATTTTTCCACATATCTGTGTTTGTGATTGTATGCATGCTTGATTACGTATATTTTGTCAATCATAATTAGATGCATGAGCTAGGGGTTTAATTAAAATCTGGGCATAAACTTGGAGTTTAATTAAACAAGTTTATTCATTGATTTCTAGCGCACTCTCAATTTTCTATATATCTGTTGCTCAGATAGGTTTATATCAAAATAAATCGTTGATTTCATTGAGAGATTTAGGTTATTTTTTTACCGGCAATGGTTTTTCTTATATAATCTTCAAGCTTCATTTATTCTCTCAGATTCCTATCCATAAGATTAAGGGATTCATATAGAATACATCTAAACCATTCATTTCTTTAGTATTTAAATAAAAGTTCTTCTCTTAACTTTTTTTAAAGAAGATGGATGGATCCCCCACACATTAATTAGACTAAACATGAGAAAAATTATCTCCTAAGCGAGGCCTAAAATCTTTAAATTAGAAAATAAGTAATTTATTGGTGATCCCACAATATTTATTGGAAAAATAAATAAGGTATTTTATAGTGAACCCAATTTACAAGAATAAAAGAAAACAAGGAAACCATATATGTTGGGAAGACGTTCCCTATCTAAATTTAAGAACCCTTTAACAAGATGAGGAAGAAGATTAAACTTATTATAAAAATTGGAACTTTGAGAAGAGATCAAAAAATTAGCAAAGTAGTATATCGCACTATTAGCATCTATCCAAATTTCATTAATGATCAAATCATTTTCCACGAATTGATGTTTCACATTTTGAACCTTCTCTTTGATCACCCATAGTGGATTCTATTGATTCTGAATAATATTAACCATGGTCTTTAAGTCTGCTTCAACCACCAATTGGTGAATCCCTAAGTCTATACAAATTTGAATACCTTTGTTTAAGGCCTCTATTTCTGCATTAAGACATGTACTGTAGACTATAAACTCGTATAAGGAAACCATACATAAGTCATTATAATCTCTAATGACCCGTTCCATACCACTATTACTTGGATTTCTTCTTGAAGCATTGCTAACATTGAGCTTGAAGAAATTTTGCACTGGTATAATCCATCTTGTAATGTTAAACTTGGGGCTATGAGGCTTTTATTGGATATTGAATTTAAGAATAAGAAAATGATCTTCTGGAAAAAATATATTTGAGAAGATTTTGGTATGATCTAAAGCTTCAATCATTTGGAAGACTTAAAAAATTATCTTGTAAGCATCCATATTAGTTCCTTCAAAAAACTTTCATTTCTTGAATTCCAGACCTTCTAAAAGACTATGATAGGAGTTATTTTAAAGAGGAATTTTTTATATTTTTTTCTTTGGACTTTTTAACCACCAAACTATCAAGATAGAGTTAAAAGATTGATACTTTAGATTCAATATATGATATGTCCAAAAAACTTCTAAACTGTTGCAATAGTATTACTTAGTGTAACGGTGAATGCCTCTTCTATTATCTCCTCTTGATTCTACAAGATCTAATCTCAAATAAAGCCTCATCCCAGATCTTGAAATCTCCTTATCAAGAATTATAACTCTTTTAAAGATATTCCAAATTAATATGGACATTTTACTAAAACAAGTTTTCCTCAAGATGAACTTTAAAGAATGAGACGATAGATTAAGGGTTATACACACTTCAACAACCATCTTAAAAGTGTAGATGTCTTTCACTGTTAGTTTCCATATTAAGGCACCATTAACATCTGAAGTTTGTTCTTTAGCAACGTGGTGGATTTCCCTTATATGCTTGGTTGTTTAGGTTACTTATTTCCTAATCAAAATACTTGTTATATACTTCACATGCATGAAAGAAGACCAAACATAATTATTAGCCTTTAAGTTACAAAAAGCCTGATACTCCGTACTGAAATTACCTCTTAAAACCCCTGGATATTCACACCCCCTTCGTTAAAATATCAACAAATTAAGCCAATGATATTTCTTTCCATCCTTGTTGTAATTAACCCAAAACAAATTTGCGAACAAATTTTGAATCCTTCGAATAATCGATTTTGAAGGATTTAACGCAACCAAGGTGTGAAGAGAGAGTGAATATATAATGTGCTTAATCGATATGAGCTTACACTCAAGAATAAAATCAATCTTGCAAACATGAGATCTTGTCCCTCACCTTCCCAACGAGCTCAAAAAATGAAAGTTTCTTTTACCTTTAAACAATGGGCACCCGAGATATTTGATGGGCCGTTTTTGCATGTTTGAGATCAATTGAGGATCCAATTGTGTTCCTCCTTTGAACTGAAAGGTTGTGGTCTGTTGTAAATTTTCTTTTTCTACGATTAATAAACTAGTCAGATTTATCTTCATAAGCTTTAAAAAATACATTATATTTTTTAAACTTCTCTCCAGTTGTGAAGATAATGGCATCATCAGTGTGGCCATCCAGGACGAATTCCTAGGATGAGGGGCGAATCGAAAATTAGATGGGAGCAAAAATTAGAGAAGTCCCTCTCTCCACGTGCGTGAGGGTGAATCGAGGATATGAGAGTCCTTTTTTCACCACTCACGCTGATATCTTCGCGGGCTACCTCTGATATAAATCGATTGTCATCAAAAGGGGATAAACACAAAGAAATAGACTCGCCGTCCTATTTTACTCAAAACATGCATAAGAAATGAAGCCATATCAAGAAAATGACATCAAATTCATACTGATGCATACGAAAATAAATAAATCAATGGGTTTAGGGACTAAGTTACGGAATGGGAAGGTGTTAGGCACCCATCCTCGCTTTCGATCTATCATGGGCTATGTTAATATTCTTCTTTTCTATAAGGTGTGATATGTGTGTACATGTGTGTAATGTGAATAACGGGAGAAAAAAATCATTGGACTCGTGTTATGGAAAAGACGGAATGGAATTATCCTACGAATGCACCCAAAAAATTATATAAAAATAAATATAATGTAATTGTCCGTCAAATCCCAATCACTAGGAATAAGTGAATGTGTATATCGAGTGGGACACAAATACCTATGAGTTCATGACTCACAAGTACTAATAAATACGAGAAAGTATAAAATGAAAAAATAGAACTCGAATACTAGGATTGGCTCGACATGCCTTCGTAGCTCAAGATTCATCAATGTTCTTGTGATTAGATATTCCATAAGGGTGGGGTTTAACTCATAAACCCAAATTTAAGACTCCTTTATAATATTTTTTAAGAAAGAGTGCTCAAATGCAAAAGTGTGAAAAAGTGAGGAAATCTTACCTTTGGAGTTTACAAGTAAGCCTTATTTTTTGTCTTTTAGGTTTTATGAAAATATGTTATGTGAATGTTAATAATAAAAAAGGATATTAGTTTATGCGATACAATGAAGTAAGACTAAAAGATATCAAAAATGGAAATAAAGTGTGTGAATAATACTAAACAGATAAACTAGAAAGGAGTAGGAATGGGCCTCCTCAAAGATTTTGCTACTAATTTTTTAAGGAGAGTAGGTTGATTTTATTATCGTGTAGTGTTCGTGAAGTAGGGTGAGGTAAGTGACCAATGGTGGTATGAAAGTAAGGTAAGAGAAATGGAAGGAATGCTGAAAAATTGGATTTTTTTGGGAATAGCGGTGCACTGATTTTGAGAGAATATTTCTGACTGCTGAAAAAGGATCATTGGGAATCAGGTCACGACATCATATATACTACTAAATTAGGGTGGAGATGATCGATTCAGTGGGTCGAAGTCGATTATGTAGACCTAAAGAGTTTAAAAGACTAATTCAGAGAGTTGAGGTATGTTTTGTAGACTTAAATACTTAGGATGAACGATTCAAAGGGTTGAGGTCGATTCTGCAGACCTAAGGATTAAAATGACTAATTTAGAGCGTTGAGGTCGATTCTGTGAACCTAACGTTGAAATGACCGGCTCAGCGGGTTGAGGCCAATTATCCAGGCCTATGGATTAAAATGAGTGACTTAACGGGTCACGATTGATTTTGTGGGCCTAAGGATTGAGATGATCGATTCAGAGGGTCGAGGTCGATTTTGCCGATCTAAGAATTGAAATGACTGATTCAGAGGGTCAAGGTCGATTTTTCGGACCTAAAGCATTGAGATAACCAATTCAGAGGGTCAAGGTATATTTTGTGAACCTAACGATTTAAAATAATCGATTAAGCTGGTCAAGATCGATTTTGTGGACCTAAGGATGTTGTCTAACTCGGGGCACCACGGAGGAAGGTGTAGAGTATAGTTGGTTTAAGAAAACTTTAGGTTTTACTTCTGCTAGGGAGTATGCTTGTGACAAGACTGGGTGATAATGCCTCAGCATATGATACTATTGGGGATCAAAGAAGACTTTGTTAATGGTTTGGTTCTCCAAAAATGGTTTTTTCTTAGAGTAATGATGTTCTCGACTTCGCGGGGATTTTTTTTGAATCGCCATGAATTTTTCAATAATTTATGGAATTGTCTAGCATTTTGTAACAAAATTTTTAGGTGGATACTGATAAGAAGGGATGTGAGGGTGCCTATCGTCATAAGGCATGAACTCCTGAGCTTCTTGGAGAAGGGGAAAATCACTGTTGATTTTTTTCTTTTCTGTGGTTTCAAAACTGTCCCTACACTTGGTAGATTATGGACTCTTGTCGGGGAAATAGGCGACATTCTACTCTTTGTTTTTGTCTTTGAAGGCTTCAGGGGTTACAGGAATACAAGCTTAGAAGCATAGGTTATTGGAGAATGAGTTCGGGTACGTAAGGTACATAGGGAAGAGGGTTATGAGGTAGGTAATGGAGGGTGAGGTTACATCCATTTCTGGTTCCTTTTTTCGGGAATTTCTTACAGATCCATCATTGTGACTGAAGGATCTTGGCATTGACCATGTTGTATGTTTGATTTAGTGACTTTTCTTTGTACCTGAAAAGGGACTCGGAAGGCAAAAATTATGCATCTTTTGCTTGATAATCTTGATTTAGTGGCTCACTCCACATGCACTTTAACTTTCCTCTGAGGTTTTATTTTGAGAAAAGTAAGGAAAATGTGTTTTTTTTCCTGAAAGTTTTTAATATTGTTTTGGCATATGTTGATAGAGGGAGGCCCTGGAAGCTTTGTTGAAAAGATCTTCCCTTTTAAGGGACTTATTTCATAACAAAAAAGGGTTAGAAGATAAAAATAATAGTTTTCCAAAATAGAGTGTGACCAACATATCCTTGTCTTGCTTGTCGACTTATTGTTTCTGGTACACTTCTTTTTAATCTTTTGTGGCCCTCTTCTTGTATTCTTGGTATCCTAATTTTTCCAGAACCATTGGTGGTTTGGTTGGTGTATGGGTGAGGAGAGAGTAATCTTGATGTCAAGTGGAGCTAGTCACCTTTGTTAGATTGTGCTGAATTTGGTGTATCGAAGGGATTGTACAGATAATGTCTTTACTAGTGCTTTGGCCCTGGGATTAACTGCCAGGATTTTTTTAGTGAGAGGTGATGTGAAGGCTAACCTTTAGGTAGCCACAATAGTGTTGTGGGTGTCTTACCACTGTAGTCTCACTGCAGTGGCATTAGCGGAGACACTAAATGGCCTAGATACCTAAAAGGAGGGTCGGGTTGGCTTCTTTCGGGGGAGCCTTGTCAAGCTATTTTTGTGGTTACTCGAGAGGCTGTGCCTGGAATCCCCCTTCTGAGTACTCTCTGTTGGGTGCTCCCAACTTCTTTTCTAGGCCCTTCTTTAGCTTGGTCATGTTGATGGAGAACTGGGTTCATTAGCTTGTAGAGCATGGCGTCCAATGCCTTTACTGGTATGTACCATGATGGGGCAAGTTGCACCCTATTTTGTAATTAGGGAACTACTGATACATGCAGTTGATAGGTCTTCACCACACCTCTTTCTACTTTCCATGGCGACTTATGTGCTAAGCATGGTGGGAGAAAATTGTTCTTCCTCGCATAAGAAAATTCTCTCTTATGAAGGATTTAATTGAGTTTTTGAGGTTAAAGTTGGGGCCCTCATGGAAACATTGGTAGACGTCTACCCATCCATAACAATCTATCAGGGTGTATGAGTTCATATCATTGGACTACTTAAAGTTATTATAGAAGATGGTGGTTGAGGAAATTTGAGTGGATGGGACTAGTCAGAGATGGCTCGTAATGTTCGACACCTTGGAAGAGGGTGTCTTGGTTTTATCCAAGCTCATTAAGGCCTATCATTTCATGGAGATAATTTCGAGCCATAACCAGGAGTGGAATTCTTTGGGTCCTTCGAGGACAAGCAATGATGATGAGGCGGTCCCATCAGGTAGTTGAAGGCAAGGTGTGAGAAGTTCGTGTAGGTTTTTGGAAGTTTGTGGGAAAGTTGTGCAAGGTTTCTATAGGTATTTAATTTTTTTTTGAAGATGTTGATGGTGTTTTTTTTATGTTGTATGAGGGTTTATAAGGGAATGGGTTGTTTGACTCCCATCATTGATATTACATGTAATATCTATATTCCTGAAAATAAAATAATAGTGAGTTTGACATATCTTGTTATGACTTTGATTAATTTCATATTTGACCTGTATGTACCAATCATTAAGGTAAACAAAATCCTTTTGTTCATTTAAATTATGAGAGAGTTCGCCGTTCTTGAAGGGAGAAAAAAATATCATTTTGTGAGAGAGAAAGGCCCGCGCCCATGTATGTCATATGGGTTACCTACGTACCTCTGTGGGTTTGAAAATTTCTGAGTTTTTCTATTAAAAGGGGTTTTTTGAGGGGATCAATTTACATATAGTCCTTAGTATAGGGGAAAGAAGATTATTATTTAGAATAAAAGGTGGTTAAGAAGAGTCGTAGAGTGATGAGAGTTCGGGCTAAGGGTAAAACTTTTGAGATGGTCCAAGTTAATTGGACGCACAATTTATTCTCCATCGAGGTCTGTGAGCATAACGGCTCCACCTTACAAAATTTTCTTCACACTATAGGGGACACTCTAATTTGGTTTGAACTTTACTCTCTGATCTCATAAGGGTTCTATAATTTCCTTGAGAGCAAGATCTCCTTTTCTGACACTATGGTTCTTAACCTTTTTGTTGAATGATTGGGTAATCTAGCGATGGTAACCTTGTATGTGGTATAGATATTTCAATATCTTTTCTATAGGAGCAAGAGATTGTTGTGGAATCTTTGTGCTAGTCTTCTTCACTGACCTTACTTCCGAGCATAACTAGTAGACAAGGCACTTCTAGTTCGACAGGGAGAACCACTTTGATGCAGTATACCAAAGAATAGAGAGTAGCCCCATTAGGTGATCTGATAGAGGTATGGTAGCCCTAAAGGTCATATAGAATTTGATTGGCCCAGTATCTGCAACTTTCAATCATCTTACTTATGATGGTCTTGAGGATTTTATTGGCAACTTAAATAGTGCCATTAATCTGTGGCTGGTAAGGAGAGGACTTGTGTCTTTGAATTCCATATTCATCGATTAAATATGTGACCTCAACCTCGAGTGGAGTTCATTATTTGACACCAATTTATAGGGAACTCTGTAGTGGCAGATGATGTTCTTCCTAATGAACTTGGCAAATTTCTTCGCATTCAGCATTGCATATGACTTGTCTTTGACCCATATTGTGAAGTACTCAATGTCGACTAGGATGAATTCATAATCGTTTAAAGCTTTGGGAGTGACCTTCTCTATGATATATATGCCCGATTGAATATGGGAGAGGGAGATCTCATGTTGTATAACTCTCGGGGAGGTAAGTGCTGAAGGATGAAAAACTATTGGCATTTGAGGCATCTTTGAACATAAGCAGTGCCATCATAGACCATGGTGATCCCATAGTATCCTTGATGGACGATATTCATGGAAAGCATGTGACCATTCATGTGGGGCCCACATTTCCCACTGTGTATTTTCTACATCATATTTTCAATTATAGCCCTCTCTATGCAATGAAAATGGGTTCCATCAAAGTTTCTCTTGAAAAACACTTTGTCATCGATAATGTATTAGGCAACCAACTTTCGAAGGGTCACACGGTTTTCTTGTCCACATCTCTAGGATACCTACATATTTTGAGAAGGTGCCTAATGTGATATTACCATAATCTTTCAATATTTGCATCTTCTTTAGTAGTAATCTCGATGTGGTAGCATTGGGTGGGTGCAACTTATTTTATAACCAGACAGGGGGCTTTTATTATTCCCTCAGGTATGTCGATCATGGAGGCTCAGGTTTTTATTTCATCAGCTAAGCTATTCTTTGAGTGACGAAAGTAATGGAGGGTGACATTTTTTAATTAGGAGGAAAGCTCTTATGGGTGGGCATGGAATGGTAGTAGCTTCTCATCTTTGAATTTCCATTTTTTAAGGATTTTCCCCACGATGAGGGTTGAGTCTCCATACACCTCCATGTGTTTGATTCCTTTATCAAGTTAGATCATGATCCATATGATGCATTCCTCATAGTATGTCATATTATTGGTGCAAGGAAATCTATCTTAATGGAAATGGGGGTGTGAGAGTCATCAAAAATGATTAGGAATATCCCAATATCATACCCTTTTCTTATTGGAATCTCTATCGAAGAAAATCTACCACTTGTGGACCTCGTGGGAGGTGAAGAGGATGTTTTTGTGTCGAAAATTAGAGATCCAAACTTCAGCTCTCTCCATGGATTGGTCGACAAGATAATAGGACATGGATAACACTTTCGTAGCTTTTTACATGGCTAAACGATGTCGAACTCGGCTAGTATTATCAGCCAACGGGCCATGCGAACAGACAGAGCGGGTTTCTTTAACAGGTATTTTATGAGATCAATTTGGAACACTAGTTTGATGGGGAATGCAAGAATTTAGTGTCGTAGTTTTTGCGTGACCTGAACCAGGGTGACACACGCCTTTTCCAATGCAATGTAGTTGAATTTGTACCCATCTATCTTTTGACTAGCATCGTAGATTTCTCTATCCTTACGATCACTACACCAAAATGGGCAAAATGTCACCTTTCAGCCGGCCACCCTTGTCACAGTCATTGACTGTGATAAGAAACACGCATTTTGTGTCATGGTCATTGACCGTGATAAGACCGTGACAAAGTATTGTCACGGTCAATTATCGTGACAAGTTCGTGACAAATATTATTGTGACGGACTTGTCACGGTCATTGACCGTGACAATACTTAAAATAATTGTCACGGTCAAGGACCTTGACAAGACCGTGACAATCTCTTCAGTAAAAAAATCCCTAGGCTCCTTTTTTCCCACCGTTCTTTGGTTTCCCTCTTTCTCTCTCTCTATAAGCGATTTCAGCTCTCTCTCTCTATCTCTCTCTCTCTCTCCCTAAGGTATATTTTTCCTCTCTCTCTTTCATTTCTATATGTGTGTGTATGTGTGTATATATATGTGTGTATATATATGTGTGTATATGTATATGTATATGTGTGTGTATGTGTGTGGTGGGGGAGGGGGCAGGGTGTGGGGGGTGGGGGGTGCGTGTGTGCAGTTGTGGTGGGGCAGGGTGAGGGGGCAGGGGGTGTGGTGGGGTGGGGTGAGGGGGCGGGGTGGTGGGTGTACGTGTACGTGTGCATGTGTGTGTGTGGGGTGGGGGTGGGGTGAGGGGGGGAGGGGGTGGGGGTGGGGGTGGGGCCAGGGATGGGATAGGGGTGGGGGGCTGTGTGTGTGTCTATGTGTGTGTGCGCGTAGTGTCCCTTGTAAAGAATTGATTGATTATTAATTTTTTTAGTAAATTAATATATGATTGCCCCTTATTGTAAATTAGTAAATTAATCTATGATTGCCCCTTATTATAAATTAGTACATTAGTATATGATTAATTATGAAAGTAGGATTGACCCTCATTGTAAATTAGTAAATTAATAATTGAGTAGATGAATTAATTGAGTAGATGATATCGGAGTACGGGATACACATTTGTTGCAGACATTGCTGTTGGATTATTTTGTTTAGTAAATGTTGGGTTGGTTAGTTTTAAAAGTGACATGACCACTGGATTATTGTCCATATGGGGGTGGGATTTTTCAACTTTTGAATAATTGAATTTGAATATAAATAAGACATAATTAAATGAAACATACTATATATAATTATTAATAATAGAATTTGAATATAAATAAGACATAATTAAATGAAACATAGTATATATAATTATTAATCATTATTGGATTATTGTGTGTGTGGTGGGGGGCAGGGGTGGTGTGTGTACGTGTACGTGTACGTGTGCGTGTGTGGTGGGGGTGGGGGCAGGGTGGGGGGAGGGTGCAGGGATAGGGGAAGGGGGTGGGGAAAGGTATTTTAATTGAGTAGATGACTTAATTGAGTAAATGAATTAGAAGGAGTACGTCATACACATTTGTTGTAGACATTGTTATGGACCTCGCTACTTCATCACCTACACGTGTGTACTTCGATGATCAACTTCCTTATTTGGCTCCCTTCCCCAGACCGATGTCGACAATTGGTTGGCCGAGCATGTTCATATTGGACGTATTTGATGGCCAGCGGATAGGGCGGGGGTTGAGGGACCCGAATATCGTCCAGGGTGGAATAGTTCATGGACGTGCGCTTCAAGAGATAGAGTCCAAAGTGCTCGTCACGCATGTGATACCCGGGAAGGAAAACTCCCTATTGTGGTTGTGTGAACAATGTGATACGATGTATATTAGTGGGTGTGTCAATTCGTATATCGTGTGGCCTACTCACCTCCTCACATTTACCCAGACATGTAGTGACATTATTTGTAAGTTGGTACATTTGAATTATATTTGGATTATATCGTCATGTATATTGTTTCTATTTTGAATATATATTTGCATTATCTTTAGTTTGTTTGGATATATTATGTTTGAACAGGCACAACGTTGCTATAACAGATACAAATATACTGCTGGGCAGTGGTAGTGGCAGTGGCCATACTGCCCAACAAATTTTTTTTAAATTCTACCCAGAATTTTTTTTAAATTCTACCCAGAATTCACTAGGTGCATTTTTTAGGCCAAACGGCATGACACACCATTCGTAGTGACCAAAGGGGGTTGTGAATGCGGTTTTGTATCTATCTTTTTCATGGATTTGTATTTGCCAAAATCCACTCTTCATATCAAACTTGGAAAAAATAGTTGCTTGGTTTAATCGGTTCATGAGGTCGCGTTTATTTGGGATTGGATATCTTATCCATTCTAAGACTTTATTAAGTGGTTTGTAATTGATGACTAACCTGGGAACTCCTCTTTCTAACTCAGCATTTTTTCTGACATATTGTGTTTCCCAGTTATTGTGTTTGATCTATATTTCCAGTTCCCTTTTAGAGCCAATTTCTGAGCCAGTTTGATTCTTACACCCTTTGTGTTTTCACATCCCAAACTTGTTAGATCACCTGAACAGTAAATCCGGTATCCAAACAGTAAGACCCGAGTGAGTGGCCTGAGCGGATAGGTATGAGAGGGTATGTATCGAAACATTTTGAGAAAACAAACATGAAAATTGTGAGGAGAAAATAGGTTCCTTAGAAGCTTTAAAAATGAATAGATTATTTAGATCAAATTCTTTGGCTAGTTCTAGCTCTAGATCTTCTTTAGCTTTCCCCCCAGACATAATAAACGAGGAAGAACATGTTTATGAAGAAGTAAATTTAGATTTAAATGATTGGAATATTCCCAAAGTCCCAACAAAAGAAATTTACAAAACCAGTTTTCTAAAGTCATCCTTTAGTACTAATTATAATGTTAAAACCGTTGAACATGTTTATGCTTTGAATAAACAACATGATAGAATTCAATTATTAACTAGTGAAGCTATTACAAAACAAAGAAAAAACGGATTCAATTTCCTACACATAGGATTAATACAAGTAGCAGTCAAACCATTAACCAGTAAAGGAATAAACGCCTCTATCCTCTTGTGTCTTAGAGATGCTAGACATACTAATTACAATACAAGTATTTTAGGAATGATGGAATCAAGCCTATTTAATGGTCCAATACATTTTAACTGCTTTCCTGATTTTACATTAAGCTTAACAGACCCTCACATATTAAAAACTATGACACTAAATATTAAAACATCTGGTTATGAAATGTTAGAAGGAAGTAAACCACTTGCTTTAATTTATAGAATTTATTACAAATGTTTAAGGACAAATCTAAATGTCCACGCTTTAGTAAAAAGTCCGAAAGATAAAACCCTTTTAATACAAAGCAGTACAAATGATGCTAATATTCAAGTCCCTAGGTCAATAAATTGGAAAGATATTAATTTACCAAACGATTGGTTATTAGAAAATGAAAATCATCCCAGAAAAATACAAAACAATGCTATTAATCTAGAACGAATCCAAGAATACCTTGATGGATCAGTTAGGATAAGTTTTGACCAACCACGATTTAGAAATATCCATATTAGAGATGATAGTAAATCCAGAGATGATAATAAATCCCAAACAAGTTATTCAACAAGAAAAGATGATGATTTAATACCCAGACGTAATCTTAAGTTAAAAGAAATAGATACAACCTCCCAAGTAAGTAAACCCTGTTATACAGCAACATCTAATTTATGCGAATAAAGCCTACATTTGACTATTTCACCACTTATTATTTTACCTTGAGGGGCCATTATGTCCATAGCTTCCTCAGTTTCTTCTTGATGGTCTTGATCTCTAGGAATGTGGGGATCTCGTGCTGAGCTATCTCAGGATCAATACAGGGCATGTTGTCATAGGACCATGCAAAGACATACATGAACTCTTTTAGAAGCTCTAAGAATTGTTATCTGTCATGCTCATCAGGGGTGGACCCTATCCTAATCTCGTGCAGATCTTTATTAGAATCGAGATTAATAACAACAATCTCATCAACATTTGTTTGAAGGAAGTTATGTTGTTTATTTTTTTCCTTATTAAGATCGGTTAAGAATTTTTTATTCACTAAGTCAGTATCATAAAAAGTTTGATTAGAATTAAGACAATTAATGTAAGGCACAACAAGATACTAAAAATCCTCATCTATTTCATTAAAAGAGTTTTTAAGAAATACAAGAATGAGGACCTCATTAAAGGAGGCCTCATTTATAATGATATCAGAGACAGGAGAAAAAGAAACAGGATTAGGAATCTCTTGGAGAGAATGGATAGAAACGTTTAGGTTGAGTGTAGCAGGTTAAACCAAATTGCATGCCACATGGTAGGGGTTTTTCAGAAGTGGCAATCTTCTGAGACGGGTTAGATAGTGTGGCTTCCTTACGGATTATGTAGAGTTTCAACGCTAGTGTGTTCAGGTCGAACGACTCGTCGGTGTCACTATCCTTAGAAGTTTCAGTTATTTCCATGATTTTGTCTATTAAAGGCTCCACCTCATGTTTATGACCTTCATCCCACACGATGTCATCCATGAAGAAGATTTCTAGTCCCGATTTCATCTTCTTGCTTGTAGGATCATACAATGGTTCAGGGAACCCATAGAAGGGTAAATCCTCGCCCTCTGAAGCAATATTCGAGATCTCAAAATAATCACCCCATCCCATGGATAAGATATCATCCTGCCAAGAGTAGTCAACACACATAACAACTTCCACAGCTTCGTCATACAAATCTAACCACATAGTAGGGAAGTGAATGATTGAGGGGACCAAATGCCCCTAGAGCTTTTAGCTTATAAATAACTCCGAGACACTATATATCTCCATTTTTTAAATGAACATGTTTGACTTGATCTGTACGGTGTCATCTAATATGAATTATTCTATGGGCACAACCCATTCAAGTGACTCTTGGGCCCACTTTTAGGCTTCCATGAACAAACCATTGAACCTCTCACAGTCAATAGTGATTTATATGGGCAATTTCAGCCCAAACTTCATGTGTTGTTCTAGAACTGTCGGTAGTTACATACTGCCTCCTTCTGAGTGCGTAAGAGAGATAATATAGGCTCGAGTAAGGAGTGACATAACTTGATTAGTGAAGTTCGTGAAATATAGGAGAAAGGATGGGCATAACCTTGGGGAGTTTTGGTGAAACTGTAGGCATGTTGGGTATTTCGACAGGCTTGATTTGGGTATAGAGGTTGAATTCTTATGTTCATCTCAAAAGATAGCGTTTACCCCAGTTCCATGTTCTAGGAGAGGTTTATGAGTTATTTTAGGTTTAGGATTAGACGGTGGGAGTGATGATGCCACAGTCTATAAGAATCTGGATAATATTTTTAAGGTGGAAACATTGATCAGTTGTGTGCCCTCCAATTTTGTAAAAATAACAGTGGGAGTCATGTCTGAAGTTTTTGGGAAGGGGATTTAGCAACGATCGGGGTTCCAATGTCTTGATGAGATTTCAGGTAAGTAGGGCTTGGTATAATTTTGACAAGGGACCATGAAGTTCAATATAAATCTTTTTGGCATGGTTGGGATGACTTATGAGTTTTCAAGAAGTGGAAGGTTGGGATGTGCTATTGATTGTTAAGATTGAGGTGTTGGCCGACTTGTCATAATTTTATGGAGAAAATTATCTGGTCAACCTTCTTGGTTCAGATTTCATATTGTGACTAGCAACCCCTTCTTCAATCTCTACACCATCCTCCTATAGGGATCTGAAGTGGAGGTAGTATTGACCTCTCATCGAAGTTTAGATATGGGGCAAGAAATTTTTCTTTATTATGCTCACTTACTCTTCTTCTGATGTCCTGTTGGTCATGGTAGAATCTTTCTCTCTCCACCTTCGAATGAAATAATTGATTGACTCCCCTGGATTCTACTTGAGTAGCTCTATGTCTCTGCATATAACTTGCAATTCTTCGTTGTACTTATACTATGACATGAACTCTCTGCCTATGTTCTCCCAAATGAAGATTCAATATTCCTCAAGGGACATGAACCACTTGAAGGCACCTTCTTTTATGTTTTGCTAAAACATTTTGGTCATTATATCCTCTAACACCCCAAGGAGAGTCATAGCCATGTGATAGACGCGTAAATGCATAATTGGAGGTCTCCTTACTCTAAAATTTTTAATGTTAGGCATCTTGAATTTCTTCGATAGTCTGGCTTTAGAATATGTAGACATGTGAGTCTAGTCAATATAATAACCTGAGATCTTTGCTAATTGAATTTACTTGACAGTAGCCTAAGGTCCTCCTATACTTTGTTCAGCTCTTCTCCTTAGGATCCATTGGTACATGTAGATTAGCCCTTGGTAGGGTAAGATTAGAGATCAGTAATTGAATTAGTGGAAGCGTATTTGCACGTGGGGCACACGGGGTATGTTGATACTATTTTGGTAACCAAACTGGTTCAGGATCAGGCGTACCTATGGTACGGGAAAAGAGCATTTTGAGTTCACAAGACTTGGAAGATTGAACCCAATGTCATTGCATCTCCTTTACTTCATCCTGGAGGTTGTTATTCCTAGTACTGAGTCGGGCTTAAATGGTCATCAGATCTGGTTAAACATTCTAAGTTTGGTCTACATTCTTCAAGAATAACTTATAGAGGGAGATCTCAAACTCGGTGGAAGAAGCAAAAGAAATAATAGAGCTTCGGGGTGGTTTTATAAAAGATCGAAGCCAATAGAGATCCAGGCGAAAATCAGGGTACGCGATCACATCTAAAAGGAAACAAGATTTTTGTTTAATTTGGAGGGAAAGAGGAAATATTTTTTTTTCATTTTGTTTTTCTTTTTGAAAAAAGGGGGGAAATAATGTTTTTGATATTTTTTGAAAAGTGAAAAGAGGAAAAATTCTCATCGTGGTTATTATTATTGGGATCCACTTGTAATATTTTTGTCTAAGATGCAAGAAAAATCCTGGACGTGACACGACCCTATGGAAAAGATAGGGTATATAATGTAAGAAACGGTTTGACTTGTGTCTAGACTCACGGGTAGGGTCCTGTTTTAAAAATGGGTGAAATAACATAAAACTTTGGGAACTACGGTGACTTGAAAGTTTGGTAGAGTTTTGCGTTATAATTAAAAAACTAGGTATGAGTGTCATGGGGTAGATGCATATACGATGTTGATGTATTTGGCGGGTTAGTGAAAGGGTTCCCCTTTTGGAATGACTACCATAATATGCCTCATGCCTATAATGGAAATCATTCATCGATATGTGTGGACAAGTCATTTGATATGCCTGAGTGTACATGAATTAATGTACAACTCATGGACTTAAAAGTTTTATATAAGAAACTAAAAAATTTGAAAAATGACAAAGAGAAAGAATTCAGAAACAAATTGATAAGATAAAGCTAGGTGATCTTACCACTGATGAGGTTATGATTGCTGACTAGTGTAACTTATCCCCAAAAGGTTCAGACCTTCCAAACTATGTCAAACATCAAGACTACAATAAGGATATTCACTCAAATTCAGAAGATGAAGACATTGAAGTACCCCTTATGGAAGAACTCAAAACTTTTTCTCCCTGGTTGGAGGTAAAATGGAAGAAGAAGAAAGAAGAAAAAGAAATAATGGCCAAGAAGAACAAACTAGTTCAAGTGGAGAAGCCCAAGTCTTTAAATCAGTAAAGGCAACCAAGTCAATACCATTTGATCCCCTTTTCAAGAGATTTACAAGATCTTCTGGTAAGAAAAATTCTCTAAATAACTCTTTACATTCTCAATAATTAATTTTATTTATTATAATGTGAGAGGAGTGGGTAATAAGGCCACTAACAGAAGAAATAAGAGAATGTTGAAATACTACAATATGCATGATATGGACATAATCAAACCTAAAGTGTAATGTAATGATCTACTATTAGTAAATATCTGTTAAAATGGCAATTTTCCAATAATATTTTAAACTTCTCTAAGATGATATGTTTTTTTGGAATAATAATGTCCAAGTTAACATGATCAGAGATATAGAACAACTATTGTTCCTGCAGGTGGATATTCAATTTTTGCACAAAATTATTTTTGTGGTTATTGTGTATGCCAAACACACCACTAGGGAAAGAAGGTTACTATATTCCATTTTAGATAATCTAACTAGAAGCTACCCTTAACAACTATGGTTGCTCATAGAAGATTTCAATATGGTCTCCAATGAGGAGGAGAAGTCAGGTGGTGCTCAGGTAGATTTTCATGCCATAAAAGATTTCAAAGATATGATTTCAGGATGCTCCCTTCTTGATTTGGGCTATTCTGGTCCAAGATTTACTTGAACCAATAATATAGTGAATGGGACGATGTTTAGTAGGTTGGATAGGGGGTAATAAATCAACTATGGTGACAGGAGTTCCCTTTATCCAGTATCACTCACATGCACAGAAATTGCTCAAACCATAGCTCATTGCTCTTGTCTATTAAATTTAGTTGGGATGATTACCCAGAGCCCTTTAAATTTCTTAATATGTGGTGTATTATTTTAATGTGAAGGAAATTGTGAAAGATTCTTGGTCCTCTAACGTAAATTCCCCTCCTATGACTCCTTTTGCTCTCAATCTTAAAAGTTTAAAAAAAAAAATCTAAAAGAGTGGAAGAAAATTCATTTCAAGAACATCTTCCAAAATGTAAAGGATCTAAACTCTCTGATTAGCAAAGATCATGATTTTGAGTTTAGTCCCAACGAAACTAATAGAACTAATAAGTTTGAGGTAAAGGATAAACTCAACACTGCCTTAAGAAGGGAAGAAAGCTATTGGCAATAAAAGAGCAGGGTGAAATGGTTGCAGCAAGGGGACTTAAACGCAAAAAAATTTCATTATTGAGTGAAGACTAATAAGAGGATTTTAATCAATAATAGAATAAAAAATTCGAACGAACAATGAAGGACTCTAAAGTGGAGATTGAAAATATCTTCATTACCCACTTCAAATTACTTTAACATATAGGCTATAAAGATATAAACTCTGAATTCTTGGGTGTCATTACCAGAAGCATTTTAGAAGAAATGAATGATAAGCCTATCAAGTATACCACTTAAGATGAGATTTTCTCAGCTATCTCCAGCCTTAACTATTCTAGTAACCCTAATCCTAATGGCTTTGGGGGGGAGAATTTTACATAAAATTCTGGAATACCATTGAGCCTCACCTCAAATTAGCCATTCATTCTTTCTTTATTGGAGTTGAGATTCCTAGAAGTTAGTCTAGAACTTCAGTTATTCTTATTCCTAAGATTAGAAACCCCACTCATTGTTCCAACTACAGGCCCATCAGCCTTTACAACTTCTCTAATAAAATCATCTCAAAGATTTTATATAAGAGGTTAATTAAGATCCTCCCCATCATCATATCCAACAACAAAAGTGGATTTGTTGGAGGTAGAACTATTCAAGACAAGATCATGTTGGCTTAGGAAATGGTCCATTATATTGGTAGAAAAGCCCATGGGTCCATTGTCATCATAAAGTTGGATATAGAAAAGGCATATGATAAGGTATATTGGCCTTATCTTTGTAAAGTTCTGAGGAAATTTGGCTTGTATAAAGTTTTTATTGATCTGGTGTTGAGATTGATATCCAAAATTGCTACTCCATTTTAATCAATGGCCAAAGTAAAGTTTTTTTTAAAATTCTTCTAAGGGCCTAGAATAAGGAAACCTTTTATCCCCAGCCCTATTCATCATTGTTGTAGAAGTATTCAGCAGAAAAATAGATCAACTCTTAAAATCTAAAAAAACTAACCCTTTCAATCACACTCAAGGTGGTCAGCTTATATCCCATCTTGGTTTTGTTGATGATGTGATCATATTCACTAATGGTTCTAAACATAGTCTTAAATGTCTATATCAATGAGTATAAAGCTACCTCATGCCAATTAGTCAATATCTCCAAGAGCTCATTCTACATTGATCCTAGGACTACTCCAGTTAGGAAGTCTACAATTGCTAAGAAAACTGGTTTGAAACCAAATCCTCTTCAAATCAAATACCTAGGGTGCTACTAAACCAAAGGTAGAAGAAAGACTATACAATTCTCATAGCTGCTGATTAAAATTACAGAGAAACTCAATGTTTGGTCATCCAAATTAATATCTTGTAAGAGCATAATTTTTATCATTTGCTCATAGCTTAGGCTAACATAGTTATCGACATATCCCATTACCATTTGACTCGAGCAATCGCGACGAACCGAATTTTCATCTTCTCCAAATTCAAGATGATCTCCACATTTCGAAGTTATAAAATAATTTAAAAGTTTGAAATTATTTACGTTTATATTGGGAGATGTTTTTGTTTAAAAAATCGAGGAAATTTTCTTTATTTAAAAAAATTTCAAAGTTCTCACATCTCATTCAAACGATAAGGGATTCTTATTCTAACGAGATTTCATTTTCCTTCGAAGTCTCGTTTGAAGTTTACTTCGATTAAATATCAAACGAGGGCGTACTGTTTTGCATCGTTTGAAGCTTGTTAAAATGAGATAGCTATTTCATTTGAATGAACTCCTTATAATGAGATGCTACTCTCATTCGAACGAGCCTAGTTTTTAATCGAACGAGTGCCACCGCCTCGAATTTTGTGCTTTTCATATAAATACTTGTTTCAACGGGATTTTAAAAGAGACTTTTGAAAAAAATGATTTATGCATACCTGGTCCAAAAGTTATCACTTTATTTAGGTTGAAAACACCTCTTGCTTCACAAATCATAACTCCCAAATATATATGTGAATCCATTTGAAACCCTAAATAGTTTCACATCTAAGTTACTCTTGTGGAGAGATCTTCTTCACCGCTGACCTTGTGGTTCTCAATGGGATCAATGCTGTAGAAAGACAAAGATTGATTGGAGGATACTGACGGTGGACTACCACCTGTGGACGACTAAGGAGAGAGGCACATTCTATAGAGGTTTTTTAAGTTGTCCCCTTTAAAACTCTAAAGGGATGATTGGAAAAAGGTATTACCCGCAAGGAGTTTTTTTCCTCAAATTGCCTTATCTATTTGCATGATTTAATTTGTCTACTTTATCATCTAGATTCATGTCTTAGGATAATGAGATAAAATTTAACATTGTTTGTGTTGGATATTAAATTATATTAATAATCCATTCAGATAGAAAAGGGCACTCTTAAATTGGTATCAGAGACCGTTGCACAAATTTACTATGTGATATTTTCCGCAAAAATAGTTTTCTCTTTGATATCAATTTCTTTTGAAAAATTATTGATATTTGAAAAATCGAATTTTAATGGAGAATTTGTATAATCGAGTGCCCAACTTTGATGGTACAAATTATGCATACCGGAAGTCTAGGATGAGGTCTTCTTTAAAGTCCATAGATGAACGTGATTGGGTAGTCTGTGGAAGAGGGTGGACAACTCCCACTGTCACAACTGATAATGTCGCCGACCCTACACCTATCTCACAGTGGACATGGGGTGAATTTTAATGGATAAATTTCAATTACAGCGGGTTGAGTGCATCTCGGGAGCCATCACCCCTAACGAGTTCCACCGCATTATGATGTGCACCATAACTAAAGAAGCTTGGGATACCCTTCAACTCACTCACAAGGGTACCAATGTTGTTGAAGCTTATAAGCTGCAAAATCTCACTAGAAAATTTAAAACAATCACAATGCTTATATCTGAATCTTTCAACGAGTTTTATTCACGACTATTCTACATAGTTAAATCGAGTTTCAATTTAGGTGAGAAAATATCCGAGACGCATGTAGTTGAGAAAATTAAATAAAAATATGAGATATAACTAAATAAAATTGAAATATAACAAAATAAAATTGTAAAATATGAGATGAGTGAGGAAATAAAAGTGAGGGCTAACAAAAGATAGGATGACACCATATATTCTAGTTAATATTATTAATTAATTCATTCAAATTAATTCTCCCAAGTTAGTATCAAAATTCAAACCAAATCTCATCACAAATGTAATTTTAATAATAACCTTTTTGAAAATTAAATTCAGCACTCCTATAACTCTTAAAAAGTAGATGAAAACTTCATTTAATAAATCACCCGATAGTATCGATTTATTAAATTAGTTTAATTTTATGAAACGTAGCTTAGAGTTGAAATTCAAAGAAACAAATTCACATTTTAGAAAAACCTATCTCTAGTTCGATTCTAAAATGGAAAATAAGACATGTGTCCCTCCTGATCCGGAGATTGGTGGCAGCTCAGAGAGGTCTCGCGTCCCGCTCGGGGGTTCTTTGGCCGTAGTCAGTGTGGGTAAATATAAGGATATAGATTCGCCAGTCTATTTTTCTCAAAATAAACAAAAGAACAAGTCGCCTCCTCGAGAGGATGACATCAAAGACAAACCGATGCATACAAAACCAATAGTTCGAAGGTTCAGGGGCTAAGTTACGAAATGAGAAGGTGTTAGGCCCCCATCTGGCCCTTTTAGTCTCTCATGGGCTAGTGTTGTTGTTTTCCTTTATTTCTTTGTGAAGTGTGTTCGCGTGTATATATAATGGAGATCGGAATCGTTCGACTCGCACCATGGGAAAGGTAGAGTGAGGTCATACATAGGAATGTAAATATATAGAGAATATGATTTGTGCATTTATCGCGATATTGATCATTATTATAAAACGACAACACGTGTTGGATGAAACTCTTATAATCATAAAATTATAAAATTGGACTCGAGTCTCGAATTTTATATATTATTACAAGAATATGATAAGGATTTAGGAAAGTTAGAAAATTGTAAAATTGGACTCGAGTCTCGGATTTTAATCTGGAATGCCTACATAGCCTATAAAGGCATCAAAGTCCATGTATTTCAGATGTGATATGGAGGTGGGGTTTATTCCATAGATCCGAACGGGATTTAATTATATGTGTGTGTGTAGAGAAATGTGTCTTAGTTTTGAAAAATTACGGTGGATAATCCCGTTCAAAATTTGTGGGCGTAACCCTCTTTTTGTTTGTTTTTGATTTTTTTATAGAATGTAAAAGTATGTGCAATATACGAATACAAGTGTAGATATTACTGAGTATGAACTAAAGTAGGAACTAGATTATGAATCTAATGAAATTTATGCAAAAAAATAGGAATTTATAAAGAGAGGAAAGGAATTGGACCTTCTTTGAAGCTTGATCTTTGATCTTATGTGAACTCCCTTGAATGTGAGATGGATGTTGGATGAGAGAGAATGTGATTTACTAAATTGTGTATGAAAAGGATGGGAAAGTGAACTTTAATGGAACTTCATATGGAGGAACTTTGCTGATTTTGAGAGAATGTTGTTGAGATCAGTGATGCTGATGGATCTGAGTTGTAGGTCTGCTTGGTAATGATTTCATGACATCCTTTTATAGAGTTAGGGGGTTGCCGATCAACACAACCCTTGTCCTACCAATCGGTAAGTGACCCTAGACACACTATCGATAAGCAAGGATCTGAACCTATTAATTGTCAATCTCGTGCAGATTTTCATGGAAAAATGATCGTAGAACGTAATTCTTTTATTCGAATTGCACACGGGTATACCATTAGAAAATTAATTTAGATACCTTTAAGAGTCCTTTGGACTGATCTCAGTTCTGGGAGTTGACTTTGGGTCAAATATAGCTCGGAAGCTCACGTCGGTCCTTTGGAAGGGAGATCGTCGAATGGAAATGGATTGTTCATCCATATGGTAAGTCAGAATCTTGCACGGGGTGGATATTTGGAAAGGTTAGGATATGTAACTCAACATTACAAAGAGTTTTCCTTGGTTCAGCAAGTTGACTTGGGTCAACCGAGGCCCGAAAGTTCCTGGTGACCTCTCAGTGTAAAACAAATTGTTCATTCGTACAGTAAGTTAGAATCGTGTACGCGGCAGACCGTTAGAGAGGGTATTCAATGCTCTTTGGAGATTAATTCAGTCTCGTTCTATTTGAAGAGTTGACTTAGGTCAAATGGAGCTCAGGATCTCCCGGTGGCCTCGAGATTAATGTTTAAGGGAAAACTAATCATCCGTTCGAATGGTAATGTCGTTTCACGCACGGGGAAGATCGTTGGAAAGAGGTTTCAATGGCTTTTGACCATTCAAAGAGATTTCTCTCTAATGATAGAGTTGATTTGGTTCAAAATGGGGATCGAAAGCGCCTGATGGCCTTTAGATCAGTACTCGGAGCGAGACTTAGGGTTTGTCGTGAAATGAAGAGGTGTTAAGGACCCAAGGAGATACTTTGGGGGTCCTAGAATGTGGTTTCTATAAATCCCCTCTATGGGTGATCTTGGAAAAATTAAAATTTGTCGAATATACGCCACATGATGTTTTGGGGAGAGGGTGACTCTGTGGTCCTGAGGGATGAGAATGACCGGTTCAGAGGGTTGAGGTCGATTCTGCGGACCTAAAGGGAATGCTTGGGATGGCTAATTCTGAGGACCTAAGAATAGGTGACGACTGAGGCCAAAGGTAGGGAGTGACCAGTTCTTCGAGTTGAGGTCAATTTTGAGGATATAAGTTCTAGCTTAAAGCCAATTTTGAGGGCTTATGTTATAAGTGACCGATTCTGCGAGTTAAAGCCAAATATGAGGTCTTAAGTATAAGCGACCAATTTTGAGGGTTAAAGCCAATTCTGCGGTGTTAAGTAGAAGCAACCAATTTTGATGGTAGAATACAATTCTAAGGGCTTAAGTAGAAGCGACCAATTCTGCGGGTCAAAGCCAATTCTGAGGGCTTAAGTAGAAGTGACCAATTCTGCGAGTCGAAGCCAATTCTACGGGCTTAAGTAGAAGAGACAACTTCTGAGGGTCGAAGAAAATTATGAGGGATTAAGTAAAGGTGACCAATTCTACGGGTCAAATCCAATTCTGTGGGATTAAGTAGAAGCGACCAATTCTATAGGTTGAAGCCAATTCTAAGGGCTTAAGAAAAACCAACCAATTATGAGGGCCAAAGCCAATTTTATGGGTTAAATTAGAAGCGACCACTTATGAGGGTCAAAGCTAATTCTGAGGGCTTAAGTAGAATCGAACAATTCTACGGATCGAAGCCAATTCGGCGGGCTTAATAGAAGGGTGACCAATGCTGAGGGTCAAAGCCAATTCTGAGGGCTTAAGTAGAAGCAACCGATTCATCGATTCAAAGCCAATTATGAGGGCTTAAGTAGAAGAGACCAATTATGAGGGTTTAAGTTTTCTTAGGGAAACCTGGAGAATTGACTTGGGATATGGATTTTGTAGTTCCGCTGCGAATTTGGTGAAGCATTTGATTTTAGGTTCTTCTTGGGAAGAGGGAATGATTCGAGGGTCGGACATTTCTCAACTGGGGAATTTGTAGTATCCTTTAGAGACATTGCTAGAGAGACATAAAATTGATTTCAAGAATTTTGCTGGAGAGACAAGAGATCTTCTAGGGGAATGAGTTTGGTAAAAAAAAAATCTTGGTAAAAAGGGTTTTAAAATCCAATTGGAATTTTCTGGGAATTTTCAAGATTTCCTGGCATTTCTAAGGAATTTTTGTACAAAATTTTAAAGAGGGTGCCGACCGGCATGGTTAGAAGGCTGCCAAATGGTAGTCGCATGGTCTTTTGAGGTACCTCGAGTAGGTGGAGGGTAGTGCCGATCGGTGGGTGGCAAGGATATGACGATCAACATGCCCCTTAGCCTCATATAAAAAGGGGGAGGGTATACTCATTTTTCATAGCTTTCTGACTTGCCTTCTTCTATAATTACCTTCTACAAATTTCTCTAACGTTAAAAAGTAAAAAATGGTTGAGTTCTCAAGTAGTGCAACACGCATGGCGTGGTTTGATGCTGATGATTGGGAAAACTTGGAATGGAGGGCTAGGGTGCCCCTTGCTTTGGGCAGCGAAAACTATATTGACTCATTCGATCCAGTGGCGGATGATCAAACTCTCTTCTGAAAGCCTTCGCATCATCACTCTTCTAGGGTGGTGAACCCTGGAGTAAATGTAAGTATTGATGACTTTGGGTATTCTCCTCCTTTTTTCTTGGCGGGATTTCCTTATTTCTTAAACTTTACAAAGGTTTTTCTTTTGATTTTCACTTTTGACAGTCTGATGTGTCTATGTCGACTATGAATGCCCAATGGATGACGAGGCTTAAGGATGTTTGGGAGCACCTTCCATCTATAGTGAATTGGATGGTGTCATCAGCCGGTTTTTGGAGACTGGCGTCTGCTCTGGATGATACACCATATTCTACTTATAATCTTTGTGCTCCAGGGGAGAGGTGGTAGTACACCACCCCACACCTTTCATTTTGGCTTTGGGGAGATGACGGTGACTCCCATAGATGTGAAACAGCTGCTGGGGGTTATGAGGGGGTGCAGATTGAGGTGCATAGGACTCTGAGGGTGACGCCGGAGGCGATGACGGTGGCATTGGGTGATATGGATAGGGTAGTCTCTGGTGATTCTCTTCGTTTGTCTCTTTTAACAGAGTTATTACTGCGTAGGAGGATTAACGAGTGTGATGGGTGACAGGTATGACAGATGGTGCATCTATTTATTTTGTTGGTGTTGGGCGGTTTTCTGGTGGCGACATCATTCACTTGTGGTTTATGCCGTTCTTGAGGGTATTTTTGGACATCCGCCTTTATGACTGGGGGAGCCTGACCTTGGAGACCATTTATTATTCTCTTGATGCATTCAGTCGGTGATACCAGTAAACTTTTACTGGAGCCACGTATCTCCTTAAGGTATTCTTGATTTTTCGCATTTTCCTTTATGCATTCGCATTTTTCTTTATGCGCTTTATTCTTGATTTCTTAATTGCTGACCTTTTGCAGACGTGGTTCTATGAGGTGATTAGTTTTAACACCCAATTGATAGGTTTGAAGGATGAGTCTTTTGGGGACTTCTATCAGATGTACCAATGGCAGAAGTTCAATCGACAATCGAAGAAGTCCCTTTTTTGGAGACGATGCGTCAGGTCTTGAATGGCCTGATAAGTGAGCGATTAAGTTCCCATTTTTTTCTTGAGACTTTCATTCCATTGATGATATTTTCTTGATATTGATCTTTTTTCTCTTGCTAGGAATTTGCAGGTGACCTTCTATCCCTGGGGGATGGCTATCTATTATACGGGGTTGACTGGGGGACATGTGCAGATGCGGTATGTGCTGGTGCATGAGTTTGGCTACTTTTGGTAACTCTGGAAGAGAGTATTCCGAAAGATTGTGTAGGATGAGGTTGCGATACCACCGATAAATCCCTTAGTGTATATAAGGAGAGTCGCGAGATGTCGAATGATGCGCGGGTAGCGGCGATGATAGGTGAGCATTACTATTCATATACCAACCTGACGGTGATGTATGACTATATGGACTTTGTGCCAAGATGGTTGATGCCACCTAGTATATATGATGTGATTCCTCTTCCCTGTGTAGGTTCGAGTCGACAGGTGGGGTCCTCCCGCAGTACAAGCGGTGAGACGACATCAGCGACAATGATAACTTCAGAGGCTCCTTTTGTACGTTTATTCTCGCCCAGTTACAACATTCGACGGGATGATGGAGGGTCAATGTGTATGATGCACCATACAAATGCAATAGAACCTAAGGAGTTGGGCTTGACAGAGAAGGTCCTTCGACCTGAGGTATACCTTTGTCTTTTTGTCTTAAGATTTCCTAATTTCTTCCTTTGCCTCAGATTGGCTGATTTGCTCTTTTCTGTTTTCTTTTGCAGCACATCTGTGTCTTCACCACTTGGCTGAGAGACATTAGGGATTAGATATCTTCAATGACTGCCCACATTTGGAATACGATTCAAATTCCTTCTTATTTGGTGTCGTCTGCCTCGTCTGAGGAAGGGTTTGGCTTAGGAAGTGGTGGTACATCATCTCGTCATAGAGGGAAGAGAGCGCATTGTAGGGAAGGAGGATATTAGAGAGAGAGAGAGAGAGAGAGAGAGAGAGAGAGAATAGAGAGAGAAAGAGGTCATATGTGGGTTCCAAATGAGTCCTGTTGTATTTTCTTGTGTTTCTTGCAAAATCAATGTAACATAACAAATATCTATGCAATTTTGTTTTTTATTTTTGAGTGATTAATGCACATTCTCTTTTTACTTTGCTGTTGAGACCGTAAAAAGAATTAAAAATGATTGGAGAAAGATTTTATTTTAAAATGGGATAAGTAAAAACATAAGGATAAGTAAATTTGGAATTCCATTAAAATAAAAGTTATTATATTGAGTTTTTTTATTTTGATAAAAAAGAAAAAAAAGGATTTCCCAAAAATAGGGGGTTGCCGATCGGCATGACCCTTGTCCTGCCTATCAGCATGTCAATCCAAGGCTTTGATTACACTTTTTTCTATTGCTTGGTACTTGGTGGGTCAAGCTTTCCATCGATTTCTGCATGGTTTCTTGTCTTTGCCTGAGATTTTTCAAGTATCGATAGGGGTGTGGATGGATATTTTCTTGAAACTTTCACATTCTTTCTCCTTTACATCTTTCTTTGCTCACTTGCTTTTTCTTTTGTGTGCTTGGCTCTCCCTGGTAGTGTTGAGTTTGTGAACTACCTCAAAAATTTTGGAAGCAATATGTTCCTACAACGTTGGTTATGATGCTTTCAACATGTATTGAGTCTCTTTGTGGTGTAACCGGTCCATAGAGTAAAATATGCTGATGGCAGCAGTCGAGTTCTGGTACCCCAAAGACCATGTCTTTCACTTCGGGTTGGAAAAAATCTTCCCAACCTATGAAGAGTTTCCTGTCATGTTGGGGATAAATCCCAGCGTTGTTGTGATAATGCCAGAGTTTTCTCGGTCCCCTAGGGAGCTATTGGCGATACTTCTCCACATTTCACCTTTGGCAGCCAGGTAGTTGGTCACAAAAGGAATGATTTCTCTTCTAGCGGTGTTGCATTCTTTTCATTTATAGGATGTTCAAAAGTGTTATTGGTAATTAGGGAAGTACTGGTGGACCCCCAACTTGCAACTATTATTTCTTGGATGTCGGATCGTCGTAATCCTACAGCGGTGATACTAGCAGAGACTTTGAATGGTCTGGATGCCTGACAGGAGGGTCATTCCAACTTTCTGAGGGGTATCCCTATAATGTTGTTCATGTGGCTGTCAGAGAGGTTCCGTATAGGGGTCCCACCTGAGTATCCTTTGTCGGTGATGCCAAAATTCTTCTCATGCTACTTTGTTAGTATAGGCTTGGATATTTAAAGCTGGTAGAACTGGTTTATGGATCACAGGGCTCGAAGTTTGTGCTGGTCAGTGCCCTGGTGGGGGGAGTTGTTGCCCATTCTGGAACTCGGAGATTACTAGTATGTTAAGTTAGTAGGCCTCCGGCAGACCTCTTTCTATTCTCTCTGTCAACTATTGTGCCAATTTGGTTGGGAACAAATTTTGCCACCACGGACAGTGAACTTCTTTCCAGTAGAGGACCTGATAGAGCATATGTACATGCAGCGTGGCTCTTTGTGGGAAAATCGCCGACCATCATCTCATCCTTCACAGTCTGTTGGGCGGGTCCGGCATGTCTCAGAGGACTATATGAAGTGGTTGTAGAAAAAGGTAGTGGACAAGATGCTGGTAGTGGAGACTGGGCAAAGGTGGTTTTTTGTATCTGATACCATGGAGGGAGGTGCTATGGTTTTCCCCAACATAGTTTGGGCTTATCGCTCTATGGAGCATCTGCTGCACTCCATTTAGGTAGGGGAAGTTTAGGGACCCCATGATGTGGGTGAAGATGAGGCTAGTTCCTCTGGAAGCTGCGGGTAAGATATATGAAGCTTCTATAATGGGTGTGGTTCTGTGTTTGGAAATAATTTGAGGGTTATTTTAGGAGTAGTGGGAGTTTCTTTTGTTTTGGTTTTAAGAAGGTAGGAGTAGGCTGACAAGGAAATTCGTTTAACTCCTTATGCCGATGTAATCTTATTGAAATTTCGAATAGTAAAATAAATATTGATGACTTTTGCATTAGAATTATCTATACCAATCGCTAAATCATACATAATCCTTTTGTTCATGAATATGTTAACATGAATTGTCGTTCTCAAGGATGAGAAAAGAATAGCATTTTGTGAAAAAGAAAGGAGTCGTGCTCATGTAAAATGGATGAGCTGTCAACGTACCTCTGAGGGTTTTGAAAAAAAATTGAAATTCATTTTTTTATAAGTAACAAGATTTTTAGAGGATCGGGCCCCATGTAGTTCTGAGTAGAAGAAATAAATATTTTTTTTAGAAGGGAGAAGAGAAGAGTCGTAGCGCCCCGAGATTTAGGACTAGGGATAGAATTTCTTAAGACGGTCCACATTGACTAGACACGCCATTTCTTCTCCATCATGGTCGGTGAGCATAGTAGTTCCAACAGATAATATCTTATTCACAATGTAAGGGCCGCTCCAATTAGGCTTGAATGTCCCTCTGGGATCCCAGATGGGTTCTATTATCTCTTTGAAGGCTAAGTCCCCTTCTCGAACACCGTGATCCTTGAATCCATTATTAAATGATCACTATATACGGCGATGATATCCGTGTATGTGATATACAACCTTTAGCCTCCTTTTATCTAAGAGTGATAACTCATTGAGACGACTTTGATCAGTCTTCCTCGCTGACCTTGCTTTCTAGCATGATGCGCAGTGAATGGATTTCTAGCTCCACGGGTAGGACTGCTTCCATGCTGTAGACAAGAGAGTAAGGGGTATCCTTAGTAGAGGTTCAAACTAAAGTGTTGTATCCCCAAAGGGCGTAAGGTATCCTGTCGGCCTAATCTTGGAAACTCTCAGTCATCTTGGTGATGATTTTTTTTGAGGTTCTTATTGGCTTATTCAACTGCTCCATTGATTTTAGGTCGGTAGGGAGAGTATTTGTGACTCTGAATCACATACTCATCGACCATATCTGTAACTTCTTCCTCAAAGTGTAACCCATTTTCTGATACTAGCTCGTGCAGGACTCCATATCGACAGACGATGTTCCTTCGGATGAACTTGGACACTTTCTTGGCATTCAGCACTGCGTATGATTCATCTCTGACCCGTTTGGTGAAGTAATTAATGGCAACCAAAATGAATTCATGTCCATTGGAGTCTTTGGGCCTAACCTTCCCTATGATGTCGATGCCTCATATGGAGAACGACTAGGGAGAAGTCATATTGTACAATTCCCGCGAAGGCATGTGTTGTAGGTTGGAAAACTATTGGCATTTGAGGCATCTTCGAAGGTAGATTGTGCAATCCTTAACCATGGTAGTCCAGTAGTAACCTTATCGGATTATTTTCTTGGCGAGTATATGCTCGTTCATGTGGGGTACACATTCCTCGCTTTGCATTTTCTACATTGTCTCTCCAATATCAACCTCTGTGATGTAGAGAAAAGGGGTTCCATCAAAGTTTCTCTTGAATAGTGCTTTATCACAGACAATATACTAGGTAACCAATCTACGGAGGGTTCTTCGGTCTTTATTATCAAAACCTTGGGGATACTTTCCATGCTTGAGGAGGCGTCAAATATCACAGTACCAGTAATTGGCTATCTCGGGATCTTCTTTTGTGTTATGCTCAATGTGGTAGCAGTGGGTTGGTTTATCTTAATTTTGGATAAGGAAAGGGGCCATGGTTGTTACTTAGGGTATGTCGATCATAGAGTCTAAGGTAGCAACGGGATCGATTAGGTTATTCTTTGCTCGAGGCAGGTAGTGGAAGGTGATTTCTTGAAATTGGGAAGCTGTGTACATGGAAGGATACGAGTTTCTCATCCTTGACTTTCCATTTTTGAAGTACTGGATCAATGATGAGGGTTGAGTTCCCATAGACATCGAGGTATCAAATTCCTTTCTCAAGGGAAACTTTGAGGCCTACCGTGCATGCCTCATATTCGGTCATGTTGTTAATGCAAGTAAAATTAGCTTGATGGCAATAGGAGTGTGAAAGTCACCAGGAGTAAGTAAGAGTAACCAAATACCATACCCTTTCTTATTGGTAGCTCCGCCAAAGAACATTTGCCATCATAGATCTTCTTCGGATATATAGATGATATTCAAATCTGGAAATTAGAGAATCTAGACATCAACTTCTTCTATAGGGTAGTCAATAAGGTAATCAGAGATGGCTCTTACTTTTATGGATTTCTGTATAACATATATGATATCAAACTCGGCTAAAAGCATCAACCAACGGGCCATTCAACTGGACAAAGAAGCTTTCTCGAGCAAATAATTGATAGGATCCATTCGGGATACAAGTTTGATAGGAAAGATGAGCATGTAGTGTCGTAGCTTTTGGGTGACCCAGATAAGGAAAACATATGCTTTCTCTAAGGCTGTGTAGTTAACTTCGTACCCGACCAACTTGTGACTGGCATAGTAGATGGCTCTCTCTTTACAGGTTTCTTCAAGGTATTGGGCTAGCAAAGCCCCAACTACGGTATATGATATGGTTCGGTAATAGAGTAAAGGAAGACCATGATGCGGTGGCATGAGTACCGGAGGTCGGATTAGGTATTAATTTATTTGGTCAAAGTCTTTTTGGCAACCTTCATTCCAGACTTTGGTCGAATCCTTTCGGAGGAGTTTGAAGATGGGCTCAGAGATGGAAGTTAGCTGGATGATGAACCGGCTAATATACTATAATTTTCGAAGGAATTCTCGAATTTCCTTCTCCGTTCGGGGTGGTGGAATCTCGAGTATGGCTTTCAGCATAGTAGGATCTTCTTCTATCCCTTTTTATCACTAACCATTAATCCCAATAGTTTTCCTTTTGTAACGCTGAAGATGCATTTCTGGGGTTGAGCCGCATTTGGTACTGTCAAAGTCGTTCGAAGAACTTTCGGAGAGTGGGAACATGACCTTCGCTAGTCTTGGACTTGATAATCCTATCATCCACATAGACCCCCACTTACTTGTGTATCAAATCATAAAAAATGGTTGTGGTAGACCCCTAGTAGGTATCCCCTGCATTTTTTAGACCGAATGGCATGACTGTGTAGAAAAAGGTTCCCCAAAGGATGATTAATGTGGTTTTCTCTTGATGATTTGGGTGAACCTTGATTTGATTATATCCATCAAACCCATCAATGAAGAACTTGAGAGTGTGACTGACCATGTTATCCACAATCATGTCAATATTGGGTAGTGGATAATAATCCTTTGGAGAGGCCTTGTTCAAGTCTCTGTAGTCGACGCACATGCAAACCTTCCCTCCTAATTTCAGCACGGGAATGATATTGGCTAACCATATAGGATATTCGATCATATGAATGAAACCCACGTTAAAATGTTTGACCACTTCTTCTTTAACTTTAAGCGACCATTCAGTGTGGAGCTTTCACAGAATTTGGTTGACCAGTTTGCATTCGGGGAGAGTGGGGATCTCATGCTGAGCTATCTCAGGGTCAATACCGGGCATGTCCTCATAGGACCACACGAAGACATCCATAAATTCCTTTATTAATTCCTCGAGTTGTGCGCGCTCATCCTCGTTAAGGGTAGCCCCTATCCTATTCTTGCGCAGTTAGTTACTAGAAACAAGATTAATGATAATAATATCATCTTCATTAACTTGAACACGATTATGTTGTTTGTTATTAACCTTATTCAGGTAAGTTAAGAATTATTCATTTGCAAAATCATCATCATCAAGGGTTTTATTAGAATCAAGGTAATTAATGTAAGGCACAACAAGATACTCAAAATCTTCACTTATTTAATTATTAGGAAAAATAACATTGAGGGCCTAATCAAAGGAGGTTTTGATTACATCAGAGTTAGGAAGAAGAACCAAAGAAGGGGAAATGGTATAAACATGAGGGTTAGGTTGAATATCAGCAGGTAGCACAGGTGTGATATGCCAGTTGAAGAGGGGGTGCATCAGCAGCTTTCATCAGATAGGATGGATCCGATAATGTAGCTCATGAGTGGATCATGCAGAGTGTTAGCCCAGTGTCTGTAAGTTAAAAGAATCCTCAAAGTCACTTTCCTCAGAATTGTCAGTATCAATTATGGTATTCTAAATGAGTGGTCACATTTGATGCTAGGAACGCTTGGCCCATGAGCAGCTGTCTTGGAAAATGATTTATTTTCTAGGTTTGGTCTTCTTGTCCGCATGATCATACCACGGTTCAGGAAAGACGCAGAAGGGGAAATCCTCACCTTCTCTGATGAATCTTCTATTTAAGGAATCTCTCGAGATGGTTTTGTAACTTTCTATCCTTCTCCTCAGTTGAGGCTGACGGGTCATTCTAAGTTATTCTTTTGATGGTTGATAGCCCAAGCCACAGGAGGAAAGACGTTCTTCAACATAATGGGTTCCAGTATCCCCTGTTGTCGTCCCATCCCCAGTTTGGGAATAAAGTGCATGTTCTTGAAAATTTGGATTTCATTGACGTTGCCATGGGGGTTATATTATAGGGAAACCTTATCTTTAAAATTATCCACTGCTAGGGGTAGAAGTGGTTTAACTAAGAAATCTTACATAAGCATATCATTTATCCCATGACGTATCTCTACTACTAGGTTACTGGTGCTTGCATTCTCGACATTTTTATCGTCACCCAAAATAGTGATGACCTGCCCATTGGAAAAGAACTTCAGTTTTTGATGAAGGAAATAAGAGACCCCTTTGATGCTATGGAGCCACGGTCATTCGAGCAGTGGATTCAAATAGGCCGGGATATCGATGACTTAGAATTCAACAATCGAATTTATAGGGATACCCCCATTACAAGCTTTATAGATCCCATTACCTCTCAACGTGTATTATCATACTCACGCACGGCGACAGAGGTTGGATCAAGTTCACTCAGTTTCAGTCCCAAGTAATTAAGGTTTCTTAATGGGGAGACATTCAGAGTTGATCCATTATCGACAATAGAGAGTGGGATCATTTTCCCCATGACCTCAACAGAGATGTTGAGAGCATAATTATGGTTTGGTCCAATCTTGGGGATTTCTTTTTTGGAGAAGGAGAGAATTCTAGTAGAGGTTAGGTATCCAACTAGATTCACTACTTCTTCTGGCGTGGTTGAGGGAGGAACTTTGGATCCTGTGAGTAGCTTGATGAGGGAATTTAGGTTTAGTTATGAAGACATAAAAAGTTCCTATAGAGGATGTTAGCTTGGATTTTCTTTAAATGACCGAGCATCTTTCTTTCCTAGAGGGTCATTTCTGGTATAGGAATATTCTCAATGCCCTTTCCTATATTTCTTGTTGATGGTATTAGGCTTGGATTTTAGTAATGCCTCCCTGACCTGGTTATATGGTTCAGAGAAGAGGAGAAAAATAAAAACCCTATTTCTTCGTCGATCTCGGGTTGTTCATCCACCTTATTGATTTCTCATAGTAGCTCCTCAAATGATATCATCTCGCACATGTTGACTATCAGACTAACCTGTTCTGAATCATCGAAGTCTCCCCCCCATTCGATGGTAATGATATCATATTTACATGAAATTTTAATGCACTCCACAACTTCAACGGCCTCTTAGTATAAGTCCTCCCATTCGATGGGGAGGTGTAAAAACGAAGGGACTAGGAACCCTTGTAGTTTCAGAGCATTGAGTAACTCGAATATACTACAAATATTATTGGCCTATCGGAATAAATCCACCATGATCAGGACCATATCATCTAAACTGACTTCATCAGTTGGTACCACCCAATTGTATGACTCTCGAGCCCATTTTTGAGCTTTTAAGAATAACACACTGAGTCTCTTACAGTTGACGGCCATCTGGGGGGTCCAAACTCTAGGAGTTTGTTCAACACTTCTGTCAATTCCATATCTTTACCTCCACAACGGGTGCGAACAATAATGCATGCTCTGGTAAGGAGTGATAGAGCCTGATCGGCGAAGCTGGTAGGGTGTAGGGGGAAATATGGGCATGTTTGGAGAGGTTTAAGAGAGTATATGGGTATGATCGGTGACTTTCTTGGTATGATCTGGGTAGATGGGTCAAATTTTGGGTTTTATTCCAGGAAAATGGTCTTTGTATGATTCAAGAGGGGATTATGAGTAACTTTGGTTTAGGATTGGATGGTGGCGAGATGACACCCCGATCAATCAGGCCTTGGATAACATTTTGAAGGTGGAAGCACTGATCGGTGTTGTGGCTAGTAGTTTGGTGAAAGTCACAATGGGCATCTGGTTTGAAATTTTTGGGAAGTGGGTTTGGTAAGGGATGAGGGTCAAATGGTTTTATAAGGTTTTGGATCAAGACGGCCTGGTAAACTTTGGAGAGAGGAACATGAAGCTCGGTGTATTTCTTTCGGATAGAGTTAGGGTGGCTTTTCGATGCCCATGAAGTGGCAGGCTGAAAGATGTTATTGATGGTTGAAATGATGGTACTAACTGGCTTTTCAAACTTTCTGGGAATGAATTGTCCTGATACTTTCTTTGGTTTAATTTATGTCTTGGTAAGGCCTTCTTCAATCTACACTCCTGCTTCTTGGAGCACTCGAAATGAAGGTAGTATTGTCTGCCCATTGTTGCTCGAACATGGGGTAAGAAGTTCCTCTTCACAATGCTAACTTAACTTGCTCCTCTTCGAAAGTTCGGTTGGTCATGGTGGTTGCTTTATCTCTCCCCTTGCTATGAAGTTACTGACTAACTCCCTGGGATTTTACTTGATCAACCCTAAATCACAGCGGGTAACCTCTAACTCCTTGTTGTACTTGTACTGTGACATGAGCTCGCAGGCAACATCTTCCTAACTGCGAATTTTGGACTCTTCGAGAGATAAGAACCAACAGAAAGCACTATCCTTCAAGGTCTGTTGGAAAATTTGGGCCATTATTTCCTCGAAGTCCCTTAGGAGAGTCATGGCTCAATGATAACTGTGGAGATGAACAATTGGAGGTCCACTACCCTCGAATTTCTTAATATTGGGCATCTTGAGCTTTTGCGGTAACCTCGCTTTAGGATATGGAGACATGTGGGTGTATCCCATGTAATTCCCAAAGAGTCTGACGTGGTCGAATTTCTTGGTCAACATCTTGAGGTCTTCCTTGACCTTGTTCAACTCTTCCTCCTTTGGATCAATGGTCATGGGTAAGTTAGCCCCTAGCTAGGAATGATTCGACTTAGGAAGTTGGGTTGGTGGTGACCCATTTGTAGGAGGAGCACGTGGAGCATGCTGGTATTCCTCGAGAACCCAAATTGTCTCAGGTGAAGGCGGACTCATAGCATGAGGGAAGAGGACCTTGGGCTCTTTGGGAATAGGAATTTGGTTTTGTTGCATCTCATGAACCTCGATTTGAAGGTTATTAATTTTAGCAGTAAGTTGGACTAGGACCATAATCAAATCAGGTTGTGCATTCAGCATTTGGTCTTTATTCTCAATTCAAAGTGGATGAATTCTGAACTCAAGGAAGTGAGGGGACTAACGAAGCTTCGGGACTGTTTGACTGAGGACCGAATCCAATAGAGAGTCATGCCAAGGATATGCGATCGACCTGAGAAGGAGAAAAATTGGGATTTGTTTTTGGAAAAGCGAAAGGGAAAACTGTTATTTTGGAAAAAGAGTGAAAATGTTTTTGACATTTTGGAAAAGATGAAGGAAAAATGTTTTGGACACAAGGAAGGAAAAATATTTTTGGTACGAGAAAGGGAAAAATATTTTTGGTATTTTTGATAAAAGAGGAAAAATGTTTTTGGACACCTTTGGAAATGAAAGAAGGAAAAATACGAGAGACTTGTCTCAGCATGATTATTATTATGATTATTAGGTTCTCACTAATTAGGTTTACCTAAATGCAAAAAGAGAAAGGTCGAACGGGATGCGAGCCTAGAAAAAATTGGGTTTGAAAAATATGTAAAAACTATGGTTGGACTTGTTACTGGCTCGTGGGTAGGGTCCCATTTTAAAAAATGCGCAAAAATTTGGGTGGCAGGCCGACAAGAAATGTCGACAGAGTTTCATGTTAAAACCAACAAACTAAATATGCGTTCCCTAGGTTTGACACCTATATGAGGGTATGCAGTTGTTGGGTTGATTGGAAGGTGTTCCCCCCTTTGGCATGACTTCCAAGATATACGTCTTTATTTTGAAGGAAATCGATACGTGTGGACAAGCCATTTTATATACCTGAGTGTACATTAATTGCCTCACTATATACCTCATGGGGACAGTACATGTGAGAGAGAATTAGATATACTCGAAGTAGGTGAACGAGTTTCCTGCGATATTCCTCCTGTCATGACTTTTGCCAAGAGGTACGATGCGGGGGGAAACGTTCGATATACGTCGAAGGTACTTGAACAATGGAAGGTGGGAGTCATATCACTTAGTCTAACTGTGCCCTACCGGACCAGCGCCCCTCACAATGTGACTCCCCAGTTATGGGACAAAATTTGGCCAATAACAATGCTCTTTGGTGATCTAGTGTGTACATGCATAATTCTTGATTAGTATCTTATGGAGAGAGTTTTTTAATCACGCCAAGCTAGGGGATGATGTATAAAGAAAATTTGAACTTAGCATGGACATGTGAGAGTGAGTGGTGTGCAATTATCTACAAGTGAGTGTGTGGTGGTGAACCTAAACATGGATCAAATAAAAATGATATGTGATAAATGTGAGTGAGCATGGATATCTACAAGTCTGATAAGTGGAGGTGTCTATTAGTGACACATAATCATGGATTACTTAGTGGTGTGTGCAACATGGGGATATAAGTGATCATAGGTGCACATCGAGAACTTCTACATGTGTGTGAGTGAGTAGTGATATAAGTATGAGGTATATGTGCAAGAAATAATGGAGGAGAGTAAGGGTACATACAGGTAGGTGCATAGGCACACAAGGAAACAAAACACCCATGGAAACAGAGTCTAACCCTCTTATGAAAAAAGTCCCCAGCAGAGTCGCCACTGTGGCCATCCCAATCTGAAGCCTGGGGGCGGCTCGAATAGGTCTTGCATTCCGCTCGGGGGTGCTTCGACCATCGTCGGTGTGGGGTAAATGTAAGGAGATAGAGTCACTAATCTATTTTGCTAGAAACATACAAAAGAACATGTTTCCACCTCGAGAGAATTGCATCAAAGACAAACTGATGCATATGAAACCAATAGTTCGAAGGTTTTCGGGCTATGTTACGAAATGGGAAGATGTTAGGCACCTATCTTGCCCTTTCGGTATCTCATGATCTAGTGTTTTTCTTTTCCTTTATTTCTTCGTGAAGTGTATGTGCATGTATATATAATGGAGATCAGAATCGTTCAACTCACACCATGGGAAAGGTAAAGTGAGGTCATCCATAGAATTGTAAATATATAGAGAATATGATTTGTGTGTTTATCGTGATATTAATCTTTATTATAAAACGACAACATGTGTTGGATGAAATGCTTACAGACATATTTGTATATTAATACAAGAATATGATAAGTATTTAGGAAAGTTAAAAAATTGTAAAATTGGACTCGAGTCTCGGATTTTAATCCGAAATCCCTACGTAGCCTATAAAGGCATCAAAGTGCATGTAGTTCAGATGTGATATGGAGGTGGGGTTTATCCCATAGATCCGAACGGGATTTTATTATATGTGTATGTGTAGAGAAATGTGCTTTAGTTTTTAAAAAGTGTGCTGGATAATCCCGTTTGGAATTTGTGGGTGTAACCTTCTTTTTGTCTATTTTGGTTTTTTTTATAGAATGTAAAATTATGTGTATTATAATAATAAAAATTTAGATATTACTGAGTATGAACTAAAGTAGGAACTAGATTATGAATCTAATGAAATTTATGCAAAAAACAAAGAATTTAGAAAGAGAGGGAAGGAATTGGACCTTCTTTGAAGCTTGATCTTTGATCTTGTGTGAACTCCCTTGAATGTGATGGATGTTGGAAGAGAGAGAATGTGATTTACTAAATTGGGTATGAAAAGGATGGGAATGTAAGCTTGAATGGAAATTCACATGGAGTAACTTCGCTGATTTTGGGAGAATATTGTTGAGATCAGTGATGCTAATGGATCTGAGTTGTAGGCCTTCTTGGTAGTGAGGTCATTCCCTCCTTTTAAAGGGTCGAGGGGTTTCCGATTAGCATAGCCCTTATTCTTCCAATCGGTAGGTGACCCAAGACACACTGCCGATAGGCAGGAATCTAAACATGCCAATTGGCAGTCTCGTGCAGAATTTCGGAAAAACGGTCATAGAACGTAATCTGTTGATCCGAATCATGAACGGGGCATACCGTTAAAAAGGTAATTCATATACCTTTAAGAGTCCTTTAGACCGCTCCTGTGTCAAATATGGCTCGGAAGTGCACGTCGATCCTTTGGATGGGAGATCGTCGGACGGAAATGGATCATTCATCCATATGATAAGTCAGAATATCGTATGGGGGTGGATCATTGGAAAGGATGGGATATTTACTTTTGACATTACAAAGTGTTTCCCTTTGTTTGGAAAGTTGACTTTAGTCAACCGAGGCCCGAAAGTGGACGGTGACCTGTCGAAGTAAAATGGATCGTTCGGCCGTACCATAAGTCAGAATTACGCACGGGACAAACCGTTGGAAAGGGTATTTAGTGCCCTTCGGATATTCATTTAGTCTCCTTCGAGCTGAAGAGTTGACCCAGGTCAAATGGAGCTAGGGAGTGACCGATGGCCTCCGGATCAATTTTCGAGGGAAAATTGATCTTTCGTCCTAACGGTTATGCCGTTACGCACATAGGGCGGACAGTTGGAAAGGTGTTTTAGTTCCTTTTGAATATTCAAAGAGCTTTATCTCTAAAGATAGAGTTAAGTGGTGCCAAATGGGGGCCCGGGAGCGCCCTATGGCCTCTAGATCGATACTCGGAGTGTGACCTAGGGTTTGTAGAGAAATGAAGAGGTGCTAGGGACCTAAGGAGAGACTTTGGGGGGTCCTAGAATGTGGTGTCTACAAGTCCAGAATTCCAATTTTCTCTTAAAAATAATTTACCCTCTCTTGAGGCATAAATCAAAATGTAAGAGTGCAAAGTTAATTATCAAAGGGACATTTAATATAAATAAATAATTAAAGTGGGATTAACATCAAATAATGGGATCACACCACCCCTTGAAAGGGGTTTCTAGCCTAACATGGTGATAAAACGCAAAAAATTTATTATTATCAACAAACTAAGCATGAAATTAAAAAAATCGAGATAAGAGAACAAATATTAGAGTCAAGTCTCCCTGAATTGCTAGATTAACTCTATCCTCTTCACTATAATCCAAACTCTCACATTTAATCATCATAAATTCTCTAAAAAAATCAACAAAATCAAAACTATTTACAAAGGCGTTTCTCTCTCTATTCTTCTCTCTAAACCCCTACTTCTCTCTTATGTAGTCTTTATCAAATTGGCCTTCAATTTCTCTTATAGAAAGATGCAAGTGGCTTGGGGTAAGTGTTGAAAGAATAAAGGCTCATGAACAAAAATGGGTTTAAGGTATTATAAGGGTGAGGATAGTTTAGGAATAATAAGTGTGTAAGTGGGGTGTGAGGTGTATTGAGGGTATTATTGGAAAGATGGATAAGTTGGCATTTTGGACATGTGGGTCTTGGAGTTTTTAAGTTGGCCGCAAAAAATAGGATAGAATAAATGGTAATTGGGTCTTTTGACTTTTAAAAGAAAATTGGGTAAAAGGGTTGGTTAAAATGGGTTTGGCAGCTGGGTCTAAGGTTTGAAATCGGGTCTAGGATATGATCGAGTTTGGGTAGATGGGTCGTCGGAATGGGGATTATTTTGGCCGGAGGTTTGGAAAACGATTCAGCTCAGACGTTGAGCAGGTGCGAATTGGTGTGGGGCTACCAAGTTTGAGGTTATGGGATTGCAGGTCTGTGGGTGGAGCTATAGAGTATATGGGCATTGGGTTTTGGATGGGTTTTCAGAGGTTTACCCAGTTTAGGAGATCGTCGGTGTTGCGTATTTGGGGTCGCCGGGTCAGAGGTAATTTGGTGGGATGGAAATGGGTTTTCGAGTTGGAGTTTTTAGGTGTTGGGTTGATGGGTATTGGTTTAGGAGATAGAGATGTGTTGTTAATGGAGGTGAGAGGAGAGAGAAAGTGTTGTGGAAGATGATGGGGGTAATATGTTTGGGTGTTGGTGAGGTGTATGGGATTTAGTGTGTGTGTGTGTGTTTGTAACAAATAATAAAAAAACATTAACACTACCTAACTAATAAAAGTAATAAAAAATAAAAATAAAATCTAAAATCCTAATCTATTAATAAACGACTCAAATAAAAATAAAACTAACCTGATAAAAAAATAAAAAATTAAGATAAAATAATAATAAAATTAAACTAACTAAAACCCAAAAATAAATTTAAAAAAATAAAAAGATAGAGGAAAATATGGATACAAACACTCAACGCACATATTGAAAATACTTGAAACCTAATATTTACAATTACACGCAAGCAAATAAAATACAAGAATCCTAAAATATACATGATTGAAGATAGAATAAAAACTAAATTAATAAAATAAAAATACAAAAACGCACACCTAAATATATTAGATATGAACATAATGATACACTGTAGGGATTATTTTAGGATAGGTTGGGGGTCAGAGTTTAGTTCAGGGTAGGTTTAGGATACGATTTGACCGAATTTTGGCAATTAAAATCGTCTATTTAGGGTTTTATTTAAACACTTTTGGGTGCTTATCAGTCACTTTTCTTAATTCGCTAGGGATATTAGACACTCTTAGGTTAGAATAACTTGTAGTATATCTTCAAACATACGAGATAGATATGTTCCCTAAAATAGTTAAGCCTAAGGATAAATAGGTTTCACTTAAATCCGAATCTAAAAGGAGAGAGGAATTGTTTAAAAAGAGAGAGGAAACATCATCCGATTCGGAGTTTTATTATGATTTAGATGATTTGGAACTTTTTGCTATAAATTTCAAGAAATTTCTCAAACTTAAAACGAAAAATACTTCCGAAGATAAGAAAATTTTTTAGAAGGATAGAAAATTTAAATCGGGTAAGAAAAATTTTGAAAAAGAAAATAAAGATTTCCCGAAGAAAGACGAGGAGAGATGTTATGAGTGTGAGTAAAAGGGTGGCCACAAAGATTACGAGTGTCATATAAGGTTGAAATGTTAAGGGAAATGCAGAGCTTCCTTAAACGTCACTCTTAATGATAGCGAGGTCGAGTCAGTGAGTTCGGGAGAAGAATCACCGCATGGATATATCTTCATCGCATTCATGGATAGTCATGTTATTACATTTCATGCACCTCACAACGATGAGGAAGATACTAAACATGAATACGTCGATAGTGATTCTAGTCATTCCAAAGAGAGTGAGGGAGATAATGCTAAGTGAGAGAGAGTGACCTTCAGTGCGCTTACGCAGATCTTTACGCTTAGTCCTTTAAAATGAAGAAACAAAACAAAGGGTTAACTTTGAGAGTTTTAGCCTTAGAGAAAGAGTTGAGAGAGCCGAGAGAGAGTGATTCCTCAGTGAGAGAAACTTTAGGAGAGAGAAGTTATTTAGTAAAGAGAGAGAACGGGGACTTAACCAATAAGGTGGCTAGTCTTACAAAAGACCTATAAGCATCCATGGAGACTAATGACAAACTTAAATCCCATATATACCAACTCAAAAAAGATCTCAAACATGTTCAAGAGGTCAAGGTAACTATCGAGAAATAGGTTATGATGGTAAGATGCTTCCCGGCCCCTCTTTAGGAAACATAAAAAGGAAAGGAATAAGTTATAATGGTACATCCATGTCCCATATCACACTCAATCCAGTTCTCGAGTTTGTGATGAATCCTTATGGCCCTTGATAAAATCCACCTAGGTGGACCAATCCACCTAGAAGAGTTCCACCTAGAAAAGAAAACTGAGGTAGACCTAAATCTGTTTATTTTTGTACCTTTTGCAAAAGAAGAGGTCACCTTAGAGAGATTTGCTATAAATTAAGTAGAACTTTTCATACACATACTCACGCACACCACTTTATCGACATTACTAGTCTTAGGGAGAAAGTTGAATTTCTAGTCACTACTTCATATGGTTTAATGGAAGAATTACAATGGATGCCTTTTTCGTTTAAGAACACTTCCAACATTCCAATTTGAGTAAAAAATAATAAAATTAAACAAAAGGTTACCACCACTTGGGTACTTAAGCGAGACGAGAAAGCCCTTGTTGTTCATGTAGCTCTCAAGGCTCAACATACTTCCCATTGTAATTTTAATAGTGGGTGTTCTGGGAACATGACCAGTCGCATTGTTTACCCATCTTAAGGATTGCAAGGAGGGTAAAGTAACCTTTGGAAATGGAAGTAAATCTAGCAATTTAGGACATGGTAGTGTTGAAATACCCGAATTTCCTAACCTATTTGATGGGTAGTACGTGAAAGGGTTAAAAGAGAACTTGATTAGCATAAGCCAATTGTGCATTGCAAACTTTACGATAAAGTTTGACCAGTCCGAATGTTATGTTTATGATCAATCCGATAAACTTTTACTACAAGGTGTGAGGATGAAAGATAATTGTTATAGGATTGTGCCCAAGTCCTCTTTTGTGTGCAACAATCTCCACTATGGACTTTTGGCATCAACGGCTAGGACACGTGAACTTTAGAGATCTTGAGAGATTAGTGAAAAATGACCTAGTTCATGGCTTATCATTACTTGGGAAACTATCTTCCTCGATTTGTGGACCTTTCTAATAACGTAAATAATTTCAAAGATCCCATCAAAATTTGAATACCATTACCACCTCCAGTGTTTTGGAGTTGATTCATATGGATCTTATGGGTCCTACTCACCCGGAGAGCTTATGTGGTAAGAGATATATTCCCATGATGGTCGATGACTTTTCTAGATAATTGATTATAGGATTCCTTCAAGAAAAGTTTGATGCAATTGAGTTACTTACAACCAAGTGTCGTGTCCTACAAAACCAACACGGTGTCACTATTAATTAGATCCATAGTGACAACGACACTGAATTTAAAGAAGCAAAAGTGGATAGCTATTGGGATAAAGTGGGCATTATACATGAGTTTTTGATCGTTCGTACTCCTCAGCAAAATAGGATTATTGAGAGGAAGTGTCGGACAATATAAGGGATGGATAGATCCACGCCTCTTAGGAGAAACGTGTCTAGACATTTTTGGGTAGAGGCGGTGAGCACCATAGGCCATATGGTGAATATGTTATATCTTCGACCGCACACACTTCAAATGAGTTGTGGACAAGGAAGAAGCCCAACCAATTATACATATGTGTCTTTAGGAGTATATGCTACTTCTTGCGAGATAGAGAGCTCTTAGGAAAGTTCAACTCTCAAAGCGACGAATGGATTTTCAAGAATAAAGTGGATGAAAATGGTACCATAGTTCGTAATAAGTCTAGGTTGGTTGCTCAAGGCTACGCACTGATCGAGGTTGTAGACTTTAAGGAGACATTCTCTATTATTGCTAGACTTAAGTCCATCCGCTTACTACTCTCCATAACATGTCATTTGCACTTCAAGTTATATCATATGGATTTTAAGAGTGCCTTTCTAAATGGCAATCTATAGGAGGACGTTTACTATCTTAGCAAAACATTGTATGGATTGAAGCAAGAACCCCATGCTTGGTACGATAGCTTTACTTTTTATCTCTTAGCTCACCTCTTCAAAAGTGGGGGAGTAAATAATACATGTTTAAGAGGAGAGAGAGTGATGTTATTTTGGTTTCCCAGGTCTATGTGGACGACATAGTCCTTGGATCTATGTGCTCCTGCCATGCCCACACTTTCCAGGAGAAGATAAAAAGGGTAAAAGGGTAGTCCCCTTGTAGACTAGGAGTATGGTAATACTAGTTTAGGTGTAACCTCTATTGGTACAGTGATAAATGATAACCTAGAAACTCATCAATAACCCCAAGTAAACCCACAATATTATATATGATAAACACTCAAATTGAACTCATAATACTCTCATGTATAACTCAAAACAATTATAAAAGGAGCTTAGAAGTAATTCATCCAAAGGGAGAGAAAAGTAAGCACCCTGGATACACCTTGGTAGGCAGCCAACACACCAACAACCTCTGAAAGATATCTTATTAGATATTAAAAGCTTCAGAATAAATGGCAATGGTGGGAGAGCAAGAACTCTGGTTTGCAATAACTTATCTCTGATATGTATTCTCTCTAGAAAAATAATCTCTAAAAAGGACTCTCTCTCTATCACAAGTGATTGAGACCAATAAATATCCCCCACACCACTCCCTAGATGCCTCAGTCTCCATTAATGTGAAATACCTCCTTATCACACTTTACATCACAAACATTAAATGCATAATGGGCTAGCATGTCCTATGTCACAAACATTAAATGCCGAAACATGCATTTTGCCTAACCACTGTGCGTCAGAGGAATGTCACCACATAGGTGGCTCACTAAATCATTTGACAACCCCCAATACCACAGTGGTTTACTCGAGTTCATATGGGACAGTGTTTAGTTGGCTAGTGACATCACATATAGTAGATGGGACATTAGGTAGGGGATTGTTTGGCTTAAGGGTCAACAAATGATGGAACTCAAGGATACTCTCCACAAGCTTCCACAGTGAAAGGTTGCTCGATGTTTTACCACGTGTATTTAAGATGGTCAGGATAAGACCTCACGCTGCCTTACTTCTCAATACTCCAAACCAAGTCCCTCTAAAGTTCCCACGAAGAGTTCATTCGGTAGAGTATGTAAGCTCTCCCAGGCCCATCCAGGCCTGGTATCTTGTGATTATGGTTTGACCTCACACTGAATATTACAATTATTACATCATTGCGATCAATGTTAATAATTTAACGAAATAATAAATAGGAAGGAAAGGGTGAGCTATATTGGCCAATCTCTATGTTTGGCTTCCACGCTAAGTTATCTCGATGTCTTCATGATGCTTCCTTCCCTTAATTCTATTTCATTAGCTGGGGATGCTTATCTCTAATCCAGAATTTATCTTTAGGCCCACCCTAAATTTTCCCCTTCATGTAAAGATTTGTTGTGTCAACAAGAAATTTGTGCAGGAAAACTTCTCAATTCGATGAACCTTAAAATTGTGAAAAATAAATTCTTTCCTCTCTGTCCTCGTTGCAACTTCTGTTGTTATCTATGCTAGAAAAAAAGTAAAATTCTCCCAGATGTACCTGATCCTTAGCTCTGTAGATTCTCAGCCAATGGCAATGGGACATCGCTATTTTTTTGCCATTACATCTCATTTATTCTTCCTTCTTTACTAATTTTAGATTTGTCCCAAAATATCTTAAAAAACTATTGATTACCCGTTACGGGTATTCACCAATTAATTTTTCCCCTATTTGTTCTAGCATTTGGTCCTCCTAAATTTCCCCAAAGTAACTGTTGAATCTCAGATTCTGCCCAGTCTTTTCATTCCATTATCCTCTGGGTAATAGAAGGATCTTATCATTAGGGCCTTCCCCTAGCATAGGGATTTGTTCAAAAGTAAAATTATCCCTCATGTACCTGACCCAAAATTAACTCTAATTAGGCCTATGGAGAGGGGGCATCAACAACTTTTTGAACTCTGTTGTGAGGGGCCTTCCATATGCAGTTTCTATTCTCCTCGATGGATCTTCAACCTATTTTATAAGCATGGGGACTCTATATGGTTCAAAACATTTGGCCCCAAAACTTAGCTTCTCTAGAAAGAAACACATTTTCCCAAATGTCATCTCATTAATGATGTGAACCTATCTTTTTAACTGCCAAAGCGTGCCTTGAAGTGTCACGTGTCCACTTGTAATCATTTTGATGGCTTGGCACGTGCTTTTGTAGGAAACTCAAACTTCCACTTGATTTCAAACAACTAATTCTCAACACTTAGTCATTTTTTATCTTCATCTCTTTCTTTGCCTTAGTACTTATAGAGCTTTTTAGAGAGAGAAAACTACCATCCGCCATTATTACTACTAGTTTTTCTTCATCTTCTCGCTCCTTTCCCATCTGTCTCTTTCTTCTACTATTACTCTTCCATTTTTATCGCTCCTTCTGCTCTTTACAATCCCCCACCCTCTCATGGCTTCTTCAAGCTCTCCATTTCCCCCTACCACTCGTGCTTCACCTGCCATCACCACTGCTGTTACTGCTACCCCAATGAACCCCGCTTCTGTCGTGAAAGCTCACTAGGAACAACTGCATTTTTTTCATCGATCTCCTATCTTTGGCAAAGGTGATATTTTTGGTATGCCTACAAGACTTGCACTTTAACTACCAAGTGTGCCCCTTTGCTATTGGGTGATGAAGATGAGGACTCTGCCGTTTGTGACTACTTTCCCCCAGAGGGAACCATGAGGTTTCGTATTGAAATAGGTGACTTCCCCTATTCTCATATTAATTTCGAAGGGCCTTATGGTTCCCCTTCACTTTTTGCTAATTGGAACTCGTTTATGAAATCCACATACGCTGAAGCCCTCACTAAATTTGGCCTTCACTATGCCACCTAGTTAGGGGAGTTTACTCTCTTCAAACACAGCACTTCCCTACAAGTTATGGTTTCGCGATGGAACATCATAATCCACACATTTATTGCCTCATGGGGAGAGTTCACTGTTAACCAGGAGGATGTTTGTGAATTACTTGGGCTTGAGCCCGATTGTACTTCTCCTTATCACGATAAGGCCTTAGATGACGAAGAAATGAAGGCCCAAGAAGACTTGGATCAAATTTGCAGGAACTGTATTCGTACTTCTAACAAAGCTACCTTCACTCCTCTCATTAACTATTTCTATCGTACTTGTACTTCTTCTAAGTTTGGACCAGGGAAAGGAACACCCATTGAGCTATCAGCATGTATACTTGTGATTTTATCCCATTTTATCTTGCCTGGTAAGCCTAAATACTAACGTCGTAGGGATCTTTTTTATTTCTCCTTCCATTTGGCCAGGGGACACAAGCTCCCCCTGGCATCCTTGGCTTTAGGATCACTTTACTCTTGGCTAGATAGGAATCTCCTGGATAAGGAGCGATCTTTGGGTCGATATAACTTGGCTAATTTTGGTAATGCCATAGTTTTAAATGGCTTCCTATATTACTGTTTTCCAAAAATATCTGAAAACTCAATCCCCCTTCCATCTGGCCAAGCCATTAAGCCCCATCGCCTTTCCTATTTCCACAAAAAAAAACTCGTAAGGACATCTTATGGATTTTTGACAAACCGAGATGCTTCGTTATGAGTCCTTATGGTGAGGATTTCTTTTCACACACTTGGAATTTCTTTGGTCATGCATAAAGGGTGGTGCAACCTACTTCTGAGGATCTTATCATGGAAGACCCTTCGTTTGTCGTCATTTTAGTTTTGACTCCCAGCTACCTACCCTCCTATACCAAAACGGGATACACTACAGAACATTATAACCCCAATAGCTATAGTCATCAGTTTGTCTACAACCAAGGGTTCCTCGGCCAGTATTTTAAGAGTATCATACTAGTTTAACTTTTTTCGAGGCTTCTGCCTTCTGCACCATCTCGAAAACCTCCACCATTTATTTTGCAATAAGCAATCGAGTTACCATCCCCGTCCTTATTCAAAATAGCGATGTTACATCTGATTTTGCGTTGAAGTACTGGCCATCACTAATAACTATGATTGAAGAGTTTGTTCAATGTTCCCCTGTTTACCCAACAGTTCAGACTTTTCCACCCTTATAGTTGGGATTAAAGGGGAATTCCTTTCTTGGGGTTGAGTTTCCTTTAAGGCGTACTCTCAAAAGTCCTCCTACAGATCTACCCCCTTACTGTCCTATGATACCTACTAATTTACCTAGGGACAAGAAATCTCCAATGACCAAATAGACATTCGAAGGTCTTTTTGGTGATGTAGCTCCTAGCTAGGGGACATCAAAACCTATTGCCAAGAAAGCCAAAACTTCTAAGAGTAGGGCTTCTTCAAAACAAAAATCTCGGACCTAGTCCTAAGCTCCCTTAGATGCGTTCCCTATTGCCTCTGTTCCATCTTCCACCAAAATATCTCAGGAAATACGATTGAAATGGCAAGCTGAGATGCAATGGTTATAACAATTGTTTCGATAAAACACCCCTCGTTCCTCCCCCTGTGGAATTTCCTACAGTCTTGGTGGATCCAACTGAAGGGGCCCCATCAAAGAGGAAATGTTGCAGAGTCCCCTCTGATATTGGTGTTTCTGGGGCTAGAAAGAAAACCTCGGGTATAAAAACCAATAAAAGGAATGCCTATGAGGTACCACCACCATCTGTTTCCTCTGCTCCCATGACCTCTCCTCTTCCACCCTAGAAGATAGTCTTGATGTTGAGGAAGGTCAAACTGAGAGGGATTCCCCACTTCCTCCGATGCCTTCTTCACCAATGGTCATATCATCCCATTCTTCTCCTGAGAAAGAGGTATATTATTTTTTCACACTTAGCCATTTTACACCTATTAAAGTGCATTTTTCTAACACTTTGTCAAAATCTTCCTTATGCAGGAGATTGGATAAGAAAAGCCAAGTCCTCTTATGAGCCCCTTCGTAGGAGGAATTTTCGGAAGTGCCTCAGTCGATGCGTCTCCTCCCCATTCTCCCATGTACGGGCTGACCTATTCTCGTTGTTTTGCCTCCAACAATGAAGAGCAGGCTACCAGGAGGGATGGTTCTTCTGAAGAATCTTTTGAAGCTTTTTCCCATCTAGAGGAAAGTCCTATGGATCCCTCTGAGGCATCTTCCCTTCCCATGGTTTCTCTAGACGTTGTTCCAGTCTCTTCAAGCCCTCAAGTGGTAATAGATTTATTATTACTTAGCTATATTTTCCTCCATTTAGTTTTTTATACTGAGCATTTTCTTTGGACTTCAGGTTATAACTACCTCTAATTTGGTCAAAGCTCTCAGTGGGTTAATTTTTTAGTTCCCTCTAGTGAGGCCTGCAATTGTTGTGTCTCCCTTCACCAACATTATTAAGGTAAGTTTCCTCCTTCTGTTTTTTTGCATTTTTTTATGTTTTTTTCTTATACCTAACACTTCGTTGAATGTGAAGCCTTCCCCAGGTTTAGTTCCTACATGTTCTTCTAGGGTCCCTCATGTGGCCCAGGATTTCACTGGGTCATCTTCTTGCCCTGTTGTCCCTTAGATTTTTGTTGTGGTTGATGCCCCCTTATGAGGACAAACTGGTGCTTCTAACCCTTCCTCTATCCTGGCTATAGTGCCTTTTCTTGAGGGAGGTTCTTTGCTCGGGGTAGAGGTTCCTCTAGATGAGGAGGATCATGGAGGAACTAGTTTATTTTGCTATAGTTTCTTCCATTGTAGCTATGTCTCCATCTACCATTACTCCTCCAAGCATTCCTAAGGTATTTTCTGGTTGTTCCCTCTTATTTACACAAGTATTTTTGTTATGCCTTCAAGATAACTGAAATGATGACTTAACAATAAAAACCACTAGTGAAGATTTTTCATCAAACTCCACTTATAACGGTGACTTAACAATGAAAACCAATTGTTAATATTTTTCATCAAACTCCACCTATAACGGTGACTTAACAATGAAAACCACTTATTAAGATTTTTGTCAAACTCCAAAAATAATGGTGACTTAATAATGAAAACCACTTGTTAAGATTTTTCGTCAAACTCCACCTACAACGGTGACCTAACAATGAAAACCACTTGTAAGGATTTTCGCCAAACTCCACCTATAACGATGACTTAAGAATGAAAACAACTTGTTAATATTTTTCGTCAAACTCCACCTATAACGATGACTTAACAATGAAAAAAACTTGTTAAGATTTTTCATCAAGTCATTTTTCTTCATTGCTTTGTAGGTTGTGAGGGAGCCTACCATTATCTAAACATTAGCTCAGCGTGATCCATTGGCTGTTGAATCCATGCATCAAGAACCAGTCCCTTCTGAGGACTCAATCCATGACGACCGTGGTTTAACTACAAATCTTCCAGTAGACAGCGAGTCGGGATATGAGGTTCCTCCTTTAGACATGGATCGTCGTGAGTTATGTCTCATGGTTCTTTGCCAATCTCCTCAAATTTTTACGTGCTATCGGTCTATCATCAAATGGATTTTCATGCACCATCCTCAAACTTTTACAACTGACTGTGTACATTCCAACGTGTTGGTGATGAACCATAGGCTGCAAGGTCTGGAGGCCGTTATTTCTAAGATCGTCAATACTCTAACGCCCAACCTCACTAGATCACTCATCAATCATCATCTAAGAAGTTTAAAGGAGATGGGAAATAATCTCTTCTAACTGAATTGGCTGATTAGCCATTTGAAACTTCTGAAGAGGCATCAGTTGGAAAGCCAAAGGGAACTCTATCTTAAATACGTAGAGGGCCAATGGTCTGAAGATAAAAGTCTAGTAGAGTTGTCCCCTTTATTATTAGTAGTTAAGGATGGGGTGAGGACAGTCGAAGAAGTTTTTCAAACACCAAGTTGGAATGAGAAACTATTTTAATCGAATGGGTGCAAGGGAAGACTAGGCTGGATTGCTGCTTAGAAAATGTGTTTTGAAGCTTCTTTGATATTTCCTAGGGACTTCTTCTCCCAACCTGATCTATGGTTTCTTCTGGGCTAGAAGTCCTATATCTTGTATTTAACAACCTCCTCTTTATTGATTCCAGATGTAATTCTTGGGCAATAGTTCCTAATTTTTTAATAATCTTTACAAGTCATATCAATGAAAGATATAGTATTTTGTCATCATATGATATTCTGTTGCAACGCTCTTATTTATTGCAAAGTTTAAAATCTTATAATTTACAAGCAAACTCCTTTCTCATCTTATTACAAAAGAAACAACTTATACAACGAAGTGCAACGAAGTGCAACGAAGTGCAACATAACATAAAAGAAAAAAAATTCTAACTAAGGTCACTCGCCTAAACATGATAAACTTTCAACCACTTGTTATTAATTTTGAAGGCTTTATCTTCTTACATCTTAGAAATTAAACAATAAACTGAATCGTGAGCCTCATTTACAATGAAAGGTCCCTCCCACTTTACAACAAATTTAGGCAATGGGAGCCCTCGAATGTGCTTTACTACTTCTTTCAAAACTAGGTCCCATTCCATAAATTTTATTGGCCTCACTAAGTTGTCATATGCCCTAGACATCTACTTCGTGTAAATCTAAAAGTGTCACATCGTATTATTTTCGTGCTCATCCAGTGATTCGAACTATACATGTCTGCTCTGAGGGAGTATGCTGCTTCACACGGCATATCGGGCCAAAGGAACCTCCAGTTCTACTAAAAAAAATTCTTTAGACCCAAACACAAGAGAGAATAATGTGTATCCTATAGGTTTCCTTTTCGTCATTTAATAGTCCCATGGGACTGCTGGAATCTTGTCAGCCCACGATCCTGCGAAATTTTCCATCATTTTGGCCAAGATGTTGACCAAAATTTTTTTAGTCACTTCGGCTTGGTCGTTGCCCTTAGGATATGCCACCGTTGAGGTATGATGGATGATGGAGTATTTATCTGTAAGAATCATTACTTCTTTGTTGGCGAATGGGGTCCCGTTATCAGAGAGGATAACCTTTAGGATCTCAAACCTACAAATGATGTACTCCCTGATGAAATTAACCACCACACCTACAGTTTCTCTTTTAAGTGATATTACCTCAGCCCACTTTAGAAAAAACTCTGTTGCCATGAGTATCCAAATATTTCCCCTCGAAGATGGGTGTATTTCCCCTACTAGGTCAAACGTCCAAGTGTGGAATAGGTAAGGAGTGTCTAAAGAATGTAAGTCCACCAACGGAGCATGGATCATGTTTCCATGCAGGTGGCAGGCCTTGCATTTTCATACAAACTCAGTAGATTCTTTCTCAATAGTTGGCCAATAATAACCCAAAGTCATTAGTTGGTCATATAGCTTTACTCCTCCAATGTGAGATGGATCGTCAGATAGTTTCAAATTTTTTGTTGCCTCTTCCTTCGTGATGCATATCAATAGTCTGTTGAAGTACGCCGTTCGATAGAGTTCATCATCCTGGACATAAAAATATGGGGCCCTTCGCTTGAGTCCCGTTACGTCTATTTTATCCAAAAGCAAAACTTTATCTTTTATAAAATTGGTGTAAGATTAAAGAACGCACATGATGAACAGTACGAAATAAATAAAATCCATCTATACATAAGAATTTAGATGGAATGGTACTTCTGGCCAACGATGAAGCAGGACGCAACAGAGTTAAAATGAAGGTGCGATAAATGTCGACTCTTCTTTCAGGCAGTTGAGTGCCACTTCGTCTTTTATAAAATTGATTTAAGGATGCCTCTAGTCTACTTAAGTTTCAATGAAGTGGAACTCAACTACTTGAAAGAAGAGTTGACATTTATCGCACCTTCATTTTAACTCTGTTGCGTCCTACTTCATCGTTGTCCAGAAGTACCCCCCTCTGAATTCTTCTGTATAGATGGATTTTAGTTATTTTATAGTGTTCATCATGTGCCTTCTTTAATCTTTATTCTACTTCTTCTGGCCCAACACATCTCGATAACCATCCTCCCACGTTCTTGAAGTAAAGGCTTCCCTGATTGGAAAAGTACTGCGCTAGATCTTTCAGTTCCATCTTGCCTTCCCCGAACTTCAACTGCTTCCTAATCTCTCCCCTCCAATCCTAATCGTCTTCCATTGGCAAGTTCGATTGTACGAGCGAGGGGGTTATTCATTGTTGTATCACCATAGTAGTTGTATCGATTTTCATAGCCAGCTTTAGCATAGGCTTCAGCATACCTATTCATCCTTCTAGGTTGCCTTCTTATCTTGACCTCGTGGATCTAGTTGATCAGTCATTGGATGATCATTCTATAAGGTTCTACGTTGAGGTGCTTCAACGCCTATTCCCAGTTCACTTGTTGAACCACTAAGTTATAATCTCCTTTCATCCATAAATAACGAATTTCCCTACAGAGGGACTCTAACAACTCCAGTACCAATGCTTCATACTCCTCTTCATTGTTAGAGTAAGGAAATCCAACTTGTATAAAAAGCCAAATTATTCCTTCCTTTTAGAAAGGATAACCCTTACCCCTCCCTTATTTTTCGTCGAAGAACCATCAAACTTCATCGTCCAGTCTTCAAGGTTCATCCAGAAAATTTTCATGCAAGTCATCCCCTAGAATGCTCTCTCGAGGTGGCTTAAATATTCCAGATGAGAAAATCACTAATAGATCTGCATACGTCTGGCTCTTGATCCCGCGAGAGACCACACATTTCAAATTATATTCTAAAAGGATGAGGAACCACCTAGCTACCCTTCCAATCATAATAGTTCTTTCCAATAAAAACTTAATTGGGTCACATTTTTTCACAATATGGATTGTGAAAGATAACACGTATGTCTAAGTTTTTGTGCTACAAACACCAAGGCTAAATAATGTCTTTCTATACTAATATACCTTGCCTCTGATCCAAGTATGATCATTGTCCAGTAGTAGATTATTCTCTCTTGCCCATCGATTTCCTATGCCAGAAGAGCTCTAACAGAACTCCAACAAACCTCGTTATAGATGTGAGGTAGAGTTGAAACGATATGCCTACTCTAGGAAGTAATATCATTTGTGGAGAAGTGATATGCTTCTTTAACTTGGTCAAAGATTCTTGGGAGGAAAGCCATATCTATCAATAGTCTTCAACTCAGGTCTGATCAAAGTCTATATGCCCAAACAAAACCAAACACTATAACGGAAGGTCCAAGACTCGATGATCATAAGAAGCAGCCCTGTGGCATATGTGTAGAAACCATAACCTTGCAAAAGAGAAACAAAGTTGCATACAATAGCATATACCAAAGTACAGGGGTCACTGATATGGGAAACATAAAATAAACTATACAACAAAGTTATTAAAATTAAAAGCATCAATGTGACAACAAAAGTGTCACCTATCATTTGCATTGAATAAACTCATGATTCCTAAAGAAATAGAGCATCACTAGAGACTTAGAGGAGGTTATATCAATCACATATTGTGTTTTCACATTATCACGTAAGTTGTTAACTATCATTTTCTTAGGACTATTCATAATGGTCATTACGACAACTATGAAATTGAAAATTATCATCAAGCTGGAGACCTATTACTCTCACTCTTGCATCGTTCTCGTCAATGTGCAATTCTTCTTCACAATCATTATATATGCGGGGCAGAATCAATGGGAAGGTGAAATTCAAAAATTAAATGAGATATCAATAAATTAGTATGAATGACAAACAGTTATGAAGATGAGAAGCGATATTAAGAGCACGGAGTGTTTTAAGAGTATTCAAAATCAAGATATCAGACACACATAAATGATTGAGGTTAATGAAGGTGATTTATCTCCCAGTGTTAGTGATATACCTGACCAAGAATATAATGCAACTACTGAACACCTATATGCTATAGATGGTGATATGGATGATAAAGATTTTTCCCCTATTATTGAAGAGCTCATAATGTCTTTGTGGTGAAAATTAAACTCAACACAAAATAACATGCAAGGCCAATCACCAGAATAAATAAAGAATTTGAAAGAATTGTAATCACACACAACAAAAGATATACGTGGTTCAGCAAGAAGGCCTATGTCCACGGTGGTGCTCTCATTATTTTATTTCTCTTTACTTCGAGGGAGTGTTTTTACAAATTGCATGTCGCTTGCCCCGGGCTGGGGGTTTTATTTATACATATCTTTTTCAGAGAGTGGGAGTGTGGGACTCCTCCACGTTATCCCATAATACCTAGAATATCTCCTTGAGAGATTTTAGGAATTTCATATGTCACAACTGAATCATCTATAGTGCGAGGCCCCTAGACTTTGGGCCGAACTTAATTGGGCTACTCGTCTGGGCCGAAATAACTAATCGAGGTACCCATAATTGCCCCTAAAAATTTTGGGTCACAATTTGGGCTCAATAATTTTAAATGAATGTCTTAATGGCACTTTTGTGAATCGTGCAACATCTTGGGATTGAAGCGCCCTTCCCTAATCGATTTAGGCGAAAGATTACTTCATTTTCCATGCGTTATGATTAGAAAGGTTTAAATCATCTTGGAGAGGTCATTCCCTGAACGTCGCTTCAGATTTCTTCGCATTCTCTAGATTTCTCCCAAATTTCACTATTACTTTCTCACTTCCAGGTCTCGTCCTTCATCTTCAAGATTCTTTCTTATCTTCTCATCATCCCTGCCTACGACTTTGCATTGTCACAAGACGACTCTTACTTCGTAAGTCCTTTTCACTTCTTATTTTTTTCTTTTTCTGCTGGAATTCTTCATATTCGATATTAGGGTTTCTCTTTTCTGATGATGAAAATAGGCAATAGGTCGATAACTAAGTTCAGGAAATTTTACAATATTCCAAACTGGGTAGACATTTAATGTGCCCATGTTCCTCGTAATGTCAGAGACATTGAGTATGGGCAATGGATACATGTTCTTTTGTTATCCAAGGGGGTCTTACTTTCCCCCCAAATCACTTATTTTTTCACTTTTTTAGTTACTTCGATATAGTTCCTGCACAGTGCTCACCAAATGTTTGGAAAATTATCAATGGTGTGCATAGAATTAATCAACTCTATGGCACCAATCTAGGGCTTACTGAAATCTGCTATTGTTATTCTTTTTCTCTAAGAAGCTCTGGTCTTCTTTACCTCAAAGCTAGGAGTCCTGATAGGGTATTGGTAGTAAATCTACCTGATTCCCACAAGGACTACTGGCATGAGGGGTTTATTGCTAGAAATGGCCAGTTCCCTCCCCATACTGAAGGGTCGAGGTCTGGGAGATAAGTGATTCCCTTTTATGGGGAGGAATATATAGGTAGGCATAGTTCTTATTTTGCTCATGGATCCCCTATTAATGTATGGTCTTTATCGCATCTATCTCTCTTTCTTTTTTCAGTGAATACAAAGAACTCAGAACCTGCTCTTCACGAGATTCGAGCTGCTGAGATGGTTAAGGCTTGGAAAATTAAGGAACTCTTAACTAACAGTGACCATCCTCGATCAGCTGAATTTCTTCTGGAATACAAGAACATTGGGTCCAGTTTCATCGCACGACTTGTGGATGTCATTCCTCAGCTAGACATCACAAAAGAGGTTGATATCGACCCATTCCAATTAGACGAGGAGGAAATCATCTCTGGTGAGGAGAGCGAGGGGGCTAATAGGGGTGGTACTGAAGGTGATTACAGTGAGGAGATCTCAAGCAGCGAAGAGTCTTCCAGCTCGGAGGAGGGTTTAGAGGCTCATGAGTCTTTAGGGGATTCAAGTAGATCCAGCGAGGAAGATATGGCTCCTCTTAGGAAGAATTTCATTAGAGATAATGATAAAGACAACGTGCTTCTTTCTCACCTGTTGAAGAAGAAGAAATTTGGGGGGGGGGGGGGATGCTACCAATGGGTCCCAAACTGTTGCTCATGAGCAAGAGAGAAAGAACAAAGAGGAGTAAGTGGTGAGAGAGAGGGTGAGAAAGAAGGAAGAGGAGAAGAAGAAGTTAGAAGAGAGAAAGAGGATAGAGAGGGAAAGGAAGGAGAGGGAAGAAGAGAAGAGGAGAGAAGAGGTTAGGATAAAGGTGGGGCAGTCTATGGTGCTCGTGTCTGCTCTGGCTGAGGGGAATTCTGTTGCTCTTACCCCTCAGTTAGCTTCAACGGTGCTTGAGAGGGAAGTACTGCCAGCTGATCGCCAGAGGTGAAAAAATATAGGAATCAACCAGTTAGCCCTGAAGGCGAGTCAGGGGCTAGACTTGGTAAGATTTTTTTCACTTTTCTTCTCTTGCAATGCCTCTTTTAATGCTTTCTCTGCTGATGTTTTCCTTTTCTTTGATGTTTGTTTCTAATTTCACTGTCCTCTATCACAGCCGCGACTAGCTGGCGAGGAAAAATGCTGAGCTGGAAAGGAAAAATACCGAACTGGAGGCCAGCTTGAAGACTACTAGTTCTACTCAAAAGCCTTCTGACCTCACCTTAGCCCAAGCCAACAAAGTGAAGGAGGCGGCGACTAAGGAGCTCGAAGAGCTGAGGCAGTCCTATGACTTGGTCTGCGCAGGCAAGCTAGCCGTGGTAGAGGAGAACAAGGTGCTTACTGGGAAGGTGAATAAAGTGGAATCTTAGGCGGACACCCTCAAAAAGAGATTGTACAATGTTGGATGGGTCACAGCGTACGAGGATGCTGAGGCCCAGATTGGTTATATTGGTTGTCTCGACTTTAAGAAGGTTTGGGACAAGGCCTTACTTGCTACCGAGGTGGATATTGACTCCACCCACTTTGATGAGCACGACCCAGGTCCCAAGCCTATCGTAGATGAGGTGCCTCTCCCTGCTACCAATGAAGGTACCCCTGTTGTTTTGACCTTCGCTGCAGATACTCCCCTTGAACAGGGGAGGGCGATTTCTACGTCTGAGGGAGTTGTTCCTGGAGCTGTTGTAGATAAGGGGAAGCAACTAGCGACCTCAGAGCAGACTGAGGTTGCCAGCTAGTCTTCTTTGGGGAACTCTTTATATTTGTTGTATTTTAGTTACTCTTTCTATTCGTTGATGTACTCTAAACCTTTTTCAAATGAAATGAAATTGAATTCCCTTTTGCGTACTAATTTATTTTATCTTTTTTTTTAATTCTTTTATGGTTTGTAGCTCATCGATGTTGAGGATTATATTCCTGCTACCTCTCAGTTAGGAAAAATTCTTGGACCTTATGCGAGAAATCAAGATCGGAGAACCTTTCGTAAGTATCTACAAGTCTCTTCAGTAAAGGAATAGGGAGTATAAGGACCAATCAGAGCTCGTTGCCAAGATAAAGGGCAGGATCTAAGAGATGGAGGGAATTGGCACTTCTATTCAAGAAGAGATGGATGGTCTGAAGGCTAACTTTCGGGATGCCTCTGAGGTTAATCAGGTTGGAGAGGTACTTCAATGAGAGAACGATGCTCTGAGGAGAGAAGTCTCACGACTCAGGGAGAATGCACCTAGAACTTCTCCTTGAGTTCTACGTGGTTCCTCTTCATCGGTTGGACCGTGAGATGGTATTGATGACAGAGGCTCAGCTAGGGAGATTGACAAGCTTCGAGGCGATGTTCGTTGGGCATACGTGACAGCTTCCAGTCTTCAAGGAGAAGTTACCTTGCTGAGTCATCTGTTCAAGAAAGGTCCTCGGCGAGTGTGGGATGATGGTTATGATCAAGATTGGACCGATGCTCCGACGAAGTTGGGGGAAGTTTAAGAGTTATCCTTTATTAGGGGATGGTTGAGTGCTCTTAGGGAGTTGCAGGTCCTTAGGATCTTTATCCTTTGGTATCGTCATGAGATCTCCCCCTCAACTTTGATGCCTTACCCATTCAGGACAGATGATCAGTGGGTCCCCATAGATGCTATACCCAGGCAACTATTGGAGCCAGATTTAAAGGAAGTCGAGGAGGAATTAGCTCCTCACCCAGATGATGGCCAAGGAACACAAGTGGATGACTATCTTTCTCAGAGACCTAATCCTCATTAGGATTTATTTTATTCAGCACATGTAACTATGTATATGCAATAATGTAATATAATAATTATGTTTTAGGCGATTCGCCGACTAAAAACGTGTATTTTTTACTTCAGTGATTTCTTGTTCGACTATCTTGGGCTCTTCTTAGCTTACTAGATTTGATATAGGCGGAGTTATTTTATTGAGTGAGTATCCCCCCAGTCCAGTATGCTTATAAGATACCATTCTGCCTCATTTTACCTATTAGGTTGTGTCGTCACTCCCTTAGGCCTAAGTGTGGCAATGGCGAGGACACACCTGGTGTTGGATGTTCTATCCGAGCAGGTTTTTTGAGACAAACATAGTTTTATAACCAACCTGAGTTGGCCGAGGTGCCTAAGGGTCCCCTGTAGGGCTTCATATATTGATGGGGAAATGCTTGGAGGTTATTTGTGTTTGATGAGGAAAACCTGAGGAGGGTAATACCCTACTTTTATATATTAATAGGAGAGCCTGTAACTTGGAAAATGTGCATAAATTATAAAGTATTTGAGAAAAAATCAACATTTTTTAGAATGCCACTGCCAAACAATCTTTTATTGATCAGAAATGAATTGCAAATTTCAACACTGTAATAAAAGATCAACATAGAAAATTAGAAGTATAATTTCTTTAAATTGGTTGCGTTCCAAGCTCGAGGTAGCTCCCTGCCCTCCAGCATTTCTAAGTGATAGGCTCTGTTGATGTAAAAAACTAGATTTGATCTAATTATTTTAATCACAGATAAAAATGAATAAATAAATATAAGACAATGGATTTTTAAAGTGGTTCAGCCTTAGGAGAATGGCCTACGTTCACTATTTTTGTATTGCTAACTGTTTGCCTAGAATTCTCAATAATTGGTTTACCAAGAGATCCGGCCTCCCTCTCTAATGAGGAGGTTATAATGTATTTATAGCCTTGAGGCTGTACATGTGAAAGGACAATGCGTTGTTATCTAGTAGGCATATACATCTGTACGATAATAATGAGTATTTAATGTGCAGTTGTCTTTTTGATTCTCTAGATTTGGATGCTCGGCACGCTACGTAGCTCAGACCGCTTAAGTTGCTCGGTACACTTGAGTTTCTCGGAGCTATGAGTTGCTCGGGGCGCTTACGCTGCTCGGTATGATTAAGTTTCTTAGAATGTATGTGTATTTGCCACGTGGTTGACACGTGTCTTCAGGTGATTGGTCCATGCCAGTAGACTAAATTTGGTATCAACAGAAGCCCCCAATGCTTCACAGTTGAGGTTGAAGGAGAGTGTGGAACATTTTGTTTGAAAACTTCTTGGATTACTGGTCTTCATGGATTTTAGGAAAATTTTCCCTGTAAAAAATTCCTTTTTAAGCGCACAATATCAAGCTTCATAAATATTTTGAATTTTCACGATCGCATCGATATTTGTGCCCTTTTCTTCTTTTAGTCGTCGAAAATGCAAACGTCTTTCCTTATAATCATTCTTTTTCTCTATTCCCAAGGTAAAGTATTTAAGTGTGACAGAAATTCTATCATTTTTCACTTTTTAAATCTGTATCTTTGAACTCTTCATCTTCTCTTTATCCTGTGCCTTCATTCCTTCCATCGTTCATTGACAATTGATCTCTATTTTCTCTGTAAGATTTTCTTCCTTCCTCTCTATTTTGTTTATTCACCATGGTTTATCCTGTGGAATCGTTAGATAAATTTCGGTCTGAGTTCTCAATCCCTTCATGGGCTGTCTTGGAAGAAATTTTTGGTCCTTCTGATTATTTTTCTTTGGCTGAGGGACATTGGTTCCCAAGTCTTTTTGTAGCCGAATGTGGCTTTTCATTCTCGCCAAATCCCCTCTGTTTGGATTTTTGCCAATATTTTGATGTTGTACCAGCAAGAGTGGGTCCAAACACATGGAGGATAGTTAATGGTGTAAATAGGTTGAATCAACTTCATGGAACCCGTTTAGGGATTCAAGAGATTATGTATTGCTACAGATGGGTTACCAGTGACAGTACTTTCTATTTAAAAACTAAGTTTTTGAATAGCGTGTTAGTTGTCAATCTTCCTGATGCCAATAGGAATTATTTTAATCATAGGGTTGTGATGAAAAATTGGCAACACCCTCCATTAAATGGAGATGATGTATACCAAGGTCCCAGGTGTCCACTTTATGGCAATAGGATAGGTTGTTTTTATTTTTGAAATCTTATTTTCTTTGTATTTGATAAAATTCATCGCTGACATTTGATTTTTGTTTATTACAGTTGGCAGTAAAAGAAAACCTCCAAATTAAATTGATGTTAATATAAAGCATTTAAAACTTATCTGGAGCTTGCACCAATATGTTGCTGAGGAGTATATTAGATCTGCATCTTACTTGTTGTAATATAAAATCTACACTTCATCTTTCACTGCTCGTCCTCGTCCAGTGGTGGTTGATCTTGACCAAGTACCATCCTCTGAGACGAGTGTGGAAGGTTCTTCTTTTGAATCGAATATTCCTATCACTAATCCGATGAAGAAGAGAAGAGCTCCTGCATTTTTTGACAACTCTGCCTCTATCAATGTGGAGGCAAAGAAAAGTAAGAAAGATATCCCAGAAGAAGGGACAAGGACTATAGATTTACCCCCTCCTACTGTTGCCAAGGAAGCTGGCAAGAAGCGCCCTGTGGCTCCGATTAAGACTGTTGTTATATCTCCTTCGAGCGATGTTATTGTCATTTCACCAATAAAGACAACATCCTTAAATGAAAATGTTCTTTCTCCTCTAAGGACATTAAAAAGAGTTTCTTCTGAGAAACCTACTGAACCTATCTCTCAACCTTTAAATATTAAAGGTAGTGATCCCACTCTTGTTCCTCTGAGCTCTGTTGTGGGCTTGGTAAGATCTTGAACTGTCCCGGAGGTCCAAGGCATTGAAGATACTCTTTATCGTGAGATAATTACTACTCTAGCTACTCAACACATTGCATCAGTAAGTATTATTAGCCTGAGTCTTTTGCTTTCTAATATTATGTTCATCCATTGACTTAAAGCTCTTTCTTTTTTCATCTGGTAACATGCTTCAATAGCATTTTGAAGGAAGATGAAGATATCAGGTCTTCAAGCTCCTCGAGTGGAGTAGAGGAAGCTTTTGTTGGGATGACCCAATCTTTGAAAGATTCTCGTCAAAAGTACGAGGAAGATAAGGGTTCTTGGGAGAAGCAATTAAATCAGTTGAGCTAGACAGAGATCAAGCTGTGAAAGCCTCCAAGTAATTGGAGAAGAAGTTAAAGGAGTTTGAACAGAGCAACAAGGAGCTTGAGGTTAATCTTAAGTCTGCTGAAGAGAAAGTTGTTAAACTTCAAGATGTTGAGCGACAGAAAACGAAGGTGGAAGAAAAGTTGAAGTCTGTCGAGGATTTCCTTAGGTAAAGGACCTCCTCGGAGAAGGCAAAAAGGAAAGCTACAGTTAAAAAGTCCTTCAGTGCTGGTTGGTACAAAGGCTGGAATAAGGTTTTGGCCGTCATGTCTTCTCAAATAGAGTATGCAGGTGTCAAATATTTTAGGGATGGATGGGTAGCAACCTTGCAGGAGATGAAGGTTGCTGAGAATTCTGAGTTATTCTAGCAGCACACTCATGGCCCTCCTCCCTCTCTTGGAGAAGAATAAGAAGATAAAGCTGCTTCAGATGAATCTTCTATGATGACTGGAGATCAGGTCCCTACTATTCATGTTGTTCAACCTTCCGAGCAACTCCAATCGATCAGCACTTCTGCCGAGCAGCTACCATTATCCTCCGAGCAACCATCCCCTTCATCAAAACCTTCTGAGGAAGTCGTAGGAAACAAGGAGAAGGTGTAAAGTTGTTCATTTTTTTTTTTTTATGTTTTCTTGAATGTAACTTGGAACTATGTATCTCCTCTTATGGTGAATAAAAAATCGAACTTTGGTTGTTCTTCTTGAATTTCGCTTTTACTTGATCTGTCTACATCATTATTGATTCTTTTTATTTCTTCTCTTTGCTAGTTTATGGACAGGATGGAGCTCTTATCAGCTCATGATACAGAATTGATGAAGAAATGCAATGACTATTTTAAAGTTGGTCATGCGGATCTTAATGAGGCCCAAATCATTGATATCCTTGGTTTAGATGCTTTTGACCGAGCAGTTGAAGCTTACCAATACTTGAAGTGCTTACTTGATCGTGTTGTGTCCAACAATGTGGCCTACTATGAAATGATTGAAGACCTTCAAGGAACGATCGAGGAACTTCAATAATAATATAAAGAATCCACTACCCTTTTGCATCAAGGATATGAGAAAAAATATCAACAATTGAGTGCTGACAAAGGGTATGACAAATTCATCTCTGCTCATGAGAAGAAGGAGAGTGTTCTAAAGCTTGAAGTTGAAGAGCACAGGCATATTGCCAAGTTGTTGGAGCAGGAGAACATTGATTTGCAAGAGGAAATAAAGAAACTCTAATCTGCTGCTTCTTCCTCGGGAGCCTTGGTCCCAGTAAATGATGATGGTTTTTCATTTCTGGAAGTAGAAAATGCTAACTTAAGGGATGAGTTAGAAACCTTGAAACGAGTTGGACCCTCCTCATCTACTCGTGGACGAGCAAGATCTTCTTGTGGACGAGCAAGGGCTGTCGGGTCACCATTGAAGAAGAAAGAATGCAGTCGGCTTTAGAGAATCAATTCGTTCAGTTAATGGCGAAGAACCAAGCCTTGGAAAAAATGTCTAAGAAGATTCTAAACTTCACTGAACAACTCTCTAATCAAAGCTCCGCTCTGGAAAGTAAAGAAATTCTAGTGAAGAAACTCTACGAGAAACTTGAGAGGTTAACTTATCGGTTCCACCAGCAGCACAGGGAATTTTGGATGGCTTGGTATAATGAATCTCTTGAAAAACGTCGCTAATGCCGTTTAATACAAGATTAAACTGTATAAGCAACTCCGAGATGTTTGTTGAAGAAACTCTTTTCTTTTGAAAATAAAAATTATAAACAAGATGTGTTTACAAAGAAACTTATGTACGAGAGTAATTAAGACTGTGTAATCAGTTTTTAAGACTAAGGCAGTTTCAAAAATTCAGCACACTTATAGAATGAGATGAGTAGATGAAGATAATCAACACACAGTTTTTAACGTGGTAAAACCTCTCCCAACAGAGGAAACATCCACGGTGACTTCTAAGTCACAAAAGTAAAAATCCACTAATAACAAATAATAGTTACAAACAATACAACATGCAAGCACACAAATCAACCTATTCTAAGTTTAGGAATATACCCCACTTGGTGTCCTTCTAACTTCTCATAGATCTGATTTGTTGATGATGTTCTTCCAGTTTGCTAACTTCCTTTGCTTTAGCTTCCTTATGTCGACTCAATGATCTCTGATCTTATACATAACACTTCCAGTGTAGTAGTGTGTTAAGTGTTTGTGTAGTGATTCCTACCAACATGCATGAACTCACACACACTTAGATTTACAGACAGTCCTAGTAAATTACATATAAAGACTATATGCAGTGATTTTAGTTTATTTCTTTCTCACAGAACTTGAACCCTTTTTGACCTTTAAATATAACCCAGATTCCACGGATATCTTGCTTTTAAAATCGGTCAAGATCTTAATCAATCTCTTTTTGAAAACATTTGTGAGATTGAAAATCTCCAAGTGTGAATCCAACTAGGTCAGGGTTAAGTTTCGTAAGAATAGAAACCACAAAATATTTTCAAAACTAAATCAGTAAAGATTTTCTTAAATCAAGTAGTAAATATGCAGATCTAGTGAAAATGTAACATGCAGAGTGTAGATCTAAAGTTTCTATGAAAAAGAAATAAGATCTTCACACGAATGTTTAAGTTGTGAACAAGATCAAAGACAAGGAGGTTACAGCTTCGATATGAACAAACCACTCTCTCTCTCTCAAACACTCAGGGTTGTGTTTGGGGTTGAATATACGAAGGTTTGTTTAAGAGTTGAAGTGTTTAGGGTTAGGGTTAGGGCTTAGCTAACAGTTTTCCTTTCTCTCTCTTCTCTCTTTTCTTTTCTCTCTTCTCTCTCACTTCTCTCTTATTTTTTTTTTCTCTCAGAAAGACGAATGCCCAAAAGTCTTCTAAGGCTGAGAAGTGGAGGGTATTTATAGGGATGAGGGAAGGTTCTGGATGTTCGAGGGAAATCAAGGGCTGAGATCAAGTCTTGCAAACTTTGACTTGATCCAAAGGTTATAAAACAGCGGTGATTAAAAATGATTGTGATTGGTTCATATGGATAGCACCGGGATTAACTAAGAACACATGCAGACCCTCGATTAGGAATGATCCAACGTTCAGCAATCAACCATCCAACCTTCTCACATAACAAACACAAATAGGTACACCCGGAGGATGACAAGTGTTGACATATGAGAGGCTCACACATGCGCGTCCAAAGTAATTACAGAAGGTACCCTGAAGTCTCTAGCGCTTTGAGATTCTACCCAACCAAACATTCGAGTGAGAAATGAAGTTTACAAAATAGAATATTAACCCCACAAATTTTATAATCCCACTTTATTAATAAAAACATTTATTTAAAAATGTTTAAAAAATATTTAAAAATTCTCAAAAAATTATTAAAGCTCCAATTCAAGGGGAATTAAACACACACTCAATTTTAAGCAATATGAACACATGTATGCACTTCTAATTGTGTGTAGTGTGATTCAATTTATAACTTCATGGATCATTGAAGAGGATTAGAGAGATAAGATCTGAGGCTCTTTGGATTCTAAGTTGGAGAACCAATTTTGTCACTATTTCCAAACTAGTTGAACACTTATACAGTATAGACTTAAGCAAGTCAAAGGTATAAGGTGCTTCATCTCTGTACCATCTCGATGCTCGATTGCAGCAGTCAAATAATGAGGGATATAAGCAGGGTTGGTTAAATGTCTTGTGTGTGCTAAAATTGGAGCAGGGCCACTACTTATGGGATTATTATGATCCTGGAGTGCTCGATTTTCCCGTGCCTCCTTTTAAGCTTGATATTAGTTGGATTCCTACTCGTGCAATTCCTCAATGCTTGATTTCCAAGTATCTCGACGATTACAGTCTTCATGCTAACTTTGAGATATCTCGCCCAGAGCACTTGCTTGATTGGCCGTCCATAATGAATGTTCGAATGCTGTGAGATGTAAACTTTATAAATTCTCCTTATGCATTAGATGATCCTCCAGTCAGGGTAGAACCTGTTTCAAAAGCAGAGGGGAAAAAACCCATAGAGTAGGATATTCTTATGTAATGAATCATACTTTTCACATCATATGTAATTTTACTTGATTTGAATGAAGAAATTTTTAGTCTTTTGCCATTTCATTTTCTTCTGAAATAATTTGTAGAATGTCCTTGATTGTTGGTTGGTAAATATATATGCATATGCTATACTTATCCCATTTGTTATTTGATTATAGTGACCTGTCACTCTTTGGGCCTAAGCAATGGAATGATTTGCATCCCATATTCCTGCTTAGTTGTAGTAATCTCGTATGGATTACTTTGTTGCCTAGACAGTGGATGCCCCGAGAGGTCGTCCAGCTTCTTGCCTAGTTTGGTACCAACCAACCGGAGTTGGTGGTTATTGATTTATCGACCAATCGAAGTTGGTGGTAATTAATTTTCTTACCAACCAAAGTTGGTGGTATAAATTTCCCGACCAACCGGAGTGGTGGTAATTGAATTGCCAACCAACTGGAGTTGGTGATATTAAGTTCCCGACCAACTGGAGTTGGTGGTATGTTTCTCTGAATTTGAATTTGTGTAGTGTATAGCACTAATATTCCGAAAAAATTTCAACAAAGAAAGAAAATGGGTGAAACATCACTTTATTCATATTGAAGAAACTGCATTGCATAGGAATTTCAATTACTGATAATACTTGTGCAGATGCTCTGCATTCCATGCATTCTTAAATTCTTCTCCTTCCAAAGTTTCAATCCTGTATGTCCCTCGACGAACAACTTATGTTATTCTGCAGGGTCCATGCTAGTTAGCTTCCAGTTTGTTATGATTTTGGATCACTTTCTTCAGCACATAATCTCCTTCCCTCAAATCACAATTCTTCACTCTTTTGTTATAGAACAGAGTTGTTCGTTGTTGATATGCTGCATTCCTGATTGCTGCTTCTTCCCGAACTTCTTCGAGCATATCCAGGTCTAATCTTCTCATCAAGTCACTGACAGGAGAATTAAAATTAAGCACCCTATGCGTGGTTACACCCAATTCAGCAAGTATGACAACCTCACTCCCAAATGCCATCATTTATGGAGACTCTCTTGTCGCTGTTCGTGGTGTGGTACGATAAGCCCATAGCACAAAATGTAGCTCGTTAATCCAATTTCCCTTTTCATCATCCAGTCATTTTTTCAAACCATTCAGTAGCGTTCTGTTTGTCACCTCAGTTTTCCCATTGCTTTGGGGATGGCCTGGTGCAGAGTGGTGAAGCACCTTATACCTTTGACTTGCTTAAGTCTACATTGTATAAGTGCTCAACTAATTTGGAAATATTGACAAAATTGGTTGTCCATCCTAGAAACCAAAAAGCCTCAGAACCTATCTCTCTAATACTCTTCAAAGATCAATGATGGTATAAAATGAATCACACAACACACAATTAGAAGTGCATACATGTGCTAATATTGCCTAAAATTGAGTGTGTGTTTAATTCCCCTTGTATTGGAGCTTTAATAATTTTTTGGGAATTTTTTAATTATTTTTAAACCTTTTTAAATTTTTTTAAACATTTTTGAATAAATGTTTTTATTAATAAAATTGGTTTATAAAATTTGTGGGGTTTATATACTATTTTGGAAACTTCATTTTTCACTGAAATGTTTGGTTGGGTACGATCTCAAAGCGCTAGAGACTTCAGGGTGAGGTTTTGTAATTAGTTTGATGCGCGTGTGATAGCCTCTTACCAGCCAACACTTGTCATCCTTTTGGTGCGTTAGTTTGTGTTTGTTATGTGAGAGGTTAGCCAGGTGCATTGGTGATCGTTGGATCTTTCCTTATCAAGGGTCTGCATGCGTTCTTGGTTAATCCCAGTGAAAACCTTTTGAACCAATCAGAACCATCTTTATCCACCGCTGTTTTATAACCATAGGATCAGGTCAAACCTTGCAAGACTTCATCACAGCCATTGATTTGCCTCGATCATCCAGAACCTTCCACAGGCACTATATATACCCTTCACTTCTCAGCCTTAGAGAACTTTTGGTCATTCGTCTTTCTGAGAGAAAAAAATAAGAGAGAAGAGAGAAGTGAGAGAGAAGAGAGAAGAGGGAGAAAGAAAAACCTGTTAGCCAAACCCTAACCCTAACCCTAAACAGTTCACCTTCTCTGAAACAAACCTTCGCATATTCAAATCCAAACACAACCTGGGTGTGAGCGAGAGTTGTTTGTTCTTGTGTTGCTGTAACCTCGTGATCTTTAGATCTTGTACACAACTTAAACATTTGTGTGAAGATCTAGTTTCTTTTTCATAGAAACGTTAGATCTACATACTATATGTTACATTTTCACTAGATCTGCATTTTTTATACTTGATTTACGAAAATCTTACTTATTTGATTTTAAAATGTTTTATGGTTTCTTTTCTTACGAAACTTGATTCTGACCTAGTTGGATTCGCACTTGGAGGGTTTTCAATCTCATAAATGTTTTCAAAAGAGATTGATTAAGGTCTTGTCCGATTTCTGAAGCAAGATCTCCGTGGAATCTGGGTTATCTTTAAAGGTCAAAAGGATTTGAGTTCTGTGAGAAAGAAATAACTTAAAATCACTGCATATAGACTGTATATGTAATTTTTATAGGACTGTTTGTAAATATAAGTGTGTGTGAGTTCATGCATGTGTATAGGAATCAATTCACAACACTTAACACACTACTACACTGGAAGTGTTGTGTTTAAGATCTGAAATCATTGAGTCGACGTAAAGAAGCTGAAGCAAAGGAAGTTAGCAAACTGGAGGACATCATCAACAAATCAGATCTATCAGAAGTTAGAAGGAACCAAGGGGGTATATTCCTAAACTTAGAATAGGTTGATTTGTGTGCTTGCATGTTGTATAGTTTGTAACTAATTTTTGTTTTTAGTGGACTTTTATTTTTGTGACTTAGAAGTCACCGTGGATGTTTCCTCTGTTGGGAGAGGTTTTACCATGTTAAAATTGTTGTGTTGATTATCTTCATCTACTCATCTCATTCTCTAAGTGTGCTGAATTTTTGAAACTTCCTTAGTTTTAAAAACTGATTACACAATCTTAATTACTCTCGTACATAAGTTTCTTTGTAAACACATCTTGTTTATAATTTTTATTTTCAAAAGAAAAGGGTTTCTCCAACAAACATTCGGAGTTGCTTATACAGTTTAACCTTGTGTTAAACGGCATTAGCGACATTTTTCAATTGGTATCAGAGCCCTGTTAACTTTTTATTTCAAAGATCTTGTGTTTCTGAAATCGTTTTCTGAAAAACCTTACTATGGACGAGAAGAATGAAAGGTTTGGTAATCTGTCCAGACCTCCACTCTTTGATGGAAACAACTTCGCTTACTGGAAAGTAAGAATGGTTGCCTTCATCCAAGGGACTTTAGGAGATGATGTCTGGGATATTATCGAAAATGGATACACTTATCCTACTAAACCAGCCACTGAAGGAAGTGATGAGAGGGTAAAGAAAATCTTAAGTGAATTTACCCAAGAAGAAAAAACTATTTCTCGTAATAACAATAAAGGCAAGAATGCCATTTTTATGTCCATTAATGAGTATGAGTTCAAACGAATCTCATCTTGTGCCACTTCTAAGGAAGCTTGGGACACATTAATCACTGCTCATGAAGGAGACTCAAGAGTTAAAGCTGCTAAAACCCAAATGCTTATCCAGCAGTACAACTCTTTGATCATGACTGATTCTGAGTCTTTTGATGATTTTTACATGAACTTAACTGATATAGTCACTAAGTTGCATGCTAATGGTATTACTTATGATAGGAATGAAATTGTCTCTAAAATTCTAAGGTCATTACCACAAAAATTTGACAGTAAGAGGTATGCTATTGAGGAAATGAATGATCAAAACCTTACCCCTGAGTTACTCAGTAGCAAACTTAGGACTGTGGAAATGGAATTAGACTTTAAGAAACAATTGAATCATTCTCAAAGAAAACAACCTAACTCTAACTTGAGTTTTGCCTCTAAGATACCCAAACTTGAGTCTAATTTGACCAACTCTGACTCTGATGAGGAGTGTGATATAGACAAACTAGATAATCAGATTGCCTTAATGTCTAAACAATTTAAGAAAATTGTCAAATTTCGAAACAAACAGGCTACTAAACAAGGCAAGCCTAATTATCCTACTCTGTCTAATCCCAAACCTCATGAGAGAGGACTTGACAAACATCCTAAGGACAACAATTCCAGACCCACTAGAGACCTTAAAAAGATTGAATGTTTTAGATGTGGGAAACTAGGTCACATTGCACACGACTGCAGAGTTAATCTGAATAAAGCCAACACACACAATAGAGACAATGTCTGTAAAACTTGGAATGATTCAAGTGACTCTGATGAAGAGGAACTTGAGTCATCTAATGTACTTGACCCTTGCATGTCTTTTTATGCTAAGATCATTTACAATAATGATACTCATGTGTGTGATAATGATGCTCCTACTTCTGCTTGTGTGAATACTGCTTTAATTGGCCTAGATGCTTTATTGTCTGAAAATGTTGCTAGTTCTAGTTCCGTGTGTGTGAGTCAAAGTGATCTCGATAATGACGATGCAAATGGGTGCGTGAGTACTAAAACTGAATCGTTAGGGGTCACTACACACACTTCACTTAGCGACTCAGACACAGATGACCTCCCAGATATCCATACCTTGTATGCTAAAACTCTTAAAAAAGGCACTAGATTGGAGAAGACTGTTAGAGACCTGACTAAGAAATTAGATGATCTAAGTCTTATTGTAAAGTTGAATGATGAAGAGTACACTAACCAGTGTCTGACTCATCAATCTGAAATTGAAACTTTTGATCAAAAATTAAAAGAGTTGACTAAAACTAATGAAATTTTGGAAATGAAATATAAGGGAACAGTATTAGAATTGGAGGAAGCAAAAACAAAGATAGCTACTGTTTTCAAAAAGTTTTCTAAGTTTGAAAACAATTCAAATTGCTTTACTGACTTTGTTGTTGACTCCAAGACCAATTCTGATGACAGAACCGGTATTGGATTTTGCGCTAAGAACAAACCACAAACTACTAAACTTGAACCTATTAAGTTTGTGTCTGGGGGCAAAAGACCAATTGAAACATGTCCAGACTTTCATTTGATTAAAAATGAATTTGATAAAAAACAACAACAGAAAGACATTGGAGAGTCTAGTACTTCTAAGGCTGACACTGCTCTTAAGACTAAATACGTCTGTCCTTTGATCAGAAAGGCTGATTCTACCTATAAGACCATACCTCCTAGGAAGAACACTTCTGAACAGAATGTTGTCAAACCTATCTTTAGAAGTTTTCCTAAGGAAATTCATCCCTCAAGCAATCAATATTGCTCCTACTGTGACATTTATGGTCATTCCTTTGAAGGTTGTTATGCTAGACGTCTAAATACCCCTATTTACAACACTTCTGTCTACAAGAACTTTAACTATTCAAGGCAAAGTCGTAACAATTATGTCCTTCCAAGACAACCTGATAAGAACTCTAACTACAGAAATAGAAAGACCAAAACTAAGAGTTCATTTAAGAGAAAGGCTCCCATAAACTTTCCTAAACCAAAAGCTCAACTTTTTCACAACAATCAATTTGCTGCTCCACATGTTTTTTGACAAAAAGCTGTGTCTCGAAAATTTTATCAAATGAGAGCAAACTTACGCAAAATTAAGACTAGAGCTATTTGGGTTAGAAAAGATGATCTTTTACCACAAATGAAGTGTAACATTGTTATCACTGCCTTAAAAGCTGAACACACTTCATCTGGTTGGTATTTAGATTCAGGATGCTCCAAACATATGACCGGAGATGAAACCAAACTTTTAAACAAAACCAGATTTGCTGGTGGGAAAGTAGTTTTTGGTGATGGTGTTTCATCTCAGATCATAAGTAAAGGAACCCTAAAAGAAGAAGGAATGCCTGTTCTCGAAAATGTTCTGTTAGTTAAAGGCCTTAAAGCCAACCTCCTAAGTATATCACAATTTTGTGACTCTGACCATACTGTCACCTTTTCAAAGAACAATTGTAAAATTCTAAATGATAAAGGTGAATGCATTATTACAGGATTTAGAACACCTGACAATTGTTATACTGTCAAGACTAGTTCTGAAACTTGTAACATTGTCAGAATGGATGACAATGAGATCTGGCATAATCGTATGGGTCACTTAAGTTATGATATCCTGGGTAGATTGTCTAGTCAAGATATTGTTAGAGGTATTCCTAAAATTAAACCTATTTCCAGTGTTGTCTGTGGTCATTGCCAGGAAGGAAAAATAGTTAAGACTTCTCATAAAAAGGTTAAAGACATCCTCACCTCTAGACCTTTAGATCTCATCCATATGGACCTTATTGGTCCCTCTAGAACTGTTAGTCTTTGTGGACACAGTTATATCCTTGTCATGGTTGATGATTTCACACGATTCACTTGGGTTGCCTTCTTAAAACATAAATCTGACACGTTTCAGAATTTCTTGAAAATTCTCCTAAGAATCGAAAATGAGAAGGACACACAAGTCAATCGCATTCGTAGTGATAGAGGGGGAGAGTTCATAGACACAAGAATAGTTGAATATTGTGACTACAACGGTTACAAACATGAATTTAGTGCCCCTAAAACTCCTCAGCAGAATGGCATTGCTGAAAGGAAAAACCGAACTCTTCAAGAGATGACACGTGTCATGTTGCATGCCAAATCCCTACCTAAATACTTTTGGGTAGAATCCATTAGAACTGCCTGTCACATCACTAATAGGGTCTATCTTAGGAAAAACTCTAAACAAACCCCTTATGAGTTGTGGTACGATAAGAAGCCTAATTTGAAATACCTAAGAACCTTTGGAAGTCGGTGTTATGTCTGTAAAGATAGAGAACATCTGTCTAAATTTGAAACTCGTGGTGATAAAGCCATCTTCTTAGGATACTCTCCAAACAGTCGTGCTTATCGTATATACAATCTGCGTACTAAGGCTCTTATGGAATCGATAAATGTAATTGTAAGTGACACTATTGTCGAAAATAAGATATCTGAATCACCTATTGTGGTTGAATTTGAAAATGATTTCAAAACTGATTCACCAGAAATAGATGACTCATTACCTATTGAGAGTCCAGAAGTACTTGGCTGGGTATCTAAAGATCATCCCATTGACAACGTGGTCGGTAATCCTAATGAGCCAGTTCGTACTAGATCCCAATTAAGAAATTATGCTAATTACGCATGTTTCGTCTCCCTTGTGGAACCGAAAAATGTTAATGAAGCATTGAATGACACACACTGGATTTCTGCTATGCAGGAAGAACTTTTACAATTTGTCATTCACGATGTCTGGTATCTTGTACCTCGGCCTCAAAATAAAAATGTTATTGGAACACGTTGGATTTTCAAGAACAAATCTGATGAAAATGGGGTAATTATTAGAAACAAAGCTAGACTTGTTGCTTAAGGCTACTCTCAAATAGAAGGGATAGATTTCAGCGAGACATTTGCCCCTGTCACTCGTCTTGAATCTGTTCGATTTCTTTTCGCCATAGCGTGTTACTTAAAATTCACACTTTATCAAATGGATGTCAAATCTGCCTTCTTAAATGGGATTCTGTCCGAAGAGACATATGTAGAACAACCTAAAGGGTTCATTGATCCTAAATACCCTAACCTTGTCTTTCGTCTAAAAAAGGCTTTGTATGGCTTAAAACAAGCTCCTAGAGCTTGGTATGAATGCCTTTCCAACTTTTTGTTGGATAAGGGTTTTAAGAGAGGAGGAAATTACCAGACTCTATTTGTCAAACATTTTGACAGTAACATTATTATAGCCCAAGTCTATGTAGACGACATCATTTTTGGGTCAACTTCTTCATCCGAAGTTAAATCCTTTTCTGCTAGTATGCATAAGGAATTTCACATGTCCCTTATGGGGGAGCTACAACTCTTCTTAGGATTTCTAGTGAAACAGAATTCAGATGGTCTTTTTGTATCTCAAACCAAGTATGCCTTAGACCTTGTTAAGAAATTTGGCTTAGAAAATGCTAAAGTTGCCAAAACACCTATGAGTACTACTGTTAAATTATGTAAAGATGAAACTGGAAAGTCAGTTGATTCCACACTCTATCGTAGTATGATTGGTAGCCTACTCTACCTAACTGCCTCACGACCAGACATAATGTATGCTGTATGTCTCTGTTCTCGTTGCCAGAATAACCCTAAAGAGAGCCATTTATTGAGTGTAAAACGTATAATAAAGTACATAAAAGGCACTCTTAACCTTGGACTTAGGTACACTAAGGATACCTGTAGCACCATCATAGGGTATACTGATGCTGATTGGGCCGGTTGTACTGATGATAGTAAAAGTACATCAGGTGCCTGTTATTATGTCGGCAATAATTTAGTTGGTTGGAGTAGCAAAAAACAGAATTGCACATCTTTATCTACGGCTGAGTCCGAATATATAGCTGCAGGAAGTTGCTGTGCTCAATTGTTATGGATCAAACAGATGTTAAGTGATTATGGGATTAAAGAAGAACAATTACAATTGTATTGTGACAATCAAAGCGCCATTAACATATCTAAAAACCCGGTTCAACACTCGCGAACTAAACATATTAAAATAAGGCATCATTTTATTCGCGAACTTGTTGAAACTAAGGAATTAGAAATTCATTACCTGCCTACTGATCTGCAACTTGCAGACATGTTCACTAAACCTTTAGACTATAATAGATTTCTGTATTTGCGAAATTCTATAGGCATGGTTTGCGCTGATTAAACTCTAAAGACTTTTAGTTTTACCCTTTGTCCATTTGAGACAAAATGGGGGAGAAATTTGAGTTTTATGAGTTTCCTTTTGTTCACATTTCATCTAAACTGCTTGATCTTAGTGTGTATATTTACAGGAATCTCTTCTATTGATTATCTACCGCTTCTAGTGTAAAAGTTTGTAAATAGTTGAGTTATGTAATTTTTGACTTTCTAGGAATTGGGTAGATAGTATCTTTTGTATAGGACTAGGTTTTATTTTTTTTGGTTCCCTACGAGTTTTAAGCTAACTCAAAGGAGATTTTGTCTCATATTTCCAAAGGGGGAGATTGAAGCACCTTATACCTTTGACTTTCTTAAGTCTACATTGTATAAGTGCTCAACTAATTTGGAAATATTGACAAAATTGGTTGTCCATCCTAGAAACCAAAAAGCCTCAGAACCTATCTCTCTAATACTCTTCAAAGATCAATGATGGTATAAAATGAATCACACAACACATAATTATAAGTGCATACATGTGCTAATATTGCCTAAAATTGAGTGTGTGTTTAATTCCCCTTGTATTGGAGCTTTAATAATTTTTTGGGAATTTTTTAATTATTTTTAAACCTTTTTAAATTTTTTTAAACATTTTTGAATAAATGCTTTTATTAATAAAATTGGTTTATAAAATTTGTGGGGTTTATATACTATTTTGGAAACTTCATTTTTCACTGAAATGTTTGGTTGGGTACGATCTCAAAGCGCTAGAGACTTCAGGGTGAGGTTTTGTAATTAGTTTGATGCGCGTGTGAGAGCCTCTTACCAGCCAACACTTGTCATCCTTTTGGTGCGTTAGTTTGGGTTTGTTATGTGAGAGGTTGGCCAGGTGCATTGGTGATCGTTGGATCTTTCCTTATCAAGGGTCTGCATGCGTTCTTGGTTAATCCCAGTGCAAACCTTTTGAACCAATCAGAACCATCTTTATCCACCGTTGTTTTATAACCATAGGATCAGGTCAAACCTTGCAAGACTTCATCACAGCCATTGATTTGCCTCGATCATCCAGAACCTTCCCCAGGCACTATATATACCCTTCACTTTTCAGCCTTAGAGAACTTTTGGTCATTCGTCTTTCTGAGAGAAAAAAATAAGAGAGAAGAGAGAAGTGAGAGAGAAGAGAGAAAAGATAAGAGAGAAGAGAGAGAAAGAAAAACCTGTTAGCCAAACCCTAACCCTAACCCTAAACAGTTCACCTTCTCTGAAACAAACCTTCGCATATTCAAATCCAAACACAACCTGAGTGTGAGCGAGAGTTGTTTGTTCTTGTGTTGCTGTAACCTCGTGATCTTTAGATCTTGTACACAACTTAAACATTTGTGTGAAGATCTAGTTTCTTTTTCATAGAAACGTTAGATCTACATACTATATGTTACATTTTCACTAGATCTGCATTTTTTATACTTGATTTACGAAAATCTTACTTATTTGATTTTAAAATGTTTTCTGGTTTCTTTTCTTACGAAACTTGATTCTGACCTAGTTGGATTCGCACTTGGAGGGTTTTCAATCTCATAAATATTTTCAAAAGAGATTGATTAAGGTCTTGTCCGATTTCTGAAGCAAGATCTCCGTGGAATCTGGGTTATCTTTAAAGGTCAAAAGGATTTGAGTTCTGTGAGAAAGAAATAACTTAAAATCACTGCATATAGACTGTATATGTAATTTTTATAGGACTGTTTGTAAATATAAGTGTGTGTGAGTTCATGCATGTGTATAGGAATCACTTCACAACACTTAACACACTACTACACTGGAAGTGTTGTGTTTAAGATCTGAAATCATTGAGTCGATGTAAAGAAGCTGAAGCAAAGGAAGTTAGCAAACTGGAGGACATCATCAACAAATCAGATCTATCAGAAGTTAGAAGGAACCAAGGGGGTATATTCCTAAACTTAGAATAGGTTGATTTGTGTGCTTGCATGTTGTATAGTTTGTAACTAATTTTTGTTTTTAGTGGACTTTTGTTTTTGTGACTTAGAAGTCACCGTGGATGTTTCCTCTGTTGGGAGAGGTTTTACCACGTTAAAATTGTTGTGTTGATTATCTTCATCTACTCATCTCATTCTCTAAGTGTGCTGAATTTTTGATACTGCCTTAGTTTTAAAAACTGATTACACAATCTTAATTACTCTCGTACATAAGTTTCTTTGTAAACACATCTTGTTTATAATTGTTATTTTCAAAAGAAAAAGGTTTCTCCAACAAACCTTCAGAGTTGCTTATACAGTTTAACCTTGTGTTAAACGGCATTAGCAACGTTTTTTAAGTGGATCTTCAATACATTAGATTGATGACAATACGTAGCAAACTCCTCGTTATCAAACTGGGTTCCATGGTCCGTAATGAATGCATGTGGGAGACCATATCTGCAGATAATATTCTTCCAAATAAATTGATAAACTTTGTCATATGTCATATCAATGAGAGGCTCAGCTTCCACCCATTTAGTAAAATAATTCACAGCAACCACGAGGTATTTGAATCTTACCCTAGTCGTTGGAAGTGGCCCGACCAAGTTTATCCCCCACATGGCGAATGGCCAAGGGGTCGTTATGGGTGTTAACAATACTTGGGGAGTTTTTAGAATGGAAGAGAAGCGATGACATTTATCGCACTTCTTAGCATAAGCTATGCAATCAGCTCTCATCATTGGCTAGTAATATCCCTGCGTTGTTATTCTCTACAAAAGCAGCCGACCTGCTACATGGGCTCCACAAGACCATTCATGAACCTCTTCGATAAAATCTTTCACGTCGAAGGGATGGACACATCTTTGTAGCCTTGCTATAACTCCTCATCTTTATAAAATGCCACTGGTCAATACATAATGAGCAGCTTTAAACTTCAGTTTCTTGGTTGCAAGTTTATCAGTTGGTAAAGCTCCCTCTTCAATATAGGCCATGATGGGATCCATCCAAGATGGTCCCAAGTCGAGGGCGATGAAGTTCATCATCAGATCTTCGCCTATGCTCTGACCAGCCATGATTTCCATTAGGATTGTTCTTCGTAGCTCGGTGCGTGTTGTTGATGCAAATCGAGTTAGGGCGTTTGCTCTTGCATTCTCCACATTGGGTATTATAATCAACTGAACTGCAGTAAAACTCGATACCACCTCCATTGCTTTTGCATGATACTTGACCATTAATTTTCCTTTTGCTGCATACACCCCCAAAATTTGATTTACGATTAACTGGGAATCACTGAATACAATGACCTTCTCTGTTTTCATGGTTTTAACCAGATTTAAGCCCAAGATCATAGCTTCATATTCGGCCTCATTATTAGAAGCTTTAAATTGAAAGCGCAGAGCATACTCCATATCAATCTCATCCGGACTGTTTAAAACAACCCATGCTCCATTGCCTGTAGTGCACGAAGAGCCACCCACATATAAATTCCATATAGGTACTTCATTATCAAACTCTTGATCAGACAGAGTTCCTCGATGGAATATTTGATGCTTCCTTTTGTCCTCCTTCGATAATTCTCGTTGCTCGTTGACTATCTTCTCTTAACCGTCCCCCACTGAAAGTTGGTCGGGGGTTAAATTTGATGATCCTGTAACATCCACAGGGTGGTCTGTATTAAACTCTTGTTCTTCGGAGGCACTTTCCTGACTAAACTCTGCAATAAAATCTGCTACTGCCTTCCCCTTAAGTGATGATCTCGGCTCATACACTATATCATATTCACCAAGTTCTACAGCCCAATACATTAATCATCCTGATTTCTCTTATTTATGCAAAGCCTGTCTCAATGGCATATCAGTATACACCACTATAGTATGGGCTTGAAAGTATGGCCTTATCCTTCTACTCACTTCGATTAGTGCCAGTGCCAACTTATCCAATTTCAGACATCTGATTTTTACTCCTCGAAAGGCCTTGTTGGTGTAATAGACGGGTTTTTGTACTCGGTCCTCCACTCTTATCAACGCCGAGCTAACTGCATTCTCTGAAACTGCTAGGTACAAGTATAGTCTTTCTCCCATCACTGGTGTAGATAACAATGGAGGTATTCTTTGATATTTCTTTAATTCTTGAAAGGCCTCCTCGCATTCATCATTCCACTCAAAAGTTTTTTGGAGTGTTTTAAGAATGGGAGACATCTGTCTGTTTCTCGTGACACAAATCTATTAAGTACTGCAACTCGCCCTGTGAGGCTTTGCACTTCTTTCTTTATGGTTAGAGATCGCAGTTCCAATAGAGCCTTGATCTTTTAAGGGTTCGCCTCAATCCCTCGTTGGTTAAAAATATATCCGAGAAACATGCCTTCTCGTACTCCGAATATGCATTTGGTGGGATTCAGCTTCATTTGATATTTCTCTAGTTGATCAAAGGTCTGACCTAGGTCAACTAGATGATCAGCAGCTTTCTTGCTCTTCGTCAGCATATCATCAACATAAACCTCCATGTTATGACTGATTTGCTCTGTAAATACCTTATTCATCAGCCGTTGATATGTCGCACCTGCATTTTTAAGTCCAAAAGGCATAACATTATAGCAATAAGTTCCCCTTGGGGTGATAAAAGAGGTACTCTCCCTGTCTTCAGGCTTCATTTTAATCTGGTTATAACCAGAATAAGCATCTATGAAACTCAACAATTCATGCCCCGAGGTAGCATCCACTAGTTGATCGATTCGGGCCAAAGGAAAATGATCCTTTGGGCGTGCCTTATTAAGATCAGTGAAGTCTACACACATCCTCCACTTGTTATTTTTCTTCTTTACCATCACCACATTTGCTAGCCAATCAGGATATTTGACATCCTCAATAAAAAAGGCTTTTTGTAGTTTCTCTACTTCTTCTTGTATAGCTTGGTTCTTTTCAGGACTGAACACTCTTCTTCGCTGCTTCACTGGCTTGATTTCCTTGTTCACGTTAAGCTTGTGACACAGGAAACTCGGGTCTATCCCTGGCATGTCTTCATGACTCCATGCAAAAGTCTTCTTTCTGCGTCTTAGAAATGCTATCAATTCATATTTTATCGATACATCCAGTGATGCACCAATTTGAGTTGTTCGTTCTGGATGCTCTTCGTCCAGAATGATATTTTCGGTAGCCTCTATGACCTGGCCTTTCACGAGCTGACACTCGTCTCTAGGGTCTAATATTTTAATCTCTGCATCTTCTATTTCATCCACTTGATAAGTAGTAGTCTTCTTCCTGGATTCTTTGCGTTACTCCTGTTTGGTAGATGAATAGTAGCATTCTCGAGCTACTTTCTGGTCATTTATCACCACTCCTACTCCAATGTTTGTTGGGAATTTTAAACATTGATGTACAGTAGATGGTACTGCTTCGAACTTCTTCAAACCTACCCTTCCCATGATGATATTATAAGCTGATTAGACATTTTTATCCATTACGAAAAAGTGTACTATTTATGTTTGACAATCAGGCCATGTACCGATAAGCATATCCAACACTATGGTTCCTAGTGGAAAAACCTTCTCGCTAGTAAAGCCAAGGAGGGGCCTATGATATGGCTCCAACTGGGCTAGCTTCAGATTCAAACTGTCAAAGCATGGATAGAATATGATATCTGCCGAGCTACCATTATCCACCAGTACTCGTGAAATCACCACTTCCTTCATTCTCATCTTGATTACCAATGGGTCATTATGAGGATATAGTACACATGCCAGGTCGTTCTTAGAGAAACCAATGACCAGTTTGTCTTTATTTACCATCCTTGGGCGATCATCTTCAGCCAGATTTATTCACTGAATGTACGAGCAAGCTTGAGCCTCATTGAGGTAAGCTTTTCTCTTAACAGTCAGATATCCGCCTCCTGCATCTCCACCTGTAATAACCTTATATTCAAATAATCCGAATGGATTGAAAATACCTCACATTCTGGCTGCCTTGGTCTTTTAGGGAGATCGGGGTCATCTTGGTCATCTTCTGGATCTTCTTTAGGACTTCTCTTTTTGTCTTCTTTTGCTCGACGAGGAGACCTAGACCTTTGCCTTCCTCGGTCGCTGGTCTTTCCCCCATTTTGGTAGTCAACATACTTAGCCAGTTTTCCTCATTTGATGAGTGCTTCAATTTCATTATGGAGAGCTATGCAACTTTTGGTCGTGTGACCATGGTCTTTATGGAACTCGCAATATTTGGACTTATTCCTCTTGTCAGGATCTGCCTTCATTTTTTCTGGTTAGTTTAGCTCCTCGTTATTCTTGATCTCTTCCAGAATGTGGTTTATATCTACCTTCAAAGGAGTATAATTTCTAAATTTCTCCAACTGTTCCAGTGCTTTCTTTGCTTTCGGCTGCCTGTTGCCACCATTATTCTTCTGATCCTCCTTCTCAGTCTTGTCAGCCTCGACCTTGGTCTCCTTAGTGTCTATATTCTTCTTCGTAGCCATAGCTTTTTCGGCATCCATAATCTTGGTTGCCTTTGCCATTAGTTCTGCCATGGTCCTAGGTGGATCTTTGGCTAGAGTATAGTACAACTTGTCTAGCAGTAATCCACTCATCAGAGCAGTAATCGTTATTTTCTCCTCGTAATCAATAACTTTAAGTTTCTTGTTATTGAAATGAGTAATATAGTCCCTGGTGCTTTCACCTGCCTTCTGTCTAACACTTAGCAACTATGCTACTCGTTTGATTGGTTTTGCTCCAAAACAGAAGCTCCCTATAAAGAGATCCGCGAGTTGAAGGAAAATCACAATCTTCCCCCGAGGAAGGTTATTGTACCATATCTGAGTTGATCCGGTAAGAGTTCCTGAAGATGCCCTGCATCTCATCTCGTCTGTAACTGCATAGATATCGGCAACAACTTGGTATTGTTCTATATGAAGGACAGGGTCAGTTTTCCCATCATACTTAGGCGTCACCACAGGAGCTTTGAATTTTGATGGTGTGGGAAAATCCACAATTGCCTGTACGAATGGTGTCCTTTGGACAAAAGTTCTTTGTAGAGGATTCTAGGCCTTAACATTTCCCCTAATCTGTCCTCCAACCTTTTAATAGAACCTTTCCATGCATCGTTTTCGATCTCGGACCTATTTGTTCGAGTGACTGATTGCGCTGAGTTTTCCTCTTGGGATCTTTCATTACGGGTTGTTGGTCGTGATTGGGCAGAGCCTTCTCTTAGATCAGATGATCATTGAGAGTTCCTCGACGCAATCCCAGGAGGAATTCTATTCCTCCTAGGGTCCAAACGATCAAAAGGAGAGACTCTACTCAACCTTTCTAGAGCATTAATCCTTTCTGGAGATAGAGTAACGTTTCGTTGAGAATCTGTAGTTTGTACTGAGGAAGTCCGATTAGGTTGATAAAAAGGATCATTAGATCTCTCAGTACAATATAATTCGGTGTGTCTAGATCGAGATTCCTCTGGGAATAGCATTTGCCTAGATCGCAAAGAGGGTAAACGGGTATTTATCTGAATACTTCGTTGTCCTAATTGGGCCGGCACTCCACCTTGAACAGTGTGTATAAGTTGATGCATGGTTTCTTCCATGGTCGTTTGGCCTTGGGCTAAATTAGCCATTATGCCAGCCAGATCTAGAACATTTGGGGGAATAGATTGATTGGGAGGGATCCCAGCATTTCGATTACTGGATTTAGGATTATCGAACATTGATGAGGAATTGTTTTGGTGAAAAATGCTACGTACAGTCATTTCCCACAGACGACGCCAATCTGTTGATGTAAAAAACTGGATTTGATCTAATTATTTTAATCACAGATAAAAATGAATAAATAAATATAAGACAACAGATTTTTAAAGTGGTTCGGCCTTAGGAGAATGGCCTACGTCCACTGTTTTTATATTGCTGACTGTTTGCTTGGAATTCTCGATAATTGGTTTACTAAGAGATCCGGCCTCCCTCTCTAATGAGGAGGTTACAATGTATTTATAGCCTTGACGTTGTATATGTGAAAGGACAATGCGTTGTTATCTAGGAGACATATACATCTGTACAATAATAATGAGTATTTAATGCGCATTTGTCTTTTTGATTATCTTTATTTGGATGCTCTGCACGCTAAGTAGCTCGAACCGCTTAAGTTGCTCGGTACGCTTGAGTTGCTCGGAGCTATGAGTTGCTCGAGGCGCCTAGGCTGCTCGGTATGATTAAGTTGCTTAGAATGTATGTGTATTTTCCACGTGGTTGACACGTGTCTTCAGGTGATTGGTCCATATCAGCAGACTAAATTTGGTATTAACAGGCTCCTTGTAGGTTGTCCCTTATCACCTTGAATGGTCCCTCCCAGTTTGGTCGTAGCTTGCCATCTGATGGTTTTATGGTGCTGCCAAGAACTTTTCTTAGGATGTAGTCCCCAACTTGGAATGCTCTCGGATTGACCTTCTTATTATAGTGCTTTGCTAGCTGTTGCTAATAGCCTACTAGTTTCACTAGAGTCAACTCTCTTCATTCCTCAACTAGGTTAAGTTCAGCGAGCAATGCTGTATCGTTCTGGACTTGGTCGACTAGGGTGGACCTCATGGTGGGGAGGCCATCTTCCAAGGGAATAATTTCCTCCATACCATATGTTAGTGCGAATGGTGTTTCCTCGGTCGCTCGTCGTGGGGTAGTGCGGTAAGCCCATAGGATGTGTGGTAGCTCTCTCACCCATGCCCCTTTGGCTCCCTCCAATCACTTCTTCAATCCATCAATCACTGTTTTGTTGGAAGGTTCAGCTTGTCCATTGCTCTTAGAGTAAGCCACCGAGCTAAAATGGTGCCTGATCCCGTGGTCATTACAGAAATCCTGGAAGAGGCCACTTTCAAACTTGGTTCCGTTGTTAGTGATGATGGCCTTGGGGATCCCAAAGCGGTTCTTCTATTTAAATCTTATCATATCCTCTTCTCTCATGTTCTCCTGTGGCTCGGCCTCTATCCATTTGGTGAAGTAGTCTTTTGCGACAAATAAATACTTGCGATTACCGGAAGCGGTAGAAAGAAAGCTTATGATGTCCATTCCCTATTGGGCTAAAGGCCATAGGCTAGTAAGTGACTTTAGGTCATTGGCTGTTTGGTGAACCATAGGAGCGTGAAGTTGACATTTTTATCACCTGCGAGCATATATATTAAAATCCTTCTGCATCTACGGCCACTAGTATCCTTACTTTATTGCTCAGAAAGCTAGCGACCTTCCCCCAATATGACTCCCATAGATTCCCTCATGGATCTCGTGTAGAACTTGATCGATGTCCTTAGGCTGAACATATTGGTGGTAAGGACCGGTGAAATATCTCTTATACAGTTTTCCCTTAGGAAATAAGTGAAAGCGAGCATCTTTGACTCTTATCTGATGAGTCGCCTTCTTATCGTCTAGTAGGTCACCATCTTTCAAATAATCCCTTAAGGGGTCCATCCAACTGGGGGGTAATTCAATCTGGAGACCATGACCTATGTTTGGAAGTTTCTCAATCTGGGTAATGCTTGGCTGGGCAAGGAAGTCGATCGGAATTGTTCTCTTCAAGTCATAATTGATCGCTGAGCTCAAGGCCGCTAGGGCGTCAGCATGGCTATTTTGTCCTCTGGGAAACAATTGGACGTTGACCTGTTCGAAGTTAGACATTAGTTTCTTCGCTGTGGCGAGATAGGTCGCCATTCTCTTATTCCTCGCGTTGAAGTCTCCACTTATCTGGTTGGAGACCAACTGTGAGTCGTCGAACACCTGGAGTTAATTTGCCCCCAGTGCCTATGCCTTATGTAGGCCTGCTATCAGTTCTTCATAATCTTCTTCGTTATTGGAGGCTTCAAATCCAATCCTGATTCCTTGATCGAGGATTGCATCTCCGGGGGTAACCAGCACGATGCCCACTCCTTCCCCTTTGGAGTTGGAAGCTCCATCAATGAACAGTCACCAAACACCTTGCGCTGAGGGGTTTTCCCTTTGACCAATAGGTTGAAGTTGGTTTCAAGGATGTTCTCGTATAAATTCTGTGATGAAGTCGACGAGGACTTGTCCCTTGATTGCATTCCTTGGCTAAAATTGGATGTCAAATTTACCGAGCTCGACTGACCACTTTGATAGTATACTGGACATATCTGCTTTTTCTTGAACTTCTTTAAAGGGGTGAGATGTAAGGATGATGATGGAGTGAGCTTCGAAGTAATGTTTCAATTTCCTCAAGGCTACCACTAGTGCAAAGGCGATCTTTTCTAGGGGTAGGTACCATTGTTCGGCATCCAAGAGGGTTTTTCTCGCGTAATAGACTAGGTGTTGGATCCATGTTCTTTCACATACTAGTTCAGAACTTACAGCATGACTGAAAACTGTGAGGTGCAGGTATAGGGGTCATTCTCATGAGGGATTACGAGCAAAGGTGGCATATGGAGGTAAGCCTTGAGTCCTTCTAGCGCCTTCGAGCAATCCTCATTCCACTCTACATTTTTTCTTTTATTCAAAAGTTGAAAGAACGACTGGCACCTTTCGAATGATTTTGAGATGAATCGGTTCAGGGCGGCGAGCATTCCTATGAGATTTTGCACTTCTCTTATCATAGGGGGGGATGGACCCTATTCATGGCGTCAATCTGGTTCGGGTTGGCTTCAATGCCTCTCTTGCTAATGAAGTACCAAGAAATTCTCCTGATTGGACACCGAAGGAAAACTTACTTGCGTTAAGCTTCATTCGGTATTTCTTGAGGATTTCAAAGGTCCTTGATAGGTCTGAGAGGTTTTCTTCTTTATGCTTGCTCTTGACGAGTATATCATCAATGTAGACCTCCATGGTGTTTCCCATTTGGTCCTTAAACATTTTGGTGACCAACCGTTGTCAGGTTGCTCCTGTATTTTTTAGACCAAAGGGCTTGAGCTTGTAATAATACAACCCGACGGTGGTGATGAATGCTATCTTGTCTTGATCTAGCTCGTGTAGAGGGATTTGGTGATACTCGGAGTAGGCGTCTAGGAAACTCATTCTTTCATGAGCTACTGTGGCATCCACCAACTGGTCAATATTTGGGAGAGGAAAACTGTCTTTAAGGAACGCTCTTTTGAGGTCGGTGAAGTCAATACAGACTCTCCATTTTCCATTACTTTTTGGGACCAATACTGGGTTTGATAGACACTAAGGGAATTGAAGTTCCAATATGGATCCTGCATCCAACAGCTTCTCCACTTCCTTCTCCACAACCTTGGCCTTCTCGAGTGCAGTTCGTCGTGCCTTTTGCACGATCGTCTTGAAAGTTGGGTCAACGTACAACTGATGACAAATCACACTGGGATCAATCCTAGGTAGCTCGTAGGGTTCCCACGCAAAAATTTCCAAGTTATTCTGTAAAAGTGTTGTTAGTTCCTTCTTCTCTCGATCTGTGAGAGAGGCTCCGATCGAGAACATCCTATCTTTCTTGTTGTTGCTGGCTGTGACTTCCTCCAGGTTCTTAATCACCCGCTCAGAGGGGAGGAGCCTGGTCTCCTCCATTCCAGGTCTTTTATATTTTAGCTGCTATTTGGAAGGTACCAAACCTTCCTGTTCTTCAACCTTCTCCTTCTTGACCTTCTTCTCCAGTTTTCGGTAGATGGATGCTATTAAGAACTTTCTCACCATTGCCTGACCTCCATGGATCACCATCACCCCTCGCTCGGTCACATATTTGAGTTTTTGGTAGTTGGTAGAAGGGACGGCCTTCATCGCATGTAGCCACCCTCTACCAAGGATGGCCTGGTAGCGTGAGTCAATATTGACCACCAGAAACTCGATCAGTTTGTAGACACTTCCTACACTTATTGGAAGTATAATCTTTTCCAAAGGGATGGTCACTTTATCGGCAAATCCAACTAGAGGAACGGTGGCTTTCTGTAAGTCAGCGACGCTTATCTTCAACTTCCTGAATAGGTCAAGATACATTACTTTGGATGAGCTACCCTATTCTACGAGCAAATTATCGACATCGTAGTTAGTTATCCTAAGTGTAATGATCAAGGCATCATGATGTGGGGTCCTTACTCCTACTAGGTCTTTATCCGTGAACACAATGTATTTGTTGTAGTTGACGTCATTTTCTCACCGACGCTTTCCTGCCTGCATTTTAGCTGGATCGATTTGAAAATGTTGCATTACTGTCATAAGGTTTTATATATACATCTGAGATGAGTTTCCTTGAATCTTCTTTAGATCCGATACCCCATGAATCACTATGAACTCATGGCCAACATCCTCCTCGAGCACGTTGTTAGGCCTCGGGTCTCTATTGGTAGCGTCCTTCTCTGCTTTCTTGTCCACAAATTAGTTTAAATGTAACTCTTCAAGGTGAGACTTGAGAGACTTGTAGTGCTAGGTTTTGTGCCCACCCTCTTTGTCAAAAGCACATCTCAATGCGTTGTTCCTTTTTTAGGGGTCTCCTCCCATATTTCTGGGCCACTTAACGAACGGCTCATCCTTGATCTTTGCCAGAATCTTATAGATTGGTTCTTTAAAAAAATTGTTCACTGCTTGAAATGCTTTTGAAGCATCATTTTTGTTTACACTCTTGGAGCCACTCTTGTCCCCATTTTTGCTTCCTTTCTTTTGGTTCTCAGCTTTGTCGCTGCTCTTGCCGACGAACTTGGCGTGAACATTCTCCCCTGCACTGAGGAGGGTCACATCCTCAACTTTGGAGTATTTTTTAATACGATCCATTAGGTCGTCAATGGTCGTGTCCTCCTTCTTAGTGAGGGATTGGTGCAAGAGGCAGGAGTTGGGTAGGCCAATCTTAAAGGATTCCACATCGACCTACTCTGAGCAGTCCTTAACCCATTGAAAAACACCCAATATCTTTTCGTATGGTCTATGAGGCTCCCTTGAGGCATTTTCTTCATTGTCAATAAGGCATCCATCCTCTTTGAATGGGAGCTGCTAGTAATTAAGTCATATGTGAAGAGCTATGCCAGGGACTCGAAGCTCCTGATGAATCCGCGTGGGAGTCTCTCGAACCACTTCTGGGCCACATCGTACAAGCTCGAGGGAAAGATGTGGAACATTAATGCGTCATTATGGTTCCATAGGGTCATGGCCTTCCTGTACTGCCTAATATGGTTGATAGGATCAGTCTTTCCGTCATAGATCTTGAATCTGGGAATCGCGAACTTCTTAGGGGATTCTTCTTCTTCTTCTATCTCCTTTAAGAAAGGGGATTTCATATGAGTCCTGAGAGTTCACCTCTCTATCTCTCTAGTCGATATGGCACCCCGATGCATTGGGTGCTGGTCCATTTCTCTCCGGACCAAATTTCTTATGTCATCATTTCCTCAAGTTGGGATCCTGTAATGGCAAGCTGGTTATTTTTGCTCAAGCAATTCATCATCTGACCTGTGTTCCTCAAATATTTTAGATCCACGTCTAGGGCTCCTTCCTCAACTGCGATACTTGCTCGCCTGAGGGATGGGAGTGAAATATTGATGTTACCTGGTGCTATGATGGAGTTCTCTCTCCATTGTCTCTAATCTTCTTTTGAGACGAACATTCTCAACTTCTTGCTTGCGATTGGCCTCCTCTTGCTCTTGGAGCCTGGCCTCATAGGTGTCGATTAGCCTGGAGACCTATGTGGACCTAGCTGGTCCTTGGCTTTCCTTCAAAGCTTGTTGTTCGGGGCGAGCCCTAGGATTTGAACGTCGAACTTCAGATCTAATCTTGTGAGGGGCAGGTTGCTCTTGAATATCCCCTACTTGAGGGGCATTGTTGTTGTGACCATACATTCCAAATTCTTATTGGTGAAGGCTTTCTTAAAGGAAAACAAATGTTTCCCACAGACGACGCCAATTGTGGTGACAATTAAACTCAACACAAAATAACAATCAAAGGCAATCACCAGAATAAATAAAGAACTTGAAAGAATTATAATCACATAAAACACAAGATATACGTGGTTCGGCAAGAAGGCCTACGTCCACAATGGTGCTCTCAGTATTTTATTTCTCTTTACTCCGGGGGAGTGTTTTTACAAATTGCATGCCCCTTGACCTGGGCTGTGGGTTTTATTTATACATATATTTTTCGAAGAGTGGGGGTGTGGGACTCCTCCACGTTAGCCCATAATCCCTAGAATATCTCCTTGCAAAATTTTAGGAATTGAATAGGTCACAACTGAATCAGCTATAGCACGAGGCCCCTAGACTTTGGGTCGGACTTAATTGGGCTTACTCGTCTGGGTCGAAATAACTAAGCAAGGTACGCACAGTTTTCAAAAAGATTTGATGGAAAATTGAAGATGGAGAGAACAAAGAGAGGTATTATTGAAAAAGGCTTAAAGTTCTAAAACAAGAAAGTTGTCCAGAATTCAAGAAGTGGAACTAGAGTTTTAGGCCCTCTTTTAAAGAGAATTACCCGATCAACTATCAAAGGTAATAACAAATTCAACCATCTAATTTCTCAATGATTTCTTACCTAGTATTGAATATTTTAGGAGTTGCCAAAAAATTTCCACTAGAAGAATTAAGAAATTGGTTAGAATTCACAAAATTCCAATGATTGTTTTATTGGAACCCAAAGTTGATTCGAATAAAATTGAGCTATATAAATTCAAATGGAGATTATATGGTTGTTATTGCAATAAATCAGGTAAGGTGAGGATTAGTTTAGGGAAATTGAAAATTATCATCAAACCGGAGACCTATAGCTCTTACATCGTTGTTATTAATGTGCAATTCTTCTTCACAATCACTATACATATGGGGAAGAATCAATGGGCGATTAAGCTAGAGACCTATTACTCTGTTATATAATTGTTTATATAACTATTATATAACAGTAATATAATTGTTATATAAATGTTATATAAATAATTATATTATTATTATCTAAACAGTTATATAACTATTATATAACGTTTATAAATGTTATATAAACAGTCATATAAAGTATATATGAGCCGAGCTCAAACAATCCCACAATATGTAACTTTTATATTTGCATATTTGTACGATGGAGGGAAATACTTCAAAGCAAGGTGGCGTAGGTGGAAGAGGATCTTGTGGAGAATCCTCTTTTTCGCATCCTTCCTAACCGTATATGTGTACCTCACAAGAAATAAAATTAAAAATTAATAGCTAAATGTAAAATTGGAAAATATAGATGTTAGCGTCCAACATAAATTAAACTAACCTTTCTTAAGTGATCTATAATCGAGTCTCGAATGCTCATTTTACTGAAGCTATAATCATCATCCACGATGGTAACAAATGTCAGACCAACTAATGGGACGAATGGTATAAATCATTCATATTTCCACTTTCCTCTTGAGTCTAGTAGGTAACTCCTTCAAAACCCGAACCGCGTCTCTCAAAGATGTGATGAAATGATCAATATTGAAAATTTCTTGAAACTCACTTCCATATCAAAGTAATGAATATCCAATTGAACCTTATGCACCTTCCTATTATCCACAACAAAATCACGCTCAATATACTTCTTCAACAATGCTCTATCATCCATATACTGCTTCACCTCCCTTGACATCCCCAAAACCCTCATCGGATCCATCTCCCCTGCAATCCAACTCCGTAATTCCTCAATACTATCCTCAAAAAACTTCATCGTATTCACAAAAATAAGCATCTCATGCAAATAAAATACAATAGACAAACACTTTAAATTCAACATTCCTAAACAAGCACTATACAATCCAACCGGCATCGAACAACACTAGAAACACGAAAACTTCTTCTTCTTACATGGCATTGCAAATAAATGAACCCCTTCATCTCAAATGCATACCAAACCTTTATATAAAAAAGTACAAAACAAAAAAAACATGAGTACATAACACAAATAAAATTTAAAATATAATTATTGAATTAAATGAAACCTTGAGATCATAAAAGCAAGAGGCGTGAAGATTGATCAACTAAGATTGTTCAATTGGTGAGGTAGACTCAAATTTTCAATTGAGACTGTTCAGCATGAACTAGTTATCAAGAGTAAATATTCAAAGAAAAGTCCTTTTTGTGTTTAGTTTATAAAATCAGACGCTTATAAACAGTCATTTGTAACTCAACCATCCAGCGCAAATTTCAAAGCATAATATACATGTATTCCTATTAACATCAAATTGTATTTGAAAAAATGATTCAATTCACATAACTAACAGGCTACTGCAGTTCCAGCTACTATATCCAATTTATAAGGGACATAATACACCTATCTATACAATGTAAAATCCATGGCAAACAAGACATATCGAGTTGAAGCTATTTTAACTATAAAGGAGTGAAAGACATAAATGGATTGAGGTAATCCAACGCAAATATGATATGTTTCTCACATAAGTCTACATTTTAGTTTTACATTATGCTAGAGAGTTACATTCCACATAGTCAATTTAAGTATTTGTTGTTTTATGCAATGTTTTTCACTTAAATCCTATGTAGGTATCAAATGTATATGATTAATATGCCTGAATAAATCTAATCCCTAAATTTATCAATTCGCATAGGCTAATTAGCTATATGTATGGATGACAAAAAGAATTGATCATATAAAAGAGACAATGTGTATACAAAATTCTAACCTCTGGGTTAATGTGAGTCAAAACCATGTTCATCTCTGACCTCACAACCCTCTCCCGACCATCCAACTTCCTAGGAACCTCCTGCAATTGAACCTTATACACCTCCCCATTATCCTCAATACAATTACTCTCAATGTACTTCTTCAACAATGTTCCCTCGTCCATATAATGAAAGTTTCACAAGAAATCATTGTCTACAAATAATGAAATAGTTTTTTTATTTACAAGAAAAAAAATAAAACGAACCCATGTTATGAAAAGAAGCATGGGGTACTAAACCATACACCATGTCACTATCAAGCAATGAGGTAGTGAACGAACTTAAACATATAACTTTAACTCTAAATATCACACTTAATCTTCATCGAAATCATTTCAATAATATACATACACCAAAATTACAACCCGACATCTTTGTCCAAACTCTCTCTTTCTAGATTTCCTTATACTTTGGACCTCAACCCCTCTCACCCTCCTAGGTCTTTCACAATATTTAGTGCAACGCATAACGAATTCATAAAGCCCAACTCCATAAGCACCTTTGACCTCGGCATATTCCAACTCTCTCCATTCACTCCTACAAAATTATGTAAAAACTCAAAATGCATTAACATCATCCAACGAATACGTAATAAGACGGTGTTGGTTTTCACCTCTTAATGTTAAATTGAGGCATGTTTAGCATCAAGGAGCTAATGTTTTGTGTCTGCTTTAGCATGTCAATGTTCAATGTTAGAATGCTAAATTATTTGAACGATATTTAATTCCAGTTTTTCCACTATTACTTTAACTAAATTATTTGAATGAAATCGTAAAAAAAATATGTATTCGGATTTGAGAGGTTAAAAAAGGATCTAATGTAACATGAAGGCTAACTAAACCCTAGGTTGCAAATAATATTTTTACCCATGTACTCACAATTGAGGAAATGCCAAGTGTTATAGAAACAAACAATATTAAGAATATGATGGGGCTTAATGTTAATAAAAAAAAAGACATCATAAAAAACAACAAAGGAATGAGATATAGATAGAGTATAGTTAATTACCGAGACCTCTGTTTCAGCTTCTTGGCCCGTCTCTTGGCCTCGGATCTAGCGAAGAAGCAACCAAACTCATGGAGGAGTTAGGGTTTGTATAGAGGGTTGGATGTATGAAAGAGAGAGCATGAGAGAGAGAGAGGGAGAGAGAGAGACCTGAATGCGAGAGGAAAGTGAACGGGAGAGAAAAAATCTTGGGAGGAGTATTATTGTTTTAGGGTATTTATATTTTAGTTAAATGTGCTTAATTTTGGAACATTTTTAAACAGTGCCAAATTTTGGCACAGTCTTAAAGTGTGCCAAATTATTATTAATCTGTGCCATAATTTGGCACAATTTTAAGCTGTGCCATATTTTTAATATCAAGGTGTGCTAAATTGCTATTTTTAGTGTAGTGGACAAGAGTTGTGGACTCTAGGATGCCAAGTATGAAGTTATAGCACATCTCACTTATACTATATGAACTCTTTTCGATGAGGATACATGTCAAGTTAGGCGAAAGAACAGATCAATATAAGAGAGGAAGTGTCGATCTTAAGAAAGACACTAGCTCTAATACCAATACCTTCGGGAAACTGACGAATGAGATGAAGGGATTGTCCCGATTACTTACTCAATAACAAGGAATATCTCATTTTTCACCTTAGGGTTTCCCCTCTCATGTGCCTCAAGGTTTACCCTCCCAAATGCATCCACCCATATTTTCCTCTCAGCCACTCATTGCACTATCTTTTCGAGAATCATAATCGTCCATGCACAATGACCTGGTGAGGAGTATTATATGAGGTACTTGACCAATAATATGGTCATTGTCACGTGCATGCTCATTTTTATGACTTCGGGAACACTTTTGTATGGTCACTCTTTGTAAGTACGTAGGTGATGCTAAGGTGTTGTTTGATATCATATACCCGAGATAGGAAAAGGAGCCTATGCATATCAACCACGGTGAGGGGGCTATATTACATGAGTATAATAATCCAAATATTGCTTGGCCAACTTATTTACTGATGAATATTAGGTGGTGGACAATGTCTTATTTTGTGAGAAGTGTGTAATGTTCTTTCATATTTTGGGACAAGTTTATAATTATTTTAATTTCCTGTGACACTTGATGGCATCTTAATTTATTTTAATTTTAATTTTAATTTTGGGGGGTTTAATGACAACCTATTTTTTTTAGTTTTATTTCATATTAATTGAATGCTTAGGTTGAATGAATTTGCTAGAGTTATCGACTAAGAGTTCTTCTATGCAAACATGACCTTCGTTTCAACCTATTTATATAGTTGAATTATATTTTGAAAACTCTTTAATAGATTTTCGACAATACAAAGAGTAAATTGGCGTTTGTGAATTTCTTAAATATATAGATATAAACATTAATAGTGACAAGATCCCGTGTTTGTGCACCCATTGTATGAACGAAAAATTTAGTTAGTTGAATTTTCTAAAGTGGGTTATGTCATAAGACTATAAGATATGGACATTCCATGGCGTAAAGAATGTACCATCTCTTCTGAAAGTTTTATCGGTACCAAATCGTGTAACGAAATCGGAACGGGTGGAAGTGGTGAATGATTCGCCAGCACGTTATCCTTTGACCAACCTAATTGATGATGCTTATGGAGTCCACTAATATAAAAAACACCGAAATATAGATTCAGATAATGTGCATTATAACTAAGTCAATGAAAATGTTGATGGTGAATTACCCAAAAATGAAGAATACATGCAGTTGAAAGTCTATGTGGCTAGACCTTTGTATTAAAATTGAAATGGGGATCACTCAGTATTGTATGAAATGATTGATTTGCATAATTTGAATAGTCGGTTTCTTTTTTTGGGCAGTAGCATGATCAAAATTCTTAAAGGGGCTAAACACATTCTTCAAAAAGAGAACACGTTACCAGATAGTTATCCATCCATGAAGAGGAGATTGAATGGTCTGGATTTGAAGTAACAATCTATTCATACAAGCAAGTATGATTGCATATTATATTACAAAGAAAACAATAGAAGGATAATTGTCATGTATGAAATGAGCCAAGATATATGGTTTGTAAGAGTGGAAAAGACAATCTGACAAAATTTTGCGAGTGCTTGCAAGTTCCACAGAAGGTATTGACATATTTTCCCCTCACACCATGATTAAAAAGATTTTTCACTACACCGTGGGTGGTAAAGTCCATGGCATGCCAGCATTTAGGAGGGTATGAATCTCATGTGCTATCACATTGATTCAATCATATGTGAACTTTCAAACTCATGATACCCTAAATTGTCAAAGGAATCACAAAATGTCCATCTTCGATTATCAACCTAAGAGTTTAGCCCTTTCAATAATTTAATAACTAATCAGAGTTATTGGTCAGCTCTCTTAGAGCCTTTAGGTTTCCCTCCAAAATTATGTATGAAAATAGAGTTTGCATTATTATCATTGTTGATACTCGGGCCAAAGGCTCCTAGTGTTGATATTGATATTTTCTTGTCCCTGTTAATTAAATAACTTAAAGAATTATGGGATTAAGGCATAAGGGTGTTTGATTCTCATAAGTGTGAATATTTCACACTTAAAGCAATGGTGTTATGACCGATTCATAACCTTCTTTCCCAGGGACCTTGTATGGTTGCAATGTTCATGGATATTTTGGATGTCAAATCTATATGAAGGAAATTGGTTCCACTTAGCTACATTATAAATGTAAGATAAGTTATGACGGTCATCATTGAATTTTCCTAACAGTCACCCTTTTAGGAATGACAAGTCTGACTTTTTATTTTTCGATCACGAGCATAGGATGCAAACTGATCATTTTTCTTATTATCAAATCGAGGAGAAGGCAAAGGTTGGGACTTCATAGAATAAGTTTGTAGGCAAAAATCCTCAGTTTGCAGGCTATACGAAAAAATCTAGGGAGGATCCAAAAGATCCTAGTAAAATGAAGGCATTGTCCAAACGATAAATTTTATTTGAGTTATCATATTGGAAATAGCAACGTGTGAGGCATTAGATTGATGTCATGAAAACATAGAAGAATTTTGAATAACATCTGATATGAACATGTACATGTGGATCTCATTTAAAACAGAGAGAGAAGGTGAACCATGATTTAAAGGAGATGAACATATGAAAAAGTTATGGTTAAAAACTAATCAGTCATTAAGAAAACTTTGTTCAACTTGTAGACACCTACTAGTCATTCTGGTAATTTACGATAGGTTGTAAACTACCAAACAAATGACCTAAAATAGTGCAAGTCTCACGAGTGGCACATTATCATTTAATTACTCCCTATGTTGTTTTGGCATTTATTTTATGAGCACAAAGATCTCCGCATGAAAATTATGCATATTTGTTTGATCTTCACATTACTGTGTGCAAAAGTGGTAAAAAAAGCACACTGAGGTTAGAAAACCTTCTTTAGGCAAGGCGACTTTTATCTTAGAGAAATATTTTCTTTTGTCGTTCTTTGACATTAGCGTCCACCTTCTTGTGCATTTATGTGATGAAGATTTATTGTGTCGACCCATCAGGTATCATTGGATATATTTTTTTCGTGCGCTTGATGAAAACCTTCAAATATTACATTTATAATATATCATATATTGGAGTGTCAATTTCGAGAGCATATATAATAGAAGAATCATCATTGTACGCTCAAGAACATATACCGAGGCAAAGGCCAAGGAGGTTAAATCCTCATGGTGAATGAGTGGTAGAGGAACTTGATGAGTGTGAGGATGAATTGCCTTTTAAAAACAATAAAGGGATGACGCTCACTAATCTGCAATATGAACAAGCAACTCGTTATGGAAAAATAACTTGACCCCTACCCAAAAGGGCATAGTTGTTTATTTATAGGATGTTAGAAAAGAGAGCATAAAGAGGTATAAGTGTCATGCCTTTATAGGTTAGGCAGGTAAACCTTTACATGCAAGTGGTAGAATAATTATGAAGTTAATTACAAAGAACATGGAGGAATATATGCATATCTCCCCCACTTGAGGTGTTTTGTTGACATCATCCAATTACACAGTACATGCTTGCCTTATTGATGTTATGTGATAATGTTAAATTCTATGAGAGGCCTGGATTAAATTCATCAGAATTTCACTGGCCAACTAAATGGGTAATTGGGCCAACCTCCTTCAGGAGATAAGTTAGTCTAGCTATCGTATATAATTTTTCCATGAGCTATACTATATTTATGGTACAGTAAAATCCCCAAAGACTTTGCTAACGATTGAGTTATGTAGCAGATTATCTAAAGTATTACATCCTTTGGGTATACACTAAGTAGATTGAGTGAGTAAAGTGTTAACAGTGGAAAGTTTTTATCCTTCAAAATTATGGTCATCTTTAAAGCTTCTCGAGGCGCGTCGAACATGATGACTTTTGAAATTTTTCCTTTCGATTTGAACTAGACACGTGTTAACCTTTGAGAATGGCATTTGGTGCAATCATGATGCAGATGCCTAGAGTAGCATATGTTAGTTTGCGTCGTGTTACCCACTTTCCCAGGCATAATGGCATGTCCTACTTTATTAAGGGTAATTATTGCCACCTAAAAGTATAAAATTTTGATTTTTAAATCATTTCAAACTTTACAAATTTTCTTTTGCACAATTACTTTCTAGAGAGATAAAGATCTTTCACATACCAATCCCTTACTTCTCCGTCCAAAAACTTCCTGTTATTTGCCATTTCTATCTGGATCCTTTCTTGAAATTTCGTTTCTGGTGAGTTTCTTTGTCTTTCTTCTATTGTCGACAAAAAAAATTAGTTTCCTTATCTTTTCAAGGCTTTTATAGTTTTAGGAAACATTTTCCCTTTTATACCTTCTTAGGGTTTCGTTTTATATTTTTCTACAGTTTTTTACCTTATGGGTTATTTTTTTATTATTGGTGGTGGTGGTTCTTGGTTGATTTAACTTCTTATTGGAGTTTGATCATCATAGGTGACCAGTGAGATGGTGGTCCTAGCGTCTTCTAAATGTAGGTCTTTTAAGCATTCTAGGGTTTCATTTTGCGCAAATCTTTATTTTCTAAAGCCAAACAACCCCCAAGCCACTATTTACCCTAAATTCTATCTTTCTTACCACAGATCAAGCCCCCAAATCCAGTTTAACCTTTATAACTGACCGCTTCTGGATCAACAAGTGGTTAGATCATGTTAGAAGGTTGGATAGGGTTTTCCCTAGGTGTCTATTACTGAGGTTTCATGCTCCCTTAAGTGTAATCTTACCTGAGGATAGTCCTTCCCATCTTAGGTATACCCTCAAGCTCAATCTTTTGTTAGGTCTTCTCCACATCCTTCAGAAGTAGAGGCATGGTCCTGAGTTTGTGGGGCTAGATATAATTGATGGGGCAATGCACCAACCTAGTGGTGGAAATTTAGCTTATACCATCTTAGACATGTCAATCATTGGCTTGTAAGCTTTAATTGAGATAGTCATATCTGATAGACCATTTCCTTCCTTTTCTCCTGTTGAAATATATCTACTGAGGATAACACTTCTGGGAATTCTATCGACTCTTACAACCTTTCTCGCAATGATGACAGATGGCATGCTTGTGATATTCTCAAGGATGAGTTGGATTACTTAAGGGAAAAGTACGATATCCCCATTAGTATTACTACTAGGATGCATGATTGTAATGAGATAATTTACTATCACCCCAATGCAAATGAGATTTTCTTCCCCTTGTAGGCACTCCAGGTTGGGGTTTATCTGCCCTTACATTTGATTATAATGTTCATTCTATAAGGTTATGGGGTTTCTCCTACCTATCTCCCCCAAGATCCTATAGAACAATTCTTGTGGCAATGATGTTTCAGTAGTCACGAACTGGTTTTAATATTACCAAGGATATATTTAGGTTGTTCACGACATCAAGGAAAATACCAAGCCTCCTGGGTATTATTACCACTACACCAAACTAGGTGATTGGTCACGGACATTATCTCTGACCAAGCAGTGGGGGTCGCAGATCTGTTTCGTGACCAAATCGGGCGTGACCAATTTTGGTGGCCACGGCCCAAATCCCTAACCCGCTAATTGGTCACGAACTTCTAATAGTCACGGACATGGTCACGACCAATAGCCCTGACCCGATTTATAATCATGGTCACGGCCCAAACCCAAGACTATAACCCAATTTAATAACCACCAATCACGGCACATAGCCCTGACCATGTTTGGTGTACAATTAAACCTAGTCACAACTTAAAGTCGTGACCATTTTTCTTATGATTAATCTTCATCACGGCTTAGTCCATGACTATATTTTTTGTAGAATCCAACTAAGTCATGGCTTTGGGACATGACCAGCTTTAATAATAAACTAAACAAAATCCTCAACTAGGGAGGCTAATCGGTCAGTTGCTGCAAGTGCTCCTTGGGTGACCTCGCGGAGGTCTCGTGCTCTTAAATCGGGGGTCCCGTGACCATGCAATCACGGGACCCGTATAGGCATTTTTAAATTTGGGCCATGATCTCAAACCGAGGGTCCCGTGACGACGTTGTTGGTTCGTGTGGGCTAGGTTGGTCCCAATCGAGGTGTTGGGGCCGCCTACGGGGCCGTTTGGGGGGCATTGCCTGATTTTTCCTTTAACAGCTCGTTTTTAAGATTAAGTGTAGGCATTCAGAAATTGGGGTCGTGCTCTTAAACTGATGGTTGCGTGACCATGTGGTTGTTTCCTACAAGTTACATTAGACCCGTTAGAGGTGTTGCCTCCCCTCACGAGGCCGTGTGAGGGAGCTAAGGGGTTTTTCCCCCGGTGGCACATTTTCAAGCCTAAGTGTGGATACTCTCTGTTTTGGGTCGTGCTCTCAAACTAAGGGTCTCGTAACCACGCGGTCGGTTCCTACGAGTTACATTGGTACCTCTCTAGGTGTTGGCACTACTCATGGGACCGTTTGGGGGTGCTAAGGGGCTTCGCCCCCTGATGGCACCTTTTCAAGCCTAAGTGTGGCTATTCTTTGTTTTGGTCCGTGCTCTCAAACTGAGGGTCATGTGACCATGCAGTCGGTTCGTGCGAGTTACATTGGTCCATGCGAGGTGTTAACAGCACTCACAGGGACATTTGGGGGTGATAAGAGGTTCCCCACCCCACCCCCCACCCCCCGATGGCACATTTTCAAGTCTAAGTGTGTATATTCTCTATTTTGGGTTGTGCTATCAAATCGAGGGTAACGTGACCATGCGATTGGTTCCTACGAGCTACATTGGTCTCGTGCAAGGTGTTGGTACCACTCACGGGGCCGTTTGGGGGGAGCTTTGGGGTTTCTCCCTCTAAAGGATTTTTTAGCATGAAAATCTATCTTTTCTAGCCTGGCCAAATGCGGCGTATTTTAGAGCTCATTGAAATTATTTTGGTAATTGTCCCAAATAAAATGATGCATTTTCCTATTTGGAGTTTGATATAGTCTTCCAAATATTACTCCTCTAAAGGCATGTTTGGTGGATATTGATGAAGGCCATAATCCACGTAATGGTAGATATTCTCATTACCAGGAGTGCGGCCTTCATCAAGATCCACCAATCCAGGACACTCCAATAGAGGATTCATATTTGGAATACTCTATCAAACTTCAAATGTGAAAATGCATCATATTATCCGTGACTCCTTTCCAAAAAAAATTTAATGAACTCTATAACACACAAGAACCAAATGCATGTTCACGAGGCCGTTAAGCAGGCGCTAGGTGGTTTCACCTCCCAAAGGCACATTTCTATGCCTAAGTGTGGATTTTCTCAAATTATCATCATATTCTCAAATCGAGGGTTCCGTGACCATTCGATAGGTTCCTGTGAGTTACATTGGTCCCGTGCGCGGTGATCGCTCCCCTACAGAAGTTGCTTGGAGGCGCTAAGAGGTTTTTCCCTCTAATAGCACTTTTCAAGCATAAGTGTGGATTTTATCAAATTATTGTCACATTCTCAAACTGGGGGTCCCGTGACCACACGATTGGTTCCTGCGAGTTACATTGATCCCTTGTAAGGTGTTTGCACCTCTCACGGGGCCGTTTGGGAGGTGATTTTAGTTTTCTCCCTCAAAAGGCATGTTTGACAAGAAAATCAGCCTTTTCTGTCCTTGCCAAATGCAGCCTGTTGTAGAGCTCATTAAAATTGTTGTGGAAAGGAGTCCTAGATAATATGATGCATTTTCCCATTTGGAGTTTGATAAAGTATTCCAAACACAACTCCTCTCATTACGGGGAGTGTGGCCTTCATCAAGAACCACCAATATAGGACACTACAGGGACTCAAGGTGGCCTCATAGGGAACTCAACTTATGCTCAGGAGTCAAAGGATGGGGAAGCAGTTTCTGCTGAGCTGGCTCGATAATATCCCCAACATTTTGAACAATTTGTAGTAGAAACCCATCCCCTACGTTATGAACGAAAGAGGTGGCCTCACATAAAGATTAAGAGCTTGACAACCTTTATTGAGGGTTGTCAATATGTTAATTTTTCTGTGAGGCCACCTTGTAATGTTGAGTTCCCTGCACCTTGAAATTAATCCTTTACAAACATTACCGCTCACTCTACTTAACAAAATAGAACTCTGCCATCTAAAATCAATAATGGTAACACTTGCTATATTTGTAAAAAGACAGGGATTCACTCGTGGGAGACTATAAGTGTTCTGAACCCTACTCTGAATAGTCTTTGGAGTTTTGTCTAGACAGTCTTTGGACCAGCGGACTAGCCAGACAAAACTCCAAAGACTATTCAAAGCACGATTCAAAACACTTATAGTCTCCCACGAGTGAATCCCTAGCTTTTTACAACTATATCAAGTGTTCTTATTATTGATTTCAAATGGTGGAGTTTGATTTTGTTAAGTAGAGTGAGCGGTAATATGTTTAAGGTATTAATTTCAAGGTGCAGGGAACTCAACATTACAAGGTGTCCTCACATGAAGATTAACAGCTTGACAACCCTCAATGAGAGTTGCCAAGCTCTTAATCTTTTTTGTGAGGCCACCTATTTTTTTCATAGCGGAGGGGTTGGGGTGCTACTACATATTGTTCAAAATGTTGGGGCTATTATCGAGCTAGCTCAGTAAACATTTCTTACCCATCCTTCGTCTCTTGAGCATAAGTTGAGTTCCCTATGAGGCCACCTTGAGTTCCTTGGAGTGTCCTATATTGGTAGTTCTTGATGAAGGCCACACTCCTCGTAATGAGAGGAGTCGTGTTTGGAATACTCTATCAAAATCCAAACAGGAAAATGCATCATATTATTCGGGAATGCTTTCCAGAATGATTTCAATGAGCTCTACAACACGCTACATTTGGCAAGGCCAGAAAAGCCACATTTTTTTGCCAAACATTCCTTTCGAGGGCTAAACAAAAAACATCTCCCAAACGGCCCTGTGAGAGGTGAAAACACCTCGCATGGGATCAATGTAACTCATAGGAACCGATCGCGTGGTCACGGGACCCCCGACTTAAGAATATGATGATAATTTGATAAAATCCACACTTAGACTTGAAAACGTGCCGTTAGAGGGAGAAACCCTTTAGCGCCCCCCAAATGGCCCGTTTAGGGGAGCGATCACCGTGCACGGGACCAATGTAACTCGCAGGAATCGATTGCGTGGTCACGGGACCCCTGGTTTGAGACTATGATGTTAATTTGAAAAAATCCACACTTAGGCTTGAAAACGTGATGTTAGAGGGGAAACCCCTTAGTGCCCACCCTACAACCCCTAAAAAAAGTTTGGATACCTCACATGGGACCAACGTAACTCGCAAGAACTGAACGCGTGGTTAAGAGACTCCTGATTTGAGAATATGACGATAATTTGAAAATATCTAGAATTAGGTTCAAAAACATATCGCATAATGGGCATATCTAGGCTCACTACATACTGGACATTCATCCTTCTCTCCGTGTTCGTTGCGATAGAATATGCAATCATACTTGCATGCATGAATAGATTTATATTTCAATCCTAAACCCTTCAAGCTCTCTTCTTAATGGTAGGATAATTTTCTGGTAACGTGTTCTCTTTTGAGAGAATTTCTTTAACCCACTTAAGAATTCCGGTTATGCTGTTCCCATGCAGGCCAAATTGACTCTTCAAAATATGCAAACCAATCATTGCATATAATACCGAATGATCTTCATCGTAATATTTATATAATGGTCTAGTTCCATCGACTTTTAACCGTATATATTCTAGGTCTCCTGGTAGTTCAGTATCAAATTGTTCATTATGCGCATTATCTGTCTCCATAGGTTGGTGGTTTGTTCATGGTGGACTCCGTAAGCATTGTTAATTAGGTTGGTCAATGGACAATGTGTTGGAAAATCATTTACCACTTCCACTCTTTGGTATTCTATTATGTGTCCAATTACCGGTAATTCTTGGAACATAAGGTACATATTTTTCAGCATGGTATGTCCACTTGTTATAATCTTGGCAAATTTCCCACATTATTAAATGTAACTCAACATCTTCTAAATATTTATATTTTATGTTTATACAATCGGTGCACGGAAACAAATTTTCTCAATTTTGAGGTTCTTAAAAGTGTATCTAATAAATTCTTGAATGCCTTTAACATAACTATTAGTTATTCGGTCACTCTCCCCCATCCACTCTTTGTATTGTGGAAAATCCATTTAATAATATTCAAATTGAAGTCTTGTGTTAACATGATAAAATAAATATCATATTGCATAAATATCATGTTGCATAGTAAAGCACTAATATAGTATCAAAGGAAAGCACTAATAAAGTCAACAACGTATCAATCAATCAAACTATGCAATAACTTAAATACAAGATGCCAATCAATGATACTACACAACCACTTAAACTCAAATTAAATAAGTTTTTCTACTGATATTATTACAACATAATTAAAAATATAACTAAATGTTCAACAAGCGATAAATTAGCCAAGTGGTAATAGAGTCTACATAATTTTTCAAAAAATTCCTTTCTCCACTGTTGATGTGCGCTGGAACAGTTTCACAACACTCATATATTGTATCAACCATGATCTAACACTCACCCTGCTACAAAGGTTAATTGTGTACTAAAGTTCCTACGACAATGGACATGAGCATTTCATGTATATAGTATTTATCCCCATAGTCAGCCTGGGTTGTTAACGATGATCCAAGACATATGCCATGCTGAGGCGCTAAGAAAGGGAATGTTGAAGGTGGAACGGAATATGTGGGGGGAATGGAGAACGAGGGAAATTTTGAGGAGGAACAGGCATCTATGGAGGGAAATCTGGATGTATTGGGGACTGTAGGGGCGTACGACCAGTTAAAAGGGACATAATATGTGAAAGTTTGTCATTCACACCTCCCAATTCATTTCAAATCCCCATTATGTCCCCTTCAGTCCTAGATTGACGTTCATCATTGGACGGGGAACGCTTATTAACAAAAGAAAGCTCGTTCACTAGAGGTTCAGTGTGTTTGAATATTGTTTGACATATGACACCCCAAACCTCTCATCCTCCCTCTATGGTCCTTCTCAAAGGTTTGTGCGATGGCATCATTGTCAATGTTATCAAACGGGCTTGAATCTGATAGACTATATTGATTCTAGAGTCTTGTCCAAGTGATAAGGGAATTTATTATCTTTGTCTCATTTATCATGTACAAAAAAGTTGGCCATATTCTCTATTTTTCCTTCATCTGGGCTGCCTTTCATAGCGATCGACCAATCATTCTTTAACTCTTCATAAGATTTCGATCGAAGCCGATGGACATCAGTTTTTTGTCCCTATTCTACTTGTTTTTCTCCCTTTGCATCATTTTGGAGTCCTTCGCCTCATTATCCAAAAAATCATTCCATTGAGAGACTGGCATTTCAATGTTCGAAGGGACTTTTTCTTTGAGCAATAATTATCAAAGCTCGATGCTCCCATAAGGAAATGCTTTTGCCTATGGTTTCTCCGATATGTTCGGAGTTGTTCAATAACCCGGGAAAGAACTTTATTTTTTGAGTTTGGGGAAAATGAAATTTTTTTACTGAGTGGCTCGTAGATGTCATCTTTAATATCTTTATCTACGAGGTTCTAATTGTCAGCTCCTCCCACTCCCACATTTATTTTTGCCAAGGATAAACATTGGGCTTTAAAATTTTGAACATGATTCTTATCCCCCATGGGGTTATTTTCCAATAAAGAGAACCCAATGGGATCCTTCTCAACTGACCAGACATTTTCAAGAGCATTGGGCGTGTCCATTGGATTAGTGGGAGTACCTTGCCTACTGCAACTCAACCTCACCAATTGGTGATGAGAATTCTCCTTGTGGTTGTGTCACATTGTCGGTTGGAGCGTTGCTTCCATTACCACTGAGAAACCGAATAGGTTCGGTGTGTGATAATGATTTAAATTAAATTCGCAAGTTTCCAAGAAGCCTTATTTAATTAGCCTCTACTTTTAAACCAAATAAAATCAACCCTTAAACATGCATCTAAATCAACCAGTCAAATATAAAGCATGCGACACAAAGTTAAGGAAAAATCCCCGAAGGGAAAAACCTTTTATTTCTAGAACTTTAAATAATTTACAAGACCATTGACTTACATACAACCTGATAATCGCCCACAAGTGTAACGCACGGTGTCTTCGATAAACCTTCAAAGAAACGGCTAGAAACAGTGTGACATAGAAATACCCGCAAGTGTCGATTCCTATGTCGGCGGCTGGAAGTTTCCCTTTCCAGGAGGGCAGCAATGAAGAAGAGAATGGTTTCTCCACAAGGGTTGAACAAACTCAAAGTTGTGTTCTTGGGTTACCAAAAAGATTCACAAAGGATTGGAAGAATTGTGTGAATCAAAACATGAGTCTTGGGACTCAAAAATATGAAGACTAGAGGTATTTGGACTCTCAAATTCGTCTTTCAAAGTCTTAGAAAACAACTCCCCGAAGTTGGCTTTAAATAAGAAAACTTTGAGCCTAAAAAATCTCGAACAGATCTGGCCGAATTTATCCCTGGTGGACCGGTCCGGCTTGGAGGTGGATCGGTCCGATTGACCGGATCGGTTCTTTTATTCCAGGCTTCATCGGTTCGCTTGCGGTCCGGGGTATACTGGCCTTCAGCAAACAGATCGGTCCGGGTCTGAGGCGGACCGGTCCGGTTAGCCGGATCGGTTCTTTTATAGTAGGCAAACCGGTCCGGTCTGTCAGACTTTGATTCCTCTTCTTCTTTTGATATTCGGATCCGTTGATGAATGTATGAATCTTGAATTTCTTTAACGGTGTAACGGCGTGCGACATAATAAATTGTTAATGGACAAAAATGTCCTTACAAATCTCCCCGTATGTCTATGCCGGTACATACATAAAAACAAAACATCCGAATTATCAAACAACTAAAAATGCCTATACAAATCTACCCTTCCATGAACCCAAAACTGGAAAGATACAATTGAATAAGACTACAGTGTTTGCTCTTCAATTCTTCAGGAATCTCGACACTTTTCTCATCAGGGTGTGCAATCCAATGATAATCCATGTAGTACCTACACACATGAGACAAAGAAAAATACCAAGTGACATATCGAGTTTGAAATGAGATAAACATATATACCGATTTATGAGCAAACTCAAACTTTCAAATCTCCCCCATAATAAGATAATTCATTCTCCCCCTTTTTATGATGTCCCCAAATAGACAAATGAGAAGAATGAATCAAATAAGCAAAATCGGGGTGTCACGGTATACAAATCAAGGCATCAATCATATGGCAAACGTGCTCTTGCAAGGAGATGCTCAAAAAAATATTCGCAAACTATTTTTGATTTTTCAAATTTTTCATACAAAACAAAAAAAGATACCAATTTGAAAAAAAATATGATACAAAAATCATACCATGGATTTAAACTCAAACAACCAAGTCATGAAAATGGAATGAATGGGTGTGAACACATTCGATAGGTAAATCAACTCAATCAATCATATGTGCACGATGCATATGTGTACCCCTAACGAATGAACATCAAAGGTATCCTTAGGTGTAAAAAATTGTTGAATTTAGATGACATCGTCTTATGCAAATCAACAAATCAAAGTCAAAATGATTTCCACATCAATAACGTCCAAAACAATTTAGCGCTTTTTCAAGATTTTCGAGGACGTGCAAACCCGTCATAAAATCTCCAACCAAACTCCCTCATATATATTTTCTTTTAGAGGTAATCTAAATTCTCAAACTTTGGAGAATTGGTGCAAAAACCTAAATGGCCCATAATTGGCATGAATTTCTTTTTATTGCCTTTAAATTTTTTTGGGCTCTTTGGACCCCGGATAATAAAATTCCTCCATTTTTTAGGTCCAATTTAACGGTGGCTTAGTATTCGCAAAGGCTAAAGAACCTTTCGCAGCCCTTCCCCGTTTTAAAATAAAGCACACAAACTCACAAAATGGTTTTTATATGCACAATTTACTTATCAAAATTTATCGCGCTTGGTTCGTTTTAAAGACAGGATTGAAGTGAAAACACCCAACCAACATGTGATAAGACAAGCACAATAATCAAACAAATCCGTGCATGTGTGCAATAAAGGAAACTATGAGTCAAACATGTAGGAAGTAACACTTAATTACATCTTAACGACTCCAAACATTATAAAGCACATGGATGAATTGACCTATTGTCTCAAAACACTATCAAATAGTCACATGAAAATAATGGAATAATTTTGTGACTCGGTCATCCTAAGTGTCCATCCATAAACGGTGCAACCAAAAAAAAAATCTTTTTGTATTTTTCAAAAATTTTCAAAAAAAAATATATACAAAAAGTACATGTCACAACGCTAGCAAATATAAATATCATGAAACAAAAACTAGCGTATGGCAAACATGCAAACACAATCATCTATATGATATGGCAAGAGAAGAATCATGTGCAAGCAAACGGGAATCAACTTGTCTAAAATCTAGTGCCTCTAAAAGTGATTTCCTAACCCAAATAGACGTGAAACATCGTGTAGGGGATTTGGGAACCACGGGAACACCAATCATAAACTTCCTAGGACTTTTTCCAAGATCAAAACAAAAGCGCCTAAGGTGACCTTTCCTACCACAATATGAACATGTGTAAATGGGTGGAATGACACGTAAAGTGTGATCTTTTCTAACATCCTTTGGAACGGTTGACCCTCTAAAACAGATAATGGTTTTGGCTTTAGCACTAGAAGCATGAGAACAAGATGAGACGTTACCATCACTATCAAACCTACTTGAGTCTGTCAAATTATTTTTTAACTTCAAAATTTTTTACTCAAGCAAAGAATTAGACTCTTCCAAATTAAGGGACGCCTTCTTCAAATTATCAATCAAACCTAGAAGGTTATCTCGCTCCCCCTCAATTAAAGCAAACTTTTTTCCTAAGAGTCTCTTCACGTGCCACAAACTCATTGACTAAAATATTTTTATCATCTTTGGCACAAACACAAACCATCGAATTTTTAAGGTCCTCCAATTCTTTTTCTAAAAATAGGACCCTTTCATCACTGTCCTTCTTGGACAATTTTAAAGAAACAAAGTCATGGTCCAAGGAAACAACTTTTTCACGATAAAAATCTCTTTGATTTTGAACCATTTGCAAAAGATCCATCGCGGATTTAAAACGAGAATTTTCTTTTTCCAAAACTTTAATTCTTTTGCAAAGTTTCAAATTCAAACTTTTTAAATTTTCAGCATGGTAGTGAACTTTTTCAAAAATAGGCTCCTCATTAAATGGGCGTTCCATTGAAAAATTGCGATTTTTCACAAAACTGATTTTTCAAAAAAAATCAATATCACACGATTTTGCGAAAAATAGGATCACTCGATAATTTAGAGTAACCCGCTCTGATACCAATTTGAAAACGTGAGTAGACAAATTGTATCAGAAAATAAATCCTCGAAAAATCAGGATCACACGATAAATTAGCGTAACCCGCTTTGATACCAATTTGAGAAACCGAATAGGTTCGGTGTGTGATAATGATTTAAATTAAATTCGCAAGTTTCCAAGAACCCTTATTTAATTAGCGTCTACTTTTAAACCAAATAAAATCAACCCTTAAACATGCATCTAAATCAACCCAACAAATATAAAGCATGCGACACAAAGTTAAGGAAAAATCCCCGAAGGGCAAAACCTTTTATTTCTAGAACATTAAAGAATTTACAAGACCATTGACTTACATACAACCTGATAATCCCCCACAAGTGTAACGCATGGTGTCTTCGGTAAACCTTCAAAGCAACGGCTAGAAATAGTGTGACATAGAAATACCCGCAGGTGTCGATTCCTATGTCGGTGGCTGGAAGTTTCCCTTTCCAGGAGGGCAGCAATGAAGAAGAGAACGGGTTCTCCACAAGGGTTGAACAAACTCAAAGTTGTGTTCTTGGGTTACCAAAAAGATTCACGAAGGATTGGAAGAATTGTGTGAATCAAAACATGAGTCTTGGGACTCAAAAATATGAAGACTAAAGGTATTTGGACTCTCAAATTCGTCTTTCAAAGTCTTAGAAAACAACTCCCCGAAGTTGGCTTTAAATAAGAAAACTTTGAGCCTAAAAAATCTCGAACAGATCTGGCCGAATTTATTTAGGTGGACCGGTCCGGCTTGGAGGCGGATTGGTCCGATTGACCGTATCGGTTCTTTTATTCCAGGCTTCATCGGTTCGCTTGCGGTTCGAGGTATACTGGCCTTCAGCAAACGGATCAGTCCGGGTCTGAGGCGGACCGGTCCGGTTAGCCGGATCGGTTCTTTTATAGCAGGCGGACCGGTCCGGTCTGTCAGACTTTGATTCCTCTTCTTCTTTTGATATTCGAATCCGTTGATGAATGTATGAATCTTGAATTTCTTTAACGGTGTAACGGTGTGCGACATAATAAATTATTAATGGACAAAAATTTCCTTACAACCACCCGACATTATCTACAAAAATAATAAAAGTTCAATGTATATATATAATAATACATGCATAATTTCAAAGTTCAGTATGAAATTAGAACTAACAAAAATTCAATGTGTATCTATAATATATTATAATCTACCTGTTCATGGAAAGACTTTAACAAAAGTTCAATGTGTCTCATCTCCATCCAGTCGGGATTTATTTTTAAAAACGTATGGATTTTTGCACATGACCAATTGAGAGGAATCGTATCAATAATGGATGCATAGATGTCAGCGACATGAACTCGAAATCTCATCTTCTTCAGCCTATTAGTAAGATTGTGTTTGATGTGCATATGTCGTTAGAGATCATAGTCTTCGTAAATGCCCTTTGTACATAATTCTATCCATGATGGGTGAATTTTTTTTTACCTTCTCTAACAGCGTAAGTAAGGTCAGTGGTCTATCGGGATTACGTACGCCAAATATATTTTTTATAGCTGCATCCCAACATTTTGACAGGAAAAATAGAATACGATCGAACAAGTACTCTTGTTAGAAATGAACTCTACGGTTTACAAGGTAGTTAAATTGTTTGATCTTCATATTCCCATACTAACAAGCCGGAGTGCCCACTAAATGAGGCTCATTAATTTAAGATGTACGTGTGCGGTTTAATTGCAATCTTTCCCACTCTTGTTTCCATTTATTAACATAGTGACTCATTTTTCCAGGGAAATATGAACGAGGGCATGATTATAATTCCTATAAATAATGGATCTAATGAATCATTAACAAGTTATTATGTACGAGGGCGTGAATATGATTCCTATAAATTATGACTCTAATGAATCATAAACCGTTAATTTATTTGGTTTTGAATACGTACAAACATTAGTCATAAAATTAATCCCTTACAAACATTACCCCTATAATTAATAAATTATGCATTTTTGGGACTTAATTTTACAAAGACCCTAAAATTAATTCTGAATTTAGCATCAATATTAAAGGAGATGTATATTTTTATATTTTATCCCTAAACTTAAACAAACAATAACCATTAAATTAAATTTCACCGTAGTTTGAAACTTAAACCAATAATATCCATTAAATTAAAATTTTCTCTGGTTTGAAACTTAAACCAACATTAATCATATATATGTATTTTTTCTAGAATACACACACATACACGTTTACAGTATATGCACATACATATACACAAGACACACAATGACAATGTATACACAGCTATATACATATACACAATACACACACATATACACACATGTACACACACATATACACACATGTATACACACAGAGAACACACATAGAGAAATATACACAGATAGAAATACGCACACACACAAAAATACATTAGAAGAAGAAGGTTGAGATTACCTTTGAGATTGAGATTGAGAGAGAGATTGAGATTGAGAGAAGGAGAGAGCCGAAATCTCCAGAGAGAGCGAGGAAAAATGAGGGTTTAAATTTTTTTTAAGGGAATTAAAACTTGTTCTGAGTTTTTTAATTATAAAGACCATGGTCACGGCTTAGGGGCGTGACCCCTTTATTTTTAACATGTCAGCGTGGAAATAAGGCCCTGGTCATGGCCCAAAGCGGTGACTCATATAATTTAATGGTCTTGGACTTAAGCCATGACTATCTCATTGTGTATTGTGGTTTGTGGTCACGGCTAAGGGTCATGACTCATCACGTGACAAAAATTTGAGGGAAACTTGGTGCCAAAATGGTCACGACTAGGTCATGACTTAGAGTCGTGACCCGAAGGAGTCAGGGTCTACAACCGTGACCACCTACAAGATGACCCATGACCATACTAAGTCATGGATTTAGTCATGACCATTTTTTCTATGGTCATGGTTTTGGATCGTGACCAATTGGTCAGGGCTAGGAGCCATGACCCCTTTACCGTGGCTATTCGAAGAATTTAGTGCAGTATACTTTGGACCCCGAAAGCATCATCTAACAATGGTAACATTTATCCAGATGAGGGACCATACTTGGAAAAACCAATTTGTTTTTATGAAGGGTGATTTAGAGTTCATAGCTCATGAGAAGAATAGGTCTAGTAGGGTTACCCATGAATTGTGTGAGCTGAAAAAAATTAGTAAACATTTTTTCCTCATTTGCTTTCTGATTTCTTTCTAACTATTACTGTGATAATATCTTTGTTGAACTTTTTTTAGTGAAGAAATATCATATACATTCCTCTGCACTACGAGACGTATTTGAGATTTTTTCTGTGTCCAACCCCCAGAGTTTGATGATATTTTTTCTATCTCCAAGTTCACATTCATTAGTACCGCATTCCTCTAGGCGGTGTTCCCCCTCAGAAGACACTAATACCCTTGGTAGTTGAAAGATATGTGAAATCCGATTAGAGAGTTAGTGACGAAGTTGAAGCAGGTGAGAAGATTTCACTATACCATGTATTTTTTATTCATACACTATAATTATAACTAATTATTATTCTCTTGTGTATCTTTTACTCTTAGCACCTTGGGATTTATCACGAAACCTTCTAGTGGGATGGCACCTCAGCAGTTGATTGTGCTACTATAGAGATTTCCCACCAAAAAAACTTGATCGGGAGGCAAAGAGGAAATTTAATGTTGATGCTAAGGCCAGGAAGAAGGACAATGATAAAAAAAGAGTTAAAGTTGATGACCGAAAGAAAGTCGATATTGATGGTCGCAGGAAGGTAGAAGCTGAGGTCGCCACGCTAGGGAAAATCCAATGGGAAGGCTCCAATTCCTTATCGTCCCCATGTTGTTGGTAAGAAAAGGCCCCTTGAGGCCCCCTCTACCAAAGGTAACCCTAAAATCCAAAAGGTAAGTGAGGTTAGATCGGCTAGGTCTGTTATAGAAGTGATTAAAATTAAGGGACATCCATCAAGACAGTTATTTATGGACAGGGGTCTTCCCCACATTATGGCAAGGTGGAGGATTTCAAGTTTGATCCTGACCATACTGTCTTTACCGAAGAGCTGGAGAATAACCTGACCTCCATCTTCCATCAAATGAACATTACAACGAGTACGGGTTACACATTTGTTGTTGAAATTGCTGTTAGATTATTTTGTTTAGTATATGTTGGGTTGGTTAGTTTTAAAAGTGGCATGACCACTGGATTATTGTCCATATGGGGGTGGGATTTTTCAATTTTTTTGAAAATTACTTTGTATATCGAACAATATATACAGAGTATGATAATTAAATGAAACATACTTGAAATTAAATATGTGTATATGTGTGTGTATGTGTTTGTATATATGTGTGTGGTGGTGTGTGGTAGGGGAGGGGGGAAGGGGTGGGGTGGGGTGGGGGGGGGGGGTTGTATACTAATAATTCCATGATTTAAATCTATTCTGGCATATATAATATATATAATAATAATTCCATGCTTTACATATATTCCACGTTAGATGTTTTCAACTACTTTAGACATATTTATGTGTGTATGTGTATATGTGTGTTTATATATGTGTGTGGTGGTGTGTGGTGGGGTGGGGGGAGGGGTGGGGGTGGGGGTGTACGTGTGCATGTGTATGGTAGGGGTGGGGTAGGGGTGTGTGTCTATGTGTACTAATAACATTTTTTTTATCTGTACTAATAACATTTTTTTACAGCAAATGTCTCCTTCAGGTATTAAGGCGAAGATGATGATGTTGTTGTTTATGATGATGTCTTCTGGGCTCGGTGGTAGCAGAGGCGACGAGGGCTCCTCCGCCCCTAGGCTCCCCAAATATGGAAAATTTGGGATTACCATCGAGAACAAATCGGAGCTATTTGCGAGATCCCTCGAGCTGCTAAAGACGGTCATCGGCCAGGGGTTTATGAGTTGGAAGGAGGTGCCATATGAGCTCAAGTTAGCTGTTTGGGCGGCACTACAGGTAATATATTTATATTTATATGAATATTTCAATTTCAATTTCAATTTCAATTTCAATTTCAATTTCAATTTCAATTTCGATTTCGATTTCATTTTATATTTATATTTATATTTATATTTATATTTATATTTATATTTATATTTATATTTATATTTATATTTATATTTATATTTATATTTATATTTATATTTATATTTATATTTATATTTATATTTATATTTATATTTATATTTATTCGCAACTAACATTGAATTTGTTGGACAGGAACAATTCAACTTGGATCCAAAACTACGTGATTCCGTCGGAGCAGTTGAGGGAGCAACACAAGACGTGGAAGAAAAATATGTGGACACGGTACTTTAGAAAACACGAGAGTCCATTATACAATGGCGGGGATCCGTCCCGCCCAAGGAGCCGATCTCATTGGCACAATGGCAAAAGTTCATTGACAATGAGATCGAGGATCGACAATTGGCATCTCGCCAATCGGGGAGGGAAAATCGGGCAAAAAAGACGGACGTGCACTACTCCGACCGGACCTCTTACGCCGAGGTGGAGTATAGGTTGAAGTTAAGATTTAATTTTTCTATAACTACAGAAATATATTATTCTTCATTATTTTACTTTATGGGGCCGATACTAATTTTACTTTATTTTATTTCAGGGGGTAGGGAGTGGGCCAGGGGGTAAGCCACATAGGCTCGATACTTATGTGGCTCTTCAGACGAAGAAGGGTAAGGACAAGGAGGTGTCCCCGAGCGTTGCGGCCATGATTTTAAGTAATCCGACAGTTTAATTTTTGTTAACTACGTTATAATTTTTTAGTTTACTTATTTTACTAATCATTTGCTTTTTGTCGTTTCAGGCAAAGCTTAAGGAAGTGCATGAGTCGCAGTCTGATGCCGACAAGGCCACTTTGTCTACAGACGCACTCAGCCAAGTACTTGGCTCTGATCGCAAGGGGAGTAAAAGGGGGGTGAGCTCGCGGGTGGACAAATCTAGGCTCATCGGATTGGAGACGAGCGACACCGGGTTGGCTCGAACGGTGGATTCACACGACGCGAAGCTGTCCCATTTGGAGGCGACGGTCCAAGATATGTACACATTCATGAATCGTACGTTGGGCGGAGACCGTAAGGGGAAGGGTAAAGGGAAGGAGAAGGCGGTGGAGGAGGAGGAAGTGCGGGAGAACGAGGTGCAGGAGGATGAGGCGCAGGAGGACGAGGATGTGGACCTCGCTGCTTCTTCACTGTCACGTGCGTATTTCGATGATCCACCTCCTTATTTGGATCCCTTCCCCAGACCGATATCGACACTTGGTTGGCCGAGCGTGTTCATATTGGATGTATTTGATGGCCAGCGAATAGGGCGGGGGTTGAGGGACCTGAATATCGTCGAGGGTGGAATAGTTCATGGACGTGCGCTTCAAGGGATCGAGTCCAAAGTGATCGTCATGCATGTGATACCCGGGAAGGAGAACTCCCTATTGTGGTTGCGCGAACAATACGGCACGATGTATATTAGTGGGTGTGTCAATTCGTATATCGTGTGGCCAACTCACCTCCTCACATTTACCCAAGACATGTAGTAACATTATTTTTAAGTTTGTCCATTTTAATTATATTTGGATTATATCGCCATGTATATTATTTCTATTTTGAATATTTGGATTATATCGTCATGAATATATATTTGCACTATCTTTAATTTATTTGGATATATGATGTTTGAATAGGTACAACAAACATTGTTATAATAGGTACAAATATACTGCTGGGCAGTGGCAGTGGCAGTGGCCATACTGCCCAGCAGAATTTTTTTAAATTCTGCCCAAAATTGTCACGGTCATTGACGGTGACAAGTCCTTGACAAATCTTATCACTGACTTGTCACGGTCATTGACGTGACAATTTTTTTAAATATTGTCACGGGTTTGTCATGGTTATTAACTGTGACTAAACTTGTCACGGTCCATGACCTTGTCACGACTGTGACAATTCTAATGAACTTGTCAAGGTCAATGACCGTGACACGTCCGTGACAAAAAAAATTGTCTCGCCCCGAATTGTCACGGTCATTGACCTTGACAATTCCAACTTGTCAAGGTCAATGACCGTGACAATAGTGCAGATTTGGTGTAGTGAACCCTCTTAGTGTAGTCAGATCTAGAACAATTGGTGGAGCAGACGGATTTGGAGGGGTTCCAGCATTTCGATTGCTAGATTTAGGAATATCCGCCATTGGTAATGGATTGTTTTTTATTGAGAAAACGATATTACCAGTCGTATTCCCACAAACGGCGCCAATCTGTTGATGTAAAAAATTAGATCACTCTAATAATTCAATCACAGATAAATAAATGAGACAAAAGATTTTAAAGTGGTTCAGCCTTATAAGAATGGCCTACGTCCACTGTTATTTTATTGCTAAATGTTTGGGAATTCTCAATTACAAGAAATTCTGTTCTGGATCCAGCCCCCCTACAATGAGGGTTGTACAATGTATTTATAGCCCTGAGGCTGTAATGTGAAAGGGTAATACATTTAATGCCCTCTTTGCGTGTGCGTCTGAATGATAAGCATTTAATGAATCAGTTGAACTGTTGGTTATCCAGCAATCAATGCTTTGTTCGAGATGCAGCTCGGACCGCCTGAGTTGCTCGGACCGCCTAAGCTTCTTGGTACTCAAGAGTTCCTCGGAGAGGCATTGTTCCTCGGAGCATGTGAGTTCCTCGGGTAAGCAGTGTTCCTCGGGGAACTAGTCTTCCTCGTTGTAGTCTTGTTCCTCGGAGCGTGTGGGTTCCTCGGAAGTGTTTGTGGTTGCCATGTAGATAGCCACGTGTCTTCATATGATTGGTCCACGTCAGCGGATTAAATTTGGTATCAACAGTAAATGTATCTAATTTTTATTCATATAACTTGTTTAGAAGTTTTATGGTTTTAAAAGTGAGGAATTTGGTTCTTGTGCTCAAAAGTCACAAGTAGAGCTTTATTTGGACGCACCAAGAGTTGATAGGAATGTTGACTTAGATATTTTAGCTTTTTGGAAAGCAAATCAATTTAGGTATCCCTAACTTGCTGCAAGGGCAAGAGATGTTCTGAGCATTCATGTATCTACGGTAACCTCGGAATCTTCATTTAGTATGGGTGGAAAGGTTATTGATCAATATAGAAGTTCACTTAAACTCGAGTAGGTAGAGGCATTACTTTGCACAAAAGATTGGCTCTTCGGGGTTATCGGTAATTTGTATATTTGAATTTATTTTTATTATTTTTATATTTCTTTGTTTTGATTTTAATTTTCATTTGTGAATGCAGAATCTGCACAGGATCAACTTGATGATCTCATGGAAAATATCTTAAACTTGGATATCAACACAGAAAAAGCTCCTTCATCATCGTCGGCCCAATGCTCAACTTCTTTTTCGGTTTCGGGTGTGTAATTATCATATTTTAGTAAGAAAAATCGTATTATAACTACTTTAATAAAAAAAATTGTTATTTGAACATTTGAGTTTGCAGTAATTGATTTCCATGAAAAAAAATAAGTTATATTATTTTAACATCTATTCATTCCTATCATTTTAATGGATGCTTACTTTTTTTCGTAGATATATGAGTTGAAGGGTTCCTTTTTTGCCTAGATTGAAGTCTTGAAGATTAATTTCACATCTTTGTAGTTTGGTTGTTTATAATTTGGATTTGGAATGTATGATGGAACTTTAAACCTTTTATGAATTCGTTTAATTATTGTTTTGTACTTGTTTATGGATTCGTTTAAGTATCTTTGTAGTTTGGTTGTTTATATTTTGGATTTGTATTGTATGATGGAACTTTCAAAACCTTTTATGGATTCGTTTAAGTATCGTTTTGAACTTGTTTATGGATTTAATAAAAATTAGTATGTTACTAATCTTATGTATGAACTTATATTAAATAAATAGCTTAATGGTTAATAATGTACTACGTATGACTAAGGACCTATTTTATAAAATATTAAACATATTTTATAAACATGTTATTACTATTGTGTTAACGGGTAACCTGTTTATTAGTTGGGTTATGCGGGTTGTATCTATTTTCGAGTTAAACACGAGTTTGCAATTATTAAACGGGTTATGCGGGTCGTGTCTAGTTTTCGAGTTAAACACGGCATGTTTATTAAACGGGTTATGCGTGTCGTGTCCGGTTTTCGAGTTTAACACGATCTGTTTATTAAATGGGTTTGCAGGTCGTGTCAGGTTTTTGAGTTGAACACGACCCATTTATTAAACGGGTTAGCGGGTCATGTCGTGTAACCTCTTAGTTAAACATGTCGTGTTCGAGTTTTATCTTTTCACACGACTAATAAACGGGTCGTTTTCGGGTTAATGGGTTTATCAGAATACATGGGTCTTGATCTGACCCGAACCCAACCAACCAACACGAATTTCCAGGTGTAATCAAGATATTTATAATAAAAAAATTCATGTTATCTACATCATATCCAAAAACTAACTAACATCTAGTTATCTACGTGATAATATCCTAAGAATGGTGATGATACATCATTATATTCAAAAACTAGCATTTCCAACTACATTATAAGATCCACAATATAAAATAATACTCAACCTAGGATGTTGTCGAACGTAATACTCGATCAAGTTTGTTCTCAACGCTATTCAACCAAGAATGAGTAACCCTATAATCAAATATAATCAACATACTTTTCATCAAAACACAATAATCTCAACAAATTGTCGTTATGACAAAACAAAATATAGTTATTCGAAAGTACCAAATATATATATAATCCGTAATGAACTCAATGAACTCCATTTAAACTTCATTTAGGTCATTCAACGTGTACATATCTTTATCGGGAAATCTTCTCATCTAAAAAATTGAAGATAGAATTAAATTTATTATTACGATGTATAACAATTAATAACTAAATAATGTTTTATATAATAGGATAAAAAGAGAAAACAATGGTAACATACCTTTTCTTCAAAAGGCATGGAAGGATCCTCCATGAATTACTTCATGAACTTCAACACAAAATATCCGCAATGAAGAGTACCATTTCCTTGCATGGAGTATTAGTTAATACAAAATATTACCGAAAAAATTATGAAAGAGTACAAGTCGAAAAAAATTATTCAACACAAACAATTGTAAAACTTTAAAATAATTTAGCAAAGTTTCCTCTATTTATAGGACTATCCACCCTGTTTAAAAATGTAAAATACTCCAACAACAAAACAATAGTTCATTAAAACAATATCAAATACCCGTAAAGGCCGAAAATGTATAACTGACAAAAAATGTATAACGGTTAATTATGCTAATTATTTAAATTACAAACTTATATATATATATATATATATATATATATATATATATATATATATATATAACAACAGCGTATTTGTTATAAACATATATAGCAGCATAGTTGTTATAACAGCTAACAGCTATGCTTCTTAGCAGCATAATTGCCTTTTCAAGCGAGTTCATTCTCCAACGATAGTAAGGATAGCAATCTCAACGGCAGTAAGGATAGCTAGTTGTTATAATAGTAGCTATGCTGATATTTATACCCTTCGGTTTGTGCATGAAAACATTGGAGGTCACCGGAGATTGTTATCTCAAGTAACCCCGTCATAGAACTTTTCGCTTTCTCTTATTTGTTTGTGCCACACTTTTAGGTGAAGAGAATTTGTAATTTGATGGGAATCATGATTATTCATTTCAAATAATCTTATTTTGTTTCCATTTTAGAATTACTGGGACTTCAAGCATGGCTTTCTTCAATTTGTGTATATTGTGGAACAAACATTGTTTCGTAAAAGAGTGTAACAATATAAACTTCTTGTACTTACTAATTAGTCCATATCGGTTTCATAAAAAAGCATATTGAGTTTTATAGTATTTTCTCTACATTTTCTATGATCAAGCAATCCACTTCACTCATCATTGGTAGATTATAATCTACGTATGCATACATAAGTGAATCTATAACTCTTGATAATCTCATGTGTGTTGTTATGCTTTCGATATTGGAGATTTCAATATTACATTCACTACACCAAATCTGCACTATTGTCATAGTCATTGACCTTAACAAGTTGGACTTATTAAGGTCAATGACCATGACAATTCAGGGCGAGACAACTTTTTTTGTCACGGACGTGTCACGGTCATTGACCGTGAAAAGTTCGTTAAAATTGTCACGGTCGTGTCACGGGCCATGACTGTGACAATTTTAGTCACAATTATTAGCCGTGACAAAGCCTTGACCCTTTTTTAAAAAATTGTCATGGTCATTGACCGTGACAAGTCTGTGACAACCTTATTTGACAAGGACTTGTCACGGTCAATGACCGTGACAATTCTTGGCAGAATTTAAAAAAAATCTGCTGGGCAGTATGGCCACTGCCACTGCCCAGCAATATATTTGTACCTGTTATAGCAACATTGTACCTGTTCAAACATCATATATCCAAACAAACTAAAGATAATGCAAATATATATTCAAAATAGAAACAATATACATGACGATATAATCCACATATAATTAAGATGTACCAACTTAAAAATAATGTCACTACATGTCTGGGGTAAATGTGAGGAGGTGAGTAGGCTACACGATATACGAATTGACACATGCACTAATATACATCGTGCCGCGTTGTTCGCGCAACCACAATAGGGAGTTCTCCTTCCCAGGTATCACATGCATGACGAGCACTTTGGGCTCGATCTCTTGAAGAGTACGTCCATGAACTATTCCACCCTGAACGATATTCGGGTCCCTCAACCCCCGCCCTATCCACTGGCCATCAAATACATCCAATATGAACACGCTCGGACAACCAATTGTCGACATCGTTCTGGGGAAGGGAGCCAAATAAGGAAGTGGATCATCGAAGTACGCACGTGTCGGTAATGAAGCAGGGAGGTCCACATCCTCGTCATCCTGCGCCTCGTTCTCCCGCACCTCCTCCTCCTCCTCCTCCACCGCCTTCTCCTTCCCTTTCCGTTTACGGTATCCGCCCCATGTACGCTTCATGAATGAGTACATATCTTGGACCTTCGCGTCATGTGAATCCACCGTTCGAGCCAACCGGTGTCGCTCGTCTCCAATCCGATGATCCTAGATTTGTCCACCCGCGAGCTCACCCCCTTGTCCTCCCATTGCGATCAGAGCCAAGCACTTGGCTGAGTGCATCTGTGGACAAAGATGCCTTGTCAGCATCAGACTGCGACTCATGCACTTCCTTAAGCTTTGCCTGAAACGACAAAAAGCACATGATTAGTAAAATAAGTAAACTAAAAAATTATAACGTAATTAACAAAAATTAAACTGTCGGATTACTTAAAATCGTGGCCGCGACGCTCGGGGACACCTTCTTGTCCTTCCCCTTCTTCGTCCGAAGAGCCACATAAGTATCGAGCCTATGTAGCTTACGCCCTGGCCCACTCCCTACCCCCTGAAATAAAATAAAGTAAAATTAGTATCGGCCCCGCAAAGTAAAATAATGAAGAATAAATATTTCTGTAGTTATAGAAGAATTAAATCTTACCTTCATCCTATGCTCCACCTCGACGTAAGAGGTCCGGCCGGAGTAGTGCACGTCCGTCTTTTTTTCCTGATTTTCCCTCCCCGATTGGCGAGATGCCAATTGTCGATCCCCGATCTCATTGTCAATGAACTTTTGCCATTGTACCAATGAGATCGGCTCCTTGAACAGGACGGATCCACGCCATTGGATAATGGACTCTCTTGTTTTCCCAAAGTACCATGTCCGCATATTTTTCTTCCACATCTTGTGTTGCTCCCTCAACTTCTCCAAGACGGAATTGCGTAGCTTTGGATCCAAGTTGAATTGTTCATGTCCAACAAATACAATGTTAGTTGCGAATAAATATAAATATAAAATAAAATCGAAATTGAAATTTAAATTGAAATATTCGTATAAATATAAATATATTACCTGTAGTGCCTCCCAAATAGCAAACTTGAGCTCATACGGAACCTCCTTCCAACTCATAAATCCCGGGCCGATGACCGTCTTTAGCAGCTCAAGGGATCTCGCTAATAGCTTCGATTTTTTCTCGATGGTAATCCCAAATTTTCCATATTTGGGGAGCCTAGGGGCCGAGGAGCCCTCGTCGCCACCGCTACCACCGAGCCCAGACGACATCATCATAAACATCATCATCATCTTCGCCTTAATACCTGAAGGAGACATTTTCTATAAAAAAAATGTTATTAGTACAGATAAAAAAAAGTTATTAGTACACATAGACACACACCCCTACGCCAGCCCCACCCCCACCACACATACGCACATGTACACCCCCCACCACCCCACCCCCCTCCCCCCACCACACCCCCTTCTCCCTCCCACACCACACACCACCACACACATATATACACACACATACACACACATATACAAATACACACATAAATATGTCTAAATTAGTTGAAAACATCTAACGTGGAATAGATGTAAAGCATGGAATTATTATTATATATATTATATATGCACGGAATAGATGTAAAGAAAGTAAAGCATGGAATTATTAGTAAACATAGGCACGCACCCCTACCCCACCACCATCCCTTCCCCCACCCCCTCCCCCCCACCCCACCCCACCACACACACGTACACGTACACATACATGTACACCCCCCCTACCACCACCACCCTTGCCCCCACCCCCACCACACACACGCACACGTACATGTACACGTACACCCTCCCACCACCACCCCACCCCCTCCCCCACCCCACCCCCTGCCCCCCGCCCCACCACACACCACCACACACATATATACACATACACACATAAATATGTCTAAATTAGTTGAAAACATCTAACGTGGAATAGATGTAAAGCATGGAATTATTATATATATTATATTTGCCGGAATAGATGTAAAGCGTTGAATAGATGTTATATATTAAGTCCGTTCGAATGCCTCAAAATAAAAAATTCCAAAATTATTTTTAAAACTTGTTCCTGGATCCCAATACTTCAAAAGGTAAATACACAACTCAAAAAAATTCTTCAATACTTCAAAAGGTTTTTAAAACACATTTTATGAAAAAAATTCTCTCAATTTAAAAAATATCTTAGTGTGTGCAATTAGCCAATATTATATCAAACTTCTCAAAAGGATATATCAATCTTTAGTCCTTAAGGTTCATCTGACCTAAACTATAGATTGTGTCTCACTCATAACGAACCAAGTCTATTTACTTTGATAGACTCAAACGTTTTGATACGTGAGAGAGACAATTTATATATAATACAAATGTTTTCATTTTCAGTAAGACTTTTTCCAACATTTAGCGAACAATAATGGTTCTTTCGCTTTTGTTTGTTAAATACTAATCTACTAAGAATTTGGCGACATCCACGATGAAAAAAATTGGTAGGAGAAAAATGCTACCAATTTAATGTTTTAATGGTTAAGGAAAGTTCAAAATAACCTGCATTATTAAAAAATAAATATCTTTCAACAGAAAGAATGCATTGATTTCTTTAACCAACAATAAAAATTCTAGAATCACTTAGAAATAAAATCACAACGAATTATTTTTTATCTTTAACCATAGTCAAAATATCGTAATCTTCCCTTTGAAATTAAAATTAGACACAAATTAATCTAAATTAGCAACAATATATTAACATGCGAATTGTCTAATTCAAATGAAAATGAGTTAATCTTTATATACATAATCATCAATATTAATCTAAATTAGCTTATACCCATACAAGGCTAATATTATATACATTATCATCAATGTTTTGCCTCTAATATAACAACCCCTTATTTTCCACATACTCACCCACCACATAAACACACACACACACACATATACACCCACACATATATATACACACAAACATATATATAAATGGAAGAGAGAGGGAGAGAGAGAGAGAAATTAACCTGAAACTAAAGAGAGAGAGCGTAGAGAGAGAGAACAGCGTAGAGAGAGAGAGTTATAAAAAGGAGGGAACGGCGGGGGGGAAAAAGAAGGGGAAAGGGTTTTTGCTAAAGAAGTTGTCATGTCAAGGTCCTTGACCGTGACAATTATTTAAAGAATTGTCACGGTCATTGATCGTGACAAGTAAATTTGTCACGGACTTGTCACGGTCAATGATCGTGACAATTATTTATCACGGTCGTGTCAAGGTCAATGACCTTGACACAAAACGCGTGTTTTTTATCACAGTCAATGACCTTGACAAGGGTGGCCGGCTGAAAGGTGACAATTTTGTTGTTTTGGTGTAGTGATTACATTCAGACAATTCATGCTTTCCGGACCATCATTTACTAGTCTTTTCCTGTAATTGTTTATTTCGAGTTTATTGGATGGGATTTAGTCGTCATACGGCTTGACGGTCTAGCTTGGGCATTTCACTGTGGATTTTGTCCCAGAATAGTTAAAGGGGGAGATTTGTAAGGAAAAAATTTCCAATTGAGTCTATTGTATGCTTATTTGATTTATTCTCAAAACAAAACATGTTTGAGTCATAGGTTGTATTTTTATTGTCACGGTCCCACACAGATTATGATGTGTTACAGTTTATTGAAGACATTGCAGAAAAGATTCAAAGATTTATCATGCTGATTTATGATGCATATTTCGTCTTCAAGTTTAATTGCATTCCGAAATCACTAAGGTATGAGTGCGTAATTTTAATGGGACTCGTAATTTATTTTAAATTACTTAAGGATGTTATTTTATTAAACAAATATTTTTAAAATGTCTTTTAAAGTGTTTGAAATGGTTTACACTTCGTTTTATTCTGATAAGGACGGATTAGAGCAGTGTTTAATTAGTACCCTAATTCGCGCGTCGTTCAAATGACCTGACCAGTCGTTCGAGCAAGATGTCCATCTCGTTCGAGCGATGGGAAAATGTTGCTTGAGCAAGCTGTCGACTTAAATATTATTATTTAAGGCGTGTTTCCCCAAGTTTTAGATGTGTGTCCAGTCCAGAATTGACTTTTCATAATAGTACGTTTTTGCACAAAAGTTTTGTAAGGTTTTCCATGTATAAAACATCCTTAGAGTTTCAAATATCTGTGTTTTCCCTACTATATGCTATAGTGATCTTTGTTGGCACCAAGAAGAGTTTGTTATACACTAGAACATTGGGTTTTGCGATGAGGAATCCAAGGAGTTCATATTTAACATCGTCGACGTTACAAGTCATATCCTTGGACACTGAGACATACGTGAATGCGTGTCTTATGGACGAGCATCATGGAAGAAGGATTTCCTACATGGGCCCTGTGGAGGAGTGGATGAAGATCATAAGAGCATAAAGTCTTATGGGGATCGAGTCATTGAGTAAGACTTGTGTTTGTTCCTTGTAATTCCACATCATAGTGATTATCTTGCTTAAACCGTCCGAGGTTTTTTTCCTTAGTAGTTTCCTTGTACATCTGGCGTTACGAGTATTATTTACTTTATTTTACTTACTTTAATCACTAGATGAATGTTTAGGATTAATCAAGATAAAATTTGGTTAAGTTAAAATTGGTTCACATTTTGGTGCGAATTAAAAATTGGAAAAAGGTTTTTCATACAAAGAAATTGTTTTGTCATCCTTAAAACACTTTTCGCATAGAAAAAGGGGCCTACAACCCTCATGTGCGAAGTCAACAGAGTTAATATCACTATTAATACATTTCAATCAAGCAAAAACAAAAATATATCTTTTTATGTACTCGGTTCCAAAATAAATAGAATCATTTTAACATCTTTGAAATAATTAATCATTAGACACCAGTAAGTTTATTGATATCCAATTAATGACATCAAAGTGAAGACCACAGAGGGAGAGAGAAAGGGCAACTTTCACTACGACCTACTACAACATTATTCAGTTAGTTAAGACAACATTCCTTTAAGATAATATAAGTAAACAACCAACACACTCTTATTTCTAAGCATCAAATCAGCCACATAACTTCTATGATTGAACTCGTTATTTTAGAAAACTTAGGACTCCCCTTGGTTGAGGATTCTCCAATGCCCAACATGAATTATACCAAATAAATCATCCATGGAATAGTGGACAACCTAATAAAAAGAGGAATATAATTAATGTGAGACTCCCATAACTTGTAAATTAACAGCTATAAATGGTCATGTGCATTTAGAAGCCAAAGCTATTTTGTAGAGGTTGGTGTTCACAATTGCAAAGTATTTAAAATTTGCACTATGTTGACCAATTACAACGCATTTAAAAGTCCCATTTGGAGGATGGTGGGAATAAACAAAACACGTATATGAGGAAATGAAATTTTTAAAAAGAAAAAATATTAGGTACTGAAAATTTAAGCACCTATTAAAGGATCAAAAAGTACACATCCCAGCTACTCAATCAAATAGAATAGACCCCATATCATCATCTGACTCTTAGTTCTCCTCTACCTTTTCCTCTTTCTTGGCCTCAGCTACAGCTGGTGCAACGGCGGCACCAATGCCTCCATCAGATGCAACAAAAGGAACAACATTTCCACCACCAGATGGAACTGCTGCTAGCTTTTCTTGCCCAGCAAGATTTGTTCTGCTATAAACAACATCAACATCATCAAAATAAATAATTTGGACAATATCTTTGATCCACATATAACTTCATGAAGTTTGGGGCCACTGAAAACTTTGAAAAATATGAATATGCAATAGATAAAAGCACACTATTCAGCATAAATGAACCAAAGGTATGTGATTCCATTAAATATACGATTTCTATTTCACCAACTTCAAATCTTTTCCATTATATAGTATGTATGTATCCCTTATGCCTACAAGATAGAATAATAAAGTCATCCATCCTGAAAAGATAAAATAATTCAATCTGCTAATTGGTATCCTAGTAAAAACCGTATAAAGAAGCAAATCTTATACCCATTCCAAAGTCATAGTAATAAAATTTCATGTTATGTGACCTCAATTGTTCAATTTCAATCGTAAAAAGGCCTCTTATTGTAAACAATAATAAGAACAATAAAAACAACATCTATAAATAATAAGAATAGTAAACAGTAAGAAGCGTAATTTAGAATATAGTAATTACCCAACATCTATAAATAATAAGAATAGTAAACATTAAAAAGAGTAAACATTGTAGTATTATTTATGAGAACAATACTATAGTGATTTCATGAAGATTTATAAATAATACTACAGTGATTGAAATTGAACAATACTAGAGTGTAAACAGTCTTATAATAAAATTTCATGTCCTGTGAACTCAATTATTTGAAAAAATATAGATGTTGGGTATATTTATAAATAATACTACAGTGATTACTCTTTTTCAAGAGTAATCAATGTGTTCATTAGAAGGACAATAGGGAACTTTTATTGCCACGCAACCCATGCATCCACTTCAATATAGATAGTTGTCTTTAAGATCGAGAAGTATCCTAACGAGGAAGCCAATCTTATCCATTCTCGACGCATTATCTCCTATTTGGATTTTGGGCACAACTTTATGATTTTTCCCTTCACGTTGGCACGTAGATTCATTTTCGAGTTGATCCTCTAACGATCCTACTGTAATGTAAAAGATACTCGGGGTCTGAACTCTCAATATTACAAGTTGATTCATTTGTTTTACCACATTTGCCAGTGTGGTTGATCTTAACATTTCCATCGACCTAGCAGCAACTGTTAAATACCTTACAGAGGACGGCAATATAATGTCAGGGGAAAAGAACCCCAACTATTATTTTGTGTTTTGAGTAAATTTTTAACTCATTGAATGCTTCTAAAATGGTGTACAAAAATCATGCTCTATGCAATTACATAATCAAACACATAATTAATTTATTTGCGCACTCTAGAACAACACCTAAGTAGAGTTCCTCATCATTAATACAACAAGTTTAGACACTAGTTCATTTACATAATGCAAGATGTTACTATCTCGATTCGTGAAAATCAGGATGCTTGAAACCAAGATAGAGAGGGATCTCTGGATATGCATGCCACATAATAATCGAGCTCTCAAACTTCAAAAATGAAAATTCCAGAGAAAGGAAACAACATACGAACATCAAAAAGATTCAAATCGGCAAAGTATTCATTAATAAAGTATATTTCTTATACTAATCGACATTATAACATTACATTACCTTCTAAAACATATACATATTATTTCATATGTAAGATATACAAAAGTTAAGGAAATCAAACCTCTTCACTTCACAAATAAAGTATCAATTACCACATTCACTTTACACAATGGATTTAAAATATATTTACAATTACTATTTAAAGAATGGTATACAGAGGCAGAGATGCAATAATGGAGACACAATAATGAGAAAAAAATATAGTTAGAAGATGTGAGAGAATAAGTTACTTTTGAAAACAATCATTCTTGAATTGATTATTTTACTAACATAAAGAATTCAAACAATAAAGGGTACACATAAAATAAGTGTTTCTCATAGGATTAACAACAAATACCATAACCATCAAAGTAATCAGGTGAGAAAAAACTACACCAAACCAAGGGGAGGTCTAAACACATGGGGTCTCCTACATCAATTCAGAATTACCAAAGCATTTTTTTAATAGAATAGTAGTGAGAGAGATTGAAGATAGAACAGAGTAACAAAGCATTTCTGAATAGAATAGCAAAGCATTTCTGAATAGAATATAAAAGCATTTCTAAATAGAATTATCAAAACTAAATAGAATAGCAAAATGAAAGAGGTTATACCTGCAAAATGAGAGATATTGGCAATAGAATAGAGGTTATATGTGATTATTTTACCCCTACGTGATTGTTTGAACTTAACTGAGATTGAGGGACTTGTTGTTTTGGAATCATTGGAGCTGCTAGATGTGACAAGTTGCATATTATTGACACTGGACGTGTCAAACTTTACAAAACTAAAGAAACTTAAAATTGGTGATTTTGAGGATCTAAATGAGATGTGTGGATTAGAGGAACTGGAATCCTTCAAAATGTTAAACATTTGGAGATGCAAGTCGAATGAAATACTTGATATGTATAATTTTAAAAAATTGAAAAAATTAGTTATTGTCGACTATGTGAAAATAATAGAGATTTGATGACTTTTGTGAGGATACAAAAGAACTCAAGTCACTTGATTTAGGAAACAAAATACATTATTCTTCACCCTAATGAACTAAACTGAAAAATCTTTTTTAAACCAGTAAAAACCATAGATATGAACAACAATGAAAAAATCCCTAAAAGATTGAATTTTTATAACTAATACAATAACATCGAATAATACAATAACATTGTCTTGAAAGAGAAATCACTTAATAATATTTTGCATAAAGTACAATGTTATTAAGAGAAATAATAATATTATCAAATATTAGAACAATGATATCCCTTCTTAATCTCACTTCACACTAAAGTTAACCTTTTTTTGTAATGAAAGACATATGCACAAATAAGATCCATAATAGAACAAAAATAAAAAGAGCAAAGAAGAAGGCTACTATACCCCATCCGTTTCATCTAGATGCAAATTTTATTACCCAGTTGAAATGAAAAAGTTCTCGATATCAAAGTTAATTGCAAGCCTTCTTTAAAAATTCAAAACTACTCCCCTAATTGATGGACCAAAATACAATTACTCAACCTTCGATACGTAGAATTATAAATATCAAAAAGGAATGATAAATAAACATATTGAATGATCAGTAACAATCAAATTTTGAAATGGAGCAATACAATGAACTGAGCGGCCTAATACATGAGCAGTACAATAAACGAAGCCAACATCAGAATTTCTATTAATTTAGACCACTATGTAACACCCAATACATAATAAGGATTGGGGAAATGACTACAAAAACTATACTAATCCTTTATTATCTTCTCCATGCTATAATTCAACCAAACAAATTCAAAAACCAAAACCAGTATGTTGGCAGCAACGCAATTGCAACATCGCAAAAGATTGAAAGATAAATAATACACGGGAGAATGGACATTATATTAGAAATTTTATGATTCCCCCACCCCAAACAAAAAATACCTACATTATACTTGTGTTCCCAAATTTTTTAACTACCACTATACTCTAATTTTTAACTCGTTCAGTGCTTGAACATTTACTTAAGTCATCACTATGGCTACTGAAACTTACCACACACTTTCAGGAACTTTAATCTCTGCACCTCCACTACACATATGGTAGCATCATTCCCTCTGTTTTGGGCTATTACACTAGGGGTGACAATTTTAGAAATGACAGAAAAACATGACATGAAATTGACCTAAAATTGACACGATATGTAGTGTTCGTATCGGATTTTTTTACATGAAGTCGTTTCGTGTAGTATTTATGTCAAAATTATTAGTCATGTTAGTCTTGTTATTGTGTCTTGTCGTGTTAATCATGTTTTTATTCCGGTTATCAGTCTATTTATGTTTAGTTTGTCATGAAATTTTAACAAATAAAGTTATTCGTGTCATGTCATTTTTATTTGGCTAAAAAACACGAATTCGTGTCGTGTTGTGTCGTGTTCGTGTCCGAAAAACCTGTGTCGTGTAACATGACCAAAATAAATGAATTGTTTCCCCTATATTACACTAATCAAGACTTAATTTTGCATCCCTAACGTAAAAAAAATATTTATACTTAAACTAATTTTCCACAGATGAGCCATATTAAAACAAATAATTACTAACGTGTGAGGGTCTAGTGTGAACATAGTAGAATTAAAATCAATAATAATGATAAAAAAATTACGACTTTGAGAATAATAAGAAATCCAAAGAATCTCTGAAGCCCTTATTCTTTTGACTCATTTGAGTCTAGACTGTATAAGAGCTCATCTAGTTTGGAAATTGTGACAAAATAGTGTCTATCCTAGAAACCAAAGAGCTTCAGAGATTGGGTTGCTTCTTCTTCTATCTTTCATGTAATGATCCTAAGACTATAGCCATCACTCACACACTTAGAATTTGATTCTTGCATATCATATTGCACCCCTATGTGTTTTAATGTTGTGAGTGTGTTTAAATCCCTCAATTTGATTTTTAATAATTTTTTTGGAATTTAAAACATATTTTAAACAAGGTTTTATTTAATTAAAATTTGATTTAAAAAGTCTTGGGGTTATTATATAAATATGGATTGTTGTGTTTATTGGCCTAAAGTTACTCTGGGTAGAAACCGAAAGCGCTAGAGACTTTAGGGTTGGCTTTGTAATTATTTTGGGACGCGCGTTTACCTTCGTTCACAGGCCAACACCTGCTGCCTTCTGATTGGACCAAACTGTGTTTCTTTACTGAGACAAACCATCGCACGCTTACAGCCCTTGGATCTATCCTTATCGATGGCCTGCATGTCTTTTGAGTGGATCCCCGTGTAATCCCTTAAGCCAATCATAGCCTGTTTAATCCACCGCCTGTTGTGAGCCCTTGGATTGCAGTCAAAGGAGCTTGACTCAATCTCAGCCATTGTTTTTGAACGATGCTCTGGAATCTTCCTCTCTTCCTATTTAAAGGCTTTCAACTTCAGCCTTCGAAAGCTTTTGCCACTTTGAGTTTTCTCAGAAAAAGAATAGAGAGAGAAGAGAGAGAAGAGAGAAGAGAGAAGTTAGAGAGAGAAACCAAACCCTAGTTAGAAATCCTAACTTCGTCCAAAAACTTCTCAAGCCCAAACTACTTACCTCTCCAGAAAAACCACCATAACCAAAAACACCATCCTTAGTGTTTTCTTAGGTTTATGAGAGTTCTGGTTAAGAGATCTTGGGTTGTTGAAATCCTTGTGTTCATAAATCTTATTTCCAACTTAGACATAGACTCAGATCTTGTTTCTTTTTCAATAGAAATCATAGATCTGAAGTTTTTCATGTCACAGAACACTTAGTTGCATTTATTTCTCATCTTGAGAATTTCGTTGTTGATTGTTTTCTGTTAAAACATTTTTCTTCTTCAAAGATCAACAATAGATGTTTTTCTATTTCTGTTTTTACAAAACCTAACCTGACCTAGTGGGATTCGCACTTGGAGGGTTCTCAATCTTCATAATATTTTCAAAACTGATTGAGAAAGGTCTTGACCGATTTCTTAAGCAAGATCTCCCTGGAATCTGGGTTAGTTTGAAAGGTCGAAAAGGTTCTTGGTTTTGTAAGAAAGAAAAATAACAAATACACTGCATATAGACTTTATATGTGATTTGTTAGGATCGTCTGTAACTAATAAGTGTGTGTGTGTGCATGCATGTGTTTTAGAACACCCTTCACAAACATCTTCACACTACAAACACTCAAAGTGTTGGCTATAAGATATGGTGAACAATAAGTCGACGTAAAGTGCTGGAACAAAGAAGAGTTGACAAACTGAGACAACTACATCAACAAACAAGATCTGCAGAAAAGTTAAGGACGCCAGAGGGTACAATCCTGAACTTGTATAGATTTGTTTTTGTGTGCATGTTAGTTAAATAGGTTGTAACTCATATATTTGTTTTAGTGATTGTTTTTGTTTTACTCCGTAGAGGGAGTCGTGGATGTTTCCTCAAGGTTGAGGTTTTACCACGTTAAAAATCTGAGTATCAATATTTCTACATCTTCTCATCCCTTTCTAATAGTGTGCTGAGTTTAAAACATTTTAAACTGTTTACTAAAACTTGTTATCAAATCTTGTCCTAATCTCGTACATACTTTTGTTAACACATCTTGTGTTCAAAATCTGTTTGATTTAAGTAAAGAGTTTCTTCAACAAACTTTCGGAGTTGCTTAAATAGTTTATTTTCATAAACGGCTTTGGCAACGCTATTTCAATCTCACCCCCGTGAAATCCCGTGAAATCTCAAATGTTGAGTAGTGAAGAAGATTTGTTTCATCAAACTCTGAAAAAACACATATAGATATTGTGAGGGACTAAGACATTTCAAAAATACCATAATTTTAACATTCGAACAATTTGAAACTGAGATATGTAGAAAACATTGACATCGACTCCTCGCAGATAGTTCAAGACCAAATATGGAATGAAGAACAAACATCGCCCACATACTCAAAATATATCCTAACGCAGATTAATAAATACTAAAGTACTCAAGGCATACCCCACAAAACAAATAGAGAATGAAGAACACCAAAAGAAAGTATAAAACCCCAATCACGGTCCCAAGTTAATCACATCAAAAACTTATCTTATTAATAGACACTCTGAAGAGAATGACTCATCATTCATGAAGCAAAGAACTTGCGAAGCTCAAAATGAGTAATAAACAAAACCACCTAAATCAATGCAAAGAGTGAGAGTGAGAGTAAATTCCAGAAAAATACCAGTAGATTAAAGTTAACTTAACTACTGAATTAAGGGAGGGGTAACTAGGGCCCTTAGAGTTGCGTGAATACTCGAATGAATGCAATAGTGAAATTAATTGTAAATTAATGAGTGCGGTGAAAATAAGTAAAATATATTACGTACGGCCATGATTGATAGGTCGGGTGTGTACCTACTAAATTATATAAAATTTTGGGTTAAGGGAATTTTACCTAAATCAATTATGTTAGGGTCGATGAGACATTCCGAACTAACATAAAGTTATTATATTTTTGGGGTCGTTGTAAAATGTCGAACCAAACCTTAAACTGGTGTCGTGATGAAAGAGTCCCGAACCAGAATATGTGTATATATATATTTTTAAATAGTTGGGGTCGATGGATCATTCTGTATCAACTCTCACTTGGGGTCAATGAATCATTCCGAACTAAGAGTCCTTTATGTGTGGTAAAAGGATATGTTAGTGATAACTAATATTAAATACATGATTGTGTGATAAAGTGTATTCTATGTGCATAATCTACAGATTGAGAATAGTAGATAATGAGATGAATTGTAAATATCTTAGTAATAATTTATAGCGTGATGTAATTATTACAAGAATAAGGATAACGAGCAGTAAATAAGTTACCTACGTTTATGGGTGGTATAACTAGGTGAACTAAGTATCTTCGTTAGACATGCACTATAGAAGAGAGGTGAGGAAGTTCAAGGGAGTTGTGCGAAACCTTAATATGTGTAATCAATAACTCAATTATGATAACTGCTTGCAAAATATTTTCAAATGGTTTGAGTGCTAACTCTTGCTATGTAGAATTTTTAAAACCTTTCAGGTGCCCAACCACAGGGACACCCAGCATGATTTCATTCCATGGATTTGGGAGCTGCAGCACGTGTGGATGTTGCAGGGATTGTTTAGACGCTTCCTCTTTTTTAGTTCTAGTACAAGTTCTCAGTTTTAGTATTCGTAGTTAGGACATGTTGTCCCATATTTACTTTTACAGTTATTCTGATTCTGGATTTTGAGTTGTCTTTTATTGGTTGTGGTTTTCGACAAGACTTTATCTGCATTCAGTTATTTATGCAACTGTTTTAAATATTACTAGAATTACATTGTGTTTGTTTTGGATTATTTGTTATTCTTAAAGAAGATAAAATTTGGCACTCGCTTATTTTCGCTTAGGCGGTTAGTAAATTAAAAAGCTTTCGGCAGTGATGCTAAGAATGAACGATTTAAGAAACCTATTTAAATTAAAATAAGGCTTGATCACCCAAGGTTTTATTAGGTGGGGTGTCACAGATGGTATCAGAGCATCAGGTTCTAGTGTCCATAGGATTTGTACGGCTTACTGTGTTTCAGTGTAACGTTTGGTTGTATTAGAGCCCTACTATTAGGATTGTTGATTCAATATCCGCTTTTGCGTTATCGTACATCTGCTCTTAAATCTTGTATAAATGGTGTACTTATATAATTAGAATCTTATTTCAGATGCCACCTAGGAGACAGTGAGCGGAGAGGGCTGAAGCCAGAGATGAGGTGAGGGAGGCTCATCAGGAGCCACAGGTGCCGATACCACCACCCCCACCTGAGTTAATGTCCACTACTCAGGTTGCAGTGATAGTGGCTCAGGCAGTCGAGACAGCTATGAGGGCCATGGCAGCCCATTTTCCTCAGCCCCAGGTACCTCCTCCCGTGGACCATCTACTTGGAAGCGAGTCAGAGAGACATTTCAGAAAGGACACCCACCTGAGTTTCACGGTAATACCGATGTAGTGGAGGTGTGCAATTGGAAGAAAAATATCCAGTGCCACTTGCACACGCTAGAGTGCACCGAGGTGCGGAAACAAATGCTATCCACTTTTCGTCTGTCAGGAGCGGCCTTACAGTGGTGGGAGTGAGTTACCACCATCGAGGAAAGGGACACTATGGGAATTTTTGAGTTTTGGGTGCGATTTGATCGCAAATATTTCCCTCCAGCAGTAGAGTCAGAGATGAGGAAGAAATTCAGCGAAGTGGTTCAGGGGTGATCGCTCAGTTGCTGACTATGAGGTGGAGTTTACCCGCTTGGCTAACTTTGTGCCAAATGAGGTGAACGATGAGGAGAGGAAGAAGTCAAAATTTATGGATGGCTTGACCTGGAGAATCAGGCAACACTTGATCGGCAATCCGGCGTTAATGACTTATACAGATGTCGTCAATGCCGCTCTACTACACTGTCAGGACCACCACTTTCATGCAAGGGGAAACAAGAGAGGTGAGCCTACCCAATCGGGTAAAGTAGTTGGAAGTAGCGACAGTAGCACACCACAACAGCAAACAGTAGGCCGGTTAGGGCAGAATTCCTGACATGGGAACTCTACCAAAAAGTTTAAGCACGGGAGGCATCGCTTTGACAGACAAGACCAACAGGGTCCCCAACAATAAGTTCCTCAGGGCCGACAGGGCCAAGGAAACCAAAATGGAGGACATTAAGGCCAAGGTCGACAGGGCCAACGCCAGGGCCAAGGGCAGAGACAGTTTCAGGGTCAGTGTTTCACTTGTGGCCAGCAGGGTCACAATAGTAGAAATTGTCCACATCCAGATAGGGCACAACAATAGGGTGCCCATTAGGGGCAGCAGGTTTCGTTAGCCCCAGCAGCAGTACAGGCCCCACAGTCAGGAAAGATACAGTACGGACATGTGTTCAACGTCCGTGATATTCCATTTCAGCCAGCACTTCCAGCACTGCCGGCAGTTGCGGGTATGTTTCCTATTCATGGACTTGAGGGTAGTATTTTGTTTGACACGGGGGTGACGCATTCATTTATTGCCACTAGATTTGCACGGGCAGTTGGCCTATTAGCAACAGCTGACACTCATCTTATGTGCGTGGAGTCACCGATGGGTAGTGGGTCCCTTATACACTCGATTTGTAAGGGTGTGGACATTATGGTCGGGAGATTGAGTCTAGCGGCGGACCTCCTAGTGCTAGATATGGAGGGATATGACGTCATCCTAGGCATGGATTGGTTGGCGCATTATAGGGAAATGGTAGATTGTTATGAGAGGACAATCGTGTTCTCCATCCCGGGACAAGAGATGTTCCTTGTGGCAATGCCACTCCCCGAGGGAGGATCGCGAACTCATTTATATTATATTGAGGAGGATACCTCACATGAGGTTGTCATTTCTCCGGACTCAATCCTAGTTGTGAGGGATTTTGAGGATGTCTTTCAGTAGATACCAGGGTTACCACCCAGCAGGGAGATAGAGTTCATTATTGACCTAGCATCGGGGACGAGACCGATTGCCAGAGCACCGTATCGCATGGCTCCTTTGGAGATGCAAGAACTGAGAGAACAGATTCAGCAGCTATTAGGACAGGGTTTCATTCGATGGAGTACATCGCCATGGGGTGCGTCGGTGTTATTTGTAAAGAAAAGGGATGGTTCACTCCGTTTGTGTGTAGATTACAGAGAGCTAAACAAAGTGACTATACATAATAAGTATCCGCTACCGAAGATTGACGACTTGCTTGATCAGTTGATAGGGGCTACATACTTCTCAAAGATCGATTTGAGGTCGGGTTACCACCAATTGCGCATTCGTGAAGAGGATGTACCCAAGACCGCTTTCTTGTCACGGTACGGGTCATACGAGTTCAGAGTGATGTCGTTTGGGCTAACTAATGCACCGGCAGTATTCATGGATCTCATGAACAGGGTATTCAAGGAGTTTTTGGATCAGTTTGTGATTGTATTCATAGACGACATTCTGATTTACTCTCGCACGGAGGAGGAACACGCTGAACATTTACGAATGGTTCTACAGACATTGCGGGACCATCAGTTGTACACCAAATTTGAGAAGTGTGGATTTTCGCTTCGGGAGGTTCAGTTCCTAGGCCACATTGTATCTAGCTGAGGCATTGCTATTGACCCAAGTAAGGTATCGATAGTGAGGGAGTGGGGACAGCCCACGACACCGACCGAAATTCGCAGTTTCTTGGGGTTAGCCGGTTATTATCGTCGCTTCATCAAAGGGTTTTAAAAAATTGTCGGACCTTTGACGAACTTGACTCGGAAGGGAGTTCCCTTCGTATGGAGTGACAGTTATCAGTTAACATTTGATGAATTAAAGGACAAGTTGACATCAGCACCCGTTCTTGCCTTGCCTAGGAGCAGAGTGGAGTACCGAGTCTATACTGATGCGTCCTTACAAGGTCTTGGGGGTGTGTTACAAAAGTAAGAGAAGGCTATAGCTTATGCGTCCCTAAAGCTTAAGCCACATGAGAAGAATTACCCCACCCATGACCTCGAGTTGGCAGTGGTCATTTTTTCATTGAGGATATGGAGACACTATTTTCTGGGTGAGCAGTTCACTCTATTCACGAATCATAAGTCACTACAGTATCTGTTCACTCAGAAGGATCTGAATATGAGGCAAAGGAGGTGGCTAGAATTTGTGAAGGATTACCAATTTGATATATAGTATCATCCTGGTAAGGCTAATGTGGTGGCAGATGCGTTAAGCAGAAGACCTACCGGGGAGTTAGCAGAAATTTGGAAGGCGAAGTGGAGTGAACTTGGACACGAGGATGAGATAGCTAGAGCATACATGGCAGTTCTAGATATCACTCCCGAGAGTGTCATGCGGATAGTGAGGGCACAGGCCAAAGACCCATTTTGTCAGGACAAAGTACGACAGTTACTGGCCGAGGGGGCAGAATCCAACTCCATCAGCTCAGAGGGCGGACTACGGTTCAATGGTAGGCTGATAGTACCCGAAGATGATGATTTGAGGCATGCCTTTATGACGGAGTTACACGGCTCAAAATTTTTGGTACATCCAGGTGGGGACAAAATGTACCAGGATATGCGACGATTATATTGGTGGTCAGGTATGAAATGAGATATTACAGAATTTGTCTCCAAGTGTGTTACATGTCAGCTCGTAAAAGTTGACCATCAGAGGCCTTCAGGGATGCTACAACCACTGGAGATTCCTATGTGGAAGTGGGAGAGTATCTTGATGGATTTTATTACTGGGTTTCCAACATCACAGAAGGGTCACGATTCCATATGGGTAATAGTGGATCGGCTGACTAAAGTGGCTCATTTCTTACCGGTTCATAAGGATTATGATACGATGCAGTATGCGCAGCTATTCATTTCGGAAATCATTAAGCTGCACGGAGTTCCTATTAATATTGTGTCTAACCGAGATAAGATATTTGTGTCACACTTCTGGCAGAGCTTTCAGGAGGCCATGGGCACCGACTTACGGTTGAGTATGGCGTATCACCCACAGACGGACGATCAGACCGAAAGGGTAAACTAGATGTTGGAGATATGTTGAGGATGTGTATCCTAGATTTTGGGGGAGGTTGGGATCCATACCTTCCTTTGGTGGAGTTTGCATATAATAACTCTTACCAATTCACTATCGGCATGGCTCCATTCGAGGCACTTTACGGGAGGCCTTGTCGTTCGTCCGCCTATTGGTTAGAGGTGGGGGATAACAAACTATTGGGGCCAGAGATGATACAAGAGACTTCCTCCAAAATAGAGTTGATTCGAGGACGTATTCGAATAGCTCAGGATAGGCAGAAGAGTTATGCTGATGCCGGTAGGATACACGTGGAACTAGATGTGGGCGACCAGGTGTTAATTCGGGTATCTCCTATGAAAGGGATTATGAGGTTCGGCAAGAAGGGGAAATTAGCACCGAGATATGTGGGGATGTTTCCTATCATTGAGAGGGTGGGACCGATAGCTTACAAATTGGGACTCCCTGAGCATCTTCAGTGAATACACGATGTATTCCATGTGGCATCGCTGAAGAAATACAAGAGGAGTGAGAGAGCCTTCTGGCACATTCCACTGGAGGAGATCGATTTGCAGCCAGATGTCTTGTATGCAGAAAGAACCATGGCTATTCTGGACTATAGTGAGCGCAAACTACGATCCAAGGTGGTACCCTTAGTACGAGTACAGTGGGGACATCACAATATGGATGAGTCTACTTGGGAACGGGAGGATAATATGCGAGAACAATATCCAGAATTATTCATAGCATGTATTTTCTAATTTCGAGGGCGAAATTCCTTTTGTAAGGGGGGAAGTATGTAATACCCCGTAATTCGACATAATTAGGAACTCTGCATAATTAGGAAAATACGTTTTATTTAAATTACGTGAGTAGAGTAATTTAATGTGATAAAATACGTTTAATTTAAATTACGTGAATAGAGTAATTTAATGTGTTACGTTTATTTAAATTACGTGAGAATAGTAATATAATGTGATAAAATACGTTTTATTTAAATTATGTGAGAAGAGTAATTTAATGTGATATAATGTTAATAAAGATTAATATGACGATTAAAAAAAATTACTAAATGTGAGTAGTAAATTTTTAATGTTGATATGTACGGTCTAGTGATTATATGGACGTATCTGAGTTATCTCAACTGAGTGTAACGTGTAGACAAAAAATTGAATATGAGATTAGAAAAATATTTTAAGAGACTCAAATGATAATTTAGAGTCCACATATGATTCCAAAGGGGTCAAATTAGTCAAAATAGTGTATCCGGGGGTACTAATTGAGTGCCGGGTCATTTTCGGGCTAAATCGGGACCATTCGACGGCATTTTGGTCTCTTTACATTTATGGGTAAGTAAACCTAAGAATTTTGAAACCCTAAATCATATTATAAGAATTGAGGCTAGGGTTAGAAAGAAATAAAATACACCATATCCATTAGAGAAGAGAGAGAGGCAATTTCCTAAGGCAAAAGAAGGAAGGAGGGGGAATTCTAAGGAGATTTCACCACAAATTGTTGGGAAGGAGGATTGAAGGATCAAAATCATCAACCATCATCAACAACCATGAAATCAGACCCTACAAATCATAAGGCAAGTGGTTATTTGCAAAATAAATTGAGTTATAATACCCATATTTAAGCTTTATGAAGAACATGGTTTTTATGATATTTTTGGGAGAAAAACAATTGATTATGATCCATGATTGGTAGGGATTGCATGTAGGACGTTTTTGGATCTCCAAATATTCTGATATCATAGAAAACTAGATGATTGAATCGAACTAAAAATCTGGATTTATGATGAAAGATGTAAAGATTGTATTTTTAGGGTTCTTGAATATTAGTAAGATTTTTACTTAATTTGGCCAAGGTTTATAATGATTTTTGTTGTTTTAAATCGTTAGTAATCATCCCAGAACATGTAGGAATGATGAGAAATTATTGGTTGCAAAGATGGTGGGTTATCATGAAAGATAGATAGATAAAAATGGTGAAACCAGCATGAAGAAGACGACCTGGGTCTGTTACTGCTTGATCGATCGATCGACCCTTGAATGTCGATCGATCGACCAAATCCCATCGATCGATCGACCCTGGCGGACTTTAGAGAATTTTGTGAATAAATTTCCTTTTAATTACCGTTCCTTAATGGGAACCTTAGTGATGATATTTTACCTATGAGGAGACTTCATAAATACTAGTAGGTGTACCGTTAGATTTCTTCATAAATGGTTGAGTGGGAATTTTGGAGAAATGGACCGACGGGAGAACGATCGATTGAGCCGTATATTGGGATTATGAGAATTTAGCTATGAAAAGAGTGAGAGTAAATTCCAGAAAAATACCAGTAGATTAAAGTTAACTTAACTACTGAATTAAGGGAGGGGTAACTAGGGCCCTTAGAGTTGCGTGAATACTCGAATGAATGCAATAGTGAAATAAATTGTAAATTAATGAGTGCGGTGAAAATAAGTAAAATATATTATGTACGGGCATGATTGATAGGTTGGGTGTGTACCTACTAAATTATATAAAAGTTTGGGTTAAGAGAATTTTACCTAAATTAATTATGTTAGGGTCGATGAGACATTTCGAACTAACATAAAGTTATTATATTTTTGGGGTCGATGTAAAATGCCGAACCAAACCTTAAACTGGTGTCGTGATGAAAGAGTCCCGAATCAGAATATGTGTATATATATATTTTTAAATAGTTGGGGTCGATGGATCATTCCGAACCAACTCTCACTTGGGTTCGATTAATCATTCCGAACCAAGAGTCCTTTATGTGTGGTAAAAGGATATGTTAGTGATAACTGATATTAAATACGTGATTGTGTGATAAAATGGATTATATGTGCATAATCTACAGATTGAGAATAGTAGATAATGAGATGAATTGTAAATATCTTAGTAATAATTTATAGCGTGATGTAATTATTACAAGAATAAGGATAACGAGCAGTAAATAAGTTACCTACGCTTATGGGTGGTATAACTAGGTGAACTAAGTATCCTCGTTAGACATGCACTATAGAAGAGAGGTGAGGAAGTTCAATGGAGTTGTGCGAAACCTTAATATGTTTAATCAATAACTCAATTGTGATAACTGCTTGCAAAATATTTTCAAATGGTTTGAGTATTAACTCTTGTTATGTAAATTTTTTAAAACCTTTTCGGTGCCCAACCACAGGGACACCCAGCATGATTTCATTTCAGGGATTTGGGAGCTGCATCACGTGTGGATGTTGCAGGGATTGTTTAGACGCTTCCTCTTTTTCAGTTCTAGTACGGGATCTCAGTTTTAGTATTCGTAGTTCGGACATGCTGTCCCATATTTACTTTTACAGTTATTCTGATTCTGGATTTTGAGTTGTCTTTTATTGGCCGTGGTTTTCGGCAAGACTTTATCTCCATTCAGTTATTTATGCAACTATTTTAAATATTACTAGAATTACATTGTGTTTGTTTTGGATTATTTGTCCTTCTTAAAGAAGATAAAATTTAGCACTCGCTTATTTTCGCTTAGGTGGTTAGTAAATTTAAAAACTTTCGGCAGTGATGCTAAGAATGAACCATTTAAGAAACCTATTTAAATTAAAATAAGGCTTGATCACCCAAGGTTTAATTAGGCGGGGTGTCACAAAGTGGTCCCTCGGTTCGAAGACTTAAATGATTAATTCACATACATTCGATTTCCATTGTGGCTTTATTAGAACCAAAAAATGAAGAAAATAAACTTGAAGAGGTATGTAGGAAGTTAAAATTTGAGGGTGGCTTGGCCAATAGCAACAATAAAATTTGGATCTTTTGAAAACATAATTGGAAAGTAACATTAGCTTATGACGGGTCTCAATCGCTTTCTCTTTGGTTATCTAATTGTTTTTTTGGCAGGCCGATCCTTTTCACGACAGTTTAAGCAAAATGTAATAAAAGTGAAAGAATGTCATTATGGGATGATCTCGAATATTTATCAAATCTGGGAGATATGAAATGGGTAGCTGGAGGAGACTTTAATATTGTAGCTTCGAATGAAGAAAAAATTAAAGGGAACAAAATCAACTGGGAAGGGTTGATGGACTTCAACTTGACGCTTTTGAATGTTGGGTTGCTAGAAATTAATTTCAAAGGTTCCCGATTTACATGGTGTAATAATCACGAAGGTAACGCTCATATATGGGCTCGGATTGATAGAGTGTTAGGTAGTACCGAATGGATGAATGGGAATTTTATAAGCTCGGTGGAACATCTCAATAGGACAAAATCGGAGCATAGTCCAATTCTACTCAGAATTAAAGTAGAAAACAATCCTAGTTCCAAACCTTTCAAATATTTGTCGTTCTGGAATAAAAGTGAAAAATTCTTTAAGGTGGTGGAACAAGCTTGGAATCATGATGTTAAGGGTAGACCCCTAAATGTTTTTGCGGAGAAACTTAAAAGGGTAAAATCTTTTCTCAAAATTTGGTCGAGCAGTAAATTCGGAGATATTTTTCAAATGGATAGAAAGGCAAAAGATTATATGTTGGAGGTCGAGATGGAATTTGATGCGAATCCTTCTTTAGAAAATAGGATTAAATTCCACAAAACCCAAGCGGAATACATAACAGCTCTAAATAGAGAAGAAGAATACTGGAAGCAAACGTTTAGAAATAGATGGGCCAAAGAAGGGGATGTGAACACGAAGTTATTTCATGTAGTTATGAGGAAGAAGAGGGACAAGCTCAACATATCCAGAATTCTGAATGACCAAGGGCATTGGAAAATGGATGATCAAGAGGTCGACCATGAAATTGTGAGCTGGTTCCAACAAGTCCTTAGCTCGGACAACACATTTGTTGACAGTAAAAACTATCACACTAGCTCAGGACTGCATCAGCGTGCTAACACGGTAGCCTTTACTCACCCAGGTTCAGCTGTGCAGCCGCATTACTCTAAAAATGACTCAGGTAATCCGAGCCAGTAATGTTCCAGTAGCTGCCGAGTTAATAACCATGGGTCTGAAGATATCTGGGAATGCATTCCCAATATAGTTCAACTAGAAGACAATGAGAAGATCAACAACATACCTTCTCTACAGGAAATTCACGAGGCAATATGCGATATGAACAAAGATGGGGCAGCAGGTCCAGAAGGATTCAATGGTATTTTTTTATTGTTTGCTAGAATATTATAAAATCTGATCTACATAAGGTTATAGGATCATTTTTTGTTGAAAAAGAAATACCAGTTACTTGGACATCAACTAACATGGTATTAATTCTAAAAATTGACAATCCTAAATCGTATGGAGATCTTTGGCCTATCAATCTTTGTAACTTTTCATCTAAAATTATTTCAAAAATTTTTAAGAAAAGAATTGGGCGAATTTTCACCAATATTATCTCTCCAGCTCAATCAGGTTTTATCAAGGGTCGGTCAATATTAGAAAATGTTATTTTATCTCAAGAGATGATGTCATATTTTAAAACAAAAGTGAGGGGATCAAACCTTATCATTAAGCTGGATATGTCGAAAACGTACGATAGATTATCATGGATGTTCATCATCAAAACGCTTAGGAGTTTTGGCTTCTCAGAAACAGTGATTGACTTAATTTGGAGATTGATCTCAAATTGTTGGTATTCTATTGTCGTTAATGGGAAGGCATGTGGATTTTTCAAATCAAAAAATGGGGTGAGATAAGGAGACCCTCTATCACCGGCGTTATTTGTGTTAGCATCGGAACTGCTAAATCGGGGAATCCAAAAAATGATGGAAAGTGGAAAAATGATTCATTTTGCCCTAACCAGGGGTTGTCCAATTATCTCTTGTCTTTCTTTGGCAGATGACGTGCTTATCTTTGCAAATGGTTATAGATGATCCCTAAAACATCTCATGGAATTTTTGAAAGAGTATGAAAAACACTCGGGTCAATTGGTAAACTGCAACAAATCCACATTCCATCTGTCGGGAAATGAATCACGTGGCACAAAAAAAATAGTGGAAAGTGTCACCGGTTTTAAATGCAGAAATCTTCCGATCATTTATATGGGGATCTCCCTATTTTTAGGCAGGAAAAAGAAATCATACTTATCTAATTTTATTGACAAGCTGGCTGGGAAGCTTAATTACTAGAATCATCAAAGTATATCTCAAGCGGGGAGGGTTACTCTTAAACAAATCAGTGAAAAAATCTATGCATATCCATCTTTTGGCGTCAATTAATCCTCCGGTAAATGTTCTCAACCACATCAATAGATTACTAGCTCGTTTTTTATGGGGAAAATAGGAAGACAGGTCGAAATTTCGATGGGTGAACTCGAAGGACATTTGCACTACAAAGGAAGAAGGCGGCCTGAATCTCAGATCCATGACTGATCTTGCTCTTGCTTATGCTCTTAATTTGTTGTGGAAATTTTTTAATTCCAATAGTTTATGGTCCCGATTCATGCATGCCAAATACAAAAAATTAGAAGCTCAAAATTTCAGAGGAACTATTTTTGCATCTTCTCAGGTATGGAAGCGAATGCAAATATTTGGGAGGAAATTTTTGAAAATTTTTAATTTGGTTCCGGTAAATGGCTTTTGTCAAAGGAAGAAGAATTTTCAATTAAATCGGCTTGGTACTTGGTGAGAGATAAGGGTTGTATTCGACGATCATTTTCTCTAATTTGGGATAAGAGGATTTCCCAAAAAAATTTAGTTTTCATGTTGCGGCTCCTCCATAAAGGAATTAAAATTGATGACAACATCAAAAGAATTCATATACCTCTTGCCTTGAAATGTAGATGTTGTATAGTGGCCTGCGAAGTAGACAAAAGACTATGTTTATTTGGGTAGTCCTATTGCACAAACTATTTGGCGTCGGCTCTACAATATTCTTGGTCTAAAGTTTATCTCTTCAAACTTTAGTGGCAATTTAATGAATTGGTGGATTAATTATAAAGGTGACAAGATTAGAGGAATTCTATGTCGATTTCTACTAGCTTACATTTTTTGGCATTTATGGTGCGCAAGAAACAAAATCATGTATGAGGGTGTCCTAATGAAAGAATCATCGATACTTATTCTGATTTGTGGGGAGATTAAAATGGATTTTAGCAATTTTCCTATTCTAGGCATAAAATCTAGATTTTGTAATGATATTACAGAGGCTTTGTCACTTATAGGAGCTCACATTGATCATTTTCTGATCTAAGCCACTGGTGGGGGGCTTTTCCCAATCTTTATCTTTAATAAAATCTTGGATTCATTCAAAAAAAATTACATAATTATCAGATTATAAAGATATACATCCCTTTAATTCATTTATCATGGTCCCATAATTTTTGGCATTTGTGTTTGTTGCCTAAACATTTCATACCGTGATTAATGGACTTAATGTAAACTATTCAATTTTCATAAAACAGTTATAATGTTGTTTAATCTAGATATTATCATGTATTGCGCCTCAATCCAATTTTATCATGAACATTAGAATAAATTTTAATTAACGTAAGTGTAATATTCTCAGCCTTTGTTTGGCCTTTGACTTAACTCAAATGAATAATTCCTTACATGTCTCAACTTAAATATGGTAAATCATGTATTAATATCAAATATAATATGTAATCTTCAAATAATCATCAAGATAAGAACAATAGCTTAAATGCTTCAAAACTGAATTGCCTAGGTAGTAGAAAAATCACATAATACATGAATTTTGCCAAAAATGGAAAAAATGAGTTCTCACCATAGAATCGAAGTAAAACATTCCAGAAAAACAAAACTTTTTGCGGAACGTTAAAATTAATTTTCTGTCAATAGTTATAAGCCCTAAGATTATTTTTCAAAATGGCAAAAATGGGGTTTTGAGGGCCTTAACGGACTCGGATCGTCGAAAACACTTTACATCATGGCCAAAGGCCATGAAAATTGATTGTTGGCCCGTTTTCAGTCAACCCATCAAGTTTCAAGTCAATCGGACACTAAAATTTTGTAAAAACACTATTCATTACGACAAAAAAAATTATGCCAAAAAATTGCCCTAAATCACTGTTTACATCTAATTAATCTTAAAAATAGATTCGTTTCGTCATCATGATCGTTCTAAGTATTTTCTAGAATGGTTAATATAATTGAAACATATGAATCATTTATGGGACAGATTAGGGTTCTTAACATCACAAAAGGGATTTCAATTATGGGACTATTTTATGCAATTTTTCGTTCTCAATTTCTCACAGATACGAGGATAAAAACTTTTGAAATACTAATATATATTAGTTGTGTAGCAGTCCTGCATGAGTTCTTAAGGGTGTCGCACATGAGTTTTATGATTTCCAGATTTCAAAAAATAATCCCAAAATTTGAGCATGCAATAGATAAACACTGTTATAAAAAAAAATTCGTATATTGTAAAATCGAAGCTCTGATACTACATGATAATCAAGACTGTTTTGTTATCACAAAATCATACAGAAACCATAATGTTACATCGCGTTTAAAAAAAAGTTTTGCCATGAATCCAAAATGTTTTTATCTTCATGCAATCACATAATTAATTGTTCTATATAACTATGATCGAAAAACCAACCTTTGTCCATTGCAGTTGATTGGAAAAATGTGACTTGAATGTCCTAATATTTTCTCCTTATAACCCCTTAAAGAATAGCCCAGAATTGTCTCTTGGTGTTCCCAGAATTTTGATGAGAAAATTTGTGTAATGGGAATTTCAGATTTTCTCTCCCACCATAGAAATAATGTGTTATGAGATAACCCTTGATGGTGCAGGGCTCCTCTATTTATAAGGGGAAGAGGGCCGAAAATCCTACTCCAATTAGAACTCTTTTTCAAGTCTCCCACTAACCATGAAGTGGATAAAAGATAGGAACAACCCAATCCTTTAATATTTTCATTTATCACGTGCCTAACAAATTATCCGATATTTTTCAAGACCACATAAATGGGAAATTCATAATTTAATATAATTTATTTCCAACATAAACCACCTCACTCTAGGAAATACCATCCACTACCAATGGATTCCTCTTATGGCGAGTTTCGGAGAGTAACATTAGTTCTTATGGATCTGAGTTAACCCTCTACAGTAGCTAACACTTCAACTTGAGCGGCATTAACAAAAACCATAAATAAATGGTTACATTACTAAAAATAATTCAAGGATTTTATAAAATCAATTTAAATAGCTCTTGTAATAATGTGACCATGTGTTGTTGTCCCTTTGAAAATCTTCTTATTTTGTTCCAATTGTCCACAATTTTCACACTTGTTAAAACTTCACTCCTCTTCCCACAGTCGACCTTCCTGGTGGTTTTGATAGGGGTAGAGACAATACCTTATGTCATGTCTGAGAGATAATTAATAATGAAAATTTAAAGGAAATTGATGCTTTAGGTCTAATAATTTATTTTTATTTTTTTGAAATTAGTCAAGTTTACCTCTTTCCAATATTTGTAGTCATTTGCAGGTTGGATGTATCTTTTATAGGCACCCTTGTATGCCTTGTCAAGTAAACGGTAGTTTTATTATCTTACAAATCTTTTAATATATAAGTAAAGTTGTAGGCTTAATCTCAAATTGACATGTGGTACCTACATGCATTGACTTTAAAATTTAGTTATTTGTTATAAACATTGGACTTTGTCACAATTTGGGGAAAATATAAAAATCATTTTCGTCCACATTGTATCATTTCTTTCTATTCACAAACTAAGCACCCACGCATCGCGTGGGCAACATTCTAGTTTTGATGAAAACTATTATCCCTTAATAATGAAAATTAAGAAAAAGTACAATAATTGAAAGCAAGAAGTAGTTGCCATATTTATTATTGACTCTTTCCATAAGAAATTGACAGCAAGTGAATGAACACAAAGAACCCTTATGATCTTCCACTAATAGAAGTTGCATGTTATTGATGTCCATTTTCCATTTTGTACCATGTATATTAATATCCGTTTACATCTGTAGAGTGGTCTTGAAGGTAATCCTGAGATTATAGATAATCCCCCCATTAACAACAGTGTTTGGGATTAAGTCAGCGTGGCAACTCAGTGTGGCAGCCTAGAAGGACCTTCTAGCAAAGAAACTGACCAAGAGAGCTCGTCCTTTAGCCATGTTGATTAATTTAGTCTTGTTGTATCTTTTGTTTATACTGACTATGAGCTATAACAATTATAAAGATGTAACGAGTAAAATTATTTTGTGTGAGCTCGAATGGTACTCGCGAGAAACCAGGCTTGGTAGGGCCTGGGAGAGCTTTCATGCTCTATCGAACGACCTCGCCATGAGAACTTTAGAGGGAATTGGTTTGGAGGATTGAGGAGTGAGGCACCGTTGCGGCTTGTCCTGACCATCTTAGATACACCTAGTAAATTACCAAAGGACCCTGATCGTGGAACCTCGAGCAGAGCAGCTTTGAGTTCCATCGGGCGTTGAGTTGTGAACCAAACAGCCCTCTACTTAATGTCACATCTACCATATGTGATGTCATTAGCCAGAAGGCAATGTCAAATTTGCACTTGAATAAGCCACCATGGTATTTGGGGCTGTCAGGCAGTTGGTGATCCACCTATGTGATGACAGTCCCCTGACATACGGTGGTTAGGCAAAAGGCATGTCTTGGCATTTAATGTTTATGACCTGGAGATAACTAGTGCATCAGGTATTTAATGTTTGTGACATAAAGTATGAGGGATGTCTTTTCACAATCATTAATGACTGAGTCGCCTCGGGGGTGGTGTGGGGGGCTATTTAAGGACTCAATCACCTCTGGGGAGAGGATGTTCTTTTTGAGGGTTCAGGAGTTATTACTAGAGATATACACATCCAAGTGATATTTATTACAAATCAGAGAGTTTACTCAACCACCATTGTCATTTAATACGAAGCTTTTAGTACTTGACAGGTATCTCTGAGGGTTGGTGGTGTGTTTGGCTGCCTGCCGAGGTGTATCCAGGGTGCTTACTTCTCTCTCCCTCTAAATGAGTTACTTCTTAGTTCGTTGTTATCTTTTGAATTATACACGAGAGATTTGTGAGTTTAAACTAAGTATATCTTCACTAAGTTGTGTTCGCGTGTCCTGTAGTTAACCAATAGTTTTGTTATTTAACTTGTCATTACTGTACTCAAAAAGGGTTACGCCTCCATCTAATCTAAACTACCCTCTTACAACATCCAATTTGTGGCACCCTCAATAAATCTAAACTCTACTTTCACCTACACTTTGGCAATGATTTTTATCACCCTTTGATCAAGCCCATCAGCTCTCTCTCTCTCTCTCACTTACCCTACTCATATACCTTAAGCTTGTATATAGAGTTTGGTATTTTTCAACCAGATTGATTAATGGCATCTCCCTTAATTGTGATATTATCTAATTAAATGATTCTAAGGACGTCACAAATACTGTCACACTGAGAGGTTTTATCAAAGTGTGGTCTAGCCTAAGTTGATTTTTCTTCTTAATCCATACACCCCTTTCCTTTACATTCTCAGCCTATATCAAAACATCCATTTTCCATGTTCTTCAACCCTAAATTCTTTCTTTGCCTCCAACTAAAATTGCTAAGGTGAAAGCCCTTCTATTTCCTTTTTCAATTTTGGTACATATGCTAAGAGCATACCTATGGAAATGACAATAGGAAATGACTTTTCCAATATAGATGAGATTTTTAATTTCCCGTGAGAATCGCTACAAATAATTTTTACGAAGACAAAAATACTTATAAAAATATTAAATTATTGAAACTATTCATAAAATTAAAATACTTATTTTGTGAAGATAATTTTATTATGTCAGTTTTTATTAAATTTAAAGTCGAACAAATTTTATTTAAGCTTTTTTTCTATTCATGCAATAATTAATTTGATTAACTTACAATATAATACACACATATCTATAAAAAATTATATTTATTAAATAATGGAAAATATATAGTTTTTAAATAAAAGCATAGTTCATACATTTATAAATAGTGAATCATAATATTGTGCATACATCTTTATGTGTGTGTGTGTGTGTGTGTGTGTGTGTGTATGTCTGTGTATAACTTACCTATTAAGTGTTGCCTTGTGGTATGAGTCCCATCAGGCCGAAAAAAAATTATTGCTTTTAGGAGAAGTTTTGGAGGACTTATTTGGGACTCATAGCAAGATTCATTAAAATTTAGTGTGTTTGTAAGTGTCACTAATCTACTAAAGTATACTAATGTACTTGATTAATCGAATATTTTTTTCTTATTTAAAAGTTCACATGTTTTTATATTATCACGTCATTTCATATTTGTAAGGACATATTTTCATAGGTCCGTTATCAATTTATTATGTCATATACCGTTACACCATCGAAGAGAATTCAAGAGACATCTACATCAAAGACGGATCCGAATTACTCAAGTTCTTCATCATTCAAGGCTCCGCGAAGTTTACTTTGCTAAGGTTATGTTTTTAATACCTTAACATTTCACTTAGAGCTTTTGGGATATTTTTACAAAATATTTTCTAAGTGTTGGAGCGGACTTTTTCGTCAAAATTTGAGAATGAGTATTTTTTCTAAGTGTTGAAGGGGACATTAAAATAATAATTTTTTCGCAAAAGTCGTTCGAGCGACATAGCATGTCGTTCACACGAGATAGCATGTCGCGCGATCTCATTCAAACGACAGATGTCCTTCCTTCGAGCGACATGCTTATCTCGTTCGAACGAGCTCTGTTTTCGAGGCGGCATATTTTTCCTATAAATACTCATTATTTGGTAACATTTTCATTAAGAAGTTCATACGTTATCCACAACAGAAACACTGCGAAAGCAAAATTCTTAAGGCTTCTTCCTTTTAGGGTTTAATCCCTTTTTGTTTTCAATTCACAAAACTCCCATATGCTTTAGTGAATTGTTTGGTGTTTAAGAAAAACTTTGATTTTGTTCAACCTCTGTGGAGAAGGCTTCTCCATCTTTTATCGGTGGATACCGAGCGTAGTCATTCTGCGTGTGGACGAGCCGAAGACGACGAATCGACGCCTGGAGGGTATTTCGCTCTCTCGTATCTTTGAACATTTGCTGAAGGCACTGTGCATTACACACTTGTGGGCGATTATCAGGTTGTATGTACGTCAAAAGTCTTATGAATTCTTCAAAGTTTTATAAACGGTTTTTACCCAAAAAGGGTTTTTTCCTATATCGGTCGTCTTTATTTTTCATGCATGGTTTGAATGAATTATCATATTTAAATGCATGTTTAGGGGCTGAACTAAGCTTGTTTAAAGATAGACTCTAATTAAATAAGTGTGCCAAATTAGAAATTTACGAATTTAATCAATTATCACACAGTCACGTTTTTTTTCAAATTGGTATCAGAGCCGGTTACGCTAATTTTTCGTGTATTCTTATTTTTCGTAAAATCGTGTGATATTGATTCATTTAACAATCAGTTTTGTGAAAAATCACATTTTTTTCTATGGAGCACTTCTATAATCAGATGCCTATTTTTTACGGGTCTAATTATGCCTATTGGAAAGCTCGCATGAAATCTAGTTTAAAATCCATTGATGAGCGTGTTTGGTACCTTTGCGAAAATGGGTGGACTCCTCCCACGGTCACCGTTGATAATATCACCTCTTTAAAACCCGTGTCAGCCTAAACAGAAGATGATCATAAAATGTCTAATTTTAATTCACATGGTTTGAGTGCTATTTCTGGAGTTATCACTCCTGATGAGTTTCGTCGAATTATGATGTGCACCACGTCTAAAGAGGATTGGGATGTTTTCAAATTGACTCATGAGGGTACGAACGCGATTAAAGAATCTAAGTTACAAAATTTGGCCACCCAATTTGAGACTATCACCATGTCGGAGTCTGAATGCTTTGATGATTTTTATGCACGTTTGTCGGACATTGTTAACACCAGTTTTAATTTGGGTGAGGTGATTGATAACACGCGTGCTGTTAAAAGATTTTGAGATATCTTCCAAAATGTTTTATTCCTAAAGTCACTGTTTTGAACTCTTTGGGAAATTTGAAATCACTTAAGTTGGAAGAACTTGTAGGAGATTGTGACACCCCGCCCAATAAAATACCGGGCGATCGCTCCTTTATTAAATTAAAATCAAGGTGAACAGTTGGTTCATTCTTAGCATCATTGTCGTAAAAATACTTTTCCAATTTAAACATCCTAAATAATTAAGCTAAAAGTCAAAACCATTTAAAAACTTATTCTCATTTTATTAAATCCGGTTATAAAACCTTAAACCATTAACATCTAAAGAGTCACACATTAAGAATAAAAATAGAATTGAACATACACGAATTTAATCATCAATAATAAATCCCAACATTTACAACACTAAAGGAAAACATCCTGACAATAATAAATCCCGAAATAAAGGTACTGAAAGTAAAAATTTCAATCTCTGACAATACCAACTAAATAATATAAAGAGGGCGACACATGCCCCTGCTGGATAAAACTGAACTAGGAGTAGAATCAAATGGATGAAGTCGTCTAAACAACAGGCCTGCAACTCACACCTAAGCTGCAGCACGTTCCTTCCAAAGGATCCTAAGTAAGACGCCCCTGTGGCTGGGCACCTGTAATACATACATATATATACAAGAGAGAAAAGGAAATAGAAATGGGTCAGAGCCCGATAGTGTATATGATTTAAAAATTCGTTTAGCAAGTATTTAAATTGATTACAGGCTAATTCAACAACATATTAGTGCGACACTCTCTTGAGAAATTCTCACCTCTCTTATAATGTGCACTCCTATCGTACTAACCTTCCCAATGGTTTATCTTATCATATATCACACTATCTTTCCCCTAGGATTTAACTTATCTTAGGTGACTCTCAAGATTTAAGATTTAACAACATCATGGTTTAAAAGAATAATTTCATTTAGTACAAAACGCTCATTTTAACTTTATTGATTCATAAAGTTTTTCAATATCATATTATACTTTTCAAAACAAGTATTTCCAATTTGAGTCATTATACATATCTTACTTACCATAACACAGTAGGCAGTTTCCCAAATTTCAGAAGTTCATATATATATTGAATACTCGTATAATATATATATTCTAACAGCACCCCACATAAAAATTATGGTGCGGGCATACTCTGCTATCCAATCCTCGTATCAATCATACTAAAGGGAATACAAGTTCGGAATCACTCCCGAACTGTATAAATACATACAAAAACAATATTGAGGCGAAGCATAGTTTTCAAGTCCAAGAGGTCAGTACATACCATCACGTCTCTTAGGACCGTGACTACCGATTCGGTAGCCTGTACCTAGGATTTCTATCTTCTAGGGTACGAGTCAATATCCCCCATGAAGGCCCATTCGAGATATGACCGTCCCAGCGCGGTAACCTCAGGGATAGCAAGTAGCGCGGGCATGATTTTCACAAGTATATAATATATGCATACACAATCATATAAATATACTACTTTTATCATATCAATTTAGGTTTATCCCATAACCCACATTCACAACATTTATCCTTATTTTCCCATTATTATATATCAAGTATAATGGTTCGTTTCTAACTTTAATTCGAAGGGTTTTTCCAACATACTACGTGATTGGACATAAATATTGTATATTTATTCCCCTAAATTCAGTGCATTTGTGAACCCGAGTGATGTAACCTATATGTATTTGATGCACATTTATGCTACTAATCTTCGTTGGAAATTATTTCGTATTTCGTACTTCTCTTATTGGTTTTATAGGTTAATTATGCAAGCAGCGCAAAGAGAAAGCGAGACAATGAAAGAAAAGCTAAGAAGGCAAGTTCAAGGGCATTTTGGTAATTCTGTAGCCAGATCCCGAAGGAGGAGTCAACTGGAAAGTTGAAAAGCTCGGAACAACGAGAACGCTAGAAGAAACGGCACCCAAATCCGAGCTACGGTTGATGAGTTATGACCCGTTGAAGTTGAAGAAAAATCCAAGGAAGAAAGGAAAGAAAACAAGAAAAAAATTCTAAGTGTTGAATGGAAGAAAACGCACCTCAAACCAGCAAACATTCGCGAACCCAGGGGTGAACCGGTTCGAGGAACATGCGAACCGGTTCGGGGGTCCTGAAGCGCAATTTTTCTCCTTTATTCTGATTGGCTCTAAGGTTTCCTTCTTATACAACATCAAAATTTCGTGGTTTAATCCTCTACATCACAAAAGGTTTCCAGAATATCATTTAAGTCATCACTACATGCAATTTCCTATCTCAAATTGGGTTTTTCTTCCATACAATTCATCTTTATCATTCCTAAACCAATACGAAAGATGCATCAACGAAATAAGCAAGATAAACACTTGCCTGGGATTTTCGACGTTCTGGTTTGGTGCCGAATTTGGTGTGGTTGCGTTCCCCGTCTCGCGATCTACGCGTTGGTGGTGGCGGCGGTGCAAACGGATGGATTCCGGGCCTTGGATTGTTTTGGAAGCTCTCTCCTTCCCTCTCCTATGGCCGTCACTTGTCTTTGGTTGTTCTAACCCTAGAAGACAACCTTAGACATCTTATATAACCCTTGAAATTTCGTGGGTTTAATTATCCAAAAATGTAAAATGACTAAAATACCCTCCCGGGGTACTAATTAAGCCTAAAATACGGGGTATTACATACTTCCCCCTTAATAACGGGGTATTACATACTTCCCCTATAAAATACGGGATATTACATACTTCCCCCCTAATAACGGAATTTCGTCCCGAAATTCGGAAAATAAGGCGTACCAGGTAGCACAATTCTGGATATCCTTGTCAGTACGCAAACTATCTACATAGTACGGCGCTCAATCACTATAGCTTTTTCCTCACAGCAACATTGTTTTACATTCTCATTGGAGACACTTCACATTGCACTCCCAACTGACAACATTTGAATAGGTTACGTCTATACGTTATAAATTCCATTATCTCACTATCATTAGGAGGCCGCACCTCACTACATGACAACTACTCGGATTTATTCATTTACAAAACTCACATTCTAAGAAAATTATACGAACATTTGATCACTCTTGCTCGCCTAAAACAGTCGTGGAATTCTACCACAGTTATCGGATGTTCTCTCGACCGATCCAAAAACTCTGATTATCTACTCACCTCTAAACATACGGAAGGAGAATAGTCGAGGTTCTTCCATAACAAAACCTAAATAAGCACCTCGTAAGCGACAAACAGGTACGAGTGCTTCTACAGAGCATTCCTGAAATCATCGTATCAAGATTCCAAAATCTCCTTCATGTAGCTCCACAAATCTTTAATCACCATGCACCAATTCCCTGGCTAAGGGTGATACATCCTACTCGAAATGAAACCTTATCTTTGTTGGTTCCTAAAATCCCATATCAAAGGTGGGATTCCCCAATCTCATCCTGATTCAGAAATTTATACTACGCCGGACCATGCACTGGCTCGATCCTTCCTTTCAAAGGAAGTCTGGGGCATACTAGTTAACATTATAAGCCAGCCCAAAGGAATATCAATCACTTCCTTCTCGGCGACTTAATTCACATGTTCGGGATGGACCCTTGATCTTGTTTTGAGAATGGCAACCCATCCAAGGACTGTACCGACTTTATCGACCTCTTCCAATTTCAGTAATTGTAGATAACCACAGAATTCCTTAGTGTATGCCGAAGGTTCCACCCGTGCTCTTCTCTTCACGAAGCGTACTTCTGGACCTCTTATACCGTACTAACATCATCACCCTTTATATGCGTGAGTCGCTCTCACATTTGATTACTAACAATTTCGCTCCGAGTGTTCTTCATAATCATTTAATTCTGCTCCATTCAAGGAATACTCTTCTTAAATGGCTTCCCACGGTCTTCCAATTCAAATTAGGGTGTGCTATTCTAATTGCACACCTATATATGGATTATCGCCCCTCATGTGACGTTTAATCCACTCTATCACTTCCACTTCGTTAAACTAGTCCCACAAATATATATGACACACATCCATAACCACGTCCCTTCGACTCGGAAGATTTTAACTGCAGTTAACCAAGATGCCCACATTCTTGCAACACCCCGACCGCCCTAGAAGAGCGAACGGCGGGCTACTAATCCGTAGAACGAACTAAATTCAACGAAATAGAAGGAATAGGTCATTCAAATTCTATGACAATAAAAGAGGAATAATAATTCTCATCCTTCCTCAGATAAGTACAATAATTTTCCCAAATAGGTACAACAACCAAAATAAATCACTAACGCTCTATTCATAAAAATAATTACAGGTCATCTCTTTTGTATAATATAAAGTTCTTTCCAGATAATACATGCTAAAAATCATTCCAACTCTTTATTCGCCTCGTGTTTTGAACGCGGTTACGACATTTGGGTACTCTCAATCACCCTAGAAATCAAAATTCTTAAATTCTCCTTATTATAGTTCCACCCCTCAACTCGTGGGGTAACTTTCAATGCTTTCTTACTACAAGATCCGGCTTCCAATAGCTTTAAAACAAAATTCAACTTCCAACTTACATACATAATTACTTGATCTCATTTTGACCTGTGTACCGAACTCATGGAATAGTGACCAAACGTCTCCCTATTTCCAACCTTACGCTAAGTTTCATGCGTGGGATGTCTCGCAAAGCAAAATTCAAACAAGGAATCCCCCGATACACTACTACCAAGCATTGTCGGTTATCGAAATACGTTAGGTCCTCCGTCCATAGCATATACCCCTTTATTCTGTCCCTTGACAGAAAATTTACAATTTCTCTCGTAATTATGCTTAACAAAGAACGTTTCACCAATTTCACTATCGCCCCGTATTGGTTGATGGTAATTACATTCTATAAACCTCGGATACATACGATCGAAATTCTCTAAATTTCCTTTTTCTAACATTAAGGGTATAACTCTTAACTCCCACATCTCTTAAGGATAAATATAACACTGCACTCTTCCTATCACTAAGTCCGGAGTGCTAAACATAATACCGAGTCAAGTCTTTTCGCTCAACGGTAAATCCCGGTACATACTGAATCATACTGACAAAGTCTATTCATACATTGGTATCGAATATCTCGAGCCCACTATCTCCTCCGAAGTCTCTAGGATAGATAATATAAGTGCGAGTCCAACCTTCTTACAGGTAAACCCTCGCCAAAACAAACATAAAACATGATGCGCTAGTGCAATCACTCCGATAGCCTTGCAATAAATGCTCATTATCGTACTAACCATTTCTATAACGTTTTAACAAAGATAATATCATACGCGTGTATCGCATCACTACAACGAGTAACCTCAATAAAGTATACAACACTGTTAATATACTCATTCATCCCCTGCGGATAGCACCAAAGAAAAATCCCGCTATACTAAGGAAAAATATTCACATAATGGTAACATTTATAATGATATGCATTAAACTCGTCTCACATGCTAATCTAGCAATGAACAAAATATGGTGACTCGCTCGTGTCACATAAACACGCCGCATCCTCTAAGGATACAACTTATACTTCCATCTTGGCAATCGTCTTGACTGCACAAATGGTTTTCGGACGTAACACGTCTGCCCAAACCAAAACAAAATTATTTTTAATCGTCGTCCTTTACTAGGCACACTATTCTTGTCCCTTTTCTCACTTTGGAACATATTATCGCGAGCAATTTCACTCTGCACCAAAATACCTCAACACATAATCCACTTATCACTTGTCCTACTAACCAGGTTAGGATTGTCCTTCTCTCGGACTTTTGTATACTCGATTCCTGTTAGCCATCCCGGTTGTTCCCTTAGCTTTTTAGGCCATAAAGATCATGTTACTATCTATAATAGTACTTACTGAATTTACCATCACTTGGTAAGAATTTAACTATCTGAAGCATTTAAATGGTTTTCCTGATGTGTATCCACATCCTTTTGTGGTGCTATACCACCACCGTTGTATTCAGTCTTATTCTCGACTAAATTCTTCGATTCCTTTAAGTTCCCCCATAAAGAAGAGTTATCATCTATATTGACAAAATATGACATTGTCAACCTCTGAATCGGTCGTCCATCAGAATTTCCTCCTCGAGTATTATCAACTATTATTACAAGTTGGTCTCCCACTTGGAGTCGTTTCCTCCACTAGTATCTACCTCTTTCGATACAAAATTTGCTAACGATTAGGATTCATATCCACAATTGGACTTCTGTCATGCCCTCCTGCGATGAGTTCAGAACCACGTTTTCTTCTCATCCTGAACAGATGAGGAAGGAACATATGGTCAACACTGTACCTAAGGTTCTCCTATAGGCATAGCATTCCACTTCTAAAATTGGTGGTTGACTGGAACCATTATAATTTCGTCCCGAAAGCCAAGAAAATTTTCTCTAAATTTTCACTTTCAGTTTGCCACACTCCGTCCTATATTTAAGCCTTTGTATACTTTACCTCCTTTGGTAAACACAAACAATTTTTGCGTTTCTAAAATTTCCCACTAACAGTCTCTACACATTTTTGTAATACGTTGGGTAAGTTTACCCTCGCACCTCATTTGACTATAACAGCATTTGAAAATCATTGCTGCACCTTAGTCGCCTTTCTAGTCGTGGCTTCTCGTGCCATAATGGAGGTGACCTCGACTACGGTCATCATCCTCGGATATATTTCATAATCTCAACTGAGCCCTGCCTCCTGATGTATGCTTAACGGTCCTCTTTTGACATCCGTCATCGCTCGGCACACGCACACATCCTAACGAAATTAGAATTCACTAGTGTATACACATTATAGCAGGAGAACGAAATCTCGTCAAAGGAAACGACAATCCTAAACATAGGGCTCTATAACAAACAAAGCAACGCTGAAAGCATAATAAGTCGTACAGATCCTAAGGACACTAGAACCTGATGCTCTGATACCACCTGTGACACCCCACCTAATTAAATACCGGGCGATCACTCCTTTATTAAATTAAAATCAAGGTGAACAGTTGGTTCATTCTTAGCATCACTGTCGTAAAAATACTTTTCCAATTTAAACACCCTAAATAATTAAGCTAAGTGTCAAAACCGTTTAAAACCTTATTCTCATTTTATTAAATCCGGTTATAAAACCTTAAACCATTAACATCTAAAGAGTCACACATTAAGAATAAAAATAGAATTGAACATACACGAATTTAATCATCAATAATAAATCCCAACATTTACAACACTAAAGGAAAACATCCTGACAGTAATAAATCCCGAAATAAAGGTACTGAAAGTAAAAATTTCAATCTCTGACAATACCAACTAAATAATAGAAAGAGGGAGACACATGCTCCTGCTGGATAAAACTGAACTAGGAGTAGAATCAAATGGATGAAGTTGTTTAAACAACAGTCCTGCAACTCCCACCTAAGCTGCAGCACGTTCCTTCCAAAGGATCCTAAGTAAGACGCCCATGTGGATGGGCACCTGTAATACATACATATATATACAAGAGAGTAAAGTAAATAGAAACGGGTCAGAGCCCGATAGTGTATATGATTTAAAAATTCGTTTAGCAAGTATTTAAATTGATTACAGGCTAATGCAACAACATATTAGTGCGACACTCTCTTGAGAAATTCTCACCTCTCTTCTAATGTGCACTCCTATCGCACTAACCTTCCCAATGGTTTATCTTATCATATATCACACTATATTTCCCCAAGGATTTAACTTATCTTAGGTGACTCTCAAGATTTAAGATTTAACAACATCATGGTTTAAAAGAATAATTTCATTTAGTACAAAACGCTCATTTTAACTTTATTGATTCATAAAGTTTTTCAATATCATATTATACTTTTCAAAACAAGTATTTCCAATTTGAGTCATTATACATGTCTTACTTATCATAACACAGTAGGCAGTTTCCCAAATTTCAGAAGTTCATATATATATTGAATACTCGTATAATATATATATTCTAACAGCACCCCACATAAAAATTATGGTGCGGGCATACTTTGCTATTTAATCCCCGTATCAATCGTACTAAAGGGAATACAAGTTCGGAATCACTCTCGAACTGTATAAATACATACACAAACAATATTGAGGCGAAGCATAGTTTCCAAGTCCAAGAGGTCAGTACATACCCTCACATCTCTTAGGACCGTGACTACCGATTCGGTAGCATGTACCTAGGATTTCTATCTTCTAGGGTACGAGTCAATATCCCCCATGAAGGCCCATTCGAGATATGACCGTCCCAGCGCGGTAACCTCAGGGATAGCAAGTAGTGCGGGCATGATTTTCACAAGTATATAATATATACATACACAATCATATAAATATACTACTTTTATCATGTCAATTTAGGCTTATCCCATAACCCACATTCACAACATTTATCCTTATTTTCCCATTATTATATATCAAGTATAATGGTTCGTTTCTAACTTTAATTCGAAGGGTTTTTCCAACATACTACGTGATTGGACATAAATATTGTATATTTATTCCCCTAATTTCAGTGCATTTGTGCACCCGAGTGATGTAACCTATATGGATTTGACGCACATTTATGCTACTAATCTTCGTTGGCAAGTATTTCGTATTTCGTTCTTCTCTTATTGGTTTTACAGGTTAATTATGCAAGCAGCGGAAAAGAGAAAGCGAGACAATGAAAGAAAAGCTAAGAAGGAAAGTTCAAGGGCATTTTTGTAATTCTGTAGTCAGATCCCAAAGGAGGAGTCAAAATTTAAGGTTTGGGGGGCGAACCGGTTCGAGGAACATGCGAACCGGTTCGGGGGTCCTGAAGCGCAATTTTTCTCCTTTATTCTGATTGGCTCTAAGGTTTCCTTCTTATACAACATCAAAATTTCATGGTTTAATCCTCTACATCACAAAAGGTTTCCAGAATATCATTTAAGTCATCACTACATGTAATTTCCTATCTCAAATTGGGTTTTTCTTCCATACAATTCATCCTAATCATTCCTAAACCAATATGAAAGATGCATCAACGAAATAAGCAAGATAAACACTTGCCTGGAATTTTCGACGTTCGGGTTTGGTGCCGAATTTGGTGTGGTTGCGTTCCCCATCTCGCGATCTACGCGTTGCTGGTGGCGGCGGTGCAAACGGATGGATTCCGGGCCTTGGACTATTTTGGAAGCTCTCTCCTTCCCTCTCCTATGGTCGTCACTTGTCTTTGGTTGTTCTAACCCTAGAATACAACCTTAGACATCTGATATAACCCTTGAAATTTCGTGGGTTTAATTACCAAAAAATGTAAAATGACCAAAATGCCCTCCCGGGGTACTAATTAAGCCTAAAATTGCCCCGAGACTCAAACCAAACCCCCGGGTACACTTTTCTGACTATCTCGATCCTTCCGGACACGTTGGCACACTCAAAATGACCATACGGATAACTAAAAATATTTCACTTTTATTAATCAACATTTATTCCCGACGCGACACAGGCGCGTCCCGACTTAAATTTCCATAATTGTCATTTTATTCACACGTGACAATACTATAAAAATAAATCTCATATATTACTATACTCATCCAGTAATATGCAACAAATAATATATTCCTAATAATTACTAACTCTTGTCACGCTAGTAAATATTTAAAACAACATTTCGGATTAAAATTAAATTAATTTATCTCAATTAAATTTAATAAATCCTTAAATTTAAAAGCCATGAAAATACGGGGTATTACATAGATCTTCAAACCTATGAGATTGACATGTTTCCCAAAATCATTAAGGCTAAGGATAATGGTGTTGCTTTAAAGACTCATTTTAAGTAAAAGAAAGAAAATGTTAATGAGTCTGATTCTAAGGAAGATTTTGATATGGCCTTGTTTGCGAAAATTTTTAAAAAGTTTCTCAAAATGAATGAAGAAAATTCTTCCAACAAAAAAAGATCTTTTGAGTCAAATAAAAAGAAAGTGGATGCCAAAGATAGTGACAAGGAGGATGAGATCAAGTGCTTTGAGTGTGAGGGCAAAGGGCACATAGCTAAAGAGTGTCCTACTAGGATAAGGAGAAAGGGCAAAGAGACTGTTATGCCCGCCACTCTTAGTGATAGTGAGGGAGATGAGTCCGATAAAGGTTTAGCACATGGGATGGTTGTCACTTTTCTAATCGTGTAACACACCCACTTTCTCTCACGAGAGTACACACGAGAGCGACGATAGTGATTTATGTTCTTCGAGTGAGGGAGAAAGCGAGGAGGAGAGTGGAGATGAAAGTGAGCCCCAAAATACTTTTAGAGATTTGTACACCGAGACCTTGAAAACAAAGAAGTATAATATAGATTTAGGTCGTAGGATTTTAGATTTGGAGAGAGAGAAGGAGGTTTTGAGAAAGGAGAAGTGTGATTTGACCGACACGTTGTCTAGTCTGACGACACGTGTATCCCAACTCGAGAGTTATCTCGAACATGCCAGGGAGGTGAAAGTCAATTTTGAGAACGCACCTAAGAAGGTTGAAAAGGTGGTTCTTAAGGGTAAAGGTGAGAAGTTAGGAATAAGTCATGACGATACGTCTACTTTCCAATTAGCACCCGAGTCGGTTCCCACTTTAGTGACAGATTCACATGAGTCTCACCCTCACCCACCTAGGCGTCCCATTCCTATTAGGAAAGTACATCCTAGAGTTTTTGAGAGAGGTGTTCCGAGGCCTATTTATGTTTTCTCACATTGCAAAAGGCGAGGACACCTTAGGGAATTTTGCTTTAAGTTGGGGTATGTGTCACGTTTTGCTTCTACACGTGTTTCTGATACACATGCACCCACACATGATTCTTTACATGCTCTCAGAGACTACATGAGAGAGTTTTCACATTTAGGTGAGCAAGTTAAGTTTTTAGTCAAAACTTTACAAGAATTGATGGAGGTTTTTCATAAGATATCACCACCTTTGAAAAACCCCTTTGCACCTAACGATTGAGGTTTTACTTGTTTACTAGCATAGGATAATTTTCATGATGTCATTATTATCCTATTGCTAGTATGTATCATTTTTGTATGTTTTATTTTTTTTGAAATATTTTTGAAAAATACAAAAAGATTTTATTTTGATAAAATTTAAAAAAAAATCCAAAAAGAGTTTTGTATTTTGTTTGCACCTTTTATGGATGGACAGTTTGGATGATTGAGTCACAACATCATTCCATTTTTTTCATGTGACTATTAAATAGTGTTTTGAGACAATATATCATGTCATCTTTGTGCTTTATAATGTTTGGAGTCATTGTGATGTAATTAAGTGTTATTTCCTACATATTTGACTCAGGATTTCCTTTATTGCACACATGCACAGATTTGTTTGATTATTGTTCTTGTCTTATCACATGTTGGTTGGGTGTTTTCACTTCAATCCTGTCCTTAAAATGAAGCAAGCGCGATAAATTTTTATAAGGAAATTGTGCATATAAGAACCGTTTTGTGAGTTTGTGTGCTTTGTTTGAAAACGGGAAAGGGCTGCAAAAGGTTCATTTTGCCTTTGCGAATACTAAGCCACCGTTAAATGAACCTAAAAAATGGAGGAATTTTATTATCCCGGGTCCAAAGAGGTTTAAAAGATCCCGAAAAAAATTTAAAGGCAATAAAAAGAAATTCATGCCAAATTATGGGCCATTTAGGTTTTACCACCAATTCTCCAAAGTTTGAGAATTTAGTTTATCACTTCTAAAAGAAAATGTATGTGAGGGTGTTTGGTTGGAGATTTTAAATGGGTTTGCAAGTCCTTGAAAATCTTGAAAAGGCGCTAAATAGTTTTGGACGTTATTGGTGTGGAAATCATTTTGACTTTGATTTGTTGATTTGCATAAGACGATGCCATCTAAATTCAACAATCTTTACACCTAAGGATACTTTTGATGTTCATTCGTTAGGGGTACACATATGCATCGTGCACATATGCTTGATTGAGTTGATTTACCTAACGAATGTGTTCACACCCCTTCATTCCATTTCCATGACTTAGTTGTTTGAGTTTAAATCCATGGTGTGATTTTTGTATCATATTTTTCAAAGTGGTATTTTATTTTATTTGTATGAAAAATTGAAAAATCCAAAAATAGTTTGTGAGATTTTTGAGATATCCCTTTGCATGCGCATAGATTGACCTTTGTTTGCTATGCATTTTGTCGTGACACTCCATGCTTTGATTTTTTCTTCTTATCTATCAATTTGGGGACATCATAAAAAGGGGGAGAAAGAATTATCAGTTATGGGGGAGATTTCATTTATTAATACTTTATTCTTATATCATTTCAAACTCGATGCATCATGAAGGTATTTTGCTTTTTCTCATGTGTGTAGGTACAAAGATTGAAGATCATGATTTTGCACAACCTGATGAGAAAAGCTTTGAGATTTGACGAAGATGATTGAAGAACAGTTTTGAGGTCTTGCAAATTTATTCATGGGAGGGTAGATTTGTATAGTCATTTTGGTTTTTGATAATTCGGATTTTTTATGTATGTACCCGCATAGACATAGGGGGAGATTTGTAAGGACATATTTCCATAGGTCCGTTATCAATTTATTATGTCATATACCACTACACCGTCGAAGAGCATTCAAGAGACATCTACATCAAAGACGGATCTGAGTTACTCAAGTTCTTCATTATTCAAGGCTCCGCGAAGTTTACTTTTGTAAGATTATTTTTTTAATACTTTAACTTTTCACTTAGAGCTTTTGGGATATTTTTACAAAATATTTTCTAAGTGTTGGAGCGGACTTTTCGTCAAAATTTGAGAATGAGTATTTTTTCTAAGTGTTGAAGCGAACATTAAAAGAATAATTTTTTCGCAACAGTCGTTCGAGAGACATAGCATGTCGTTCGTGCGAGATAGCATGTCGCGCGATCTCGTTCAAACGAAAGATGTCCTTCGTTCGAGCGACATGCTGATCTCGTTCAAACGAGCTCTGTTTTCGAGGCGGCATGTTTTCCCTATAAATACTCATTATTTGGTAATGTTTTCATTAAGAAGTCCATACGTTCTCCACAACAGAAACACTGCGAAAGCAAAATTCTTTAGGCTTCTTCCTTTTAGGGTTTAATCCCTTTTTATTTTCAATCCACAAAACTCCCATATGCTTTAGTGAATTGTTTGGTGTTTAAGAACAACTTTGCTTTTGTGCAACCTCTATGGAGAATTCACCTCCATCTTTTATCGATGGATACCGAGCATAGTTATTCTGCGTGTGGACGAGCCGAAGACGACGAATCAACGCCTGGAGGGTATTTCGCTGTCTGTCGTATCTTTCAAGGTTTGCTGAAGGCATTGTGCATTACAAACTTGTGGGCGATTATCAGGTTGTATGTAAATCAAAAGTCTTGTGAATTCCTCAAAGTGTTATAAAAGGTTTTTACCCGAAAGGGGTTTTTTCCTATATCGGTCCTCTTTATTTTTCATGCATCGTTTGAATGATTTATCATATTTAGATTCATGTTTAGGGGTTGAATTAAGCTTGTTTAAAAATAGGCTCTAATTAAATAAGTGTGGCAAATTAGAAATTTGCGAATTTAATCAATTATCACACAGTCACGTTTTTTTTTTCAAATTGGTATCAGAGCCGGTTACGCTATCGCGTATTCCTATTTTTTGCAAAATATTGATTCTTTTAAAAATCAGTTTTGTGAAAAATCATTTTTTTTCTATGGAGCACTTCTATAATCAGATGCCTATTTTTGAAGGGTCTAATTATGCCTATTGGAAAGCTCGCATGAAATCTAGTTTAAAAGTCGTTGATGAGCGTGTTTGGTACCTTTGCGAAAATGGGTGGACTCCTTCCACGGTCATCGTTGATAATATCACCTCTTTAAAACCCGTGTCAGCCTGGACTGAAGATGATCATAAATGTCTAAATTTAATTCATGTGGTTTGAGTGCTATTTATGGAGCTATCACTCCTGATGAGTTTCGTCGAATTATGACGTGCACCACGTCTAAAGAGACTTGGGATGTTTTGAAATTGACTCATGAGGGTACGAACGCGGTTAAAAAATCTAAGTTAAAAAATTTGGCCACCCAATTTGAGACTACCACCATGTCAGATTCTGAATGCTTTGATGATTTTTATGCACGTTTTTCGGACATTATTAACATCAATTTTAATTTGGGTGAGGTGATTGATGACACGCGTGTCATTAAAAAGATTTTGAGATCTCTTCCAAAACGTTTTATTCCTAAAGTCACTGTTTTGAACTCTTTGGGAAATTTGAAATCACTTAAGTTGGAAGAACTTGTAGGTGATCTTGAAACCTATGAGATTGGCATGTTTCCCAAAATCATTAAGGCTATGGATAATGGTGTTGCTTTAAAGACTCATTTTAAGAAAAAGAAAGAAAATATTTGTGAGTCTGATTCTGAGGAAGATTTTGATATGGCCTTGTTTGCGAAAAATTTTAAAAAGTTTCTCAAAATGAATAAAGAAAATTCTTCCAACAAAAAGAGATCTTTTGAGTCAAATAAAAAGAAAGTAGAGGCCAAAGATAGTGGCAAGGAGGATAAGATCAGGTGCTTTGAGTGTGAGGGCAAAGGGCACATAGCTAAAGAGTGTCCTACTAGGATAAGGAGAAAGAGCAAAGAGACTGTTATGCCCGCCACTCTTAGTGATAGTGAGGGTGATGAGGGAGATAAGTTCGATAAAGGTTTAGCACATGGGATGGTTGTCACTTTTTCTAATCGTTTGAGCACACTCACTTTCTCTCACGAGAGTACACACGAGAGCGATGATAGTGATTTATGTTCTTCGAGTGAGGGAGAAAAAAAGGAGGAAAGTGGAGATGAAAGTGAGCTCCAAAAAGATTTTAGAGATTTGTACACCGAGACCTTGAAAATAAATCAGTATAATAGAGATTTAGGTCGTCGGATTTTAGATTTGGAGAGTGAGAATGAGGTTTTGGGAAAGGAAAAATGTGATTTGACTGAAACGTGCATCCCAACTCCAGAGTGATCTCGAGCATGCCAGGGAGGTCAAAGTCAATTTTGAGAACGCACCTAAGAAGGTTGAAAAGGTGGTTCTTAAGGGTAAAGGTGAGAAGTTACGAATAAGTCATGACGATGCTTATACTTTCCAATTAGCTCAAGTCGGTTCCCACTTTAGTGACAGATTCACATGAGTCTCACCCTCACCCACCTAGGCGTCTCATTCCTATTAGGAAAGTGCGTCCTAGAGTTTTTGAGAGAGGTGTTCCGTGGCCTATTTATTTTTGCTCACATTGCAAAAGGATAGGACACCTTAGGGAATTTTACTTTAAGATGGGGTATGTGTCACGTTTTGCTTCTACACGTGTTTCTGATACACATGCACCCACACATGATTCTTTACATGCTCCCAGAGACTACATGAGAGAGTTTGGACATTTAGGTGAGCAAGTTATGTTTTTAGTCAAAACTTCAGAAGAATTGATGGATGTTTTTCATAAGTTTTCACCACTTTGGAAAAACCCCTCCACACCTAATGATTGAGGTTTGACTTGTTTACTAGCATAGGATGTTTTTCATGATGTCATTATTTTTTTTATTGCTAGTATGTATCATTTTTGTATGTTTTATTTTTTTTGAAATGTTTTTGAAAAATACAAAAAGATTTTATTTTGATAAAAAAAAATTTCAAAAAATCCAAAAAGAGTTTTGTATTTTGTTTGCACCTTTTATGGATGGACACTTTGGATGACCGAGTCATAACATCATTCCATTTTTTTCATGTGGCAATTTGATAGTGTTTTGATACAATATATCATGTCATCTTTGTGCTTTATAATGTTTGGAGTCATTGAGATGTAATTAAGTGTTACTTCCTACATGTTTGACTCATGATTTCCTTTATTGAACACATGCACGAATTTATTTGATTATTGTTCTTGTCTTATCACCTGTTGGTTGGGTGTTTTCACTTCAATCATGTCCTTAAAATGAACCCAGTGCGATAAATTTTGAAAAGGAAATTGTGCATATAAGAACCGTTTTGTGAGTTTCTGTGCTTTGTTTGAAAATGGGGAAGGTCTGCGAAAGGTTCATTTTGCCTTTGCGAATACTAAGCCACCGTTAAATTGGACCTGAAAAATGGAGGGATTTTATTATTCGATGTATAAAGCGGTTTAAAAGAGCTCGAAAAAAATTTAAAGGCAATAAAAAGAAATTCATGCCAAATTATGGGCCATTTAGGTTTTAGCACCAATTCTCCAAAGTTTGAGAATTTAGTTTATCATCTCTAAAAGAAAATATATATGAGGGTGTTTGGTTGGAGATTTTAAACAGGTTTGTACGTCCTTGAAAATCTTGGAAAAGCGTTTAATAGTTTTGGACGTTATTGGTGTGGAAATCATTTTGACTTTGATTTGAGAATTTGTTTGCTATGAATTTTTTCGTGACACTCCATGTTTTGATTTTTTCTTCTTATCTGTCTATTTGGGGACATCATAAAAAGGGGAAGAAAGAATTATCAGTTATGGGAGAGATTTAATTTATTAATACTTTATTCTTATATCATTTCAAACTCGATGCGTCAGGAATGTATTTTGCTTTTTCTCATGTGTGTAGGTACAAAGATTGAAGATCATGATGTTACGCACCCTGATGAGAAAAGCTTTGAGATTTGACGAAGATGATTGAGGAACAGTTTTGAGGTCTTGCAAATTTATTCATGGGAGGGTAGATTTGTATAGGCATTTTGATTTTTGATAATTCGGATTTTTTTATGTATGTACCCGTATAGACATAGGGGAAGATTTGTAAGGACATATTTCCATATGTCCGTTATCAATTTATTATGTCATATACCGCTACACCGTCGAAGAGCATTCAAGAGACATTTACATCAAAGACGGATCCGAATTACTCAAGTTCTTCACCATTCAAGGCTCCGCGAAGTTTACTTTGGTAAGGTTATGTTTTTAATACCTTAACTTTTCACTTAGAGCTTTTGGGATATTTTTACAAAATATTTTCTAAGTGTTGGAGCGGACTTTTTCGACAAAATTTGAGAATGAGTATTTTTTCTAAGTGTTGAAGCGGACATTAAAAGAATAACTTTTTCGCAACAGTTGTTCGAGCGACATAGCATGTCGTTCGCGCGAGATAGCATGTCGCGCGATCTCGTTCAAATGACAGATGTCCTTCGTTCGAGCAACATGCTGATCTCGTTCGAACGAGCTCTGTTTTCTTGGCGGCATGTTTTTCCTATAAATACTCATTATTTTTTAACGTTTTCATTAAGAAGTCCATACGTTTTCCACAACAGAAACACTGTGAAAGAAAAATTCTTTAGGCTTCTTCCTTTCAGAGTTTAATCCCTTTTTGTTTTCAATTCACAAAACTCCCATATGCTTTAGTGAATTGTTTGGTGTTTAAGAACAACTTTGCTTTTGTTCAACCTCTGTGGAGAAGGCATCAACATCTTTTATCAGAGGATACCGAGCGTAGTCATTCTGCGTGTGGACGAGTCGAAGACGATGAACCGACGCCTGGAGGGTATTTCGTTGTCTCTCGTATCTTTGAAGGTTTGCTAAAGGCACTGCGCATTACACACTTGTGAGCGATTATCAGGTTGTATGTAAGTCAAAAGTCTTATGAATTGTTCAAAGTGTTATAAAAGGTTTTTACCCGAAAGGGGTTTTTTCCTATATCAATCGTCTTTATTTTTCATGCATGGTTTGAATGATTTATCATATTTAGATACATGTTTATGGGCTGAATTAACCCTATTTAAAAATAGACTCTAATTAAATTAGTGTGCCAAATTAGAAATTTGCGAATTTAATCAATTATCACACAGTTATGTTTTTTTTTCAATATTTCAAATGTTTTGCTTTATATAATTTTAAATCAACTTTAAAGATTGGTTGATCATATCTCCAAGATGTTTTTTTTTCTCAAAGATTTTTAAATTATCACCATTAGAACTTTATCGTAGTACATAAGTTAAGTCAAGTTTTGGTCTTTTCATTTTTTTTTCGATAACTTCATGGGATAGATGATTTGTTGTTGAAGTTTTATAGCAAAATAACTGTGTAAAAATAAAGAGAATGATACAAGTATTCATTTTTTGTTTAGTTGTAATAAATTAATTGCTTATCTTTTCACTTTTAGTATTGTTGATTGTTAAATCTCTAATTTGTGTCATTTTTTTTTCCAAATTTCTATCAATGGGATTGTGGAACTGAAAATACCTTATAAGGATTGTTGTTGGTTTTGTGTTGTATTAGGAAAAACTTTTCTTTTAGAGTAGTTGTAATATAGATGTCGCAATTGTATCTAAGCCTCTTACATTCATTTTCATGGTTATCTTTGAACGTTCGATTATTAACGTGGTAGATATTAAAATTTAAAACGTTCATGCATTTTTTACACAAGATTATTCTGTTTTTTTTTTAAATATAAGGATTTACCAACATAAATTATAAAGGGGTATACATCAAATAGTCCCTCGAATGTTTTTTAATACATTTACTCCAAGCCTCCCAAAAGTTATTAAAAAATGTTTGAAGAACTTTTTAATATTTGATCCAATTATAAAGCCTTAAAAGTAATATAGATATACACTTATAAATTATATCTAAAGTCCCCGCGCATCGCGCGGGTATAATTTATATAATGCGTATCCTCATTACTCTCATATTCATTGACTTTGTCCTCAGAACGCTTTTTTCCACTTGTGTTCCAACCATTTTAAGTATAGATCTAAGATCATCCACAATGGTGGAGGGTTTGGACAAAAGAATTTGTAAAATTACCAATTTGTAGACGTACAATGGGGATAGCTACTTGCCAAAATTGGAGAGAGGAAAGGTAAAGGATTTGTAAAGTTATAGGATGTGTATTGAATCAGTAAAAACTTCTTATGATAGGAACTTACTACGAACTTCTTTTGTCCGTAAGAAGTTCTTACGAACTTCTTTAGTTCGTAGGAAGTTCCTACGAACATTAGAAGCTCGTAAGAATTCCTACGAACAAAAGAAGTTCGTAGAAAACCCTTTTTACTGCCCAGTAAATCTAACGCCGTTGGGGACTCTTCTTTATAAATAGAGCCAACTTTCTCATAAATTATTATTATCCTCTTTCCCATTTTCTTATTTCCATTATTAATATATTTTATTTCTATAAAAAATATGTCTTCCTCTCAACCGATTACTTCCGGTACATCTCGACAACCTAATATGACTCCTTTTGAGGACGAAGTATTATGTACCATTTATGCAAAATATACAGCTCGAAGTATTGAAGGAAACTCAATATCATCGGGCACATTTTGGGACACTGTGAAAGATGAGTATAACGTCACACATGAAATTATAATTACTCGTATGAGATCCATGCTATCAACACATTATAATCATATATCGCATTAAATAATGCTACATATTGCAAAGCTTTCTTACCAAATGAAGAATATGGGAAGCGGGACGAATGAATTCCAAGCGGTTATTAATGCACGCGACGTGTATCGCGCCGAAACCAACAAATATTTTACGTTCGATAACTGCTATCAAATTTTAAAAGATTTACCAAAATTTGACTTGGAAAATACAGCGGGGAATGACGACAGCCCTACACCTGTACGCGAAGATGACACTCCGGGGGTACGAGACGTACCGGATAGACCCCCAGACAGGAAGGGTGAGAAACAACGTGCACATCAACGAGCGTGTTCTGACAGCTTGGATTGTAACACGGCAGTACTCAAACATTACAAAGACTTCAATGCAATGTTTAAAAGTAAGCAAGAGTGGAAGAATAATCGTGCCCTTAAATTTGACTCTCGATGCATTCATTCAGATGAAGCGAGTTGATCAACTCATCAAAAATCAGGATCAGCTCATGCGCCTAGGACAAGAACAATCATACATCATGGAGCTAGATATGACCCATATGAATGAAATACAAAAGCAGTTTCATTTTAAAAGGTTCAATGACCAAACAGCGATGGTTGTTGCGACCGAAGCTGCGATATCTGAGTTGCAATCGAACTCTACCGAGTCGTCTGGTCCAAGCGGTTCAATTAATGACTAGTAGTGTTTTTAAATGATGTATTGAACCCTCATAATTGTATTTCATCTTTTTTTTGGTATATGGAGAGTGATTCACTATCCATCTTAATAAATGAAATGCCACCCTTAAATAGATGAAATGTGACTATTGTTTAATAAATTTTCGCTTATATAATATTGTCGGTTAAACCATTATTTTATATAGAATAACATTTATATGATCACTACGACAATCCTACAAATACAAATTGAAAAAGGAACAAACAAAACATTTAACAACAGTTAAAATAAAAAATATAATAAATTCATCAACCGACCATTTCATCACCGTGGGTGTTCCAAATGTGCTCTACCAAATCATTCTGTAACTGTTGATGTTTAGTTACGTCTCTTATCTTAGCATCCCGTCTGAGGTAGTCGTAGAAATTAGTTTGGCCCCTCATAATTACAGGTATTTCATCATTGTGTTCGTACTCATTTTGTCATGGACAATCTCTACGTTCATCGTCAATAATCATATTATGCATTATAATGCAGGATTTCATAATGGTTGATAGTGACTCCCTATTCCATAATTTACAAGGTTCTCGAACAAAAGCGAATCGAGCTTGTAATACACCAAACGCACGTTCAACATATTTTCTGCACGCTTCTTGGTACTTGCAAAATAATTTTTGTTTTTGCGTAATACCATTTTGGTTCCTAAATGTTTTTACTATTGAAACATGCGGAGGGTAAATGCCATCTCCAAGGTAGTAGCCCATGCCGTAGGAATTTCCGTTAACATTGTAATTAACGGGAGCTTCCGTCCCATTGCGCAATTCTTGAAAGACATTAGATCGGTGAAAGACATTCAAATCATTGTAAGAACCAGGCACCCCAAAGAATGATTTTCAAATCTAAAGATCGTAGGAGGCAAACGCTTCAAGGATTATAGTAGGTGACTCTTTACGACCACTATATTGAGCGTGCCATGTTGTTAGACAATTTTTCCAATGCCAATGCATGCAATCTATGCTGCCTAGCATTCCTGAAAAATCTCTACTAGCATTTTGTTTTAGTAACCTTGTGACGTCGCCTTCGGTCGGATTTCTGCCGTATTGGGGACCAAAAATCCAAACAATTGCCTCTATGAATCTAATTACTGTTTCTAATAGAGTGGTTTCACTCATGGCTTACTGCTCAGATCACACGTCATGGGAACCCCCATTAGCTAATAGTCGAATTGCCCCCAACACTTTCTGATGGGAGCTTAAACCTGTACGACCACAAGCGTCATTCTTCTGAACAAAGTAGTTATCATAATGACAAACAGATTCAAGGATGCGATTGAAAACACTATACCGCATCCTAAATCTCCTTCAAAAAAAATACTCGTTATATACCTTATCTTCACCAAGGTAATCTTCCCATAGTGTTGTATGACCCCCTTCTCTCCTACGATTAACTCGACGTTTGGTTTCGAGCTCTTTCCCATCGCGAATTATATTTTTTTCAGCACACCACTGCGTAATCTCCATCATAATTATCATCTCCTCGTCTGAATCATCAGATGATCCACCTTCATTAAATTGAGCATATTGTAGCATAAGATTTCGGCCCTCATCGCTAGAACTGGAGGAGTCCATAATTTGTTTTGCTTTGAAGTTTAATAATTTAAGTTGTATTATAATTTATCAAGATTTGCCGATCTATTTATAAATTTCTTGGGATCTGTTTATTTTGTGTCATCATAATTACAGAGGTTTGCCATGGTACTTGGGATGTGTACCAGGTAAATAAATGCCAATGTAATAATCGGTGAAAATTGGGATGTGTACCTCCTGTGTATTTGTGGAAGTTGGGCTGTGCACCTCCTGTGTATCTGTCGTAATAATTACAGAGGTATCTCTAGAAGTTGGGATGCGGAAAATTGGGATGTGTACCTCCTGTGTATTTGGGAAGGATGAAGAAATTACAGAGGTACCTCTGAAACTTGGGATGTGTACCCAGTGTCAATTGGGATGTGTACCTACTGTATATGCTTTTACTATTTATAATTACCACTGTATATTAACTACTACCAAATTAATACGTCAATATATAGTTACTAGTACAGTTATATATAATTACTATAAGGATTTACAATTACCACTGTATATTTACTACAATTATATATAATACGTCAATATATATTTACTAGTACAGTTAAATATAATAACTATATGAATTTACAATTACCAGTGTATATTTACTAGTACCAAATTAATACGTCAAAATATATTTACTAGTACAATTACATATAATTACTATAAGAATTTACAATTACCATTGTATATTACTAAATAAATTTCGTCAATAAATATTTACTAGTACATTTATATAATATAACTGTATGTATTTACTACTATCACTGTATATTAACTAGTACCAAATTAATACGTCAATATATAGTTACTAGTACAGTTACATATAATTACTATAAGGATTTACAATTACAGAATTACTATAAGGATTTACAATTACTATGTGTTAATTTATCAGCTTTATGGTATGTGTGCCTTTGTATAATTTATCTTTTCTATTGGTATGTGTGCCTTTGTATTATTATAAATATTTTTTACCATTGTAAAATAAAATTATATCTGCGAAGGTTTAAAATTACCTATAAATAAATTAGAAGGATTGCAACAATTTTTTATCTACCATTGTCTTATATTTCAAAAATGGCTTCATCTCCCTACTATTCATCCATTTATAATGGCTCTTACACAAATATTGTTGGTAACGATTGGTATGGGAAAAAAATAATTTTCCAAACATATCCAATTGATACTTCTCGACGTTTTCTCAATGACTTTGGTCATATATTCATAATCTCTCCCAATTCAGAACCTGAAGACAGAGTTGTGTATCCTTGGGAACACCTCACATGGCCAGATAAATATGATGAAAGGTGTGACCTGGAGGTGCTTTGCCATTACCATCACATATCCGTGCCAAAAAATTGGGCTGTCTCACTTTGGTCAATATCGTATCCCGAAGAAGCGGATATGTTTTGTCTTGATTTATTGGAGGAAGAGATATGGCAGATGGAGAGGCGCCTACAACGTTATCACAAAGCACAACGCGCGATGCTATCAGGTCGTCACATTCAAGAACAATTAATTAACATATATAACGACTCTACGTTGGCATCAGATAACGATATTTCAGACTACACCAATTCCGGTTATGATTACTTTTCGGAATGCATATATGAAAATGATGGGGAAGAGTACGAACCAAATATATCAAACTACAACGAAGAATATGTTGATTCAGATACGCAACGATCTTACTTACCTAAATGTTTAGTGCGCAATGGGAAACCATATTGTTATACTTCTACTAGGTTCGACCTAAGCGTTTGAACACATACTCCTAATAATCATTTTGATCATGTATTATTGTTTTTACTACTTAAGTTATTATTTCAATACTAATAATAAATGATATCAGAGCAATTGTAATAATTGTTTGTCATCATTCTATGTGTAATAAATGAAAATAAATATAAGACATTATACATCATAATATTTTTCATAAATATGAGACATTATACATCATAGCATTTATCATCACAATTAAATTGAGACAACAATACAAAATTTATTCATAACATTTTTCAATTGTACATTATACATCGTTGGCACCCCGGGCCGAACTCAAAATCCGCACCTAAATCTGCATGTGAACCCGTGTAAGGGTTAGACCCAAATAAATTACCCCAACCTTGTTGCGCCTCATATGTCGGGACCGGTTCAGAGGGTGGGGATAGGTGTGGTCTGTAAACGCTTAGACGATTAGAACTAGTACCACCCGCCTCAAACCCACGACTAGGCATAGTAAAACGTGTTAGTCTACGCTCCAACTCATCAATGCAGTCATCATGTGATTTGATTTGATCCTCTCGTTGACGTGTCTCGTGTAATATTAAATGACGGAGACCTCGAATGTTATCTGCTGCCTCGACGTAGGACTGATGCCATTCTAACTGCGTCAAAGATTGAGCTGGAGGTGCGTTGGTTGAAAACTCAGGTCTCGGCACATCTATAGTATATGAAGCCCCCTCCGGTAGGCCTACGTCAACCGTCCAATTCTGCCTCGGTGGTTGGACGTGCGTAGAACCACCCACAGAGAACTGTGTCTCATACACATGCGGATCATTTATCGATGCTGGTGCTTGCGGGATTCGGAACGTCGAAGGTGCCACTGAACCAACTCCAATCAAATCTACATTAACATATCTGGCTATCGGCAGTAGTATTGGCCCGAGTGCTACTGCCTTCCAATATGCATTATACTCTTCTTGTGACACATCTCTTACGGGTTGATTTGCGATAGGCCAATTTTGGGCGGCAGCTACTTAAAAATCGTGTTCTGAGGCACAACACAAACTTGATGGTGAGTTGTCTGGTATATATATCCGCCCAGTCAATTGCCGGATGGCCCGATCACCCAAGTACCAAAAATCCTTAAATAAGGGATCCCAAAAAATCATCCTTAACCTCGATATCTCACGAGCATATAAGATGACATCAGAGTCACGGTAGGCAGAAGTCTCGTATGACTGCCATATAATAGACTCGGGTGACTGCATATCAAGCTGATGTTGACTTCTTGAGATGTTAAACCGTTGTGCTCCCTTTACTTTCTTTCTGTTCCCCCTCAACCAACGAAATATGAGGGGCCACACATCGATGTACGGATCGACGAGAATAGGACATGTTGTGGCCATGTACTCGTGATGTAAATACTGCAAAATTTGTCGATAAATTTAATTCATTAGAATAAGTTGACATATATTGTAATGAAACATAAATTTTAATAAATAAGATGAAACGAAAATATACCTCGAGTATTTGCCACATGCATTCAACGCTAGTCAACGATCGTCGACTGGCTTTGTCCAAAGACCATAAAATACGGGCATAAATAGCCGAACCCAAGTCGTATGTGCCGATGGAAGGAATATCCTCCAGATAATGTAAATAGCTAAGGTCGGAAGTGGAGTGAGCATTTGAAAAAAATACACTCCCGAATACATAGAACCAAAATGCCCTAGCTATGATTGGGGACATATAATCTGGTAAAGGTTCAACCTTGACAAAGTTTTCTATGTATTTTTTAAGGTCAGAAACTGGAATTCCCACACCGGTAAATCTCTGTATATGAATTTCTGGGGAAAATTCATTTATGGTAGTAACAAAATTTGTATATTGTTCAATTCGTAGATTTTGAATGGATCGTCCTTGTCCAATTGGAATGCCTGCACGAAGGTTTAAAATTTTGTCATATATTTAAATAATAATGAATATAAAAACCATAAAATATATTTCAAACAATCAATTATGAATTTAAGTACAACTAATTATTTTCACATATTGAAACAATTATGAATATAAATAATTATTTTCATATATTGACACAATCGAAATGCGGATACATTTTTCTTTTCTTTTTTGTCATATATTTTACTAATTATGAATATAATTACCTAAAAATATATTTCAAACAATTAATTATGAATTTAAGTACAACATATTATTTTCACATTTTGAAATGATTATGAATATAAGTACAACGAAATAAAATAAAATTATTACCGGAAAGTATTTTGAAGTCGAGCAGAGTGAAGGCAAGCTCGACATATGGTAGTTGGAAGGTATGCGTCGTGTCCCACCAATGTTCGATCATCGTCGTCATAATACATTGATCGGAATTGGGCATCACCATAGAAAAGAAATTCGACATAAAATCGACATTGTCGATAATTTCTATGATATTCGATTTTCTTTCTGCAATCAATTCGTACAATTTCATTGGCCCCGCCCAATTCCCCCGAAATTTGAATTTATTTTCATTTATTATCGGAGTTTCACCGTCCGACGCATGTGATACTCCGTCGTAAATACGGGTATAGTTGTCAATTACGGGATTCGACGATTGAATCGGCGCGGAAGAATCGGGACTTGTCGTTGAAGTCGACCCGTGTTTTTTTATTTCCCGATATTAATATATTTCTTCTATTTTCTACCTAATTCCATTGTGTTGACAATATCTGATTTGGAGGATTTTCTATATCTAAATTGGGACTGATTTGAAATTATTTTGGGGATTATATGGAATGATTTTTGAGAGTATATGAATAAATTTAGGAAAAATATATAAAAAGTTTGGACTGGATTATATGGGACTGATACGTAAAAAAATTTAGTAAATAAGAAAACAAGATGGAGGAAGAGATTATATGAAATAGGGGTCGATGATGAAGATGGAGAAGAAAGATGCAGAAGAAGATGAAGATGCAGAAGAATGAACTGAATAAATAAACGGATGCAGAAGAATGAAGAAGATAAGTGAATGTTACTGAATATATAAACGGATGAATGTTACCGTTTAAATGTGACCGTTATGTTCTTAAGGACTACTATAGTTCGTAAGAACTTCCTACGGACTTCATTTGTCCGTAAGAAGTTCGTAGGATCCCCCCCTCCCCCCCACTGCATGGTGCCCATTTGGGCGAAAGATAAAACATACACACGCGCCTCACACTTACCTTTCGCCGATACACACCCTTACGGATGCTCTAAGGAACTATATGTTTCCCTTCCCTCAACCCACTTATATATCCAAGTGATCCCTGGAATGATCCCAATCAAGCCCCTTTTTTCCTCATTGACATTTATGGCACTATACAACCCTTCATCATACTATCTCGACAAAGTACCCCACCATCCCACCACCACCCAGATCCTTTCTTCCCACTACCCAAACCCAGCTGACCCATTTCCTCCAAATTCACCTCAAACCCTCCTTCACCCCACATCTTCTGCTACGCCGCCTCTCTCGACTCTTTCCATTATGACCACCCCACTTTATAGTGGATAGATAGTTCACACTAATGCCATCACCAACCATTTTCATTACCTCAATTTCGTCATGTGATTCGTGGTTTCTAACCCCGACCCCTCCTCTTATGCTATTTTCTCATGTCCTAGGACATGACCCATTTTTCATTATACTATTAATTTGTGTTTTAGAGTTGCTAGATTTGATGATGCTATTTTTTCATTTCATTGTATGCAAAAAATGGTTAATGGGTGTATCCGTCTAGGACCATTACTACTACCGTCGATGGAAGTTCGAGAGTTTTAGGAGAAGGTTATGATTTGGGGAAAAAGATGATATTATTTCTAATACAAATACAATAGAAGTCTCAAGTCAAAATACAAATTATTGATTTTTTTTTAATGGAAGAGTAATTATTTATAATATCTCCTATTTTTATAATAAATAAATGAAAGTTTTGAAGAAAGGTCCAATCTAACTCAAAGTGTATAAAAATTGAATACTCTATATAATTTTATAAATTTTGTCCATGTACTAAAAAGATTATGAAAAATTACCAATATATTATTTGACAACTCATATAAAAAAAATTCATCAAATTTTTAAAAGTCCATAACTTCAAATCTATAAATCTAAAATTTACAAAATTTAAATATTTGAAATTTACTCGTCGAAATCTATCCAACAACGCCGATATTTGATATTTTTTGAAAAAAAATCGAAATCGATAAATTTACTATTTCACTAAAACCTCCATTTTTTTGACGAAAACTTCATTTTTTCAGGCGAACATTATATTTTTTTTTGGTGAAAAACCTTCTTCCCCGACGCTGGCACGGGCCAAAAAAATAAAAGAAATAGACGAAGAGAGAGAGAAACGAGGAAAGATAACTAATCCAACGAGAATTCCGACGGTATTTGGCAAGGATTTCGGCGTTCCGAAGAGGATTCCGGTGGGTGGGGGTGGGGTGGGGTGGGGTGGGTTATGTTTTTATTTTTAGAATGAGTTTTAAATGAGTATGAGTAAGGGTATGAATATAAATACCTATTTAACTAAAACAAATAAAATTATATGTTTTGTGTACTCCTAAATCTAAAAGGACCACACAAATATATGTTATTGTGCCACATGGACTAGATTTATAAACCTGCTAATCACTATCCTATATATCTAAATATAAGAAAGAACATGACCTTGACCTTAATTCTCTATAATTAAATTGGTAAAATTTTAATTAAAATAATTTCATGAATAAATTACTTGAATGTAATATGCGTGATTATGTGATTCAATGATGTAAAATGTGTATATTCGTAGATAATATTATGTGATGATTAAACATAATAGAATGTGTAATTTGGAATAGACATTATTTGGGTACGTTCCAGTGTGATTGGGAACTCATTTAGGTATTTTAAACATCTTAAGTTGGGGGGACAAGTATACCCTCAGAGATTTTGGACCAATCCAAGTAGTATTTCGGGCTTGTTTGGGGGCTAAAAATTAGGGATTTAAGTGGAATATGGGACTAAGGTTTCAATTAAGTTAATAACCCAACAATGTAAACACACATCACATCCACATTAGAGTTTCCCTAGCAGTGCCACATCCTCCGGAGGAAGTTACTAAGGCTAGATAGGAAAAGAAGAGCAAGATTCAAGAGAGGAGACTCGCATCATCAGTTTCAGGCTAGAATTTTCTTGCTAAACTAATTATAATTTGTTTCTTGATTCATATGCATGTTTTCTCATAACAATTCCAGGTTAAAAGTTGATTTGATGATTGAAAACAAATGGAATGAAATCTAGGACTATTTAGAACAAAATTGAAAATAATTGTGTTTAGAGAATTAACCACTTTGGTGACAATCCCGGAATTGATGTCATTTTATTGGGAAATTGACTATTATAATAAATGTGATAGGATTGTTGTTTTTAGATTATTTCAAATCATGTATTGATTCCTTTAATCTGGAAATTTTTAGATAACAATTATGATCTTGAATTGGGTTAGATAACCTCTAGTGTTTAGATCTGATTTCTTGAAATTATGGGGAGTGATCATACATAAATTAGGTAGATAAATATATAATTGGGTTTTTTAGACCATAATGGGATTATAGTTCTTGAAATGAAAGTGGATAAAACATTATAAATGAAATTGGGTTTTTAAAAATGAAATTTGTATATAAAAACACAACAGATATGGGATTCTATTAGAAATCAAATCGGTTTGGCCTTCAAGGCGAATCGATTCGGCCTCAAGAGCAAATCAATTTGGCTCCTGGGCTTGGGTCAGAGTTGGATTGTGAAAACGTTCAGGGAATTTTTATGAACTCAAGAGAGTATGTGGGAGGTCATCCAAGTGAATGAATATTTAATTAAAAATAGTTTTGTGTTGCTATTCATTATTTGGAGAATTTAATAATTAACAAGAGTGTTAATTTTTAAGACAATGTTATTATCTGGAGATTGATGAAACCTAATTAGAGGAAATTATGGGGATAATATATATATATATATATATATATATATCATGTGAACATACCCGTGTTTATGGATGGCCTATATGTTAGGGTTGCGTACTTCTTCGGACCGTAGCACGCATTGGCACCGGTGGGTTAGGCGTTGTATAGGTCATTATTTAGGGTCCTACGATGGCTACACCATTTGCGATAAGGTAAATAAGATAGCCTGGTCCATTGTCATCATCGGGGGGTATGGACCTTGAAATGGTGTACTACGTAGGGATCGTCTAGCTTATGTATGTTTTGTTTACGTCTATTGATAATGTTGGTAATCACCACCTCAAATGTATATGTAGCTCAACAACTATCTAATTTAACAATCCAGACAAACACACACACACGTATATATATATATATATATATATATATATATATATATATATATATATATATAATAGACATAGTTTCTGTTAGGTTAACAATTGCTCGATCCCTGGTGAAGAAGATGGAGTATGTATATATTGGCTTGGGGATGCCCAGTGTGCCCCCCAAACATGCACCTGGTGTCCACGAGATGATCCATCCACTAGAAGAGTGCCACATGTCCTTTATACAAGTATATCATGATGATAAAATATTCCCTCACATGAGTCAATTGTCGTAATGGTATGGTCCACGTGGCCTGATGATGCACCAGTCGCGTGTTCCACATGAGGTACTGAAGTCGGCTTCATTGGTCTCGGCCAAGCCAAGACTGTGGAGGTGGTCTTTCAGATAGATAACTTCGAGATTATAGAGATCGTCTTAAGAAACTCATAAAGGTCTCGGTCTGTCAGTGCAGTACGAGGCCGACACATGTTAGAGCCGAGACATAGAGTCAGCTTGGACCGCAGAGTAAAACTTCGTGTGTGACAGATAATGTTATGAGGATAAGGTCTCAGAGGCTGATACTGGTTGGTGTGGGCCTCTATGCTATGGGCCTATATATAGATGATCATGATGGACACTAGCCAGAGGTCATGGTGTTGGGCTGAGTCTCGTCCAGGATGAGGTCACACTTATGTATATCAATCACCCCTTAGACCTTAGTCTTAAATATAAATGGAAGGCTTATGGGTATAGTCGTTCGACCCCATATAAGGATAGGACCTCCCAGTGTCAGAAGCTACTTTGGAGACATGAACGGGTCATGAAGAGGTCGTGACTGTCCTTTTCATGTTCTATACATATATGACATTCGAATGTCCTTGATTGGACACGTGTTCGCTAGCGTGTGGCTTGGCGTATTGGCCAAGGAATAGCGACTCCAAGCCTGCCTGTGAGCTTGTTCCCTAATGATGCCCGCCTCGATCAACAAGCATAATTATTGTGCCATTTAAATACCCAAAATCTCAAATCATTCTCTTTCTTCTTCAAAGTTTCTCCCTCTCTCGAGCTTTCTGCAGCAAACCATTTTCCTTCATTATCTCTCTTCAAATCATCCTTTGTCAGGCGAGTCTGGCATTCGTTTCTCATTCTAAAGTCTTCATTATCATTCAAGTAACCCTTTTATTTGATTTTATTTTATTTTATTTGTGTTCTTCTATTTCTTTTTGGGTTTAATTATTTTTCGACGACCATCCGTGGTTGTTCAAGGGGTTTTTAGTGACTTTGGGGTAGCATCTAGGTTGTATAGAGTTAGGAGGGGTGGGTTTTGGTTATATCTTGCATTTTCTATCAACAGCTTGATTTTTTATGACCTTCATATTGGTTCTTGACTAGTTCACTATTTGAAAATGATTAGACTTTCACTTTGATCATTTAGTCAACTTAGGTTACACCTGTTCTTTTTTAATGTACAGAAGAATGTACAAGTTAGGTGAACAATATCCACACTTAAGGTATAGGATACTTAGGGAGATATGCAGAGCATAGATTGATGCTAAAGGTAGAGTTGAGGTCGAATCTAGACTTCCAATTAAACCAACCCCCTTGTTTGTAGTACGTCCTTCCCCACTTCTAACATATCCATATCCTGTCGAGACTAGTGTCATTAATATCAATAGTGACACTATGTCTGATATCTCTTCATAGGGGTCACAGTTTGTGTCTTCATCTGAGGGCTACAACCCCTTTGCATTAAAGGAGTTTGAGAGAGCCGACTCATTTGATGAGGTGATGTATGTCCCAACGTTTCGTATAGACAATACTAATGCTATCGAGTCCTACAATTGAGAAAATCCTTAAGAGTCCTCAGGCAAAGATGAGCCGAGAGTGTCAATTGCTTACACACAACCCCAATGGTTAATCCCTAGTCGGCTATGAGTTGTGTCGAGTTCTCAATAAGATTCCCAAGTAGTGCTCATGCCGTTAATGTTAAGGATAAGTATATAATAAGGATGAGGAACCACTGGACACATCATCCTATGTTGTAACCTTTCATAGCACTGTTCGAGAGGAAGATCTTCTTTTGTGTAGGCATCTCGATAAAATCCTCTACTAACATGAGAGTTATGTCTGAGGACAAGAGGGCCTATAACAATCGAGAGGGAGAGGTAGCTATCTACGAACAAATGTTTAGGGTCAGGTTCAGATTGTCAATTCCCCCTAATATTAGGACCATCCTTGCTAGCATTGGACTTTATCCAACTCAGATTTTCCCTAACACCTTGAGAATCATTCTCGGTTTCATTCATCTATGGAGAGTATTTTTGAAATTGACCTTCCAATTGAATTTTTTGGGCTTGATACCTCGTGTCCACAACTATATCTCAGCCCTGCTACTTCCATCTTATAGCCAGGAATTCTGACAAGAAGGTTCTGATTGTAAATCAGACTTCGAGCCATCATTGGAAGTCCCTATACTTATATATGTAAAGGGGGCAGGGAGTTCTACACTGACGCTCTATGAAGTTCCAATGAACCAAGGGTTACCCAAAAGTGGGGTAATGCATCAATGTCGACCAGGATTGACCAAGGATTAATTATAGATGATCGAGAAAACATAGATCATTTGCAGACTCAAGGAAAAGAGGGCTGATTGGTCGAGTTCGAACAATTGATGAGCCCTGCCTTTTGTGACACCCCGACTAATTAAATACCGGGTAGCTACTCCTTTATTAAATTAATACAAAATGCCAAGTTGGTTCAGTTCATAGCATCACTGTCGAAAACATTTTAATGCTTCTAACCACCTAGTATTCAAAAAGTAGGTTGTCCATTTTAATTAAAACCGATTAACATGCAATAAATGAATTATGAAAAGTTAACATAACCAACAATATAGTCACAATGGAATAACCATCCAATAATAATGAGTCTGAAGTAAAACTCCTCACAACGAACTGAATTCCGAAATAAATAAACACAAAGTCCGCATCACTAAAATTTATTACAACCCAAAGTCTGAAATAACTGAATAAGTGAAATGTCTCTAAAAGGAATGGGCGACATGAGCAACAAATGATAAAAACTGATAATGGAGTCAAGATCAGAAATGGAGGCGTCTACGGTCAAGGTCCTGTAACTTCCACAGCAGCTACAGCACATCACCTGAATAGAACTCCTATGCATGGTGTCCTTGTGGCTGGGCACCTAAAAAGGTTTTTACAAAAATGGATTTGAAAGCAAACGGGTCAGAGCCCGAATGTGAATTTTTTTTTTAAATATGCAAGTGTTTAATATCATTAAACAGTGAATATAAAGTACATGATAGTGTGTACACTCACATGAGTTCCTCACCTCTCAACTAATTGTGCACTCCTATCGTACCCATACCCATTTCTAGTTGCTCCCATATCTATCTAGTTCAATGCTAAATCTAACATTTCTATATGATATCCAACTCAAATTTCAGCATCTTCTATTTAACAGAGTATTGTACCTTATTACACAGTTTCCCCACTTTAGCACTACAATTTATAATAAATCTTACATTTTCACTTTACAAGCCGTTGCTATTACTTATACTCAGAATTATTCACGACAATTCATTTCAAACAACAGTATATTATTCTCACCAAAAATATACAATACTAGCACCCCGAGGCTAAGCTACGGTGCTCACATACTCTGTTATCAAATCCCGGTACATCATGTACATGAGGACCATGTATTCCGAATCGCTCAGGAAACGTTTCATTAACAATAATCACAAAACAATGGAGGCGAACATAGTTCACATCACATGGGTCACGCACATACCTACGCTCCCATGATAAGAAGACTTATTAACTTCTCAATAAGTCCTTCTCTGACCTATGTCCTCGAGGTACCAATCTAAATCCCCCCCGTAGGCACACAAAGATTAGATGGCCCTAAACGAACGCCAACCTCCCATGATAGCAAGTACGGTAGGTATGTCATACACATATAACTACATATACTAAGCATTCTCATATCTTAGATATTAAAAATATTTTTTTAGTGGTATACTTCTCGTTCTTATACCAACACTTAGTGTTATACAAATCACATGTCCCCGGTTTATATGTATTTAATTTATCAATAAATCTCACTACGTGATTAGTTACTCGCTTCCCAATCCACAAATGATATCCGGTTTAAGACTCTATTCTAAGTTTTACTCCTCATTGTACCCCAATCTCCCAACTATACCCTACTAGTTAATAAGGAAAGGTTATCTCACCATTTAAATAAGTCTACAGGATACTAGAAATCAATTCAGGCCAAAAAGGCCATTCTGTCAACTCGTTAGAAATCTCGTTCGAACGAAGTCGTTCGAACGAAGGACTTCGAATGAAATACCAACTCGTTAGAAGTCATACTGTCATCTCGTTAGAAGTTCGTTCGAACGAGGTCGTTCGAACGACCTGGGCAGGTCTTCTAATGAGATGGCAGTTTCAGCCCAGAAATTCCCAAATCCATTTTTCTCAATTCTTCTCTCCTCTAAATCCACCCTAAGGCCATCCAAATTATGTTTTAACGTATATAAACCATTTATAATCACCCTAGATCATTCCTTAACACATTTAAGGGGTCAAATCTTACAAATTATCATGGAATTACTATGAATCTTCAAATATATCTCCAAACCCTATGAACATGAACTCCTAATTTTCTTATGTCTAATTACTCATCATAAATCCGTTTTTAAATCATCATATGAAACTATTCAAGCATTAGATCTGTCCATTATCATACTACATGCAAATCCTAACCCAAATTCAAGGTTTCTCCAACAAATTTCATGGGTTTTCTTCCAAAAAGTTCAATAAAAGATAATTCCTACACTAAGCATGTAAGACATATTCAATGCATTAAAAATACTAAATCACTTGCCTTAGATTGTTCTTCAGAATTTGATGTTGAAGGTTGAGGGTTGATCTCTCCCCTTTCTCTACAGATTTTCTCCCAAGGTTGAAGATGGTGGTTATGGGTTTTCTTTTGGAACCTCTTCCAACTCTTCCTATAACCCCCATAGCCCTCTAACTTGTCAAATGCTGGTAATGGGATTAGTGGGTTACTAAATAATGTATAATTAACTCTTAAAATTCGTAGGCTTTAATTCCCAAAATTTTAAAATTACCAAAATACCCTTTTAAGTTGCCGGTATGGCCCAAAAATGCCCCGGGACCAAAACTATACCCCCGACTAGTGTTTTCTGACTATTTCGACCCTTCCAGACTCATTAGCGCACTCAAAATGACTATTCGGTTGATAAAAATAAAATTCACTTTTTAATTCAAATAAATTTCATTTCTGACGCGACTGACACGCGCGTCCGAGCAAAATTTCCCAAATTATCGTATTTCAGTCTCGCGACAATTTTAATATTTTCAATATTCATATATTGCCATATATACACAACATAATCAAATACCAACTCACATCTCGTTAGTATCTATATCCGGATTAATTCTCAATTAATTCACATTTAATTTAATTAATCCCTGAAATAAATATAAATAAAATTATGGGGTATTACATACTTCTCCCCTAATAACATAATTTCGTCCTGAAATTCGGAACTAAAAAGTACCTGGTAAAAACAACTCTGGATAACGTTCGCGCATCTCATCCTCGCGCTCCCATGTGGACTCCTCAGCATTATGATGCCGCCACTGAACACGTACCAACGGTACTATCTTTGACCGCAGTTTCCGCTCGCTTCGGTCCAAAATAGCAATTGGCACTTCCTCGTAGGAACTATCGGGCTGGAGATCGATGTCCTCCAAAGCAATGTGAGTATGGGCCAAATCATCCCTAAGATATTTCCTTAGCGTGGAAATATGGAACACATCATGAATCCTATGCAAGTGCTCCGGTAACCCAAGTCTCTATGCAACTAGCCCAATCCGTTCGATGATAGAAAATGGCCCCACATACCTCGGTGCCAGTTTCCCCTTCTTCCCAAAACGCATAATCCCCTTCATAGGAGATACTCTGAGTAAAACTTGGTCCCCCACTTTGAATTCTCTGAAGAACCTCTTGGCATCAGCATAGCTCTTCTGCCGGTCCTGAGCTACCCGAATGCGACTCCTTATCAATTTTATCCTTGCCGACGTGTCCTGAATCACTTTTGAGCCAAGGAGTTTGTTATCCCCCACCTCTAACCAACATGCTGGGAAACAACAAGGTCTACCATACAACGCCTCAAATGGAGCCATGCCAATGGTGAACTGGTAGGAGTTATTGTAAGCAAACTCCACCAGTGGAAGGTACTGCTCCCATCCACCCCCAAAATCCATGATGCACATACGCAACAAGTCCTCCAACATCTGATTTGTACGCTCAGTCTGCCCATCGGTCTGCGGGTGATAAGCCGTACTCAACCGCAATTCAGTGCCCATAGCCTCCTGGAAACTCTCCCAAAACCGTGAAACAAATATCTTGTCTCGGTCAAACACGATATTTAGGGGCACACCATGAAGTCTCACTATTTCCGCAATAAAAATTTGGGCATACTGTCCCGTAGTGTAGTCTGTCCTTACAGGTAGAAAATGAGTCACTTTGGTCAAACGGTCCACAATTACCCAAATGGAATCGTGATCCCTCTGTGACGTAGGTAACCCCATGATAAAGTCCATGGATATGCTCTCCCATATCCACGTCGGAACCTCTAATGGATGTAGAAATCCTGCCGGTCTTTAATGATCTACCTTCACCAACTGACAAGTGGCGCATTTAGAAACAAACACGGAAATATCTCTCTTCATCCCGCTCCACCAATACTGACGTCTCATGTCTTGGTACATTTTGTCCCCACCAGGGTGTACCGCGAACCGTGAGCCGTGTGATTCTGCCATCACCCCGTGTCGTAAGTCTTCCCCTTCTGGAACGACTAGTCTCCCATTAAAGCGTAATCCCCTGTCTGAGCTAACGGTATAGGACTCGGATCCCTCTACTAGTAATCGAACTATCTGCTCTTGACAGAACGAGTCATTTGTCTGGGCCTTTACCACTCTCGTGACAATCTGTGGTGTAACAGTCATCACAGACATGAATGATCGGGCCACTGCATCCTGGTGTCTCAACTCCTTCCACTTTGCTTTCCACACCTCAGCCACTTCATCTAATGGCCTACGGCTCAACGTGTCTGCTACCACGTTAGCCTTCCCCGGGTGATATTGGATATCAAACTGATAATCCTTCACAAACTCAAGCCACCGTCGTTGACGCATATTCAAATCTTTCTGCATAAAGAGGTACTGTAGAGACTTATGGTCCGTGAACAACCGAAACTTCTTCCCCAAGAGATAATGTCTCCAAATTCGAAGGGCAAATACAACTGCCGCTAACTCCAAGTCATGGGTGGGGTAATTCCTCTCGTGAGGCTTAAGCTTACGGGAAGCATAAACTATGGCCTGATTCTCCTGATGCAGCACACCTCCGAGTCCTTGTAAAGACATATCGGTGTAGACTAGATACTCAACTCCCGGCCTCGGCAATGCTAACACAGGTGCTGAGGTCAACTTGTCCTTCAACTCATCGAATGCCAACTGACAGGCATCGCTCCAGATGAATGGCACACCTTTGCGATTCAGATGTGTCAACGGACCCGCTATCTTTGAGAAAACCCGAACAAACCTCCTGTAGTATCCTACTAGGCCCAAGAAACTACGGATTTCAGTCGGTGTCATGGGCTGTCCCCACTCCCTCACCGCGGATACCTTCCCCGGATCAACAGATATCCCCCGTTCCGAAATGATATGCCCCAAAAACTGAACCTCCTTCAGCCAAAACCCACACTTCTCATACTTTGCATACAACTCGTTCTAACGTAGCGTCTGCAAAACCTGTCTCAAATGTTCGGCGTGCTCCTCTTCTATCTGGGAGTAAACCATAATGTCATCAATAAAGACAATGACGAACTGGTCTAGGAACTCTATGAACACCCTATTCATCAAGTCCATAAACACGGCTGGAGTGTTGGTCAAGCCAAAAGGCATAACCCGAAGCTCGTAGGAACTATATCTCATTAAGAAAGCAGTCTTCGAGACGTCCTGTTCCCTGATACGCAATTGATGGTATCCCGATCGCAAATCAATCTTTGAGAAGAAAGAAGCTCCTCTCAGCTGGTCGAATAAGTCATCAATTCGGGGCAACGGATAATTATTTCGTATCGTGACCTTATTCAACTCTCGGTAATCTACACACAACCTCAACAATCCATCCCTCTTCTTTACGAACAACACAGGGGCACCCCACGGCGAAGTACTCCTCCGGATAAACCCTTGACCCAACAACTGCTCAATCTAATCCCGTAACTCTCTCATCTCTGCTGGAGCCATACGGTAAGGTGCGCGGGCAATAGGCCGAGTGCCCGACGTCAAATCGATCACAAAATCTATCTCTCTACTCGGAGGTAGTCCAGGTATATCCTGAAATACATCGGCAAGCTCCCTAACAACTGGAATCGCATCGAGTGGTATCACCACTTCCTTAGAGGTCTCCTCCTCTATATAGTAAAAGTGAGTGGACGATCCTCCCTCAGGGCGATGCATCGCCACTAAAAACATCTCCTGTCCGGGAATGGCAAACATAATACTCTTACGGAAACAGTCAATCATGGCTCGGTACGCAACTAGTCAATCCATAACAATAATCGCATCATACTCATTCATCTCTAACACTAACATATCAGCAGGTAAAGTAAACCTCCCGATCTCTATACCCACACCTCTACAAATAAGGGAAATCACGGAACCCCTACTCAACGGTGAATCTACACAAGTAACCGTGCTCTCGGAGGTGTCTAATAACCCAATAGTGTGTGCGAATCTCATGGCAATGAAACAATGTGTGGCCCCCGTATCAAATAAAATACGCCCCATATTTCCCTGAATAGAGAACATACCCTCAATGGCCAGTGGATCCTGTGGGGCTGCGGCATGCTGAAGCTGATACACTCTCCCATACTGAAGCTGTCCTTGCTGAACTGGGACTGCTGGAATGGGTGGTAATGCTTCCATCTGTGGTGGTGCTGGGAGGGCGGTGGAAAACATAGGCCTCTGTGGCTCGTGTCGAGCACCCTGTTATTGTTGTGGTGGGGCCCTGCCCCTATCAGGACAATCTTGGCGTTTGTGGCCAGTCTTTCCACAAACGAAACACTTCCCTGAGAAGTTTCCCCCTCGCTGTCCCTGCTGCCCCAGGCCCTGATGGCCGTTACCATTCCTCCCCTGGCCATGCTGGCCCTGCTGAAACTGCTGCTGCTGACCATTCTGACCCTGCTGGCCCTGTCTGAAACCTCCCTGTCCACTTCTGAAACCCCCAGATCTGAATCTCTTAGAATCCCCCTGTTGGGAACCCTGGTCACCCTGCCTGTGCTCTCCCTTAGCAGGTTGTGCCCCACTGTCACCATTTCCCCCGGTCCTGCCCTGTTGGCTGGACTCCCCTGATCTCTTGCTCTCAGACATGTGGAAGCGATGATCCTGGCAGTGAAGTAATGCAGCGTTAACCACATCAGGATAAGTGGCCAATGAGAGATTACCCAATAAGTGCTGACGAATCCTCCAAGTCAATCCATCCATAAACTTCTGAATCTTCTTCTCCTCAGTCGGTATCTCATCGGGAACAATGTTCAAGAGATTATTGAATTCGGCCTCATACTCGGCCATGGTCCTCCCCTCCTGCTTGAGGTTCATCAATTTCCTTCTCATCTCCGTGTGAACAGCTGACGAAAAATATTTGCGATCGAACCGTACCCAGAACTCCTGTATAGTGAGGATGTCCCTCTCCTCTGCGGTGGTAATGGACTCCCACCACTGCAATGCAGATCCTACTAGCTTGAAACTAGCCAGTATCTGCTTCTGAACATCTGTTCACTCATACATCCTTAAGTGCCTCTGAATATCCTTCCTCCACTGACTGGATACCACAACATCGGAGCTACCTACAAACTCTGGAGGGTGTGCTTTCTGAAAAGCATCACGGACACGTTCCCAAGCAGACGGGAATGCATGAGCCTGAACTGGCGCAACTACCGGCGCCTGGGGTGGTGCCTGCTGTACAACGGTTAGGGCGGAATTTACCACTTGGGCTCCAATAGCTGCAACCTCTGCAGCATTCATAGTGCCCTAAAATGGTGCAAGCTGTGGCTCTGGCTGTGCATCCCTAGGAACTCGCTGCGCACGTCATGGAGGCATCTGAAATGAAAGTGAAGTCTTATAAGTTCGCAGTTGTTATCTCAAAATAGCTGAAGAGCGATACATACACAAAAGATTACAACAGTCCTAAAATATAGGGCTCTACATCAAAGAAAGCTCAGTGGAAACATAACAAGCCGTACAGATCCTAAGGACACTAGAACCTGATGCTCTGATACCACCTGTGACACCCCGACTAATTAAATACCGGGTAGCTACTCCTTTATTAAATTAATACAAAATGCCAAGTTGGTTCAGTTCATAGCATATTTAAAAAGTAGGTTGTCCATTTTAATTAAAACCGATTAACATGCAATAAATGAATTATAAAAAGTTAACATAACCAACAATATAGTCACAATAAAATAACCATCCAATAATAATGAGTCTGGACAAGTTGTGTCAAATTTTAATCTTTAATTACAATACCAAAAATAAACCATTCACCATAATCTCATTCACAATACGCAATATAAATAATTACACATAAGTCTAAACGTGAAAATAAACAAAACCAAATACCGAAATAACCATCGGTTACCAATAATCTTTACAATCATCTGAATTGTACTAAATAAAATGAAAGTAAATAAATCTGATAAAAGGGGCCACATGCCTATCCAATGTCTAAAATGGAACTTAATCTAAGATGTCAATGGTAGGATTGGCTAGTCCAAAATCTGCAAGTCTTCACATCAACTGCAACTACATAACCATGGAGAGAAGAATCATCATTGGCATCCCTGTTGTTGGATAGCTAAAATTTTTTGAAAATATTGGATGCGGGTCAGAGTCCAAAACCATTAAAAATATTTAGCAAATGAATAAAATGAAGTAAGGAAAATGTAAAGAAATTTTTCAAATTTAAACTAGTAGCTCACCCACATGAGAAAACCCTCCGCCTCATCTAATATGCGCACCTAATGTATGCTTCCTACCCCTCCTAATTACGTTACCCGCCTAACTAGACTCATCAGTAATCCCAATATGGCACACTACCCTATCTCGAGTACATTATTTCTTTGTGATTTCTTAATTAGCTTACCCCCACTGCTTAATCAATTCTCAATTATATCATCACAAACTTATTTTCATAACTTTACTCCATTTATTAATATAAATTTGCACACTACAACAAATCTGTCGAATTGTCACGGTCATTGACCTTGACAAGTTGGACTTGTCAAGGTCAATGACCGTGACAATTCTGGGGGTGACAACTTTTTTTGTCACGGACTTGTCACGGTCATTGACCTCACGGTCATTGACCGTGACAAGTTCATTAGACTTATCACGGTCATGTCACGGTCCTTGACCTTGACAAGTTTTGTTACGGTTAAGGACCGTGACAACCCGTGACATTTAATAAAAAAAATTATCACGGTCAATGACCGTGACAATTCTAGGCATAATTGGAAAAAAAATCTGCTGGGCAGTATGGCCACTGCCCAGCAGTATATTTGTATCTGTTATAGCAACGTTGTACCTATTCAACCATTATATATCCAAATAAAATAGTGATAGTGAAAATATACATTCAAAATAGAGACAATATGCATCACGATATAATCCAAATATAATTCAAATGTACCAACTTAAAAACAATTCAAATGTACCAACTTAAAAATAATACAATTCAATTCAAATAATGTCACTACATGTCTTGGGTAAGGTTAACTCTGAGGAGGTGAGTAGGCCACACGATATACGAATTGACACACCCACTAATATACAGCGTGTCGCATTGTTCGCACAATCACAATGGGGAGTTCTCCTTCCCGGGTATCACATGCATGACGAGCACCTTGGACTCGATGTCTTGAAGCTCACGTTCATGAACTAGTCCACCCTAGACGATATTCGGGTCCCTCAATCCCCGCTCTATCAGCTGGCCATCAAATACGTCTAGTATAAACACACTCGGTCAACCAAGTGTCGATATCGATCGATCGAAGGGAGACAAATAGGGAAGTGGATCATCAAAGTCCGCACGTGTCGGCGATGAAGCAGCGAGGTCCACATCCTCGTCATCTTGCACCTTATCCTCCCGCACCTCCTCCTCCACCACCTTCTCATTCCCTTTTCCCTTGCGTTTTCCGCCCAACGAACGCTTCATGAATGTAACATGTCTTGGAGCGTCGCCTCCAAACGAGACAGCTTCGCATCATGTGAGTCCACCATTCGAGCCAACCCGGTGTCACTCGTCTCCAATCCGATGATCCTAGATTTGGCCACCCGTGAGCTCACCCTCCTTGTCCTCCCCTTGCGATCAGAGCCAAGCACTTGGCTGAGTGCGTCTATGGACAAAAATGCCTTGTCGGCATCAGACTGCAACTCATGCACTTCCTTAAGCTTTGCCTGAAACGACAAAAAGCACATGATTAGCAAAATAAGTAAATTAAAAAATTATAATGTAATTAACGAAAAGTAAACTGTTGGATTACTTACAATCATGGCTGCGACGCTCGGGGACACCTCCTTGTCCTTCCCCTTCTTCGTCCGAAGAGCCACATAAGTATCGAGCCTATGTGGCCTACCCCCAGGACCACTCCCTGTCCCCTGAAATAAAATAAAGTAAAATTAGTATCGGTCCCGCAAAGTAAAATAATGCAGAATAATATATTTCTGTAGTTATAGAAAAATTAAATCTTACTATCATCCAATGCTCCATCTCGGCGTAAGACGTCTGGCCGGAGTAGTGCACGTCCGTCTTTTTGCCCGATTTTCCCTCCCCGATTAGTGATATGCCAATTGTCGCACCCCGATCTCATTGTCAATGAATTGTTGCCATTTTTCTAATGAGATCGGCTCCTTCGGCGGGATGGATTCACGCATTCGGATAACGGACTCTCGTGTCTTCCCAAAGTACCAGGTCCCCATATTTTTCTTCCACATCTTGTGCTGCTCCCTCAAAGATGGAATCGCGTAGCTTTGGATCCAGGCTGAATTGTTCTTGTCCAACAAATACAATGTTAGCTGCGAATAAATATAAATATAAATATAAAATTAAATTGAAATCGAAATTGAAATTGAAATTGAAATCAAAATTGAAGTGTTGTGGACCATTCCTTTGTCTAAGTGGAGATTACTTGAAGGGGGTGGTGAGATATAGGTGATGAAATAGTCTTGGATTAAGTTGATATTGTTTTTACTTCCAATTATTGATCCTAAGTCTAACGTTAATCTTCTTCAAAGACTAGTGGTGAAGTTCCTTTAAATTACAGTTTAATGAAGCTTATTTGGTACAATTTGATGAGTGCAACTATTTGGGATGTACCAGTTAGTGGTTTTCCTTGAGAATTTGATGTTAGAGTTTGTGTGTAAAGTGTTGTCCCCTTATCTCTTCTTGTTTTTCCAGTATGTTCTTTCACTTCTGATCACCGAAGTTGTTGAAGATAAAAGGTTTCTCGTATAAAATTAAAGACAATGAACCGAATTCCGAAATAAAGAAATACAAAGTCCGCATCACTAAAATTTATTACAACCCAAAGTCTGAAATAACTGAATAAGTGAAATGTCTCTAAAAGGAATGGGCGACATGAGCAACAAATGATAAAAACTGATAATGGAGTCAAGATCAGAAATGGAGGCGTCTACTGTCAAGGTCATGTAACTTCCACAGCAGCTACAGCACGTCGCCTGAATAGAACTCCTATGCATGGTGTCCTTGTGGCTGGGCACCTAAAAAGGTTTTTACAAAAATGAATTTGAAAGCAAACGGGTCAGAGCCTGAATGTGAATTTTTTTTTTTAAATATGCAAGTGTTTAATATCATTAAACAGTTAATATAAAGTACATGATAGTGTGTACACTCACATGAGTTCCTCACCTCTCAACTAATTGTGCACTCCTATCGTACCCATACCCATTTCTAGTTGCTCCCATATCTATCTAGTTCAATGCTAAATCTAACATTTCTATATGATATCCAACTCAAATTTCAGCATCTTCTATTTAACAGAGTATTGTACCTTATTACACAGTTTCCCCACTTTAGCACTACAATTTATAATAAATCTTACATTTTCACTTTACAAGCCGTTGCTATTACTTATACTCAGAATTATTCACGACAATTCATTTCAAACAACAGTATATTATTCTCACCAAAAATATACAATACTAGCACCCCGAGGCTAAGCTACGGTGCTCACATACTCTGCTATCAAATCCCGGTACATCACGTACATGAGGACCACATATTTCGAATCTCTCAAGAAACGTTTCATTAACAACAATCACAAAACAATGGAGGCGAACATAGTTCACATCACATGGGTCACGCACATACCTACGCTCCCATGATAAGCAGACTTATTAACTTCTCACTAATTCCTTCTCTGACCTATGTCCTCGAGGTACCAATCTAAATCCCCCCCGTAGGCACACAAAGATTAGATGGCCCTAAACGAACGCCAACCTCCCATGATAGCAAGTACGGTAGGTATGTCATACACATATAACTACATATACTAAGCATTCTCATATCTTAGATATTAAAAATATTTTTTTAGTGGTATACTTCTCGTTCATATACCAACACTTAGTGTTATACAAATCACATGTCCCCGGTTTATATGTATTTAATTTATCAATAAATCTCACTACGTGATTAGTTACTCGCTTCCCAATCCACAAATGATATCCGGTTTAAGACTCTATTCTAAGTTTTACTCCTCATTGTACCCCAATCTCCCAACTATACCCTACTAGTTAATAAGGAAAGGTTATCTCGCCATTTAAATAAGTCTACAGGATACTAGAAATCAATTCAGGCCAAAAAGGTCATTCTGTCAACTCGTTAGAAATCTCGTTCGAACGAAGTCGTTCGAACGAAGTCGTTCGAACGAGTTCGTTCGAACGAAGGACTTCGAATGAAATACCAACTCGTTAGAAGCCATACTGTCATCTCGTTAGGAGTTCGTTCGAACGAGGTCGTTCGAACGACCTGGCAGGTCTTCTAACGAGATGGCAGTTTCAGCCCAGAAATTCCCAAATCCATTTTTCTCAATTCTTCTCTCCTCTAAATCCACCCTAAGGCCATCCAAATTATGTTTTAACGTATATAAACCATTTATAATCACCCTAGATCATTCCTTAACACATTTAAGGGGTCAAATCTTACAAATTATCATGGAATTACTATGAATCTTCAAATATATCTCCAAACCCTATGAACATGAACTCCTAATTTTCTTATGTCTAATTACTCATCATAAATCCGTTTTTAATTCATCATATGTAACTATTCAATAATTAGATCAATCCATTATCATACTACATGCAAATCCTAACCCAAATTCAAGGTTTCTCCAACAAATTTCATGGGTTTTCTTCTAAAAAGTTCAATAAAAGATAATTCCTAAACTAAGCATGGAAGACATATTCAATGCATTAAAAATACTAAATCACTTGCCTTAGATTGTTCTTCAGAATTTGATGTTGAAGGTTGAGGGTTGATCTCTCCCATTTCTCTACAGATTTTCTCCCAAGGTTGAAGATGGTGGTTATGGGTTTTCTTTTGGAACCTCTTCCAACTCTTCCTATAACTCCCGTAGCCCTCTAACTTGTCAAATGCTGGTAATGGGATTAGTGGGTTACTAAATAATGTATAATTAACTCTTAAAATTCGTAGGCTTTAATTCCCAAAATTTCAAAATTACCAAAGTACCCTTTTAAGTTGCCGGTATGGCCCAAAAATGCCCCGAGACCCAAACTAAACCCCCGATTAGTATTTTTTGACTATTTCGACCCTTCCGGACTCGTTGGTGCACTCAAAATGATCATTCGATTGATAAAAATAAAATTCACTTTTTAATTCAAATAAATTTCATTTCTGACGCGACTGACACGCGCGTCCCAGCTAAATTTTTCAAATTGTCGTATTTCAGTCTCGCGACAATTTTAATATTTTCAATATTCATATATTGCCATATATACACAACATAATCAAATACCAACTCACATCTCGTTAGTATCTATATCCGAATTAATTCTCAATTAATTCATATTTAATTTAATTAATCCCTTAAATAAATATCAATAAAATTTCGGGATATTACACCTTTTTAGAAAAAAAAATGGGTCTGGGTGTTGACCTCCTCACCGAGATGTGTATGTTTGAAATTTTTACAACTGTATTATTGTCTTTTATTTAAATGCCGATACTAATCATCATCTTTTGTTTGCAGGCCATCCAGCTGACACTCCTGAGGAGATTTAGAAGATGGCTGCCTCAAGCTTAGCCAATATGTTAAACAAAATCCCAGTAAGAAACCTACCCCGTCATCCCCAACTAAGAAAATAATAACTGGTGTGCCCGACTAGGATGGGGGAGGTAAGAAAATAAAGGAGCAAGCTGAGGGCGTCAACACTGGTCCCCCTCTACCAAAGAAGAACAAGAAGGATGGATCGTCCAAGGCCTCTACTGACCAGGCTATCCCGATATCGAGTGATATTGTGCTCGCTTTACGGTTATCCCAAGTAATAATCTCCACCGACTCTCTTATCGACGATAAAAAGAGAGCAAAGGAAGCTATCGGGTCCATACTGGCCGACTCTGCCAGAAAATTTCTTCAAGCTATGGACCCATCTCGACTTGGGAACTTCACTCTTCATAAGTCCACCTAAGTAATAATATTTCAAGTTACCCTTTATTATTTGGGTCAATTATTAAATAGTCTCTACTATAAATATATATTTTTTAAAAAGGACATATATTTTTAGTTTAACCCATTTAGTCCCTCAAGCACTCAATATCCTCTTATTTTTAGAGGTCCGCGCCAGCGGCACTCCCTCTCCAAAATATGTGGCAAAGGACTTTTTGAGGCAAAATAAAAAAGTTTAGACTAAATGGATATTAACAAATGTCCGAGGGACTATTTGTTATATGTCCCTTATTATTTTCAACTGTTGTCTCATTTTTCGCTATCTTCTGCCTTCTTTGCTTTGCAGTCTCTGCATTCTCTTCACCAGCTGAATCAATAGGTTTAGGAAAACCTTCCTATGGTCTAGCAGGAAAATGTGGCCATTAAGGTAAAAAAATCATTGAAGAAGGATCTAAAAGATACCGAGCTGATTCATAAATAGGAATTGAAATGCTAAAGAAGAAGCAGATAGATGAATTGGTAGTCTAAAAAAAGGTCCATGAAACTGATATTGAAGATCTTAAAAAAAAACTCGAGGTCGAGACTAAGGAAGTCGTCAAGAAAGCTATTGAAGCCTTCAGATCATTTGAAGAATTTACTAGTTACGGCCTCCAGTACTTGGAGAGGGTAGCTAACACTACTTACCTCTGGGCCCTTAATAAGTATCCTGACCTTGACAAGGTCGAGCCTCAGCTAGCAGAGGATTTGAAGACCTTTGATTTTGCTAGCCTGACAGCTATTGTTGCTCTTGGTAAAGTGGAAACTGAGGTTATGGCCGAGGCCACAGTTCAAAATAACACTGAAGCAGCAGACAGCGACAATGTGTAAGAGGAACTTTAAATAAAGTCTCTTATAACTGTTGCCATCCAGGACGAGGCCAAAAAAGGGAAGGAAGCTTGATTATATTTCATTGGGTGACCGTCTGTGGCTTAATACCCTGTCTAATGTAATCATATTTTTGAACAATTTAATCTCTTTCTCATTTTTGAATGTTTATAACACTTACTAATTTTTAATCTTCCTTTCTTTTTGACGATATATACCATGTGTAGTTTCTAGATTTTCTTATCTTATCACCATAGAATGGTGTTCTGAACATAATGCTTGTGATTACATTCTGCCTTTAACGCACTATATTCACTATAATAAGATGATGTTGAAGCAATCGTATAAAAATGATATTTAAATTTTGTCTTTCACCATAGGAGTGATGTTATAACAATAATCCTCCTATCGGCATTGTCGGGGTTATGGAGGAGATGAGATTCCTTATACACTCTCATATCACCGAGAGAGTTATAATGATCTTTAGTTCACCATAAGTTGATGCTTAAGTAACCTTACAAAGTGATTTTTAAATCTTATTTTCCACCACGTGAGTGATGTTATAACACTTATCCTCCCTTTCAGTGTTTTTGGGAGCATACGGAGGAGACGAGACTCCTCATACATTATCGTATCGTTAAAAGAGTTATTACGATATTTAATTCACCATAAGTTAATGTTTAAGAAACCATAAAAAATGACTTTTATAATGTTATAACACTAATCCCCCCTCTCGACGTTGTTGGGAGGGTATTGATGATATGCGACTCCTCATACACTCTCGTATCGTGGAGAGAGTTATTATGATCTTTAATTCACCATAAGTTGATGTTTAAGCAACCGTACAAAATGATTTTTAAATTTTGTTTTAACACTGGTCCCCCTTCTCATCATTATTGGGAGAGTATGGAGAAGATGAGACTCCTCATACACTCCCGTATCGTTGAGAGGGAATTGTAAACTAATTCACCATTGAAATGATATTCCTTAATTTAATATTGTTCAAACCATGTAGCAATTGACGACAATCAGTAGGACAAATATGAGCTAACACTTCGATTTTTCATTAATCACACTGTCATACAGATGAAACTAATACTGAAATACATTGGTTTAAGAGGCTATACTTTACATAATTCACTATTCAACAATTGATAATATCTTTTCAAGTGGTCGACATTCCAAGGGTTGGAGAAAAGCCATCCAAGTTTTCTTGCCTAAAAGTGCACAGAATGACCTCTTCAGTCACCCTGTATGGTTCGTGCAAATTGCAATGAAGCTTATTCATCTTTTTTGTTTAATAGCAAGCTTTTAAAATTTATAGTATGTTTCATTTTTGTCTTATTTATATTCGGTAAAATCACAACCCTGAATGTTAGAAATGCCTAGGGCCAACCAACTTAATGGCCATCTAAATTTTCAAATCCACCAGTCAACAACAATTCAAGAATCCCAAACAACAATTCAAATAATAATGCGAAATATTAGAAATGACTAGGGCCAACCAACTCAATGGCCATCTAAATGTTTAAATCCACCAATCGATAACTTATGGAGTGAACATGAGAATATAAAAAGTATTATATCATGTTACAGTACCATTATGTCATGCATTCACATGAGAATACATGCATGCATGCCTGCACCCCCCAAATAAGGTGTTATATAACAAGTAACGAGGGTGAAAAGGTAATAAGTAATCATATACATGTTGATTTAGTGTAAATTTAAACCTGCCTAGGTTATAGTAACGAGAACCACAATAGATTGCTATTAGCTCCTATTTTACTCACCTATTTGCCATCATCTTGTTTATAATGGCAAATAGGTGCGTGGAATAGGAGCCAATGACTATCTATTGCAGTTCTCGTTACTATAATCTAGGCAAGTGTATATTTACACTAAATCAATGTCTATACGATTAATTATTACCTTTTCACCTTCATTACTTATTATATAACACTGACTTTGGGGGTGCATGCATGCATGTATTCTATAACAATTTATGAGCACACACACACACACACACACACACACACATATATATATATATATATATATATATGGAGAGGTTCTCTAGTGGACCAAAAGAATGGACCTTTTAATGAACCTTAACAAAAAACACAAAATAACACATTAATTTTAATTCCTATAATGTAATTGATCCGCATCAACGGCACCAAACACGCGTGTCAATTGATCCCCAAACCTCTCCCCCCCCCCCCCCCCCCGCGTGTACCCCCACCCCATGGCAGCCCTGCTGTCATAAGGGCTGCCATAAGGGTTGTTATGGTGATGGTGGTGGTTGGGGGTAGGCGGGGTTGGGGGTGGGGTGGGTAGGGAGGGTAGTGGGGTGAAAGTGGGGTTTCGAGTGCCGCTGGCGCGGACCAATTACGCTATAAAAATAAAAATTAATGTGTTATTATGTGTTTTTTGTTAAGGTCCATTAAAAAGTCCATTCTTTTGGTCCACTAAAGAACATCTCCCTATATATATATATATAGAGAGAGAGAGAGAGAGAGAGAGAGAGACCGAAATGTGTGTGTAGAGAGAGAGATAGTCGCCGAAATATGTCAGAAGATAAAAGGGTCCGTCGCTGCTGCAATGAGAGAGAGAGAGAGAGAGAGAGAGAGAGAGATGTAAGGGAAAACCCACACTAAATCAATTTATACCAATTAACAATTTATACCAATTGCTATAATATATCAATTTATACCAATTTCAATATACAAATTTTAATTTCAGAAGACTAATTTCAGTATACAAATATTAATTTCAGAATACACAAACTGAACACCGCATATTTCCTCCATCTCCTCTAAAGGGTGAGTGGTCCTGTCCCATTCAAGACCACATATTTCTGCAATATACTTAGCAGTTCATGCACATTGTCTCAATTTGAGGAAAATTCGGCAGCATATCCCCATAATTCTCCAAATACACGACATAGATTCACAAGTGTAAGTGTTATTTCAATTTATCAATTGAAATAATACTTAACATCGCATCATCTAGTATGTACCCAGAGAACATTAAGAGACGATGACAGACTTCCACCAAAAGTAACAAGTTTAAGCCACTAAGTATATTATTATATAAAAAACTATGCCATCCCAAACTGTCCAAACGGGACAATTTAATAGATCTCACTACAGAGGTAATGACTCTCAAATGGGTCTAAAGGCTATTGAATGTATACGCATGAGAACTACAAGGCTAGTATCTATGCGCAATATATGTAATTCAAAGTATTTATAAATTAATGTGAAATATTAGAAATGCCTAGTGCCAACCAACTCAATGGCCATCTAAATATTCAAATCCACCAATCAACAGCAATTCAAGAATCTCAATAAGTAATAAGGTGACATCATTTTTAAATTAGCACAATAAATTACAAAAATTAAATAAGTGCATGCGTTTGTGTGTGTATTTGAAATTATTTTTAAGGTTTCAAATTAATTAGGATTTTCATTTTAAATCATTTTTATGGTTTTTATTCTAGAGTTTGTGTGTGTGTGGCGTGTGCATTGTGTTTTTTTTTTAGGTTTTTCAAAGTAATTTCAAATCATTTTAGGATTTTCATTCGAATCATTTTAGGATTTTCATTCTAGGGTGTATGTGTGTGTGTGGGGTGGGGGGGGGGGGGGGGGGGGGGTTATGGTTAATGTTAGGGTTTTCTAGTGTTGTCATTTTTTTAGCGTTTAAATTTGAAATGAATTTAAGGTTATCATTCTAGGATGTGTGTGTGTGTGTGTGGTGTGTGTGTTTTTTTGTGTGTTTGTGGTGTGCATTTTTGTATGTCTGTGTGTTTATATGGTGTTTGTTTTTGTGTGTTTTTGTGTGTGGGGGGTGGGGGGGGGGGGGGGGGTTCCGTGGTGTGTATGTGTGAAGGGGAGAGCGAGAGAGACGAAGCAAGAGAGAGGGATATGCCCAGAGAGAGAGATCGTTGTTCATGCAAAGGGAGGAGAGAGAGAGAATTGCAAGGGAAAGAAAAGCTGAAGCGGTTAGGGTTTTTTTTAAGAATGTTATCACGAACCTGTCACAGTGTTGTCACGATCTTTGACCGTGATAAATCCGTGACAATTCCGTGACAACATTACTTGTCACGGTGTTTAATCATGACAAAAACGCGTATTTTTTTGTCACGGTTTTTTACCGTGATAACCTTGGATAGGTGAATTGTCACATTTTTTATAATTTGGTATAGTGCAAAACATGTTTAGGGAGGACCCCAACTTTTTTGGAGTAGGAAAATACCCTTATTTGGTCTTATTTGGTGCAAACTTCAAAATTAAATATCTCCCAAAAAAGTCTTCGACGAGATATATCAAAAGAGATCTATGAAAGATATATAATTTTGAAGTTTGAAATTTTAAATTTTGTATTGCAATTTTCGGCGAGTTTTCCGGTGGTAAAATTTCAACATTTTGCAGTGAGAAATTTCGGAGTGAGAAATAGCAGTATGAAATTTTGCAGGGTTATTATTACTATTTCTCCTGCGAAATTTCTACTACTATTTCTCACTGCGAAATATTGAAATTTCACATTGCGAAATTTTACCACCGAAAACTTGTCGAAAATTATACTACAAAATTTCAAACTTAGAACTTATATATCCTTCATAGATCTCTTTTGATAGATCTCGTTGAGACCTTTTCAAATGTATAAATTCTATCTCAAACGAACTTGTACTTTGGGAGATATTTAATTTTAAAGTTTGCATATAAAAAGACAAAATAAGGATTAGGGAAAAATCTGTCTGAAAAGATACTATAAACACATACAAGGGGTCTTAGACTAAACGAGTTTGCGATCGGGACCATTTTTGTACATGTTTGTTTCCATTGGGGATCCATTAATCGCGCTAATAGCAATTAACAAAAGAGAGAAATAAATGTATTATAAGAAAGATATGTCAGCTGGGTAGTTGAGTTGTAAGGTACGCAACTTATGTGGTCCAAATGCGATCATTTAAGGCAGGCGGAATAGAATTACTCAAATTAAAGTATTACATAATATGTGAAATTAAGGAACACGATACTCGAGAATCCCGAATAATTACTTGTTCTTTTGGAAATCGGACCTAAGTAGTCCTATGACGAATTAATCTGTGCAAGTATCTAGTTCTTCTCTAATGTGAGCTTCTTTTGATTTTTTTTAATTTCTATTTAAAATTTTTATATAAAACTTAAACTTCCGGACAAAAACCTATGTAAAAAATTTAAGCATTCGGATAAGAATTCCGTGATTCAAATTTATAAGGTACACGATAAGTAGGGCTGTAAAATTAACAGAACTACTTGAGTTCCACATTAATCTTTCTGGTACAAGTTCATTTGAGATGTGTTTATCAAATATTTGAGTCGAACTTGATCAAATTTTTAAGCTCTATATCTTTATGAAGTTGGCTCGAATGTGGCACAATTACTAAAAATCATATTAAAATATAATAAACCAACCAAGCGACAAACTCGGCTCATATTCGTTCGCTTAGAAGTTGTTCAAACTTGGCTCGTAAGACAAACGATTCAATCATGAACATGTAAGTAAGTTCATTAAACTCTCCAAACTAAGCTTAACCTTTGACCCAATTCGGCTCGGCTCGACTTGGCTAAACTCGACTAATTTACCCTAATGATAAGGTTGTATATGTAAAATTACTTACTAAATATTTAATGAACACGAAACTCGCATTAAATGTCTACTTAAACTGCGTTTGATAAAAAATTGGTAATAGGTGGAGAAACTGTTTATTATATTTTCTTGAAAAAATTGAAAAAAAAAAGATAGTGATAGTGATGATGTCAACAGTTAGATCATAAACAGGGAGACTGAAGACCATTAAGAGAGCAGGATTTAGAGAGGTTCACATGAATACTACACAAAACGACATCATATTTATATGGTTAGGCTAATTGACCATGTTCACGGTGGTTTGATCCACTATTCTGTATATAAAATAAAATAAAATATGAGTTTATCCTCAAGTTTATTAAGTTCCTAGGACAGAACCATAAGTCTCCTAACTTTAGGATCTAAATTGGTTACCCCATGACCTAATGAGCATTTTCTTTTTACATAATCGTTGAGTTTTTTTCTTCTTATATATATAGGGGTTGAGTTTTTTTCTTCTTATATATATAGGGGTATTCATCTCGAATCAATTCGCACGCTTCACACTATTTTCACCGCGAATAAGGAATTACACATATCAGTGAGTTAATGATACAAAAAAAATGATATATTAATACTATGTGGAAAGGAAAGGTATGTTGATAAACAAAATTTGCAATGACAAATTTAAAATTCATGTTTTAAAATTTTGGTGCATGATTACCCCTCTACTTTGAATCTTCTTTCCTCCGTTTACCAAAAGTGCTCGAAAAATAATTTTTTTAGTTATTTGACTGAAAAACTTTATCCCATAACAAATTTTGCCTTTGGAATATTTTTCTCCCCTCATCTCACACAGCCCCTTAGTAGTTTTGTCTAAAGTTGCTTGGAGAATGACCTGAGTGCATCGAAAATCAGACGACATCCTGCCAATCATTATTTTTCTCACTATTTTTGACTTCTCACACTCTTGTATGGAGAGAAAGAGAACCCCGAGTGAATGCCAGTCCCAAACAAGTCCCTTTCAAGAGCAGGTCTAAATCATCTTGTTGGCTTCACAAACTACAAAAATTGATACGAAACTCCAAACCGTAATTAACAACCAACTCTCTATATAAAGTCACAAACAAAAATTTTGTTACATATTACAAACCTTACTCAAAAGAGAAACGCCCCATTTTTACAAAACAAACCAAAGCACTCTTCCAGTTTGCGAGGAAGCCAAATCTACGGCAAGTTAGTAACCTCAGCAGCTTTATGCCTGCCAGCTAGACGATTGACGAACGCAAGGGCATTACTAGTAACCTGAGCAACACCGACCACTCTTTGTTCAATCGCTGCCTTAACTCTTCCTTCCATAAATCCTCCAGAAAACCCATCCACACAAGTGTTTTCGTTTGTCAAAGCAGCACTCACCCAGGTCTGAACGTTGCTCATATGCCACATAAAGGCCTGGCCACGGAATTGACCCATTTGGCCAAGTTCCTTTGTGGATCGGCTGAGCTGGTCCACTGTATCACCCATGATCTCTATGCAGTCTTTTACTGCCTGGTACTCTCTGGGTTTTATTCCAGCTACTCCTGCCCATTTAGAGACGAACACGGTAGTGGACCTGGCCCGGGACAGACTAACTGATAGGGCCGCTTGGGCTAGTTGGTGTTCACTTTGTTGGATGAAATTGCCGTAGCTTGAGAGGCTTTGAATGCATAGAACAGGGTAGCGGGTGGCCATACAAGAGGCTTTTATGAAGTTTGTGGCGCTAGAGTCTGAGGGAATGGCGGATTCTGACAGGTAATTGAAGGACAAGAGTAGTAGTAAGTAAAGGGTTAATTTTGCTTCCATTGTTTTGTTTAGGACGGAGGAGATGGGTGTGAAGTGCAGTTTTGACAAGGGAGTATGGACTGACTTTATAGAGACTCGGGAAAGGCTGTGAGCTATCGACTAGAGGCTACAGTCATAAAAATTAGCAACCATGAAATATCTTTTTCTTTTTAGATTAAATTACAGATCCTAAAAGGCTTCGCTTTAATTTTTACGTCCTACCTTGTTATCTTAATAGGTTTTGTTTACATCAAATCAATATATGGAAGACACCGTGGCAACGCTTCTGTTGCTATGTCGACCACGTAGATGCTTATCCACCCTTTAACGAGAAATTTAATATCTAATATTAAAAAGGGTGTTGATATTTTCACTTCTAAATGTTTTTAAAAAATCTTGAGACTTGTCTAGGTACTATATTAATACTAAAGTTTAAGAGTTAATTGGGTTTGTTCTTCTATTCGAGTTTCGACAGTTCCAAATAATCTAAGGATCAACGACTGGCTATTGATTAGTGAGTGGGGATTAATCGAGGTGCACATAAAAGTGACTCAGACACCTCATGATACCTCTAAACGGGGGAATAAATAAAAAAAATATTTTTCAAAACATCACAAAATAAATAGTCACTTTTTTATCATCTAACACCACAAATTTCACGAGTAACCTTATCGTGGTACTTATTTTCACGGTTAACATTGGTTGCGGTACCCATTTTCACAACTAATCTTGGGATGCCCAACAAATGATAAAAACTGATAATGGAGTCAAGATCAGAAATGGAGGCGTCTACTGTCAAGGTCCTGTAACTTCCACAGCAGCTACAGCACGTCACCTGAATAGAACTCCTATGCATGGTGTCCTTGTGGCTGGGCACCTAAAAGGTTTTTACAAAAATAGATTTGAAAGCAAACGGGCCAGAGCCCGATTGTGAAAATAATTTAAAATTTTGCAAGTGTTTAATATCATTAAACAGTGAATATAAAGTACATGATAGTGGGTGCACTCACATGAGTTCCTCACCTCTCAACTAATTGTGCACTTCTATCGTACTCATACCCATTCTAGTTGTTCCCATTATCTAACTAGTCTGATACCAAATTTTACATTACTACGATAACCAATTCAATTCCCAACTGCTTTTAATTAACAGAGTGTTATAACTTGCTACACAATTTCCCATGTTAGTACTACTAACTACTAGAGATCTTCCATTTTCACTTTACAAACTGTTGCTATTATTTATACTCACATTCATTCATGACAATTCATTTCAATTAACAGTATATTATTCCCATCATAAATATACGATAGTAGCACCCCGAGACTAAGCTGCGGTGCACACATACTCTGCTATCCAATCCCGGTACATCACGTACATAAGGACCACGTATTCCGAATCTCTCATGAAATGTTTCATTAATCAACAATCACAAACAATGGAGGCGAACGTAGTTCACATCACATGGGTCACGCACATACCTACGCTCCCATGATCAGCGGACTTATTAACTTCTCAATAAATCCTTCTCTGACCTATGTCCTTGAGGTACCAATCAAAATCCCTCCCGTAGGCACACAAAGATTAGATGGCCCTGAACGAACGTCGACCTCCCATGATAGCAAGTACGGTAGGTATGTTATACACAGATAACTACGTATACTAAGCATTCACACATCTTAGATATCACAATATTTCATTAGTGGTATACTACTCATTCTTATACCAACATTTAGTGTTATACCACTCACACATCCCCGGTTTATATGTATTTAAGTTATAAACTCTTCTCACGTTGTGATTAGTTACTCGCTTCCCAATCCACAAATGCCATCCGATTTACTACATGATTCTAAGTTTTACTCCTCAATGTACCCCAAATCTCCCAACTATAACCACTAGTTAATAAGGGAAGGTTATCTCACCATTTAAATAAGTCTACGGGATACTAAAAATAAATTCAGGCCAAAAAGGTCATTCTGTCAACTCGTTAGAAATCTCGTTCGAACGAAAGGCTTCGAACGAACTACCAACTCGTTAGAAGTCATACTGTCATCTCGTTAGAAGTTCGTTCAAACAAGGTCGTTCGAACGACCTGGGCAGGTCTTCTAACGAGATGGCAGTTTCAGCCCAGAAATTCCCAAGTCCGTTTTTCTCAATTCTTCTCTTCTCTAAATCCACCCTAAGTCCATCCAATTTATGTTTTAACTTATATAAACCATTTCTAATCATCCTAAATCATCCCTTAACTTATTTTAGGGATCAAATCTTACAAATCAACAAGGAATTAATATAAATCTCCAAATATTTCCCCAAACCCTATGAACATGAACTCATAATTTTCTTATGCCCAATTACTCATCAAAAATCCGTTTTTAAATCATCATATATAACTCTTCAGATATTAAATCAGTCCATCATCATTCTACATGCAAATCCTAACCCAAATTCAAAGTTTCTCCAACAATTTCATGGATTTTCTTCAAAAAATTTAATATAAGATAATTCCTACACTAAACATGGAAGACATATTCAATGCACTAAAAATATCAAATCACTTTCCTTAGATTGTTCTTCAGAATTGATGTTGGTGAATGAAGGTTGCTTCTCTCCTTTCTCTACAGATTTTCTCCCAAGGTTGAAGATGGTGGTTGGAGGTTTCTTTTTGGAACTCTTCAAACTCTCCTATAACTCTCGTAGCCCTCTAACTCACTTAATGCTGATAATGGGCTTAGTGGGTTCCTAAATAATATATAATTAACTCTTAAAATTCGTAGGTTTTAATTCTCATATTTTTAAAATTACCAAAATACCCTTCTAGGTTGCCGGTATGGCCCAAAAATATCCCGGGACCCAAACTAAACCCCTGGCTAGTGTTTTCTGACTATTTTGACCCTTTCGGACACGTTGGCGCACTCAAAATGACCATTCGGTTGATAAAAATAAAATTCACTTTTAATTTAAATAATTATATTTTTGACGCGACTGACACGCGCGTCCCAACTAAATTTCCCAAATTATCGTATTGCTATCTCGTGACAATTTAAATATTTTCAATATTCATATATTACCATATGTATGCATCATAATCAAATACCAACTCACATCTCGCTAGTATTTATATCCGAATTAATTTCCAATTAATTCTTATTTAATTTAATTAATCGCATAAATAAATATCAATAAAATTATGGGGTATTACATACTTCCCCCCTAATAATAGAATTTCGTCCCAAAATTCGGAATTAAAGAATACCTGGTAAAAACAAGTCTGGATAAGGCTCGCGCATCTCATCCTCGCGCTCCCATGTGGACTCATCGGCATTATGATGCCGCCACTGAACACGTACTAATGGTACTATCTTTGACCTCAGTTTATGCTCGCTTCGGTCCAAAATAGCAATCGACCCCTCCTCGTAGGAACTATCGGGCTAGAGATCGATGTCCTCCAAAGCAATGTGAGTATGGACCAAATCGTCCCTAAGATATTTCCTTGGCGAGGAAATATGGAACACATCTTGAATCCTATGCAAGTGCTCCGGTAACCCTAGTCTATATGCAACTGGCCCAATCCTCTCGATGATAGGAAATGGCCCCACATATCTTGGTGTCAGTTTCCCCTTCTTCCCAAAATGCATGATTCCCTTCATTGGAGATACTCTGAGTAATACCTGGTCCCCCACTTTGAATTCTCTGAAGAACCTCTTGGCATCGGCATAACTCTTCTGCCGGTCCTGAGCTACCCGAATGCGACTCCGTATCATCTCTATCCTTGCCGAAGTATCCTGAATCACTTTCGGCCCAAGGAGTTTGTTGTCCCCCACTTCTAACCAACATGCTGGGGAACGACAAGGTCTACCATACAACGCCTCAAATGGAGCCGTACCAATGGTGAACTGATAGGAGTTATTATAAGCAAACTCCACCAGTGGAAGGTACTGCTCCCATCCACCTTCAAAGTTTATGATGAACATACGCAATATGTCCTCCAACATCTGATTTGTACGCTCGGTTTGCCCATCAATCTGCGGGTGATATGATGTACTCAACCACAACTCCGTGCCCATGGCCTCCTGGAAACTCTCCCAAAATCGTAAAACAAATATCTTGTCTCGATCAGACACGATATTTAGAGGCACATCGTGAAGTCTCACTATTTTTGCAATGAAAATCTGAGCATACTGTCCCGTAGTGTAGTCTGTCCTTACGGGTAGAAAATGAGCAACTTTGGTCAACCGATCCACAATTACCCATATGGAGTTGTGACCCCTTTGTGACATAGGTAACTCCATGATAAAGTCCATGGATATGCTCTCCCACATCCACGTTGGAACCTCTAATGGTTGTAGAAGTCCTGGCGGTCTCTGATGATCCACCTTTACTAGCTGACAAGTGGCGCATTTAGAAAAAAATACGGTAATATCTCTCTTCATCCCGCTCCACCAATACTAACGTCTCATGTCTTGGTACATCTGATCCCCACCAGGGTGTACCGCGAATCGTGAGCCGTGCGACTCTGTCATCACCTCGTGTCGCAAGTCTTCCCCTTCCAGAACGACCAGTCTCCCATTGAAGCGTAATCCCCCGTCTAAGCTAACGGTATAGGACTCGGCTCCCTCTCCTAGTAATCGAACTATCTGCTCCTGACAGAATGAGTCATTTGCCTGGGCCTTTACCACTCTCGTAACAATCCGAGGTGTAATCGTCATCACAGACATGAACGATCGGGCCACTGCATCCTGGTGTCCCAACTCCTTCCACTTATCTTTCCACACCTCGGCCACCTCATTTCTTGGCCTACGGATCAACGCGTCTGCTACCACGTTAGCCTTCCCCAGGTGATATTGGATATCAAACTGATAATCCTTCACAAACTCAAGCCACCGTCTTTGACGCATATTCAACTCCTTCTACGTAAAGAGGTACTGTAGAGACTTGTGATCCGTGAACAACCGAAACTTCTCCCCCAGGAGGTAATGTCTCCAAATCCGAAGGGTAAATACAGCTGCCGCTAACTCCAAGTCATGGGTGGGGTAATTCTTCTCGTGAGGCTTAAGCTTACGGGAAGCATAAGCTATGGCCTGACTCTCCTGTTGTAATACACCTCCAAGTCCTTGTAAGGACGCATCGGTGTAGACTAGATACTCAACTCCCAGTCTCGACAATGATAACATAGGTGATGAGGTCAACTTGTCCTTCAACTCATCGAATGCCAACTGACAGGCATCGCTCCAGATGAATGGCACGCCCTTACGAGTCAGATGTGTCAAAGGACCCTCTATCTTTGAGAAACCCCGAATAAACCTCCTGTAGTATCCTGCTAGGCCCAAGAAACTACGAATTTCAATCGGTGTCGTGGGCTGTCCCCACTCCCTCACCGCGGATACCTTCCCCGGATCAACAGATATCCCCCGGTCTAAAATGATATGCCCCAAAAACTGAACCTCCTTCAGTCAAAACCCACACTTCTCATACTTTGCATAAAGCTCGTTCTGACGTAGCGTCTGCAAAACCTGCCTCAAATGCTCGGCGTGTTCCTCTTCGGTTTGGAAGTAAACCAGAATGTCATCAATGAAGACAATGACGAACTGGTCTAGGAACTCTCTAAACACCCTATTCATCAAGTCCATAAACACGGCTGGAGCGTTGGTCAAGCCAAAAGGCATAACTCAAAACTCGTAGGAACCATATCTCGTTAAGAAAGCAGTCTTCAAGGCGTCCTGTTCCCTGATACACAACTGATGGTATCCCGATCGTAAATCAATCTTTGAGAAGAAGGAAGCTCCTCTCAACTGGTCAAATAAGTCATCGATTATGGGCAACGAATACTTATTATGTATCGTGACTTTATTCAACTCTCGGTAATCTACACATAACCTCAATGATCCATCCCTCTTCTTTACGAACAACACAGGGTCACCCCACGGTGAAGTACTCCTCCGGATAAACCCCTGACCCAACAACTGTTCTATCTAATCTCGTAGCTCTCTCATCTCTGCTGGAGCCACATGGTAAGGTGCGCAGGCAATAGGCCGAGTGCCCGGCGTCAAATCGATCACAAAATCTATCTCTCTACTCAGAGGTAGTCCAGGTATATCCTGAAATACATCAGCGAACTCACTAACATCGGGTATCGAATCGAGTGGTATTACCACTTCCTTAGAGGTCTCCTCCTTTATATAGTACAAATGAGTGGACAATCCTCCCTCAGGGCGAGGCATCGCCACTAAAAACATCTCCTGCCCAAGAATGGCAAAGATAATACTCCTACTAAAACATTCAATCATGGCTCGGTACGCAACTAGCCAATCCATACCAACAATGGCATCATACTCAGTGATCTCTAACACTAACATATCCGCGGGTAAAGTAAACCTCCCGATCTCTATACCCACACCTCTAGAAATAAGCGAAATCACGGAACCTCTACTCAACGGTGACTCTACACAAGTAACCGTGCTCTCGGCGATGTCTACCAACCCAATGGTGCGTGCAAATCTCATGGCAATGAAACAATGTGTGGCTCCCGTATCAAATAAAATACTCCCCATAGTTCCCTGAATAGAGAACATACCCTCAATGGCCGGTGGATCCAGTGGGGCTGCGTCATGCTGGAGCTGATACACTCTCCCATACTGAAGTTGTCCCTGCTGAACTGGGACTGCTGGAATGGGTGGTAGTGCTGCCATCTGTGGTGGTGTTGGGAGGGCGGCGGGAAACATAAGCCTCTGTGTCTCGTGTTGATCACCCTGCTGCTGCTGCGGTGGGCCCCTGCCCCTGTCAGGATAATCCTGACGTTTGTGGCCAGTCTTACCACAAATGAAACACTTCCTCGGGAAGTTTCCCCCTCGCTGTCCCTACTGCCCTCGGCCCTGGTGGCCATTAACATTCCTCCCCTGGCCATGCTGGCCCTGCTGAAACTGCTGCTGCTGACCATTCTGACACTGATGGACGTTCTGACCCTGATGGCCCTGTCTGAAACGTCCCTGACCACTCCTAAAACCTCCAGATCTGAACCTCTTATGATCCCCCTGTTGGGAACCCTGATCACCCTGCTTGTGCTATCCCTGAGCAGATTGTGCCCCGCTGGCACCATTTCCCCCGATCCTGCCCTGATGGCTGGACTCTCCTGATCTCTTTCTCTCAGACATGTGTAAGCGATGATCGTGGCAATGAAGTAGTGTAGCGTTAACCACATCAGAATAAGTGGCCAACGAGAGATTACCGACCAAGTGCTGACCTCCAAGTCAACCCATCCATAAACTTCTAAATCTTCTTCTCCTCAGTCGGAATCTCATCCGGAACAATGTTCAAGAGATTAGTAAATTCAGCCTCATACTCGGCTACGGTCCTCCCCCCCTACTTGAGGTTCATCAATTTCCTCCTCATTTCAGTGTGAACAGCTGACGGAAAATATTTGCGATCGAACCGCACCCAGAACTCCTGAATAGAAAGGGCGTCCCTCTCCTCTGCGGTGGTAATGGACTCCCACCACTGCAATGCAGATCCTACTAGCTTGAAAGTAGCCAGTATCTGCTTCTGAACATCTGTGCACTCGTACATCCTTAAGTGCCTCTGAATGTCCTTCCTCCACTGAATGGATACCACAATATCGGAGCTACCTGCAAACTCTGGAGGGTGTGCTTTCTGAAAAGCATCACGGACGCGTTCCCAAGCAGACGGGAATGCATGAGCCTGAATTGGCGCAACTACGGACGCCTGGGGTAGTACCTGTTGTACAACTTCTAGGGCGGCATTTACCGCTTGGGCTACAATAGCTGCAACCTCGGCGGCATTCATAGTGCCCTGAACTGGTGCAGGCTGTGGCTCTGGCTGTGCATCCCTAGGAACTCGCTGCGCACGTCGTGGAGGCATTTGAAATGAGAGTAAAGTCTTATAAGTTTGCAGATATTATCTCAAAATAGTTGAAGAGAGAAGCATACACAAAGGAATACAACAGTCCTAAAATATAGGGCTCTATATCAAAGAAAGCTCAGCGGAAACATAATAAGTCGTACAGATCCTAAGGACACTAGAACCTGATGCTCTGATACCACCTGTGACACCCCGACTAAGTAAATACCGAGTAGCTACTCCTTTATTAAATTAATACAAAATGCCAAGTTAGCTCAGTTCATAGCATCACTGTCGCAAACGTTTTAACAATTACTAGCCACCTATTATTTAAAAAGTGAGTTGTCCATTTTAATTAAATCCGATTAACATGCAATAAATGAATTATGAAAAGTTAACATAACCAACACAACATAGTCACAATAGAATAACCATCCAATAATAATGAGTCTGGAGGAAAACTCCTCACAATAATCCGAATACCAAAATAAATAAATACAAATTCTTCATCACTAAAATTAATTACAACCCAAAGTCTGAAATAACTGAATAAGTAGGATGTCTCTAAAAGGAATGGGCGAGATGACCAACAAATCATAAAAACTGATAATGGAGTCAAGATCATAAATGGAGGCGTCTACTGTCAAGGTCCTGTAACTTCCACAGCAGCTACAACGCTTCACCTGAATAGAACTCCTATACATGGTGTCCTTGTGGCTGGGCACCTAAAAGGTTTTTACAAAAATAGATTTGAAAGCAAACGGGTCAGAGCCCGATTGTGAAAATAGTTTAAAATTTTGCAAGGGTTTAATATCATTAAACAGTGAATATAAAGTACATGATAGTGGGTGCACTCACATGAGTTCCTCGCCTATCAACTAATTGTGCACTTCTATCGTACCCGTACCCATTCTAGTTGTTCCCATTATCTAACTAGTCCGATACCAAATTTTACATTACTACGATAACCAATTCAATTCCCAACTGCTTTTAATTAACAGAGTCTTATAACTTGCTACACAATTTCCCATGTTAGTACTACTAACTACTAGATATCTTCCATTTTCACTTTACAAACTGTTGCTATTATTTATACTCACATTCATTCATGACAATTCATTTCAATTAACAGTATATTATTCCCATCATAAATATACGATACTAACACCCCGCGACTAAGCTGCGGTGCACACATACTCTGCTATCCAATCCCAGTACATCACGTACATAAGGACCACGTATTCTGAATCTCTCAGGAAATATTTCATTAATCAACAATCACAAACAATGGAAGCGAACATAGTTCACATCACATGGGTCACGCACATACCTACGCTCCCATGATCAGCGAACTTATTAACTTCTCAATAAGTCCTTCTCTGACCTATGTCCTCGAGGTACCAATCAAAATCCCCCCCGTAGGCACACAAAGATTAGATGGCCCTGAACGAACGTCGTCCTCCCATGATAGCAAGTACAGTTGGTATGTTATACACAGGTAACTACGTATACTAAGCATTCACACATCTTAGATATCACAATATTTCATTAGTGGTATACTACTCATTCTTATACCAACATTTAGTGTTATACCACTCACACATCCTCGGTTTATATGTATTTAAGTTATCAACTCTTCTCACGTCGTGATTAGCTACTCGCTTCCCAATCCACAAATGTCATCCGATTTATTACACGATTCTAAGTTTTACTCCTCAATGTACCCCAAATCTCCTAATGATAACCACTAGTTAATAAGGGAAGCTTATCTCGCCATTTAAATAAGTCTACGGGATACTAGAAATAAATTCAGGACAAAAAGGCCATTATGTCAACTCGTTAGAAATCTCGTTCGAACGAGGTCGTTCGAACGAGTGTCGTTCGAACGAAAGGATTCAAATGAACTACCAACTCGTTAGAAGTCATACTGTCATCTCGTTAGAAGTTCGTTCGAACGAGGTCGTTCGAACGACCTGGGCAGGTCTTCTAACGAGATGGCAGTTTCAGCCCAGAAATTCCCAAGTCCGTTTTTCTTAATTCTTCTCTTCTCTAAATCCACCCTAAGTCCATCCAATTTATGTTTTAACGTATATAAACCATTTCTAATCATCCTAAATCATCCCTTAACTTATTTTAGGGGTCAAATCTTATAAATCAACAAGGAATTAATATAAATCTCCAAATATTTCCCCAAACCCTGTGAACATGAACTCATAATTTTCTTATGCCCAATTACTCATCAAAAATCCATTTTTAAATCATCATATATAACTCTTCGGATATTAAATCAGTCCATCATCATTCTATATGCAAATCCTAACCCAAATTCAAAGTTTCTCCAACAATTTCATGGATTTTCTTCAAAAATTTTAATATAAGATAATTCCTACACTAAACATGGAAGACATATTCAATGCACTAAAAATATCAAATCACTTGCCTTATATTATTCTTCTGAATTGATGTTGGTGAATGAAGGTTGCTTCTCTCCTTTCTCTACAGATTTTCTCCCAAGGTTGAAGATGGTGGTTGGAGGTTTTCTTTTGGAACTCTTCAAACTCTCCTATAACTCCCGTAGCCCTCTAACTCACTTAAAGCTGATAATGGGCTTAGTGGGTTCCTAAATAATATATAATTAACTCCTAAAATTCGTAGGTTTTAATTCGCATATTTTTAAAATTACCAAAATACCCCTCTAGGTTACCGGTATGGCCCAAAAATGCCCTGGGACCCAAACTAAACCCCCGGCTAGTGTTTTCTGACTATTTCGACCCTTTCGGACACGTTGGTGCACTCAAAATGACCATTCGGTTGATAAAAATAAAATTCAATTTTTAATTCAAATAATTACATTTCTGACGCGACTGACACGCGCATCCCAACTAAATTTTCCAAATTATCGTATTACTATCTCGTGACAACATAAATATTTTCAATATTCATATATTACCATATGTACGCATCATAATCAAATACCAACTCACATCTCGCTAGTATTTATATCCGGATTAATTTCCAATTAATTCTCATTTAATTTAATTAATCCCATAAATAAATATCAATAAAATTACGGGGTATTACATAAAGGCATTCCAACCCTTGATCTCTAGGTCACTATAAATACATTGTATTCCTTTCACAAAAGGAAATATAGAACGGATTCTATGTTATTCTTCTTATCAAGAGTACTTAGATTTCTGTAATCAACTTTCTTTCACAACCGAACCACTTTAAAAACTCTTTGTCGCCTGTGAGCTTTATTTCATTGCATTTTATATTTTATCCGTGATTAAAAATCTGATCTAGTCTATTTTTTTACATCAACAGATTGGCGTCATCTGTGGAAACGTGTGTCTATTATCGTTATCTATCTTATACGTCTTTGTTCAAGGGAAAATGAACGACCCTCAGAGTAGTACCAGAAACGAAGGCAACACTATTATCCCATCTACTACGCCTACTGTAGTCGACTTGAATGAAATTATTTCTAGTATTGCTAAGGGTCAAGATGTTATGTAGGAAACCATGAGGCAGTTGGCTCAATCATTATAAGCCAGGTATCCATCCCTTTCTAGGTAACATACGGGTCCTTCCCTAAGGAGAAAAATGCCACCTCCGCCTCCTAGGCATGGTCGACATAGCTATTCCAGATCTTCACATGATACATCTTACAGTCTAGGAGTAAGTTCATCGCTCAACTCCACAGAACTCTATGATGGCCATTCTTTTTCTCCTGAAAGACCAAGCATTTTTTAAAGATTGAGTAGAGCTTCGCCTTTTGACCGTTTGGAACCCCGAGCATACAGGAATCCACATAGAGAGTTATCCAACGCCAGTTAACACTTAGACGAACATCGTGAAGCCTCAATCAGATCCAGATCAAGCGCCCGACAATCTATGCATGCCGAGCAAACTTCTCAGGAAGAAATCTAAAAAAAAACTCATGGTCGGGATGGCCGAGATGCTTCATGCAGATCTAATACAGTCAACGCTTTATGGAATAGATCAATCTAGCGATTATAAGATCAGTTGGGAAAAATGGCCAAGATAAATAATCCATTATAGTCAAATTTCGTCAAGGGATCTCCCTTCATTCAGGCAATTATTGATTTCCCAACTCCATCCAAGTTTAAAACTCTAGTGGTTACCCCTAAATATGATGGTAAAAATGACCCAGTTTTACACATTGAGTAGTAACAAGTTATAGACGACATATATTCTCTTCCTGATGAAATGAGATGTAGTGCTTTTTCAAACACAATTACTGGTTCAGTCCAAATATGGTACAATAACTTTCCCGAGGATAAATTGTCAGCTTCAACTAGCTTATCGAGTTGTTCATCAATAATTTTTGTTTTAAGGCCAAGACAGTTAAGAGAGTAGCCCATCTCCCGAGTGTCAGGCAGCGAGCAGGGGAAACCACCAGAGAATACATCATTCGTTTTAATAACGAGAAACTAGAAGTGATTGATTATGAGTAGAAAATAACCATCACCACTTTAATGAGTAGATTACTTCCAGAAAAACTATATTATGCTTTGGCAAAAGATCCTCCCCAAACCACAACTGAGCTCATGGCTAAGGCTAAAAAAATCATGAATGCCAAGGAAACAGTGGCTGCAAAGCAAAGTCCCACCACTAAGCCTGAAAAGAAAGAGCAGAAATAGAAGAAAGATGATCAGCTCAAATAGTATGGAACATATACTTCGTTGATGATCAGTACTCCCCATATCCTGGAGGAAACTAAGCACATTAAATATTTGAGATGGCCCGAGAAGCTGAGGGCACCACCCAACAGGATGGATAAATCTAAATATTATGAGTTCCATTAGGATTATCGCCACACGATAGATAATTGCATTACTTTAAAGAACAGAGTGGAATCCCTCATCCTTCTAGGAAAGATGAAAAAATTTATTGATCAGCGTGAAAGACGAGAAACTGGAGGAAGGCCAAATTCTCCCTTTAAATCTAGATATGACAGGAAGTGAAACCATGAAGATGGTTATGAAGACGATCATGACCTACTAAAGAAGTCCAAGAAACCAGAACTTGAGGTAGCTATGGTAAGTTTTAGCTCTTTTGATTACCATGTCATTATAGGTGGAGATACAGGAGGGGGAGATCAAACTACAGAGAGAAAGGCTTACCTGAATGAAGCGCAAGCCTGCTCCTACATACAATGAATCAATCTGGATGAAGATGATCGGCCCAGGACAGTCAACAAAGACAAATTGGTTATCGGTTTTCCAAAAACGATCTCTTTGGGGTACTGTATCCCTATGATGACTCATTGGTCGTCAAGTTTAGAATTCCAGAAACCATCATCGTCAGGGTTTTGATTGATAATAAAAGATCGGCTGATATCATATTCTACCCCTAATTTTAGAGCTTAGGACTGAAACTGAGCCAACTGGAACCATACCACAGGACATTGATAGGATTTTCGAGAGAAAAAGTCTACCCCCTTGGGACAATCAAGCTAGAAATGTTTTTCGATACTTGGCCATCAAGCCGCACTGAAAAGATACGCTTCTTTGTGATGGATAAAAATGTTCAGTCTGTTTATAATGTGATCTTCGATAGGGTAGGTCTAAAAAAGTTTGAAGTCATACCATCCATTGCCCATCGGTGTTTAAAGTTCCCTACTCACTTTGGGGTTGGTGTTATAAAAGGTGACCAAAAAGTAGCCAGAGAATGCTATTACTCATCAACCGAGCAATAAGATTTGGTTTATTTGAAAAAGAATACCACCACCTACCAGGTAGACACTGTGGAGCCTAACAGTGAATCAGAAGTTGATATACTGGATTCCCGAGATGAAACGGGGCCAGTCAAAGGGCAGATTATAGAATCGATATAAATCATAATTTTGGATGATGCTAGCTAGAGAAAACCACCCAGATCGGCTCCACATTGGATCCACTCCTCAAATAAGAATTTACTACGTTTTTATGAGAGCGAAGAAATGTATTCGATTGGATCCATGAGGATATCCCTGGGATTGGTCCCAACTTACTCCGTCGTGAGCTTAATATTAATAAGGATGCCAAGACGATCAAGAAAAGGTGTAGGGTGTTCAGTCCGGAGAAAAACCAAGCCATATAGGAAGAGGTGGAGAAACTACAAAGGGCCTAATTCATCGAGGATGTCAAATATCCAATATGGTTGGCTAAAGTTGTGATGGTCAAAAAGAAAAATGATAAGTGATGAATGTGTGTAGATTTTACTAATCTTAAAAAATCTTGTCCAAATGACCATTTTCCTTTGCTTGGAATTGATTAGTGGGTGGATGCCACATCAAGACATGAGTCGTTGAGCTTCATGGATGCTTATTCTGGGTATAACCAGATAAAAATGAAACGAGAAGGCAGGGAAAGCACTTCTTTTATTAATAGTCTAGGTAGTTATTACAATAATGTAATGCCGTCTGGGCTAAAAAAAATGCTGGAACAACGTACCAAAGGTTGGTCAATAAGGTGTTTGAGGAGAAAATTGGGAAAAATATGGAGGTTTATTTAGATGATATGTTGACTAAAAGCAAGAAAGCTTTAAATCATATCAAGAACCTAAGTCAGACTTTTGACCAGCTGGAAAAGCATCAGATTAAGTTAAATCCGACCAAGTGTATATTCGGTATAAAAGAGGGAATGCTCCTCGACTTCATAGTAAACCAAAGAGGAACTGAAGCTAACCCTGCCAAAATCAAAGCTCTGATAGAGATGTAGTTGCCGACCTGCAAAAAAGATGTTCAAAATTTTACTGGTAGAGTAGTTACATTAAATTGGGTTATTTCCCGAGCAATAGATATGTGTTTACCATTATTCAAGGTGCTTAGAAAGAACTTTGAGTGGAATGCAGAGTGTGAATAAGAATTTAAAGAATTGAATAAGTATCTGGGATCTCTACCATTTGTCACACCCCGCCTAATTCTGGCGTCGGCCGCCACCAAAACTAAGCCGGGCGTGAACTAAATAAATACCATTTTTAGCATGAGACAGATATGAGACATAAATAAATCAGTCCATAAGATACATAATTGAATTAATCTCAAAAGATCATAAACAACTAAGCGATAAAAGGTCCATCACATGCTAACTCCAAAAGAAATCCATACACCAATAATGATTAAATAAAATCTGAATAATCCCAACAGAAATTCTCTAAACAACTTTGGAGCCGAATGGCCCAATAAAACTCCAATGAAGTCTCATAATACGACTGGAGAAGAAAGTCTAACTAAACTATGCCATAAAGTAAATAACTCCAGCTGCACCTCCAATGATAACTCCGATAAACTTATGCAACTTCTCCAAATTAAATCCTGAAAAAGATTAGTCAACGCATGGGTCAGAGCCAAAGCCCTGAGCAAGAATACACACTACTCTCCTCAAATAGGATCCTTGAATCCAGACAGTAGTATTATACGAAATAAATATCACAATAGAATATTTTAAATTAAACGGGATAATTAAACGCGATAATTATAATCTACTAACTACCCGCAAAAATTCCCATTTATAAAGGCACACCAATATGATTTTAAATTAACCCACCTTCCCATAATGTTAAATTTAATTAATTTAACCAAGAAGATTATTACCAAAACCCGTCCCCTTGTCAAGTCCGCCGTCTGGTCCGTTTTTATCCCGCGACCCTCGCGATATGACAAGGTTCCACACACGCACCCGTCCCCTTGTCAAGTCCGCCGTCTGGCCCGTTTTTATCCTGCGACCCTCGCGATATGACAAGGTTCCACACACGACACGACATAAATCGTCCTCTGACCCGTTTAAACTGTCGGCCCCGACACATTATGTCGCCACAAATTTTAATAGCCGTTTTTATCTCAGGCATTAATTGTTAAGTTCACAATTTATAATCACCCCACCCTTTTAATCGATGTGAGATCCTCAAAGTACCCCTTAGTCCCATACCTAAGGGTCCCCAAGTTATCAATTCGTCCTATCCTATGTATAAGAGGATTTTCTAACATAAATCTTAACTTATTCTCGTACTTAGACTAGCGTAACGACGATAAAGTATAAAAAATCAGCCCACCCCCAAGATGATAAAAACGCGATAATCTACCCTCACTAGTCCCATACCTAGAAGGCGTCAATCATCAAAAGGCATACCCACTAGTCCCATACCTAGAAGGCATCCTAAAATATTGGGAGATCAATAATACCCAACAACCCGTCGTCACAAAGGCAACATCATAATACCAACAAGTCACACAGAACAAGCATAATTAATCAATATATAAAACTGCGCATGATAGTCCAATTCAATTAAATCTTTAATTTAATTATCACAACGTCAACAATACCCAAATAATCTCATTTAATTATTTTAAATTAAATATACCAAGTTTTCATCATATATATATCAAAACCCAAATTTTATTATCTCTACATGTATTACATGAGTTGTACGCACCCAAAAATCATTTATTTTAAAGCTAGGATTTTTCTACAAGCCACCTACACCAATAAAACCCAAAATCACTCATCAATCCTACGTACCCAAGGGTTATGAATATTATTCAGATTTAAAAGATTTAATAAAAACAGCCCCATAATTAGTGTCCACTTTTTCTAATTAAGTTACTAATTATTTTTAAGAAAACATGTAATTAAGTGTTTATGCGACACTTAAAACGCATAATACTAAAGGAAAAGAATAGATTATTCATGCCTGTAAAGATCGTGTTGAAAATCTGATTAGAAATCTGGATTCCTCTCGAAAAATTAGCAAAAGAGTGTTATTGAACGATCTTGATTAAACCCCAATTAAGCCTTCAAAAACTTGTGCCAAAACTTGTGCCAAAAACTGGATTTTGTTGAAGGTTGATGATTATGAGTGAGAGGAAAAATATTTGGAAGTGTTCTCTGGTGAAAAACTGAAGAAAAAGTGATTATGAGAAGTCCCCCCACGGATTAACAAGGTTATATAGTGATTAGGAGTCCTAATCCTACACAACTCTTAAAAAAAAACAGCTAACAGCGCACGTTTTCTGGGAGGGTCGATCGATCTACCCCCCCGTCGATCGATCGATCACCCCGAAAAACTGACAGTTTGCCCAAAAAATGCCATAAGGCAAAAATATTGTAAAATCAATATAAAATCCGTTTTAACTCCGATTTTAATTCCGCTTGAAGTTTTGTTCTTCTAAAATCATAACCAACATATTTTGCCAATAAAAATTTTAAAATTCAAAAATTTATTTTTCTCGAAAATTCCAATTAATTAATTAAAATAATAAATAAAAAAAAACACGGGGTGTTACACCATTATTGTCCCGACCAGTCTTGGGAGAAAAATTATACTTGTATTTAGCTGTTTATGAATCAGCCATTAGTTCGGCATTGGTTTGGTTGGAGAATGGGATCCAGAAACCAGTCTACCACACTAGTAAAGCATTCTAGGGAGCCAAAATCTGTTATCCATGCTTGAAAAAACTATTAGCACTCATTGAAGCCTCCAAGCGTATAAAGCCTTATTTCCAAGAACATACCATAGTTGTGTACACAAATCTACCTCTTCGGCAAACACTCCACAAACCTGAAAAGTCAGAAAGATTAATGTACTGGGCAGTAGGGCTGGGAAAATATGACATCATCTACGAACCAAGGTCATCGTTGAAAGGAAAATCTTTGGAAGATTTCATTGAGAGTTCACCTATCCAAAGGTTATCGACCAACAAAACTTGCCTACATAGCAGACTTCCTCTAAAGAGAGATCAGCTAAAAAGTAAGCCAAAGTCATAGCCAACCTACTGAATCATCCAGCACTCAAGAGATAGCTCAGAAGTATACAGAGGCAAGTAAGAATATATTCCTCCATGGAGTTATGTCTATAAAAAGCTTTAGCAGTGATGTCCCGTTATGATATTTATATGTGGATGGATCTTCATGCGCAACTGAAAGTGGAGCACGTGTCATACTTAATACTCCTGATAATATTGATGTTGAATATGCCCTTAGATTTCAATTCAAGGCATCAAATAATGAAGCTGGGTACGAGCTTTGATATCCAGACTAGAATTAGATGATTCATTAGGCGCCGAGCAAGCAGTGGTGTATAGTGATTCAAATTTGGTTGTTAACCAAGTGCTTCATCTATACAGAGTCAAGAGGGAGAGTTGATGACCAGATACTTGACCAAGGCAATAGAAGTCATTTCTAAATTTCTAGGCGTATAAATGAATAGGATACAAAGGATAGACAATACCCGATCTGATGCACTTGCTCGACTAGCTTCAGCAATAAGAAATGAACTCAGGAGAAGCATTCCAATTGAGATCTTAGCAAGCAAGAGCATAGATGAGGATCCAATAGTCAGTTTCATTACTATAGATTTAGAACCTTCCTAGATAGGTCCGAATAGAACCTACATAAAAGAAAGAACCCTACCGGCTGATCCAAAAGAAGTAAAGAAGCTTCGGTATAAAGCAGTCAGATATGTGTTGGATAAAGGAATCTTATATAAAATGGGATTTACTATTTTCTTACTACGTTGTGTCCATCCATTGGAAGTTGATGATTTGATCAATGAAGTGCATGAAGGTTCTTATGGAGCTCACTCAGTTGGTCGGTCATTGCTCTAGAAAAATACTACTAACCAACTATGAGGGCAGACTATAAGGCCTTTGCAAGAAAGTGTGACAAGTGCCAGAGGTTTTTTGCAATTCATAAAGCACCCAACGCTACTCTAGTACCGATTAGTTCTCCTTGGAGATTCGCTATTTGGGGATTTGGTTTGCCCACTGCCGACCACCAAAGGCGGGTTCAAGTACCTGGTAGTTGTTGTTGACAATTTTACAAAATGGGTGGAAGCACAGTCATTGATAGACACATCTTATGAGAAGGTGTACCAATTTATTTGGAAGAACATCATACGTAGGTATGGCATGCCTTATGCCTTTATTACAGACTATGGAACCCAGTTCGATAATGACGAATTCAAAGCATATTGTATTCAATCTAAGATCCAAAAACTCCATTTTTCACTAGGTAATCCATAAAGCAATGGTCAGATGGAAGTAACAAATAGAACCTTGCTTAATGGACTAAAGAATAGACTTGATGATGCTAAGGAAAACTGGATTAATGAACTGCACTCTGTTCTTTGGGCTTATAGAACCATGCCAAGGACAGCAGCTAAAGAAACACCTTATATGCTTGCATTTGGGACAAAATCGATGGTACCAGCTAAGATAGGCTTACTAACTCATAAAGTGATGAACTTTGATTCTCCAAAGAGTGACTTGATGAGAAGATTAGACTTAGACATGTTGGAAGAAGTCCTAGAAGATGCCACCCTCAAGAATTTTGCCTACCAATAAAGAACTACTCTCTTTTAGAACAAAAGGGTTAAGCTGACTAACTTAAAAGAAGGCGACTATGTACTTAAGAAAGTCATCTAGAAGGGCAACAAGCTTGAGGCCAATTGGCATGGCCCACATCGTATTTCAACAGTAATCCGCCCAAGGACTTTTATATTTGAGACACTTGATGGGGAGGAATTCAAGAACCCTTTGAACGACGAACACCTCTGTAAATATTATCAGTAAATAAAGACAGGGGGTATTGTATTTCTTTTTACTTTATGTTCAACACAACTATTTTTCAAGTTCAATAAAAATCTTAATTTTAGTTCCCTCAATTTTTTTAATTTTATTTTTGGAGTACGGCGATATACATCCCCCAGAAAAAACAAACAAATAATGTCTCTTGGTCTTCAGCTCTTTCCAATCAAACAGCACATACTTAATCAGGTTGAACTTATTTGTCAATCAACAGCACATACTTAATCAGGTTGAACTTATTAAATTTATATGCACCAATAGCTTAATGCACAGTCGTGTCTCGCCCAAGTTATTACTTCATGTATGACTTCGTATGTACAAATCACGAACAAGAAGTTATTACATCATGTATGAATTCCTATTAATAAGTCCTGAACAAGAAGAATTACCCGATTAAGTTAAATAGAGGAATACACTCCTAACAAACTTGGTCGCCACTAATAATTTACTTCATGTGTGACTTCGTCTTTGACAAGTTAAGAACAAGAAGTCTGTAAAACTTCGTATACAACTCAAATAGTTAGAAATAAGTTTTACCCTACTAAGTTAAATGCAGGAAGACATGTATACATTTATAACCATTGGAATACACACCTATATTCCTCATACACTTGGTATCCACTAATAAGTGATGTTAAACTTAGAACAATAAAACTATATATAATTTCATTCAAGTGCAATGGTAGAATCTAAGGACCTACAATAATAATTCATTATTAAACAATAACTTAGTTGATTGATTGATTAAATAATCATAAGTTGACAACACAAAAGCATGAATTTTTATTCAAATTCTAACTATATTACATTCAAGATCAAATAAATACAAAATACAAAAGACTTATTCAGCTGAACATTTTACTTAAGCTTTGGAAGTTCGTGGTGCTCTGTCTTTTTGCAATCTCTCCATCTCAGCAGGAGGATCATCCAGGGTATAAGGGAAATTGATGAAATTAAAATCCCTTAGCATTCATCTATTACTGCTGCTCGGCACATCGATCAGATGAGGAGGACGAATTATTTCATGGACATCATGAAGACCATAATCTCCCAGGTATTTGGTGATTAAGCACTGAGGAATAGCATAAGGAGGAATTAATGATATGTCCAATTTAAATGAGGTCTTGTTACAATCTAGCAAACCAGTTTTATCCCAGTACCATAGCTCACTATTTTAGTAATATTTTAGCAAGGCCAACAAGTTGATCCATCCCTATCTGTAACCTTCACCGTGACTTTGGGAAAGGTGATCATCAACATGGATTAGGGCCTCATTATAGCCTTCCATTCAGAACTCCTTGGGTTGCTTATGAAATTGAAAGATTAGCCTTTCAACCTGATGTTGAAGTTTCTTTAAGACATCACTCTTCACTTTCAACTGGATGGATTGATCTGCAATGGCTTTATCCTTAGCGTCCAGCTGGATAGACAAATCTTTAATGTCATGACTCTTCGCTTTTAACTGGGTAGCTTGGTCGGCTAGTGTTTTTCTAGTTCTTACCTCTTCTACAGTTGGTCAAACGCCTCATTGTTGCCTAAAAGTTTGCCCAAGTTTTGTTTTCCAAGAGTGCTTCAAGTTCTACTAATCTGGCATTTTTAGCTTCTAAGAAAGAATCACCCTCATCAGCACCACTGGCAGATGACTTCTTTAAGATGTTCTCTCTGAGCCGATTATTTTCCTTTTCAAGAAGTTTGGCTACCTCCCAAGCTTCATCCACTTCTCGATTCAACAGGAACTCTTTCCATCAATACATGGAGGAATAATCTTCAAGCTTTTTCTCAAATCCCCATCCTTTACTTAATGCTGTATACTTAGCTTCATAGTTATCATGGAGTGAAGCCATAAAAAAATTGTGGTTATCTTGTAGATTTTCAATTATCTCATTATAAGCACCATTATTTGCCACTGCCTTGTCCAGCAAGAAATGAATATGGATGTAAAACTCCTTAACTTGGTCGGACACATTTGGACCAAGCAAGAAGATTAAGTCTTCTTCGGATAAAGGAATATAGCTAGCTTCCAGATGATTTCTACTCCGCCTGAGCAGGTCAAATTCAGCAGAAACTATGGCCCTTTTCCTAGCATCAAACTGAAAATTATAAAAGTAAGAACACAAGAGTGATTATAAATGTAAGAACACAAGTGTGATTACTGAGCAAACATAATACAAGGTACGTTACTTCATGAAGATAACTCAACCAAGTAAGAAGGCAGAAGTATGATAAATGCAAGGCATTCAACCAAAAGGAAATATTTTCATTAATAAACCAGGAGGTATTACATAATAATGATCCTATTATAAGGCAGAAGAGCAAAAAGAAATACAAAGGAGTTAAACCTTCTCCTTATCCTGAATATTACCCTTATAAGGCATCTCGTCACAAGGGATGGCTTCATCAATGGGCTTTAAGGCAGACCCAGTAAGCTAAATGGAGGATTCTCCAGACCCTTCCTCATCATCAAAATCTTCCTCCAAGTTTGAAGGAGAGCCTGGATCATGCCTCTAAAATAGTTAATAATCTTCAGCAGTACTGACCTCCATGAGGGCTTCCCACCATACGACCTTGAATAATTTCTTCCTGATGAACTCAATTTGTGTGGAGGCGTCCAGAAATGCCTTTTCCCAACCCTTATTAAAGGAGTCTTCATTTATTTTATTATTCTCTGCATCCAGGTCAGTAGTCAAACCAACTATTTTCTCCTTGGCAGATTTGAGAAGGGCTTAATTTTCCAACAACTTCTCCTCGGCCATCTTGGCCCTATTTTCACTAGTTGTCAAAGTGGTCTTAGTATTAGTGTCTCTATCCTTGGCCTTCTGAACTTCCTCCTCCCAAGATTTTTGTTTAGACTCCAACACTTGACTTGAAGTCTCCAAATATTGCCTTAAACCTTCAAAGGCTTCCTCTACATCTCCTCTTAAATAACTTACTTAATCGTCCTTCTCCATCAACTGATTGAAGTTCACTAAAAACTGTGTTGATGTAAAAAACTAGACTTGATCTAATTAATTAATCATAGATAAATATGAATAAATAAATAAGACAAAGGATTTTTAAAGTGGTTCAGCCTTAATGAAAATGTCCTACATCTACTGTCTTGTATTGCTGGGTTTTTTGCCTTAATCTCAATTATGATCGCACGTGATCGATTACCCCATTATGGAGGGGTTTACAATGTATTTATGGCCCTTGAACTGTCAATATGAATAGACAGTATTTCGTTATTTAATAGACATATACATTTGTAAATAATAATAATGTTCATTGAATCTGTTTTTATCGCATGATCTTCTTGGATAGATGCTCTGTATGTTGAGTAGCTCAGTACGCTGAGTAGCTCGGCACTATGAGTTATTCGGTGAATATATTTTATGACATTCGGGATAACACGTGTCTTCATATAATTGATCCACGTCTGCTGACTAATTTTTGTATCAACAGAAGCCCCCAATGTTTCACAGTTGAGGTTAGATATGAAAGTGTGGAACATTATGCCCAGAGGTTTCTCGGAGACGTTTACCTAGTCTTATTAGTTTACAGATCTCCAAAACTAGTGTCATTTAATGATTTTGAGCGCAAAATGACAAAACTCATAAATATTTTGAATCTTCAATAGACACTTGGGCATTCGCGTCTTTTTCATCATTTAGCCACCGAAAATGCAATCGTCCTCTCTAGTGATCATTATTTTTCTCGCTTCCCTAAGCAATGCATTTAAAAGAGATAGAATCAAATCATCCTATACCTTTTGCCTTTTAGACTTCCTAGCTTTTTGTTTTCTCACTTTTTCTTCTTACGCTCGTTCGTTCTGTCATCCGCATTAGCAGATTTCTCATTTTTTTGTAAGAACTTCTTCTTTCTTCTTTCTTCTTTCTTTGCTTTAGCCACCATGGTTTATCTTATCGAATCGCTGGATAAGTTCCGAGCCAATTTTTCGATTCCTTCTTGGTTTATTCTGGAAGAACCTCCTTGCCCTTTTGATTTATTTTCTTTAGCTGAAGGACGCTGGTTTCCCTCCATTTTTGTAGAGAAATGTGGCTTTTCTTTCCTGCCTAATCCCTTATGTTTGGAATTTTGCCAATATTTTGATGTTATTCTTGCAAGAGTAGTTCCAAATACATGGAGGGTAGTTAATGGTATACATAGGTTGGATCAAATTCATGGAACTCATTTAGGGATTCCTAAAATTATGTACTGTTATAAATGGGTTATTAGCGATACCACCTTTTATTTAAAAACTAGGTATTCTCATAGAGCTTTAGTGGTCAATCTCTGTGATGCTAATAGGGACTATTTTGATCATGGTCTTGTGATGAAAAATTGGCAACACCCCCCCGTTAAAAGGGAAAGATGTGTACCAAGGTCCCAGATGTCCCCTTTATGGCAATGGGATAGGTTATTTTTAGTTTTTAAATTTAGCTCTGTTTTTGTTTGATAAAACGTGTCACTGACACTTATTTTTTGCTTATTGCAGTTGACAGTAAAATGAAATCTCCAAAAGAAAGTGATATTAATATAAAGGATTTGAAACTCATCTGGGGTTTGCATCAATCAGTTACTGAGGAGCACGCGAGAGCTGCCTCTTACTTGCCGAGATACAAGAACACCACTTCTTCTTTCATTGCTTGTCCTCTTATTCCTCCTTTGGTGATTGACCTTGACCCAACACCTGCATCCTCAGCAACTGTTGAAGAATCTTCTTCTGACTTGGGTACTTCTATTGTTGACCAGATAACGAAGAAAAGGAAAGTGCCTGACCTCTTTACCAAATTTGCTCTCGGTACTGAAGGGGCGAAAAAGAGAAAAAATGAAGATCCAACTAAGAAAAAGGATGTTGTTCCTCCTGCCAAAGATACTAGTAATAAGCCCCCTATTTCCCCTAAAGAGGCAGCACCTTTGATTGAAGTTATTGTCTCAAAAGAGGCATCACCTTTGATTAAAGTTGTTGTTATTCAAGAAAAGACAGCACCTATGATTGAAGGTGCTCCTTTGACGATGTTAAGGAGGGGTCTTACTGAAAGTCCAGTGGATGTTGTTGCCCAACCTACTGGAGTTAGGATTGCTTCTTTGAGTTCTAGTTCTCCAGACATCCTTACCCCTGGCTTGGCCAAGAAATTGATCAAGTCGGGGACTCTCCATGATTGTCGAGCTGCTGACACTTCAACTCCTCGAGATAAGGTTATCGATTTGGCAGCCCAACACCTTTCATCAGTAAGTAATCATTATACTTATCTTTCTAATTCTTCATTACCATGTTCGTACTCTGATTCGTGCCTTTCTTCTTCTTACAGTTTTTGGTGTACTTCGATAATATTGTGGAGAAGGATGAAGCCATCAAAGCTTTAACCTCATCCAGTGGAGTAGAGGAAGCCCTTGCTGGGTTGTTAAAATCCTTAGGGGAGTTCCAGCAGAAGTATGAAGAGGATAAAGCTGCCTAGGAGAATAAATTCCAATCTGCTAAGATGGCTCGTCAACAAGCTGATACAACTCGAGATCAGGTTGTAAATGCCTCCAAGGAGTTGGAGGGAAAATTGAAGGTTACTCTTTCCAGCAAAGTGGAAGCTGATTGAAAGCTTGAAAAGGATGAACGACGTAAGAAAGAGCTTGAGGAGAAGATTAAGTCTGTTGAAGAGCTTCTTAGGGAAAAAACTTCCTCGGAGAGAGCGAATAGGAAAGCTGCTGTGAAGAAGTCCTTTAGCTCTGGCTGGGACAAAGGATGGAATAAAGCTTTGGATGCTGTCTCTCCCCAGATGGATTATTCAAGTTTGAAATACTTCAGATATGGATGGGTTGCAGCTTTGAAGGAGTTGAATGTTGCTGATGATTCTGAACTGTTTTAAAAACACGTTCATGGCCTTCCTCCTACTATTAGAGAAGAAGAAGAAGATGAAGCTGCATCTAATGAATCTTCTATGGTGATAGTAGAACAAACACCTGATGTTACCATTCCTCAATCCTTTGATCACGTTTAACAGGCAACAACTTCTGCCGAGCAATGCCAATTGCCTTCCGAGCAACCAACTCCTTCATCCAAATCGGCTAAAGATGTTGTAGGAAATAAGGATAAGGTGTAGAGTTATTCGGCTCTTTATTATGTTATTTTTTATTTTTCCCTTTTTGTTGTAACTTTGGTTATACTTTTTCCTCCCGTGATCAATAAAATGGACTTTGTTATCTTATTCTGAGTTTTCTCCTTTACTTGCTCGATCTGTATCGTTGTTGATCCATTTTTACTTTTCTTTGCTAGTCTATTGCCAGGATGTAACTCTTGTCAGCTCATGATACATAGTTGATGAATAAATGTAATGATTACTTCAAAGTTGTTCGTGAAGATTTTACTGAAGTATAAATAGTTGATATTCTCGGGCCTGATGCTTCAAAATGAGAAATTAATGCTTATCAATATTTAAAATGTCTACTTGATCGAGATGTGGTGAATAATGTGGCTTATTATGAAATATTAGAAGATCACCAAGGAGTAATCGAAGAACTTCAACTTCAGCACAAGGAAACCATTACTCTTATGCATGAAGGTTATGAGAAAAAGTACCAACAGTTGAGTGCTAATCGGGACTATGACAAATTTCTCTTAGCCCATAAGAAGAGAGAAAGTATTCTAAAACTTGAGGCTGGGGAGCATAGGAACATTGCCAAGGTGCTGGAGGAGGAGAATATTACTCTGAGAGAAGAACTAAGGTAACTAAATTCTGCCTCTTCTTCTGGAGCTCTGGTCCCGGTCAGTGATGAGGGTTTTTCATTCTTGGAAGCTGAAAATGCTACTTTGAGAGAAGAGTTGGAGGCTTTAAAATAAGCCAGACCTATATCTTCCTTGTGGGGTTAATTAAGAGTTGGTCGGGGCAGCATTGAAGAGACTAGGACTCAACAAGCCTTAGCAAATCAGGCTGTTCAGATGAAAGCAAAAAATCAGGCCCTGGTTGAGATGTCCCAAAAAATTCAAAGTCTTACCGAGCAACTTTCCAAGCAGAGTTCTGCATTGGAAAGTAAAAAAAACTTGGTGAAGAAACTTCATCAGCAAGTTGAGAGATTGACTTATCAATTTAACAAGAAGCCTAGAGTGTTTTGGATGGGGGGATACAATGAAGCGTTGTGCTATCTCGATGCCAGGTTGAAGAAGCCAAACAATGAGGGGTAAAAGTATGGATGGATAAATGCTATAGCTGTGATGCACGTTGAAAAAGGGAACTCATTGTGGGATTAGTGTGATCCTGGACTGCTTGATCTGTCGATTCCTCCTTTCAAATTAGACGTTAGCTGGATTCCAGTCAGTTCCATTCCTTAGTGTTTGATCTCCAAATACCTTGGTGATTATCAGCTTCATGAAGATTTTAAGATATCCCGTCCTCCATATTTACTTGACCGACTAAGTTCGAGCAATACCAGGATATTGCAGGATTTAAATTATATCAATTCTCCTTTTCTTTAGATGATCCTCCCGCTGGAATGGATCGTGTACCTAAATCGGAAGGAAAAAAGCTAATAGAATAGGAAATTTGTATTCAATGAATAAAAGTTCATCTTTTTGTAATGTTCTTTCCTTGGAAATAAATTATAAGATGTTTTGTTTATCATGATGTATATATATATCTATAAAGGGATAATTTGTCCTATTTTGTTTTCATTGCCTAGACAATGGAACTTTTCCCCATTTGTTTCCTAGTTGTAGTGACTTGTCACCCATAAGTGCCTAAGTAATGGAATTATTTTCATCCCACAGTCCTGCTTAGTTGTAGCAATATTATCTAGATTACATTAGTGCCTAGGCAGTGGATTCCCCTTGAGGTCACCCATCTTCTTGCCTAGTTTTGGATGCCCCTTGAGGTCACCCATAATCAAATAGGCCTTGCCTTGTATGATTGTTATGCCAACATTATTGGTTAAGTTTATTGATGTCGACCAACCTTAGTTGGTGGTTGCTGATATCCGACCAATCGTAGTTGGTGGTTGCTGATGTGCCGACCAATGGTGGTTGGTGGTTGTTGATATCCGACCAACATTAGTTGGTGGTTCTTTATGCCTTCTTGCAAAATTCAAGTTTAGTGTGTAGCACAAGTACTCCAAAAAAAATTGAACTAAAAAGAATATGGGGAAAATATCATTTTTATTCATATTGAAAGAACGAAATACATGTGAATCTACATTACTGATAGTATTGGCGCAGATGCTCCTCATTCCACGCATTTTTTTATTCTTCCCCCTCTAAAGTTTCTATTTTATAGGTACCAGGTCGAACAATTGCTATTACACGATAAGGCCCATGCCAGTTGACCTCCAACTTATTATGCTTCTGAATGACTTTCTTGAGTACATAATCTCCTTCCTTGAGATCATATATCTTGACCCGTTTATTGTAGAACATGGCAGTCCATTGCTGATAAGAGGTATTTTGGATTGCCGCATCTTCCCGAACTTCCCCGAGCATGTCTAAATCTAAGTGTCTCATCAAATCGCTTACTAGAGTGTTGAAATTAAGCATCCTGTCAGTAGGTAGACCCAGTTCAGCGGGTATAACTGCTTCACTTCTAAAGGCTAACATGTAAGGAGATTCCCCAGTTGCTATTCGAGGCGTTGTTCGATAATCCCATAATAAAGAATGCAACTCATTAATCCAATTTCCTTTCGCATCATCCAACCGTTTCTTCAAACCATTCAACAGAGTTCTGTTGGTTACCTCTGTTTGCCCGTTGCTCTGGGGATGGCCTGGTGAAGAATGAATCTTTTGAACATTGGACTGTTGAAAGTACACATCAAACTCCTCATTATCAAATTGGGTACCATGATCAGTAATGAAAGCATGTGGCAGACCATATCTGCAAATAATATTCTTCCAGATGAACTGATAGACCCTTTCATATGCCATGTCAATGAGAGGTTCATCTTCGACCCATTTTATGAAATAATCAATAGCAACTACCAAGTATTTGAATCGGCCTTTGGTAGTTGGCAGAGGCCCAACCAAGTCTATTCCCCACATAGCAAATGGACAAGGTGAGGTAATCGGTGATAATAATGTCTGGGGAGTTCTTCGTATGGTAGAGAATCGTCAACACTTATCTCATTTCATGGCATAAGCTATGCAATCAGCTCGCATCGTTGGCCTTTGATATCCCTGTGTTGTTATCCTCTGCAAAAGAGTTTGCCCTACTACATGAGCTCCACAAGAGCCTTTGTGAATTTCTTTTATCAGATTTTTCACTTTTGATGGATGAACACATCTCTGTAGACCTGCTATCATACCTCTTCTGTACAGAACTCCATTGTTTAAGACATACCTAGTAGCTTTAAACTTGAGCCCCCTAGCTGCAAGCTGATCGGTGGGTAAAATGCCATCTTCGATATACGGCCTGATGGGATCCATCTAGGAAGGTCCGATATCCGAAGTCATAAACTTTACCATCAAATCGTGATCAATGCTTCGGTATGCAAGTATCTCAATAGGGATCGTTCTTCGTAGCTCGGTGCGAGTGGTTGAGGCTAATCGAGCTAGTGCATCAGCCCTAGCATTCTCTAGTCTTGGTATTCTGATCACTTGGACCGCTGTAAAATTGGATACAATCTCCATAGATTTGGTGTGATATTTAAACATGAATTCTCCCTTTATCGCGTACAGCTCGAGAATCTGATTTACGACTAGTTGTGAATCACTAAATACCGTAACTTGCTCTGCATTCAGTGTTTTGGCTAAATTGAGGCCCACAATAATAGCTTTGTACTCAGCTTCATTATTGGAAGCTTTGAATTAGAAACGCATAGCATACTCTATATCCAATCCATTTGTACTATTAAGAATTATTCTAGCTCCGCTGCCTATGGCACACGAAGAACCATCAACATACAAATTCCATATGGGGATACAGTTATCAAACCCTTGATCTGATAAAGTCCCGTAATAGAAGATTTGGTGCTTCCTTTTATCATCCCTCAATGATGGGCTTTTATCAGAGGATTCTTATTACTCGGTCACCATTCCTTTCGGTAAGTCTGCTGATGGGAGTTGATAGGGGATGGTTTTTGATGATCCTTTAACATCTACGGGTTGTTCTGCGTTAAACCCCCGTTGGTCGGAGGTATTTGGGTAAGTAAATTCAGCAATGAAATCTTCAACCGCCTGCCCTTTGAGAGAAGACCTTAGCTCATATACAATGTCATATTCACCTAACTCCACCGCCCAATCCATCAATCTTCCAGATTTTTCTAGCTTGTGTAAAGCCTGTCTGAGTGGCATATCGGTGTATACCACTATGGTATGGGCTTGGAAGTATACTTTTATTCTCCTGTTCACCTCGATCAATGCTAATGCCACCTTTTCTAATTTTGGGTACCTAATATCTTCTCCTCAGAATGTCTTGCTTGTATAATACACCGGCTTCTGCACTCCGTCCTCTACTCTTATCAATGCTTAACTGAATACACTTTTTGAGATAGCCAGGTACAAGTATAATTTCTCTCCCACTACCGGCCTGGACAGCAAAGGATGTGTCCCCAAATTTCTCTTCAACTCTTGGAACGCCTTCTCACACTTATCATTCCACTCAAAAGTTTCTTTGAGTGTCTTGAAGAATGGAAGACATCTGTCAGTTACTCGTGAGACGAACTTGTTGAGAGTTGTAACACGCCCCATGAGGCTTTGTACTTCCTTCTTCATAGTTGGAGATTGTAATTCTAGAAAGGCTTTGATCTTGTCAAGATTTGCCTCGATGCCGCGTTGATTCACAATATACCCTTGGAACAAGCCTTCTTATACGCTAAAGACGCACTTGGTCGGGTTCAGCTTCATCTGATATTTCTCCAGCTGGTCAAATATTTGGCCTAGATCAGCGATGTGGTCAGCAACTTTCTTGCTCTTGGTCAGCATGTCATCGACGCAAACCTCTATATTCCTGCCAATTTGCTCAACGAACACCTTGTTTATTAGCCGCTGGTATGTAGCACCAGCATTTTTAAGACCAAATGGCATAACATTGTAACAGTATGTTCCCCATGGGTGATAAAAGAGGTACTTTTCTTGTCCTCTGGTTTCATATTAATTTGATTATAATAGGAATAAGCATTCATGAAGCTCAGCAATTCATGTCCTGAAGTAGCATCTACCAGCTGATCTATTCAGGGTAGAGGGAAGTGATATTTTGGGCAGGCTTTGTTCAGATTCTATGAAATCCACGCACATTCTCCATTTATTGTTCTTCTTTTTTACCATCACCACATTGGCTAACCAATCAGGGTATTTGACATCCTCAATAAAAGAGGCCTTTTGCAGTTTCTCTACTTCCTCTTGAATAGCTTGGTTCTTCTCTGGGCTAACGAACCTTCTTCGTTGCTTCACCGATTTGATCTCCTTATTAACATTGAGTTTGTGGCACAAGAAGGCTAGGTCTATCCCCTACATATCTTCATGGCTCCATGCGAAAGCTTTCTTTCTATGCCTCAAAAATGCCACCAACTCTTTCTTTATTATTAGATCAAGTGAAGAGCCAATTTTAGTCATTATTTATGGTCGTTCATCGTCCAGAATAATGTTCTCTGTCGCTTCCATGACCTGTCCCTTCACGAGCTCTGATTCATATCTGGGGTCCAGTGTCTCAATCTCTGAATCTTCAGACTTATCCACTTGGTAAGTGGTGGTCTTCTTCCTGGTATCCTCCAACTCTTCTTGTTTGGTAGATGAATAGTATCATTCTTGAGCTACTTTTTGATCGCCTTTCATAAGTCCCACACCAAAGTTGGTCGAGAACTTCAAGCATTGATGTACCGTAGATGGCACGAACCTTTTCATACCTACTCTTCCCATGATTATATTATAGGCTGATTGGACATTTTTATCCATTACAAAAAAGTGTACTTTTTCTATTCTGTAAGAAGGCCAGGTACTAATAAGCATGTCCAACTTGATCGTCCCAAGTGGAAAGATTTTTTCGCCAGAGAAACCGATAAGGGGCCTGTGGTACGGCTCCAACTGGGCGAGTTTCAGGTTAAAACTGTCAAAGCAAGGGTAGAACATGATGTCTGTCGAGCTACCATTATCTACCAATACTCTTGAGATGATTACATCCTTCATCCTCATCTTGATCACCAAAGGATCATCGTGAGGATACAAGACACCTTCCATATCACTTTTGGAAAAATTGATGACTAGTTTATCCTTACTGACCTTCCTCGGAAGATCTTCCTCTACCAAATTTATCAGCTGTATGTAGGAGCAAGCTTGGCCTCATTGAGGTAAGCTTTCCTTTCAGCGGTATGATCCCCACCTCCTGGATCTCCACCTGTTATCATATTACAGTCAAATTAACCAAAACAGATTGAAAATACCTCACGTTCAGGCTGTCTAGGCTTTTTGGGGAGATCGGGGTCATCTTCATGGTCCCTTTTCTTATCTTCTCTTGATCGACGAGGAGATTTAAACCTTTGTCGTGCTCTATTGTTGGTCTTCTTTTCATTATGGCGATCAACAAACTTGTTCAATTTCCCTCGTCTAACGAGTGCCTCGATCTCATTCTGGAGAGCTATGCACCGCTTAGTCGTGTGACCATGGTCTTTGTGGAACTCACAATACTTGGACTTATCTCTCCTTTCGAGGGATGTCCTCAATTTCTCCGGCCAATTCAGTTCTTCGTTGTTTTTTATCTCGTCTAGAACATGGTTTATGCCTATCTTAAAGGGGGTATAATTTGCATACTTCCTCAAGTGCTCAATAGTTTCCTTACCTTTCGATTATTTGCTGCCTCCATTATGCTTATGATCCTTCCTCGCTGACCTGCCTTCATCTTTAGTTTTCACTTTTGCCTCAACATTCTTCTTCGCAGCCATAGCTTCTTCGACATTCATAATCTTGGCTGCTTTTGCCATTAACTTTGCCATGGATTTGGGGGGATCTTTTGCCAAAGTTTAATACAGCTTATTTGGTAAAAGACCACTTATCAGAGTTGTAATGGTTGTCTTCTCTTTGTAGTCGATTACCTCCAGTTTCTCGTTGTTAAAACGAGTGATGTAGTCCCTGGTTCTTTCTCTTACTTTTTGCCATACGCTCAACAGATGGGCTACCCTCTTGACTGGTTTTATACCAAAGAAGAAATTCCCTATGAAGAGCTCAGCCAACTGGTGGAAAGTTACGATTTTCCACCGAGGAAGGTTATTATGCCATATTTGAGTAGAACTAGTGATGGTTCTTGAGAACGCCCTGCACCTCATCTCATCTGGGACCGCATAAATATCTGCAGCAGCTTGGTACTGTTATATGTGGAGAATAGGATCAGTATTCCCATCGCACTTCGATGTAACTACAGGAGCCTTAAACTTTGAGGGTGTAGGAAAGTCCACAATTGCTTGTATAAATGGAGATCCTTTAATAAAGGTTCTTTGGAGAGGGTTTCTGTCCTTAGCCATTTCCCCTAACTATCTTCCAACCTCTGAATGGAGCCCTTACATGCATCATTTGTAGCCTCTGATCTATTTGCCCGAGCAACAGATCGCACTGAATTCTCCTCTTGGGATCTTTCTTTATGAGCTGCAGGGCGTGATTGGGTAGAACCTTCCCTTATATCATTTGTTCATTGAGAATTTCTTGATGCAATCCGATAAGGATTTCTATTCCTCCTAGGGCCCAAACGGTCAAAGGGGGAGACTCTACTTAACCTCTCTAGAGAGCTTGTTTGTTCTGGAGTTAGAGTAACGTTTTCTTAAGAGTCCATAACTCTTATGGGAGATGTCCGGCCAGGATGATAGGAGGGATCACTGGACTTCTCAGTATGATGGAATTTGGTATGTCTGGACCCGAAAGCATGAGGGAATAGAGTACGTCTAGATCGTGAATATGGAAAGTGCATGTTTCTCTGAACGCTTTGCTGGCCTGACTGGGCAGGCATTGCATTTTGAACAGTTTGAATGAGTTATCGCATGGTCTTTTGTATAGCTATTTGTTCTTTGGCTAAGTTTTCCACTATTCCGGTGAGATCATGGACAGTTGGAGGAGCGGATTGGTTGGGAGGAACTCCGTCATTGTTACTATTTCTAGATTTTGGGATCTCAGCCATGTATGATGAATTTTTTAGTGAAAAATGCTACGTATAGTCGGTCCCACAGATAGCGCCATTCTGTTGATGTAAAAAACTAGACTTGATCTAATTAATTAATCACAAATAAATATGAATAAAGAAATAAGACAAAGGATTTTTAAAGTGGTTCAGCCTTAATGAAAATGGCCTACGTCCACTGTCTTGTATTATTGGGTGTTTTGCCTTAATCTCAATTATGATCGCACGTGATCGATTACCCCGTTATGGAGGGGGTTACAATGTATTTATATACCTTGGGCTGTCAATATGAATAGACAGTATACCATTATTTAATAGACATATACATCTGTACATACTAAGAATGTTCATTGAATCTATTTTTGTCACTTGAACTTCTTGGCTAGATGCTCTATATGTTGAGTAGCTTGGTACACTGAGTAGCTCGGCACTATGAGTTGTTCGGTGAATATATTTTATGCCACACAGGATGACATGTGCCTTTATCTAATTGATCCACGTCTGCTGACTAATTTTTGTATCAACAAACTGCATAAAAGAAAAGTATCAGATTACAATAAGAGGAACAAGACAATAAGGACAAGTAACAAAGGGGAAAGAGTTACCAAAGCTAAAATTTAGTAAGAATTTTTTGCCAACTTTAGTCGTCGCAGGGAAGCAACAGTTTCTCTATCAGCACAGCGAGTACCAGTCTTTATCAATTTCCTAGCCAAGCCAGGATTAATAACAACAGAGGATGACCCTGCAATAGCCATGTGCTTTTGAATTTTCTCGACCAACTCCTGGTTGAGAGAAGTCTTCTCAACTTGCTTCTTAGAAAGACCTTTTCTTAACCTCTTGAATTGAGGTGCAAAAGTATCAATCTCCTCGGTAATAATGACCCAAGGAACTATTTCAGAAGCTTTTGATGTTTTCTCTATCACAATAGACCTATTGGCATCAACCGCCTTGCCAGTTTTCTCTGTAGCTCTCTTGGCAGTGAGATACAAAGCTCCAGTCATCAAGTCAGGATTTTTCCTTTTTCCCATGATAGCAAGTGGGGAGGGGGGCACAGTAGAAATGTCCAACAACTCAAAAGAAGAGTAAGTACCAAAATCCTTTTCAATCCCTATAAATTCCTCAGTTAAAGAACTTGGAACTGGTTCCTTTTTTAGATTAATGTGAGCTAAAGTTAGAGTAGTGGTAGGCCTATCAACAAAGGAGGTAATCGATCTCCTATATTGCAATATGTAGGAGGTTGATCTGGGGTGTTCCTCACCAATCCTCTAACTAATGCTCCACAGGAATTGCAATTCTCAAAGTTTGACATCCTCTTCTTTAAGACACTTTTTCTTGCTCTCAACTGTGCAAAACAAGGCAAGAAACATCTGTCAACATACTATCAAATAGATGGTTAGTAAAAAAGAGAAAGGTACAGAAATCAAAATCAACAACCTATGTCATGTCCTAGTTGAGGGCATCCGGGCCCATCATATATTTCTCCTTTTTGAAGAGGAGCATGTTGCCAATTCTTTGCAATTACCCCATAATCAAAATAGTCTTTGTTGGAGTTAGGAAAATTGACGACTAAGGATTTATTAGCAAACCTAGTTTTCATAAAAATAGGTACTGTCACTAGTAACCCATTTGTAACTAAATATCAACTCAGGGATGCCAATGTGTATACCATGTATTTGGTTAAGCCTATGTATCCCATTCACTACTCTCCAAGTATTGGATGCTTACTCTAGCGGGGACGACGTCAAAATATTGACAAAACTCAAGATAAAAACGATTGGGGGGAAAGTGAAACCACAATCAGATATAAATAATAAGGGAATCCAATGACCCTCTAGTAGTGATAACACTTTAACTGCTGGTATCGGCATTTCTAACTCTACCCAATCAAGGATGTTCCTTTCCCACCTAAATTCTTCTAAGGAATCATCATGCACTATGTAAACCATGAGTACAATAAAGAAAGAAAAAAAAAGGGAAGAAGAAGACTTGGAGAGAATATGGTAGTCGAAGCAAGGGTAGGACGCAAAGGAAATCTCAAAGGCAAAAATCTTGGAGAAGAAAGAGAGTTTGAAAACTTGAACAGTTGTGGTACAAAAACACGATAAAACTTTTGTCTCTTATATCTTACCTAGAAAACTGTGAAAGAAATGATTACTTTTATCGACGATTGACGTTCTGACGGCTGCACAACTCTAAAATCGTAAAAATACCAATATACCCTTTGGCAGTTCGTTAATTTTCAAACTATTCACAAAAATGCCACCACAAGATTGGAAATTTTCACAAGTTTCATAGGTCGGCTTTCACTGACCAACTTTGAACACAACGTACTCCATCCTTTCAATAAAAACATCATGAATAAAGTATTGGGGGCTTCTGTTGATACCAAAATTTATCCACCTACGTGGACCAATCAGATATGGTCACTTGTCTCTTTACATGGAAAAAATACTAGTCAGTAGCCACTTCATTCACCCCGAATATAGTTGCGCGACAGGTAGGCCGACCAATATAAAGAATGCAAACCATCAAAGTAAATAAACAGTCACCACTAGGGGAAACAATCAAGAGTCCTTTCGCACGTGGTCTGTACTATCAACCATCACATTCATTATGTACATGGTGTAAATGCTTGAACATATAAAGGCATTCCAACCCTTGATCTTCGGGTCACTATAAATACATTATATTCCTTTCACAAAAAGCAAGATTGAGCGGATTCTAGGTTATTCTTCTTAGCAAGAATACCTAGCTTTTTCTAATCACTCAAATCAATACAATAATAGTGGACATAGGCTTTTTTTCACAGCTGAACCACGTTAAAAACTCTTTGTCACCTGTGTGATTTATTTTATTGCATTTTATATTTAATCTGAGATTAGAAAATTGGATCTAGTCCATTTTTTGACATCAACAATAACAATTAACTCACTCATCGACTCATATATTTCTATCGCAGCGCCACATGATTGCTTCTAACATCTTTGCCAAATTGTATACTCTCAATACTCTCAAAATCTCAATCTATCAACATTCGTCAACTTCCAACTAACCACATATAGGTAATCAAAAGTCATCTTATCTCCCCTTTAGAGATTAAGATGTCTCTCACATTCCCTCATATCTGTATCATGGTTAACTACCTCCCTCTCACATATCTTTGGGTCATTTAAACTAGTTATATCATTGTAACCAATATTATAGCAAGCAATGTCATAAATTTCCTTATGAATTGGCCTTTCTATAAGGATTATTTTCATTTTAGTTTTCATTCGAAATTCGGATTATAATCTGTTGCCTTGTTATTGTGTAGCTTTTTTATAACAATTAGACCCTCAATTTTCCCGTAATGCAAGTCTCACATGCTTACACATTTTCCAAGACCCGAATGTCAATCCTTACTCGATGTAGAAAACCTCACACTATATCCACTTGTCAACATATTTTTTTAGAGAAAATATAAATTTCTCGTATTGGTCCCCATTAGTACCAAAAGAGAAATTTCCACAATCCTCATATGGTCACAACCATTTAAATTTTAGAGTTTAGAACATGTAATTAATTGAGGCTCATATGAATATCTAGAACATAGAACACGTCACACAATGTTCTCGTCAACCCACATCATGTGTCGATCTTTAATGCTCAAACTCCTCAAACTCTAAAGTCTCACTCGTCGATAGTTAAAATGGAACCAATTTCCTCTTATTTGTAAGATGATAATAATTTATTTTAGGACACATATGAATTACACGAAACATGCGGATGCCATGACAATATAATCATAATATTCTGAAATTTTGGATGTAGCCACAGTGGTTGATAATGCCTCTTAATCCTTGTTTTTATGACCCCTTGACTTAAATTTAGTCATCTTTAAACATGACAGTATATGTTCTTCCTCTCACGACTAAGCATGTGGTTTATATGTCACCCTTCACCACTTTTATCACATTATCATTATAGAGTTAATATAACTTCATCCATAAATGTATTATATATGTACATAATTGTTGCGACCAAGTGATTATACCTTATTCGATATAAGCCAAAAAATGGGGATCTTTTTTCCCTCCCCCATATTTACCTTAATGTTTATTAGTTCTGGTCAACACCTGTTAAACTCGTTGAGGTGGTCATATACATAGTACTCGCATTCATGTCGAATCTATAGAATTCCTTCTTGAGATCGATCGATTTTGTAAGTTATTTCTCTAATTAGATCTTTTAAACTTTCTCCCAAATCACCTTTGTTGACATTTTGTCATCACATTATGTTGGACCTCCTTTAACAAACAAAATTTGATCGAGGAACAAGCCTTTATGTTGATCTTCTTCCACTCTTCTTTCTTTATTGCGTCAGTATTCTTCCAATGATACAATATATCCTTCATTAATAATATTTCCCATCAACTTTACTTTATCTATGCCAAATTTTTTTTCTTCCACCAATGTTTTCAACACCATACTTTTCTTTGGAATCCACTCGAACGACCTTAGTTTCCAACCTAGGATTTGATATCAATTTATTGTAAAAAAGCGTGTATCTAGGGCCATTTTTATTAATAAAATATTAATCAATAAGGATGGCGATACAAATAAAGAAGGAGAAGAAGAATGAAGAAAAAAATATTTGTGACAATGATGATCTTATCACTACAACTAAGAGTTTTACATTTTCAAAAAAAAATTATTCCCACACAAAATATTGTAATTTCTCTCCCATCACTTACATTAATGGAAGACTCGAGAAATTATCTCAAGAACTATACGTTAATTATATGTTTACATAAGAAAATCTTACCCCCCCCCCCCCCCCCAAAAAAAAAAAAAAAAAACAATATTCAATCCCCCTTATTGAAAACAGATACACTATTTATAGATATAAGGCTCTCTCATTTTTTTGTGTCTGTCTTTGAACCTTAGGCTCCTATTTATAGTCATGATACCAGAAGTCTACGGATAAGTAAAATAAAATTAAAAATAAATTAACAAACAAATTATAAAAAAGATTGAAACAAATTCTTATATATAATCAATATTAATAAGAATATAATTCAAGTCCAATTTTAATATTGGAAACCCCCAAAGTATTGAAAGTTTAATAGGGAACCATCCATCTAATTATCAAATATAGCAGGCAACATATAAGAGTAAATACGGATTGCACTAAAGTTATATTAACAAAAAAATAATAATAAAAGTGAAATGCATTTTGGATTACTTTCAAAGATAATTAGATCGTCAAGAAATATGGCGATATCGGGGGTTAATCGCCACTCTCCAACTCATTATCTCCATCGTGAAACTACAATGTGTGTGTGGGTGGGGGGGGGGGGGGGGAGAGAGAGAGAGAGGGTTGAATTGTAATTCATAACATGTAAGTTACATATTGGGGGCATTTAGAGGTAGATAAGTATCATATTTAATACAGGTTATGCTTCTACTGGAATAGTTGTAAATGAGACTTTTAACTTGCGAGACAATCCATTTTTTACCAAATTCAACCTGTCTGGGTGGCCACTTATAATATAGGTGTTTTTCAACTAACACTTACATCAATGAAAACACAAGTCACGTATACGGTGCACGTGTCACATAATCATATCGTGTCTTGATCTTGTGAACATAAAGTTGGTATCTTATGAGTATAGTATTATGACTCCAATTTCACATTCATTTTGATATAAAATATTGTAATAAAATTTGCAAAATAATTAAATTTGGACTCTCTATCTCTCTATATTTTTATGTTTCTCTATGTCTTATTACATTGCAAGGGGTTGCAAGCTTTCTAAAAACCTTGGAAAGTGAAAAATAATTAATCAACTATTTATATATTTTGTTTAAAATATCTCCAATTTATTATTAATGTAAAAAAAAATGCATAAAGTATGTATTATATTGTTTTTATTCTATTTAAAAACTTTTTGATGCCATTTTTTGTGACACATAGAAAGTCGTTTACAAAAACTACAAGATTTGTATATTTTTTACATTATAACGAATTTCTTGCTAAAATTACATATTTTACTATTGTTTTTTTTCACTTTACCTTAAGAAGTCCTTTGAGTTCAGGGTAAAATGTTTATAGTAAATAAAAATAAAACTGAAATATTATTTTAGCTATTTTGTAATTTAATTTGTTAGAATTAAATAATCATAATGTGTACATTTATTTATAATGTCATGTGAAAAAATATTTAACTCCCACTTGGCAAATAATACATTTCAAAAAACTAAAATAGTTCGCTTAAATTGAGTGATATATAATTTCGTAGTGTTAACTGCGCGCAACCAATTGCGTGGGTAGAGGGTGCGTTTGGTAAAAAGGAAAGATATGTGGAAGGAAAGAAAATGGGGAGAGATTTTTTTTCCATCCACAAGGGAAGGAAACCTTTTCTTGTAGTTTTGTTTGGTATGAATGAAGGAAAATAATAGGAAAACTAACAATACTTACTTCTTTGGTTTTGGTAGGAATGAAGGAAAAAATAAATTTTATCTATTTTTATTAATTATAGACCTATATTAAAATACTTGAGTTAATTTGAAATATTATATAAATAATATAATGGTAATTAATGTCTATATGAGTAATAAATGCTCTCATCTTTCTCTTTCCTTCCACTTTTCCTCTCATTTTTGGTGGATATAATTATTTTTGGTTAGGTAGGAAAATGAATCCTTTCAGTTTTCCTTCTAAAATATCTCCTTCCTTCCACTTTTTCCTTCCTGTCACTTTTCCACTCTACCAAACGGACCCTTGGTGACTCATTTATATAATTTGGATCGCAGAGAGGAAAATGAATCCCACATTTAATCCTATCCCTTTATTAGAATATCTCCAATGGAATAAATGAATTTTCATTGTTTTTTTTATAACTTCTCAAGATTTGGAGAAGACCAAATCAAGAGAGCTATTTATTAAAAAAAACAAGAAACCCAACCAGCAAAGTAATAACTCCTCACATTAGAGAAACCTCAATAATCATAAAAAAAAATAAACTAGCAAACCTTTGGACAGGCCCAAAGGCAATATAAGCAAAGTAAAACAAAAATAGTATCTTCTATTTGAACCTAAAGTGAGGCTCAAATGATAAGTCCCTAGCCACAAATTTGTTTAGCTCGTATGGAGATGACCACCACCATTTAAAATCACAATACTAAATCCCCATGTGAGTTAAATGATCGACAACTTGGTTTCCTTCTCTAAAAAAAATTAGTATACTCAATGTTCATTTGAGACATATAAAATTTGCAATTTTCCCAATGAGTAATCAAATTCGAAGGATGATTAAAGTTATGAGACTTCAAACATTGCAACACCATTTTTTAATCCAACTCAAGCCATATGTGTTTCCTCCCCAATGACCAATAAATTTCCAGACCAAATATTACAACCAATAACTCAACATAGAATACAATTTGGACACTTGTAAGCTTGGCATAAAAAATACCTTTTACAAATCCTATAGCAATCCTAAATACACCCGCAGTAGAAGATATACATGGGAACCTCAAAACAAATCCACTTTTGTTTAGCTTGATCCAAGTAGGAGGTGGAGTAATTCAAAAAATGAGAGTGATTTTGGGAGATTTTCTAGGCTTTCCTTGAATATGAAGTTTGTAAAGAATCACCAAATCCTCCATGGTATTAGACATAATACCTTTCATGAGGGAATTCAACAAGAATATGTAAATTTTGATTTGAATAACGAAAGAGTAAAAAAGAGGGCTTATTTCCATGTAATATTGAATGATTTATGGACTTTCAAAGAACATATAGTCAACTGACTGTAAAGGATATCCAAAAAATTTTGACTTGGGAACTAAAAGAAGCAATCCAGCATTCTTTGACATTGTAGAATCTAATGAAATCAACTCCAAAAATATCATAGAACCAAGACCATACATATTTAGAGAATTTGAATAAGAGAAAGAGATGGTCAACACTTTCAAGATCTTGGTTACATAATCCTTATCTAGGTACAAATTGAAAACCAACTGATTGAAGATTAAAAATAGTAGGAAGTTTATTATGAAGAAATTTCCACAAAAAGTTAAAATCTAGGAAGGATAAAAAGCTGTCCAATCTTAACAAACCAGGGATACTTTTTATCATGGTCTATGAAGTATTCATAAGTTTCTTTGAAAAATAGATCACATGACTTAGAAAGAGGCCAAATAATTGAATCTTCTTTACATCAGACTAGCTGAGGAAGTTGCATAATGGCTTGAGTAATCCCAGGAAATACATAAGAGAGGGTGATAGGAATAGACTATTTTCCATTAATAATAAAATGAAAAAGAGGGCATAGGAGCAGCCTAGCATCATAATTGTGAAAATGAATCATATATGCAATAGAAGAACCAAGCTAATTATCACACAAAAATTGATATTATGACCATTCCAACAATCAATTGACAATACAAATGAATTTGTTCAAAAGCATGCTTCAAACTTAAGGTTCTAAAAATGCGGGGCGTGACCGAGGCGTGGAGACCAAGCATTAAGCCTTAGAAGCCTAAACAGGCCTTAGGCGTAAAAAGGCATTTAGGCTTTTTTAATATATTCTAATATTTTTTAACTATAACAAGGCTATTAAAAATATTAAAATGGTACATACCTTAAAAATATGTCCGAATATTTGCAATTGGGCCCCCTTTTCCATATGCATGTTCCATAAGTCCTCATCATATTATCACCCTTTTAATATATGGGACAAAATGACATAGTTTTGTTTATCTAAAAAAATGCGCATTTTTTCACGCCTTACCCCCAAAACATTGATCGCACGTTAATAATACACGCCTAGGGCCAAAACTTGGCATTTATAAAAAGGCCCACGCCTAGGCGTATTTTTTACAACATTGTTCAGACTTGACCATACTGAGATGATTTTTCGCAAGCACATCTTATAGTGGCTTGAATCTAGCCGGAATAAAAGAAGCCCATTGAATTGGAGTTGATACTAAGTCCCGATCATGTTTAATAAGAGATGCTCTATATGTAGTTATCATTCTTCTAAGGCCTCCCTTATCTTTATCTCTATAAACATAATTCCAACCTACAATGATTGATTTCCTATCATGAAAGTTCAAGTCCAGATGAAGTTTTGGCACCATCGTTGAAGATTATTTAAAAGAGACTAAGGCCATTTATAACCTTTGAAGTTGTAAAGCAACATAGGATTAACTACTGACTTGATCAACTCCACTCTACCTGCCATAGATAAAGCTTTTCCCATCTATCCCTTCATTTTACTTTTAATTTTATCTACAAGAGGACTCAAATGCCTGACTCTAAGATTGCCTCTAAATATCAAAACCCATATATAGGAGAAAGTATCATCTCCAACTTTCATACCCAAGATAGAACGAATTTGACTTTGTCTATGAAGATCACCTTTGCCAATGTAAAAATAGGAATAATCAAGACTAATAAATTGGCCAGAGTTTTTAGCATACTGATCCAAGAGGATCTTGAGAGAGTGTAAAGAATAATTATTTCCTTTAAAAAAGTCTTAATATCATCTGCAAATAACAGATGGGAGGGGACTTTGAAACCTATAAGATTATATATTTTAGTAAGCTTTAAATCCATCACCAACTGGATAATCCCTATAATAACAGTTCCACTTTCCTGAATCTTCTGCATGATTTCTTTTTACTGGAATTACATCTTAAAGAAACCCTTTTCCCAAAGGTTTAATCCTCCAGTTGGAATCAAGTCTCCACACATTTGTTAATATCTCCTTCATTTCAACAATATTCCACATTATATCCCTTTTGGAGAGAAACTCATTTTCCTTCAAAGACTTTTGAAACTCATCGTCTGATATTTCAATAGTCCAAAGACTACCAGTATAGTAAGGATAGGGCATGGGTTGAACATGCGTCAGAGGAGGTGGTTGGAGTTTGTGAAGGAATATCAGTTATCTATTCAGTATCATTCGAGGAAGATGAACGTGGTAGGAGACACCTGGAGCCATCAATCTATAGCTAGTCTATCGACTTTAAGAGTAGAGTAGTTGAATACTTTGCATACAGTTGATACAATAGAGGAATTCTTAGTGGTAGTGGACGTTACACCTTGTATTATATCACGAGTGATTCAGGCCCAAGCGTTGGGCTCTTTTTGGCAGGAGAAGGTATGAGAACTGTTGTCAGGAGGAGTGCCCTTTTTGTTCTATTAACTCAGATGGAGGATTTTGTTTTCAAGGGAGATTGGTTGTGCCAGAGGACCATGAACTGCAAAAGGAAGTTTTGACCGAGGCGCATGGTTCATGGTTCATTATACATCCTAGGGGTGACAAGATGTATAGTGATTTGAGGAGTCAATATTGATGGTTAGGTATGAATAGGGCTACAGTTAAGGTCATGTCTAAGTGTGTCACCTACCAATTAGTGAAGGTAGAGCACCAGTAACCTAGAATGGAGAGATGGTGAGTGGCACGCTCCAATAACCCAGATTGGGTCAAGGCAGAGGCAACTTCTCTATATACAGAGAAAACTCAAAACCAAATCAAGTCTCGATCCAGGACTGGACAACACCCTTACCCTTATCAACAGTCTTTTTACCCAAAATTTCCAATGGTGGAGGATGAATTTGATCCTTTTTGTGCCTCTTTAAAAGAGGCTCATGGTCATTGGAAGGAGAATCGTCGATGTCCTTGGGGTTAGTGGAACCCTAACTTCACTTTTCTTGTTCGCAAATCAAGAAATATCTTTTTCTTTGCTCGATGGATGAGTAGTGGAGGGGACTTGGTACCAACAATTTTGGTGATCAAGTTCATAACCTTACTTTGGCCATAGCGCCGGGGAAAATAGTATAAGGAACCAATGAAACGTCAAACAATTCAAAGGAATATGATGTTCCTTCCTCGACTGATTCATTTTATCCCTCCCCTTCTGAGACCTGGGAGGTGGAAGTTTTTGGGTTGTCGAAGATAATAGGGATGGCGGTGTTCGTGGTATTGACCTTAGAATAAAATAAGTGGTAGAAATCTTGTAGTCGGGAATAAATGTGGCCGACCTTAGATGACCAACAATTCCAACTCTCTGTTGGATAGACCAAACTGTCCAGAGATCAATAAAGTTAATATCACTTTCGTAAGGAATCTTCTTCTTGCTCTTTGTTGCAAAAATAAAAAATAAAGAGAAGAACAAAACATTAGCCTCCCTGAGGGCATCTGGGCTCTTCATACGACACAAACTCAGGAAGGAGAGAAAATTGCCAATTCATCACAATCAACCCATGATCCCAATAATCTTTATTGAAATTAGGGAGGTTCATGACCATGGCTCGGTTATGTACCCTCATCTTCAAATAATTAATGTTCTCATTAGTTGTCACCCAATGGTAACAATATATAATTTTAGTAATGCCAAGATGGGTCCCATATAACTTGTTAATACGATTCACCCCATTAATGATCCTCCATGTATTTGAAGCAACTTGGGTTGGAACCACATCAATGTGTTGGCAGAACTCCAAAAATAAGCGATTTGGGATAAAAGTTACCACACACTAGCCATAAATATTAAAGGCAACCAATGGCCTTCAAAAAGAGTACAAAGGTCAAAAAGACCCTTAACCAACCCTAGAGATACCCATGAGGTGATTTGATGGTCAAGTTGAATTTTTCCATGGTGTTTTTTTGTCAATAACGTACACCATGGTTAAAGATGAAAGCTCAATGAACTAATTAAAAATAGAAAGCGAATAAGATTAAAATGAAGAAACAGTTTCAAAAAGTAATTACAGGCGGAATGATGACAATGAAAAGCACTTCTTCGAAAGATTGGAGATTTTTTAAATGAACTGGAAAGTGAGGAAAAGAGTGGTAACTGTTGTCTTGTGGTGAGAAATTCTCTCACGGTTCTCCAAAATCATGATGATTACATGTGCATGTGACGGTTATCAAAGTGACAATTCACCACTAAGGAAAAAGAATATATTTATCAGTGTGCCCCTGGGGCACTCAATGGGCAAACAATCCTCCAATTTTAAGGATATTTACAAAGTTGCCTCTCGACCAACCAAAAAATACTTTCGAGGAATAAATACCTCTACTCCTTTAAATTCGAAGACTTTTCATAATCAACAGCTGACCTAGATACAACGAAGCCCTGCACGTGTTCGACACGAGCACCCAAGCTTCTTGCGCACCATATTAGCAAAGAGCCCAAGTTATGGAAGACTACCACATATCCATCACTTGGAAAGGTTCAAAGTGATAAGGGATAGGTCTAAACTTCTAAGGATAGCTATTAACGGAGCTTAGAACTCTCCTGAGCTTCTCTATAAATATAAACTCATCTCTCATTGAAAGGGGCAAGCGATATTGTGACAACCCGAATATAATTATGATAAATTATATTTGAATCATGCTTACCTTATGCGATATGTATAATGTGTTATTAATATATCTAATTTTAATTAATTATGTATAATCTAATCCTACTTTAATAAATCATGAAATATCGAATTAGTTACAAACACAAAATTGTAAAGTTTTTGGTAGGAATGTTCATGTTGGAGACTAGTTTGACCCTAATAATATAATAATTGACTTGAGGTGAAAACTAGATAGTTGTAGATATATGAGTTAAGTTTGTGACACAACAAATGGCGTGTAAAATAGAGGTTCGAGTAAGGAGTTATGTTGAAATTATGAAACAAGGACAAATGTTTCCATTCGTTAAATAGTATTTTGTGTGTTATGATTTGATTGGTTGGAAGGGGGGCTGGTTTGGCCGACTTTAAACCCTGGAAATAACCTCATCCTTCAACAAATTCAACCATGAGAGAGTTGGAGCTTGAGGAAAGAGAATCGTGAAGTTTAGGAAGAAGAAAGTGAGGAGAAAATTGAGAAAAATCAATAGAAAATTACATACAAGTCCCTAAGGTAATTCTATCCATGAATCTTGATGTGTTTTTTATGTTACTGATTAAAATGATAGAAATCAAAAAAAAAATTACTAAACTTTCATGCCATGGTGTATATGCATTGGTAGAAAGTTGAAGGTGTAAACCCTTTATATATCTTCGATTGGAAACCTTTTGTATTCAAACTTCCATATATTTTTGTATACTTACTGGAATTGAGTAATTCCAGTTGGAGATTAAAATAAACTCATATATGCAAATCATATCGAAAATTAGAATTAAACTCCTTTTGGTTTGACCTTGGTGATGGTTATAAGTTTGTACATAGTTATTGTCCTTAGGGTTGTGCTTACATAACCTGAGTTTGGTGTGTCATTAGGTATAACAAATGAACTCTAAAAATTATAAAACTTTAATATTGTATTATTCAGTATGTTTGTGAAAAATGGATGGAAAATCATATAAAGTTATGATGTAGAAAAATTATGAAAATGTGTGGAAGTTGAGTGTATACTAGAAGAGCTTATATGGAATATTTATTATGAAGAAATGGGGGCATATTTTTCTCTAAGAAACTTGAAATGATATGTCATCTTTTTATTGGAAACGTAATATGATAAGGATTGAATTGAAATGGTTGATTATGATTTATGCTATGATTTGGATATTTGAAATATCTTTACATGAATTTAGATTGAATTTCATTTATAATGAATTATTTGAATGGAATCGTATAATGCTTATGAATTAGTTAAATTTAAGTTATTCTTTGGAATATTAATATTCTTATTATGATACTAATATTGTAAGAATGATAGGAAAGGGAGAAGAACCAGTTGAACAAGTGTCAGATAAAGGCAAGGGAAAATCCCATTAAATTGTCAAGGTGTGTGTACTTATGATTGTTTCATATATAAATATGAAAATGATTTGTTGGATATGAATATAGCTTTAAGAACAGATTGATTTGTATACTTCGGTATTCAGGATTTGTTTGGATATTAAAATATCCAGTATTGGAATTGGACAAAGCTCTAATGATTTGTTTTGTCTTATGATAAAAATTTGTTGGAACTTCTGTTCCAAGATTTGTTATTTTCATAACGGGCATGATTATTTGGATTTTATATCCACAGATTTGATATAGACCTTTTATTTCACTACAGAGAAGGAGTACGTCACTAAGATTATAGCTTAATATTTATATTTTAACATTTTTAGGTTTATACGCTACTAGCTAGGATACCATATGGTCGGTAGTTTTGAGAGATGCATCGTTAGAAAAAGTTAAGGTTTAAATATGGGGATTTTGTTATTGTCACACTGAGGATTTTACTACACTCGTACATTGTATATATTAAGTTATAGTGGTTTAACTTGATAACTGTAATAGTTAATCATAGTATTTCATGTTCGCCTCTGATGTTAATTATGTTATGGTATAAAGAACATGATTATATTCATTAAGTCCATTATGCATGAAAATATTGATAAATGAATTATATTTCAAATGGAACGCAGATTATGATTTAGTTATTATAAAAGTAAATGATTATAAGGGATTTGGGTTTGGGGTGTGACAATTAGTTGTATCAAAACGTTTAGGTTATAAATTCTGGACGTGTGTGACGGTTACATGGCAGTTATTGGTTTGCTTTGATATTGTTGAATTGTTTATGTACTAACCAATAATTTAGTATTATAAACTATTTATGTTGGTTGTTAGAACTTTTTTGTATTATAGATAATTACAGATGGAATTTGGGGTTGGACAACATAGAGAAGAGGGAGTAGCTTCTTATATACACAAGGATATTGAAATCGAGTTAAGCATAACAGGAAGAGTTAGAGAACGTGAGTAGCCTATAGAGATGCAAATAGTGGCACATGTAATGATGAGGATGGAAAAACAACATGAATTATATATAGCATTAATGGCAGAGCAATAGACTAGATATCTAGAATCAAAGACTGTAGCCAGAATTGAGAAAGACTCAAGGACGGAAATTAAAGATTCCATGCATGAAAAGTTTTTAAAGCTAAATCCTCCAGAATATTCAGGGTCAGCTGAACCTACAGAAGCTGAGATGTAGGTTAGAGATCTAGAGACTATCTTTGCCGTGATGAAAGTTCTAAAAAACTAGAAGGTGAATTTGGTCGTGTTTAGACTGAAAGGAGGGGCTAAATATTGGTGGGAAGCCTATAACCATTTGGTGCCCAGGATGGAAGTGTAATACCCCGTACTTTTGGATATATTTATTTTTGGGATTAATTAATTAAATGCGTATTAATTGGAAATTAATCCGGGTTAAAAATACTAACGAGATGCGAGTTGGTATTTGATTATGTGCATACATGTTTTTATATGAATATCGAATTATGAAAAATTTGTCGTGAGATTGATATACGGCATTTTAGAAATTTTGTTGAGACGCGTGTGACCGCCGCGTCACGGTGTAATATTTTGATTATAAAAGTGAATTTAAATTCTTTAAACCGTATGGTCATTTTGAGTGCGCCAACGCGTCCGGAAGGGTCGAGATAGTCAGAAAACACTAGCCGGGGGTGTAGTTTGGGTCCCGGGGTATTTTTAGGCCATATCGGCATTATAAAGGGTATTTTGGTAATTTCGTATTTTTAGGAATTAAAAATGACGAAAATTAGAGAAGTAAATCTGATTGGGAATAGACCCACTAAACCCACTAACCAACCATTAATGACCCAATAAGCTACGGAGGTTATCATTTAGGTTTCCAACTTTCCCAAAGAAAACCCTAGCCACCATAGCCACCTTTGGAGAAGAAAGCTTAGAGAGGGAGAGAAGGAGAAGGAATTCTGCAGAAAACCTTTACAAAATCAACATCAAATTCAGAGACAATCAAGGCAAGTGATTTAATTACATTTAAATTCAGAGAATGTTCTTCCCATGTTAGAAAATTGTAGAATTCCAATTGTTCTTGGAAGATGAATGAAAACCCATGTTAATTGGATTTAGAACTTGAATATTGAGGACAAATTGCATGTAGAACCATATAGAGATGATTATTCTGGCATTAGTACATGTGGGATGTAACAAAAACGGATCTAGAATGGACTATTTGATGATTACAAATTTTAGGGTTTGTGTTCTTGAATAATTAGGGGAAAATGATGAGACTTGATGATTTAATGATGATTGGGATGAATTAACTCAGTAAAATACGTTAGTTCATAACCTTGTTATGTTTAGGAGTGATTAGAGACCTTTAAACATTGTTGGGACGAAGTTTAGAGGAGATTTGAGGAGTAAAAATTGATGAAAAACGTAACTAAGAAAATTTGGGCTCGAACTGGTCGTTCGTTAGAAGAGCCTCCCCAGGTCGTTCGAACGAGCCTCGTTCGAACGAGCTTCTAACGAGTTGACCAGTCGCTTCTAACGAAAAGGGATTTCGTTCGATACTTCATTCGAACGAGATCTCATTAGAAGGTACAGTTCGTTCGAACGAACTGGATCTCGTTCGAACAGTCTCGTTCGAACGAGACTTCTAACGAGCTGACAGTTTGATCTCGTTCGAACAGCCTCGTTCGAACGAGACTTCTAACGAGCTGGCAGTTTAGGCCTTTTTGGCCTGTTTTGATTTTGGGAGTCCCGTAAACTTGTTCGAGGGTAGAGATAACATTCAGTTGATGATGTATTGATAGATTTGGGACTTTTGGGTTATTATGAGGAGTAAATTATATACGAGTGATTTAAATCAATGAACCGTTTGGGTTGAGACGTGAGTGTCTACTACGACGTGAGAATAGATTATGACGCGTATGATTATAAACCGGAATCGTATAAAGTGTGTAAATTATATATTGGTACTTGAATGAGAATAGTACTACAATTAAACTACGAGATTACTAATACGTGTGCTTACTTAGTATTGGTATATGAATTGTGTGTATGACATACCTACCATACTTGCTATCACGGGAGGTTTGCGTTCGCTTAGGGCCCTCTAATCCTTGTGTTGCCCGGATTTAGACTGGTTACCTTGATGAACATAGGTCATAGAAAGACTTATTGGGATATTAATAAGTCCACTGATCGTGGGAGCGTAGGTATGTGCGTGACCCATGTGATGTGACTGTGTTCGCCTCCATTATTTGTGATGTTGTTATTTGTGAACTATTCCTGAGAGATTCGGAATATGTAATCCTTATGTACGTGATGTACCGGGATGGATAGCAGAGTATGTGTGCACCGCAGCTTAGTTCTCGGGGTGCTTGTATTGTATAGTTATGTTGTGAATAATATACACTTAATTAATGGGAACCTTCATGTTAATGTTGTGAAAATAATTACGGTATTGTTTCGAGAAACATAACGGGTTAGCTGATAGTGAAATATATTGCATATTGAGCATCTGAGTTTACGTTAAACCCCTATTTAATTACGAGCGTTATAATGTTAATAGAACGGAGTAATAAGGGTAGGACCTATGACAGTCTAGCTAGATATGACGTCACTTAGCTAGTGGTTTGTGTCGTTGTAGATGGGTACTTACGTTAGGAGTGCACAGTTAGACGAGAGGTGAGAATATCATGTGAGTGCACGTCCTAACATGTACTTTGCATTTAATGTTTTAAATGATTTTAAAGCACTTGCAGGTTTTTAAAATATCTCCACATTCGGGCTCTGACCCGTTTACTTTCAAATCTATTTTCCTTGTAAAACCATTTTAGGTGCCCAGCCACAAGGACACCATGCATAGGATACTCATTCTGGTGACGAGCTGTAGCTGTTTGTGGAAACTACAGGAATTTGCTTGTAGACGCTTCTATCACTTGGATTCCAGATTCATTATCTATCAGTTGTAGGGCATGTTGCCCATTTCTATTAGAGTTACATTTCCATTACAGTTTTCAGACTTTGGCATGTATTGATCTAGTATTCAGTTTACTTATATCAGTTGTGGGATTTGTAGTGAGGAATTTTCCTCCAGACTTTATTTACATTATGTGATGGTTATTCTATTTACTTCATTATGGTGAATGGTGTTATTATTCTTTATTACACTTGTTGCATGTTAATCAGATTTTAAATAAAATTTGGCACTTACTTTTTAAATACTAGGTGGTTAGTAATAATAAAAATGTTTTCGACAGTGATGCTATTAACTGAGCCAACTTGGCATTTTGAATTAATTTAATAAAGGAGTAGCTACCCGGTATTTAATTAGTCGGGGTGTCACAGGTGGTATCAGAGCATCAGGTTCTAGTGTCCTTTAGGATCTGTACGGCTATTATGTTTCTGCTAAGTTTCTTTGATATAGAGACCTATATTTTAGGACTGTTGTACTCTTTTTTGTGTATGCTTCGTTCTTCAGCTATTTTAAGTTTATAAACAGCGAACTTATAAACTTTGTTCTTATTTCAGATGCCTCCACGACGTGCACGACGAGTTCCCAGGGATGCAACGCCCGAACCCCAGCCCGCTCCAGTTCCGGGCATGATGAACGCCGCTGAGGTTGCAGCTATAGTAGCCCAAGCAGTAAATGTCGCCATTGCCGTTGTTCAGCAGGCACCACCTCAGGCGCCGGTTGCCGCTCCAGTACAGGCAAATTCATTCCCGTCTGCTTGGGAACGTGTACGTGACGCTTTTCAGAAAGCGCATCCGCCAGAGTTTGCAGGTAGCTCAGATGTGGTAGTCTCGAGCCAGTGGAGGAAGGATATACAGAGGCACTTGAGAATGTATGAGTGCACGGACATTCAGAAGCAGGTGCTAGCTACTTTCAAGCTAGTTGGATCTGCACTGCAGTGGTGGGAGTCTATTACCACCGTGGAGGAGAGGGATACTCTCACTATTCAGGACTTCTGGGTGCGGTTTGACCGCAAGTACTTTCCGTCGGCTGTTCACACGGAAATGAGGAGGAAATTGATGAGTCTGAGGCAAGAGGGTAAGACCGTGGCTGAGTATGAGGCCGAGTTCACGAATCTGTTGAATATCGTTCTAGATGAGATACCAACAGAGAAGAAGAAGATTGATAAATTCACCGACGGATTGACTTGGAGGATCCGTCAACATCTGTTAGGGAACCTTTCGTTGGCCACGTATTCTGATGTGGTTAACGCTGCTTTGTTACACTGCCAGGACCACCGCTTTCATATGGCTGAGGGCAAGAGGTCGGGAGAGTCTAGCCATCAGGGCAGGACTGGAGGACATGGTGCCGGTGGGGCACAATCTGTTCAGGGGCAGAGACAGGGTGAGCAGAGTTCGCAGCAGGGGGATCAGAAGAGGTTCCGATCAGGGAACTACAGACAGGGACAGGGAGGTTTCCGTCAGGGCCATCAGGGTCCAAACGGCCAACAGGGGCAGAATGGGCTGCAGTTTCACCAGGGCCAGCAGGGCCAAGGGAGGAACGATAACGACCACCAGGGCCGGGGACCGCAGGGGCAGAGAGGAGGGAACTTCCTAGGGAAGTGTTTTGTTTGTGGCAAGACTGGCCATAAACGACAGGATTGTCCTGATAGGGGCAGGGCCCCACAGCAACAGCAGCAGGGTGCTCGCCAGGAGCCATAGAGGCCTATGTTTCCCACCGCTCTTCCTGCACCGCCACAGATGGCAGCATTGCCACCCATTCCAGCAGTCCCAGCTCAGCAGGGGCAGCTACAGTATGGACGTGTCTATAACGTCCACCAGGCGGCAGTTCCATAGGCACCGCCCGCGATTGAGGGTACGTTTCCTATCCATGGCACTATGGGTCGGGTATTATTTGATACGGGGGCTACACACTGTTTTATAGCTACACACTTCGCGAAAGCTTTAGGATTGTTAGCTACGGCAGAGAGCACAGTGACGTGTGTTGACTCACCATTGGGGAGTGGGTCACTTATTTTCTTTATATGCCGGGGAGTGGGGGTAGAGATTGGTGGTTTGGTATTACCTGCAGACATGTTGGTATTAGATATGCATGTTCACGATGTGATTATCGGTATGGATTGGCTCGTAGCTTATAGGGCCATGATTGATTGCTTCAGCGGGAGCATTGTTTTTGCCATTCCGGGGCAAGAGATGTTTGTAGTGGCGATGCCTCGCCCAGAGGGAGGATCGACCGCTCATCTGTATTACATTGAGGAGGATACCTCTAAGGAGGTAGTGATTCCTTTAGATTCTATCCCAGTAGTCAGGGAGTATTCGGATGTGTTTCAGGAGATACCCGGCCTACCCCCCAGTCGAGAGATAGACTTTGTTATAGACCTATTGCCAGATACGAGGCCTATAGCACGCGTACCGTATCGTATGGCTCCGGAAGAGATGCGAGAGCTACGAGATCAGATAGAGCAGCTGTTAGGTCAGGGCTTTATTCGCAGGAGTACCTCACCTTGGGGCGCTCCAGTTTTGTTTGTGAAGAAGAGGGACGATTCACTGAGATTGTGTGTGGACTACCGAGAGTTGAATAAGGTCACGATACGGAATAAGTATCCGTTGCCTCGAATCGATGACTTATTCGACCAGTTGAGAGGAGCTTCTTTCTTCTCGAAGATTGATTTGAGATCGGGATACCATCAGTTGCGTATCAGGGAGGAGGATGTCTCGAAGACTGCATTCTTGTCGAGATATGGTTCTTACGAGTTTCGGGTTATGCCTTTCGGTTTGACCAACGCTCCAGCAGTGTTTATGGACTTGATGAACAGAGTGTTCAGGGATTTCCTAGATCAGTTTGTCATTGTCTTCATTGACGATATACTGGTTTACTCCCAGACAGAGGAGGAGCACGCCGAGCATTTGAGGCAGGTTTTGCAGACACTTCGTCAGAACGAGTTGTATGCAAAATATGAGAAATGCGGGTTTTGGTTGAAGGAGGTCCAGTTTTTGGGACATATCATTTCCGACCGGGGAATATCTGTTGATCCGGGGAAAGTATCAGCGGTGAGGGAGTGGGGACAGTCCACGACACCGACGGAGATTCGTAGTTTCTTGGGTCTAGCAGGATACTACAGAAGGTTCATTCGGTGTTTCTCAGAGATAGCAGGTCCTTTGACACATCTGACTCGTAAGGGTGTGCCATACATCTGGAGTGATGCCTGTCAGCTGGCATTCGATGAATTGAAGGACAAATTGACCTCAGCACCTGTGTTAGCATTGCCGAGACCGGGAGTTGAGTATTTGGTTTACACCGATGAGTCTTTGCAAGGGCTTGGAGGTGTATTACAGCAGGAGAGACAGGCCATAGCTTATGCTTCCCGTAAGCTTAAGCCTCATGAGAAGAATTACCCCACTCATGATTTGGAGTTGGCGGTAGTGGTATTTGCCCTACGGATTTGGAGGCACTATCTTTTGGGAGAGAAGTTCCAACTGTTCACGGATCATAAGTCCCTAAAATACCTGTTCACACAGAAAGAGTTGAATATGCGGCAGCGTAGGTGGCTTGAATTTGTGAAAGACTACCAGTTCAATATCCAGTATCACCCAGGTAAGGCTAACGTGGTAGCAGACGCGTTGAGTCGTAGGCCAGTAGATGAGGTGGCAGAGGTGTGGAAGGCAAAGTGGAAGGAATTGGGACACCAGGATGCAGTGGCCCGATCTTTCATGTCGGTGATGACTGTTACACCGCAGATTGTCACGAAGGTAGTACGGGCACAGGCTAATGACTCGTTCTGTCAGGAACAGATAGTTCGATTACTAGCAGAGGGAGCCGAGTCCTTTACCATTAGCTCAGACGGGGGATTACGCTTCAATGGGAGATTGGTAGTTCCGGAAGGGGAGGAATTGCGACATGATGTGATGGCAGAGTCGCACGGCTCACGGTTCGCGGTACATCCCGGAGGGGACAAAATGTACCAAGACATGAGACGCCAGTATTGGTGGAGCGGTATAAAGAGAGATATTGCTGAGTTTGTTTCGAAATGCGCCACTTGTCAGCTTGTAAAAGTGGATCATCAGAGACCGGCAGGACTACTACATCCGTTGGAGGTCCCGGTGTGGATGTGGGAGAGCATATCCATGGACTTTATCACGGGGTTGCCTACGTCGCAGAGGGGTCACGACTCCGTTTGGGTAATTATGGACAGGTTGTCCAAGGTCGCTCACTTTTTACCCGTAAGGACTGACTACACTATGGGACAGTATGCCCAGCTCTTCATTTCAGAGGTTTTGAGACTTCACGGTGTGCCCTAAATATCGTGTCTGACAGAGACAAGATATTTGTTTCGAGATTTTGGGAGAGTTTCCAGGAGGCCATGGGCACGGAATTGCGGTTGAGTACGGCTTATCATCCGCAGACCGATGGGCAGACCGAACGCACAAATCAGATGTTGGAGGACATGCTGCGCATGTGCATTATCGACTTTGGGGGTGGATGGGAGCAGTACCTTCCACTGGTGGAGTTTGCTTACAACAACTCCTATCAGTTCACTATTGCCATGGCTCCGTTCGAGGCATTGTACGGTAGGCCTTGTCGTTCCCCAGCATGTTGGTTAGAGGTGGGGGACAACAAACTACTTGGGCCGGAAGTAATTCAGGATACTTCGGCAAGGATTGAGTTAATTCGGAGTCGCATTCGGGTAGCTCAAGACAGGCAGAAGAGTTATGCTGATGCGAAGAGATTTTTCAGGGAGTTCCAAGTGGGGGACCAGGTTTTGCTCAGAGTATCTCCTATGAAGGGGATTATGCGTTTCGGGAAGAAGGGGAAATTGGCACCGAGGTATGTGGGGTCGTTCCCTATTATTGAGCGAATCGGACCGGTTGCGTATAGACTTGGACTACCGGAGCATTTGCATCGGATTCACGATGTGTTCCATATTTCCTCGCTGAGGAAATACCTTAGAGATAATTTGGCTCATTCTCACATTGCTGTGGAGGACATCGATCTCCAGCCGGATAGCTCCTACGAGGAGGGGCCGATTGCTATTTTGGACTGAAGCGAAAGGAAGCTGCGGTCAAAGATAGTTCCGTTAGTACGTGTTCAGTGGCGACATCACAATGTCGAGGAGTCCACATGGGAGCGCGAGGATGAGATGCGCGAACGTTATCCAGAGTTGTTTTTAGCAGGTACTTTCTAGTTTCGAATTTCGGGACGAAATTCAGTTATTAGGGGGGAAGTATGTAATACCCCGTACTTTTGGCTATATTTATTTTTGGGATTAATTAATTAAATGCGTATTAATTGGAAATTAATCCGGGTTAAAAATACTAACGAGATGTGAGTTGGTATTTGATTATGTGCATACATGTTTTTATATGAATATCGAATTACGAAAAATTTGTCGTGAGATTGATATACGGCATTTTAGAAATTTTGTTGAGGCGCGTGTGACCGCCGCGTCACGGTGTAATATTTTGATTATAAAAGTGAATTTAAATTCTTTAAACCGTATGGTCATTTTGAGTGCGCTAACGCGTCCGGAAGGGTCGAGATAGTCAGAAAACACTAGCCGGGGGTGTAGTTTGGGTCCCGGGGTATTTTTAGGCCATATCGGCATTATAAAGGGTATTTTGGTAATTTCGTATTTTTAGGAATTAAAAATGAAGAAAATTAGAGAATTAAATCTAATTGGGAATAGACCCACTAAACCCACTAACCAACCATTAATGACCCAATAAGCTACGGAGGTTATCATTTAGGTTTCCAACTTTCCCAAAGAAAACCCTAGCCACCATAGCCACCTTTGGAGAAGAAAGCTTAGAGAGGGAGAGAAGGAGAAGGAATTCTGCAGAAAACCTTTACAAAATCAACATCAAATTCAGAGACAATCAAGGCAAGTGATTTAATTACATTTAAATTCAGAGAATGTTCTTCCCATGTTAGAAAATTGTAGAATTCCAATTGTTCTTGGAAGATGAATGAAAACCCATGTTAATTGGATTTAGAACTTGAATATTGAGGACAAATTGCATGTAGAACCATATAGAGATGATTATTCTGGCATTAGTACATGTGGGATGTAACAAAAACGGATCTAGAATGGACTATTTGATGATTACAAATTTTAGGGTTTGTGTTCTTGAATAATTAGGGGAAAATGATGAGACTTGATGATTTAATGATGATTGGGATGAATTAACTCAGTAAAATACGTTAGTTCATAACCTTGTTATGTTTAGGAGTGATTAGAGACCTTTAAACATTGTTGGGACGAAGTTTAGAGGAGATTTGAGGAGTAAAAATTGATGAAAAACGTAACTAAGAAAATTTGGGCTCGAACTGGTCGTTCGTTAGAAGAGCCTCCCCAGGTCGTTCGAACGAGCCTCGTTCGAACGAGCTTCTAACGAGTTGACCAGTCGCTTCTAACGAAAAGGGATTTCGTTCGATACTTCGTTCGAACGAGATCTCATTAGAAGGTACAGTTCGTTCGAACGAACTGGATCTCGTTCGAACAGTCTCGTTCGAACGAGACTTCTAACGAGCTGACAGTTTGATCTCGTTCGAACAGCCTCGTTCGAACGAGACTTCTAACGAGCTGGCAGTTTAGGCCTTTTTGGCCTGTTTTGATTTTGGGAGTCCCGTAAACTTGTTCGAGGGTAGAGATAACATTCAGTTGATGATGTATTGATAGATTTGGGACTTTTGGGTTATTATGAGGAGTAAATTATATACGAGTGATTTAAATCAATGAACCGTTTGGGTTGAGACGTGAGTGTCTACTACGACGTGAGAATAGATTATGGCGCATATGATTATAAACCGGAATCATATAAAGTGTGTAAATTATATATTGGTACTTGAATGAGAATAGTACTACAATTAAACTACGAGATTACTAAGATGTGTGCTTACTTAGTATTGGTATATGAATTGTGTGTATGACATACCTACCATACTTGCTATCACGGGAGGTTTGCGTTCGCTTAGGTCCCTCTAATCCTTGTGTTGCCCGGATTTAGACTGGTTACCTTGATGAACATAGGTCATAGAAAGACTTATTGGGATATTAATAAGTCCGCTGATCGTGGGAGCGTAGGTATGTGCGTGACCCATGTGATGTGACTGTGTTCGCCTCCATTATTTGTGATGTTGTTATTTGTGAACTATTCCTGAGAGATTCGGAATATGTAATCCTTATGTACGTGATGTACCGGGATGGATAGCAGAGTATGTGTGCACCGCAGCTTAGTTCTCGGGGTGCTTGTATTGTATAGTTATGTTGTGAATAATATACACTTAATTAATGGGAACCTTCATGTTAATGTTGTGAAAATAATTACGGTATTGTTTCGAGAAACATAACGGGTTAGCTGATAGTGAAATATATTGCATATTGAGCATCTGAGTTTACGTTAAACCCCTATTTAATTACGAGCGTTATAATGTTAATAGAACCGAGTAATAAGGGTAGGACCTATGACAGTCTAGCTAGATATGACGTCACTTAGCTAGTGGTTTGTGTCGTTGTAGATGGGTACTTACGTTAGGAGTGCACAGTTAGACGAGAGGTGAGAATATCATGTGAGTGCACGTCCTAACATGTACTTTGCATTTAATGTTTTAAATGATTTTAAAGCACTTGCAGGTTTTTAAAATATCTCCACATTCGGGCTCTGACCCGTTTACTTTCAAATCTATTTTCCTTGTAAAACCATTTTAGGTGCCCAGCCACAAGGACACCATGCATAGGATACTCATTCTGGTGACGAGCTGTAGCTGTTTGTGGAAACTACAGGAATTTGCTTGTAGACGCTTCTATTACTTGGATTCCAGATTCATTATCTATCAGTTGTAGGGCATGTTGCCCATTTCTATTAGAGTTACATTTCCATTACAGTTTTCAGACTTTGGCATGTATTGATCTAGTATTCAGTTTACTTATATCAGTTGTGGGATTTGTAGTGAGGAATTTTCCTCTAGACTTTATTTACATTATGTGATGGTTATTCTATTTACTTCATTATGGTGAATGGTGTTATTATTCTTTATTACACTTGTTGCATGTTAATCAGATTTTAAATAAAATTTGGCACTTACTTTTTAAATACTAGGTGGTTAGTAATAATAAAAATGTTTTCGACAGTGATGCTATTAACTGAGCCAACTTGGCATTTTGAATTAATTTAATAAAGGAGTAGCTACCCGGTATTTAATTAGTCGGGGTGTCACAGGAAGGTACTAGTGCTATTACTTGGGATGAATTTATTAAAGCTTTATATGTTAAGTATTTTTCTAAAGTTTATAGGAGGGAGAAGGTGAGGGAATTTATAAATTTGACCCAAGGAAAAATGTCTGTGAGGGAGTATGAGGCTAAATTTACAGCATTGTCTAAATTTTCTCCTAAGTATGTTGAGGATGAGGAAGAGTAATGTAGTAAGTTCCAAAAGGGGATGATTTGGCTCATTCAAAATCGGGTGGCTACTTATGAGTTAGAAGATTATTCTTTTTTGGTGAACAAAGACATGATAGTATAAAGGCATATGAACCAAGGGGCGGCGAGTGGAGAGAGTTTTAAGAAAAGTAGACTCGACTCATCTCAGTCTAAGGTAGGTGATAGTGGAAGTGTTAAGATGGAACCTCATAAATTTTAGAGAGGTGATGGAGATAGTGGTAGAGGTAAGGGGTGATTTGGTAGAGATACCAGGGGTGGAGGATCTTCTAGTTTAGTTAGGAGGACAGAAATAGGTGAGGCCCTAGTGGGAGTTGTTACATGTTTCTTTTGTAAAGAGGAGGGGCATTATGAATCTGAGTGTCATAAGCTTATAGGAATAAAATGTTACCATTATCATAAAGCGGGGCATGGTAAGAAAAATTATTCGCGATTAGAAGAGACTCTAGCAGCACCTAGTGAAGCAGCAAGTAGAGTGTTACCTCCTGGTAGTGGAGTGAAAAGTGTGGGCAGAGGACAAGCCAATAGTACCAGGTGGACAAGTATTTACAATGAAAGAGGCTTAGGTTACTCCAGATGTGGTGACAGGTACACTTTTTGTTAATGATAGAGTTTCTTATATTTTGATTAATCTCGGTTCCACACATTCTTTTGTGTCCTATGCTATTTCTATATAGCTGAATAAACCATGTACTCGTTTAGATGGGGTTGGGTATTTATATGCCTATGGGGGATACTGTTGTAGCTTCATATGTTTTTCATGATTGTGTTTTGACTGTGGGGGTTAGAGATACAATTATAGACTTACTTCCATTGGATATATCTGATTTTCACATAAATCTAGAAATGGATTGGTTAACGAAATATCATGCATCTATGGATTATTTCCGTAAGGAAGTTGTTTTTAATATACATGGTGAGACTGAATTTAAAATTACGGGGGGAAGGAAAATTGTTCCCAATTGCATCATTTTTGCTATTCAGACGAGGAAATTGTTGAGTAAGGGTTGTAAGGGTTTTATTGCATATGTTCTTGACACTAGGAAGTGGGCTTTACACTTAGTCGATGTTCCTATTGTACGTGATATTCTAGAGGTATTTCCCAGGGAGTTGTCGGGGTACCTCCAGAGAGAGAAGTTGAGTTTAGTATTGAATTGGCACCGGGGACAACCCTTATTTCTATTGCACCATATATAATGGCACCTGTTGAATTGAAAGAACTCAAGATTCAGTTGCAAGATTTAATTAATAGAGGTTTCATACGGCCTAGTGTATCTCCATGGGGTGGACCAGTCTTATTTGCGAAAAAGAAAGATGGTTCCATGCATTTGTGTATTAATTATAGACAACTGAATAAAGCTACAATTAATAACAAGTACCCTTTACCTCATATTGATGATTTATTTAATCAGTTGAAGGGTGATAAAATGTTTTCAAAGATAGACTTGTGATTAGGTTACCATCAGTTAAGAGTGAAGGAGAGCGATATTTCTAAAAGTTCTTTTCGTACTCGGTATGGTCATTTTGAATTTCTAGTGATGCCCTTTGGAGTGACTAATGCTCCAAATGCATTTATGGATCTTATGAACCGGGTATTACATCCTTTTGTCAATTCATTTGTGATTGTTTTTATTGATGATATTCTGATTTACTCACGTGATATGGTTGAACATGAAAAGCATCTCAGAACTGTTTTGAATGTGTTGAAAGATAAGCAGTTGTATGCTAAGTTTAGCAAGTGTGAATTTTGGCTATCACAAGTTGTATTTTTAGGCCATGTTATTTCTGTGGATGGTATATGTGTTGATCCAAAGAAAGTAGAAGGTATTATAAAATGGGAGAGATCCAATAATGTGACTGAGGTGAGGAGTTTTCTAGGTTTGGTTGGGTATTATACGAGGTTTAGAAAGGGATTTGCTTTGATTGCCTTGCCAACGACGAACTTAACTCGGAAAGATGTTAAGTTTGAATGGAATGATGATTGTGAAAATAGTTTTGAATAATTGAAAAAAAAAGATTGATAACTGCACCTATTCTTACTATTCCACATGGTGGAGATAAATTTGTTATTTATACCGATGCTTCACAACATGGGTTGGGTTGGTCTTTTATGCATCATGGTAAGGTTATTTCTTATGCTTCGAGGTAGTTGCGCATACATGAACATGATTTATCTACACATGATTTGGAACTTGATGTTATTGTGGTTGCTCTGAAATTATGGCGTCATTATTTATATGGTGAAGTATGTGAAATTTTTACTGACCATCAAAGTCTTAAGTATTTATTTACTCAAAATGAGTTGAATTTGAGGCAGAGGCTGTGGATAGAGTTAATTAAAGACTATGATTATATAATTCACTACCATCCAAGGAAGGCGAAAGTAGTTGTAGATGCTCTGAGTAGAAAGGCTTCAAGCAGGTTATCTTGTATTCAGTTTGCTAGAGTTGCTCACATTATGGAGTTGGTATTAATGGGAGTGGAATTGCAGCTAGAAGATGGGGACAAATTATTTGCTAATGTAAGGGTGAGGCCTTTGTTAGCTACCCGCATTCGAGATTTTCAATGTCAGGATTTATTTCTTGAGAAGAAACGACAAGATGTCAGGGATGGTAAGTCTGATGATTTTTATTTTATTAATGATAGCACTTTATTGTATAAGTAACGATTGTGTGTGTCTAATGTGGAGGGATTAAAAGTGATAATTTTATATGAGGCTCATAATTCCATTTATACTATGCATCTTGGTAGTACTAAAATGTATAGGGATTTGAAGGAGCATTATTGGTGGAATAATATGAAGAAGAAAATAGCTGATTTTGTTGCTAGATGTCTTATATGCCAGCAAGTAAAAGTGGAACATCAGAAACTTACGGGTTTGCTTCAACCATTGTCAATATCGAAATGTAAGTGGGATCACGTAATGATGGATTTCATAGTTGGGCTTCCTCGATCTCCGAATGGGTCAGATTCGATTTGGGTAGTGATGGACAGATTGACCAAGTCAGCTCATTTTCTAGCAGTCAAGACTACGTACACAGTTGATAGGTATGCTAGATTGTATGTTAATAAAATTATTTAATTGCATGGAACACTTATATCTATTGTTTCATATAGGGACCTTACTTTTACATCTAAATTTGGGGGTAGTTTGTAGTATGCTATGGGTACTAACTTAAATTTTAGTAAGACTTTTCATCCTCAGGTAGATGGGGAGTCTGAGAGGAAAATCCTGATTTTGGAAGATATGCTTAGAGCTTGCGTGCTTGATTTTAAAGGTAATTGGGATGAATATTTTCCTTTGATAGAATTTGCGTATAATAATAGTTTTCAGTCTACTATTGGTATGGCTCCATATGAAGCATTATATGGTAGACGGTGTCTTACACCGGTATGTTGGGGTGAAGTTAGGGAAAGAAAGATAAAGGGTACATAGTTGATTTAAGTGACCACTGAAAAATCAAAGATTATTCAAGATAGAATGAGAACAACTCAAAGCAGATAGAAAAGTTATGCGGATAAATGGCGAAAAGATTTGGAATTCCAGAAAGGGGATTATGCGTTGCTTCCGGTATTGTCATGAAAAGGAGTTATGAGGTTTGGAAAGAAAGGAAAGTTGGGTCCACGCTATATTGGACCTTATAAAATTCTTGAGAAAGTCGGGATGGTTGCCTACAAGTTAGCATTACAACCGGAGTTATCCCGATTACATGATGTTTACCATATTTCTATGTTCAGAAAGTATGTAACAGATCCTTCACATGTGTTGGTGGAACAGCCTATTGAGTGGAAGGAAGATTTGAGCTATGTGGAAGGACCACTTGCTATCATGGATAGGAAGGAACAAATATTGAGATCCAAAGTGATTCCACTTCTGAAAGTAGTGTGGAGAAGGAATTCCATGGAAGAAGCTAAATGGGAGAGAGAAGATATCATGAAAATGCGTTATCCGTATTTGATTGATTTGAACAACCAAGGTAAGTTAATTTTAGGGACAAAATTTTCTAATAAGGGGAGAGTTGTGACAACCCGAATATAATTATGATAAATTATGTTTGAATCATGCTTACCTTATGTGATTTGTATAATGTGTACTTAGTATATCTAATATTAAGTAATTATTTTTAGTCTAATCCTACTTTCATAAATAATGAAATATCGAATTAGTTACAAATACAAAATTTTAAAGTTTTCGATAGGAATGTTCATGTTGGAGACTAGTTTTGACCCTTATAATATAACAATTGATATTAGGTGAAAACTAGATAGTTTTATATATATGAGTTAAGTTTGTAACACAACAAATAGCGTGTAAAACAGAGGTCCGAGTAAGCAGTTATACTGAAATTACAAAACAAGGGCAAATTTGTCCATTCATTAAATTATATTTTGTCTTATTAGTACACCATGTGTTATGATTTGATTAGATGGAAGGGGGAGGATGGTTTGGCTGACTTTAAACCCTTGAAATAACCTCCTACCTGAGTAAATTCATCCATGAGAGAGTTAGATCTTGAGGAAAGAGAATTGTGAAGTTTAGGAAGAAGAAAGTGAGGAGAAAAATTGAGAAAAATCAATAGAAAATTACATAAAAGTCCCTAAGGTAATTCTATTCGTGAATCTTGTTATATTTTTTCTGTTACTGATTAAAATGATATAAATCATAAATTGTTTACTAAACTTTCATGCCTTTGATGTATATGCATGGGCAGATATAAGTTTAAAGAAAGTTGAATGTGTAAATTCTTTATATTGTTTCGATTGGAAACCTTGTGTATTCAAACTACTGTATCTTTTTGTATACTTACTGGAATTGAATAATTCCATTTGGAGATAAAAATAGACTCATATATGCAAATCATATTCGAAAATTAGAATTAAACTCCTTGTGGTTAGACTTTAGTGATGGTTGAAAGTTGGTACATAGTTGTTGTCATTAGGGTTGTGCTTACATAACCTGAGTTTGGTGTGTCATTTGGTATAACAAATGAACTATAAAAATTATAAAACTTTAATATTGTATTATTCAGTACGTTTATGAAAAATGGATGGAAAATCATAGAAAGTTATGATGTAGAAAAATTATAAAAATGCGTGGAAATTGACTGTATACTAGAAGAGCTTATATGGTAAATTTATTATGTTATGGAGAAATGGACATATCTTGCTCTAGGAAACTTGAAATGATATGCCGCTTTTTTATTGGAAACTTAATATGATAAGGATTGAATTGAAATGGTTGATTATGATTTATGCTATTTTTTGGATATGTTAATTATCTTAACATGAATATAGATAGAATTTCATTTATAATGAATTATTTGAATGGAATTGTATGATGCTTATGAATTAGGTTATATTTAAGTTATTCTTTGGATTATTTATATTCTTATGATGATACTAATATTACAATAATGATAGGAAAGGAAGAATAACCAGTTGAACAAGTGTCAGACAAAGGCAAGGGAAAAGCCCATTAAATTGCCATAGTGAGTGTACTTATGATTATTTCTTATATAAATATAAAAATGATATGTTGGATATGAATATAGCTCTAAGAGAGGATTGGTTAAAATACTTCAGTATTCAGGATTTGTTTGGATATTCAAATATCCAGGATTGTTTAGGTCTTATAATTCAGTATTGGAATTGGACAAAAATCCAATGATTTGTTTTGTCTTATGGCAAGGGTTTGTTGGAACTTCTGTTCCAGGATTTGTTATTGCCATAATGGACAGGATTGCTTGGATTTTATATCCACGGATTTGATATAGACCTGTTGTTTCATTGTATAGAAGGAGTACCTCACTAAACTTATAACTTAATGTTTATATTTTAACATTTTCAAGTTTGTACGCTGCCAGATAAAAAACTTACAACTTAATGGGGATTTTGTTATTGTCACACTAAGTATTTTACTAATCTCGTACATTTTATATATTGAGTTATAATGGATTAACTTGATAACTGCAATAGTTAACCATAATATTGCATGTTCACTTAAGTATGACTCTGATGTTAATTACGTTATGGTGCAAAGAACATGATTGTATTCATTATGTCAATTATGCATGCAAATATTGATAAATGAATTATATTTCAAATGGGCTGAAGATTATGATTTAATTATTATAAAAGTAAATGATTAGAATGGATTTGGGTTTGGGGTGTGACAGATATTGTATTGTTGAGGAATACTATAACTCTGTCAACCAGTTCTCTGAGTTAATAAAAGAACAAACTCTAAATTCCGTGGACGTAGGCATGTTGTCGAACCATGTATATCTTATCATTTTCATTAAATACTTCTTTTAATTTATCTTGTGCGCATTGAATACAAACATTATAGAAAATTACCACTTACCATAATAAAATGCACATATTTTCACTTTGAAGATATAATGGAAAGAGAAATTCTAGTAAGATATACAATAGCTTAATTTTTAGAAAATAATGAAAAATCCTCTAGCCATGCTTAATTTTTAGAAAATAATGAAAATTCCTCTAGCCATGCTTAATTTTTAGAAAATAATGAAAATTCCTCTAGCCATGACTTCAACGGTAAATTATTCATTTGTTAAAATATTTGTTATATTTGTACTAAAATCAATTGCATATTGCAACATAGAATTAATTTTCGCTATCACATTTATATTCACATTTCACAGTTTTATTTTCTCAATGTTATATTTTGTAGTTATATTTCCTCATTGAAATTCGAATCTAACATTTTGTGTTTCAACTTCACAATGCAATAACGTATCATTGCGCATTACGAAATCGCAATGCGAAATCTTATTGCGAAAACGCAATGTGAAATCGCAATGCAAAATTTCATCAAAAAGAACTCCGACATATGAACTCCAAAACGCTAAAACATATCATACCTTGATTTCCATTCTTTGTTGTAGCTGCAAGTAAATTTCATTTGTATCTACTTTTAAAAAATGTACCATCTAGAAATATCATCAGGCAACAAACTTTAAAATCACTAATGCATACACCAAAATAAACAAAAAATCCTTTGAACCGCTTTGTTGACAAATTCCAACTTAAGTCAACAACACTTCTAAGATTTGTTGTCCTAACAATATCAGCATACCACCTAAGTTGAGGCATGCATCGCCATATAACTACGCCCTTGCCTTTTTAACACTTAACTAAGCAGAATGATGTGGCATTTGCATTCCATAATTTGAGTTTAACTCTTGAATTACATCGCAAGGTTTAGTAAAAGGTTTTGAACGTATTTTCTCCACAATCAACTCTAAAACTGGCATCAATGTTACCCTATGATTCTTTCCAATGTGCACAACATAACCACACCTATGATCGCCATTGAATGTCCTTGTAACAAAAAAATAATTACATTGTTTAATATAATGAATTCATCATTGACAACAAGTTTTAACTTTCATTGAACATTGTGCATTCACTCTAGTATGTTCATTCTTTAAATAATCAAACTCAAAACCAACTTCAACAGCGTACTTGCACAAATCCATTCTAAATTGACTTGCACCACCTTCAAACATCTGACCAACTCCTACAATTAAATTAGCTCATCCAGCTGACATTAATGTCATATTCTGCAACGCATTATTGTTGGATTGCATATCTCTATCAATTTCAACATAGTGACCTTCATTAGATTCAGATTCATAGTCATGTCATTCAAGACTTAATATTATATCAATCATATCCAAACCTAATATATATATATATATATATATATATATCCAAGTATGTTCTCCATGTCAATCTCATTATCTAGCATACAAAATTAATTATCTGAGACCTCATAACTCATAAAATTATGTTGATCTCAAATTTTTACATTTCACACGTATTTTTTCAACAAAATCCTCGTATGAACACTTTGCGGATATCACTATGACAACACTCAATTTACCATGCTCAAGAAAACATGCAACATAATTGTTTCCCATTATTAACTTGTTAAGAAAGATTGAATTCTCAATACTCAAATAATAGGAACCTTAAAAGACACGTGATATTTGAAAAAAGAAGAAGAGTTACGTATATAAGATCATATATAACCTAAAGATTTTAAAAAATCATGGGAGTAATCTTTTACACTCCATAATTAAGTTGATCATTGAATCCAAAACGATATTGGACATGTGGCTTGTCATTCAAATCACATGTATTTGCAACTTGTTATTAATCGGTTAGCATGCAAAAGGTACATTACGTACTAAAAACACATGCAAGGAACCTTAGACTAAACATGTTTTAAGACGACGCTAATAATTCTACGTGTTTCATGTCATGGGCGGATCATTTAATCGCGCTTATTTTTTTTTAGTATAAGACCACCAAAGCCCCCCCCTCCCCCCCCCCCCCCCCCCCCCCCAAAAAAAAAAAAAAAAAAAAAATTGATTTTCTTGGCAATAAGTAAAATAGTGCTCCTGTGGAAACTAAAGTGCCACAAGAATAGTTGAATAAAAATAAAAATACATAAAAACACAAAAAGAAAAAAAAAGGCTCTCGGGCACTAAAATCAAAATTGGCTGCAGGACAATTTATGGAAATATACGGACTATTAAAATAATATTTTACAAATACGGGGTGGCTGTGCATGGTCTAAGAAGCTCAAATTTAGGATATCGCTACTCCCACTCCTACAAACTACTCTCACGCTCCATTTTTATCTCAAATATAAGTAAAAGACTATTATACCCTTGTTATCAATTCTTATCCTTCTCTCACTTGTACAAAACATAATAAATATTTTGCTTACCCCAAAATTATACACATAAATAAAAAACAAAGTTTACTATTTACTTGACACACATAAAAAAGGTAACTATTAATTGTTTTTAATAAAAAGAAACTGTTTTGAAAAAATAAAATGTTTTTTATTAAAAATAAAAATTAAAAAGGGTTTTGTTAAAAAAAACTGTTTTAATATTTTTAAAAGTGTTAAAATTTTCATTTTAAAAAACAGTTCAAGCATATATTTTCATTTTAAAAAATTTCATTTTTTATGTTCATATAAATATTTATTTTAAATATAAAATATATTTTGTGTCGTATAGCTCTCCTGTTAAAATTATGTGTCGTGTTAAAATCATGACTCGCATCGTTTCGTGCTCGCGCTATAATTAAGACCCTTGTTCTGTTGTACACTGTTGTGTCGTATTTTTGTTAATTACGACACAAAAAAAGTCATAATTTTAATAAGTGCACGACACAACACGAGTCTTAATATTAAAATAGTTTTTTTGTAACAAAACCCTTTTTTATTTTTATTTTTAACAAAAAATTTTTTTTACAAAACACGACCTAATTAAAACGCGATATGAAACGAAATTTTATTTTCTATCTAATACAAACAATAAAGCCGCCACTAAAGCTCTTTTTTTTACCAAACAAAAATACGACACGAAATATATTTGGGTCGTATCATATTTTAATTGTATCGTGTTTGTGTTTTGTAATAAAAAGAAAAATTAATTCGTGTCGTGTTGCTTTTTTTGGTCGTGTTTGTACTAGGTAAAAAAATAAGATTGCATGTCGTATTTTATTTGGGTCGTGTAATTTTAATTGTATCGTGTTTTTGTTTGGTAAAAAATAGCTTTCGTGTCATGTTGCTTTTATTTGGGTCGTGTTCGTATTAGATAAAAAAAATTGTTATGTTGCTTTTAATTGGATCACGTTTTTGTTTGGTAAAAAAAAAGGTTTCGTGTCGGGTTGCTTTTATTTGGGTCGTGTTTGTATAAGATAAAAATAAATAAAATTTCATGTCGTGTTACTTTTATTTGAGTCGTGTTCGTGTTCGTATTATATAAAAATGAATAAAATATTGTCTCGCGTTGCTTTTATTTGGGTCATATTCGTATTAGATAAAAAAATCATCTTGTGTCTCTTTTATTTAGGCCGTGTTCGTATTAGATATAAGTTTTCCAAGGGTTTATGATTTTTTTCTTTTCGGGTTTAGATTTATTTGAGATTTTTTTGTTTTGGGTTTCGAAGTAAAGTTTAGTTTTTTCTTTCGGTTTAGGATTCATGATTTAGTTTTTTTCCCCCTTTTTTTTTTATTTAAGCCTTAGGGTTTAAAATTTAAAGTATTTGTGAGTGTTTTTATATGGTGATAGGATTTTTGTAATTAAAAAAAGGCCTAAATATATATTAGTGTATACAGTAAGGACTATGGAACTTTAGTGTTAAAATGTATATTAGTGGATTAGAGCTCAAAATAGCTTATTGGTCTAGGATTATATTGAGAAACCCTCTTATTTTTTATGTATCAAAAAAATATTTAATATAAAAATTTTAAGAGCTAAACATTAGTTATTTAAAAAATTTCTAGCTAAAACAAATATTTTGTAGAAGTACAGATGAATATATATTTTCGGTTAAGCAAAGAGGAGAAGTCCATGTGCTTTGATAGGGAGGAATGAATTTGTAATTATGCAAGGTGATTATGGTCATTTCCAAAGTTTGGGCACAAAATGGAGTGCCTTAGTATTTATTTGGAGTGTAAATAGCATCACCCCAAATTTAATACTTATCTTATTTTTTAGTCCATATTAATAATTTTGGCAATATGTTCATTTAAATTATTGAAGATGCTCTACCATGTGGAGTTGAGCCTAATAGTCTCTCTTTCCATCTATATTGTCGGCAAAATAGATAGAAATTTATACAGTTCTACTGATCGGTGCCTAGGCCTAAGATTCTGCCCTACGTGGAGCCTGTATGTTTACTAGAAGGATTCGAATTGGATACAGTGAAGAAATACTAAATAAGTGAGATTTGCCAACCACGCGTAAGATAAGTGTTGAGTCGTAGTCAATGTTTCAGAAATCTACACATTTACCACTGTTTTAACTTCAAACAACTTGTTATTAGTCAACTGAGATGAGTTTAGCTAAGCAATGCATTAATTAATACAACTAATATTTAAGGGCACACGATTGTCGTTTTTTAGGCAAAGCAACAACCCATCTTTTGAATAGGACAGGTTGGATTCTGGCAGAAAGGATGAGCAATTTGAGAAGACTCGGAGAATCCTAATACAATGATGTACTTTCCGATGTTTATAGAACTATTTTAATAGTGAATAATAAAAGGTAATATATAAAAAACATAGACCATTTCATAACAAAATTTTGCTTGCCTACCATCAAATCCTCCAATATACTACATTAAGAGTCCAATATTTCTATTCGGGTCATTCCAAATTCATAATTCACTTTTCTATTTTGAAAGTAATGAATAAACCAAATTTCACAATAGGTAAATACGTGTTGATCTTCATCATTGATTAAGTGTATTTTTAGTATATAAAACAACATAGAAGAAATCATAAATGGGGAGGGAGAGTATTGATTAACAAAATCAATTAAGTAACAACTAGTTATTACTATAGGGTAGAAACTGATTCAGATCTGGAAGTCATTGCTTCGTTACTTGAAAACTAAGTGGCAATATGGAAACCCAAAGTCACCCTTATTATTTGTGCCAATAAATCACCCAACAACTACAACTATACTATAAAACAAATGTATATGCAAGGACTGAGGTGATTTGCCAAAGATATAAACTAATCTTGCTTACAATGCAAAGGAGTCAACCAGCAGGGGATCCTTGAACCACTCTATTCCACAAATATTCAGAATAAGTTATTTCTCAATCTGTTTTATTCACTTATATATAACATAGTTCCTTCCCCATTGAATTTACTACAAAAGGTCTGACAACACTATTTAGTTCGGTAACAACCCCCACGATACCCTGTCCTTAATATATGGGTGGAGATGTGTTGTTTAAGTTGAACACAGTGTTGGCTCACATATGCTATCAAAGCCATTGATGCTGATACCATCTGGCATGCACTAGTGTCCCAATGGGGTACCAATTTTTAGTGCAGACACTATTTACCAACTCTATATAACATGCTGCTAGGTTGGGCCTAAGTTGTCCATACATTCAACTATTCAAGCGTCCAAAGGACACCATGCTATTGCATTGCTAATGCAGTAATTACCGGTCCACACCAATTCGTTCCATTTCTCTTTTAACTCTATATAAATTACAGCTACATTACATTAGAAAAAGAAGGTGGCTTATTATACTGTAGGAGTGACCATCCACATTTTAGAGTAGTTCCAGCACAACCTCTAGAGAGGTTTGATAACCACTAGGCTAGACCCTTTTCATTTCACCCACTGGTAATCTAGTTTTCAGACTTCACCTTAGAGCATGTGTAGTGGTGAAGGCTCCCGAAAGGTAGATTTACAAAACGAAAAGTGGGTTTACCTTTCATCCTGAAGCAGCGTCTACAATGGGGAAAGCTTCAAAATTTGTAAAACAATTCTTACGAACTTTTGTTGTTCGTAGGAAACAAAATAATATTTCTTACGAACATCAGAAGTTCATAAGAATTCTTACGGACTTTTGTTGTTCGTAGGGACCCACAAATATAATAAAAACGAGTATTTATATTTCATACGGACTTTATTTCTTCGTAGAAATTCCTACGAACAAATGAAGTTCGTAGGAACTTTTACAAATTCTGTTTCAAATTTGTATCTTTGCAGAACCACTACAAATCGAACTAAAGAATTTGTTGAGTTTCACCTACCACTGCAGACATCTCATTTTGTAAACTTGCAAATTTTGTTGGCTTTTCCCCCCACCATTACAGATGCTCTTAGAGTGCATATTTTGACCTTCCCAACACATACACAAACTGGTGTTCACAAGGCAACGCAGGTTCAATTTAGCCAAAAGTCCCCCTAAAGCAGCTCATTCTATACACTTTAGCCTCTCTTTTTTTCCCCTGCAAAGATCATTGCTAAGTATTTTACTGCTCTACAACTCAAACAAGTAAAACTCCAATGGTCTTGAAGGTGGTTTTCATGGAGCAACAATCACCCTCTAGTGACACTGAATTTTTTAAGACTCTAAATGAAGTATAATTCCCAATTAGAGCTGTGTCTTATTAAGGAAAGAAGATAGGGTATACAACTAAGGGTAACTATCACATTTAAATCAGCTCCAAAGGGGTGTAAAACTGTCCCTAGTGGGATTTGAATACAGTCCACTTCTGTGAAATGTGAGTAGTCTTCTCTATGAAGCACGGACACTTTCCCGGAGGCCCCGTACGTGTGTCAGACACGGGTTGGACATGTGTCCGACAGGCCACGTGGTGTGTCGGACTTAGAAGGCATTAAAAAAAGGTCGGGCACGGGGCTGACAAGTTAAGGACATGATGGGGGTAAAAAAACAGAAAACTTAAAAAAAAAAACGGGGGCAACTTTGTTATTTTAAAAAGTTACACATCCTGACACTTTAAAAAATTTCAAACTTAGGGCTTTTCATGTTTTTTTTCCTTAGGTATTATAGCCAACAATGGCTCAGTGAAGGTGCAAATAGTGTTGAGCCCAATAAGGATGTGGAAATCTCAACTGAAAGAAAGAAGTGTTTGATGAGATTCTTTCCAAATGCAACCGAGCGTCAAATGGTTAACATTGAATTTGGAAAGTTCTCATCTCTTTCTGACGAGTTTAGCGAGTTTGATTCTATGAATGGACAAAGGAGTGCTTGATCCTCGTTTATGATGGGTCATCCATCGATCTTATACAACCAAGCTTCAAGCCTTGGCCACAAGATTACTTGGCAAAACCTTGTTCTTCTTCATGTTCGGAGAGAAATTGGAGCACCTATTCTTTTATTAATTCTGTGAAGAGAAACAAGTTGACTCCAAAATATGCTGAATACTTGGTGTATGCACATAGTAATCTTCGACTTATATAAAGGAAAACTAAACAATATAAAGAAGGAGATAGCAAGATGTGGGATGTGGTCGGATATACATTTAATTCATTTGAGGTTGAAGTCACTGGGATATTGGAGGTTGCAAATCTGACTTGATGAGCCAGAGTTGGATGAAATGTTTTTAGGAGAAGGTGAAGATATTGGAGATGATGAGAAATGAGGAGCACTTGCCCATTGCAGTTCAAAGTTCTTTTTTTGTTTTATGTATGAATTTTCCGTGTCGTGTCCTAATTTTTTTGGATTCGGAGTGTCCGTGTCGTGTCGGACGCGACACACGTGTCCTCGTCCGTGCTTCATAGGTAGTCATATCATATGAGGTGGGACTCATTGGTTTAGACGTTTAAATCTATACTTTTAATCCCCCCCCCCCTCCCCCAAAAGTGTCATAAATACACGTAAAACTTTCTAAAATCCTCAACAAGTCATTCGTACGGTGAAAGCTATTTTTATTGCAAACTTTGGCACAAAAAGTTTAATCAACCAAAAAGAAAAGGGCCAAAATCCAAAACAGCCACTCATGTAAATATGCCTTTGAACACACCATAGAGATCAAAACATTCCACACACTTTACACTGCATTTAAAACAAATCCACTTTTGGTTGGTTCATTTCGTCCATGATACATCAAAATAGTCTACTTCATAAAACCTGGAAATTAGAATACCATTCTAAGAATTCACAGAAATAAAATTATTTTAAGATGCTACAATCAACAATGGAATTATCTCAATTTTCAGGTTTGAAGAACATGTTATTATACTGAAAGCATGTTGGAATACAATAGTCCTTTACTCATTCAATATAATTATACAACTATGATATATTGGATGCGATGTAGCAGTACGGTCAAAAACTCAACAAAACTCATCGGTAACTAACAGAAAGAAGGAAAGCAAGTTATTATTTACAACCTGAACATTCAAACTGTGATGTACTTGAGCATAGCCCCACGAAGCTTCTCCATGAAAGCAGCAGCTTGTTTCTGTGCATGTGTAAACAGACATTAAGAGAAGTTTAGTTCAACATGCAAGTGGTTTATGACTTCGATAAGCTAGCAAACTCTTAAGAAGATTAAGGCAGAAAAGTAACTTGAAGATGATATATCCTAAGACTGGTTTGATGCCACTACATGGCAACTATTACAATATTAGCATCTATATGAAGAGGTGGGTAAACTATACTTTACATCCTTACAGCATGTTTTGGAGTTTAGAATTGGAGAGAGAGAAGAAAAAGGGAGAGAAGTGTATATTGCCTCCCTTTGGGGAGTTTAACGAGGTGAAAAAGGGAGATATTTGAGAAGAAAGATATGCTAGTTTCAATGAAAACATTCTCTCCGAATCGGAAATTAAGAGAAGAGATGAATTTATTAACATTTTCACCCATACATTTCTTCTTATCTATTAGGCTTCAACTATGTTCTGTTTGAGAGTATAGTAAGAGCAACCCCATCCCCACCCCACCCCCCCTTTCCTTCTCAACTTAAAAACAAAGATGAAAAAAACTTCCTCTTCTCTCCCGAACTCACAAATAAATGAAAGAAACTTTCAGTCCTTTCTCCTATTTTCTCTACTCTCTTATCAAAACATTCTTATCTCTTCTTTTCTCCTAGAAACTCATTGTTTAGAGAACATTGCGAAATGGTCATTGAAGTTTACGCAATTTAAATGTGAAACTGAATTTGGTCATGTGAAATATATGAGAACAAACATTAAAGGTAAATGTGTTATTTTTATTTATCTAAGCAATCCCTACATACATCGCAGTTGGTTTGACATGAGACTAAGGCCCACTACCTGCTCAACAACGAATAAATTCTCTCCCCATGACCCCCATTCCACATACACCAGTAACCCATCTCTACCTTTCTAAACACCAACCATTCCATGATCCTACCAACAATCGTGCCACCTACATTGATCACAACAATCACTGTCCTTCCTTCCCTTCTCTGCCTCTACCTTCATGTCCATAGCCATTACTGGTTGGGACATTCATTAACGGTGATGGTGTTGGGAAGAGAGAGAGAGAAAGGAGAGGGAAAAATTATAGGAAAATTGAATGTGGCTTCTGTAGGCTAATGTGGCCAAATCTGATTTGCTCATTAGTCACAAGGAAAACCTCATTGGTTATAGGTTCAGGTTCAGCTCTGTTTGGAGGTGACTACGAAAGAGATAAGAGGGTTGGGTTATTCTCATACCGGGTCCAGTTATATTTGGCTATACTTGATTGATTGAAATTCCCGGGTAAAATGGTCATGATGCTCACGACTCATTTCTTATAAAAGTAGATACAACTGGATGGATTCATGGAGCCAATATATTGAAATTTAGCTTAAACTTAGAAAAATACATTTTTGCAATTGAAACATGAACTCTCATTCAAAATTTTGGTGTAAACTTCAGGTTGAAAACTATAATTTACACTTTAATAGTTTTTGCTGCCAAATTCAGTGTGATATAAAGACAGGACTGGCACTTCTGATACGTAACCAGGAATCCACCCAGGTTCAATAGATATTAATCTACCCACGCAAGATATCTTACGATAACTAGCAATAAAAATTAGAAACCTATTATCATGGCTCATCTACTATTATAATTCAACAATCCAGGATGCACCCTGCAAGCTCCTTCTCAAGGGTTCTTACCAAGTTCAAACATCAAAATCGTAAAATCTAACACCCCTGCAAGCTCCTTCTCAAGGGTTCTTACCAAGTTCAAACATCAAAATCGTAAAATCTAACACCTATAAATGGTCATCCCTTTTAAGATTAACTTCAAGCATAGAAGAAACTTAAGAATACTTAGAAGACAAGATAATCAATGATGTTTGGAGAGAGATTGAAGGCTGCAATCACTAACAAACTCCTGTAGACCCCATAAACTCTCATCTCCAACAGAAATCATCCCATATGGAAAGTTCGTACATACTTGAATAGTTGAATATATTTGTAGCCCATAAGAGCATTTCCGTGATAGTGTTGCAAAAATAATGTATTTATTCAAAATAAATCCACACATTGATAGTTGGACTTTTAAGGCAAACAAGGGATTCTTTTGTATACTAAAAAGGATGAATCTGAGTAGTAGTGGCAAGATGTGGCCCAAATAATAAAATAACCCATATTAGTCCAGTCATCTAAATAGGGGACCCATATTTCAAAGTTATGAGTTAAATATGGGGCCCATATTTCAAAGCTATGAGTTAAATATGGGGCCCATATTTGAAAGCTAGGAATCAAATATAGAGCCCAATTTTAAAAGATACAAATCAAATATAATACTCATTTTTAAAAGTTGAGAGTAAAATATGAGTTTTTTTTACTTATACCTCGAATTGTAATACTTATTTTAGTAGAAAAACAATGGGTTGGCCCAACCCATATTTGGCCCGGCCCACATTTAATCCAACCCATATTTAGCCCAACCCATATTTGACCCGTCCAAATTAGGCCCAGCCCATAATTTTGCCAGTACTAAATCTGAGTGAGCCGCTTAACTCGACCCTTTGTCGTTCGATCCACATACAATCCAATACGCAAACGACCGGACCATATTAAACCCAATCTATGCATTACCGGGCAAACTAAGCCCAATGGACACCTCTATACGAAGATTGAGATATTTTATTGGCACAAGTGTGTGACAAAGCATCCTTTTGTTTTGGGACCCATATGTTTTTTGGCTTGAAAGCATTTTTGCTCCGAAACAATGTGTGCACTCATCCCACAACGATTTTTTTTTACAAATAAGGGAGTGGTATATCAATAAGAAAATGGGAACTTATGAACAAGCCTGTTGGGTAGGGGTGGCAAATTGTTACACGATCCGATAACACGACACGATCCACACAACTTTTTAGCGAGTTTGGGTGAAGCCTTAACGAATACGGGTAGACCCGTTAAACATGACAACTTAACGAATCGGGTTTGGGTTTAGCTATTTAGTGTCACGACTTGAACACGACACGATCCTGATAAGACACGACACAGTACACACGAAAGGCTTAACGGGTCGGATTTGAATAGAGGTGATTTTGACCCGAACGCGATTAGACCCGACATGAAACCGACACGACACGACCCATTGCCACCCCTACCGTTGGGTGATAGAATTTTGTGAGCAATGGGGGAGTCACCTATTGGGCAAAGCCCATGCGCGCACCGCCGCCATCGGCCGACCTGTGTCGGGGTCCTGAGTCTTGGGCTTGGTGTGAATTAATTCTTTGGACAAAAATTAATTGTTTTTATTTTTTACTATTTTAAAAAAAAGATCCCCATTGGTGGTATATATGAGAGACTCTCTCCGAGAGAGAGAGATATCAACCCAAATGAAACTGGGTCTGTTCCTGTTACCCACTACCACTACTGTGTGTATTCATCGGACCAACATCCTTGCTGCCAGACTACCCACGATCCCTGGCAGCACCAACCCGACTCCAATTTATCCAAAATCGCACCACCATCGCCATTTCTCATCAAATCAACTAAATCAAAAAGAATTACAGAGAGAACTCCAAATCGAAAATAGGAAGAAATCACCAAATCTCTCATGTTAGGTGCCCTGAGCTAAGGTTGAAGATGGAGGCTATGACATGGTTTCAATATTTTTAAGCTTTACGGAGTCTTGTGATTAGGCTATCGTTTTGGAAGAGAGGATTAGTCACACGGTGTTATTTTATTATTTCCTTTAGTGTATTGTGTTTTCTACTAAAAATTAATTGTTTTATGGTATGTGTCTATTAAAGATGTAAGCGGAAGCCTTTTTATAACAATATTTGTTCAGAGGCCAATGGCATAAATTCTCTCTCTAATTCTCAAACATATTCAAACCTATTGTGTAACCAAGTTAACCCTAAAGTGTAAAAAGACTAAAGAGCGCACACTAAAAAACATTTAAAGACAGTGTCACCCTCTAACCTAATATATCAATTAAAAGGGGAATTTAACCTAATAAAACATGAAAAATAAAAGTAAAAAAAAAATCCCGAGACCTCATATACGTGATTCTCCCTAACTAAGAAAATCTCTTCCACGAGCATCAAAACAGGTGAGATGACTGTTATATGAAGCACGTAAACACCATCTTTCTTCCCAAGTGAGGAGGGAAGCCAACCATGATAATGCCCAACGTACCGACTTACAGACGGGTGATGGTGACCAATCACAAATCCTAATAAAGGACGACAAACATTAAGTTGCACCTAGATCTTTCCACACTGAAAACCAACAAACCACCGCCTAGAGGATGGCCAACAATGCCAAATGTATTCCAAGACTCCCATAATGATCGCCCTCAAGGCTCGCTAAAAGTCACCCTCTAAATGTTCCTCAAACCTATCCCAGAACGGGTCCACTTACTTGGAATCATCTAAATCAGCCCACAACAACCACCCAATCTCGTAACAGCCTTCAGAAAATCAACCATATCAAAATTATCCATATTTTCAAAAAGTGGTAAGAAATCAACAATAGCAAATGACTCGATCTTGTGAAAATGCGTGCAAGTCATCCAACCTGTCTCTGAAAAGATATTGAAGAAGTCTCCAATGCAGAACCAAACCTCTTCTTCCCAAAATTTAGGAAAGAAGTCCTCGATATCAAAAACCTCCAAATTTCTGAACCGCGAATGAAAAATCAATCCGTCCCCAATGGATAACTCGAGGTGGGCCTCAATAATCTTCAGCAAGCTCGACAAGTTGATCGGAATAGCAGGAACGAAGGGGAGAGGGTCATCAAACTCAATGGGCACGTGGGCCACTAAGAGAGCCTCCCTCAAGGCTAACCGGTGGGCAACATCGTCAGCGAAAAAACGAAGCTCACATAGCTCCACGCTACACTCCATCTCAACAACCTCATACGCCGCCATTAACTCTTTGATGGACCGCCTTCAACTCTTGACTTCCTGAAGGCCCTATTAGAGTTTCGGTGGGGCTCGTCTTTGTCCGACGATGGTCACTTAGGCTTATCTATGTCGGGAAATGGTTAGATTTGGCGTACGAGACACTTGGAATTAACCCGATCTAAGATTTTCAAGGGGGGTGAGATTCTGTAGGTTTCGGTCTTGACGTGAGAGTGTGGTGGAATGTTTGCTGGGGCTCACATCTGACCGACGAGGATCGCCAAAGTTTAATGAGGGGAGTAATAAGCAACCCTAGGATTTGAGATGATTTTGGTGGTTGTTAGGAGAAGGAGCAGCGTGTTTGGGGGCTTAGATGTGGGGTCTCAGATCTAGGGTTTTAGAGGTGGGGTTAGGAGTGGTGCTGCTTGACCGCTAGCGGAAGAGGTCAAATTTGGAGGACTGGATCACCAATTCCTTCAAGCCTTAATATGGCTCTATAATAAGGGTTTAGGGTTTCAATTTTGATGGGGCAAGGAAGAAGATGAGGGTATTTTGGGCAAAAGTTAAACGGAAGTGACAGTACAGTAATGTAGTTTGTATTTTATGTGTCATGTTAAATTGTTGACAAAAACTAGGGTTAAGCATAATATCCTATTATAAAATTGGTGTTTTGTCTAAAAGACCCAATTATTAATTTTCAAAATTCAAATTAACTAACACGTTTATAACACGGAAATTAGAAACCAAGTCTTAAACCACATGGCCACTAATTTTGTTTCTATCTCCCCATTAAAGTTAGTTTCCAACGTTCAAAACTTTTTTCGTAAAATAAAAATCGTCAGCTATTGTTTGATATAAAAAATTACTCTTACAGAAAATTTTCTCTGCAAAAATTTCTCTCGTAGAAATAAATTCACATCATGATTTTTAGCCTATATATTCCAAGTGGGTGTAAACATACCATATCGTTATTATGCATATCCAATTAGATTTGGGTTGTTTTATCCTTGGGATGACGTGTCATAATTTGGCTTTCTTGCATAGCGTTGGACACATCAGCTAAACGTCTTAAACAAAGTGACATTATCCGTGATTCATCCCAAGATCGTCTACCAATTATGTCCTTCATTTCTTCAATTCGGTAATTTTGTTCCTCTCACAATTAAATTTTACTATCAAAAATATTTTGATTAGTAGTTTAATGGTAAAATACATTTTTCTTCTTTCTTCAGATTCTCTATTATTGAGATGAGTTTGGCTCACATTCAGCAACTAAATTTTCTATCCAATCTGATGCATAGCAAAGAACGCTTTGATGCAGCGAATGGGTGCTTTGTTGCACTGAATAGGCTGCGAAGTGGGCAATGAACAATGTCAGGAGTGCCGAAAATAAGTTTAAACAGGGGTAATTTGGCGATATTCACTTCTAACACATTGGGTATAAATAAAATGACGATGAGTTTCTCATTAGGGTTTATTGACATTGCGAGAGTTGTTCATCAAATGAAAGGCTACAAAGAGATTGAGGTTCAAGGTTGTACACTTAATTCGAATGTGAAATTAGGTGTATTTGGGAATTAGGTTAAGAGGAGTATAAGTCTTGTATGATCATTCCATCATTAACCTATTTTTCTCCTATAATAGAATTATTCTCTCTTCTGTGGATGTAGACAAGATAAGTTTGCTGGACCACGTTAGATCTCTTGTTTTTGTGACTTTTTATTTTTCAATCAATCTTGCATATGTATATTTCCTTATTTGGGTTGTGTGTGGTGCCAGAGGAGCACAGAGCTTTGGCGCACACAAAGTGTTTGATCAAAGTCATAAGTGTGGTTTTGGTGTCACCATACTTTAGTTTGGAAGTCATGGGTTTGTTGCTTCATTCAACTATGTCCAAAAATATATTTTCACATTGAAAATTTGATAGTTTTGATAGAAGTGGTAGTTTCACTCTATGGAAATGTAGTGTGAAGGATCTGCTCATTCAACAAGGGTTGGGAAGAGCGTTGAAACGAAGGAGTGGGAAGCCAAAAAAGATAACAAATGGTGATTGGAAGGATATAAAGTAAAGTCAAGATGCTTGAGCACAATCCAACTCTCTATCGGTGATAATATTACCAATAATGTCAATGATGAGGACACGATGCCGAAGTTGTAGAAGCTAGAGAAGCTCTAATTAGTGAAAAGTCTCATAACAAAGATCAATCTCAAGAGGGCTTGATCGTTTGAAGATGGAGGAGGGCGAAAACCTCATGGATCACATGAGTGTATTTCATAAGATTGTGGATCAACTCAAAAAGGTTGATGTAAAGATAGAGGAGAAAGGTAGGGGCTTGTTACTTCTTACCTATCTTCCAGATTCATACGAGAGAATAGTCACCACTATTTTGTATGGTAAAGATATGGTTAAAATGGATGAGGTGGTGTCGACTCTATTGTCTTATGAAAAGAGGAAGTCTTCGACGGAAAAAGTTTGAATTCGGTATTGTATGCTCATAATGGTTATCGAGGAAGAAATAACAACAGATGATATGGTAAAAGTACTAGGTCTAGATCATGGGGTAGTGAAAGGGGCGGACAATGTTACAAGCACAGAGTGAGGTCACATATATAGGAATTGTCCTTTGAAAAGGGATGGAGGTAACTCCAATAGTGTATCGATAACATATGGGAAGATAAATATTTGGAAAGTCTCTCACACTTTTCAAAGGTAACTCTCTATCTCAAAGTGAGTAAATATTGAATTCGGGATATTCAAATCATGTTTGCTCCAAATAAGAGTATTCTGAGACGTTCCAAGATAAGAAAGTGATATTCTTGTCTTTGCTGATAGGAAGAAATGTATCAATGAGGGGTTAGAATGGTGAAAAATCAAAATGTTTTGTAGGGAGGAGCGCATTTTGGGGGATGTGGATTATGCCTCAAAGTTACAAACAAAGTTGATACCCATTATCCATTTGTATTCCAAGGGTTGTCCAGTGTTAGTGGTGGGTGGAGTTTAAGAATGGAGGTTTGTATCGTTTATAACAGACTTCGAAGATAATGGGGAAGTCGCGTTCACAAGTTAGCGAGCGCTCGGGGAATGTCTTATATGTAGATATAACGAAGTCATCAGTTGAAAATTTCCCGACAGTAGATAATAGTGGGAGGTAAAGTCTTATTAGGGGAAGGGATGGATTAGGGTCCGCTTCTAGGAACGGATGATTTTGACTCTTGGTACTTGCACACATATTCATTAGCCATTGATGAATCAAGGAGTGGTAGGGCCTGTTTCATTCGAGTTGTGTGTAACTAATACTATTGTTTGCGGTTTTGCAAACGGGGAGTCTCGATTTCGTGTAGTAATATTTTCTTGCCAAGGGTATTTTGGAGTCAAAACCTCATAACCCTCCACTTTGGTAACAAATAATGTTACTCCATCAAACAAAGAATTCCCGCTTTGCAAATTAAAAAATGGTCAATCATTGGCCTTCATTGTCCTAGTAACGCATTTAAATAAGACACGGTCCCAATGGTCATTTGAGAATGCAAAATATTAATAGCCTCGGTGGTTTTCACAAATTCCCTAATTTTAAACTAATTTTAGTTCATCCCTAAAATATGCAACTACGTGTCAAAACAAATCAAATAAGCATGCGACACAAAATTCAGGAAAAATCCCCGAAGGGCAAAAATTTATTTCTATAACTTTGACAAGTTTACAAAACCATTGACTTACATACAACCTGATAATCTGCCACAAGTGTAACGCATCGTGTCTTCGTCAAACCTTCAAAGCATCGGCTAGAAATCAGCAATGGTTCACACGCAACTATACCATAAGGACACGCAGTCTTCACCAAAGAATCAACACGCAGAAGATCCTCAATGACATGCAATCATAAACTTCGTAGAGACTCACTCCACAATAGCACGCAGCTCTCGGTTGTAGAGATCTCCCCACAAAGGATAAACAATAGCAAAGTATGTTCTTTGGTTTCAAAACAATTCACATAAGATTGGGACGGTTTTGTGAATTGAAAACAAGGTGTTTAAACCTTAAAGGAAGAAGCCAAAAGATTTCTGCCGATTTTCAGTGTTTGCAGAATGGAAAAACGAAAAGACCTCTCAAGAAAAACGGAGTTGGAAAGTCCAATTTATAGAAAACTTAAGGCGGTGGTGTCGTTTGAACGAGAGACGATGTCGTTTGAAGTATCACGCGGCATCACGTCTCGTTTGAGCGACAAAAGATGTCGTTCGAACGACATCTGTTTAATAAATAATTTTCTTCATTTATCCTTTCAGTAAATGCACCACCTCAAACTCCGAAAAATATATTTTTGACGAAAAAAAATTAAAGCTCCGTTCCAACACTTAGAAAATATTTTGTGAAAAATATCCCAATACTCTAAGTGCATTATTAAGGTACTCTAAAACATAACCTTACAAAAGTTAATTTTGCGGAGGCTGTTTATTGAAGAACCTTGATTATTCGGATTCGTCTTGATGTGAATGTGATCTTGAACTTCTTCGACGGGATAGCGGTATACGACATATAAATTGATAACTGACAAAAATGTCCTTACATCATTGATTTAACAATGGCCAATGCATTTGTCCAACTATCCTGAGTTAAAATCATTCGTTGACCCCGGAGGGGACCCGGAGCCATCACTTTTCCTCCCTCGAGCATTTGAGACCTTATGCACGTTGCTTTCTCATTCTCCTCGAAGTCTGTTTCAAATGATACAAACCCTGCACTCTCCTCCTTTTCCTAGGACAATGCAACCCATATGTGACTCTCAAAGACTCGACCTACTACTGACACTCAACCATCCTTGGAAGACAATGGCCTAATGGAGATCAAATATGTTCACCACTTCCGGGCATAGGCCAAACCCTCCAAAATGCACTCCACCCCATTGAACATATTGATCTTCACCATTCCACCTCCTAAAATAAACACAATTTCCCGTAAGATAAATACAAGAAACCTTTCTTCTCATCTTGAAAAGTCTCAAAATACTATCTTGGATCAAACATGATTTGAAGATCCCGAATTCAATATCCATTCACTTTGGGATCGAGAGTTATTTTGGGCAGTGAAAGAGATTTTCAAAAACTTCATCCTCTACTTATCACCAATGCACTATCGGAGACACTTCTATCCTTTTTTAAAAGGACAACCCCTATTTATTTGACCCCACTTCCTTGCACTTGAAAAATTGTCCGCCTATTTCACCACCCCTTGATCTATACTTATAAATTCCACTAGATCCTCAATTAGTATTCCTTCCTCAATTCCCACTATAATCATATAATGTTGAAGTCAAACTTTCCTCCCTTGAAGACTTCTCCTTTTCACAAGACAATAAAGTCGACTCCACCTCTTCCATTTAAACCGTATCTTTACCATACAAAATGGTAGTGATTATACTCATATGGAATCAGGAAGAGAGGTCAGAAGCAAAAAAGTCTCTATCTTCTTCATTTATCTTCACATCAACCTTTTTGAGTCGAATCACAATCCCATGAAATACACTCACGTGATTTAATGAGGTTATCGCCGAACACCCTCCTCCATGTTCATACGGTAAAGCTCCAACTTGAAATTAGCTTTGTTGTAAGACTCTAGGAAAAATAAAGCATTTTAGCTTCTCCCAATCACTATGTCATCTTCTCCGGCTTCCCACTCCTTCCTTTTTACACTCTTGATAACCCTTGTATAACAAAGATATCCTTCGCTCTACCTTTGATATAAAGTGAAGCTCCCACATCCATCAAAGCAATCCACGTCATTGACCTGATTAAATGCAAACTAAAAACCTAAGACTTCCATACACTAGTGCACCAAAATTTCAATTAGGACTTTTTTTCAAACACCTTATATGCACCAAAGCTCTGATACCAAATTTTGTGTTCAAATGGTACTACACTCAACCAAAGCAAGGAAATAAATATGCAAGATGATGAAAATATAAACAAGCCACATAATACAAGATGAACACATGATATTTAACATGGTTCGCCCAACTTACCTTGCCACTATTTGAGAACAATAAGTTACAATGGTTGGATCATACAAGCAGCTTGATGGAGTTATACAAATACAATTTATGATAAAAAGTTACGTTGGGTTGAGAAAGTAACCCGCCGCATGAAGTTCTTGTATCAATAATTTTCCATATTCTTCGGTGCCTTGCCTCTTTATGGTTGAAATTTTTTGCAATTGCCTCCTTGGCCCTATCCATAGCTTCATAAATGTACCCCATTGCCGGTTTCAAATCACCATCTACAAGCCTTAAAACCTTAGTGAGGGGGATAATGCATTTCAAGCAATATTTGATTGCCTTCCAAAATTTGCTATCACCTAAAATTATGTTTTCAACATGCTTGGCATCAAACTTATGTGCATATGGTCCCGTGGCATACTCCTCCGATGCAAACATGTGCCTAAGAGGAAGCTTCTTCTCTTGGAAGCACTTTAAAGTCAAGAAAGATGTAGCAAATCTTGTAACCACCGCCCTTGTGAGTTCTTTCTTTTTTGTGAATTTTTGAAACAAATCAAGAACCCAAGCATCTCAGTATATATAAACGGTCACCTCCTTTGCTTTTTTAATGGTGGCATGAAAAATTGGTAGATCACCTATATCACTTAGCATTAAATCAATGAGGTGAGCCGAACAAGGAGACCAAAATAAATTGTTTCTTTTGTTTTCCAACTTTTCTCCGGCCAAAACATAAGCCGATGCACTATCGGTAATTACTTGGACCACCTTGTCCTCCCCTATCTCCTCAACAAGCGAATCAAGTAATTCACATAGTTTGTCGGCATCCTTTACAAAGGAGGAAGTATCCAAGGATTTGAGAAAAACCGTTCCACGAGGGCTATTCACAAGGAAATTAGTTAAGGACCATGATTTCCCATCGGTCCATCCATCCGACATAAGAGTGCATCCCGTTTTCTTCCATTCTTGTTTATATTTTTCCAAATTTGCTTCAACATTTTCAACTTCCTTCTTTAAGTAAGTAACCCTCGTCTCATGGTAAGATGGAGGCTTTAGCCCCTTCCCATAATCACCAATTGATTTTACCATCTTTGTAAACAAAGGGCTTTTTACTACATTAAAAGCTATACCATTTCCATAAAAAAACCTACAAATGTCACTAATTACCGGCCCCCTCTTTTTTAACATTGCATTTATTGTTGTTTGTTTTACAAAACCTTGTTTTTTCTTCCCTTTAATGACATGCATCCATAGTTCCCTTCTTTGATTTTTCGAAATTTTCCTCAACTTCTAATTCCTCTACTTCACCCTCATTTTGTTGCCTACCTTCTTCATTATACTCCTCATTTACTCCTAAAATGTTTGCAATTTTTTTTCTAACATCTTCGGGGTATTGCATACATTTTTTGCCATCTTTCCCTGTTCCAGCAATATGGTGCTTCATTCTAAAAATCCCACCCCATTTTGCATCCTTACAAAAATTACATCTTAAATGCAATATATTATCATTCACTTTTTAATCCCATGTGGGGTCAATCACAACTTTTCTCTTTTGTTTAGTCATTTTCTAAATAAATAAAGAGGAAAAAGAAATAAATATACTTGAATAAATAAATAAATAGGAACACTAAATAAATAAGTGAGAAACAATAAATAAATAAACTAAGGGTTTATTTATTTATTAATGGTGGAGAGAGAGAGCACAAAGTTGAAGAAAAAGACAAGAAAAATGAGAAAAGGACCTAGGGTTAGTTACCAAAGCAAAGGATGGAAGCTTCTCTTGACAAAAAGTTGAAGAAAAAGACAAGAAAGGTGAGTATATTAATGGTGGACAGAATATTAATGGTGGGGAACACACGAAAAGTGAGAAAATGACCTTTTATACCTAGGGTTTTGGTCATTTACGTGTTTTAAAGTCTTTAAAGGACATTGAAGTCATTTTCGGACATAAAAAATAAAAAAAAAAAGTTTTTTTTTTTTACTTTTGAAAAGACAGATGCCGACAGGAAAAAAAAAGGGCGGGCTAGTTTGAATCGTGACTGAATTGCGAGTCATACGAGTCACGTATCGACTCGCGATTCAAGTTCGATACGTCCGATTCCAGGTGATTTTCGATTCAGTAGGCCGATTCGGCTCGTTTCTATGCTGTATCGAACCGTATCGTGCGATTCGACCGATACTGACAACAGAGTACAAGCTATATACACTCTCAGCCCAAACCCCAAATCTCAAATTAGAATCAAGTTTAGAAATACTAGACCTCTATCAATTTCTTACCTGTGATTGATAAATAACTCTTTCAATGTCCATAAAACCCTAGCATTCTATTTATATCGAAGTGTTACCCCCAACTTAAACTCACTTTTCACACCTTCCCCCTAGTTCGCTGCCGACTTGGCAACCTCTCCATTGCAGCCGTAGCTTGGTTGCAGCGCTGCAAGCCCCCCTCTTGTCTTTATTGCATTCCTTGCCTTGCTTTATGCTTTCGTACTATTGTACTAATGAGCCGAGCTTACTTTACAATTGAATAAAGAAAGAAAGGATTATTTACATACTTTTTCTTTAAGCCTTTATGAAGATTACCTCCATAAACTCCCAAACTTCTACCTTGCGCGAGCAGTGAACCTCCAGCAAAACAAGGGTATTTTGGAGCCAAAACCTCACATTAATCACCTATCCATTTCCTGTCGTCTTTCTAATTTGGGTAAATAACGATCATTAATGTAACATGGTAGAGAGAAAATACTACATGAATGATGGGGTTTTGCATTCTATTATGTGCGACTCATTGAGTAGTTAATAAAATAGATCAACTAAAATGCGCTAAGGTTGAGTGCAAGAGGTTTCGTTGGTTTCCGTATCCTTATCAACGTAGATCGTACCAAACCAAGAGAAATTCACAGTTCAAGTATGGAGGATAGGTTCCTTCAACCCTTCAAGATACGACAAAAAGAACACCCAACAAACAAGTCCTCAAAAAAGGTGAAGGACCCACATTAGACATGACACTTAAAAGCACGGACACTTCAAAATGGAAAAAAATGGAGTATCGTAAATAGTTTGGATATGACCCCGATGCGCACTGTCCAATACTTTAAATCCATTGACCAAATTGACCATTTTGACTTTTGGATGCGGCGATACGACCCAATATCGGACATACAGGGGGATACTTTTGGGATATGGCTTGATCATATTGTTTTCCTTTTTTTTTTTGAAGAAAAGTGGCGTGATTGTGTTATTATATAACGTTAAACAAAGAGCATATAAATAACTACACAAAAAAGATCATTCACTAAATCCTGACAGCCTATGATAAAGTGGGGCTGTATTAACAACTAGACAGCCTATGATATAATTGGGTCGTATAAAAAACTACACAAAATATGTTTTTTTGTGAACGCTCGTAAAGATATAAGGTGCTAGTGAATATAGTCTACCATTATGGCAAAGAAGGACTATATTACTCGGGATAGTATAATTTTTTTATTAGTCTTTTGTTCTAATCATTTCTATAGGATTAATATAATTGTAGTGCTCCTCCGTGAACTGAAAATTTGTAATTAACTTAATATGAACACTATGAAAATTACTAAATATTGAACTAAATGTGTGTTATTGAACTATAAATGTCAACAAATATATTAAAGCTAAAATTGTAAATACTTCTTAAGAGAATATATATTATACATATATTAATTTATTGCCGCATCCAAACTCTATTTTTCCTAGTTATTCCGTATTGTCATATCATATTGCATCTCATGCCATGTATCGTATACGTGCAACATAGCATGACAGAACTTCTTGAAGGGTTAGTGAAATAGAATAATAAAGACGCCAGCTCTTAGGCATGCCTCGGATACCACGAAGTTTATTGCTTGCATGAAATTTTTGTAACAGGATACCTCTTTCGACACCAACTGATCACCCCGTAGTTTCAGAGAGCAGATTTTAGTCCTTTCTAAAGTATTCTTTTGTTATTTAACTTTTATTTGAAGGCAGCATTATCTAATGCTTAGAAAAGAGCAAGCAAGGAGAAAGACATGGCCCTATGATGTGCATTATGGAACATAACTTGTATAGGGACTTAAGGCAATGTAAAGGAAGATGAAGACACAGTCCTTCACCTAGGAATTGAGCTATTATAGAGAATTGAACATTTTTATTTATGTTTGAGCAATAAATCAGATAATGAAACTTCTCTTACACACTCCTCTTTATTGGGGTGAAAAGCTAATCTATCCCGTCTACCAGTTTCTTTCATTTTTTAATTTTACTTTACTTCATTTTCTTATTTGCTAATTGTCATCGTTGATATGACACCTTGACATAACAGAAAATATTTTCTAACGTCTCTCACCTGATTACCCATTTGCGCACTTGCTATGTTCTCATCTAGAAGCGTCAATAGGGATCTATTGAGCTCATTCCGCTCAACCATATCCAATAACTGCATATAGAAAAATTTAGTTTAGCAGTAGACGATTCCAAAATATAAAACACAGAGGAATGGTGATAAAGTGTAGACCATACCGTTGCTTTTATATCCTTCGATGTCAAGATTTTAGTTAGACTCTCTTTTGCTGTTACAAGTTCTGCTTGCAGTTTATCATAGGCTTCTGTAGAAAACAAGGGGAAGACATTATAAGGATGAAATTGACAATACAAACATTATAATAACTTCTCATATTGTTTAAACAACCTGTCCCTTCTAGCAGAGCCTTTTCCAGTGCTTCCAGCTCAATCAATCTGTCTTCCATATCCTACAAAAATCATTAGCTATTTCATATTGTTGATCTACGTCATTCATGTAGGCAGGATATAATTCAAGTACAAGGATAAAGAAGAACCTGAGTTTTTGAGACAGCAAACCGAAGCTGTCCTAGTTCAAATTTTAGGTTTGAGAAGAACTCCTGATTCAATCTGAAAATTTTGTATGTTAATACATTTTGTGAAGCAAAATTTGTATTTGGGAATGAACAATTTAATAAGGACAAGGTATTGGATTATCATCTACACGTCCACATAGGCAAAATAGTAAGGACAATGCTATATAACACCGCACAACATAACAGTGTACAAGACTTTGTTTTTAGTAAATTCTTTAGTGCACAAATAATTTCCAAAATGCCAAAGCATATACTAGGCAATTATGGTACACATGTGAAGAGATTAAAGAACTAACCGAGGTCTTAATCTTGAAATTTCGTACTCAATTTCCCGAGCTTCAGTGTCAAGAAAGTACTCAATCAGGTCAGCTGGAGTATCGGGGACAACCCGAGCCTGGCAGAAACACAAACAAGCAAAATTAACAGTGTACATGCACATAATAATGATAGCTTGATAAACATATTAAAATATTGATTTAATTACATCTCTTAGAGATCGGCGACGCTCTTTTTCCTCAAGAATTTGTCGTTCGAAGGCTTGTCTAGCTTCGGCATCACCTTCGAGTCGTCTTTGGAACTCATGTCTAGCGATATGACCTGTTTGTGGAGCACCAAGTATACCCTCTGGGTCCTTCCTTCACACAACCATATTTAAATGAAAATTTTGATAGTCCACCAATGATCAAATTTTTAAATGTTACATTATGTAAAAGGGAGGGAGAGAGAGAAAAATACCCAGCTTAGAGGAGGCCCTCCTCCTCCTCCTCCTCCTCCTCCTATAATACAGCAAATTTTGGTCCTAATATTGGTTCGTTTAGACAGAGTTCTGCTGCGATAGATAGCAGTGGTAGAGGCGGTGGTGCCGAAGAAGAGGCTGAGAGAGGTGGCCATTAATGGCCGTTTCTAACGTTTGGTTGTTAGTGAGAGTGTGTTATCCGTTTGAATGCGCGCAAAAACAATCACCACCGTATGATCTCATTTTATATCATATTCTCGCGTGAGTTGGCTACGGACAAGGCCATTACAGCATATACTTAAAACTGACATCAAAATCCAAAGATGACGTACACTTAGTTAATCTATTTCTTAATTTTATATTATTTAAATTTATATAGTTATTGTAGAAGCAATTATTATGCAACACAAATAAATATGAGATAAGGATTATCAAGAAAAGAACAAGGAATACAAGATGTCAATCACACAACAAAGGATATACGTGGTTCAGCCAAGATGTGTCTACGTCCACAGTGGTGCAGTCGATATTATTTCTATATACTTCGGAGAGTGATTACAGAGAATACAACTTGTCATTTTGTCCCGGACCTAGGGTTTAATATATACATGTACATGTAGATGAGTGGAGGTGATGGGTTCCTCCATGTTTTCCATTTCCCCTATAACTTCCCTTTATGGGATCGTAGGGGGAGACTGGATCAATCATAAAAGATGAGGGGCCTGGACTTTGGGCCGCCAGGAATGGGCTACTCGTCCAGGCCCATAGTTCTAAATTTCGGGTACCCACAATTGCCCCTAAATTTGTTGGGCCATGTTTATGGGTCCAATGGATTTAAATGATCAGCCATTATGGCTGATTTGCGATTCTTCGAAAACTGTGAGGTTGCTTTGGCGGCACCCGCTTCGCTATTCGTGCGCTATGATTAGAATTGAAGGCTTGTTGAGATAGCCACTTGTTATTCCGTCGCTTCAGCCTTTCCAGTACTCTTCCTTCTTCTGAGAACTCTAGTGCCTCGTACCTTCTTCTCTTGATCCCCATTCACATTGCTTCTTAGTCGTCTTGAGCTCGTGTTTCTTCATCACTTGAACCGATCTTCTGTTTTGTAAGTTTCTCGTGCCCTTTCTTTGCACTTTCTCTTTGGTTTGTAGATTTTCTTGAGTTTTTCAATGGTGAAGATAGGAAATAGGTCAATCTCTGAATTCAGGAAGTTCTACAACATTCCTGAGTGGGTAGACATTGAATGTTGTGCCTCCCCTCCTAGGAACGTTAGGGATATAGAGGATGCCCATTGGATCCACGTTTTGTTGCTTTCCCAAGGGGGACTTACTTTTCCCCCTAATGATCTAACTTTGCATTTCTTTGGCTATTTCAATATTGTTCCCGCACAGTGCTCGCCCAATGTGTGGAAGATAGTAAATGGCGTCCACAGAATAAACCAGTTGTATGGTACTAGGTTAGGACTTGCCGAGATCTGTTTCTGTTATTACTTTTCTCGAACAAGTTCGGGTATCTTATACCTCAAAGCTAGGAGTCCTGATAGGGTATTGGTAGTAAACCTACCTGATTCCCATAAGGACTACTGGCAGGAGGGTTTCCTCGTTAGGAATTGGCAGTTCCCTCCCCAGTTTGAAGGGTCGAGGTCTGAGAGGTTCTCTGTTCCTTTCCACGGAGAGGAATATATAGCTAGACATTGTACTGTTGTTTTAACTTTTGGTGATTTGTGACTTTTCTAACCCCTCTTTGCTTTTTCTTCTACAGCGAGGACAAAGAATTTGGAGCCTGCTCTCAGCGAGGTTCGTATCTCGGAGCTGGTGAAAGCTTGGAATATCAGGGAGCCTCTAGGTGACGGCGAGCATCCCAGGTCGGCTGCCTTTTTTGCTCGAGTATAAGAACGTAGGTTCCAGCTTTATAGCACGGCCTGTAGATAGTGTTCCAGAGTTTGATTCTTTCAAAGAGACTACTGCTGAGCCTATCCAGTTGGACGAAGAGGAGAGCAGCTCTGAGAGTGAGCCTACTGGAGCTGCGAGTAACTTGGGTGAAGGGAGCTCTGACAGTAGAAGCTCTTCTGACTGTGAAGAGGATTCTGAAGCTCGAGGATGGTCGAGCACTTCCAACAGTTCAGGTGAAGAGATGCCTCCAAGGAAGAACCTGATTAGAGACGATGATGATGAGGACCACGTGCTCCTTGCACAAAGGTCAAAGAAACAAAAGTCCACTTCTGGGGCCGTGGCTACTAGTTCTCGGTCTTCTACTCAAGAGGAGAGAGGAAGAGCAGGTGAGAGAGAGGGAGAGGAAGAATGAGGAGGAAAGGAAGAAGGTGGAGGAAAAGAAGAGGGTGGAGGAGAGGAAGAGGATGGAGAGGGAGAAAGAGGAAGAGAGGAGAAAGATAGAGTCGAGGACGAAGGTTGGGCAAGCCTTGGTCCCGGTGTCTGCTTTGCCCGAGGGGGCATCAGTTGCCATTTCTCCTCAGCTGGCACCTGCGCTGCTCGAGAGGGCAGTTCTTCCTGCAGATCGCCAGAGGGCGTTGGGGTCTGATCAATTGGCCCTACAAGCTAGCCAGAGGCTAGCCTTGGTAAGATCCTCTCCATTTTCCAATTCCTTAACAAGTTTACAGTTATTTCTCCTTCTTGATCTATTCTTCATTTTCTGGCAATTTGTAACTGACTTCGTCGTGCTCTACCGTTCCCGCGACGAATTGGTGAGAAGGAATGGCGAGCTGGAGCAGCAGAAGTCCACTCTGGAAGTCAGGGGTTCCCAGCTGGAGGCTGATTTGAAAGCTGCTGATGCCGCCCGAGCTTCCTTTGATCTGGCCCTCATCAATTCCAATCGAGAGAGGGATGCGGCGGTTAAGGAGCTGAGCGAGCTGAGGCAGGCCTATGATCTAGTCTGCTCGAGCAAGATGGGTGTCGTGGAGGAGAACAAGGCTCTAACCGAGCAGCTGAAGGAGAAAGATTCCTAGGTGGCCACCATCAAGGTAGGCTACATCAGCCGTTTGAACTGATGTAGCCTATCTGAACTTCGACGTCTTCATACGCAGCAGTCCATACAACTCCGGGTGGACCGCTGCGTATGAAGACGCCGAAGTTCAGATAGGCTACATCAGCCGTTTGAACTTCAAGAAGGACTGGAACAAGGCCCTCTTAGCTTCTGGTGTTGATGCTGAATCTCCTCTGTTCGACGAGCATGACCCGGGTCCGAGGCCAACTGTGGACGAAGAAGCCCCTGCCCCAGCCATCGAGGGTGTTGATCTTGCCTGTCAGACAATTCCTGCCGATGCTGGTCCTGCCCAGGCGAATGAGGGCATCCCTGTAGAGGGGGATGCCTCTGCTGCTGCTGACAAGGGAAAGCAGCCAGCCACCTCTGGGCAGCCTGAGGTTGCTAGTTAATCTTCCTTTAGGGATATTTTTGTACTTCTGCTTGTAATTTTTCCAATTTCTGCTCGATGTACTTGACTTTTATTAATGAAATAAAAAGGCTTGTTTCTCCAGTGCATTGATTGGTTTTTCTTTCCATTGCCATTTTATGTCTTGTAGTTGACTGATGTAGAAGAGTATATTCCTGCCACATCTCAATTGGGCAGGACTCTTGGTCCCAATGCCAGTCCTCAGGTTCGTCAGGCCTTTGTTAGGCTTTGCAAATCTCTCAGGTCGAGGAATCAAAAGTATAAGGAGCAGTCCGAGCTAGTGGCTAGGCTGAAGGACAGGCTCCAGGAGATGGAAGGCATTGGTTCCTCTGTACAAGAGGAAGTCAATGTACTGAGAGCAAGGTTGCTAGAGGCCACAGAGATAAACCAAGTCGGGGAGTTCCTGCAGCAGGAGAATGAGAACTTGAGGAGGGAAGTCTTGCAACTTAGAGAGCATGCGCCGAGCACTGTTTCAGCGATTCTGCAAGGCTCCTCGTCTTCGCGAGCTGGACATAATCCTATGCCGCGAGGTTCCACTCGTCCTCCCCTCCCGCGAGCTGGTAGGAGCACCAGGGGTAGGAACAGGAAAGCAGAAGAACAGCGTGATAAGGAGATTGAAGAGCTCCGTGATGATGTCCGGCGAGCATATGTAATTGCTGTCGGGCTTCAAAGGGACATTACCCGATTACGGCGCTTATTCAAGAAGGGTCCTCGACAAGCGTGGGTTGACGGTTATGATCAAGGCTGGCTAGATGCTCCCACAAGACTATCCGAGTTCGAGGAACTTTCCTTCATCAGAGGGTGGTTGAGTGCCTTGAAAGAGCTTCAGGTCCAGAGGAACTCGGTGTTATGGTATCGCCACGAGATGTCCTCCTCCACTCTGAGGCCCGACCCATTCAGGAGGGATGATCGCTGGATCCCCATTATGCCATTCCTCGGCAACTATTAGAGTCGGACGCATATGAGGTTGTGGAAGAGCTGGTCCCCGCTCCTGATGATGGACGAAGAGCTAGGGGGGCAGATTATCTTGTTCGGAGGCTTCCACCTTCTTGAATTTTTGCAAGTTATTATTCTTTTGATAATTAAATGCTTTGGGCGAGCTTCGCCGACTAAACATGTATTATCATTGTTGTAAATATAACAAGTTGTTGTTCTTTTGTCTTTCTTGATAATGTAAACGCTTTGGGCGAGCTTCGCCGACTAAGCATGTATTATCATTATTGTAAATATAACAAGTTGTTGTTCTTTTGTCTTTCTTGATAATGTAAATGCTTTGGGCGAGCTTTGCCGACTAAACATGTATTATCATTGTTGTAAATATAAGAGATTAATGAAAAGTTCGTGTTTTGGGCAATTTTGCCGACTAAACGTGTTCATCCAATGTTTTTATATTCTTGCTGCTTCATAATCCTTTTTGTTTTGTCATGCAAGTGTCCTCCCAGTCCAGTATAATACCAAAATACCATTATGCCCCATTTTACCTTTTAGGTTGTGTCGTCACACTCCCTTAGGCCTAAGTAGGGCAATTGGCGAGGACACACCTGGTATTGGATGTCTTTATCCGATCAGGGTTTTGCTCAACCTAAGTAGGTTTGATGGCCAATATAAAACCTGGTCGTATTGCCTAAGAATCCTCTGTAGGGCTTTATATATTGTCAGGGGCAATGCTAAGAGGTCCCTCGTGTTTCATGATGATGACCTGAGGAGGGGTATTCCCCTGCTGCATCGACCATCGTGCCTGTGATTTGGAAAAGATGTGTGATAAAATGCAGTTACTGATTTCATTAGTAATAAGGGGAATGAACTGTCCTTTCACATAATAAATACAAGAAAAAGATTCAACAATAGAATTCCTTGAGAATCTAAAAATAGAATTTCTTGAGATTAGCTGCGTTCCATGCTCGTGGTATCTCTCTGCCCTCCATCATTTCCAAATGATAGGCACCCTGCAGGTCGTCTTTAGTTACTTTAAAGGGTCCTTCCCAGTTTGAGCCTAGCTTGCCGTCTGATGACCTTACTGTGTTGCCCAAGACTTTCCTTAGAACATAGTCCCCAACTTGGAATATTTTCGGGTTAACCCTTTTGTGGTAATGCCTTGCGAGCTGTTGCTGATAGCTCGCAAGCTTCACTAGGGCAAGTTCTCTACGCTCGTCGGCGAGGTCAAGTTCAGCGAGCAATGCCTCATCATTTTGGCCTTGGTCGACAAGGTCGGATCTCATTGTTGGCAAACCCGCCTCTAGTGGAATGACTGCTGGATTGAATCCTTCGCGATGGAAATGCCCTCTTCCCCCAACCAACATAGGGGGCTAGCTTGCTTCCACTGGTGGCAGGCGGGCGAAGGGTCCAAAGGACACGTAGCCGGGGGAGAGTCACAAAAGAAAAGAGTTCCATTTTTCTTCTTGTTCATCAATCGGAAATCAAGACAAATCGGGCACTACGGTGATTCCATGCCATATGTTAGCAAAAAAGGGGTTTCTCCTGTTGCTCGTCGAGGAGTTATTCGGTATGTCCATAGGACATGGGGTAACTCGGTTGCCCATGTGCCTTTGGCTCGCTCTAATCGCTTCTTCAATCCATCGATCACAGTTTTATTGGAAGCTTCTGCTTGCCCATTGCTCTGAGGGTAGGCCACCGAACTAAAGTTGTGCCTGATCCCGTGTTCGTTACAGAAGTCCTGAAAGGGGCCACTCTCGAATTGTGTCCCATTATCAGTGATGATGGTTCTGGGGATTCTGAATCGAGTGATTATATTACTCCATATGAACCTTATCATATCAGCGTCTCGGATATTTGCCAATGGTTCTTCCTCGATCCATTTGGTGAAGTAGTCAGTTACAACCAACAGGTATTTACGATTGCCGGCAGCAGTGGGTAGTGGTCCCATGATGTCCATTCCCCATTGAGCGAAGGGCCATGGGTTGGTCAGGGATTTTAGGTCGATGGCGGGTTAGTGGACCATTGGAGCGTGAAGTTGGCATTTCGGGCATTTGCGGACATATACTACGGAGTCCTTTTGCATATATGGCCACCAATAGCCTTCCTTCATTGCTCGAAAGGCTAGAGACCTTCCTCCGACATGATTTCCATAAATTCCTTCGTGAAGCTCGCGCAGCACTTGCTCGCCATCGCCTGGGTGGACGCATCTAAGGTAGGGACCAGAGAAGGATTTCTTATACAAGTCGCCTCCTGTGGATAAGTGAAAGCGAGCAACTTTGACTCTTATCTGGTGGGCGGCTTTCTTGTCCTCTAGAAGCGTGCCCTCCTTTAAATAGTCTCTTAATGGCTCCATCCAGCTGGGGGCTAATCCCACCTGGAGTATTTGTTCCACATTTGGCAGCTTGCTGTTATGGTTAATGCTTGGACAAATGAGGAAATCGACGGGAATGACCCTTTTAAGGCTAGAATCAACGGCCGAGCTTAGGGCTGCTAAGGCGTCGGTATGGCTGTTTTGCCCTCTGGGAAACTGCTGGATGTTGATCTCCTCAAAGCTCATCATTAGTTTTCTCACCAGGGCGAGGTAGGCTGCCATTCTTTCATCCTTCGCGTTGTAATCTCCATTTATCTGATTGGAGACAAGTTGAGAATCGCCGAACACCTGTAAACGTCTTGCTCCCAGAGTTTGCGCCTTTTGGAGACCAGCTATTAAGGCTTCGTACTCTGCTTCGTTGTTGGAGGCTGCGAATCCAAGCCTGATTCCTTGCTCAAGGATGGTATTTTCTGGGGTGATGAGAACAATGCCTACACCTGCCCCCCTTGAGTTGGAGGCTCCATCGACGAATAGTTTCCAGGTCTCCACTGTTGCTGGGTTCTCCTTTTGCTTTGTTGGTTGAGTTTGGTTGAGGAGTTCTTCGCCAGTGAATTCGGCTATGAAATCAGCGAGGATCTGACCCTTGACAGCGGTCCTTGGTTAAAATTGGATGTCGAACCGGCCGAGCTCGACTGACCACTTAGACAATCTGCCCAACAAATCCGCTTTCCTTAGGACCGCCTTAAGGGGGTGCGATGTAAGGACGATGATAGTATGAGCTTCGAAATAATGCTTCAGTTTCCTCGAGGCTATTACCAGTGCAAAGGCGAGCTTCTCCAATGGCAGGTACCTTTGCTCGACGTCTAATAAGGTCTTGCTCGCGTAGTAAACGGGGTGTTGGATTCCTGCGACCTCACATATTAACGCCGAGCTGACAGTGTGATTGGATACCGAGAGGTACATGTACAAAGAATCCGTTTGCTGTGGTATGACAAGCAGCGGTGGAGAGCTTAAGTAGGACTTGAGCTCGTTCAAAGCTTGGGGGCAGTCCGGGCTCCATTCTATTGGTTTACTCCCTTTTAGAAGCTGGAAAAAAGGCTTGCACTTCTCGGAGGATTTGGAAATGAAGCGATTTAAGGCAGCGAGCATTCCAGTGAGCTTCTGCACGTCTCGGACTGTTCGAGGGGGTTTTACCCTGTTGATTGCATCGATCTGGTCCGGATTAGCTTTTATGCCTCTCTTACTGACCAAGTATCCAAGAAATTTTCCTGACTGAACACTGAAGGAACCCTTTCTCGCATTAAGCTTCATTCGGTACTTCCTGAGGATTTCGAAGGTCTTTGACAGGTCTGAGAGGTGATTTTCCTTCTTCTTGCTCTTGACGAGCATGTCATCGATGTAGACCTCCATTGTGTCTCCCATTTGACCCTTGAACATTTTTGTGACCAGCCGCTGATAGGTTGCCCCCGCATTCTTGAGCCCAAATGGCATGACCTTGTAGCAATACAACCCAACCGTCATGATGAACGCCGTTTTGTCCTGGTCTGGGGCATACAAGGGTATCTGGTGATATCCTGAGTATGCGTCCAGGAAACTCATTTGCTCGTGAGCTGCAGTGGCATCTACTAGCTGGTCTATCTTTGGGAGGGGGAAACTATCCTTAGGGCATGCTTTGTTGAGGTCAGTGAAGTCGATGCAAACTCTCCACTTCCCATTGTTCTTCGGGACTACTACTGGGTTGGAAAACCACTTGGGGAATTGTACTTCCCGTATGGATCCTGCATCCAGCAGTTTCTCGTCCTCTTTTTTAATAGCTTTAGCCTTCTCGGGTGCGGTTCTTTGTGCCTTCTGAATGATTGGCTTGAATGTGGGGTCGACGTGCAACTGATGACAGACCATATCAGGATCAATGCCAGGCAGCTCGTATGGTTCCCATGCTAAAACATCTACGTTGTGTCTCAGCAAGGTCGTCAACTCCTTCTGTTCTTGATCGGTGAGAGATGCTCCAATCAAGAAGACTCTGCTACTGTCACCAACTTCGGCTATAACTTCTACCAGGTCCTCGATGACACGCTCGGAGGGGAGGATCCTGGTCTCCTCTACTCCTGGTCTTCCATACTTTAGTTGCTATTTAGAAGGTATCACACCCTTTTCAACTTCCTCGCTGGGTTGACCGGCCTTCTTCTCTGGCTTTGGTCGGATGGATGCTATGAAGCACTTCCTCGCCATCGCTTGGTCACCGTAGATCTTCATTACTCCTCGCTCGGTCACATACTTGAGTTTCTGATGGTAGGTCGAGGAGACCGTCTTCATCGAATGAAGCCACCCTCTGCCGAGGATGGCCTGGTATGGTGATTCGATGTCTACTACCAAAAACTCAATCATCTTGGAGACATTCCCGGCACGAACTGGCATCACTATCTTGCCTAGGGGCATGGTCATCTTCCCAGCGAAGCCGACCAAAGGAACAATAGCTTCCTTTAGGTCGGCGACGCTCAACTTCAATTTCCTGAACAGGTCGAGGTATATTACTTCGGATGAGCTTCCTTGATCGACGAGCAGCTTGTCGATGTCAAAGTTGGCTATCCTGAGTGTAATGACCAGGGCATCATGATGTGGGGTCCTTACTCCCACCAAATCTTCATCCGTGAAAACAATATGCTTGTTATAGTTGACGTCCTCTGCTCGTCGACGCTTTCCTGACTGTGACTTTGCTGGATCGCTTTGAAAAGCCTGCATTACCGCTGTAAGCTTTTTCATCTCTATTCGAGCTAAGTTCCCTTGTATTTTCTTGACGTCAGATACTCCGTGAATTACGGCGAACTCGTGTCCAGCATCATCCTCCAGCACATTGTCGGGTCTCATCTCTTTGTTGGCAGTCACTTTCTCTGCCCTTTTTTCCACAAAGTCGTTCAATTGCCCGGACTGGGCCAACTCTTCGAGGTGAGACTTAAGGGCTTTGCAGTGCTCGGTCTTGTGTCCTCCCTCTTTGTAAAAAGCGCATCTTAATGCATTGTTACTCTTTGAGGGATCTCCCCCCATATTTCTGGGCCACTTGATGAATGGCTCATCCTTGATCTTTGCGTGAACTTTGTAAATTGGTTCTTTGAAGACGGTGTTGACCGCCTGGAATGCTTTCGTCGCGTCCTGGTTCCCTCCGTTCTTGGAGCCATTTTTGCCTCCGTTCTTTCCTCCTTTCCTCTGGTTCTCAATTTTCTCACCTACCTTGGTGGTGAGCTTAGCTCGACAGTTTTCTCCTGTATTAGAGCGGGTGACATCTTCCACCTTCGCGTATTTCTCGATTCAGGCCATTAGGTCGTCAATAGTCATAGCTTCCTTCTTCGTCAGGGATTGGTAGAGGAGGGAAGAACTAGGGAGCCCGATTTTGAAGGAGGCCACTGCCACTTCCTCCGCGCAGTCCTCGATCTCATTGAATAACTCCCAGTACCTTTTCGCGTATTCACGGAGGGTCTCCTGAGGCGTTTTCTTCATTGTTAGTAGAGCATCCATACTTTTGGGATGGGAGCTACTGGTGATGAATCGGGCCGTAAAAAGTTCGGCTAGGGATTTGAAATTCTTGATCGATCTGTGGGGGAGCCTTTCGAACCACTTCTGTGTTACATCATGAAGGCTCGAGGGGAAAATACGGCACATCAGGGCATCTCGGTGGCTCCAAAGGGTCATAGCCTGTCGGTATTGCCTGACGTGATCGATGGGATCAGTCTTTCCGTCGTAAATCTTGAACCTTGGGATGGAAAATTTCTTGGGAGCTTCCTCCTCCTCGATTTCTCTTGTGAAAGGTGACTTCATCTGGGTTTTGAGAGCTCGCCTAGCGAGCTCTCTAGTTGATCTTGTTCCGTGGTGAGCGGGATGCTGGTCTATCTCCCTGTGGACCATGTTTCGTATATGCTCGTCGCTGCGAGCAGGGCTCTGGTGGTGGCGAGCTCTTCGCAGCTGTTCGCGGAGGTCGTCGTCTGACTCGCCTCCTTCGTCCCTTAGAGATTCTCGCCTAGGGCTCCTTCCTCGGCTGCGAGAATTGCTCGTCTGAGGGCTAGGAGTGCGATATGGGCGTCTCCTGTTATCAGGACGAAGCTCCCTCTCTAGTCTTTCCAATCTTCTTTTCAAGCGAGCATTCTCAGCCTCATATTTGCGAGAAGACTCCATCTGCTCGTGGAGCCTTGCCTCGTACGCATCAATTAACCTAGAGATCTGTGTGGACCTCGCTGGTCCCTGACTTTCTTCTGAGGCTGGTCTTTCCAGGCGAGCTCTCTGATCTGAACGTCGGACTTCAGACCTGATCCTGCGAGGATCAGGTGGCTCTTGAATATCTCCTTTTTGGGGAGCATTGCTGCTGTGACCAGACATCTTGAACTCCTTTCTTGACGTGGGTTCTTCTTAGGGAAATATGAACGCTTCCCACAGACGGCGCCAATTGTAGAAGTAATTATTATACAACACAAATAAATATGAGAGAAAGATTATCAAGAAAAGAACAAGGAATACAATATGCCAATCACACAACAAAGGATGTACGTGGTTCAGCAAAGATGTGCCTACGTCCACGGTGGTGCAGTCGATATTATTTATATATACTCCGGAGAGTGATTACAGAGAATACAACTTGTCCTTTTGCCCCGGACCTAGGGTTTAATATATACATGTACATGTAGATGAGTGGAGGTGATGGGTTCCTCCATGTTTTCCATTTCCCCTATAACTTCCCTTTATGGGATCGTGGGGGGAGACTGGATCAATCATAAAAGATGAGGGGCCTGGACTTTGGGCCGTCAAGAATGGGCTACTCGTCCAGGCCCATAGTTCTAAATTTCGGGTACCCATAGTTATATATATAAATGAACAATACATGTATTTAATTGGTACATATATTAAAAAATTTATGTATAGAAGTTTAAATAAAATATTTATATTATATCTTTAATACGATAGTATTAGAGATAGATATTAATAGTATTGAATGCATTTATACTTCATTTTTGAAATAAGAACGATCCCTTATTTGAAGACAAAAAGTCATGAAATCTTATCAATCGTATATTTATGTTTGTTTATATATCTCCTCAACTTCAAAGGTCTACCGTAAAAAAAATGACACTAACTATCAGAGCCTTATCATCACCTTACGCTTTTTCCATACCTTAACCCACATGCATCCATATCCGAGTACACCCAGCTGAACTCTCTCGCTCTCTCTCTGTCACCACAGGCTCACGAGAGCCATGGAGGATTTCTAAGTTATATTTTATCGGGGATTATCTAGAATTTTTATGGATTCCCATGTAAGATTTCTGGGATATAAATCGATGGTTGTTCTCTTTGATTTGAAAGCCACTAAAACCACGTTCTCCCTTTTATCTGTGATTAGTATAAATATAAAAACAAAAGGTCTGGAAAATGAGCGCCCACTTTGTTTAAAAACTGAAAAACCAAGCTGACCATTAACATAACAAGAGTTAATATTGTCAAGGGGGGGGGGGGGGGGGGGGAGAGATGGAAGCACCAGTTGTAGCAGTACCAGTAAAACCAGTAATAAAAGTAGCAGACATCTACAGATCTCTTCGCAAAGGTTCATTCAAGTGAGGTCTACTCCGTTCAGGTACGTGAATTGTATTTATGTATGTATATGAAGGTAAAATTGAATTTAATAATGATGAAAAATGGTAGCAATTGAGGTGTGTAGGGGGGGGGGGGGGAGTCAGTGAAGGGTATTGAGTTGGAGTGCGTTGAGATAGCTACCTTGTCCATGCTCTATATGGATCTCGAGGTCAATGGAACGTTTCCTCCCATGGTCGAGGCTTTCTGCAAGTGCTCCGTATGTGGTCTTGAGTTTGGCATAGGCCAAGCCCATGTGTGTGTGTGTGTGTGTGTGTGTGTGTGTCACATGAGACGACGTCATACATACATGGATCCACATCTTTCAATTAAGGGTGTGCCTGTTTTGAATAGGACGAGTAGTAGCAAGAGGGTTCTATACTTGGATTTGAGCCTGACGCCCTATGGAACCATTTGGATTTCCAAAAGGTTTGCCAATTTAATTGTATGAATTAGTGTTAATTTTTTTCAAACAACGTGGGTCTCTTAGGGGTTTACACATACCAACTAATTTTATTTTATTTTTACAGTATTTGTGTATACTCATGTTTTGTAGTTTGAATTTGTGGGTGAGTTTGAAAGGGTTTTAAATTTATAATTTCTACTAATCATTAATATAAGTTTCTTTCACATTGTAAGGCTAAGGATAAGTATATGTAACATTTTTTCTTTGATGGTAGAATACTCTCGATTGCCTCATTTTTTTTAGTTGATTTTTTTTTCATTTAAAACAAATCTTTCTATAGAATGCACGTGTTTATCAATTCATGTATGTATTGTATTCTTTATTCTTAATATGTTTTGTTTAGTTTGATTCTTTTTATAGGTTAAATGCATAGTAAAAATTGGATTAGTTTGAGATTGTCGATGATAGAACTTTTTAAATAATTTATAAGTCATTATTTTGACAATTTCATGCCTGAAACCTCCGCCCGAACACGACTCAAAATGATATAGTGTAAATTTTGGACCAAATTCGGATAATATCACTCTTTCGTGCCATAATTGTCACCCCTAATTTTGAATAATTATTTTTACTCATACAATATAATATTAAGCATAATATATTTACAAATTTTATCAACTATTACTAATTTGTATTATGATGATTGTTTTAAATAAATTTGAATTATTTTTTCTACAAAAGACCCGCGCATCGTGCGGGTTACATACTAGTGTTTATATTAAATATAATAGATACATGTATTTAGGTAGATGAATTTTAGAGATTCTATAAATAACCATGTAATACATTTGAAGTGAAGTCATAAAAAGTCAAAAATATTGTATGAGTAGTAAAGACAAATTATCTCTTCATAATGAGTGTTAGCTCTCAAATATGAGTGTGTTAGTGTACTTTATTATCTCTCAAATATATTTTTTTGGCACTCATGTATTTGAATGAAGGGATTTACGAAAGCATTCTCGAGTTGAATGAATATTTTAGCTATTAGAATGAATGCTTTAATGAAAATTCTTTCCCTGTTTGAATTAGTGGAGTGTGATTTTTTTAAATGCTTTAGTAGGTTTCTTAATTTGTATATTTGCTTCACGCATTAGTAGTGCACCATATTTATATTTATAATTTCTCAATTATAAATATTAATATGTTGTACTTATTAGGTTTGTTAAAGTATGTTTTGTATAAATTTATAACGTGACTTATATTGTACAAAATGTTTAATGTTACATATTAATATTTTGTAATTTATTTATTGAGTTCATCTTAAATGTTTTAGGATTATTTTAGGTTATTTTCTATGTACTTTTACATATACCAGTCTCTTTCATAATAATTTTTATATATCGGTTTAATATTAATTTTTATTTATTTAAAATAATATTAAGATATTCAGACACATTATCCACTATCAAATATCATTCTACTATGTTAAATATATTTTTAACATGCCCTAACTATATCTTTCATAAATGCGAGTCTTCAAAAAGTATCCTTTTACAGCCACACAATGCGTGGCCTGCAAGCTAGTGTTTATACCAACTCCCTCTATATTATCTATTTATAACTCTAAAACAGAATACTGTAATGAATTTTCGTATTCATGCAGTGCTCCACGTGGTACCCTTCGTCACTTTTTTTTAATAATCCATTACCTTCCTCTCACATATTTTGCCTTCTAACGTTTTGTCTCCCTGTAATTTATCTATTATTGACCACTCCTTTCGCTTTATCAATCCTTCCATCTTCTAACTCTTTTTCCCCCTCTATTTTGCTACACCCCACTGATATTCTTTCACTATGAAGAGGGTCATTTACTGTGCATATATATTGAAGCCGAGCCAGAGCAATTTTTCACGCTTTCTGCTAGGAAGGAAATCTTCTTTCAAATCAAGGTAATTTTTTCAATATTTTATACTTCCAACTTGTAAATTTCATATATACAATACATAATGCTCTCTTGAGATGATTTTTGTTTCTTGCATCTTACACGTTTGTGAGGATGACCCATTAGACTTCATAGTTTTTGGTTAATGAATATATCATCTTTATTCTTGATTTGTTGCAACTTACATGTTTGTGAGAATGACCCATTGGCCTATATAATTTATTTGTTAAATTTCGGATATAGCATATGTAATGTCCTCTTGAAATGAATTTTATTTTTTGCATGTTACATATTTGTGAGGAAAATTCAGGATTATACAATCGAAAGCACTCGATTTGCTACTGGTTTTTAAATTTTTATGTGGGTTTTGTTATATTATTGGTGTACAGAGTATATATCAAAGGGGATGGTAGGAGTGGTCGAAAAATTCACGGGCGAAGAAGTCCAGATGAAAAAAAAATGAGAAAAAGTGGGATAACACCATTCAATTTCTAAAAATCCAAGTGGACTTGAACGATCAAATGAGAGGTATGTTTATTGTGGATAGATGCTTTAACACACAATATTTACTCGAAAGCAACGGGTCTTCTTCTGGAGTTTCTTGACCTCTTACCCATCTTGGGTCCCGAAAAATGTTTACGTTTGGTGACCAAAATGTCAATCCGGCTAAACCAACATTGTACATTGCTCTCGCTTCAGTTGAGACCACTTGTAACCATCAAAGTAATTGTTTTTACATCTTTATCAATGATTTGATTAAAATTTATACATTATCTTAGAATGACAATGCTTAGTTTAATATATTTAATTTGAGATTGTTGTCTTATCAGTATCATGCAATGAATAAGTAAATAAGAAGTTGAGTACTTTCCTTTTACAAATGTTAGACCTTGAACAAAAATAAGTTGAGTTTAAAGATTTGGTATTCAAGAACTCGAAACTAATACATAAAATGGAGAAACTCAAAATCTTCTCTATTATTATTGTTTATCTCCCTAACAACTTATTCTCTGGGGAAATCCCACCGAAAATATCCTCTCTTTAACGCCTACTCTGATTAAACCTCTTTGACAACAATCTTCAAGGACCCATCCCAATCAAAACCTCAAAACTAATTTGCCTCCTCACTTTTCAACTCCAAAACAATGACTTCTCGTGTTAGCTGACTTTTCATCAATAGAGAATACTGGAGAGAGTAGTTTGGAGTTTCTTAATTAGCATGTTTGCTTCACGCATTAGTAGTGCACTATATCTGCAGATATAATTTACTATATATAGATACTAATATGTTGTGCTTATTAAGTTATTTAAAGTATGTTTTTGAAAAATTTGTAACGTGACATATGTAGTACAAAAATTTTAATGTTACATATTAACATTTTATAATCTATTTAGTGAGTTCATCTTGAATGTTTTAGCATTATTTTACATTATTTTTTATGTACTTCTAAACATAACAACCTCTTTCATAACAGTTTTTATATATTGGTATAATATTAATTCATTTATTTAAAATAATATTAAGATATTCGAACACATTATTCACCATCAAAATATCGTTCTTCTATGTTAAATATGTTTTTAACATGCCTTAACTATATTCTCTTTTACAATGTGAGTCTCCAAAAAATATCATTATATGGCCATGCAACGCGTAGCCTGCAAGCTAGTGTTTATACCAATTCTATCTATATTATAACTCTAAAAGGGAATACTGCAATGAATTTTCATTTTTATGCAGTGCTGAACATAGCACCGCTCCTCACTCTCCTGATAACCCACGACCCTCCTCTATCTCCCACACATTTTTCCTTCTAACATTTTGCCTCCCTGTAATTCATCTAGTGACGGCACCCTTTGCTCTACCAATTCTTTCATCTTCTAACTCTTTCTCTCCCTTTATTTTGCTACAGCCCATCGATATTCTTTCATTGTGAAGAGGGTCATATACTGTACATATATATTAAATCCGAGCCAGAGCAATTTCTCACTCTTTCTGCTAAGAAGGAAATATTCTTTCAAATCAAGGTAATTTTTCAATCTCTTATACTTCCAACCTGTATTTTTCAGATATCCCATAAATAATATTCTGTTGAAATGACCCACTAGACTGCATATTATTTTGGTTAATGAATATATCATCATTATTCTTGATTTGTTGCATCTTACATGTTTGTGAGAATGACCCATTGGCTTTTATAACTTATTTATTAAATTTTGGATATAAAATACATAATGTCCTCTTGAATTTTTTTTTTCGTTTTTTGCATGTTACATGTTTGTGAGTAAAATTCGACATCATACAATCAGAAGCACCTGATTTGCTGATGGATTTAATTTTTTATGTGGGTTTTGTTAAATAGTTGGTGTACATAATATATATTGAGGGGATTATAGAAGCGGTTGTAGAAACATTCATGGGCAAAGTAGCGCAGATGAAAAAAATGAGATAAAATAGGATAACAACATTGAAATTTTAAGAATCCGATTGGACCTGAATGATCAAATGAGAGGTTTGCTTATTGTAAACAGATGCTTTAACACACAATATTTACTCGAAAGCAACGGCTCTTCTCCTGGAATTTCTTGACCTCTTCCCCATTTTGGGTCCCAAAAATGTTTACAATTGACGACCAAAATTTTAATCCGGCTAAACAACATTGTACATTGCTCTCGCTTAAGTTAAGATAACTTATAGCCACTAAAGGAATTTATTTTTACGTCTTTATCAATGACTTAATTAAAATTTACACATTATCTTAAATTGACAATTCTTAGTTTAATACATTTAATTTGAGATTGTTATCATATCAATATCATGCAATGAACAAGTAAACAAGCAGTTAAGAGTGCTTTCCTTTTATAGATGTTTCTATTAAGATAATATTTACACACCCCAATACAAATATAACATCTCTATACTTGAATGAACAACAAAAAAAGTACCAGTGCCACTGCTCCATCTTTGGAATTTGATAGTTTTTAAATTATATGTGTTGTGACAAATATTTGATTTTTGATGTTGTAAGACATAGTCAACATTCAAAATCTCGAGAAATAGAGAAAATATGAGGTCTTCTCCAACCTTGCTCCGACATCTCCCAGGTCACACTCTTTTACTCATGTGTATAAATGCATTTACATTACTTTGTTTTGATATCGGGGTAATGTATTTAATTTAATATTGTAGTGATAACGGGTATAAATAAGATTATAATGGGTGAGCGAGCACCGCGAAGCTTCGTTACAGTTGAAAGAAGAATCTTAAACATGAAGGAAGCAGCTTCAATGGAAGGATTTATAACTGTAATACCAGTACGACACGGATTTATGATGCTACGCTATGATGAGTTATTCTTTGAAGCATCGATCGGATCTGATCAAGATAAATCCCTTTAATTGATAAATACTGGTTACCTCTCTTACACAAAAGAATTGTCAAGAAAATTCACATAATTACCTGGCCCAAGCCATCAAGCAATACTGTTTTGCTGGTTTGAGACTAATAGGATTAAAATGGGTGAGGTATTGAGATGAAGATGGCCGTAAACTTAATGGATTAATCTACTTGTCTAGTCCCATCAGGTATACAACTCAAATACGCTCCTAGTCATGAGCCTAAACTACCTAAGCAGTCTTACAATTGTGTAAGTTTAAGTTGTATCACTTCACCTACTTCAGTCTCATATGTACAAGTATTTAACAATCATGAAACAATTTTATTGTTTCACTCCTTTTATTGTTCAATTTTGATAACAACCATCCAGATTGATATTCAAATGGTGTTATTATGGTGAGTTGTAAAACTTATTGTGTTGTAACACACAAGACTCATCTTTCCATTATCAGTGCAGATTTTTGTAGGTTATTGGAGTGAACTATTATTTTCATTCGAGAGATGATTTGTAGTCATCCCTATATACCTTTTCAGTTGTTTTGTTTATATGAATAAAATGTTAAAATTTCTCATATGTATGTACTGAATTATTTGTTTAGATATATATATATAACATTGGGTGTATATATTTTGAGTCTTTGCTATGTTGGAGAGGTTGGAATGAATTTTTTGATGCAGGTTGCATGCTAGTTATAACTATAATACGAAAGATTGCATTTAAGTTTAGTGGATGTTTTTGGTGTCCACTTGGCCTCACGTATGATATCATCTTTCTTCAGTCTTAATGCCTTTTTGGATTTTCAAAACCGTCTCTCTATTTTTCAACCGGTTTGAGAAGCTCAAGAGGACTCATTACATTCGTTTCTCACATATTTTTTTTTATTTTCTTTGGACTTTTTATGTTCCATTTATTGACTCATTCGCTCCTCTTAATAGCTTTTTTTTCTTCTGCAACTTCTTCTCCCTTATCCATCTAGAAATTCATGCACATATTCCCTCTTCTCAATAGCTCTCCCAGTCTAACATATAAACCTATAACCTATAATAGGCAAGCTTCCAATGATACTCTCTCTCTCTCTCTCTCTCTCTCTCTATATATATATATATATATATATATATATATATATATATATATATATATATTAAAAAATGGGGTTCCAATGGTAGTATTTTAAGGATTTCAAAATATATGCTAGATTGGGTTTTAAGGGATTTTTATTTTTAGATTTAGGGACATACTGGACATGGTTATAAATAGTTGTGATTTTATACTTATGAGAGGATATTTGGATTTTATAAATTCCAAACATAGGAATCTAAATTTGGGTGAGGTAAATGGATTTGAACTTTTGGATTGAGTATATACATTTGCACACAGTTTCTCGATTTTTGGGTGTCAAAATGGGGGGTTTGGGTTATCATCTAAGCAAAAAAAATAGTATGAGGCAAACTCCTAAACATAAATTTTTGATTTTGATTTTGTGTTATCTTTTTTTGGTATTGTTCTTTATAGTTTGGATTTGTATTTCATATTATTTATATTTTTGGATGTAAAATGTTAGGCATTGAATTTTTTTTCAATGATATTATTTTGAATGTTAGATGTTGACTAACCCTTTTGTGTTAACAAATCCGATATACCTTTTCAGATGTATAAATGGGGTAGATGCTCTGTTTGTATGCAATATGTTGTTATAAATAAAAAATGGTTTTACATGTTCAATGGCTTCCATTTGACTCTCAAAGCTGATGCCACATGGTTTCATTCTTAATGTATGGTTGTGATTTCAATATTTAAATAAAGGAAACTAAACCTCAAAGTTGTTTCAAATTAATTTTTGGGTTTATATGAGGATCTGTTTTAATAAAATTTAAAAGCAATATTAGTGGTCCTTTTTGGTCTGGTGTCTCTAAAGTGTGATTTAAAGGATTTTTGGCGAAGTGTGGTTTATGAATTGGTATAATAATCAATTTTTAAAACAACATTTTCCTCTATATCTTTTCTACATTCGTTACAAATAAAACTCTTTGAAAACCTAAATGGTAAGATAATTGTACTTCCACCACTTTTAAGTTCAAGATATATTATATTTTTACCCTAATATTTTTAATATTTCGCATTTATTTATCTAAAATGTAATTCTTTTGATTATATCTCAACGTAAAAACAACATCACATTTATTATATATATTATTATAGTCATAATTATATTGACGCTGGTGCATTGTGCGGGTTGCAAGCTAACAATAACTATAATATAGAATACTACAATTATTTTGGAATGATCTTATCAGGGTATATATTACATTGGATTCCAGTGCCTAAAAAAAGGTATGGAAGGTTAGCGGAATTTTTCAATAGGCGATAATAGCAACACTTTAAATTCCAACGACAATGAGTGGTTGCTCAATGAAGAGGCTGCTTATCCACCATCATGGAACTCCATTAAGATATTTTATAAAACTTATTTATTTGAATGCGGTGAGGAAAATTGATCGTTCGAAGTTTGTTAACCTGTATCTCAATTTTTTTCCTATAGTCATTTTGACATTGTTGAGAAGATTATATGATGGTAAACTTTAAAGCTATATTTTTATTATTCAAAAAATATTTTGGAGGTTTTCAACCATTATCTTTAGGATCAAATACCAAAAAGTTCCTCAAACATTTTTTTAATACACATTTAGTCCAAGCTTTTTATTTTGTACCAAAAAGTCCCTTATTCTCTTATCTTTAAAGGTTCGCGCTAGCGGCATGGTAAAGCCTTTTTGGCATGGTGAAGGACTTTTTGGTGCAAAATAAAAAGGCTTGGACTAAACGTGTATTAAAAAAAGTTCGAGGGACTATTTGGTATATGCCCCTTATCTTTAATTAGCGTGCTCCTAAGATAACACGACATGAAAGGGTATATATTTATGTAACAATTTTACATTGACTCATATTGATATGTAAAAAGTAACCCGATTTGTGGTACTTTTGTAATCATGGGACATATCAAGTTGAAAATTAGTTATGAAAATGTCATGTAATTAAGTTATGATTTTTTTTTCTAATTTTTGGCATTCGACTTTTGAAAGAAATTGACTCTCAAATCACAACCCTAATTTTTTCAATGGATTCTTAACTGTGTGTAAAATAACCTCCATATATTACTGAAAAATTATAGAGATGGGTGATTTTTTGTTAGAGTTATTGATTCTATACTTATTGAAAGCACCTGTGCATCGCGCGGGCTATATGTTAATCTTAAAATTAATACGGAACGGGGCCTTAAGAGTTAAATTCCTAATGTCATACCATTGTTAAAAATTTCATTAACTACAACTGAATCTTTTTGACATATTTTTAGTGACCGTCTCCTTTGGGTGATATATATAAGAATGATCTCCAACGGGTGCACTTAGTAGGTTATTTTTTTAAAAATAGTTCAAAAATATTTTTTAGTTGATTTTTATGGGGAATTAAAAAATTTTACGGACTATATAAAAAAAATCTACTTAAAATTATTATTTTTTGCTATTTTAAAAAAAATGGTCAATATAAGTCGATTTTTAAGCTGCTAAAAACTAACATGTATTGACCAATTTTTTAAATAACAACAAAATCATTTTGAGTTAATTTTTTTACAAGGTTCCTGAGATGTTTAAATACCTCTTAATATATATATATATATATATATATATATATATATTGTGATATTCTCCAACACACCTTACTTAGCACAACAAAGAACAAACCTCGGTTATTCTCACTTAAATGTACCAGGTTGGATCGGGTCATTGCAAAATTCGACTCAAAACATTATAACCTGATACACTTAAGAGAGATCAAGTCAGGTGTGTTCTTTGAAGTTTCAAGCGATATTTGTTGGAGAGCCTCTCTTTCACTAGATAGAGATAGATATCGAGAGAGAGAGAGAGAGGAATAAAGCTAAGCAACAGTGTGATTATTACACTATGTCGATAAAAAAAGTAACGAGGAGTGTCAAATTTATCTTAATTTACATGTGTGTTAGTTCTTCCATTTTAAAATTTGTTCACACCTTGTATAAACATGTTTTCATTTTTGTTCATCAAGTAGTCTTTATGTGCGGTGGTATTACTTTTAAAATTGTTTCTCCTAGTGGAGTCAAGTAATGAATAAACTAAAGGGATTTTTTTTACTAAATAACTAAGATAATGACATATTTTGACTTAAACCCCTCAAGTTGGAAAATTAGACACAGCCCTTAGAATTAGATGACATCAATTCACCGTTATAAAACACCCATAAATTGAAATTTGACTTTACCTCTTGTATTTTTATGCAAATAAATGCCCTAATCTAACATGCCATTTCATCTTCTTCCCCGAAATTTTAAAAAAAAACTAACCATCACTTTCCCCCCACCCCTGTGGTAACCTCCACATGGCTAAACCCTAGCCCGGTAGCACCCGCTACCCCAACACACCAAACAACCCCCTATTCTAAGATGAAAACCAATGCCACAAATTACCACTTTTTATAATATTTATGAAACATAGTATGTTATTTTTGAAATTGCATATGTTTTTAATCTAAATTTTGGGATTATTTTATTTTCATCATTTATGAAGTACCCATCATCGTATTTCTTTAGATTTATGTGGTCTTGTTATTTATGACAATATATTTGGAAATGTTGATAATTGGGTTTCACAATATGAACATGTTCTTTTTTCGTAATTTTGAAAAATTATTAATTATTAGATCTAGTCTTAAAACCCTATTATTTACTTTTTGTTCTTTATTTCATCAGCGATGGATATTTTATCCGAGGAAGTTGCCCATGATGCATGAAAACAAAGTATGTTACTTGTGTTAATGAAAATTTTAAATTATGTCTTTTATATTTATTAGATATCTTTATATTTGACAGTGTGAATTCTTTACTCATTGTATTTGTAAAGAACTTTATTAAAGAGAGAGAGAGAGAAAGAAAGAGAGAGAGAGATTGCGGGGGGGGGGGGGGGGGGAGGGGGGGAAGATGGACTGAGGAGTTAGATGAAGGTATTTTTGTCCATAAAAATTTAGGAGGTAAAGTTAAATTTCACTTTATGGGTACTTTTAACGGAGAATTGGCGTCTTCCAATTCTAGGGGGTTATGTCTAACTTTTCAACTTTGAGGGGGTTAGGTCAAAATATGGCATTTTCTCAGGGGGTAAAGTAAAAAAAATTCCAAACTAAATTAAATGGTGAAACTCTTTATATATAGTTTCAAATCCATAACCTATAGCTATCAATGTCTCGTTTGTTCTTTCTCTTCTAATAGCCAAGAATGTGGAGGCATCTTCCTCGCTTTCCTTGACCACTGAAGAGGTCAGGAAAGAGATGATGAAAATATTGGCATCATCCTCACAAACTCCTAGTAAGGAGGCATCTATTTATGATGATTTTTACACTCCTTATCGAAAGTAGTACAACGATGAACTTTACTTAGACAAATATATTCCCTCAATCTTTAAGAAGCTTAATGGAAAGGGGTCAACTCGAAGGAGAACATCAAGAGATTTATTGAGAATATTATAGCCAACCGAGACAGTAAGAAGCTACATCTAAAGGAGTTTTCAGAATCCCTCACCGATAAATCTTACACATAGTACTCTCACTTAGCCCCAATGAGTGTGTCTATGTGGTAGGATATGCATTCATTTTCTCCAGAAATATTTTCTAGCAAAAAATGAGTCCACTCTACCCCATCTTACTCAAGAGAGGCAAAGTCCAGGTAAGGATGTGATGAGATACATCAAACAGTTCAAATAAAGATCTTTTGATGTGAGAGAAGATGCCACAAAGATCAAGGTTTTAAAAAATTATACTGAGGGTTACTGTTAGGGTATACTTGCCACTTGATAAATGAAACGCGAGAAGGCATATTTAAGTATTCCATGAGGGTGGCCCGAAACATCTCCTTGGTTATTTCCCCCAAAACTATTGCCATGTGGAAGCCATAGGCCATCCAAATAGGTAGAGAAGGATAAGAACCACGAGTAAACTATACAGACGGTGATAAGGGAGTTGAAGTTGTTGAAGAGCCAAATAAGAAGAACAACAAGAGGAAGTTTAATAGAGAAGAACCACCCCCACTGCCTTGTATTTGTTAGGAGGTAATAATATTTTATAACACTATGCTCATAGATAGCCTAGTTTGTTACCCAAATAATGCTCGTCATGAAGAAATACAAGAGGATCACAAATATTTCCATGTACATTGGTGTGTTTGTCATCCTACATATTAGTGTTGGACTTTTAGAAATATTATTAATAAGAACATGTTGGCTCGGACCTTGCAGATCCCTCAATGGGACATCAACATTAATCCTTTGTCGGCATATAGGGCACACCTGTTGGTGGATTTTGACGAGGAAGAAGAGGCATGGATAAGGATGAATGGAAAAGAGGAGGAAGAATATCAATTGATGTTTGAAAGATTTCTGGTAGGAATGGCCAACATAATGATTGCCTATGATGAACTAAGTGTTAGAGACAGTGAGCAAGTTTTCCACACGAATGACTATGAGGTTGATCCAATTTGCATCAAAATCAACAAAATTTTTGTGGTTTTTTTACCAGGTTGGTTTACCCTAGGATAGCAGGTTAGAGGTTACACAAGAGATTATGGAGATAACAAAGAAAAATGTTGCTCCCTCATTTAAATGGAAAGAGTCTATGGCTAGGTTAATCAGTAGGTTTATGTCTGATATGACTTTCTCAAACATAGATAGATCAATCCATTTTCCTCAAGGCAAACCTTTTTACTTAATAATAAGTATAACTGGAACGATCTTTTATCGAGAATTAATGGATAGAGGTGCTTCGATCAACATTATGCTTATTAGCTTCTTCTACACATCTAATATTTTGGACACGAGGTTATCACAATGCCATTATTAATCGTAGGCTACGATAATCAAACGTCCTAGTCTATTGTCTAAGTGAACATTGGAACAACGATGGGTAATCTCACATCACACATTCATTTCCATGTGATTGAGTCTACTACTTGCTACCATCTGTTGATTGGAAGAGTTTGGATGCATAGCCAAGGTCTGGTCCCATAGCTTACTATCAAGGTGCAAAGGTCAATGCAAAAGGGGTTTCTATTATGATTAATGAGACCAATAAGCCTTTTGATAGGAGGAATCAAACTAATGGATATTTCCTATTATATAGAGATGAATGAGGAGAAGCACATCTTGATAAAGTGCAGCGAAGGCGTGAGAGTTCCCACGATCAAGGAGAGGTTAGAACATGTGGTGGATCATTATGAAGAAATAAAGTAATAAAGGAAAGTTACATAATTGAAAATGATTATTCCCAAACCCCAAACTATCTTTAAATAACTAAGATACAGAATACAACCAAGGATTGGCCTGATGGAGCATGAAGTGAGATGCCAGAGTGCATTAAGTAGGATTTTTGTACCTATAATAGAGGAAGATGAGAACGACAAAAAGAGGAAGGAACCTGCACCTCCTAAGAGATAATGAAAAAATGTCATTCTTAATAATGGAAGGGTGATTTATCATCTTTGAAGGTGTGAGCAGATAGCCGATTAAGACGAGAAAGATTACCTAAAATTTGATTACTTTTGGTGTATACTTAAGGATAATGTCTTATCATTGATAATTCCTGCACACAATAGTTTGTGGAAGACATTGAAGATGAGACTCAGTGTATGCAAGATCATCCAAAACCATTGTATAAGAATTAAAACAGATTGACATAGATGAGGGTAGAGATGAATAAAGTCCAACCTTCATTTCAAAAGACCTGGAGGCTATGAAGAAGTCGAAGCTGATTAAGCTCATCAAAGAGTATAAAGATATATTCGCACGTAAATACATATAGATGTTAGGACTGGACCAAGATATGAGTGTCCACAATCTCAATGTCATGCTCTTTAAAATTTCAATTAAGAAGGCTAACATAACGTACAAATCTGAGTTGGATATCATAATATAGGCAAAGTGGAACAAGTATTAGCTACTATATTGATTAAGACAATTAAACATACAAATTCTCTTTCTAGCATTATTCCAGTTGGGAAGAATGTAAGAAAAATTTTCAAATCAAGTCATTTGTACTTTTGGTTATATTTCATTGGATAAAACATTTTTGGTTCTTAACAAGTCACACATCTATCATCCATGGAGATTTGGGTATCCGGCTTTTCCCGCTTCATCAAATCGCATTCCATTCTCTTTTCCCAAAAGGTATATGACCCAAATTCAATTTATGCGTTGGAGTTAATTTTAATTTACTTAAAATATTTATGGAAAATTTTCAAATTAATTCTAAATCATTTTTAGAGAAAATGAATTTTTCGTTCCAAGTCAGTCCAGGTCGTTCGAACGACCTGGGTCTAATGAACCTGGCCTGATTGCACTAACATATTGTTTGAAGGTTCGTTAGAACTATCATTTGAATGAATTCTTTCTAACGAGGTTTCTAACGACTTACCTTATATTGCACTGGATTATCGTTAAAAACTCGTTTGAACTAAGTCGTTCGAACGAGGTCGTTCGAACGAGTTTTGTCGGTTATAATTTTTTTTTAAAAACTTTTCTGTAGCTATTTTGCATAACTGCTTTAGTCCACTACTTTTCTCAGTTTCATAAAGTGGACAAAAATACAGTTTTTTTAAGATAAGGAGCTTGCACATTTCAAAAGAAGAATTCTTGTCTTCCTTTTGATGAAAAACTCTCCAACACAATTTTGATTTTTGAATGAACCGAAACCCCATGCTTTCAACCTGAATTTCATCATGGACATATGCGGTGGATTTATGTGTCCTAGTTGATTAGAGATGGTACTTTGGCCTTCGGTGGATATCGAGACACGAGCAGTGTCGTGCAACACGTTGGAGATTCACGTATTACAAACGGAAGTAGAGGATACAGCATCAGCATGTCTTAGTGAGTCAAGTCTGTAAGTCTTTTGAGTTCATTGTAAAACCTTTATTTGTAGTAGATTTGTCTAGGCCCAACCGTCTGAGGTTTTTCCCATTTAGGTTTTCCTCGTACATCGGTGCGTTGTGGTTGTGATTTCTTATTTTATATCATTTAATCACCTAAATGTATGTGTAGGATAAAAAGGATAAAATTTAGTTAAATTTATATCTCTTAATCAAGTTGACTATCCCATCACTTTAATTGATGAATCCTGGAGGTTATATGGATAGTTTTTCATCGAATAAACATCATATGTTTGATGGAACTAATTATACTTATTGGAAATCACGTATGAAATCTTTGTTAAAATCTATTGAGGAACATGTTTGGGTAGATGTTGAAAAGGGATGGTCTCCACCTACTATAGTTGTTGGAGAATAAACTGTTTTAAATTCATAGAGGATTGGAGTGAGGATGAATTAAAATTGTGCAACTTTAACTCTAAAGGTTTAAATTACTTGTTTAGTGGTGTGACTCTCGATGAATTTCATCGTATAATGATGTGTGAGATGTCAAAGGAGGCTTGGAATATTCTCCAAGTTACTCAAGAGGGAAATAGTGTAGTTAAAGCTTCAAAACATCAAAACTTAACAACCCAATTTGAAACCATCACCATGAAAGAAATTGAAACTTTTGATGAGTTTTATGCTCGTATATCTGATATTTCTACTTCTTTCTTTAACTTAGGTGATAAAATCCCTAAAGATCGTGTTGTTAAGAAAATACTTATATGCCTTCCTAAGCGTTTCATCCCAAAAGTCACAGTTCTTAATTCCTTAGGAAAACTAAATACTTTAAAAGTTGAAGAGCTTATTGGTGATCTTCAAACATATGTATTAGATATGTTTCCTAAAGATAACAAAACCAAAGATAAAGGTGTAGCCTTGAAAGTAAAGAAAGAATAAGTGTCTGAGTTCGATGAGTCTGATATCGATCCTGATGATATAACTCTATTTGCTAAAAAAATTAAAAAATTTCTCAAGTTCAAAAATAAAAACTCAAAATTTTAAAAACCGAAATTTGAGGAAAAAAAATAAAGGTAATGGAAGTTTTAATAATCAATATCCTAAGAAGTTTAAGAGAGACAACCTTAAAAAGGATGATTTGGAGAGATGTTTTGAGTGTGAGGGACGTGGTCATAAAACGTTTGAGTGCCCCACTAAACTTAAGAGAAAAGGTAAAGAAAAGGCAGTTTACAATGCTAAACTAAGAGATATTGATATTGAGTCTGAAGACTCCGATGACACTGCCCCGTCTAGAAATAATTTCACTACTTTTATAGCAAGTCATGCTAGTGATTCAAGTGAGTCACTAAAGTTGACACTTCAGAGCATGAACTTGAGGACTTATCCACTCAATCTGAAAGTAGTGATGTAAAATAAAGTAAGAGCGATGTTGATGAAAGTGAGTTACAATCCGCCTATACCAAGTTATACACCGAATCCATGCGTATTCAAAAAGTTAATAATAGATTAACGCTTAAAGTGTTAACATTAGAAAAAGAGTTGAAACGACTGAAGGAGAAGGAGGATTTAATTAGTTAACTCAAGGAAATTAAGATATCTCTTTCTGAGAAGCATATCTTGTTAGGTAAAAAAATGTGACTTAATTAACTCCTTCGAATGTGTCAACGAAGACCTTCTTGAGTCTTTAGAGATTAGAAAATCTCTTGAAGCTAAAATTGTCCAACTTGAGAAAGATCTTCAGTCCTCTCATGAAGTGAAATTCACACTCGAAGATAATTCAGGAAGAATGGGAAAATTATTCCTAGGCCCCGTTTTAGGATATAAGGAGAAAGGTTATCAAGAGAGAAAGGGCATAGGTTATGAAGAAGGTGAGTTATCCAACACTAAATCTGAACTCGTAGCCAAGTTTGTTACTAAAACAAACCCTCCAAAACCTAATCTTCCTAAAAGAAGTCCTCCTAAGCAATATAAAAAAGTGACTCCAAACCAACCTTATGTGTGTACCTATTGTCGCAAAAGGGGTCACCTTAGAGATTTTTGTTACAAGCTTGGGAAGAATTCCTATTTTACTTCTTCTAGTTCACGCATAACCCCCTTTCTAGTCTTAAGAACCAAGTTGAAAATCTAGTTAATACGTCAAAATATTTAATGGAAAATTTTTGAAGGTTTTCTATGAAGCAAGAAATTAATTCTTACCAATAGACTAGAGTGAACAAAGGGAAAAACACAACTCAAGTATGGATTAAGAAAGATAATACCAATAAATGTTTTATTGTTCATGGTGCACTTAAGGCTCAAAATACCTCCCAATGGTACTTTGATAGTGGTTGTTCGAGACATATGACCGGTGAAAAATCTTTGTTTACCACTCTTGAAAACTACAAAGATGGTAAGGTCACCTTTGGGGATGGAAGCAAATCTCGAATTATGGGTAGAGGGTCTATTGAAATTTTTGGATTTCCTAAACTTAAAAATGTCCTTTATGTTGATGATCTCAAGGAAAATTTGATAAGTATTAGCCAGTTATGTGATGAAAATCTTGATGTTAGGTTTAGTCAATCGGAGTGCACCGTATATGGTAAATCGGGTGAGGCTATATTAAAAAGTGTGGGAACTAGTGACAATTGCTATGAAATAGTTCCTAAGTCCTCTTTAGTTTGCAATAGTGAAAAAGCCTCATTTGTCGATCTTTGGCATCAACGGTTAGGTCATGTTAACTTTAGAGATCTTGATCGTTTAATGAGAAAAGATCTGGTTCGAGATCTACCATCCTTAGGAAAACCCACTTCTATAATTTGTGGGACGTGTCAATTAGGAAAGCAAATTAAGAATCCACATAAAAAGTTGAACATAATAACTACCTCTCGTCTCTTAGAATTGATACACATAGACCTTATGGATCCCACTCGTAGTGAGAGCATAGAAGGAAAGAGATATATTTTAGTGATGGTGGATGCTTACCTTCGTTTTAGGTCTTCAAGTGAAGAAATTCGATCATGGGATATTTTTATCCCAAACCAAGTATGCAAAAGACCTTGTAAAGATATTCAATTTTGAATCCGCTAAGCATGCACGTACTCCAATGAGTTTGTCGGTTACACTTAGTAAAGACACGAAAGGAAAGGATGTAGAGAACACTCTATTTAGAAGTATGATAGGAAGTTCACTCTACTTAATCGCTAGCCATCCTGATATTTGCTTCAGTGTAGGAGTTTGTGCTCGCTATCAAGTAGCTCTAAAAGAGTCTTATCTTCTTTCTATCAAGCGTATCATTAAATATGTTAGCGGAACTTTTTCATTTGGGATTTAGTACTCGTTCGACACCAATGATTGTCTATCGGCTTATTCGGATGCCGATTGGGAAGGAGATGTTGATGGTTGCAAGAGTACTTCTGGAGGATGTTTCTATTTTGGTAGGGCACTTATCTCTTAGATGTGAAAGAAATAAAATTCGATCTCCTTGTCCACATCGGAGGCCGAATACGTAGCCTTCGAGAGTTGTTGCACTCAACTCATTTGGATGAAACAAATATTGCAAGATTACGGTATTCCTCAAGGCACTATGACTATTTATTGCGATAATATAAGTGCAATTCATATTTTTCGTAATCCCGTTCAACGTTCTAGAACCAAGTGTATTAGGATTCGTGGACATTTTATTCGTGAATTGGTTGAAGAAAAAATCGTTTCCTTAAGCTTCATAGGCACCGATCAATAATTGGTCGATATCTTTACCAAACCTCTAGATGCCCTTAGGTTTGAAAACCTTAGGAAATAGATTGGGGTTTACTCCATTGATTGAGATCGAAGTCGAATATCTAGTTTAGGTTATGTTTCATGTCTATCTTTTTACCTATGAACTAGATTATAATTTGTAGATATTTTATTAAAAATTCCAAAAATATTTTTTTTATCTTCTTTTCAAGGAAAAAAGGAAAGGTTAGAAACGGTTTCAAAATTTTTGTCCATATGGTTTTTTGTTTGACGTGTTCGGATCTCTATTCCCTTTCATGTCCATGTGGCTTTCGATGACTAGTTAATCCGGACTTCGTTTCACTTGTGCACATTGATGCTCGTTTATGATATATTTCTATGATTGCCTCATATATTTGCCTTCTTGCATACATTTTTCACGAAATATTGAGGATGTATTTTTCATATTGCACTCGTGTTGAGAGATTTGGTGTTGCCTTATTAATTTTATCCACCTCTCTTATAAGCAATCGAAATTGTGCATGATCATCCATTGCCCGGATTTAAAAAATGTAAGATTATTCATCCGGTTGTTTATTATTTTTAGTAATGGACTCGGGCTGCAAAAAATAAAAGGTTTTTGCGTGAATATCCTCCATTTGCATTATAGTAAAAGTGTCTAAATGTGTTGAGGCATTGGTAAAAATGTTTTATATAGAAAAGAGCAAAATTATCTATCTTGATTGATAATTCAAAAGAAATCTCTCTACATAAAGTTGTTAATGGGAGACATAAGTTGAAGACCAATGGGCATTCACATTCAATCGATATATTGCTTTGTATTTATGACAACATTGGCCAGAGAATCATCAATCTTCTATACATTTTTCTTTAATGATTTAGTGTCCTACAATATTTCCTTTATTGACACAAGGCATATGTGAGTGCATATTATGTTTATATATTGTTTTACATTTCGCACTTGTGCATTATCTTAGGTCATGCATTCAATCGTATTCTTCACGCCCCTACAGTTCTACTCCCACGGTTCAGATATGTCAACACTTCCTAGGACATTTAAAACACTTCATTTTGGCAAGTTTCTGACTTTCCCTGGACCTTTTCTAAGCTAATTTCTTATTTTGCTTATTTTTTTTAAGGTTTTGAAATTCTATTTTTTTGTCAGCAAAGCTCGTTTGAACGAGTTTTCTAACGAAAATGTTCCCAAATTTCCTGTATTGTCGTTTGAAATGTCATTCGAACATTATCGTTCAAACAAGATTTTAACGAAAATCCAACGATTTTTGTTTAATTTTTCTGTCTTTTCATTCTTTAGTTGTTCGAACGAAGTCGTTCGAATGACTTTTCTCGTTCAAACGAGCTAGGCTTATTTTGGGCGTTTCTTTTATTTTTTTTTCTATCCTTTCATTCTTCAAGGCTAATTTCTCTCTCTCCTCTTTCCCACGTTCTTCTCTCCTCTTTTCTTTTCCCATTTACCCACGATCTCCATGTCTCTTTATTCCCTCTCAACCCATTTCTCCTACAATCCCTCTTCTCACCTCATACACATTTAATGCAACCATCATTGGGCATTAACTAAGATTGAAGTTCCCGCCTTACCTTTATTGTGCCTGAAGTGCTTGTTCTTTCTCCCTCCGACCACATCACCTTCTAATCCTATTCATTTATTGTGCTTGTCATATGTCTCCTGTGCTAATATGCTCTTTAATGCAAGCCTGAATATTGAATCTCTTTGTCTCTGAGTTACCCGTGACTATTGTCTGTATTACGTACTTAACGGTGTTAGTCCTGATCTTCATAAGGGGTTACGCCTCACTTAATACTAACTGTATTTGAAGAACCCACCTCTTACATTTGGTAACTTTACTGGGGAGGTATTCTCTTTTGAAAAAATGATAGAGGATAACACCATTAGAATCATTGACTTTGACGCCATACAACATAAAGATTAGGCAAACAACGATGTGCTTCCTGAGGGGATGAGAACAACAAGGACAGAGCCTACCGCGCCCGGTGTTGGTATCTCTGAGATGATGGTCGCGTAAGGAGGAATAATTCAGTTATGAATAGAGGGGATGATGGGTTTATTCGCAGAGTTCATCAGGCATCCCGAGTAATGTTGGGAGCCCCATGGGAGTGAGTTCCTTTACTACACTTCCAACGGCCATATCGGCTCCCACTGTTATAGGAGGAGTGGTAGCGCCTGCTTCTAGCAATTCCTTCCCCACTATTTCACCAACCTCAGGCGGTGCGTATCCTACTACGGTCCAACCCATGACAACTGATGCCCTTATACTTTTGACTCAATTGAGTCTATATTGTATAAGTGCTCATCTAGTTTGGAAATTGTGACAAAATTATGTCCTCCCTAGTATCCAAAGAACCTCAGAAGTTGGTTTGCTACTTCATCTCTCTATCTTGTTTTGATCAAGATCAAATTGCCAACACTCACACACAGTAGAATTTATTTTTTGCATATCATACTACATAATAATGCGTGTACATATGTTTAGTGTGTTTAAATCCCTAAGTTGGAATTTTAATAATTTTTTGGGATTTTTTAAACATTTTTTTAAAATAAGGTTTTATTAATTAAAACTTGATTTAAAAGTTTTGTGGTCAATTTGTAAATATTATTTGTTGTGTATTTTGGGCTAATGTTACCTTGGGTAGAATCCGAAAGTGGAGTAAACTTTGGGGTGTGGTTTTAATTAGTTTAAGACGCGCGTTTCATATCCTGTTATCATCCAACACCTGTCTTCATCTGATTGGCTGAAACTGTGTTTGTTTACTGAGTTAAAAACGCATATGTTTTTAGCCCTTGGATCATTAGCTATCGAGGATCTGCATGTCGTCTTGATGAATCCCAGTACAACTTTCTAAAATAATCAGGATTCGTTTAAGCACCGCCTTATTAGAACCCTTCGATCAAAGTCAATTTAACTTGACTTAATCCTGGCCCTTGGTTTTGATCGAGCCTCTCGAACCTTCTCTTCACCCTATAAAAGGGACCCTACTCTCAGACTTCGAAGACTTTTGCCATTTTCATTTCCTCTGAGAAATAGAGAGAGTAGAGAGAGAAGAGAGAAGAGAGAAAACAGAGAGAAGAGAGAGAGTTAGAAACCCTAACCCTATTTCTTTAAAGACTCTTCCATCCAAACTCAAACACTTCTTCAAAACTCCATATCCAAAACACTACCCTGAGTGTTCTTGAGTGATTGAGAGTTTGAGTTGAGTTTGTTATTACTGCTATAACCTCTTGTTCGTTAGATCTTGTTTTCAACTTAAACGTTTACTCAGATCTACTTTCTGATTTCATAGAAATTTCAGATCTGAGTTATTCATGTTACATTATACTTAGTTTCATTCTTTATTTCTCATCTTGAGAAATATATTGTTTATTATTTTCTATAAAACATTTGCTTACTTTGAAATCAACAATAAATGCTTTATGTTTCTAGTTCTTGTAAAACTAAACCTTTGACCTAGTTGGAATCACACTTGGAGGTTTTCAATCTCGAAAAACCTTTCTAAAATTCTGAGATTGATTAAGACCTTGTCTGTCTTCCTAGCAAGGTATCCGTGGATTCTGGGAATGATTTAAAGGTCAAATAAGGTTCAGAGTTTTGTAAGAAGAAAGAAAAAGGAAAGATCACAGCATATAGTGTTACTGTAATTTGTTAGGACTGTTTGTACTTAATAAGTGTGTGTGTGTGTGCATGCATGTGTTAGAGAGCACCTCCACAAACACTTTCACCCTACGACACGAAAAGTGTTGGTAATAAGATCTTGTGAATAAAGAGTCGACGTAAAGTGCTGGAAGAAATCAGAAGTTAACAAACTGGGAGAACTACATCTACAATCAGAACTGCAGAGAAGTTTTAAGGACACCAGAGGGTACATTCCTAAACTTATATAGGTCTGAGTTGTTTGCATGTTAGTTATATAGTTTGTAACTCATATATTTGTTTTAGTGGATTTTTCATTTTACTCCGTAGAGGGAGTCGTGGATGTTTCCTCAATTGGTGAGGTTTTACCACATAAAAAACATCGTGAACATAATCTTTCTACATCTCCTCATCTCATTCTTGGTTGTGCTGAGTTTAAGTTTTTTTTAAACTTCTTTATAAATCTGTTATTCAATTCTTGAATAGATCTCGTACATACTGATTTGTTAAACACATCTTGTGTTCAAATAGTTTGGTTTTTACGAAAAGAGTTTCTTAAAAAAACAGATCAGAGTTACTTAAATAGTTTATTTTTAATAAATGGCTTTAGTAACATTTTTCAATTGGTATCAGAGCTTGGTAAACTGCTTTCAAAAGATATCCTGTGTTTCTGAAATTATTTTCTGAAAATCAAATATGGACGAGAAAAATGAAAGATTTGGTAACTTGACCAGACCTCCAATCTTTGATGGAACCAATTTTGCTTACTGGAAAGTAAGGATGATTGCCTTCATTCAAGGAACTCTGGGAGATGATGTCTGGGACATAGTTGAAAATGGTTACACTTTTCCTACTAAACCAGACAACGAAGGAAGTAATGAGAGGGTTAAGAAAGCTTTAAGTGAGTTCACTCAAGAAGAGAAACAAGTTTCTCGAAATAATAACAAAGGAAAGAATGACATATTTATGTCCATAAATGAACATGAGTTCAAAAGAATCTCATCCTGTACCACTTCTAAGGAAGCTTGGGACACCTTGGTTACTGCTCATGAAGGAGACACTAGAGTTAAGGCTGCTAAAACCCAAATGCTTATTCAGCAGTATAACTCCTTAATTATGTCTGAGACTGAGTCATTTGATGACTTCTATATGAACCTGACTGATATTGTGACCAAACTGCATGCTAATGGGGTGACTTATGACAGACATGAAATTGTATCTAAAATTCTAAGATCATTACCACGGAAATTTGATAACAAAAGATATGCTATTGAGGAAATGTGTGATCAAAATCTCACTCCTGAATTACTCAGTAGTAAACTAAGAACTGTGGAAATGGAACTAGAATTTAAGAAACAATTGGCTCAAACACATAGGAAACAGACTTGTTCCAATCTGAGCTTCTCTTCTAAGATAACTAAGCCTGAACTTATATTCCCCACTTATGATTCTGATGAGGAATGCAATATAGAGAATTTGGATAATCAGATTGCCTTAATTACTAAACAGTTTAAGAAAATTATTAAGTTTAGAAACAAAGTGGCAAATAAACAAGGCAATTCAAATTATCCAACTTCCTCTAATCACAGGCCTCATGAGAAAAACCATGACAAAAATCACAAGGACTCTCACATTAGACCTAATAGAGACCTTAAGAAGACTGAATGCTATAGATGTGGTAAACTGGGGCACATTGCACAAGACTGTAGAGTTAACTTGAACACTTAAAACAAACACACTAGAGCTAACATTTGCAAAACATGGGATGATTCAAGTGATTCTGAAAAGGAGGAACCTGAGTCATCTGATGTTTTTGACCCTTGCATATCCTTCTTTGCCAAGATCATATATAATGATGATGTGCTTATGCCTGTGTATGAGAATGCTTCTAGTAACTCTACTCCTGCTATTGAGAATCATGTTTATACTGGTTTAGATGCTTTGATTACTGAGAATGTTGCATGTTCTACTACGGGGTGTGTGAGTAAAAGGGATAGCGATAATGACGATGTTAATGGGTGTGTGAGTTTAACAAATGAATCTTTAGGGGTCACTGCACACACCACACTTAGTGACTCGGACAATGAAGACCTCCCTGACATTCACACACTTTATGCTAAAACTCTCAAGAAAAGCACTAGACTAGAAAAGATTGTGAAAGATCTCACTAAGAAGTTAGAAGATCTAAGCCTAATGGTTAAACTAAATGCTGAAGAGTATACTACCCAATGTTTGACTCATAAAAGCGAAATCAAAATTTTTGATGAAAAACTCAGAAATTTAAAAGAAACAAATGAAACTCTGGAGAAAAAATACAAAGGGACATTGTTAGAATTGGAGCAAACTAAAGAAAAGACAGCAACTGTTTTCAAAAAATTTACAAAATTTGAAAATAATTCAAAATGTTTTGATGAATTTGTTACTGAATCAAAAACCAATTCTGATGATCGAACTGGAATAGGGTTTTGCCCCAATTTGAAAACACAAACAAAATCTTTTGAAACTATCAAGTTTGTGTCAGGAGGCAAAAGACCTATTGAAACATGCCCAGACTTTCATTCTCTAAAAGCTGAGTTTGATTCAAAAAATCAAAATTTTAACATTGGGGAATCAAGTTGCTCTAAACATGAAAGTTAACCTAAGGCTAAATACGTCTGCCCTCTATTAGGAAAAGTGAGTCTGCATTTAAGACTGTCACACCTAGGAATAGAGTTCAGCCTCAAAACTCTTTAAAACCTTTTTTTAGGGACTTTCCTAAGGAGACCTCAATTCAGAGCAATCTTTATTGCTCCTACTGCGACATATATGGTCACTCTTTTGATAGTTGCTATGCTAGGAGACTAGTTAAACCTGTCTATAATCCTCATATCTATCAGAACTTTAACTATTCTAGGAGAAACCAAAACAATTATATACTTCCTAGACAGCCAGATAGAAACTCTAATTATAGGAAGAGAAAGACCAAACCTAAAAGAGCATTTCCTAGAAGGAATCCTAAGCACTTTCCTAAACCAAATGCTCAAGTCTTTCACAAAATTCAAAATCGTGCGTAAAACATTTTTCAACAAAAATCCAAAGCTCGCAAATTTTATCAATTGAGAGCTAATAAGCGCAAGATGAAAACTAAGGCAATTTAGGTTAGAAAAGATGATCTATTACCTCAGATGAAGTGTAATGTTGTTATTACTGCTTTAAAAGATGAACACACATCATCTGGTTGGTATTTAGACTCTGGATGTTCTAAGCATATGACTGGTGATGAAACTAAACTTTTAAACAAAACCAGCTTTGCTGGTGGTAAAGTCATTTTTGGTGATGGAGTTTCATCTCAAATCATAGGCAAAGGAAGTCTCCAAGAAGATGGGCTTCCTATTCTTCAAGATGTTCTTCTAGTTAAAGGTCTTAAGGCAAATCTACTTAGCATATCGCAATTTTGTGACTCAGATCATACTGTTACCTTTTGAAAGAACAATTGTAAAATTTTAAATGAAAAAGGTGAATGCATAATTAATGGATTCAGAACTCCTGACAATTGCAACACTGTCATGAATAATTCTGAAATTTGTAATGTTGCCAGAATGGATGACAATGAGATATGGCATAACAGAATGGGTCATATAAATTACGATAACCTTAGTAGACTGACCTCTCAGGAAATAGTTAGAGAGGTTCCTAAAATCAAACTTATACCCAATCTTATATGTGGTTCCTGTCAAGAAGGTAAAATTGTTAAGGCACCTCATAAGAAAGTCAAAGATATTCTTACCTCTAATCCATTAGAACTCATCCATATGGACCTAATGGGTCCCTCCCAAACTGTTAGTCTCTGTGGACACAGTTACATCCTTGTTATGGTTGATGACTTCACTAGATTTACCTGGGTAGCCTTCTTAAAACAAAAGTCTGAAACATTCCAAACCTTCCTAAAAATTCTTCTTAGGATTGAAAATGAGAAGGATACTCAAGTGAATAGAATTAGTAGTGATAGCGGTGGTGAATTCAAAGACACTGGTATTATAGAATACTGTGACTATAATGGTTATAAACACGAGTTCAGTGCTCCTAAGACCCCTCAACAGAATGGTATTGCGGAGAGAAAGAATCGTACCCTTTAAGAGATGGCACGTGTTATGTTACATGCTAAGAATTTACCTAAATATTTTTGGGTAGAGTCCATTCGTACTACTTGTCACATTATAAATAGGGTCTATCTTAGAAAGAATTCCAAACAAACCCCTTACGAACTTTAGTACAATAAAAAGCCTAATCTCAAATACCTTAGAACCTTTGGCAGTACTTGTTATGTATGCAAAGATAGGGAACACTTATCCAAATTTGAGAGCTGGGGAGATAAAGCCATATTTCTAGGATATTCGCCTAACAGTAGAGCTTATCGAGTGTATAATCTTCTAACTAAAACCTTGATGGAATCCATAAATGTAATTGTTAGTGACACTACTGTAGAAAGCAAGACTGGTGAATTTAGTATTGAGGAAGAGTTTACAAATATTTTAGAAAATGACTCCTCTGAAATGGATAATTCATTACCTATTGAGACACCTGAAGTACCTAACTGGGTTTCTAAAGATCAACCATAAATAACATAGTTGGTAACCCTAGTGAGCCAGTGCGTACAAGATCCCAACTCAGAAACTATGCACATTATGCATGTTTTGTTTCCCTTGTGGAACCAAAGAATGTAAATGAGGCATTGAATGACTCTCACTGGATTTCTGCTATGCAGGAAGAACTTTTACAATTTTCATTCATGATGTTTGGTATCTTGTTCCACGTCCTGATCACAAAAAGGTTATTGGCACACGTTGGATTTTCAAAAATAAGACTGATGAAAATGGGATAATAATTAGAAATAAAGCTAGATTAGTTGCTCAAGGATACTCTCAAATAGAAGGAATAGATTTTAACAAGACATTTGCTCCTGTTACTCATTTAGAATCTGTTCGTCTGCTTTTTGCTATAGCTTGTCACATGCACTTTACACTATACCAAATGGATGTCAAATCTGCGTTCCTTAATGGAATACTGACTGAAGAAACCTATGTAGAACAACCTAAAGGGTTCATTGACCCTAAACATACAAATCATGTATTTCGTCTGAAAAAGGCTTTGTATGGCCTTAAACAAGCTCCTAGAGCTTGGTATGAGCGTCTTCCAGTTTTCTTTTAGATAAAGGTTTTAAAAGAGGCGGAAATGACCAAACTCTTTTTGTCAAACATTTTGACAAACACATCACTGTTGCTCAAGTTTATGTTGACGATATTATATTTGGATCAACTTCTCCCTCAGAAGTCAAATCCTTCTCTGAAACTATGCATAAGGAATTTCAAATGTCCCTTATGGGGGAGCTACAATTCTTCTTAGGCCTTCAAGTCAAACAAAATTCAGAAGGATTATTTTTATCGCAATCCAAGTACGCTTTAGAGATAGTAAAGAAATTTGGCCTCGAGAGTGCTAAAGATGCTAAAATGCCCATGAGTACTACGCTAAAACTTTTTAAAGATGAACATGGAAAATCTGTAGATCCTACTCTGTGTCTTAGTATGATAGGCACCTTACTATATCTTACTGCCTCGCGCCCTGATATTATGTATGCTGTGTGTGTATGTGATCGATATCAAAGTAACCCTAAAGAGAGCCACTTGAATGCTGTTAAATGTATCATTAAATATGTAAACGGCACTCTAAATCTAGGACTTTGGTACACTAATGACACACCAAGCACTATAATTGGTACACTGATGCTGACTGGGCTGGGTGTACTGATGATAGTAAAAGAACCTCGGGAGCATGTTATTATATAGGTAATAACTTGGTAGGATGGAGTAGTAAAAAGCAAAACTGCACATCACTCTCAACAACTGAATCTGAATACATAGCCGCTGGTAGCTGTTGTGCTCAATTAATGTGGCTTAAACAAATGCTAAGTGATTATGGTATTCAAGAAAACCAATTGCATCTCTATTGTGATAATCAAAGTGCGATTAATATTTCTAAAAACCCTGTTCAACACTCGCGAACAAAGCATATTAAAATAAGACATCATTTTATACGCGAATTGGTTGAATCTAAGGAATTAGAAATCAATTATCTTCCTACTGATCTACAACTCGCAGATATGTTTACCAAACCTCTAGATTATAATAGATTCATTTCATTACGTTAATCTATTGGTATGGTTTATGCTGATTAATAACTTTGCTATTTATCCAAGTTTTTCCCTTTGTCCATTTGAAACAAAATGGGGGAGAAATTTGAGTCTATTCAATTCTTTCATATGCTAAACAGCTTGATCTTAGTGATTTATTGCAGGTTCTTGTTGTACAGTTACCCTCAACAGTTGTAATAGGGTATTCAAATGTACTTAGTTGAGTTATGTACTTTTTGATTTCTAGGTATTGGGTAGATAGAATTTTAATAGGAATAAGTTTTTCTTATATTCTTGTTGCCCTATGAGTCCTAGATGACTCAAAGAAGATTTTGTCTCACATTTCCAAAGGGGGAGATTGAAGCCCTTATACTTTTGACTCAATTGAGTCTATATTGTATAAGTGCTCATCTAGTTTGGAAATTGTGACAAAATTATGTCCTCCCTAGTATCCAAAGAACCTCAGAAGTTGGTTTGCTACTTCATCTCTCTATCTTGTTTTGATCAAGATCAAATTGCCAACACTCACACACAGTAGAATTTATTTTTTGCATATCATACTGCATAATAATGTGTGTACATATGTTGAGTGTGTTTAAATCCCTAAGTTGGAATTTTGATAATTTTTTGGGATTTTTTAAACATTTTTTTTAAATAAGGTTTTATTAATTAAAACTTGATTTAAAAGTTTTGTGGTCAATTTATAAATATTATTTGTTGTGTATTTTGGGCTAATGTTACCTTGGGCAGAATCCGAAAGCGGAGTAAACTTTGGGGTGTGGTTTTAATTAGTTTAAGACGCGCGTTTCATATCCTGTTATCATCCCACACCTGTCTTCATTTGATTGGCTGAAAGTGTGTTTGTTTAATGAGTTAAAAACGCGTATGTTTTTAGCCCTTGGATCATTAGCTATCGACGATCTGCATGTCGTCTTGATGAATCCCAGTACAACTTTCTAAACCAATTAGGATTCGTTTAAGCACCGCCTTATTAGAACCCTGCGATCAAAGTCAATTTAACTTGACTTAATCCTGGCCCCTGGTTTTGATCTAGCCTCTCGAACCTTCTCTTCACCCTATAAAAGGGACCCTACTCTCAGACTTCGAAGACTTTTGCCATTTTCATTTCCTCTGAGAAATAGAGAGAGTAGAGAGAGAAGAGAGAAGAGAGAGAGTTAGAAACCCTAACCCTGTTTCGTCAAAGACTCTTCCATCCAAACTCAAACACTTCTTCAAAACTCCATATCCAAAACACTACCCTGAGTGTTCTTGAGTGATTGAGAGTTTGATTTGAGTTTGTTATTACTGCTATAACCTCTTGTTCGTTAGATCTTGTTTTCAACTTAAACGTTTACTCAGATCTACTTTCTGATTTCATAGAAATTTCAGATCTGAGTTATTCATGTTACATTACACTTAGTTTCATTCTTTATTTCTCATCTTGAGAAATATATTGTTGATTATTTTCTATAAAACGTTTGCTTACTTTGCAATCAACAATAAGTGCTTTATGTTTCTAGTTCTTGTAAAACTAAACCTTTGACCTAGTTGGAATCACACTTGGAGGTTTTCAATCTCGAAAAACCTTTCTAAAATTCTGAGATTGATTAAGACCTTGTCTGTCTTCCTAGCAAAGTATCCGTGGATTCTGGGAATGATTTAAAGGTCAAATAAGGTTCAAAGTTTTGTAAGAAGAAAGAAAAAGGAAATATCACAGCATATAGTGTTACTGTAATTTGTTAGGACTGTTTGTACTTAATAAGTGTGTGTGTGTGCATGCATGTGTTATAGAGAACCTTCACAAACACTTTCACCCTACGACATGAAAAGTGTTAGTAATAAGATCTTGTGAACAAAGAGTCGACGTAAAGTGCTGGAACAAATCAGAAGTTAACAAACTGGGAGAACTACATCTACAATCAGAACTGCAGAGAAGTTTTAAGCACACCAGAGGGTACATTCCTAAACTTATATAGGTTTGAGTTGTTTGCATGTTAGTTATATAGTTTGCAACTCATATATTTGTTTTAGTGGATTTTTCATTTTACTCCGTAGAGGGAGTCGTGGATGTTTCCTCAATTGGTGAGGTTTTACCACGTAAAAAACATCGTGAACATAATCTTTCTACATCTCCTCATCTCATTCTTGGTTGTGCTGAGTTTAAGTTTTTTTTTAAACTTTTTTATAAATCTGTTATTCAATTCTTGAATAGATCTCGTACATACTGATTTGGTAAACACATCTTGTGTTCAAATAGTTTGGTTTTTACGAAAAGAGTTTCTTAAAAAAACAGATCGGAGTTACTTAAATAGTTTATTTTTAATAAACGGCTTTAGTAACATTTTTCAACAACGGTGCCGGCGTTGCAAAATAGAGGAGAAATTTCAGTAGCTCTAGCCATAACAATAGACCAAGGCATATATGTGATAGCCTCAATGATCCCGGTGGTAGAAACGACGCCGCTAGCTAGTCCCTTGCCAGCCAACTTTGAAGATATGAAGAAAGAGCTGTTAAAGTTCATAGATGTGTCTAAAAGAGAATATTAAATTCCACATCATGATTTGCGAGTTGTCATACCAGCTGTTGGTGGGTAGGGTATGGATGCACAACCACGGGTTGGTACCCTCCACTTATCATCAATGTGCGAAATAAAACATAAAGAGTAAGGGGGTGGTGATTCGAGCTACTAAGAAACCTTTTTCAAAGGAGGAGGCCCACATAGTGGACGCAACTTTCTATACTGAGCTAGAGAAAGAAGCTACCATGATAACAAGATACACCGGGGGGGGATAAGGATCCCATCAACTCGAGAGAGGGTGCAGGCACCTGCTCGAACGATTATAACTTCTGAAGAAAAATGTGAAGTGGGAGCGATGATCCCCCTAGTCTATCAGGATAACTCCGTGATCGAATGACCCCACACATCAATCGTATTGACCACTAAGTCTGAAAGTAGTGTGTTCTTAGTAGAAGAACAATGAGAGAGGCAAATGAGATTCATAGGAAGAGGCTTTTTCAGAAACAAGTGGACCGATAATGCAAGCGGGTGGTTTTGCCTAGTGGTAGAATTATCTACAAGTTATGAAGGCATGAGCGGGCAACCAAGAGTCTGGATGATGAAGATGGCCCGATCTATGAATGCTTCCTAGTGGATAACTAGGGGCAATTATTGGTAATCGATAACTCTGGGGTACAAGAGTTTATGGAGGAACTAGAAGAACCAGAATGCATGAGGGATAGCCCTCGACCGCAGATCCAAGAGTTGGACAAGATCAACTTGGCTAGAGAGGGCGAAGATCCAAACCCTATTTTTATCTCGAAGACGTATTCGCATAGAAGTACACTGTGATGCCTAAAGTAGAACAGGAGGTGAGTTGCCATAAGTTGAACATTTTGCCCTCAGCCATTCCGGTGAAACAGGCCACCCGAACGTATAAGACAATATTCGACCTAAAGATTAAAGGAGAGGTCCAGAGGATGCTCATAACTGGTTTCATAATCCCGATACAACATCCGATCTAGCTCTCTAGCATTGTGCCTGTGAGAAAGAAGGACAAGAGACAAATCATAATATGCATAGACTTCAGAGACCTAAATCGAGCGTGCCCGAAGGATGAATTCCCATTGCCTTCAATTGATAGCCTGATTGATGAAACAAGAGGTCATGAGATGTACAGGTTCATGGATGACTATGTGGGATATAATAAAATAAAAATGGATCCAACCGACGTAGAGAAGACTGCTTTCAGGACACTTTTAGGCAATTTCATGTACACAGTCATGCCTTTCCAATTAAAGAACACATGAGCCACCTACCAGAGGATGATGATGGCCATCTTCCATGACCTTTTTCAAAAGACCGTGGAGTTTTATGTCAATGATTTAGTGATTAAATCCAAGAAGGAAGACTCCCACCTTGACGATTTAAGGTGGGTGTTCACTCACCACAGGAAATATAAGCTAAAGATGAACCCTCCTAATTGCGCCTTCGGGGTAGCGAGTGGGAAATTACTAGGGTTCATAGTAAATATCTAGGGGTACAAATGGTCTAGGATAAACGACGATCCATCCTTGATATTCCAAGGCCAAAATCAGGGAAAGAGTTAAAGAGTTTTCTTGGAAAGTTCTCCTACATGAGGAGGTTTGTACCGGGGCTGGCTGAGGTAACACACCCCTTGGTGGACCTATTGGGAAAGGGAATGAAGTTTGCATGGGAAGTAATGCACCAATAAGCCATAGACAAGTTGAAGTCACTCATTACTTCTCCTTATAGAATGATTCCCCATAAGGCAGGTACCCCTTTACGCATAATCTTACGTCTACAAAATGGCCTATTGGGTATTTGTTGGCCCATGAGAGCGAAGGCATTAAAAAACCGATTTATTACTTGAGTAGGATTATACACGAGCCTGAGGCCAGATATACTAGCATTGAGAGGAATTGTTTGGCCCTTGTATTTGTAGCATAAGATCTAAGGCATTACTTGTTATCATTCACGGTTCATATTGTAACTAGGTGTGACCTCATAAAAAATTTTCTTGCTAGAATTGTATTGATAGGCAGGGCAGTTAGATGGTTTCTAATCCTTTCGAAGTATAATCTCAAGTGCATGGTCCCAAAAGTTATCAAAAGTCAGGCATATGTATATTTACTCGCCATCTTCCCGTCAGGGATGTTCGAGCCGCCTATTAAAAATCTCCTGGGTGATGACCTCCAAACCAATTTTATAGCAGCTAGCCTAGACAAATGCAGTATGGATTTCAACGGCTCTTCAGCCGAGAAAAAAAATTAGCCGGAGTCATTCTGCGAAGAGGCAGTGAAGAAATTTGCATGTCTTTCAAATTGGAGTTCGAATGCTCAAATAATGAAGTCGAATACGAGGCACTGGTTCTAGAATTACTCGAAGCACTGAGAAAGGGCATCCAAGTCCTGGAAATTAAAGGGGTATCTAAATTAGTGGTGAAATAGGTGACAGGGAAGTTTTCTCTGAAACACATGAATCTGACACCTTACCTCATAAACATTCAACGACTTCTCGGATAGTTCGAGGTGGTAAGGATAAAGAGGTACCTTCTAATAATGAACAGACATGCGAACGCCTATGCCACCATTGCACAAAATATTACCTTCAACTGAGAGTCAACTTTGGTTCGAATCACAAGGAGAACAGCCCCTTCGATGGTGTCTACGATGCTGCCCTCAGAGGACAAAGATGATTGGAGGGGTGAAATCTGAAAGAAGTTGGAGAGATGGGAAAGTTCACTTAACCTGACTAATTTAGCACAGTACTTTGTTTCCAGGGGAAACTTATACTACAAGAATAAAGGAGGTTGGTTATCCAGGTGTGTGGGCCTCGAACAAGCTAAAAGAAGGATGATTGAAGTACACGAAAATAGTTACAAGACCACTGAGATCCCTTTGTACAGGAGGATACAACTGGCAGGGTACTACTGGCCTTCGATGAGACAGGAAGCCGCTGCGATGCAAAGAGAGTGTTCAAAGTGCTATCATTTCTACCAGGCATCAAAATGCAACTTCATTGACCAGTCGCAAGACTGGAGACAACCCTACATGGATTTTTTGATAGATGGAGTGATACCAGCAGATAAAAAGAATTGTATGAAGATAAAAAGGTGAGCACCGAGGTACTTCATGCAAGATGGGCAGTTGTACCGACGAGGCTATAACAACAGGCCTCTAATGTGTATAAGTAGAAAAGAGGCTGAAGAGGTGTTAAAGCAAGCTCACGACCCAGGGCACATCGAAGGAGCCAAGCTTTACGATCAACTAATGACTTTGGGTTATTATTGGCCTTCGATAGAGAAAGACTCAGTTAATTTTATTCGAAAGTGCAAAGCTTGTCAAATACATGGGAATATAATTCACGCTCCTTTGGTGGACCTCCACTCTCTAACTACAACATTCCCATTCCATACTTGGGCCTTTGACCTGGTGAGAGCCATCAACCCTTCATCACGAGGAAAGATATGGATCTTGGTAGCCACATAATATTTTATGAAGTGGATGGAGGCCATACCGCTCAAGAAAGCCACTAGGGGGTAGTATCTCGATTTATGAAGGAATAAATTATTTATTGCTTTGGTATCCCGAAGGTGTTTCGGTCAGATAATGGTACCCCCTTTGTAAACAGCGAAGTGAGTCTGCTCACAGAAAAGTATTCCATCATCCATCACAAATCAACATTAGCATACCCGAAGTGCAATGGACAGGCGGAAGCCACCAACAAAACTTTAGTGAACATTTTAGCAAAAATATTAGAAGATTTTTAAGCTCATGGGATGATAAGATCCCCGAGGTTCTATGGTCTTATCGAAAGATAACACGGTACACACCATTCTCCTTAGTATTTAGGGCAGAAGTTGTGTTACTGGTTGAACTCGAGGTACCTTCTGCTCGCTACAACCTACGAAGTGCTATGATCCCTCACAGCCACCATGTACAACTCAAAGCCTTGGACGAGCATAGGGATAATGCCGAGAGGAACTTTGAGATATATAGGAAGCAATTATCCAGATTTTACAATCAATTGATGAGGCCAATGAAGTTCAAGGAGGGGGACTTAGTTCTAAAAGCATGTACAAGACACATAAGAGGTGTGTCATTACCAAAGTTCAAAGCAAACTGGGAAGGGCCCTATATCATTCGAGTAGATAACGATTTGGGTTACTGTGAGATATCTAAGATGGAAGATAATGTGGATTTCAAATTGAACAACAAGTGGCAGAAGATTTATTACGTCTGAATGTATGTTCTGCCAGTCTTATTCATTGACTTATTTTTTTTAGAAACGGTGGATGCATGCTTTAAAAGAAATTGGGCTCGCCTGTTTAATATAATTAGAAGCATTATTCATGTGGCATATGCTAGATCACTATTTTATTTTTATAAGTCCACTGCTTGATTCCTTTATTATAAGCGATGTACTTAGCATTGTGAAGTAAGTTTAGTCAAAATTCAATTGAAATAACAGAAAGGAAAGAAAACACCAAAGTTGCCAATGTTTCTTTATTTCAAATAAATGATAGCGTTGTGGTTACAAGCAAGTTAGAAAATTCAAAAGCCCACAGAAATGAGCAGCACCAACAAAAGAAACACTGGATAAAAGAGATAGGGCTCATCCATGATAAAACAAAGATTCTTTTAACTAAGTAGCCTTTGGTGATGTTGGGTAAGAATTTGATCGAGGTTGCTTTGATATGAAATAAGGTCTGCTAAATCCTTCTGACGAAGCTCCCTGGTCTGATGAATGGCCTCTAATTCTGAGCAACCGCCTTGCGAGCCTCCTGCACGCCTCGTTCAGACATCAGCAATTGGAATTCCAGACTTACAAGCTCCTCTAAGATGGCCACTTGTGAATGATGGGTACTTTGGAGGCAATGATAGACAAGGGGAAGATCAGACTTCTTGAAACTCCGCAGTAGCTCCACCAGCTAAGTCATAGAAAATCCATCATTCGTTAGCACATTAATCCTCCCCAATAAAGTCTTGACGGTATCAGAGCTAAGGGATAAAAGGGGGTATTGAGGATTTCCCCCCACTACCATTGCGAGCCCAAGAAAATGACACACCATCATTTCAAGAATCGATTGAAGGCAGCGAGCGATAAAGGTTGAAGGAAAATGAACTAGCAATTGCTCGAGTAATAAGAGAGGACCCTCAGTTAAAATAGAAGGGAAGTTGGCCAATATCTGACTCACAACCACTTCGGGGATTGCCTCAGGGGGATGCATGCTGAAAATACTATCATTGGTAGAGGGACGCTGGGTATGCAAGGCGCTATTACTCGCTTGAATCTAAGGATAATCAATGCAGGGGCATCACCAATCCTAGGAGGCCTCGCCTAAAGAAGCAAATCCAGATAAGGACCCCTCTTAAATTAATCCCTGAGCAACAGGCCCAACTTCGGGCCTATGGGCCGCAGGATGATCGACCTCCACCTGAAATACAACAAACAGTTGAAGTAAGAAATAAAAATGAGGAAAGCATGTATAAAATATCTTTCTAACGTAGGGATTATGCCTATAAAACTAGGCCCTCCTGACCCTCGGTTATAGAAGATTATGCCCATAAGACTAGGCCCGCCTGTCTCTCAGTTATGGGAGAGTATGCCTATAAGACTAAGCCCACTTGACCCTCGATTATGGGAGATTTTACATTTAAAGTCATACATTACTAGGCCTGCCTGACCCTCGGTTATGAGAGATTTTAATTCTAAAGTCCTACATTATTAGGCCCGCTTGACCCTCGGTAATGGGAGATTTTAATTTTAAATTCCTACATTACAAGGTCTGCCTGACCCTCGATTATGGAAGATTAAGTCTAGAAGACTTAGCTCGCCCGACCCTCGATTATCGGAGATTTTAATTTTAAAGTCCTACATTACTAGGCCCACCTAATCCTCGATTATGGGAGATTTTAATTTTAAAGTCCTACATTACTAGGCCCTCCTGACCCTCGGTTATGGGAGATTTTGAGCTTAAAGCCCAATATTACTTGGCAAAATTAACAAATTTATATGTAGTAGATAAATGGAAGAGCGAAATCACCTATGGAAGCAGCTCGTCAGAAAATTCGCATGTGGCCATCTGAACCACATCTTCTTCCTCAATAGGACCCAGAGTTATCAATAGACGTTGACTTTGGGGGGCAATCACATCCCCCCCACTTCAGCAACTTGCTCTCGCCTATTATCCTCCACTGCCTCAACCACACGTTCTTGTTTGCCCTCCCCTTGGGGAGCTGCAGTAGGCTCAACACCTTCTTGGTTTAGAATGAAAGTCCCAAACACAGATACAAGCATTTGGTCATTCGAAGGAAGGTGGGCTGAAGGAGTAGTTTGAACAAGTACCGGAGCCTGCAACATAGAAGTTAAAAGGTAGGGTAACAAGTTGAAAAAGCAACGATAGCTCAAAAAAATAAAGAAACTAAACTTACCAGACGCAATGAAGAAACAGGAACAGGGGACTTCGGTATATCATTAGTATCTCTCACATCAAGGACATCCCTCTCAAGGCTAGCCTGCTCGCACAAAAAAGTGGGATCAGGAGAATAGCCTCTACTAGACTCAGACGAGGAATCATATATAACTGCCCCTAAGGGGAAATGGGAGATTACCTATGAAGTAGTAGGGGCAGCTACTTCGAGAGGAAGATACTCTTCAACATCATCATGTGCACCACCTCGTGCACAAACCTGAAAAAAGAGAGGAAGAGAGGAAGTTACAGCAGAATGGAGCCATTAGCATGAGAAGATAAGAACAAAAAAAGATATTTAGAGTAAGAGAGATTAACGAACTTACCTCTTCCTCCAACACATCCTCTACAATCTCATAATCTTGAGGAGTCGAGGTAGCTTTTGAAAGAGAAACCATCCTCCTCATTCTACACCTCCGCACCAACATAGTCTCTTTTTCTACCTCTTCTTCTTCGTCTTCCTCTTCTTCCTATTCTTCAGCTTTCTCCTATTCTTCCTCATATTCATCATTATCATCACCAAGATCTTCACCAGACACATGCTCCTATGGAAAATCCTCCTCACTGGACTCACTCGACTCCTCAATCACAAGCTTGAGGGGGCTAATCGTTCTCCCCTTTTTACTACCCCCAGCAGATTGAGGGTCATAAGAAAAGCCATGAGTAGACATCTCAGCTGAAATGAAAGCTTTATTTTGTTCACTAAAATGCTCCCAAGTCTGGCGAGGATGATCCACCATCTGGCTCACCGCTTAGAAAATCTTTGGGTTAGGAGTAAAGGCTAATGGAGGTTGTGGAACAGTTTTGAGATTCTTCAAAGGCACTTTTCGAGTGGCCCTAACTACCGCACCCAAAGAGGCAGTGCGAGGAGACTTAGTCCTTCCAACTGCCCTCGAAGGACTAGGGGAAACATCGGATTAAAGAGAGGTTTGGGAGGCTTTCTTTCTTTTTACAACTGCCTGATCCACAGGCACTATTTGAGGCAGCTCGGGGGAGCATTGGTGTTGTCCGTACTAAGAGGAAAAATGGAGGACTGGTTGGTTCAATTCTTTAAACCCAACTCAATGGGTGGAAACCTTTCAAATTATGGATACCTGGGCTCCTTCAAGAGGTTGGTTTGAAAGTGAACCAACTGATTCTTCCAAAACACATTGATGTATATAGCCGACCTTCCTCCTCGAGCTTCTTTGCTCGGGATTATGGCATTGGTTGGGTAGTTGGCACATAAACTAACAACAACGGAGGTCAAATAATTCGAATAGGCTAAGGAAAAATTGGTGGGTTTCTCCCGATTAAAATGACTCAAAAAGGGGGCCCCTTGGTCATAACCAAACTGCGGGGCTACCCGGTGTGAGCTATACACAGAATAAAAAGATGACCATTCGGTATAGGAAGGCAGATATAAGGGGATTAACAGAAAAGGAACACTATTCTCTTAGAAATTCCTGGCAAGGGCTTCATAAATAGGAGCAATGGGAAGCTCCTCTTCAATAAAGAAATCATTAGTTAAAAACTGACTCACCCCAATATAGGGGTGAGATTCGGGGAATCTTCACGGGCTGTGAACTGGGGTAATTATTGGCGGGGGTGTAATCAGGAAATAGGGTGTAGGGAAAAGCTATTAAGAGACCACTATTGGAGTAATTGGAAACATCAAACATGTCGATGCTTCGAGAAGAGTCCGCCACTACATGGTCTAGCCAGGTATATAAGGAGCCAAGAATAGTGGCAGCAAGGGGGACTTTTACACCATTGGCCATGTGCATGACCATGTTGATCAAGTCTTTTAGAGGACAGTCATGGGGATTTACCGAAAGATAAACCTTCGATATCATCACCTAGATATAGCCCGCCAACTTGATCTTGGATCCATATCCCTTTCCAGTTGGAGGTTATTCAACTACCTCCTTCCCCCGAGGGTTCTACCTGGCTGCCTCGAAGGCTCTAAGAATGACCTTATCCTCAATAAAATAAAAGTTACAAATTACTTCGGAGTAGGTGCACTTGTTGTAAATGACCATACAGTCCTTCACTACCGCCTCCAGTTCAATTCTCACAGATTTATCCTCGCTGGAGATAGCCTCCTCGAAGAAAGTGTCAAACCTAACAGCCTATAACCCTAAAATTTCACATACATCTTATAAGGTGACAGTAAACTCACCCCAAGCGGCCACAAAGGTGTGTGACATATGGCTCCAATGAGAAACCAACGGTTGCAGAGCAGTATTGTTCTTGGCAAGAGTAAGGTTACCCAGCCAAAGAGAGCATGATAAGCCTACAAGAGCTAACTCAACGGAATATTTTGAATGGATATACTCAGTCCAATGGCCCAACCCCTCACTGGCACCCAAAGAAGCTTCAAATTCCACCTTTGAGTAGGGAAAATAACCACGCTCAATTTGAAAGCGAGTAACAGTGGCAGTGGGGAGGTAAGAGAAGTCTTCAGCGTCCTCGCCTTCCTTCATCAATAGGTTGGGATTTTTAGTCGGCACCAAAGCACCAAGGAATCATTTTGCCATTGCCCATAAGTGGTCATTGTCTCCAAAATAAGGGGCATGACGGTATTGCTCCCATTGATATTGGAGTGGCTGAGTTATACGAGAACCGCCCCTAACAGAGAAAGTTCTTTTCACTGGTGCCATGATACATAAGAAAAATGAGAATGGAGAATAAGTTCAAAAAAAGAAAGAAAGTTAAAGAAATCAAAGGTTTCTTTTCTAACTCTCGCAGAAAATCTCAAACTCATAAAGTGAGAACCCAAAGGTGAAGTTTGAATTGAGGATATATCTTCTTTTATAGGGGCAACATGAACTCCAAAAGACAATAAAAAGTAGCGTTTTGGAAAAGTGTAATGATGACATTTTGGAGTAATTTAGTTGGAGTGGCGGTCAAGCGTGCATGACCACAAAAGATAAAAGTCGTAATGATAACGTATCAAGAGGCGACGCGACTATTATCAGCGATGATCACACGTGCGCGCCCTGGCACTGCTACGTGTGATGCACAAAAATGAAAACGACAACTACATTTAATGCGGCATGCTTGGGGTCTTGTCTGCCTTGGGGAACGAAGAGCTTTGGGGGAAATGTGAATAAATCTCTTCATTTTCTCGAAGAAAAGAAAATTAAGGATAAACAAAGGTTTCGTATAAATATTTCTTTATGCAATAAATAAATATCTCTACGAAGGGGAAAATATAGGGGGTGTCCTCCCCGATGAGTTATTAATTTATCCAGAAAGATTGATCGTTCACAAAGAAGGATATCCCACAAACACACCTCGAAGATCCTCCATACAAGTGGTTCACATGACCCACCTTGAGGATCCTTCATAACAAGTATCTCGCAGTGCCCTATCTCGAAGAGTTTCTAGTGGACCTGCCTCGAAGGAACCAATTTAAAGAATAAAGTCACCTGGATGTCAATAGTTTGTAATAAGAAATAGAATGTTGTATTATGTATTTTATCTTATGAATATACATGTCGAGTGAGGCTATTTGGTCCCCACGAGGGACAATGCCTGGCATGGCATGGGAGAGCTTTCATGCTCTATCAAGAAACCTCCTCTTGGGAACTTCACATGGACATGGTTTGGAGGATTGAGAACAAGGCAATGTTGGGAATTATTACTAACCCTCTTGGTACACTTGGGCAAAACTTCACCCAGGACAAATGTCACTCGAGCCTAGTCATTGCTTACCTATTCAAGTGAACCTCCTCGAGGTACCCGATCTCCCTTAATACTTGCCCCCACGAGGTTACCTCTTCAAGGTACCTTGGGCGCCAGCCCGTCTGACTGAAGTGACCAGATACCTAACAATAGTCACTATTTTAATCACTTTTTTGACGTTATAATGTCTGGCATTTAGGGACTCAAGAATGTAGCACTCAAGTGGTTTTGTCCTTATGTTGGTAGGTCTAGTTCTCCAAAACCTTACCATCTAGCCACCCTAGAGTAAGCCTTAAGCTAACGAGTCATATCCCTCATTAATGCCCACAATACTTCTAGCCAGTAGAATGGTTTCTCGCCAAAACTATCAGATCCCATGCATTGAATGCAATATCTCGTGCATTTAATGCACCATACTAGAGGGATTGAGGGTATACTGACTCGAGCAACCTCTCCCTCATATAAATAGACCAAACAAACAAATCAAAGAGGGATGATCTAGAGCCCAAAATTACTGACCAAATTTATTTATACCGGAGAACCCTTTCGAGAGCATTAACTCCCATACACATTTAATGCACCCATCATAGGGCATTAATTGAGCTTGAAGTTTCTGCCTTGCCTTTATTGTTCCTGGTGTGCTTGTTCTTTCTCCCTCCTACCACATAAGTTACTGGTCCTATTCATTTATTGTGCTTGCCATATGTCTCCTGTGCTAATATGCTCTTTAATGCAAGCCTGGATATTGAATCTCTTTGTCTCTGATTTACTTATCACTATTATCTGTATTGCGTACTTAACGGTGTTAGTCCCGATCTTGATAAAGGGGTTATGCCTCAATTAATACTAATTGTATTTTAAGAACCCATATCTTACACCTGTATTGTCGTTTAAAATGTCATTTGAACATTGTCGTTCGAACGCGATTCTAACAAAAATCCAATGAGTTTTGTATTATTTTTCTGTCTTTTCATTCTTTAACTATTCAAACGAAATTGTTCAAACAACTTTTCTGGTTCGAATGTGCTGGGCTTATTTTGGGCGGTTCTTTCCTCTTTTTCTTTCGTTTCATTCTTAAAGGCTGATTTCTCTCTCTCCTCTTTCCCACGTTCTTCTCTCCTCTTTTGTTCTCCCATTTACCCACGATCTCCATTTCTCTTTATTCCCTCTTAACCCATTTCTCCTATAATCCCACTTCTCAACTCAATTAACACCCCTTCTATTCCTTAAAAAACACATTTTCATCCAAAACCCTTCCAAAATCAAGGCATCCGAGTTCTTCATTTTTTTACTCTTCTAGGTTTTCTCTCTCTTCACTTATATACGTGTGTGTGTGTGTGTGCGTCATTGAGTATATTTTATCATGTGTGTCATTGAGTATATTTTATCAAACTTCAATTTATCCCATTATATACACCCAATTTCATACATATATATATATATATATAGTTAGTTAGTTAGTTTTGTTTTGGGGCTATATAATATACCTTTAACCTTTTTGTTGACCCTAATTTTGAGCTCCATGATTATTATCAAATTTTCTTAAAGTACAAATTTTTTAATAATTTCATGGACCTGATCTTACTTATTTTTTTCTCTATTTTTTTGTTTATTGATAATGGAGGATGGGTTTGTGTTACTGTTTGTTTTTTCTAGTGTTGTTTGGCGGTTCGATTGGTATTTTTCATTTGGGTAGGTTCTAGTTTAGTTCTCTTAGTATGCCGACTCGTAGTCGTCGTACCCATCGAACCAGCGACACTCCTGAGGAACTTTCCTCTTCCTCATCCTCTTTGTGGCCATCCCCGATCCTCGCGGTGGGAGGGCGCCTGTGGGAGGATCCTAGGTCCCACGCGTCCCTCTCGGGAGCGCTTCGGCCAGCGTCATTTGGGTGAGGTGAAAAATGTAGAGAGATTCGAGTCACTAGTCTATTTTACTCAAAACAGACAAAAGAAAAGGGGAAGCCATCCCAAAGGACAACATCCAAAGACATACTGATGCATACGAAACAAAAATGATTCGAAAAGGGTGCAGAGGCTAAGTTACGAAATGGGAAGGTGTTAGTCACCCATTTTTCCCTTTCGGTCTCTCATGAGTTTTTGCTATTTTCCTTTTATTTTCTCCGTGATGTGTGTGCATGTGTATATATAGTGGAGATAGGAATCATCGACTTGTACCATGGAAGACGTAAAGCGAGTCATCCGTAGGAAGTTATAAAAATATTAAAAAATAGGATTTACGCGATTATCCTTACGTTGACCATTATGATGGAACGATAACGCATGTGGGATAATACGCCACTGAGAACAAATATATGTATATATATATAATATAAGAGAGTGGAGTTTAGAGAAAATAGAAAATGAGAGAAAAAGCAAAAATAGGACTCGAGTCTCGGGTTTTACCCCGAGATGCTTACGTAGCCTATAGAGGAGTCAAAGTCCACGTAGTTCGCATGCAAAACGAGGGGTGGGGTTTATCCCATAAATCCAATCGGGGGATTCTCTTATTTGTGTGTGTGTGTGTGTGTGTGTAGAAAAAGTGTTTTAGTAGTGAGAAAAGTGTAAGAAAAGTATGAGAATTCCCGTTTGGAATTTATGAGAAAACCCTATTTTTCTTATTTTTTGCCTTTTTTATTTGTATGAAAATAAGAGATGTGCAATAATACTAAATAAAAAGTATATTAGGATATGTGTTATGATAGAATAAAAATGCTAAGTAATAAAACAAGTTATTGCGAATTTATGAGAATTTAAGGAGAGAGTTGAGAAAATTGGACCTTCTTGAAGATCTTGAATGTTGGAGAGCAGCCCTTGCACTTGGATGATGATGGAGAGTGGTTAATTCACCAAGTTTGATCAAAATTATGATGAAAAGTGAAGGTTGGAAATGGATTTGGGTGTGAAAATCCCACTGAATTCAAGAGAGGTTTTTTGAATTTGTTGAGAGTGATATCTATAAGATCTGGGCTCCTCCTGCAAGTGAGGTCAAGCCTCCTTTTTATAGGCATAGGGAATTTCCGATCGACATAGCCCTATTCCTGCCAGTCAGCAGGTGCGTTTAGGCACACTGCCGATAGGCAAGGTTTGGGACCTGCCGTTTGGCAGTGTCTTTCAGGCCTTTTCGGAAAATCGTTCGTAGAACGCAAACCATTGATCAGAATCGCGCACGGGGAATACCATTGGAAAGGTAATTCAGAGACCTGTAAAAGTCCTTTAGACCGCTCCCAGGTTTGGGAGATGAATTTCGGTCAAATATGGTTCGGAAGCATTTGTCAGTCCATTGGACGGGGAATCATCGGAAGCAAACGGATCATTCGTGTGCATGGTAAGTGTTGATACCAAATTTAGTCTGCTAACATGGCCCAATTGAACGAAGATACGTGGCAATCTACATGGAAACAACAAACACTACCGAGGAAATCAGACGCTCCGAGGAACCACACTACAACGAGGAACACTGCTTCCCCGAGGAACTCAGACACTCCGACCTACAAGAACTCTCCGAGGAACTCATACGCTCCGAGGAACTCTTAAGTACCGAGAAGCTTAGGCGGTCCGAGCAACTCAGGCGATCCGAGCTGCACCTCGAACAAAGCATTAATAGCAGGATAACCAACAGTTTGACTGTTCATTAAATGCTTATCATTCAGACGCATACGCTTAAGGGGCATTGAATGTATTACCCTTTCATATGTACATCATTTAATGTATTACCCTTTCACATTACAGCCTCAGGGATATAAATACATTGTACAATCCTCATTGTAAAGGGACCGAAATTTCTTGATAGAACTTATAATCGAGAATTCCCAAACACTCAGCAATAACATAACAGTGGACGTAGGCCATTCTTATAAGGCTGAACCACTTTAAAAACTATTTGTTTCATTTATTTTATCTGTGATTGAATAATTAGATATGATCTAATTTTTTACATCAACAGATTTGCGCCGTCTGTGGGAAACGACTGGTAATATCATTTTTCATCGAAAATAATTCATCATAAATGGCTGATATTCCAGAATCCAGCAATCGAAATGCTGGAAGCCTTCCAAATCCATCTGCTCCGCCATATATTCCAGATCTGGCTGGGATAATGACAAATCTGGCTCAGGGCCAGACCGTCATGCAAGAAACTATGCGTCAACTCATACAAACCCTCCATGGCGGTGCACCAACCCATTCAGGACTGCGAAGTATTCAAAGAAATACCCGTGCACCTTCTTCACGTACTAGGCATACTGATTCATATCGTATTGAAGAATCTGAAGACTTTTCTTATCAACCTGGATGAACTTCGTCAGTACGGGCTACAGATACTGAACAATGTATCACCCTCTATCCGGAAAGGACTAGTGCTATGGAAAGATTAAGCAGTGTATCTCCTTTTGATCGATTAAGTCCTAAGAGGAGAAAAAGTCCTCCTAGAGCAGCATCGAGGAGTTTTCAATGACCATCAGATTTAAGGGAAGGATCTGCCCAGTCGCGACCAGCTGCTCGTCAAAATAAATCCCAGGAAGCCACATCAACGAGATCAGCTGCTCGAACCAACAGGCCCGAGGAAGGAAATGATGCATGGAAAGGCTCTATTCAAAGGCTGGAGGATAGATTAGGGGAAATGGTTAAAGCTAAGAACCCTCTACAACGAACTTTTGTTCGAGGAACACCTTTTGTCCAGGCCATTGTAGATTTTCCAACACCATCAAAGTTCAAAGCACCTGTTGTGACCCCCAAATATGATGGAAAGACTGACCCTGTCCTTCATATAGAACAATACCAAGCTGCAGCCGACATCAATGCTATTCCAGATGAGATGAGATGCAGGGCATTCTCGAGAACTCTTACCGGATCTGCTCAAATATGGTATAATAATCTTCCTCGGGGTAAGATTTCCACTTTTCTTCAACTGGCCGAGTTATTCATTGGGAATTTTTGTTTTGGGGAAAAGCCAGTTAAACGAGTAACATATTTGTTAAGTGTTAGACAAAAGGCTGGTGAGAGCACCAGAGATTATATAACTCGTTTTAATAACGAGAAACTTGAAGTCATTGATTACGAGGAGAAGACAACGATTACCGCCTTGATGAGTGGACTACTGCCAAATAAGTTGTACTACACTTTGGCCAAAGATCCACCTAGAACCATGTCAGACCTGATGGGAAAAGCAACCAAGATCATGAATGCCGAGGAGGCTATGGCTGCGAAGAAGAATATGGATGCCAAAGAAACCAAGGTGGAAGGTGATAAAGCTAAGAAGAAAGAGCATAAGAACAATGGTAGTGACAAACACTCAAGAACAATGTTATTACAGGTGGAGATGCAGGAGGAGGAGACCTTACTGCCGAGAGAAAAGCTTAACTCTGTGAGGCTCAAGCTTGCTCGTACATTCAAAGAATAAATCTAGCTGAGGAGGATCGCCCGAGAAAGGTGAACAAAGAGAAATTAGTCATTGGTTTCTCAAAGAATGACCTCACAGGTGTTCTATATCCTCATAATGACCCATTGGTGATCAAGATGAGAATGAAGGAGGTAATAATTTCAAGAGTACTGGTCGACAATGGTAGCTCGGCAGACATCATGTTCTACTTGTGCTTCGATAGTTTAAATCTAAAGCTATCTCAACTGGAGCCTTATCATAGACCCCTCCTCGGTTTTGCTGGCGAGAAAGTTTTTCCACTTGGGACGATCAAGTTGGATATATTCATTGGTACGTGGCCTGCTTGTCGAACAGAAAGAATACGCTTCTTCGTGATGGATAAGAATGTTCAATCATCATACAATATCATCATGGGAAGAGTAGGTTTGAAGAAGTTCGAAGCTGTACCATCTACAGTGCATTAGTTCCTAAAGTTTCCAACAAATTTTAGAGTAGGAGTTGTGAAAGGTGACCAGAAAGTAGCTCGGGAATGCTATTATTCATCCGCTGAGCAAGAGGAACTGGAGGAATCAAGGAAAAAGACTACTACTTATCAAATGGAAGAAGGGGCAAAAATTGAAACATTGGATCCTAGAGATGAGTCGCAACTCGTGAAGGGTCAAGTGGTGGAAGCTACTGAAAACATCATCCTGGATGACGAGCACCCTGAACGAACTACTCAAATAGGTTTGTCGTTGGAAGCCTCACTAAATCAGGAATTGATAACTTTCTTAAGAAGCAGAAAGAAAACTTTTGCGTGGAGTCATGAGGATATGCCTGGGATAGACCCAAATTTCTTATGTCACGAACTCAATGTGAATAAGGAGATCAAGCCTGTGAAGCAGAGAAGAAGAGTATTCAGTCCCGAGAAGAATCAAGCTATACAGGAGGAAGTCGAGAAGCTCCAGAAAGCTTGCTTCATTGAAGATGTTAAATATTCAGACTAGTTAGCCAATGTGGTGATGGTAAAAAAGAAAAACAACAAGTGGAGGATGTGTGTAGACTTCACCGACCTCAACAAAGAATGCCCAAAGGATCACTTTCCACTGCCCCGAATTGATCAACTAGTGGATGCTACCTCGGGACACGAGCTGCTGAGCTTCATGGATGCTTATTCTGGCTACAATCAGATTAAAATGAAACCTGAAGACAGGGAGAGTACTTTTTTCATTACCCCTAGGGGAACTTATTGTTATAATGTTATGCCTTTTGGTTTGAAAAATGCAGGTGCGACATATCAGCGGCTGATGAACAAGGTCTTTGCTGAACAAATCAGTTGCAATATGGAACTCTATGTTGACGATATGCTGACAAAGAGCAAGAAAGATGCCAATCATCTAGTTGACTTAAGTCAGACTTTTGATCAACTGGATTAATATTAAATGAAGCTGAACCCGACGAAGTGCATATTTGGAGTACGAGAGGGCATGTTTCTCGGGTACATTGTCAATCAACAAGGCATTGAGGCAAATCCTGAAAAGATCAAAGCTTTATTAGGGCTGCGATCTCCAACGACGAAGAAAGAGGTGCAAAGTCTTACAGGACGAGTAGCAGCACTCAACAGATTTGTATCGCGAGCAACTGATCGATGTCTCCCATTCTTCAAGACGCTCAGAAAGACTTTTGAGTGGAATGATGAATGTGAGAAGGCTTTCCAAGACTTGAAGAAATATTTGGGAACACCTCCACTACTATCCAGGCCAATTATAGGAGAAAAATTATACTTGTATCTGGTAGTATCCGAGAATGCTGTTAGTTCGACGTTGATAAGAGTGGAGAATGGAGTACAAAAACCAATTTACTATACAAGTAAAGCCTTTCGAGGAGCAGAAATTAGATATCCAAGGCTGGAAAAGTTAGCACTAGTGCTGATTGAGGCGAGTAGGATAATGAGGCCATACTTCCAGGCTCATACTATAGTCGTATATACTGATATGCCGTTGAGGCAAGCCCTTCATAAACCAAAAAAATTAGGGAGATTGATGTACTGGGCAATAGAGCTCGGTGAATACGATATAGTCTATGAACCCAGATCATCGCTTAAAGGGTAAACTGTAGTGGATTTTATAGCAGAGTTCACCTATCCTGATACCCCCGAGGAGCAAAAGTTACTCACTGATCAACCTGTGGATGTTACAGGATCAACAAACACAAGCTCAGACCAACTGCGGTTGGTAAAAGGGCAAGTGGATGTTACAGGATCAACAAACACAAGCTCAGACCAACTCCGGTTGGTAAAAGGGCAAGTGGATGTTACAGGATCATCAAATTCGAGCTCAGACCAACTCCAGTTGGTAAAAGGGCAAGAAAAGATGGTCGACGAAGAGCGAGAAGTATCAGGGGAAGATGAAAGGAAGCAACAAATATTTCACCGAGGAACTCTGTCAGATTAGAAGTTTGAAGATGAGTTACCTATATGGAGGCTATATGTAGATGGCTCATCTTGCACGACAGGCAATGGGGAAGGAATAGTTTTGAGCACTCCGAACGAGGTCGACATGGAATACGCCCTACGTTTCCAATTCAAAGCTTCCAATAATGCGGCTGAGTACGAGGCCATAATTGCAGGTCTTAATTTGGCAAAAATTATGGAGGCGCAGCAGATTATTGTCTTCAGTGACTCTCAATTCATCGTAAATCAAATGTTGGGAATATATGCAGCCAAAGGAGAATTAATGATCAAGTACCATGCAAAGGTGATGGAGTTGGTATCAGAATTTACTGCTATTCAGCTGGTCAGAATACCAAGAATGGAGAATGCAAGTTCAGATGCCCTAGCTCGATTAGCATCAGCTACTCGTACCGAGCTACGAAGAATAATCCCAATTGAAGTTTTAGCTGGTCGGAGTATAGATGAAGATTTGGAGATGAACTTTATCACCCTTGATTTAGGACCATCTTGGATGGATCCCATCAGGGCATATATTGAGGAGGGAGAATTACCAATTAACAAGCTCGCAGCCAAGAAATTGAAGTTTAAAGCTGCTCGGTATGTATTAACTAACGATATTTTATATAGACAAGGAATTATGGCAGGTTTGCAAAGATGTGTACATCCCTCCGAGGTGAAAGACTTGATTGAAGAGATCCATGAAGGGTCCTTTGGAGCCCATGTAACAGGTCGGACGCTTTTGCAAAGGATGATGACGCAGGGATACTACTGGCCGATGATGAGGGCTGATTGTATAGCCTATGCTAAGAAATGTGACAAGTGCCAACACTTTTCCTCCATCCGAAGAACTCCACAAGCATTGTTGACACCCATCACTTCCCCCTGGCCATTTTCCATGTGGGGAATAGATTTGGTTGGGCCACTGCCGACGACCAGGGGAAGATTTAAGTACCTCGCCGTCGTAGTGGATTATTTTACTAAGTGGGTAGAAGCCGAGCCTCTCATTGATATGATGTACTAGAAGGTGTACCAATTTATTTGGAAGAACATCATTTGTCGATATGGTCTTTCTCATGCTTTCATCACATACCATGGAACACAATTTGATAACGAGGAGTTCGCTGCCTATTGTCATCAATCAAATGTTCTGAAGATCCACTCAGCACCAGGCCATCCTCAAAGCAATGGACAAACTGAAGTGACAAACAGAACGCTGCTGAATGTCTTGAAGAAAAGACTGGACGATGCGAAAGCAAATTGGATCAACGAGTTACAGTCAGTACTGTGGGCTTACCGAACTACTCCCCGAGTAGCAACTGGAGAATCACCATATATGCTGGCATTTGGAAGTGAAGCTGTTATACCTGCCGAATCGGGCCTCCCAACACACAGGGTACTGAATTTCAATTCCCCTGTTAGCAACTTAATGAGAAGATTGGATTTAGACATGCTCGAGGAAGTTAGAGAAGAAGCAGCCATCAGAAATGCTGCATACCAACAACGAACAACTCTATTCTACAATAAGAGAGTGAAGAAGTGCGACCTGAAAGAAGGAGACTATGTGCTGAAGAAAGTAATTCAAAAGCATAATAAACTGGAGGCAAACTGGCATGGACCATACCGAGTTACAGAAGTTGTTCGACCAGGAACTTACCGAATAGCAACTTTAGAAGGGGAGGAGTTCAAAAATGCATGGAACGCAGAGCACCTGCGCAAGTATTATCAGTGATGTGTATTTTCTCCTTTTATTGAAAGCTTTTCGGAGAATACTAGTGCTACACACTACTCTGCGAAACTCGATGAAACTTGGCAAAACTTGGCCACTCAAAATTTTTCTCGAAAACGCCAGCTAAGGTTGGTCGAGAAACACCTATATTCCTTCGGGAAGTAAAGCTACCTGTATTCCTCCGGGAAGTAAAGCTACTTGTATTCCTCCGGGAAGTAAAACTTGTATTCCTACGGGAAATACAACTATATGTTCCTCAGAAAGCAAAAGTATTCCTGAAAATGCCAACTTATGTCGGTTAGGAAGTAAATATATTCTCGAAAATGCCAACTTGAGTTGGTCGGGAAGTAAAATTATTTCAAAAAGTGCCAAAGCTCATCGTATGAGGAAAAATCTACTAACTATGGCTGGTCAGGGATAAAAACCCACTAACTGTAGTTGGTCGACAAGGAAAATTTACCGACCTTGATTGGTCAAAAATATTTTATGAATACGAGAAAATGATCAAGAAAAATTATTGATACTCCTGACTTTTTAAAATTGTTAGTAAGTTGGTCGAGAAACAACTTAGTGAGTTGGTCGAGAAAGAACTTAGTAAGTTGGTCGAGGAATAGCTTAGTAATTTTTTATAATGACTACCACAAATTCAAGCTAGTCGACAATAAGTTGATCAACAAACAACACAAAACAAGACAATATTGTTATCTTTTTAACAGACATACATGCATAAATGTAAAGTATTTTACAATACAATAGCAATTAAGATTGCAAATAAAAATGAAAGTCTTTCATTAAAATCAAAAACAGATTACATTGATAATGAAATGTATACAAATTTATTACATCGATATTCCTATTCTGTTGGGTTTTTCCCCTCTGCTTTTGAAACAGGTTCCTCGCCAGCAGGCGGATCATTTAAAGCAAGATGAGAGTTTGTGAAGTTCAAATATTTTAACATCCTGATATTCATCACGGATGGTCGATCTAGAAGGTGCTCGGGATGAGATATCTCAACACTTGAATGGAGATTGTAGTCGCCGAGATACTTTGAAATTAAGCATCGAGGAATGGCCCTAGCAGGGATCCAGCTCATATCAAGTTTGAATGGTGGCACGGGTAGGTCGAGCAGCCCAGGATCATGATAGTCCGACAAGTAATGACCTTGTTCGAGTTGCAGCACACCTAAGGCATTCAACCAGCCTTGCTTGTAGCCCTCATTATTGGCATTCTGGATACGATCGTCCAAGTGGTAGAGAGCCTCGTTGTACCCAGCCATCTAGAACTCCCTGGGCTATTTATGGAATTGATATGTCAGTCTTTCCAGCTGCTCGTGGAGATTTTTGATGAAGAGTTACTTATTCTCCAAGAATGATTTCTGCGCTGAAAGCTGCTCTTCCAGGTCCCTGATCTTTTTTGACATTTCAGCCAACGCCTGGTTCTTTGCCATTAATTGGAAAGCTTGGTTCTCTAAGGCAGATTGAGTCCTCTGTTCCTCGATAGAAATTCGAGCTGCTCTTGCTCGTCCCCGAGGAGCTCTTGCTCATCCACGAGAAGATGTAGAGGGACCAGCTCTCTTCAAGGTCTCCAATTCGTCCCTCAAGTTGGCGTTCTCGACCTCCAAGAACAAGAATCCCTCATCATTCACTGGGATCAAGGCGTTTGAAGTGGAAGTTGTAGACTTCAACTGAGATAACTCTTTTTGCAGGTTGTTATTCTCTTGCTCTAATAGTTTAGCTATTTGTCTGCACTCCTCGACCTCACCCCTCAGAGTTCTCTCCCTCACCTCGTAGCCAGCAAAACGCTTCTCGTACCCCTTGTCAGCATTGAGTTGCTGATACTTCTTCTCATACCCCTCATGCAAAAGGGCAGTGGATTCTTTGTATTGCTGCTGAAGGTCTTCAAGAGTGCCTTGGAGATCCTCGATCATGTCATAATAAGCCACATTATTGGCCACTGTACGATCAAGCAGGGTCTTCAAGTATTGGTAGGCCTCAACCGCCTATTCTGAAGCATCTTGGCCGAGGATGTCGATAATTTGTGCTGCACTCAGATCTGTGTGACCAGCCTTAAAATAATCATTACATTGCCTCAACAGCTTAGTATCATGAGCAGATAGTAATTCTATCCTAGCCAGAAACAAGTGGAGAAAGAAGAAGCAGTAATCAATAAAAGTACCAACTAAGCATGAAGAAGAGACAACAGTATGCAAGAATAAAAGTTCAAGTTTTATTATATCAAGGTTCAGAGTTACATGTTCATGGTTACATTTGACAAAAGAAAAATATAAAGAGAAACCCGAACAACTCTACACCTTTTCCTTGTCTCCCAAAACCTTCTCGGGAGGCTGGGATGAGGAAGTAGGTTGCTCGAAAGGAACAGATAGTAGCTGGGGAAGTGCTGGAGGTTGCTCGAAGGAAGTAGCGAACTGCTGAAGTTCCTCGGTAGCAGGCTGGATGGCTGGGGGATGATCTCCCATCACCATAGAAGACTCTTCGGAGGTAGCTTCGTCCTCTTCTTCATCTTCAGGAGTTGGAGGGGGACCAGGGATGTGTCGCTGGAAGAGTTCGAAATTTTCATCCACTTTCATCTCCTGTAGAGCAGCGACCCATCCATCCCTGAAGTACTTGAGGCTGCCATATTCTACTTGTGACATCATGGCAGCCAACCCCTTGTTCCACCCCTTGTCCCAGCCAGCGCTGAAAGACTTCTTCACAGCCACTTTTCTTTTCAACTTCTCCGAGGAAAGCTTCTCGGACAAAAGGTTTTCAGCCATCTTCAATTTATTTTCAACCTCCTCCTTCTGCCGATTTACCTCCCGAAGCTGACCCAATTCTTCCTCAGCAACCTTGAGCTTATTCTCAAGTTCTCCAGCATTTTTGAGCTTCTCGTCGAGCTCTTTATTTTTCCCTTCCAAGTCCTTTATTCTCTTCTCCAACTCCTAGGAGACTTCAACAACTCGAGCCTTCTCTTGCTCGGTGGAGGTAAGCTTCTTTTCCCAAGTTACTTTATCATCAACATATTTTTGGCAAGACTCTTTCAGAGACTGCCCCAAACCCATCAAAGCTTCCTCTACACCAGACGAGGAGCTTGAAGCTTTAATAGCTTTATCCTTCTTCAAAATTGTATTGAAGTAGCTCACCAACTGTGAAAAGAAAATGAAAGCAAGTCAGAGACATATATAATAAGGGAAAGATGAAAAGTGTAAAGTAAAAGGACTTACAGAAGCAATGTGGCGAGCTGCCAAAGAGGTAACCATGTCTCGAGAAAGGTTTTCTTCGATACCTTGGATCTTGGGAATGATCCAAGTCTTCACTGAGCTCATGGCAGAGCTCGGAGGAACGAAAGTGGGAACTCCACTAGTCGGGGGCTGAGAGATGGTGTCAGCCAAATTGACCGAGGAGCTCTTCTTCAGCTTCCTCGGAGGAGCAGGAATAGATTCAACCAAGGAGGAACTCTTGGTCGGTGATATTACAATCACCTCTCCTGGAGTAGCAGACTTGCTCAGAGCCACTGGGGGCTTCTCGACAATCTTCACAACAGGGGCAGCCGAGGAAGGTCCATCAGTTTTCTTTCTCCCCTCCCCTGGGACGTTAATCTTACTTCTTTTTGCCTCTCCAGCACCAGAGGCAGTTTTCTCAAAAAGGGTGGGAGGTCTTCTCTTCTTCATCCTTTCACTTAAAGGAATATGTGATTCAGGCAAAGAACTGGTAGAAGCTGGTACTGGCTCTGCGTCACTTATCACCAGACGAGCAGTGAAAGAAGTGGTGTAGATCTTGTACTGCAGCAGATACGAGGCTGACCTAATGTGCTCGTCGGCAACACTCTGATGCAAACTCCAGATAAGTTTTAAGTGCCTTATATTCACGTATGCTTCTTTTGGACACTTTCTTTTGCTATCAACTGCAAGTAAATAAACATTGAAATATCAGTGGCACATTTTGTCAAACACAGAAGAAACATGATTTCAAAATAAATAAAATGAAATAAAAATAACCTATCCCATTGCCATAGGGAGGGCAGCTGGGACCCTGATAAACTTCATCTCCAGATAAAGGAGCATGTTGCCAATTTTTTATAACAACTCCGTGCTCAAAATAGTCCCTATTGGCATCCGGGAGATTGACCACTATAGCCCTATTTAAAAATCTAGTTTTTAAATAAAAGGTGTTATCACCAACTGCCCATCTATAGCAAAACATGATTTCTGGAATTCCTATCCGAGTTCCATGGATTTGATTTAATCTATGAACCCCATTAACTATTCTCCATGTATTGGGGGCTATTCTTGCAGGAACAACGTCAAACTATTGACAGAATTCCAGATATAAGGGATTAGGTGGAAAAGAAAATCCACACTCAGCAACAAAGAGACTAGGGAACCAATGTCCCTCAGCCAAATGAAAATAATCAGAAGGCTCAGAAAGCTCTTCCAGAACAACCCAGGAGGGAATTGAAAAATCAGAGTGAAACTTATCAAGAGATTCAACAGGGTAAACCATGATGAATAAAGGAAATGAAGAAGAAGGAAGAAGATCTTACAGAAAAAGAGTGGATCTGTTGACAACGAACGATGGAAAGGATGAACGCAGAAGAGAGTAAGATAATGGAAATTTCGAAGATACAAATTTGAAAAAGTAGAAGACGATGGGATTTTTTGCAGCGTTTAAATACTCTGCCTTGGGAAAAGGAAAAATAATGATTACAAAAAGAAACGATTACGCTACCGACGGATAAAAAGACAAAAAGGGCGCGGGAATCAAAGCGAGTAGAAAAGTTCAAAAAAGCCTGGTTCTACGAAGTTGGAAGGAGAAATAAATACAAAAGACTCCTAAATTTCAGGATGACCATTTAAAACTGCCATATTCCGAGAAAGAATGTTCCACACTCCTCAAATTTCGAACTATGAAACATTGGGGGCTTCTGTTGATACCAAATTTAGTCTGCTAACATGGCCCAATTGAACGAAGATACGTGGAAATCTACATGGCAACAACAAACACTACCGAGGAAATCAGACACTCCGAGGAACCATACTACAATGAGGAACACTGCTTCCCCGAGGAACTCAGACGCTCCGACCTACAAGAACTCTTCGAGGAACTCATACGCTCCGAGGAACTCTTAAGTACCGAGAAGCTTAGGCGGTCCGAGCAACTCAGGCAGTCCGAGCTGCACCTCGAACAAAGCATTAATAGCAGGATAACCAACAGTTTGACTATTCATTAAATGCTTATCATTCAGACGCATATGCTTAAGGGGCATTGAATGTATTACCCTTTCATATGTACATAATTTAATGTATTACCCTTTCACATTACAGCCTCAGGGCTATAAATACATTGTACAATCCTCATTGTAAAGGGACCGGAATTTCTTGATAGAACTTATAATCGAGAATTCCCAAACACTCAGCAATAACATAAGAGTGGACGTAGGCCATTCTTATAAGGCTGAACCACTTTAAAAACTCTTTGTTTCATTTATTTTATTTGTGATTGAATATTTAGATATGATCTAATTATTTACATCAACAGTAAGTCCGAATCGCGCACGGGGTGGACCATTGGGAAGTTTAGGAGATGTAATTCGACATTCCAAAGAGTTTAATCCGGTTTTAGGAGTTGACTTTGGTCAACCGGGGCCTTTAATCATTCGGTGACCTTTCGAAGTAAAACAGATCGTTTGTTGGTACCGTAAGTCGAAATCGCGCATGGGTTGGGCCGTTGGAAATGGGTTTCAGTTCCCTTCGAAGATTCATTTAGTATCGATAAAGTTAACTAGTTGACCTAGGTCAAATAGAACCCTGGAGCGCCTGGTGGCCTCCTGATTGAGTTTTGTGGGAAAACTGGTCGTTTGACCTCATGGTAAGTCGGAATCGCACACGGGACTGACCGTCGAAAAGGGTTTCAGTGCCCTTTAAAGTTTCAGTTATTCTCGGTCGAGCTAAAGACTTTGATTTTTAGTCAAATGGATCCTGGGAGTGCTCGATGGCTTTTAGGTCAGTACTTGGGGTATGACCTAGGTTTGTAGTGATGAAGGGAGGTGCTAGGGACCAAGGAGAGTTTAGGGGATAACAGAATGGGGTGTCTACAAAGTCCCTCGACGGGTGAGTTTGGAATAAATAATAGCCGTCGAATAGACTCCGCATGATGCTTTTGAGAGAGGATGACCAATTCAGAGGGCCAAGGACGATTTTGAGGACCTAAGGGAGCGAGGATGACCAATTCAGAAGGTCGAGGCCGATTCCGAGGACCTATGAAGTGTGCTGGGGATACCCAAATCTATGGGTAGAAGCCAATTCTGCTGTCTTAAGTTGAGATGACCAATTCTACGCGTCGAAGCCAATTCTACGGGCCGAAGACAATTCTACGGGCTTAATTAGAGATGACCAATTCTGTGGGTCGAAGCCAATTTTGTGGGCTTAAGGTGAGATGACCAATTTTGCGGGCTTAAGTTGAGATGACCAATTCTACGGGCCGAATCCAATTCTGTGGGCTTAAGGTGGAGGTGATCAATTCTGCGGGTCGAAGCCAATTCTGCGACCTTAAGCTGAAATGACCAATTCTGCAGGTCGAAGCCAATTCTACGGGCTAAAGGTGGAGGTGACCAATTCTGCGGGTCGAAGCCAATTCTGAGGGCTTAAGGTGGGGCTTAAGGTGAAGGTGACCAATTTTGCGGGTCGAAGCCAATTCTGTGGGCTTAAGGTGAGATGACCAATTCTGCGGGTCGAAGCTAATTCTGGTGGCTTAAGGTGGAGATGACCAATTCTGCGGGTCGAAGTCGATTCCGCAGGCTTATATACGAGATGACCAATTCTGTGGGTCGAAGCCAATTCTGCGGGCTTAAGTATGAGATGACCAATTCTGTGGGTCGAAGCCAATTTTGCGGGCTTAAGGTGGAGATAACCAATTCTGCGGGTCGAAACTAATTCTACGAGCTTAAATAGAGATGTTTTTGGGGAACCCTGCTGGGGATATTTATCTTGTGGTTTTGTTTTAGGCTGGGGAGCCGACTGCTGGGGAAATCTTTTGCATCCTCTGAAGGAATAGCCAAAATTCCACTGGGGAGATTTAGGTGGCCCAGGGTTTGGATGTATTTCTTGGGGAAAATTGAGGCCTTTGGGGCATAGGGGTGATCTTTAGAGATCCTCTGGGACGTTGTCGAGAGGAGTTTTACTTGGTTTTTGAGAGTTCTGCTAGGGAAATAGGGGTTCCGCTTGAGGGAGTGCAAAATTTTCTTGGTGAAAATGATTTAAAACCTTCCTGGGATTTTTAGGAATTTTCTGAGAATTTTTCAGGGCTATTTGGTATTTTTTGGGAATTTTTGTACGAAATTTTAAGGGGGGTACCAGTCGGCATGGTGTAGAGGGTTCCATTCGGCAGTGGCACAGACTTTTGGACTACCTCGGGAAGGTAAGGGGTCAGTGTCGATCGGTGGGTTGGGGCGGTGCTTAGTGACGTAGGGAGGATAGTTTTTGGAGATTCCATCCGGCTGTCCTTGATGAAGGATGTCATGCTGAGTAGGGTGGTTGATGTGGAGGACGGGCTGCAGGTGAGGCAAATGGCCCAATTATTCATGTTACTGGTGCTGTGAGGTTTCATGGTGGCGTCGAGTGGCGACGTCGTCCATTTGTGGTTCTTACCGTATTTGAGGATGTTTTCGAACATCCCTCTCTATGACTGCAGGAGTCTGACTTTGGCGACCCTTTATTTTTCTTTAGATGCATTCAGCCAGGGCTGCCGACAAACTTTTACTGCAGCCACGTATCTCCTCGAGGTATCCTTTAATCTTGCGCATTTTCCTTTCATGCATTCACATTTTTCTTATGCGTCTCTTTTTTATCGTGAATTCTTATCTTTGGCAGACGTGGTTCTATCAGGTGATTGGGTGCAATACTCCGCAGATTGCCTTGAAGGACGAGACTATTGGGGACTTCTATCGATTGTATCGATGGCGCAAGGCCAATCGGCAGTCGAAGGGATCTCTCTCTCTGGAGGCAGTGCGTCAGGTCTTGAATGGCCTGACCAGTCGTAGGGTAAGACTCTTTCCTTTTCAGTCTTGGTCTTTGGCATGTTCTGATTTTGTATTGACTTATTCCTGCTGGGGATTTTTAGGTGACTTTTTATCCTAGGGGTACAGCCATTCAGGATAAGGGGCCATCGGGGTGAATGCGCAGATGAGGAGTTTGCTGGCGCATGAGTTCGGCCATTCCTGGTATCTGGGGGAGCGGGTGGTTCGGCAGATTGCATAGAAGGAGGTGGTGGTGCCACCTGTGCAGCCTCCTAGGTCAATGAGGCAGGAGCGGCTGCTGTCATAGGATGCGAGGATCGCAGCGATGATCAACGAGTCCTACCTATTGTATACTGATACGGCTGCGCCGTATGACTACAAGGATTTTGTGACGAGCTAGTTGATGGCGCCAAACATATATGATGCCTTTTTTTTTCTTTTATTTCCTACAAAATTTGAGGTAACACAGAAGAATATATATATATATGCAATGAGATGTTTTTATTATCTTTTGTTAATGGTGAGTGAATGCATGCACATGCTCTTTTTACTTTACTGCTGAGACCGTAAAAAGAGACATTTGTAGGATTTTTTTGAAGGAAAGTTTTAAAAATGGGAAATTATATAGGGGTGGAAAAGGATTTTTGAAATTTTGTTGAGAACATCAATTTATTTATTATTGAGCTTTCGATTTTGACACAATAGGAAAAAGAAAAATTTCTAAAAATAGGGGGTTATCGATCGACAAGACCCTTATCCTGCCTATTGGCAGTCAAGTCCAGTCCCATCAATTCAAAGCTTTGATTAGTTCCCTCTCCAGCCTCTTGTACTTTATGGGGTAGGATTCCCTCCGATTTCTGCAGGGGTCATGTCTTTTGTGAGGGTTCTCAAGTATAAAATGGGTAAGGGTGGAGTGTCTTCATCTGACCTTCATTTGTCTACTTGTTTCTTAGTTTTGCAAGATGGCTCTCCTTGGTAGAATTGAGTTTGCTAACTACCTCGATGCCTTAGAAGCAATGTGCTCTTATAACGTTAACTACGATGCTTTCAACATGCGTCGAGTCTCTTCGTGGCGCAATCGGTCCATTGAGTGGAACATGCTGATGGCGGCGGTACAATTTTGGTACCCCGAAGACCATGTATTTCGGTTTGGGTTGGATGAAGTTGTCCAACTTATGAGGAATTTTCTGCCATACTGGGGATAAATCCCAGTGTTGCTGCGGATTTACCTAAATTTTCCCGTTCTCCCAGGGATTTGCTGGTTGGGCTTCTTCGTATATCACCTTAGGCGACTAGATCATTGGTTACTGGAGGAATGATCTCCCTCCCGACAGTGTTGTAGTCCGTGTATTAACGGGAAGTAGGTGATGCTGGCTATACTGGAGCCGTTGCTCTGGGCCTGGTATCAAAATTGCTGCTGGTGACTGGGGAACTACTGGTCGATCCGCAACTTGCAGCCATTACTTCATGGATGTCGTACCTTCACAATCCTGTGGCGGTGATACTGGAGGAGACCCTGAACTGTCTGTATGCCTGGCGAGAAGGTCGTTCTGACTTCCAGCGGGGTGGCCCCGTGATGCTGTTCATGTGGTTGTCTGAAAGACTCTGCCTGGTGACTCTTCCAGAATATCCTTTGTTGGCTGTACCTAACTTCTTTTTGCATCACTTCTTCAGCATTGGCCTGGATATTGAGAGCTTGGAGAATTGGCTTGTGGAGCATGGGGCTTGGAATCTGTGCTAGTTAGTGCCTTGGTGGGGATAATTGATGCCTATTCTGGAGCTAGGAGAATACCCGTATGTGCAGCTGGTTGATCTCAGACAGTCCTCTTTTTAGGCGGCTTCTGCGGCAATTTGGTTGGGCACAGGTAATGCCACCTCGGACACTAAATTTCTTTCCGGTAGAGGATTTTACCGAGCATCTGCGCTTGAGGCTTGGCTCTCTGTGGGAGAGTCGACGTCCGTCGACCCGTCCCTCTCATTCTGTTGGAAGAGTTTGGCATATCCCCGGGGATTATATGAAGTGGTTATGGAGGAGAGTAGTTAGCAAGATGTTGGCAGTAGAGACTGGACAAAAGTGGCTTGTCTCTTTTAACACCATGGAAGGAGGTGTTGTGGTTTTTTCAAAGCTGGTTCGAGCTTATCGGTCCATGGAGTGTCTGTGACACTCTGTTCAGGCAGGGGAAACTTGGGGACCCCAGGATGTAGATGATGATGACGGATCAGGCTCCTCTGGTAGCTGTGGATAGGACTCCTGGAGAGTTTATGCTGTAATGGGGGATAAATGTGGGGACTTTATTTTGGCTTTTTTAGGAAGGTAGGGGAAAGGGAGTTATCCGTTCCTTTTCTTATGTAATCTGTACCGTAATTTCTTATTAGTGAAATAAATTAGTTTTTTATCATCGAACTGTGCCCTTTGATGACTTTTGTGTTTTTTGAATTATCTATACCGATCGCTAAGGCATACATAATCCTTTTGTTCAAGTATATGTTAGAATGGACTATCGTTCTCGGAGATAAGAAAAGAATAGTATTTTGTGAAAAAGAAGGGTCGTGCTTATGTAAGGTGTATGAGATGCCTACGTACCTCTGAGGATTTTGAATTTTTTTTAAATGGTTTTTGCATAGGATCAGGCCCACGTAGTTCTGGGTAGAAGGAAATGAAGAGATTTTTTTTAGAATAAAAGGGAGACGAGAAGAGTCGTAGCGCATCGAGATTTCGGACTAGGGGTAGAATTTCTTGAGACGGTCCAGGTTGACTGAACGAGCCATCTCTTCCTCATCTAATTCGGTGAGCATTGCAACACCGCTAGATAAGATCTTCTTAATAATGTAGGGGCCGCTCCAATTGGGCTTGAATTTCCCTCTGGGGTCCCAGATGGGTTCTATGATTTCTTTGAGGGCCAGATCCCCTTCTCGGACACCGTGGTCCTTGACTCTCTTATTGAATGATCACGCTATTCGGCGATCGTACCCTTGTATGTGGTATAGTGCTTTTAATCTCCTTTCATCTAGAAGGGTCTGCTCGTTAAGACGACTTTGGCACCGGTCTTCTTCGCTGACCTCGCTTTCAAGCATAACGCATAATAAGGGTATTTCCAGTTCCACGGGTAGGACTTATTCGATACTGTAAACTAGAGAGTAAGGGGTAACCCCAGTAGAGGTTCAAATTGAGGTTCGATAGCCCCAGAGGGATTACGGGATCTGGTCGGCCCAATATCGAGAACTTTCGGTCATCTTGCTAATGATCTCTTTAAGATTCTTGTTGGCGACTTCAACTGCACCATTGGTCTGAGGTTGGTAGGGAGCAGATTTGTGTCTCTGAATCCCATACTCGTTGACCACTTCTGTAACTTCTTCCATGAAATATAACCCGTTATGTGACACTAGCTCGTATGGGACCCCATACCGACAGGTGAAGTTTTTCTTGATGAATTTGGCCACTTTCTTAGCGTTCAGCACTGCGTATGACTCCGCTTTGACCCATTTGGTGAAGTAATCAATGGAAACTAGGATGAACTCATGCCCATTGGAAGACTTTGGTGTAACCTTCCCTATGATGTCGATGCCCCAGGTGGAGAACGCCCAGGGAGAGGTCATGTTGTATAATTCACGTGGAGGTAAATGCTGAAGGTTGGAGAATTATTGGCATTTGAGTCATCTCCGTACATAAGCAGTGCAATCCTGGGTCATGGTGGTCCAATAGTAGCCTTGTCGGATGATCTTCTTGGCAAGTATGTGACCGTTCATGCGGGGTTTGCATTCCTCGCTGTGGATCTTCGACATTATCTTTTCAATGTTAGCCCCTGCGATACAGTGCAGATGAGTTCCATTGAAGTTCCTTTTGAGCAGTGCTTTGTGACAGATGATGTACTGGGCGATGATTCTTTGAAGGGTTGCTCGATCTTTCTTGTTGGAACCCTCGGTATACCTACCATGCTTGAGGAGGTGTCAGATATCGTAGTACCAATAATTGGCTAGCTCGGGACCTTCTACAATGACGAGCTCAATGTGGTAGAAGTGGGTTGGGTTGTCTTGCTTTTGAACAAGGAAGGGGGTAATTGTGATTCTTTCGGTCATGTCGACCATGGAGGCTAAGGTAGCAAGGGCATCAGCTAGGTTATTCTTTGCTCGAGGTAGGTAGTGGAAAGTGATGTCTTGGAATTAGGAGGCTAATTCTTCTAAGTTAGCATGGAAGGGTTGGAGTTTTTCATCCTTGACTCTCCACTTTCTGAGCATTTGATCGATGATGAGGGTGGAATCCCCGTAGACGTCTAAGCATTGAATACCTTTCTTGAGAGCAACATTGAGACCTACCGTTCATGCCTCGTACTCAGTCATGTTATTGGTGCAGGGGAAATCCAATTTAATGGCGATGGGAGTGTGGGAGTCATCTGGGGGGATCAGAAGTATCCTAATACCATATGCCTTTTTATTGGCAGCGTTGTTAAAGAACATTTGCCATCGAAGGCAGTCTTGATCAGTACAGAGAATGTTTTCATTTGGGAATTTGAAGACCCATACATCGGCTTCATCCATGGGGTAATCAGTGAGGTAGTCAGAGATGGATCTTCCTTTCATAGCTTTATGCGTGACATACATGATATCAAACTCGACTAGGAGCATCAACCATCTGGCCATTCGGCTAGATAAGGAGGGTTTCTCAAGCAGGTATTTGATGGGGTCTATTCGAGATACACGTTGGATTAGGAAGGTGAGCATATAGTGGCGCAACTTTTGGGTGACCCAGACAATTACGATACACGCCTTTTCCAAAGCAGTGTAGTTAACCTTGTACCTGACCAATTTGAGACTGGCATAATAGATGGCTCTTTATTTGCGGGAATCTTCAAGGTGTTAGGCTAGCAAAGCCACAGCTGCAGTGTCGGTTATGGTTAGGTATATGAGCAAGGGGAGACTAGGCTGTGGTGGCATGAGAACCGTGGGTTGGGTCAAATATTGTTTGATTCGGTCAAAAGCTTCTAGGCATGCCTCGTTCCAAACTTTAGTTGAATCCTTTCGGAGGAGTTTGAAGATAGGTTCGCAGATGGAGGTTAACTAGCTGATGTTTTACAATTTTCTAAGGAAACCTCAGACTTCTTTTTCTATTCTGGGAGGTGGCATTTCAAGTATGGATTTCAGCTTAGCGGGATCTGCTTCTATCCTTTTCTCACTGACCATGAATCCCAAGAGTTTTCCCTTCGTAATGCCGAAGACGCATTTCTGCGGATTGAGTCTCATCTGATACTATCGCAGTCATTCGAAGAACTTTCGGAGAGCATGAACATGGCCTTCTCTAGTTTTGGACTTGATAATCATATTATCCACATAGACCTCAACTTCTTTGTGAATCAGATCGTGCAGGATGGTTGTGGCATCCCTCTGGTAGGTTTTCCCTGTGTTCTGAAGACCAAATGGCATAACGATGTAGCAAAAGGTTCCCCATAGGGTGATGAATGCGGTTTTTTCTTAGTGGTCTGGGTGCATTTTGATTTGGTTGTATCCAACAAACTCATCGACGAATGACTTGAGAGCATGACTGGATGTGTTGTCCACGATCATGTCGATATTGGGTAGCATATAATCATCCTTAGGAGAGGCTTTGTTCAAATCCCGATAGTCTACACACATCCGAACTTTTCCTCCTGATTTCGGTACAGGCCCTATGTTAGCTAGCCACGTGGGATATTCGATCACACGAATGAAACCTACGTTCAACTATTTGACCACCTCTTTTTTTACCTTGAGCGACCATTCGATGTGGAGCTTTCTCAACTTTTGTTTGACCGGCTTGTAATCTGGGAAAGTGGGAATCTCGTGATGAGATATTTCAGGATCAATGCCAGGCATATTGTTGTAGGACCATGCGAAGACATCCGCGAATTCTTTTAGAAATTCTTCGAGTTGTGCACGCTCATGCTCGTCGAGGGTAGCCCCTATCCTAATCTCGCGCAATTGGATATAAGAACCGAGGTTAGCAACAATAGTCTTTTCTTCATTAACTTGAACGAGGTTATGTTATTTATTATTAACCTTATTTAGATCAGTTAAGAATTGTTCATTTGCAAAATCATCGTCATCAAAAGTTTGATTAGAATCCAAACAGTTAATGTAAGGCACAGCAAGATACTCAAAATCTTCATTTATTTCATTGATAGGAAAAACAACATTGAGAACCTCATCAAAAGAGGACTCGATTACATTTGAACAAGGATAGACAATAGAAGAAGAAATGGGGTAAATATTAGGATTAAGGGAGATTTCAGCAGGTAGAACTGGCGCAGCATGCTAGTTGAGGAGAGGTGTATCAGCAGCTTTAATCAGTTGGGATGGATCCAGTGATGTAGTGCCTGAGTGAACCATGCAGAGTATCATCCCCAGTGTCTATAAGCTGAAGGAATCTTTAGATTAACTTTTCTCAGTCTCTTCGGTATCTTTGATGAGCGGTTGTACTTGGTGTTGGGAATCTTCGGCCCATGGGTAGCTGTCTTGGAAAAAGATCTCCATTCTAGGCTTCATCTTCTTGTCTGTATGGTCATACCATGGTTTTAAAAATCCGTAAAAGGGGAAGTACTCACCCTCTTTGATGAATCGTCCATTTAAGGAGTCACCTAGGATAGTCTGGATGCGGTCAAGTCTTATCTTTGGTCGAGAAAGGCGGATCATTCTGAGTTCTTGTTCTGACAATTGATACCCCAAACCACAAGGAGGGAAAGCCTTCTTCAGTTCAATCGGCTCAAGTATCCCTTACTGTCTTTATCCTAGCCCCAGTCCGGTCATGGAGTGCATGTTTCTGAACATCTGAATCACATTGATGTTGCCATGAGGGACGTATTCTGGACAAACCCTTTCTTTGAAGTCGTCCCCTGCCGGGAGTAGGAGTGGTTCAACTCGGAATCCTGAAAGGAGCATATCATTTTACCCGTGCTGTATCTCAAGGATTAGACTGTTGGTACTTGAACCATCGTCATTGTCGTCGTCACCTAAGATGGTAATGACCTGTCCGTCGGTGAACAACTTTAATTTCTAATGGAGTGAGGAAGACACTCCCTTGATACTATGGAGCCAAGGTCGTCCTAGTAATAGGTTGAAATAGGCTGGGATGTCAATAACTTGGAATTCAACGATAGGGTTTATAGGGCCAGCCCCTATTATAAGCTTTATGGATCCCATCACCTCCGATGGGTATTATCGTAGGCACGCACAACAATGGAGTTTGGAGCGAGATTGCTTTCTTTCAGGCCTAAACATTTGAAGGTTCTCATGGGCAGACATGTAAGGTGGATCTATTGTCGACAATAGAGAGTGGTACGACCTTCCCCATAACTTCGACAGAGATGTTAAGTGCATGATTGTGGTTTGGCCCAATCTTAGGTATTTCTTCTTTGGAAAAGTATAGCATTCGGGTAGAGGTCAAAGATCCGACCAAATCTACCGCTTCTTCTAGTGTGGTAAAGGGATGAACTGTGGGTCCAGTGAGAAACTTGATCAAAGCATTTATGTGTAGCTGAGAAGACACGAAAATCCCCCATAAAGTGATGTTAGCTTGAGTTTTCTTTAGTTGATCGAGGATCTTGCTCTCCTCGAGGGTCATTTCTGGCATAGGAAGGTTTTCAACGCCCTTCCCTTTGTCTTTGGCATGTAGTGAGTTTGGGATCTGGTAATGCCTCCCTGATCTGGTCATGTGATTTACTGAAGAAGGGAAGAACATGAATCCCGTTTCCTTGTCAACCTGGAGTTGTTTTTCCACCTTGTTTATTTCTTCGAGGAGTTTTTCAAATGATATCATTCCACACATATCGGCTACCGAGCCAGTTTTATCGAAAGCTTATTCTTCATTCGAATATTCGAATTCTTCCCCCCATCTGGTGGCAACAATTATGTCTTTCCACGTAAAGTCGATGCATTCCATAACTTTAACGGCTTCTTCATACAAGTCATCCCATTATGTGGGGATGTGTAAGGGTGAAGGGACCATGCGCCCCTATAGCTTCAGAGCATCAAGTAACTCAATCATACTGCAAATATTATTGGTTTGTCTGAATAATTTTGCCATAATCTAGACGACATCATCTAGACTGACTTCATCGGTCGGTACTACCCAACTATCTGACTCTTGGGCCCATTTTCGTGCTTCCAAGAACACCGTACTGAACCTTAGACAATCAACGATCATCTGTGAGGGAAATTTCAGCCCGAACTCTAAGAGTTGGTTTAAGACTTATGATAATTCCATACTTCCATTTTCAGAACGGTTACTGTAGACACCCCATTCTGTTACCCCCTAACTCTCCCTAGGACCCTAGTACTTCCCTTCATCACTCTAAACCCAGGTCATATCCCGAGTACTGACCTGGAGTCCATCGGGCAATCCCCGACTTAGTTTGACCCAAAATCCAAACTCTTCGTCTTGACCGAGACTGAATGAATCTTCGAAGGGAACTGAATACCCTTTCTAACGGTCCGCCCCATGCACGATTATGACTTACCATGCGGATGGACGATTCATTTACGTCCGAAACTTGACTTAGAGGCCACCGGGCGCTCTCGAGCTCTGTTTGACCCAAAAGTCAAACTCTCTGTCTTGACCAAGACTCAATGAATCTTTAAAGGGCACTGAATACCCTTTCCAAAGGTCCGCCCCGTGCGCGATTCTGACTTACCATGCGAACGAATGGTCCGTTTGCGTCCGAAACCTGACCCAGAGGCCACCGGGCGCTCCCAGGATCTGTTTGACTTATGTTAGCTCTTCGTCTCGACCAAGGATGAATGAATCATCGAAGGGCACTGAATCCCCTTTCCAACGGTCCGTCCCGTGCACGATTCTGACTTTCCATGCGGACGAACGATCCGTTTGACTTCGGGAGGTCACCGAATGCTTCCCGGGCCTGTTGACCAAAGTCAACTCTCCAAATGGGGTCAAACTCTTTGGAATGTCTAAGTAAATCTCCTAACCTTTCTAACGGTCCGTCCCGTGCACAATTCGGACTTACCATGCTGACGAACGATCCATTTGCGTCCAAGCGATTCCCCGTCCAATGGACCGACAAACGCTTCCGAGCCATATTTGACCCAAAGTCAACTCTCGAACCCGAGAGCAATCCAAAGGACTTTCAAATGTCTCGGAATTAAATTTCCAACGGTATTCCCCATGTGCGATTCTGACCAACGGTTTCCCTCGGCGGTCGATTTTTTGAAAAAGCCTGAAGCGTACTGCCAAATGGCAGGTTCCAGACCCTGCCTATCGGCACCTGCCGATAGGCAGGAATAGATATATGCCAATCGGCAGTCACCTGGGCCTATAAAAGGAGGCTTTCACCTCATTTGCAAAGGGAGCCCAGATCTGATAAAAATCTCTCTGAAGGAATCCCAGAAACCTTTCTCGAAGGCAGCGTGATTTCAACTTCCAAATCCGTCTTTTACTTCCACTTTTCATCATCCTTTTCCTCAAACTGGGTGAATTATCCACTCTCCATCATCATCCAAGTGCAAGGGCTGCTCTACAACATTCAAGATCAAGCTCAAGATCTTCAAGAAGGTCCAACTTTCTCAAACTCTTTCTTAAATTCTCTTAAATTCCCAAATAACTTGTTTTCTTATTTACCACTTTTATCATCTCATCTCACACATCCTAATATACTTTTTATTTAGTATTATTGCACATCTCTTATTTTCATATAAATACAAACCCCCAAAAATATGAAAACGAGGGTTTGCTCATAAATTCCAAGTAGGTATTCTCAACCTTTTCACACACTTTTCTCACAACTAAAACACTTTTTCTACACACACACACACTTACAAATAAGAGATTCCCCACTTGGATTTATGGGATAAACCCCACCCCTCGTTTTGTATGCGAACTACGTGGACTTTGATGGCTTTATAGGCTACGTAGGCGTCTCGGGGTAAAACCCGAGACTCGAGTTCTTTTTCTCACTTTTTCTCTCATTTTATCTTCTCTAAATCCATTTTTCTTATATTCTATATACTTGCCCTTAGTGACGCATTACTCCATATGCGTTATCGTTGCATTATAACGATCAACGTAGGGGTTAATCGTGTAAATCTTATTTTTTCTAATATTATTCTTATATCTTCCTACGGATGACTCGCTTTATATTTTCCATGATATAAGTCGAGGATTCCTACCTCCATTCTATATATACACATGCACACATATCACCGGGGGGGGGGGGACAAAAGGAAAATAGCAAATATTCATGATAGACCGAAAGGGAGGAATGGGTGCCTAACACCTTCCCATTTAGTAACTAAGCCTCTGAATCCTTCTCGAATCATCTTGGTTTAGCACGCACCAGTATGTCTTTGGATGCCATCCTTCGGGGTGGCTTCCCTTTTTTCTTTTGTCTGTTTTGAGTAAAATAGACTGGCGACTCTGAATCTCTCTATATTTTTACACCACATCTCAAATGACGCCGGCCGAAGTGCTCCCGAGAGGGACGTGCGGGACCTGAAGGATCCCTCCCTTCGCGTGCCCTCCCGCATGGCGAGGATCGGGGATGGCCACAATGGCGACTCTGCTGGGGATATGTGTTTTTGCTTGTGGACTTGACTCTATTTACATGAATGCTATATTTTTTTATGTTCCCCCCCCCCCCATATCTGCATGTTCCCCTTTCTCATATGTATCCCATGTTTATGCTTATGTTCACACACTTGTAGAAATTTCTCCATGTACACTTCACACCAAGTGCACCTAGGATCACATATATCCCCATGTTGGACGCATCACCCATCCATACTTGGTGTACCTTTTTGGGTACTAGTACTTTGCTCCCTGTTTGGCACAATCAAGAAAGGCATTCTCATCATAAGATACCAATAAGAGAATCATGCATGATTCACACAACATCACCAAAGAGCATTGCTATTGACCAAATTTTACCCAGTAACTAGAGGGTCACTTCGTGATAAGCGCTGGTCCAATAGGTCGTAGTTAACCTAAGCGATATGACTCTCACCTTCCATTGGCCAAGTACCTTCGATGTATATCGAACGGTTCCCCCGCATCGTACCGCTTGACCGAAGTCATGGCGAGAGGTATATCACAGGGAATTCATTCACGTACGCCGTGTATATCAAATTCGCTCTCACACATACCGTCCCCACGAGGTATATGGTGAGGCAATTCACGTACACTCAGGTATATCAATGGCTTGTCCACACGTACCGATTGCCCGCAAGAGCAAGACGTATATCATGGAAGTCACGCCAAAGGAGGGAACCCATGCCGATTCACCTAACCAACTACATTCCCGCATATAGGTTTCAAACCTAGGACACGCACTTTAGATTTCCGGTTTCGACCCAAAACTCTGTCGAAATTCCGGGTCGGCCTGCCGCCCAATTTTCGCGCATTTTTAAAATGGGACCCTGTACGTGAGTCTGGTTACAAGTCCAAATTGTATCTTTGCATATATTAAAACCCCATTTTTCCAGGCTCGGATCCCGTTCGACATTGCATTTAGGAAAATTAGATACAAGTGAGAACATAATAATCATAATAATCATGCCGAGTTCCGTCTCCAAAAACATTTCGCCCTTCTTTATCAAAAAAAAATCCAAAAACATTTCTCCCTTATTTATCAAAAAAAAATAAAAAATAAAAAAAATCCAAAAACAGCTTCTTCCCTTTTTCTCAGAAATAAATCTCATCCTACGCCTTCTCAGGTTGATCGCAAGCCCTTGGCCTGGCTCCCTATTGGCTTCGGTCTTCAGTCCAATCAACCCGGAGTTTCATCCGTTCCTCTACTACTTCTTCCGAGTCCGGAATCCATCCATTTTCCATGGAGAATACAGATCAAACACCAATCATACAGCCGGATCTGACGACAGTCCTAGCTTAGCTCGTGTCCAAGATTGACAACCTCCAAACTGAGGTCCGAGAAATGCAACGAAACTAGGTTCCTATTCCTCAAGAGCCCGAGGCCCTATTCCCTCGTGCTATGGGTCCACCCGAGCCTATCTGGGTTCCCGAAGAATATCAACACGCTCCATGTGCCCCTCCTGCCAATGGGTCACCGCCTGCCCAACTTCCAATGCCAAACATTGCCCAGCCTGTGGCTAACCTGCCTGTGGTCGCTGATCCAAAAGAGGAAGAGTTGAATAAATTCAAGGAGGATCTCAAGATGCTCACTAAGAAGTTTGACCAGGCCAGGATCTCTGGGAATTACTTGGACTACACCCACATGTCTCCTTATCCTAAGGCGAGGTTACCCGAGAAGTTCAAGATGCCAAATATCAAGAAGTTCGGGGGGAGTGGACCCCCAATTGTTCATCTTCCCAGTTATCATCGTTCCATGACTCTACTAGGGGCTTCTGAAGAAGTGATGGCCCAATTATTTCAGCAAACTTTGAAGGATAGTGCTCTCCGATGGTTTTTATCTCTTGAGGAATTCAGAATCCGTAGTTGGGAGGATGTAGCCTGAGAATTCATGTTGCAATATAAATACAACGAAGAGCTTGAGGTCACCTGTTGTGATTTAGAGTTGCTCAAACAGAATCCAAGGGAATCAGTCAGTGACTTCATAACCCGGTGGAGGGAGCAAGCAACTACCATGACTAATCGGCCATCCGAGGAAGAACAGGTCAACATAGTGAAGAAGAACTTCTAGCCCCATGTCCGAGAGACTATGGGAGGACAATACTATCCCCACTTTTGGGCTCTCAGAGAGGCAAGGGTGGAAATCGAGGAAAGCCTCGTTAAAATAGAAGTTGAACCAAAGAAGGTGTCCGGACAGTTCACCCCTAGAAAGCATGACAATCCTGCCAGTGCTACAGTCTCAACCATCAACAACATGTCTCAACCAACCACATCATGGGCACCAGAAAGCCACCCTGCCCCCATCCGAAGGGAATACACTGAGCTCCATGCTCCCCTCTCTAAAGTTTATCAAGCCCTGTTAAGCCGAAACCTCATCAAACCCTTGGATCCACGTCCATTGCCAAACCCACTCCCAAGAAACTTCAAGACCGATGCTCATTGCGCCTTTCACCAAACTGTCGGTCATACCACCGACCAATGCTTTCACCTCTGAAACATAATCCAAGATCTCATTGACCGGGGTACCATCACCCCACGAGCCAATCCTAAGCCAAACACTACTCACAACCCACTCCCAAATCACACCAATGCTATCTTCTTGGAAGAAAATCCAGATTTCGATCCCTCAACTCAAATCACACCCATATACTCTCCTAAACCTATTCAAATTTGCCCATATTTCCTCCTACACCCTACTAGCCTCGCTGATCAGGCACTGTCACTCCTTACCAGAGCATGCGTCGCTGTCCGTATCCGTTCTAAAAATGGAAGTATGGAATTATCAGAGGTGTTAAACCAATTCATAGAGTTCGGGCTAAAATTACCCTCGCAAATGGTCATCGATTGCCAGAGATTCAGTACACTGTTCATGGAAGCACGGAAATGGGCCTGAGATTCAGACAAATGGGTAATACCAACCGACGAAGTCAGCTTAGATGATGTTGTCCAGACTATGGCAGAATTATTCGGGCAAACCAACAGCATTTGCAGTATCACCGGGTTACTTAACACTTTGAAGTTACAAGGGCGCTTGGTCCCTTCCATCACCCATATCCCCCAAAAATGGGAGAACTTGTATGAAGAAGCCATTGAAGTTATGTAATGCATCCACTTTACATGGAAAGATAAAATTGTTGCCACCTAATGGGGGGAAGAATTCGAAGATTCGAGCGAGGAACAAGCTTCAAGAAGAACTAGCCTAGTAGCTGACATATTTGGGATGATATCATTCGAAGAACTCCTCGGAGAAATAAACAGGGTGGAAGAACAACCTGAGATTGCCAAGGAAATAGGATTCATATTCTTTCCTTCTTCAGTAAATCACATGACCATATCATGGAGACATTACCAAGTTCCAAGCTCACTACCAGCAAATGACAAAGGGAATGGTGTTGAAAACCTTCCTATACCAGAGATGACCATTGAGGAGAGCAAGATCCTTGATGAACTGAACAAAACTCAAGCTAACATCACTCTATGGGGGCTTTTCATGTCTTCCCAGCTACACAACAATGCTTTAATCAAATTACTCACTGGACCTATAGTTCCGCCCTCTACCACACCAGAAGAAGCGGTAAATCTGGTCGGACCCTTAACCTCTACCCGAATGTTATCATTTTCTGAAGAAGAAATCCCCAGAATTGGGCCAAATCACAATCATGCACTCAACATCTCCGTCGAAGTTATGGAGAAGGCCGTGCCACTCTCTCTTGTCGATAACGGATCCGCCTTGAACGTTTGCCCATTGAGAAGCTTCAAGTGTTTAGGCCTGAAAGAAAGCGACCTCGCTCCAACCTCCATCACTGTGCGTGCCTACCATAATACCCGTCGTGAGGTGATGGGATACATAAAACTTTTAATAGGGGTTAGCCCTATAAACTCTGTCATTGAATTCCAAGTCATAGACATCCCAGCTTGTTTCAACCTGTTGCTCGGACCCCCTGGCTCCACAATATCAAGGATGTGTCTTCCTCACTCCATCAGAAATTGAAGTTCTTCGCCGACTGGCGAGTCATCACCATTTTTGGGCGACGAAAAAAATGCCGAGGGTGCAAGCACTAGCAATCCAATCCTTGAGATACAGCACGGGTCAAATGATATGCTCCTATCAGGATTTCGAGTTGAGCCACTCCTACTCCCGGCAGGGGACGGTTTCAAAGAAAGGGTTTGTCCAGAATATGACCCTCATGGTAATGTCAATGTGATTATGATGTTCAGAAACATGCACTTCATACCTGGATTGGGGCTAGGGCAAAGGAAGCAGAGGATACTTGAGCCCATCGAACTAAAGAAAGATTTCCCTTCTTGCGACTTGGGGTATCAACCATCAGAACAAGAGCTCAGAATGATCTGCCAATCTCGACCAAAGAGAAGATTAGACTGTATTCGAACTATCTCAGGATACTCCTTGAATGGATGATTCATCAAAGAAGGCGAAGACTTCCCCTTTTGTAATTTTCCAGAACCATGGTATGGCCACACAGACAAGAAGATGAGGCCGGGAATGGAGATCTTTTTCCAAGATAGCTACCCATGGGCCAAAAGTTTCTAACACCGCGTACAATCGCTCATCAAAGATACATAAGAGATAGAGGAAAGTGATTCCAAAGATTCCTTCAACTTACAGATACTGGGGCTGGCACTCTGCATGGTTCATTCAGGCACTACATCAATGGACCCATCCTGTTTGATTAAAGCTGCTGATACACCTCTCCTCAACTGGCATCCTGCGCCAGTTCTACCCCTTGAAATCTCCCCTAACCCCAATGTTTACCCTATTTCTTCTTCTGTTGTCTATCCTTGTTCAAATGTAATCTAGACCTCTTTTGACGAGGTTCTCAATGCTGTTTTTCTTATTAATGAAATAAATGAAGATTTTGAGTATCTTGCTGTGCCTTACATTAACTTCTTGAATTCTAATCAAACTTTTGATGATGATGATTTTGCAAATGAACAATTCTTAACTGATCTAAATAAGGTTAATAATAAACAACATAATCGCGTTCAAGTTAATGAAGAACATACTGTTGTTATTAATCTCGATTCTAGTAGCCAACTGCGCGAGATTAGGATAGGGGCCACCCTTGATGAGCATGATCACGCACAACTCGAAGAATTGCTGAAGGAGTTCGTGGATGTCTTCGCATGGTCCTATGATGATATGCCCGGAATCGATCCTGAAATAGCTCAGCATGAGATCCCCACTCTCCAAGATTACAAGCCGGTTAAACAAAAATTGAGAAAACTCTGCACCGAATGGTCGCTCAAGGTCAAAGAAGAGGTGATCAAACAGTTGAATGTGGGTTTCATTCGGGTGATCGAATATCCCACATGGCTAGCAAACATTGTACCTGTGTAGAAATCAGGAGGGAAGGTTCGAATGTGTGTGGATTACCGAGATTTAAACAAAGCTTCTCTGAAAGATGATTATCCTTTACCCCATATCGACATGATCGTGGACAACACAGCCAGTCATGCTCTCAAGTCATTTGTCGACGGGTTTGTCGGATATAACCAAATCAAGATGCACCCAGACCACCAAGAAAAAACCGCATTCATCACCCAATGGGGAACCTTTTGTTACACCGTTATGCCATTTGGTCTCAAGAATGCTGGGGCTACCTACTAAAGGGCTTCCACAACCATCCTGCACGATCTGATTCACAAAGAAGTCGAGGTTTATGTGGATGATATGATTATCAAGTCCAAAACTAGATAAGGTCATGTTCCCGCCCTTCGAAAGTTCTTCGAACGACTGCGACGATATTCGATGCGACTTAATCCACAGAAGTGTGTCTTCGGCGTTATAAAGGGAAAACTCTTGGGATTCATGGTCAGCGAAAAGGGGATAGAAGCAGATCTTGCAAAGCTGAAGGCCATACTTTAGATGCCACCTCCCCGAACAGAGAAAGAAGTCCGAGGTTTTCTTGGGAAATTACAATACATCAGCCGGTTCATCAGCCATCTAACCTCCATCTGTGAACCAATCTTCAATCTCCTCTAAAAGGATTCAACCAAGGTTTGGAACGAGGCCTGCCAAGAAGCTTTTGACCGAATCAAACAATATCTGACCCAACCTCCAGTGCTCATGCCACCACAGTCTGGTCTCCCTTTGCTCCTATACATAACCATAACCGACACTGCAGATGGGGCTTTGCTAGCCCAATACCTTGAGGATTCCCATATAGAAAGAGACATCTATTACACCAGTCGTAAATTGGTCGGGTACGAGGTCAATTACACTGCTTTGGAAAAGGCAGGTGTTGCACTTGTCTGGGTCACCCAAAAGTTACGACACTACATACTCGCCTTCCCCATCAAACTTGTATCCCGAATGGATCCCATCAAATACCTGCTTGAGAAACCCGCCTTATCCAGTCGAATGGCTCAATGGTTGATGCTCCTAAATGAGTTCGATATCGTGTACGTCACACAAAAAGCTATTAAAGGAAGAGCCATATCTGACTACCTCACCGATTACCCCATAGAAGAGGCGGAGGTTCAGATTTCCGAATTCCCAGATGAAAATATCCTCTACACCACTCAAGACCGCCTTTGATGAAAATATTCTTTGACGGCGCTGCCAACAAAAAGGGATATGGCATTGGGATCCTCCTAATCTCCCCAGATGACTCCCACACTCCCATCGCCATTAAATTGGATTTCCCTTGCACCAACAACATGACGAAATACGAGGCATGCACAGTGGGCCTCAAAGTTGCTCTCGAGAAAGGTATTTAATACCTTGATGTCTATGGGGATTCCGCCCTTATCATCAGCCAAGTGCTTAGAAAGTGGAAAGTCAAGGATGAAAAGCTCCAACCCTTTCATGCCTAATTAGAAAAGTTAGCCTCCCAATTTTGAGATATCACCTTCCATTACCTACCCCGAGCAAAGAATAACCTAGGCGATGCTCTTGCCTCCTTAGCCTCCATGGTCGATATTCCCTAAGGAATAACAATAACCCCCTTCCTAGTTCAAAAGCAAAACAAACCAACCCATTGTTACCATATCGAGCTTTTCTCCACCAAAGATCCCGAATGAGCTGATTGCTGGTACTATGATATCTGGTGCCTCCTTAAACATGGTAGGTATCCCGAGGGTTCCAACAAGAAAGATCGAATAACCCTCCGAAGACTGGCCGCCCAGTACATCATCTGTCATAAAGCCCTACTCAAGAGGAGCTTCGAGGGAACTCATCTACACTGTATCGCAGGGGCTGAGATTGAGAAAATAATGCATAAAATCCACAACGGGGAATGCGAACCCCACATGAACGGTGACATGCTCGCCAAGAAGATCATCCGGCAGGGCTACTACTGGACCACCATGATCCAGGATTCACCTCCTATGTCCGAAGATGCCTCAAGTGCCAACAATTCTCCAACCTTCAACACCTGCCTCCATGAGAGTTATACAACATGACCTCTCCCTGGCCGTTCTCCACCTGGGGTATCGAAATCATAGGGAAGGTTACACCAAAGGCCTCAAACGAATATGAGTTCATCCTAGTTACCATTGATTACTTCACCAAATGGATCAAAGCTGAGTCATACGCAGTGTTAAACACCAAGAAAGTGGCCAAATTCCTTAAGAAGAATATCATCTGCCGATATGGGGTCCCGCACGAGCTGGTATTAGATAACGGGTTGCATTTCGAAGCAGAAGTCACAGAAGTAGTCAACGAGTATGGGATTCAGAGACAAAAATCTTCTCCCTACCGACCTCAGACCAATGGTGCAGTTGAAGCCGCCAATAAAAACCTCAAAACCATTATCAGCAAGATGATCGAAAGATGTAGGGATTGGGCCGACCGGATCCCATACGCCCTCTAGGGCTATCGAACCTCAATTCGAACCTCTACTGGGGCTCCCCTTACTCCCTGGTCTACGGCATGGAAGCAGTCCTACCTGTGGAGCTGGAAATACCCTCGCTACGCGTTATGCTTGAAAGCAAAATTAGTGAAGAAGACTAGTGCCAAAGACGTCTTGATGAGCTAGCCCTCCTAGATGAAAGAAGATTAAAAGCTCTTTACCACATACAGGGGTACCATCACCGAATAACGCGATCATTCAATAAGAGAGTCAAGGACCGAGTGGTCCGGGAGGGGGATTTAGCCCTCAAAGAGATAATAGAACCTATCTGGGACCCCAGAGGGAAATTCAAGCCTAATTGGAGCGGCCCCTACATTGTAAAGAAAATCTTATCCGGCGGTGTCGCCATGCTCACTGACCTATATGGGGAAGAGATGGCTTGTCCAGTCAATCTGGACCATCTCAAGAAATTCTACCCCTAGTCCAAAATCTCGGCGCGCTACGACTCTTCTCATCTCCTTTCTATTCTTAAAAAAAAGGCTCTTCATTTCTCTCTACCCAGAACTACGTGGACCTGATCCTCTGTAAAAACTATTTTCAAACAGATAAGAATTTTTTCAAAAAACCCCAGAGGTACGTAGGCAGCTCATGCACCTCACATGAGTGCGACCCCTTTCTTTTTCACAAAATACTATTCTTTTCTTACCTCCGAGAACGGCGTTTCATTCTAAAAATATTTGAACAAAAGGATTATGTATGCCTTAGCGATCAGTATAGATAATTCAAAATACAAAATTCATCGAGAGGCACAGCTGGATGATCATAAACTTTTTTATTTCGTTAATAAGAAAATTCAGTACGGATTACATAAGAAAAAGGAACGGATAACTCCCTTCCCCCTACTACCATAAAAAGCCAAATAAAATCCCCACATCTATTACACAAATAAACTCCCTAGGAGTCCTACCCACAGCTACCAGAGGAGCCTGCACCCTCATCATCTACATCCAGAGGTCCCCAAGTTTCCCCTGCCTGAATAGAGTGCCGTAAACATTCCATGGATCGATGAGCCTGAACCATCTTCGAAAAGACCACAACACCCCCTTCCAAGGTGTTAGATAAAATAAACCATATTTGTACAGTCTCTACTGCCAACATCTTGCTGACTACTTTCCTCCACAACCACTTTATATAATCTTTGGGGACATGCCAAACTTTCCCGACAGACTGAGAGGGACGGGTCGACGGACACTAATTTTCCCACAGAGACCCAAGAAACAGACGCAGGCGCTCAGTCAAATCCTCTATCGGAAAGAAATTTGAGATCCGAGGTGGCACGACCTGTACCCAACCAAATTGGCACAGAAGTCGCCAAGGGATGTAAAAAGAGGTCTGCCTGAGACCAACCAGCCGTACGTATGAGTACTCTCTTAGCTCCAGAATGGGTTGCAACGGCACCCACCAAGGCACTGACCAATGCAGCCCACGAGCCCCATGCTCCACAAGCCAATTCTCCCAGTTCTCAACATATAGGCCAACACTGATAAAGTATCATGAAAAGAAGTTGGGTACGACCGACAAGGGATACTCCAGAGGAGTCGCCAAGCGGAATCTTTCAGACAACCACATAAACAGCATCACAGGGCTACCCCTCAAAAAGTCAGAACGTCCTTCTCTCTAGGCATCCAGGCCATTCAGGGTCTCCGCCAGTATCACCGCCGCAGGATTGCGACGATATGACATCCATGAGGTAATGGCTGCAAGCTGTGGGTCCACTCGCACCTCCCCAGTCACCAACAATAATGTTAAAACCAGACCCAGAACCACGGCTCCAACATAGTCAGCATCACCTACTTCCCGCAAATGCACAGACCGCTGCATCGCCGGGAGGGAGATCATTCCTCCAGCAACCAATGATCTAGCCGCCGAAGGCGAAATACGAAGAAGCCAGACTAACAAATCCCTGAGAGAACGGGAAAATTCGGGCAAAGCCGCAGCAACACTGGGATTTACACCCAGTAAGGCAGAAAACTCCTCATAGGTAGGACAAAATTCTTCCAACCCAAAGAGAAATACATGGTCTTCGGGGTACCAGAATTGTACTGTCGCCATCAGCACGTTCCACTCAAGAGGCCGATTATGCCACAAGGAGACTCGACGCATGTTGAAAGCATCGTAGTCGACATTATAAGAGCACATAGATTCCAAGGCTTCGAGGTAGTTGGCAAACTCGGTGCTACCAGGGAGAGCCATCTTGCAAGGCTAAGAAATAGTGGGTAAGGAGATAAGAATGCAAAGGTGCAATGAAAAAACTCCACCCTTACCCCCTTTTTATACTTAAGAACCCACACAAGAGACATAATCCCTGCAAAAATCGGAGGGAATCCTACCCCACAAGGTACCAAAGGCTGAAGAGGGTACCAATAAAAGCTTTGAATTGATGGGACTGGACTGAACTTCCGATAAGCAGGCCAGGGTACTTGTCGATCGACAACCCCCCATTTTTGGAAATTTTCCTTTTTTCCTCTTTTGTCAAATCAGAAAACTCAATAAAAATAAATTGATATTCTCAACAGAATTTCAAAATCCCTTTAATTTCCCTCTTTTTTTATAATAAAAAACTTTCCTTCAAAAAATTCCAAAAATATTCTTCTTTTTTTACGGTCTCAGCAGCAAAGTAAAAAAGCGCATGCATTCATCCATCATTAATAAGAGATAATAAAAAACTCCATTGCATTGCATATATTTGTGTTATGTGTTACATCAGTTTTGCAGGAAATAAAAAGAAAAAAAAGAAAAAACAACGGGACTCAGCCCGAACCCACATTCTCTCTCTCTCACTAAGAGCTTCCAACCCTGCGGCGTGCTCTCTTCCCCCTACGGCGAGACGATGCGCCACCACTAACCGAGCCAGAGTCCTCTCTAGATGAGGAGGATGGCACCAAGTAAGAAGGAACAGGAACCGCATCCCGAATATGGGCAGTCACCGAGGAGATCCAGTCTCTGATGTCTATGAGCCAAGTGGTCGACACCCGGACTTGCTGTAAGGAAGGGTGAAATCAGTATTAAAAGTAGAGATGACCAAAATAGAAAAGAAAGAAAGAGAGGAACAGAAGCGTATACCGCAGGTCGAAGGACCTCCTCTGTCAAACCCAACTCCTTCGGATCCATCACATGAAGGCGGTGCAACATAGGCACCATCCCTCCATCAGCCCGTTGAATGTTGTACGAAGCGGTATACAGCCGTATAAAAGGGACCTCCGAGGTCACCACTGCCGCAGATGCCGATGGACCACCATCGCTGTGGGAAGATCCCACCGCCCGACTCGAACCTGCCAGAGGGAAGGGCAGTGCATCATATATGCTGGGCGCCATCAACCAGCTCATCACGAAATCCATGTAGTCATACGGTGCAGCTGTATCGGTGTATAGCAAGTAGGACTCGCCAATCATCACCGCAATCCTCTCATCATCCAACAGCAGTCGCTCCCGCCTCACAGACGTAGGAGGCTGCACAGGTGGCACCACCACATCCTCCTCGACTATCTGACGAACCACCCTCTCCCCGAGATACCAGGAATGGCCAAACTCATGCGCTAACAAATGCCTTATCCGCGCGTTCACCCCGGTCGCCCCCGCATCCTGAATGGTTGTCCCCCATGGGTAAAAGGTCACCTAAAAATCTCGAAGTGAGCATAAATCAATACAAGATCAGAAGGAGCAAAAACCAATATTGAAATGAAAAGAGTCTTACCCTACCACTGGTCAGGTCGTTCAAGACCTGACGCACCGCCTTCAGGGAGAGAGATCCCTTCGACTGCCGATTGGCCTTACGCCATCGATACAATCGACTGAAGTCCCAAACAATGTCGTCCTTCAAAGAAATCAGCAGGGTGTTGCACCCAATCACCTCATAGAACCACGTCTGAATTCACAAGCAAAAAGAGACGCATAAGGAAAATGCGAATGCATGAAAGGAAAATGCGAATGCATGAAAAGAAATGCACAAGCTAAAAAATACCTCAAGAAGGTACATGGATCCAGTAAAGGTCTGCCGGAAGCACCGACTGAATGCATCCAGAGAAGAGTAAAGGGTCGCCAAGGTCAGACTCTCCCAATCATAAAAAGGGATGTTCGAAAACATCCTCATGTACGGCAAAAACCATAAATGAACGACGTCGCCGCTCGACGCCACCATGAAACCTCCCAGCACCAGAAGAATGAATAACCGGGCCATATTCCTCACTTGAAGCCCATCCTCCACATCAATCTCCTTACCCAACATAACATCCTTCAGTAGGGACATCCGGATAGAATCCCCAGAAACTATCCTCCCTACATCACCGAGTTTTGCATGCACTGCCTCCGGCCTCAGCCGTAAAGAGCGATCCACCTCTATCTGCTCTCCATCACAATCCAGCCCCAACAACTGCTGCACGTCCATGGGGGTCACCGTTATCTCCCCGAATCCAAAATGAAAGGTGTGGGTAGTGTCCCACTACCTCTCTCCCAAAACGCACAGGACCGCTGTCGAACGAGGCATCTCATCCAGCGCAGATGCCAACTGCCCAAAACCCGCTGATGATACCATCCAACACACCACAAGTGGGAGATGCTCCCATACATTCTTGAGCCCCGTTGTTCCACGGGCACGCATGTTATTCAAAGAAATATTAGACTGGCAAAAAGAAAAGTCTCATCAAAGGTCAAGAAAGAAAAATCACCAAAGAAGAGAAGAATGCCAAAGGTCAGTTTATTTACATAACCGCCAAGGATCACCCTCGAAGAGCGATGACGCGATGGCTCCCGCAGCAAGGTCCGCTCATCCGCAATAGGCTCAAACGCATCAAAGAAGTTCTCACTCCCCAAAGTAAGAGGCGCCCTAGCCCTCCACTCCACATTCTCCCAATCATTAACGTTTAACCACTCCCGGTGGACTGCAGTGCTCACAAAAGTGGCCATTTCTTGAAGATTGAAATGCTAGAACGATTTGCAGAAGAATCGCAGCGAGCGATAAAGTAAAAAAAGCTGTGAAAAAATGAGGGGATTCGCCCCCTTTATATAGGATGCCAAGAACCATGCCGATCGGCACTTATCCCTTGCTTTCCCGAGGTAGCCCAAAAGTCCATGCCACTACTGAATGGCATCCTTCATACTGTGCCGACCGGCACCCCCCCTAAATTTCGTACAGAAATTCCCAAAAAAATACCAGAAAACCTCGAAAAATCCCTGGAAAATTCCCAGAAATCCCAGGAAGGATTTAGAGCCTTTTTACCAGGAAAATTTCGCATTCCCTCAAGCGAAACGCCTCTTCCTCAAAGACCAAGTGAAAACTCCTCCCGGCAAAGCTCCGAAGGATCCCTCAGGATCACCTTATCACTTCCCCAACGAAACTCTCCTACAACACCCAAAATAGGTTGTCCCCCCCTGCGAGGTCTCCCAAAAGCTTACCCAGCTATCAACTCCCTAGCTCAGACCAAAATCATAGAGCTCTTTCTCCAGCAGAATCAAATCCAATCTTTATCCACTCTTGGGTCAGAATTGGCCCCGGTCTTGGATCGTCACCTGAGTTAGGTCAGAAATGACCTCGGTCCTCGGTCATCACCACTATTGGGTCAGAATTGCCCGCGGTCTTAGATCATCACCTGAGTTAGATCAGAATTGACCTCGGTCCTCGGTCGTCACCACTCTTGGGTCAGAATTGGCCCCGATCTTGGATCGTCACCTGAGTTCGATCAGAATTGACCTCGATCCTCGGTCGTCACCACTCTTGGGTTAGAATTAGCCCCGGTCTTGGATCGTCACCCGAGTTAGGTCAGAATTGACCTCGATCCTCGGTCGTCACCACTCTTGGGTTAAAATTTGCCCCAGTCTTGGATCGTCACCTGAGTTAGGTCAGAATTGACCTCGATCCCCGGTCGTCACCACTTTTGGGTCAGAATTGGCTCCGATCTTGGATCGTCACCTGAGTTAGGTCAGAATTGACCTCAGTCCTTGGTTGTCACCACTTTTGGGTCAGAATTGGCCCCAGTCTTGGATCGTCACCTGAGTTTGGTCAGAAATGACATCGATCCTCGGTTGTCACCACTCTTGGGTCAGAATTGGCCCCGGTCTTCGATCGTCACCTGAGTTAGGTAAAAAATGACCTCGGTCCTCGGTCATCACCACTCTTGGGTTAGAATTGGCCCCGATCTTGGATCGTCACCGGAGTTAGGATAGAATTGACCTCGGTCGTCACATGAGTTGGGTCAGAATTGACCCCGGTCCTCGGTCGTCACCATTCTTTAGGTTGGATTTGACCTCAGTTATTAAGACCTTTACCCAAAGCTCACATATTCGGCTTTGACCCGCAGAATTGATCATCCCCAACACACTCCTTAGGTCCTCAGAATCGACCTCGACCCTCGGAATCGGTCATACTCCCTCAAAAGCATCATGTGGTGTTTATTCGATGGTCATCATTTGTTACAAACTCGCCCATTGAGGGGCTCTATAGACACCCCATTCTGTTACCCTCTAACTCTCCTTAGGTCCCTAGTACCTCCCTTTATCACTCTAAACCTACGTCATGTCCCGAGTACTGACATGGAGGCCATCGGGCACTCCTTGGCTTAGTTTGACCCAAAAGTCAAACTCTTTGTCTCGATTGAGACTGGATGAATCTTCAAAGGGCACTGAATACTCTTTCCAACAGTCCATCCCATGCATAATTCTGACTTACCATGCGAACGGACGATCCGTTTACGTCCGAAACCTGACCTAGAGGCCACTGGGCGCTCTCGGGCTCTATTTGACCCAAAAGTCAAACTCTTCATCTTGATTGACACTCAATGAATCTTCGAAGGGCACTGAATACCTTTTCCAACGGTCCTCCCTATGCGCGATTCTGACTTACCATGCGGACGAACGGTCCGTTTGCGTCCGAAACCTGACCTAGAGGCCACCGAGCGCTCCCGAGCTCTGTTTGACCTATGTCAACTCTTTGGCTCGACGAGGCTGAATGAATCATCTAAGGGCACTGAATCCCCTTTCCAAAGGTCCATCTCGTGTGCAATTACGACTTTCCATGCGGACGAACGATCCATTTGACTCAGGAGATCACCGAATGCTTCCCGGGCCCGGTTGACCAAAGTCAACTCTCCAAATTGGGTCAAACTCTTTGGAATGTCGAAGTACATCTCCTAACCTTTCCAATGGTCCACCCCGTGCCCAATTAGGACTTACCATGTGGACGAACGATCCGTTTGCGTCCGAGCGATTCCCCATCCAATGGACCGACAAACGCTTCCGAGCCATATTTGACCCAAAGTCAACTCCCGAACCCAAGAGCGATCCAAAGGACTTTCAAAGGTCTCTAAATTAAATTTCCAATGGTATGCCCCGTGCTCGATTCTGACCAACGGTTTGCCCTCGGCGGCCAATTTTCCTAAAAAGCCTGAAGCGCACTGCCAAATGGCAGGTTCTAGACCCTGCCGATTGGCAGGAACAAATATATGCCGATCAATAGTCACCTGGGCCTATAAAAGGAGGTCTTCACCTCATTTGCAAAGGGATCCCAGATCTGATAAAAATCTTTCTTAAGGAATCCCAGAAACCTCTCTCGAAGGCAGCGTGATTTTAACTTCCAAATCCCTCTTTTACTTCCACTTTTCATCATCCTTTTCCTCAAACTTGCTGAATTATCCACTCTCCATCATCATCCAAGTGCAAGGGCTGCTCTCCAACATTCAAGATCAAGCTCAAGATATTCAAGAAGGTCCAACTTTCTCAAACTCTCTCTTAAATTCTCTTAAATTCCCTAATAACTTATTTTCTTATTTACCACTTTTATCATCTCATCTCACACATCCTAATATACTTTTTATTTAGTATTATTGCACATCTATTATTTTCATATAAATAAAATCCCAAAAAAATAAGAAAAAGAGGGTTTGCTCATAAATTCCAAGTAGGGATTCTCACACTTTTTCCACACTTTTCTCACAACTAAAACACTTTTTCTACACACACACACACTTACAAATAAGTGATTCCCCACTTGGATTTATGGGATAAACCCCACCCCTCATTTTGTATGCGAACTACGTGGACTTTGATGCCTTTATAGGCTATGTAGGCGTCTCGGGGTAAAACTCGAGACTCGAGTCCCTTTTCTCACTTTTTCTCTCATTTTATCTTCTCTAAATCCATTTTCCTTATATTCTATATACTTGCCCTTAGTGACGCATTACTCCATATGCATTATAACGATCAACGTAGGGGTTAAAACTGATGATGCTAGGATTTAGCACCACCGGATAAGTGATAATGAGCTCAAACAGTAGTAGCCATGGCAGCCATAGAGATGCAAGTGTATAAGTGTGTAGAAGGAGATGAGTATAAGAAGAATAAGACAATGGTGTATAGTGGCTCAGCCAATTTGGCCTACATCCACTGTGAGTGTCTGATCCACTAAGTATGGGCACTAATGGCCTTGGATACAATGCACATAAGCTCACTTTCTCTCTCTACTGTGTGTACAAGCAGAGTCTTAGCTAGGGTTACAATGCATTGATCTCCCTCCTGTAGGGTTGTAGGTGACAAGTATATATAGGTCTTGGGGGGTGTAGTGTACCCCCTAAGTATGCATGGTGCATATGAATGATGATCTAGCCAATCCCCTGTTGACACCTGTAGATGCCAAATGATGACATAATATTCCTCCACGTGAGGGTGTGATTTTGTTATAACGGTCTCCCATGTGCCATGTGAGCCTCACGCGTACTGTTCCACACGTCTCCCAAACCACGCGCTGTGATGACATCATCCTCGGCCTATGATCTGAGGCCGAGGGCAAAGTTCCTTCCAGTAGTGAGTCTGGCCCAATCCTAGCCTTGTACTGTCGTACCCTCAGAGGGTCGTCCGGAGCCTGATGAAGGGTCGGCCCCCTGAGGGGTCGTCTGGAGTCTGGTGAAGGGTCGGCCCCCCTGAGGGGTCGTCTGGAGTCTGGTGAAGGGTCTGCCCCCTGAGGGGTCGTCCGGAGCCTGGTGAAGGGTCGGCCCCCCTGAGGGGTCGTCTGGAGCCTGGTGAAGGGTCGGCCCCTCTAAGGGGTCGTCTGTTTGGAGGTAATCTTCAGCCAAGCCGAGGATATAAACGGGTATATCAATCACCCCCCAGCTCTTAGCCATTGATGTTGTCGATGTGGCTGAGGGATAGTGTTGTAATTGGGATGCGTGTATGATCAGTTAGGTGAGTGACACCTGGGCAGATACTCATTGATGATCCAGTTTCCAAGGCATGGCGGCTGCACACTTTGCTTGGGGCTTTGTGCCCTAATGATGCCTTCCTCGTGGGCTGTGTCCTGCCTTGGTCAATGAGCCCACTCATTACTAAGGTATTTAAGAGATTTTTGAACTCTCACTCTCTTCTTCTTCTTCTTCGCGCCCAAGCTTTCTCTCTCTAGCTTCCAGCCTTCTTATCATTTTACAGCTTTTGAGCCTTCGACTTAGCAGCTTCACCCTTTCTTTTCAGGTAACCTTCCGCCTCCAACGCCCTCTTCGCTTTCATTTCTTTTTTGCTTTTCTATTTTAGGCTGGTAGGGCTTGATTTGGGTTGTTTTATAACTTTTTCGGCGACTGTCTTTTGAGTGTTCTTGAATTTCTTGAGTGTTCTTGAGCGTTCTTGAGTGAAAATCGTTGATTCTCCTTGTTTTAATCCAAAAGTCTACTTTGGTCAACTGGACACTTGTTTGTAGCTAAGTTTCCCAAATTTCTCCAAGTCTAGGGTCTCCCCCTTTAATGCTTAAGAGGCTTTATAGTTTAGTATCTGAATTCCCATCCTTGAGAGAGAAGCTCTTTGCAGAGATCAGGCAAATAGAGGAAGAGGAAGAGAGGAGACGAGGGGCCGAACCTAACTGGGTACGACCCATCTTTCCCATTCCTCTAGCCACAATAAAACCATTTGAACCGTCTGAGTCTTGTGGGTCGTCCTCTCGTCCAACCGAGAGTCATTCAAGTGAGATGGACGAGAGAGCATCCTCTCCAACTGGCGCTGGAACCTCTGGTAGGAGAGAGACATCTGACCCAAGCCCAGGCCGAGAGGCCGAGGGTATGGTCCCCTTAGAGGCTGTCCCTGTGACAACCCTATCTCCCCATGCCTTTCAGATAGCCTTTCCCCAGGGCCCTCTGGCAGATGATGAGGCCGAGGGAGAGGGGACTGAGGACCTGGGCGATGATACATTTGACCAGGTTGATACCTCCCATGCCTCGTCCTATATCTCCTCTGTTAGGGATCGCGACCTCTTGATATGGAGGCATGCCTATGGAGTGCCCCCCAGCATAACTATGAGGGTTCCCTCTGAGTCTGAGAGGGTTTTTGATTGTGAAGAGGGAGAGGTTGCAGTTTATGAACAAATTTTCAAGGTTGGTGTCAGATTCCCTCTGCATCCTGCCATCGTAGACATCCTGTCTGCCCTTGGTGTTGCCCCCTCTCAACTTCCTCCCAACTCTTGGAGGACAATCCTGGACTACATCTCCCTGTGGAAGAATTCTTTCACTGACGAGCCCTTGGCCGACCTATTCTTGGCCTGCTACAATATCACCTCCTCGTCCAAACAGCCTGGATACTATCATCTGGGGGCGAGGAGGTCTGAGAAGAAACTCCTACACGTGGCGCAAACTTCCAACCAAGATTGGAAAAAGAGATTCTTCTTTATCTCTGGGGAGTGGGAGGTCACCGCCGATGGTCCGAGGGTCCCCAGAAGATGGTCTAACCCTTCCATGAAGGACAGGTCAGACCCTGGACTTAGTCTGGAGGAGAAGGACATCGTTGAGTATCTGATAGGACGAGGGAGAGAGGGTGAACTTTCAAAATTTGAAGACCTGATGACCCCTCGATTCCTCAAAGAAGCTGGTCTGAGGGTCGGCCCTCTGACAGAACTATGTGAGTTATACTGAACGTTTTCCATTCTTTACTTATTTTTGAAGTGTTTCCTCTTTATCTCCGCATTTCTCTGACGTGTCATCCTCTTTCCAGGTCGTCCTGCAGGTATATCAGACTATCTTTGGGAAATGACTGCTCCCAGCTTATTATCAGGCTTGGCCAAGAAGAAAGGAAAGGAGCCTCAGCAGGCTCTAAGGAAGACGAAGGTCGCTAGGCCGACGGTTGTGGAGCCGACCGCCGATAGCCACAAAAGGAAGGAGCCCGAGGCCCCTGTTGACCCTCAGCCGGATTCTCGGACGAGGGTCAGGGTCGAAGCATCTGAAGGGACTGCTTCTTCTTCCAGCATGGGGGCCTTCTGGTCTCAAAACTTGGCACATCTCAGGGCCGAGCCCTCATCACTCATTGCAAACATGAGGGCAGCCAAGGCCTCAATGTTTTCTGCACCCTCGGCCGCTAATTACGAGCTCCTGTCCAAGATGCCTCCTGCCAAAGTGTACGACTATGGTCTGCACGCCCTTGCATAGGTATTGGTCTTGACCCACTCCTTAAATTTCATTCTTTCAACAACTGTTTCCTCGGCCTCTTGACATCTGTTTATTTTCCTTGTGCAGTCTGTGTGCGCTTTTACCTCGGCAACAAAATGGATGGCTGAAAATTAGGAGAAATTCCATGACGCCGAGAGGGCCATCCAGCATGAAGCCGACCTGCAGGCTGATTTAGATACTGCAAAGGCCGAGTTGGAAAGTACCAGGACTGAGCATGCAAGGATCCTGGACCAGCTGACGAGGCAGCACGACGAGGACATTAAGGCCAAGGACTTGCTTATAAAGGAAAAGGATGAGGCCTTGACCAACATGGAGGCCAAGTACAAGACTGATCTTGAAGCATCCATCAAGAAAGCCGAGGCTGATGCTGTTGAGGCTTATAAAATTTCTGACGAGTTTCAAGTCTTCGGCCTTGAATATTTGGAGAGAGGAATCAGGACTGCCTGCCAGTGGGTCTTCCTCAGGTTTGGTGATGTCGTCTCCTCGGTCCGCCCTTCGATTGAAGCAGTCAGATTGGACGACCCTATGATTGCCGAGGCTCTGACTTATGTAGAATCACAAGTGCAGGTTGAAGGGGTCGGCACATCTGAGGATCAGCCTGTTATGGTCATTGAGGAAACCCCTCTGGTGGATGTTGAGGCTCTGCCCTCCGATATTGTCCCATAGGGTGGCTGTCTGTAGCCCATACCCTCTTAGTGTAATTATCATTTTTGTGCTCTCTTTTGTAAAGCACTTGATATTTCATTAATACTATCGTCTCCTTTGTTGTCTTCCTTATTTGCTTTTTGTATGATTTGTGTTGTCAATTTTTTTTTGTATAATCACTAACCTCTCCCTTGTCTTTCTTGAGGGTGAACGAGGGGTCATCCCCTGCGTTGGCCCTCACTATAGCCGAGGAGTCAAATTACCAAACTAATGGTTTTAATGTTTTCCCTCGTCTTTCTTGAGGACAGTGGTGGGGTCGTCCCCTCCACTGACCCTCATTATAGTCGAGGAGTCAAATTACCAAACTAATGGTTTTTAATGATGTTTTCCCTCGTCTTTCTTGAGGACAGTGATGGGGTCGTCCCTTCCACTGGCCCTTATTATAGCCGAGGGATCAACTTACCAAATTAATGGTTTTAATAAAGTTTTCCCTCGTCTTTCTTGAGGACAGTGGTGGGGTCGTCCCCTCCACTGACCCTCATTATAGCCGAGGGATCAACTTACCAAATTAATGGTTTTAATGAAGTTTTTCCTCGTCTTTCTTGAGGACAGTGGTGGGGTCGTCCCCTCCACTGACCCTCATTATAGCCGAGGGATCAACTTACCAAATTAATGGTTTTTAACAAAGTTTTCCCTCGTCTTTCTTGAGGACAGTGATGGGGTCGTCCCCTCCACTGGCCCTCATTATAGCTGAGGGATCAACTTACCAAATTAATGGTTTTAATAAAGTTTTTCCTCGTCTTTCTTGAGTACAATGGTGGGGTCGTCCCCTCCACTGACCCTCATTATAGCCGAGGGGTCAACTTACCAAATTAATGGTTTTAATGAAGTTTTCCCTCGTCTTTCTTGAGGATAGTGGTGGGGTCGTCCCCTCCACTGACCCTCATTATAGCCGAGGGATCAACTTACCAAATTAATGGTTTTAATAAAGTTTTCCCTCGTCTTTCTTGAGGACAGTGGTGGGGTCGTCCCCTCCACTGACCCTCATTATAGCCGAGGGATCAACTTACCAAATTAATGGTTTTTAACAAAGTTTTCCGTCGTCTTTCTTGAGGACAGTGATGGGGTCGTCCCCTCCACTGGCCCTCATTATAGCCGAGGGATCAACTTACCAAATTAATGGTTTTAACAAAGTTTTCCCTCGTCTTTCTTGAGGACAGTGGTGGGGTCGTCCCCTCCACTGACCCTCATTATAGCCGAGGGTTCAACTTACCAAATTAATGGTTTTTAACAAAGTTTTCCCTCGTCTTTCTTGAGGACAGTGATGGGGTCGTCCCCTCCACTGACCCTCATTATAGCCGAGGGTGGTTCTCTGTAGATGTTTCCATGCGTACTAGAACTGATAACCACAGGATAAGGGGAAGCACTGATATTTCTCATTAATTTTCCAAATGTTCTGTTGGAGCAACTCTTATTACACTTATGGTCTATCAAGACCTTACAACACTACTGATAGTATTTCTTCAAATGATCTGCATTCCAGGGGTTGGAAAAAGGTTCCCCTTCTAGGTTTTCTAGCCTATAGGTCCCAGGGACGACTTCATCGATGACCCTATATGGGCCATGCCAATTAGGATGGAGCTTGTTGGGCTTTTGCCAAGTCTTCTTGAGAACCAAGTCCCCCACTGCGATGGGCCTCTGTTTCACCCTCTGATTGTAAAACCTTGCGGTCCTCTGCTGGTAGGCAGCCTGCCTTATCTCAGTGTCCTCCCTCCTTTCCTCAATCAGGTCCAAGTCGAGTCTCCTCTCTTCCGCATTTTTCTGGGGGTCATACACTTGGACTCTATGCGTAGGAAACTCAATCTCAGTAGGGATTACGGCTTCTGAGCCATAAGCTAGCATGAATGGGGTCTCTCTGGTAGAGGTCCTCACTGTCGTCCTGTATGCCCATAGCACGGCATATAACTCCTCGACCCATCTTCCTTTTGCCTCCTCAAGCCTCTTCTTGATTCCATCTAGGATTATACTGTTTGTAACTTCTGTTTGCCCATTGGCCTGAGGTCGGCCTGGGGTGGAGAAAAATTGTTCGATACTCACCCTTTCACAGTACTTCTGTAGAGAGGTATTCTTGAACTGAGTCCCGTTATCCGAGATGAGGGTGTTGGGGAGACCATATCTGCATATAACATTTTTCCAAATGAACTGGAAGGTCTTCTGCTCTGTGATCGTCACCATCGGCTCCGCTTCCACTCATTTTGAAAAATAGTCAATGGCTACAATGAGGAACCGATAGTTATTGATGGCCCTAGGAAAGGGTCCTACTAGGTCAATTCCCCACACTGCAAATGGCCATGGGGATGTAATGGAAATAAGAGGCTGATGGGGCTGGTGAGGGATGGTGGCAAATCTTTGACATTTGTCACACTTTTTTACATATGCCGATGCGTCTTTCCCCAAGGTCGGCCACCAGTATCCCTGGGTGATCACCCTCTTCGCTAAGGATCTGCCCCCGATGTGGCTTGAGCACGATCCTTCGTGAACATCTTGCAAAATGGAAGGGACTTCTGAGGTATGCACACACCTAAGTAAGAGGAGCAAAACCCCCTTTTTCTACAAGGTGTCTCCGATGATAGTGAATTTTGTAGCCCTGTACCTCAGCTTCTTCTTTTCTTGCCTTGCCTCTGGCATCTCACCCTCTTTAATGTATCTGATCAGAGGGTCCATCCATGAAGCTTCTTGAGAAACATTTAGGCAATCGCCAAGTGTTCCCTCGGCGTCTTCAATAGTTGGCTGAAGCAAAATTTATACTGGGATCATCCTCCTGATGTCTGTCCTAGTTGTCGAGGCCAACCTCGCAAGGGCATCAGCACGGCCATTGTCGAGCCTAGGTATCCTCTTTAATTTTACTTCTCTGAAGCCTTTCAGTAATGACCTCACTTTCTCAAGGTACCTAGCCATCCTCTCGTCCTTAGCCTCGTAGGCTCCTAGTATCTGATTCACTACTAGCCTTGAATCACTATGGACCAAAATCTGGCCGACACTAAGAGACTTGGCCAAGGAGAGGCCTGCTACCAAGGCCTCATATTCAGCCTCGTTGTTGGAGGCTTTGAAATTGAACCTCAGGGCGTACTCAATGTCCGTTCCGTCGGGTGCTGATACTATTAACCCAGCTCCGCTCCCGCTTTTGCAAGAGGACCCGTCAACAAAGAGACTCCACACGGTGCGTTCTTCTGAGAAACTTCCCTCGGAGAGGTATCCCTGTCTAAAGATGTATCTTCCCCCTTCGTTTTCAGCCGCTTTCCTTCTAGCGGTGCTTGTCTCAGCCCTAGCTGCGGGTGTGTCGGTGGGCCTGTCTTATTGTGTATCTGTCTTCCCGAGGGTCTCACCCTCGTCTTCATCACCTTCCCAAGTAAACTCAGCCACGAAGTCCGCCAGCGCTTGCCCCTTAATGTCCGTCCTAGGATGATACACTATGTCAAACTCCCCCAGCTCTATAGCCCAGGCCATTAGCCTGCCTGATTTTTCTGGCTTGTGTAGGACCTGCCTAGGAGGAGAGTCAGTGAGGATGACCATTGTATGGGACTGGAAGTACGACTTCATCTTCCTTGAGGCATGGATCAAGGCGTAGGCTAACTTCTCCATCCTCGGGTATCTCTGCTCTGCCCCCTGGAGTGCCTTGCTGTTAAAATACACAGGCTTCTGTATCCTGTCTTCGTCTCTCACAATGGCTGCACTGATGGCCGACTCTGAGACGGTGAGATACACATAAAGTCGTTCACCCTGCACTGGTCGCGACAGCAGCAAGGGAGACCCTAAGTATGACTTTAGGTCCCTGAAAGTCTCATCACACTGTTCACTCCATTCGAAGGCCTTCCTAAGGATCTTAAAGAATGGCAAACACTTGTCTGTGGACCTAGACACAAACCTGTTCAAGGTAGCAACCCTCCCTGTGAGCCTCTGAACGTCTTTAATTGACTTGGGGGTCTTCATTTCAACAAGGGCCTTTATCTTTTCAGGATTGGCCTCGATGCCTCTTTGGTTGACAATGAACCTCAAGAACTTCCCTGCTCCGACCCCGAAGACACACTTGGCTGGATTAAGCTTCATCTTGTATTTGTCCATCGTATTAAAGGTCCTCTCTAGGTCTACCACATGATCCTCTGCCTTCAGACTCTTAGTCAGCATGTCATCTACGTAGACCTCCATAGACTTCCCAATTTGGTCTTCAAACATTTTATTTACGAGGCGCTAGTACGTTGCCCCTGCATTTTTTAGGCCAAAGGGCATGACCCTGTAATAGTATGTCCCCTTGTCAGTGATGAAGGCTGTCCTCTTCGAGTCTTCAGGGTTCATGAAGATCTGGTTATACCCTGAATAGGCATCCATGAAGCTCATGGGCTCATGGCCTGCAGTAGCGTCTACCATCTGGTCAATGCGGGGGAGAGGGAAGCTGTCTTTGGGACAGTGCTTGTTGAGGTCTGTGAAGTCCACACACATTCTCCACTTCCCGTTGGCCTTTGGGACAATGACTGCATTGGACAGCCATTCAGGGTAGATGACCTCTCAGATAAATTCAGCGTCTTCTAATTTTTTGACCTCGTCCCTGATGACCTCATACTTTTCTCTAGAGTAAATTCTCCTCTTCTGCTTTACCGGCTTCACTTCCTCTACCACATTGAGCTTGTGGCACATGATTTCAGGGTCAATCCCCGGCATATCTACATGACTCCATGCGAAGACGCTTCGTCTTCTCCTCAACAATTTAATGAGGTCTTCCTTGATGTTGGACTTCAGAGACTTGCCGACTTGGATGGTTTTTTTCGGGTCACCCTCATCGAGGATGATGGATTCTACCTCTTCCGCGGCCTCTCCTTTCTTTAGCTTCGTCTCATCCCTGGGGTCTAGGGTATCAATATTGTAAGTGGTCGTAGCCCTCTTGTGTGCCTCCCTTTCTTCAGCGGAGTTGTAGTAACATTCTCGCGCTGTCGTCTGGTCTCCCTGAACTTAATCATCTGATGGACCGTAGACGGCACAGCTTCAAAACCCTTGAGGGCCACACGCCCCAGTATGATGTTGTAAGCCGAAAACACATGTTCATCCATCACAAAGAAACTGACCTTCTTGGTAATCCATCTCGGCCACTCGTCCCCCATCCTAACATCAGCCTCATATACCCCAAGGGGATGAACCTTTTTCCCACTGAACCCAATTAATGGATGATGGTATATTACGAGTCTAGCCCGACTGAGACCTAAGGCTTTGAAGCACGACCAAAACATCACGTCTGCAGATGAGCCCCCATCTACTAGGATCCTCGGTACCTCGCACCCGTGCACCCTGGTAGTGATGACGAGAGGGTCATCATGTGGGGCTAAGAGGCCTTTGAAGTCCATTCTTGAAAATCCCACTATCAGAGTGTCCATATCAACCTTCCTCCTCTTTTCTGACTTGACCTCCAGAGAGGTCGAGTGTACCGTCTTCGTCACTGCCTTGGCCTCAGCCACATGGGCCTTCCTGTCGGTGACCTCGGACCCTCCTCCTGCTAGACCCCCAGAGATAATTCCCACTCCAAGCGAGATCATATTAAGCCTCTTGACAGGACCGTGGTCGTCTCTCGGCGGGAGGTCTGGGTCGTCCTCATCATCAGAAGGGTCGTCCCCTCTTTTTTGAGGTCCTTCTCTACATGCATTGCCTCGCTTCTTTCTGGGGTTGTCCCCTCGGCCCCTCTTGAAGGCACCTTTATCGATGTACTTTCTGAGCTTCCCTTCTTTCAGCATCTTCTCAATCTCATCTTTCAGAGCAAAGCATTTGTCTGTTACGTGGTCGTGGTCTTAGTGAAATTCACACCACAGGTTCTTATTCCTCTTGCCGGGGGCTGCCCTCAGCTTCTCAGGCCACTTTAGGGACCGGTCACTCTTTATCTCATTAAGAATCTGTTCATAGCTGACCATTAGAGGGGTGTAACCAGCAAACTTGTCATCCGTGGACCTCTTCATCCCCTCTTTGTTCTTCTTAGGGTATCTACCCCCACTAGCACCTCTTTTTTCATCTTCATTTTTTGCGGCCATCGCCTCTTCGGCGTTCATCACCTTCCCTGCTGTCGACAACAATTCAGCCATCGTCCTCGGAGGGTCTTCAGCAAGCTTCCATAACAGTTTCCCCTTTTGGAGTCCTCCAATCAGGGCTTTCATAGCTATGCTCTCCTCATAGTCTTCAACCTCCAGCTTCTCCTTATTGAATCTGGCTATGTAGTCCCTCAGACTCTCACTCTTCCCCTGCTTAACATAGAGCAGGTGGGTGGTCTTCTTCTGTGGCCTCACCCCAAAGAAAAAGTTGTGGATGAACATGTCTTCCAACTGCTTAAAGTTTCCAATGGAATTTTTTGGAAGAGACGTGTACCAGACATATGCAGCCCCTGTCAGGGTACCAGAAAAGGCACGACACCTCATCTCATCTGAGATAGAGTATATGTCTGCTGCTGATTGATACATCTCGACATGGTGGACAGGGTTGGTGCTCCCATCGTATCTTGGGGTGACCACATGTGGCTTGAACTTTGATGGCATGGGGAAGTTGACTATCTTTGCCATAAAGGGTGAGCCTATGGTGTATACCCTCTGAAGAGGGTCCCGGCTCTTCAGTATATCACTGATCTTATCCTCTAGTCTCTGGATTGAGTCATTCCAGGGCCTCACAGGATCGTCTTGGCCGATGCTATCCCTTGCCGCCTCTCTGAGGTGGACAGAGGGTTCTGTTGCGGCAGGCCTGTGTCGGCTGTTTACTTCCCTTTGGCCGTCATCTCGTCCTTGGGGTCGGCCATCTGCTGCCTCCCTCCTGGACCTCGCAGCACTTCTTGATGTGGACAATTTTTCTCGCAGATCATTTACTGGGCCCAGCCTCTCAAAGGCTGACCCCCTGCTCAAGTGATCAAAAGCAGAGCCTCTCGGGCGATCATCAGGGTTTGGTCTCCCGCACTTTCCTCTACTATCCTGGAGAGGTCGTACAGTATTGTTGGAGACCTCATACGGTTCCTAGCATTCTATCGGTGCCTCCTCTCCCTCCAGATCGTCTACCTGTCCTCAGGGAAAGGGTTTCCTTGCCTCCCCAGGCGTAGACGCTGGGGGTCCGCAACATCCCTACGCCGCTGAGGGGGTGGCAGGTCTTTGCGTGGTGCTTGGGGTGGTCCCCTGGCCTCATGCTGTCCTGGAGCTGCTGCCGGAGTAATCATCTCATGTGAAACCCCTGGTGGTCTCAGTATGTTCTGGTTTAGAGCTGTGAACTGCTCCTGCATCATTCGCTGGCTTGCTGCCAGAGACTTTAGGGCTTCCGCCACATCAGCCATCTCAGACTGAGGCGGCGGCTGACTGGAACTGGGTCTCCCCCCCTCATCCGGCGGGGGAAGTGGTGGTGGTGTCATTTCGGGTGCCATGTGCTTGAGCTATGAAAAGTTGAACTGAAGAAAAGACTGGTGATCTTGGGAACCTTAGTGGGTCTCTTTCAATGGTGAAACACCTCCTCTCAGGGGGAGTGTTGGTTCACCACCAGAGTGCCCAGTGAGGTCAAGCTGTACAAAGGAAGAGATGTCTTCTCGTTCCCACATACGGAGCCAAACTGATGATGTTAGGATTTAGCACCACCGGATAAGTGATAATGAGCTCAAACAGTAGCCATGGCATCCATAGAGATGCAAGTGTATAAGTGTGTAGAAGGAGATGAGTATAAGAAGAATAAGACAATGGTGTATATTCAGCCAATTTGGCCTTCATCCACTGTGAGTGTCTGATCCACTAAGTATGGGCACTAATGGCCTTGGATACAATGCACATAAGCTCACTTTCTCTCTCTACTGTGTGTACAAGCAGAGTCTTAGCTAGGGTTACAATGCATTGATCTCCCTCCTGTAGGGTTGTAGGTGACAAGTATATATAGGTCTTGGGGGGTGTAGTGTACCCCCTAAGTATGCATGGTGCATGTGAATGATGATCTAGCCAATCCCCTGTTGACACCTGTAGATGCCAAATGATGACATAATATTCCCTCACGTGAGGGTGTGATTTTGTTATAACGGTATCCCATGTGCCATGTGAGCCTCACGCGCACTGTTCCACGCGTCTCCCAAACCACGCGCTGTGATGACATCATCCTCGGCCTATGAGCTGAGGCCGAGGGCAAAGTTCCTTCCAGTAGTGAGTCTGGCCCAATCCTGCCCTCGTACTGTCGTATCCTCGGAGGGTCGTCCGGAGCCTGATGAAGGGTCGGCCCCCTGAGGGGTCGTCTGGAGTCTGGTGAAGGGTCGGCCCCCCTGAGGGGTCGTCTGGAGTCTGGTGAAGGGTCGGCCCCCTGTGGGGTCGTCCGGAGCCTGGTGAAGGGTCGACCCCCCTGAGGGGTCGTCTGGAGCCTGGTGAAGGGTCGGCCCCTCTGAGGGGTCGTCTGTTTGGAGGTAATCTTCAGCCAAGCCGAGGATATAAACGGGTATATCAATCGCGTAAATCTTATTTTTTCTAATATTATTCTTATATCTTCCTACGGATGACTCGCTTTATATTTCCCATGATATAAGTCGAGGATTCCTACCTCCATTCTATATATACACATGCACACATATCACCGGGGGGGGGGGGGGGGGAACAAAAGGAAAATAGCAAATTTTCATGAGAGATCGAAAGGGCGGAATGGATGCCTAACACCTTCCCATTTCGTAACTAAGCCTCCGAACCCTTCTCGAATAATCTTGGTTTCCCACGCACCAGTATGTCTTTGGATGCCATCCTTCGGGGTGGCTTCCCTTTTTTCTTTTGTCAGTTTTGAGTAAAATAGACTAGCGACTCTGAATCTCTCTATATTTTTACACCACATCTCAAACGACGCCGGACGAAGCACTCTCGATAGGGACGCGCGGGACCCGAAAGATCCCTCCCTCTGCGTGCCCACCCGCACGGCGAGGATCGGGGATGGCCACATGTACGGACAGCGATGCATGCTCTGGTAAGGAGTGACAGTGCCAGATCAGCGAGGCTAGTAGGATGTAGGAGGAAATATGGGAAAATTTGGAGAGGTTTAGGAAAGTATATGGGTGTGATTTGAGTTGAGGGATCGAATTCTGAGTTCTCTTCTAGAAAGATGGCATTGGCATGATTTGGAAGTGGGTTTTGAGTAGTGTTTGGCTCAGGATTGGCTGGTGGGGCGATGGTACCCCAGTCAATTAGACCTTGGATTATGTTTCGGAGGTGAAAGCATTGGTCGGTGGTATGGCCAGTAGTTTGGTGAAAGGCACAATGGGCATCTTCCTTAAAGTTTACTGGGAGTGGATTTGGCAATGGACGGGGATCCAAAGGTTTAATAAGGTTTCGGCTTAACAAGTCTTGATAAACTTTGGAGAGGGGAGCATGGAGCTCGGTGTATTCCTTTCGGACTGGGACAGGGCGGCTTTATGGCGCCTATGATGTGGTTGGTTGAGAGATGTTGTTGATGGTTTGTCATATTTTCTGGGAGTGAACTATTCGGACACCTTTTTTGGGTCAACTTCTGTTTTGGCAAGACCTTCCTTGATTTCTATTCCTACTTCTCTGAGAGCTCGAAAGTGGGGATAGAATTGTCCTACCATCGTTTCTCGGACATGGGGTAAGAAGTTCTTCTTCACTATGCTGACTTGTTCTTCCTCAGACGACCGATTGGTCATGGTAGCTGCTTTTTCCCTCCATCGGGCTATGAAGTTACTGACTGATTCTCCAGGGTTCTATTTGAGCATCTCTAAATCACGTTGGGTGACCTCAAGCTCTTCATTGTATTTGTACTGTGACATGAATTCCCGGGCTACATCCTCCCAGCCACGATATCTGGACTCTTCGAGAGACAAAAACCATCGGAGGGTAATATCCTTCAAAGTTTGCTAAAACAATTGGGCCATCACTTCTTCAGAATCCCCCAGTAGAGTCATGGAACGGTGATAACTTAGGAGATAAACAATCGAGGGTCCACTTCCTCTGAATTTCTCGATATTCGGCATCTTGAACTTCTAGGGTAACCTCTCTTTAGGTTAAGGAGACATGTGGGTGTAGTCCATGTAATTTCCTGAGATTTTAACCTGGTCAAACTTCTTGGTGAGCATATTGAGGTCTTCTTTGACTTTGTTCAGTTCTTCTTCCTTCGAATCCATGATCATAGGCAAGTTAGCCCAGGCTGGGTAAGGTTCAGCATCAAAAGCTGGGCAGGCGGTGGCCCATTAGCAGGAGGGGCACTTGGAGCGTGCTGATACTCTTCGAGAACTCAGATGGGCTCGGATGGATCCATAGCGCGAGGGAATAGGGTCTTGGGCTCTTGAGGAACGGGAACCTGGTTTCGTTGCATTTATCGAACCCCAGTTTGGAGGTTGTCAATCCTGGACACAAGCAGAGCTAGGACTGCCGTCAAATTCGACTGCACAACGGGTACTTGATATGTGTTCTCCATAGAAAGTGGATGGATTCTGGACTCGAAAGGAGTACTAGGGGAACGAACGAAACTCCGAGGTGACTTGACTGAAGACCGAAGCTAATAAGGGGACAGGCCAAGGGCTTGCGATTGACTTGAGAAGGCGTAAAATGTGATTTATTTTGAGAAAAAGGGGATAAAAATATTTTTGACATTTTTTTCTTTTTTCTTTTTGGGATTGAAAGACAAAATATTTTTGGCTTTTTGATAAAGAGAGGAGAAATGTTTTTGGATTTTGGACAAAAAAAAAGAGAATTTTCTTTTTGGAGACGGTCTCAGCATGATTATTATAATTATTATGTTTCAACTTGTATTAATTCTCCTAAATGCAAAATGAAATGCCGGACGGGACTCGAACCTGGAAAAATTGGGTTTGTAATATATGCAAAGCTATGGATGGACTTGTAACCAGGCTCACGGGCAGGCTCCCATTTTAAAAATGCACAAAAATTCCACAGAGTTTCGGGTAGAAATCAGCAATCTAACATGTGTGTCCTAGGCTTGACACCTATATGCGGGTATGCAGTTGGTTGGGTGAATCGAAAAGAGTTCCCCCCTTTGGCATGACTTCCATAATATACGTCTTGCTCTTGCGGGCAATCGGTACGTGTGGACAAGCCATTTGATATACCTGAGTGTACGTGAATTGCCTCACCAGATACCTCGTGGGGACGGTATGTGTGAGAGAGAATTCGATATACTCAGCATACGTTAAGAAGTTCCCTGCGATATACCTCCCGTCATGACTTCGGTTAAGCGGTATGATATGGGGGAACCGTTCGATATACGTCGAAGGTACTTGTCCAATGGAAGGTGAGAGTCATATCGCTTAGGATAACTGCGCCCTGCCGGACCAGCACCCATCACGAAGTGACCCTCCAGTTACTGGGTAAAAATTTGGTCAATAACAATGCTCTTTGGTGATGTCGTGTGAATCATGCATGATTCTCTTATTAGTATCTTATGAGAATGTCTTTTTTCGATTATGCCAAACAAGGAGCAAAGTACAAGTACCAATGGTTCACCAAGTATGGATGGATGATGCGTGCAACATGTGGATATATGTGACCCTAGGTGCACGTGGTGCGAAGTGTACATGGAGAATTTTCTACGAGTGTGTGAATAGAAGAATAAGCATGGGGTACACATGAGTAATAAAGAAGGAATATGCAAATAGGTAGAAAATATAAACAAACATAACATCTATGTAAATAGAGTCTATCCCTCAAAAGAAAATCCTCAACAGAGTCGCCACTATGGCATCCCCCGATCCTCGCGGCGGGCGGGCGCGTGAGGGAGGATCCTAGGTCCCGCGCATCCCTCTTGGGAGCGCTTCGGCCAACGTCATTTGGGTGAGGTGAAAAATGTAGAGAGATTAGAGTCGCCAATCTATTCTACTCAAAACAGATAAAAGAAAAGGGGAAGCCATCCCGAAGGACAGCATCCAACGACACAGTGATGCATATGAAACCAAAATGATTCAAAAAGGGTTCAGAGGCTAAGTTACGAAATGGGAAGGTGTTAGGCACCCATTCTGCCCTTTCGATCTCTCATGGGTTTTTGCTATTTTCCTTTTATTTTCCCTCTTATGTGTGTGCATGTGTGTATATATAGTGGAGATAGGAATCATCGACTTGTACCATGGAAGAGGTCAAGCGAGTCATCTTTAGGAAGGTATAAAAATATTAGAAAATAGGATTTACGCGATTATCCTTACGTTGACGGTTATGATGGAACGATAACGCATGTGGGATAATACGCCACCAAGAACAAATATATGTATATATATAATATAAGAGAGTGGAGTTTAGAGAAAATAGAAAATGAGAGAAAAAGTAAAAATAGGACTCGAGTCTCGGGTTTTACCCCGAGACGCCTACATAGCCTATAGAGGCATCAAAGTCCACGTAATTCGCATGCAAAACGAGGGGTGGGGTTTATCCCATAAATCCAATCGGGGGATTCTCTTTTTTTTGTGTGTGTAGAAAAAGTGTTTTAATAGTGAGAAAAGTGTAAGAAAAGTATGAGAATTCCCATTTGGAATTTATGAACAAACCCTCTTTTTCTTATTTTTTGGTTTTTTTTATTTGTATGAAAATAAGAGATGTGCAATAATACTAAATAAAAATTATATTAGGATATGTGAGATGAGATAATAAAAGTGATAAGTAATAAAACAAGTTATTGCAAATTTATGAGAATTTAAGGAGAGAGTTGAGAAAATTGGACCTTCTTGAAAATCTTGAGCTTGATCTTGAATGTTGGATAGCAGCCCTTGCATTTAGATGATGATGGAGAGTGGTTAATTCACCAAGTTTGATGAAAAGTGAAGGTTGGAAAGGGATTTGGGTGTGGAAATCCCGCTGACTTCGAGAGATGTTTTCTGGATTTGCTTAGAGTGATATCTATCAGATCTGGGCTCCTACTGCAAGTGAGGGCAGGCCTCCTTTTTATAGGACTAGGGCATTGCCAATTGGCATAGCCATGTTCCTTCCAATGGGCAGGTGCCTTAGGCACACTGCTGATAGGAAGGGTCTGGGACCTGTCGTTTGGTAGTGTCTTTCAGGCCTTTTCAGAAAATTGACTGCTGAACGCAAACCGTTGATCATAATTGCACACAGGGCAAACCTTGGGAAAGGTAATTCAGATACCTTCAAAAGTACTTGGACCGATCCCGAGTTAGGGAGCTGACTTTGGGTCAAATATGGCTCGGAAGTATTTGTCAGTCCATTGGACGGGGAATCGTCGGACGCAAACGGATCGTTCGTCCGCATGGTAAGTCCGAATTACGCACGGGGCGGACTGTTGGAAAGGTTAGGAGATGTACTTTGATATTCCGATTTGGGGAGTTAACTTAGGTCAACTGGGGCCTTGAAGCATTAGGTGACCTTTCGGAGTAAAACGAATCATTCGTCCGTACCATAAGTCGGAATCGCACACGGGACGGGCCGTTGGAAAGGGGTTTTAGTTCCCTTCAAAGATACATTCAGGCTCGGTCGAGTTAAAGAGTTGACCTAGGTCAAATAGAGTCGAGGAGCTCCCGGTGACCTCCTGATGGAGTTTCAAGGGAAAACAGGTCGTTCGTCCGCTTGGTAAGTCGAAATCGCGCACGAGATAGATCATTGGAAAGGGGTTTGAGTGCCCTTTGAAGATTCATTCAGTCTTGGTCGAGCTAAAAACTTTGACTTTTGGTCAAACGGAGCCTGGGAGTGCCCGTTGGCTTCTAGGTCAGTACTCGGGGTATGACCTGGGTTTGTAATGATTAAGGGAGGTTCTAGGGACCTAAGGAGAGTTTAGGGGGTAACAGAATGGGGTGTCTACACTCTTTGTCTTCATCCTCCTCAGATGAGGACACCAATGTTGATTCATCAATTCCAGATCTCAAATTACGTTGGAGAACTCTAGACAATTATACCAAATACCATACCCAAGGTTATTCCACTCGGTCCTATGTTCGAGAAAAAATCGTCAAACTCTTCACTCTAACTGGCATTACTGTTTACTCTTTGGTTTTTAATTTGGGTTGGGACCCACTATTCTATCTTATTGACTCTATTTATCCCGACCTTATTCAATAATTTTTCTTTTGGATGAGTGTTCGTGAGGATCATCTTTTCGCTAGAGTGCAAGGTCGCGAAGTCGTCTTATCTCTTGAATCCATCGCTGGTCTTGTCCCATTACCCCGTGTCACAAATCCCTCTTATCCTTGGCCTCCCAACTCTCATCCTGCCTCTAATCTTATCATGATTAGAGTGAGTCAAATTATTCAATCCGGTACCATTACAATTTAATATAAGAATTTAAATCCATATTTTATAGTGCTCAATTGGATTGTTTGTGCCTGTCTCATTCCTCATGCCAACTCCACTCAAATTACCAAGTTGCACGTGGATCTCATGTTTGCTATCAGAATTAGAGATTCCATTGACCTCCCTGCCTTCATTTTTATGGTTATTAAATGTGACAGAGTCAACCCATTAGGTCCCATTAGGAAAGCGCTTCCTTTTGCGGTTATTATCACTCGCCATTGTCTTGATGTCGGATGCCCTTATCTTCCCTCAGATGTCCCTGTTACTCGATACCAAAAAATTAATACGTCCTATGTTGGTCACTCTCATGGTCACTTACCCCCTGCTACTCCACATATCACTACCTCTCAATCCGCATCCTCACAATCCGCCACTGCCTCAACTCTTGCTCCCACTAGACCATCATCTTATTGTTCTCCCCCACCACTTATATTGGAGGATCATAGGTTTATTCGTTCATAGGTGGAGCAAATTCAGGAAGATAGGTTCCAGGACAGGGATATTATGCAAGATCTTTTGCTTACCATGCAGTGGGATCGTGATGCTCAGGCTTGTCGGGAGGTGTCTCAAGCTCGTCGAGATGAAGCCCAGGCTCGTCGTGATTCCATCCCGCTTGAGCATATTGAGGCGATTCTTTGTATGGAGATGCATCGTAGTGGAGGCTCATTCAGTACCGGATCCCTTCCAGATGATTCCTCCCATGATGCTCCGGCTCCCTGATTTCCCTAATGTTTTATTTAATTCAACCTTTGTACTTGTGAGAGAGAGAGTATGATATTTATTTATTTTATCTCACTTGTACTCGATTATGCACTTTGTCATTGTTTTCGTCTTTGGATATTGTTTCCTTTAGTTTGGATATTTTGCGTTACCTATTATTAGTTAATGTTAGCACGTTCCTGTTTTGTTCTATTATTGGATATATGGAGTTTTGGCTTGTCTTGGCTATTACGTTGTTCATTTTCCTTTATTACTCTTGTCATATTCTCTAACATTGCAGGTTGAATTCTATCCCTTTGTCTTTTTCGAACAAAAAAGGAGAGAACATTGATAGGGGGAGTTTATTGTTAGGGGGAGTTTAACATGTTTCACATATGTTTGACATAATTTTCTTTTCATGATTTATACTCTCTATTTTTCCCATGTGTTTTATGTGTTTGTTGTTTCATATGTGTAGGCAGTCATTTTCATTTGCCAATATATTGCCAATATATCTCTTACTTCTTTGTAGAAAATTGTCAATCGTGTCTGTTAGTATGTTATTTTTTAGGGGGTTTTGGGACGGGTTTTAAAATCGGGTTGATGACTGGCTTAGCAAATTCAGTGTCTTTTTGGTTTCATTTTTTATTTTGTTTTGTCTCGGAATAGACGAAGGGAGAGATTTGTAAGGATAAATTTCCAATTGAGTCATTTGTATTTTTGGCTATATTCCGCAGGACAAAAGATTTTTGGGTCTTAACAAGTCACACATCTATCATCCATGGAGATTTGGAAACGCATCTTTTCACACTTCATAAAATCACATTCCATTCTCTTTTCCTAAAAGGTATATGACCCAAATTCAATTTTTGTGTTGGAGTTAATTTTAATTTACTTAAAATATTTATGGAAAATTTTCAAATTAATTCTAAATCATTTTTAGAGAAAATGAATTGTTCGTTCGAAGTCAGCCCAAGTCGTTCGAATGGCCTGGGTCTAACGAACCAGGCCTGATTGCACTGACATATCGTTAGAAGGTTTATTAGAATTGTCATTCGAACGAATTCATTCTAACGAGGTTTCTAACGACTTGCCTTATATTGCACTAGATTATCGTTAGAAAACTTGTTCGAACTAAGTCGTTCAAATGACCTCGTTCGAACGAGTTTCGTGAGTTATGAAAAAAATTTAAAATCTTTTCTGCAGTTATTTTGCATAACTGCTTTAGTCCACTACTTTTCTCAGTTTCATAAAGTGGACGAAAATACAATTTTTTAAGATAAGGAGCTTGCACATTTCAAACGAAGAATTCTTGTCTTCCTTTTGATGAAAAACTCTCCAACACAATTTTGATTTTGAATGAACAAAAACCCCATGCTTTCAACCTGAATTTCATTATAGACATATGCGGTGGATTTGTACGTCCTAGTTGACTGGAGACGGTACTTTGGCCTTTATTGGATACCGAGACACAAGCAGTTTCGTGCAACGTGTTGGATCTTAGCGTATTACAAACGGAGGTAGAGGAGACGGCATCAACATGTTTTAGTGATTCAAGTCTGTAAGTTTTTTGAGTCCCTTGTAAAACCTTTATTTCTAGTGTATTTGTCTAGGCCCAGCCGTCCAAGGTTTTTCCTATTTGGATTTTTCTCGTACATCAGCGCGTTGTGGTTATGATTTCTTATTTTATATTATTTAATCACCTAATGTATGTGTAGGATAAAAAGGATAAAATTTGTTTAAATTTATATCTCTTAATCAAGTTGACAATCCCATCACTTTAATTGATAATTGTTCATGCTAACTTACTAATTTATAAAGAATATTAAAATCGGAATATTTCTCTCTTCGGAAATTTTTTAATTGTGTAGTGTGTGTATTCTACGAAATAATCTTAGTTCATATAACCTTACAACTTCAAAGAAGTATAAAAGTAAAATTCACATTTATGTTGACTTTCAGCTCTTAATAGATATTTCCCCAAAGATAAGTTCCCTCTACCTTGAATCAGTAGCTTTATCAATAGATGGTCATGATTTATATGACTTTATGGATGGTTATGAGGGTTATAACCAGATGAAGATGGATACATCTAATGCAAAGAAGATTAATTTTATAACTCCATTAGGTAACTTCATATATAATGCCAAACCTTTTGGTCTGAACAATGCGGGGGCAACCTACCAGAGAACAATGAATGCCATTTTCATTACCTCTTTCATGACATTTTACAGTTTTATGGGGATAATTTGGTTATCAAATCGACGAAGAAGGACTCATACTTGGCTTATCTAAAAAAGTTTTCAATAGGTATAAAAAGTAAAAACTAAAGATGAACCCACTCAAATGTTCTTTTGGCGTAAGGGGTGGGAAATTATTGAGTTTTGTGGTTGATCTAAAAGAGGTCCAAATAGACCAAGATATGAAGAAATCCATCCTTAGCATGCGTCACTCATTTGCTAATGAAACTGTTGAGAAAGACCACAAAGTTCAAGTGGGAAGAACCACACCAGGAAGCTTTTGACAAGCTTAAGCGATTTATCACTTCTCAAATGATGATTCTACTATGAGATGGAGTACCTTTGCTGCGATATCTTACTTTTACTATGAGGTCCAGCAGTGTGTTGTTGGATTTGGAGGTTAATGGATAAGAGATATATGTTTCCTGTACCGAGTAGAATTATTCATGGTTCTGAGACATGATATACTAGAATAGAAAGGTATTGTTTGGCTTTATTCTTTATTGCACAAAACATAGAAATTATATTTTATCTTTCACTATTCACATAATGAAAAGATGTCATCCTATCCAATTTTTGCTAGAATGAACGATTTTAAATGGAACAATAGCAAGATGATTCCCCATACTTTTTTAGTATTATATGAAGTTTTTGGTCCCTCGTGCAATCAAGAACCAAGCTTACGCATATATTTTGGCCATTTTTCCTTCATATTTATTTGAACCACCTCAAGAAGATATTCAGGGTAATTATTTACAAGACAATCTTTATAAGGCAGAGCCCAAAGAATGGTCTATAGAGTGATCTTTACTCGGTAAAGGGCAAAGGAGGAAAATAGTCATTTTTTTAGGAAAAGAAGAGATTGCTTTATCTTTTAAATTGGACTTTCATTGTTCAAATAATAAGACAGAGTATAAATCATTGATTTTGGGGTTGCTCAAAGTGTTGTGAAGAGGCATCCATTCACTTTGCATTAAAGGAGATTCCATCTTGGTGGTGAAGAAAATAAATGGTGAATATGCTTTGAAGCATCTCAATTTAGCGCCTTATAGAACCATTATCCAGAGGTTTATATTCACTAGGTTAAGATAGAGAGGAATAAAAAAAAGATGAAAACCGTGCTAAGACATATGCCACAAATGCATATAAATTGATTATGGATTGTGAGTCTACAACTATGGTGATTCATCGAAAATTAGCTCCAACGTCTGTGCTCTAACTCTTCCTTGGTGAAGATAACTAAGATTGGAGGGAATATATAATAAGGCAGTTATAGAAAAGAGATGGAGAGATGAATCTCCCCAAGTTAACATAATGTTTCATTCTTTAAGGAAGTTTGTACTATAAAAATCTCAGGGGTATGTTACCTAGACGAACATGTCGAGAGGAAGAACATAAATGGTTAAAGAAAATTCAGATGAGCACTGTGAAACCTCTGATATTTCCCTCTATAAAATAATTCAAAGGGACAGGTACTTTGCCCAATTATAAAGCAAGACATAACATGAATACGAAGAAAATGTGTTAAGTGTCAAGATTTATTTCAAGTAGCTGAGTGTAACTTCTTAACAAATCAAACGGATTGGAGGAATGATTACATTTCTTTTATCATACATGGAGTTATTTCAAGAGAAAAGCTTATTCCATCGGAATAAGGAGAATGGATGCAAGGTTCTACCGGTTGGAAGACAAGCTATATCAAAGGGGGTATTTCAACTGGACATTGCAATAAATTATGAGAGAGAAAGTTCTCAAGCAACCCCATGATCCATCTCATATTGGAGGAGCCAAATTGTATGATATACTCATTATGCTTGGCTACTACTGGCTAAAGATGGAAAACTATTCGTTTGAATTCATTCGTAAGTGAAAATCTTATTAACCCCATAGTAACCTCATTCATGCTCCATTAGTGGTACTCCATTCACTTGAAGCTCCTTATATTTCCCATACTTGGGCATTTGGCCGATCGGAGACGGTAAAACCTCTTTCTATGGGAAAACTATAGATTCTCATAGAAACTGAGTGCTTTATGAAGTGGATAGAGAAAATACCTTTAAAAAGGGCAACAATAGTTGTTGTGGCATAGTTCATTTGAGAGTATATCTTTTTCCACTTTGGCATTCCTAAGGTTATTATGTCAGATAATGGAACTCCATTTGTCAATAAACAGGTGACAATGCTAACTAATAAATATTCGATCATCCACTACACTTCTATTGTGGCTTCCCCCAAGGGCAACGGTCAAACTGAGGTCACAACTTAGGCCAGAATATGGAAGATTTTTCCTGTGCCATGGGATGACAAGTTACCTATGGTTATTTGCTCTTATCAAACTACCAAGAGGAAACCAATGTGTTATACACAATTTTTCTTAGTTTATGGAGTTGAGGAAATTACTCTAGTGTAATTAGAGGTATCTTCCAAATATGCCTTATGAAAATAACATGCTTCCACAGAGTAGTCACAACTAAAATCACTAGATGAACATATATACAATGTGAGAATTCACTTACAGATCTACACGAAGAAACTATCCAAAGCTTATAAGAACTTGGTGAAACTAAGAAAGTTTATGAAAGTTGACTTAGTTTTGAGAGTTTTTCTCCACATAACAGGACTTCCTTTGCCAAAATTTACAGCAAATTAGGAGGGACCTATTGTTGTTAAGGAGGCACATGATTTTGGTTATTCTTTGGCCTCAAAGATTGAGGACGATAGACCTTTCAAATTTAATAAAAAAATGTTAAAAGTTTATCATGTATAGAGAGCACATGTAAAAAAATTATTTCTTTTATATTTAGAGATTATGAGGAAACACATGTAAAATTTTGAGTTACAGTTCATAATAGACAATTGTTGAAGCAAGAAAATGAGTTATATACACACTGTGATCAGGAACATACATTTTTTTTATTTCACTTGTAAAACAGTTACATTGAAAAAATGGGGACTACTGCCCAGAAATACAACAATAAGAGTTAATCTAAAGAGAAACCACAAATTAGGTGAAGTGAAGAATCCCTCCCCAATCAATTCAACTACGTCTAAAGAAGCTTCTCATTGATACTCACACACAGTAATAATACTTGTTTCAACTTTTGCCTTTATTTTGAGCTTAGCTTCATGTTTACTTTGGGCATAAACCAAAGCTTCCTTGACTGTTTCCACTTATTGGTTGCACTCTTTAATTTTGGGAAAGCACCTTTAGTTTTCTTCCTAAACATTCATATACTCAACATTCTTGAGGTATTGAGAACAATAAGTACACATATTGGGATTTTTTTATGTATATCAAGTTGTTGATGATCCACAAGAAATCAAACCCATACTTCATCTTGTCTTTGATGATGCCCAAAAATTGATTTTGTATTGACCTTTCTAGAGCATAAATTAGTTTCCTCACAATTTCAGACACAACAAACTCCATTCCTTAAAGTTGACATCCCATTACCATGTTGTAGGGCCTCACACAGTTAATAGTGAAAGTTTTTTATGGGAGGGAATAACTAGTGCATGCCTACACAAATGAGAAGAGTGCGCTTGCGTTCAAATAAGGAAGTTATTTAATTAAACACAGTTTTTATCACTCAAGTCCTAAACATGCATCTATATGAGATTAAATACGATGATGAAACATGCAAGAACACATATATGAGGAAAAATCTCCCAAAGGGGCAAAACCTTTTATTTTCACAATAATTTTGTAAGAGTACGGCTTACATGGATTACAATGAAAATATATGACACAGAAATACCCTCGGGTGTCGGTTCTGTTGTCGGCGGCTAAAACTATCTCTTTCCAGTAGGGCAGCAGTGAAGAAGAGAGCGACTTCCTCACAAATTACTCCAGATGAGTAAATGATCCCCTTGAAGGTTTAAAGATTCACACACATATATGGGAATGGTTTTATGAATCAAAAAGGTTTAGAAAACCATAAAAAGTGAAGTCTTATTCTAGGCTATTTTCGCAGAATTTTGAGATTGCAGAAAGACTTGAAAAACGTGTAGAAGGAGATCAGATATCTATAAAAAAATCGAGGTGGTGGCTCGTTCGAACGAGATAGACATGTCGCTCGAACGAAGGACAGAAGTCGTTCGAACGATATCGCGCGACATGCCTATCTCGCGCGAACGACTTTCAAAGTCGTTTGAGCGATCTCGACGATCGAGGCAATTCACTTCTACACTTAGAAAAATTCTGCTTTTGATAAAAAATAAAACAAAACATCAAAAATAAGTTTCAAAAACATTTCCCAAATATTTATGCAAATATTTAAATCTCCAACAAAACATATTACTGATAGAGCGTAGTGGAGTAGTGGGAATGAGCTAAGCAGCACGTTGCTTGTAGCATGATGCACGTGAAGAAAGTGGATGTATTGAATTCGGATAAAGGCCGTCGAGGATGATCGTGTCGACGTGCCGAATGTAGCGGTATCAGGCATATGAACTGTGATCTAGGAGAAAATATAAATTTCCTAGAATCTGCCCAAACATTTATAAAATTATATCCTTACAACAAATCTACTGGTGCAACGCTTGGGTTTGGAGCACTACAACCACACTTACTTTCATATCTGTTGACACTCATCATTGAAACATCATCACTTTGCATGGATGACCTATTTTATACAGGTTCAGATACAATCGGGATATCAAGTTCAAGACGTGACACTTGAGATGACATGAGAGGGATGTTTTCTATCAAAGGCGACGAAATAGATGAAACAAAAGAGTTAGACAAAATTAAGTGACAAAATTTATTTTTTTACCAAGAGGGTAAAATGAGAAAGCCTTAGAAAAGAATTGAGCTAAGTCACTAAGAAGGTGTATTGGTTAGAGAAACCTTATTGAAGAAAAGTAAGTCACTAAGCTGGTGTATTATTTAGAGATATCTTACCCAAAAAGGTGAGTCAAAAAGAAGGTGTTCATTTAAAATATTACCCAAGAAGGGTACATCTCTAAGAAGGTAACAAAACTTAATAAATTAGTCAATTGGTAGAGTAAAGCCACCAAGAAGGTGAGGTTTGTCTATAAGTTCTATCCAAGTAGTATATAACACACAAAATCAGAGGTTGTTTAAGAAATTTCATACATGTTATGAAGGTGGAGATTTTTCCTCGTCAACAAGTCATTGTATTTAGGGCTCATCTTGAGCCGAATGATATGTAATGGGGGCAAGTTGTAGTTAAACCTCAATAATTGGAGGAACCTAAATAGCCAAAATCATAGGTTCAGTTGAAGCAAGAATAACTTCCATAGGTGAAAGTGAAACATCTGCTGAGGGAAGATTAAACTCAATAGGACAAGTTGTTTACTCTATCTCCTCATTTCTAGCAAGATGAGACACCAAAAATATAGGAATCTTATTATGGGTTCTCACAAAATAAAGGCAAGTAAAAGTTAGAATTGTTTTTTCAAGGCATATACCTCAATAATTATTGCATGAACAAGCGCAAATTTTTATAGAGATACCACAAAGGTAGGTATCCTAACTAGAAGGTCCATGTTTATTATTGGTCTCCTAAGGCTAGGAGGAAAAACTTCTATATTTATAGGCCCCAAGAGGGACAACATGTCCACAGTAGGACCAAAATGTGAAAGGACTTAAGCAACCTACATATACAAAAATTCAACTAAATCTTGATAATTACAAACACTGAGAAAGAACTAAGGTGATCAAGACAAAGATCAATTTAAACTATCTCAGTACAAAAAACTGGAGGGACCACATGCAGTGGTAACTCAGGGAAACTAGGGGCGTAATTGGACTTAAAGTTCCAATAATTCCACCTAAGTCCCCAACTGTTTCCTTGATCATAAGAAATTTTCATGCTACCTCAGTAGCACGTTCAAATGAAGCACGTCTTGAGGAAAATCATCCAATTATTGAAAATGGGGATATAGAAGGATATGGAAGAATATCATCTTCAATAATTGGACTTAGAAAGACTTTCGCTAAAGGACTTTCGTTGAGAATAGGCACAACTTCAATGGGGGATATCATCACCTTACAAAAGGAGCAACAATTTTAGAAATACATTTGTTCAATAAAAGATAACTCAACACTTAATGAAAATTTTAAGAAAAAACTAGGTTACCTATTATTCCTTGTGAGGGGGCAAAGTTTAGTCACTTTAGGTAGAATCACCCACCATATCATCAAGTGACACGTTATCCAAGGGTTTCTCAGAATAATCTAAGGTCATGGAAATTGGAGTAGGAACCAAACACGTTCCACTATGTTTTTTTTCAAAGTTATTTTGGGTTGAGGAGGTGCACCAGTTTGATACACCTACACCATTGTTTTAACAGGATCAACCTTCTTACTATGAACCTAAAAAAATACAACATCATCAACTGGGTGATTTTTTTTCTAAACCAACCAAAGAATTATTTACACTAATAGGAATGTATTCAATCCTAGTCAAAAGATTATACACCAAGTTAAGTACTTTGTCTGCCATAATTGGATTGGGTGAAGGAATGGACTCATGAGGAATGCCACCAAGGATAGATAATTATTTTGTGCACTAGGATTTTTTGGAGGGGTTTGGGGGAATTTTCCCTCTTTGATGAACCATCAACCTAAGAAACTTTTCTTTTCATCCTACCAGTTACTATGGAAGTTTTTTCATCCCACCAGTGGCTGTGGAAAATTTTCTTATCCATAGCTACCATGAGAGCATCCTTGATAGTTGGAGATAAAATAGGAAGCTCTTTGGAATATGGTTTCTCAGTAAGGCTAAGGGGAAATTCCATAACCTTAATGGAGATATTCTTAATCCCAAGTTCATTGGCACCAAACTTCTCTATAGAAGGGTATCTAGGAGAAATTTGTACAATGTATTCAAAAGCTTCAAATTGAGTCGGCCAATGATTGTAGTTCCAAGACAATAAATAATGCCCAATGTTATGTTCCTCGAGAAGGACCAAGTTTTTACGTTGAGCACATAATGACCATATTCCTGCTCGTGCAACCTGTAAGGACAAATTTCAACATTGAGTAAATTTTTTATATTTGCTTATTCCATTAGTCAAAGCACATAGTTTCTTAGGGGATCCTATACTCAATCCTGCAAGTGAAGACAAGTTAGCAACCATATTTTCACAAGTCACATCCAAGCATTCATCATGCCCCTTGCCCATTCCCGAAGGTATAGACCCTTTTGATATTTGGTTACATTTTAATACCCGTGCCTAATATTTTATTATTTTTCCCACGAAAATTGTAATAATATAAAACCTTTGGGATTTGGCTCATTATTATGGACTTCTATTGCTATATTGATTATTTGTTGGGCCCTATTGGTAATTATTGAAAGTTAATGGGTAAAGTTGAAGACTTGAGAAATCTCGTCGGATCGAATGAACTCAAAGTCATTCGAACGAGATCTTGATCTCGTTGGAACTAGGTTATAGTGGTTCAAAAAATAATCGAAGGTCGTTCAAATATGGGTTCAAACAAGGTTCGTATGAGATACCACAATTAGAATTTAGTAGAAGGTCGTTCGATGGGCTTTCGAATGAGGTCCTTTTCTCATTCGAATGAGGTATCATTTTTATTCGAATGAGGTTACCCAGAAATTTTAAATCGGGATTCCCTTGTGTGTTGTCATGTTTTGGGTCGTTTGATCGATGATGTGTCGACATCTGGTGAGCCCAGATGGGAAAAATGGGATTTTTAAGGTTTGGGGATGTTTTTACAAGGCTTGTTTGGGGTTAATTGGGGGTTATTTGGGGTTTGGAAGAAGGAAGATAGTGGGGGTGGATATTATCATACTTTTCCTCCCCCTTTTTAGCTCTTGAGAGCTCTACCACCCTCTCCCACCACCATAAACCTCCTACACGACCATGTACCCACCTTATGCCATCATATTTTCGAACTATTCCCCCATAAATAAACCCAAGATGCCCATTTCCTCTATTGTTAAATAGAGCTATGAATTTGGGGTTTGTTGTTGGGGGTTTTTAAAGAAGAAGAAGAAGAAGTAGATATTTATGGAGCTTAAAAATGAATTTCTAATGGAGCTTTCATGGAAGCAAGCTTTGTGGATCTAGGTAACCTTCTTGAGGCATTATTACTAGGTGGGTGTTGCCATCATCTTCTCTTACATACAACCATTTTAGAGCTCCATTTGAGGTGGGAAACATTCTACTCTTAAATTTATGACTCTGTTATCTTAGTATTACTTTTATTTTTAGAGTTTAAGAGTAGGATCCATTTCAAATTTAAGAATGATATTTCTCATGAGTTGCAAAAATGGGCTTAATGATTTTGAATAAAAATAATATATTTCAAGAAAACTTGGTGTTTAAACATTTTATGGAATAAAAATGTGGGAAGAATGTTTATTTTGTTGGGAATAAATTATGAATAAATATTTCAAGGTTTTCTTGGAAATGTTGTGATTTTTATGCAAATGATGAAATTTCAAGAAGTTTGGTGCTAAACATTTAATGATATAAAATGTTTGAAAATGAAGATTTTATAAAACTGGACATTTGTTGAAGTATTGAAGAATAAAGATGTCCTTTAGTCTTAAAAATATAGTTTTGCATGTATTATGCAAATTCTAGAGTAAATCACATGTTAGACCCATTGATAGGATTTTTGGACTTAAAAAAATCATTTTCTCATGCATATAAACTTATAGTATTTTGATGTTGAACATATAAATAAGTTCAACGGTGGTTTTATTACGTTAAAATTTGAAATAGAGAAATTAGAAACTTAAGCCCTCAAAGTGTGTTAAAAAGATGTTAAAAATATGATAACTATATGGTTTTAAAACTACATTAGTTAATAAAGAAAAAGGTATTTTTCTTATAAAGTGGATTTATATGTTCAATGATTTCTTGAAAAAAAAGAAAGTAATGAAATAAATATGTTTCCAACTTGAAAGTAATGTTGTTTCAAAATGTAAAAGAAGTGCTAATGCGTTAAAAACACATAATAAGTTAGTGTGGTTACCTTAAGGATGTTTTGGGAAATAAGACTTATGAAATGAAGAAAATGACAAGTTTGAAAATAAATGGGCGAAAAGGTAATTTAAAGTGGAATATTTTTTATAAAATAAAAATGTTGGAAAAGGTGTCACAGAAAAAGGTCCTAAATGAACATGACTTTGGGATAAAATCAATGTCGGAGTAAAAGGACAATAAATGATGATTTTTAAAGTGTAATGCGAATTGGGGTGAAAACCCAAATTTAGGCTTCAGTCGGGAAAAAGAAAAGGTAGAATAATGTGAATATTTACAAACTGTTAAAACACATTAATAAGAACTCGGATGATAGCTGAATAATTGAGGAGGGCCCGGAGCTCTGGGGTGAAAGACTCAAAATCACTGGCCAGAGTATATAATAGCATAGCTGACGGTATGGAGCCCATAAAAGCATGTGAATATTGGATGATTCCGAGAAAAATATAATGAAATTAGAATATGCCAAGAAATGGGTTATGTGGTGAATATATGAAAATACAACCTAACTTGAATCAATTAATAAGTATTTCGGTAAAGGATAAAGTGGACAAGAAATGTGAAAATTGATTAATGTCCATAAAGTAAAGGAATGGTGAAATTAGGGGATTAAATAGGTAGTTAAACAACCTAGAGAGGTTTAATACATAACTAGCACAGGGGTGTGTTTGACACCCCGCTTAAAATAATAACGGGTGGCCATCCCTATACTACATTTAACCAGGAATCTCAGATGGATCATTCTCAACATCTACTGACGATACTAAAATAAAATATGGCTAACTACACAAAATTATAAAAAGCGGATGCCAAAATTTAAAAACAAAATATAAACATCCATCCAACTACAAAATTAACTAATAAACATGAATACAAGGTACACAAACATCAAGATGAAAAACATGAATACAAGGTACACAAACATCAAGATGAAAGGACATACTCAATTAATACACTAATAGTACATTCAAGAAAATATACCCGAATATGCTGTCGGGTCACAGATAATACAACATCTAAGGGGAAGAAATATAAAATGCTACATATAACTCTTAGGCATAAGCCCGATATATAAAATGAATCATATCAAGATTTTCAAAGAAATAAGAAATGACTACAATACAAATCCCGCAATAGTCCGCATCTGTCGCGACTCTGAGAACACTCGATGGAAAAAGCTTCATTGATGCCCTTACGATGGGACACCTATAGTACATAATATATGTATATATATAGCAAGAGAGAAATATAAACGGGTCAGAGCCCGAGGTGTAAAAATGTTTATAGCAAGTGTAGAAAAATGCATAATAATTAATAAATGCTCAATTTCATAAATAAAGTGGAGTCGCACTCTCGTGGAGCCCCCAAACTCACCCCTCAACTAAAGCGCGCACCTAATCGTATTCCTGAACCTTAATTATGCTACCCAATACATTTTAGGGGCAATCTACCTAATTGTATGCATAGCCTACACCCGCGACAACCACCATCCCAATAGAACCTAAAATCATTATCCATTATAATAACTTATAAATGTATACACACCTATATATATCTTACTAGACTTTATCATCTATAATCAATAGCTTAACCCAGTTATTAGTCTTAGCACGTCACACATCATCTTTAGTTTTCATATAAATAATTCATTCTCTAAACAACATACATCCGAGTGCTAAGGATAAAACTTCTCTCCACTCCCAACATTGCATTACGTTTCGTGCGTGGGGCGTCTCGCAAAGCTAAATCCAAATAAGGAACCCCCCGATACACTAATCCTTGACAATGTTGATCGTCGGGGTCCATTATGCCCTCCACATACATCCTATAACCGCATTTACTTATTTTGAGTACCATCTATTTTACTCAAGTAAGAACTCTATTTAAATCCTTGGGGGTCAACGAATCAGCGATAGTCTGTAAGTGCGATCGTTCAACCCTAATAAACTATTACACCAAAATCACACAAGATGTACATCTTAGAAAACTCATATCACCTTCACCTATAGGATATATATATTTACTCTAAATATATATACAATCATTCAATCCTATAACCACGTCTATATACACACATAATGCACACCTTGCAATACTGATAACATAAACGGTTAATGCTATCATCTTCCAGGGGATTATTCACATACCATCCTGGGTAACAATGGTCGGACTAAATAACACCGACATAGTAAAAACCATATCACAACGTATGAGAAGCGATCATAGTTCCTAACCAGAAAGTGAGAACGACTCATAACCAAGACTTCTCGGCCCCAAATAAAAATCACACAAATAAGAATGGACGACTATGACCTGGGGACTATACACATCCTGCTCCTCAAGCCAGGGGCCTCACCCACATCGCGTAACCTCCCATGATAGCATGTGCCGGGTATGCTCAGACAATAAGTATATATATATATATATATATATATATATATCATTCACACCATATATACATACATATGATCACATCATATATACTAACCATCACATATGGTATATACATTCACGCCACATACATGCACTTATAAACATATCTATATATATACGTACAAATAAATCCCAATACGTATGTATAAAGGTACTAAAATCGGGTATGTATAGATAATTCTCACTATACTAACTAACACCTTAACGCATACCTACTCAATTCATTTCCTTACAATCCTTCACTGGAAACTCACCCATTCATCATACTTATTTGGTGAATAATCTCCCAATACATCCGACATTAAGGATACTATCTCAAAATTTAAACGCACATATCAATCATAATCCAAATACCATCTATATCTGGATGCATACCCGTAACCCTTAATCATTCCGGCTATAAGTATAAACATAACCTAGTAGTCGGTAACCTACGAGCTCCATCCTTATGCACATAGAACTCCATAATACCTCGGAACATCTGTCTTTAATTTCACATAAATGTATAACAACTATCTCGGTTATAAGTACATGCACCCAACTATTCTAATCGATAGTAATCGAAAGCATATATACCACTTGACTTCAAATGCACATAAGAAAAATGGGACTATCTCTACAACTTATAGCTAACTCCTGATAGCCCACCACAATTATATTCATATAATCCACCTATCTTTCAGTCCTGCAATCGTTTCCTTACTAAAAAAGGCATCATACCCTCATAATCCATTTCTAACATAGGTCTGAATCATGGTAAGGTTCAAATCCCTTAATATTATAACATAACCCTCTATAAAACATTCACTAAGAAGGTCACTAAGTTTTAAACCCAAAACAAAAGGTGGTTAAAGAAAATCCAATTCTTGGGATTAAAATAAAGGACCAATCGACCGGCCCTAGACCCCCGATCGACCGCGGTTCTAAATTTTTGCCGTACAAAGAATGCAGTAGGCTTTTCCCTTAGGGTGTGGTCGACAGGCCCCCTGATCGCGGTCGACCGGCCATACCATATATCTCGGCCATTTTTCATTTTTGGACGAACCCTAACTCTCCAAACACCCAATTTATCCACTTTCAAGCATTAATCTTCCACCCAATTAGGTTTCCAACATCAAAACTCATATAAAAATCAACCCCACTCATTATACAACCTCAAATCCATTTACAAACATCAAATTCTATGATTTAACCTATAAAATCTAGGTTTTGATATATATACCCAAAATCCTATTCTTTTGTCCACAAATTATGAAATGAAATACACAAATGAATTATTTAGCAGGATTAAACACTTGCCTCAAAATTATAGAGGTTGAATCATCCTTAAGATCGCGTATTGGCCGGAAATCTCCAAGCTCCAAGCTTTCTCCTCTCTCTTATTTCTTTTCCTCTTCTCTTTCTTTCTCTAGGGTTTTCTCTCCCTCTCTTAATCTCAAGAATGAGATTTTAATCTCCCAAAGGCTTTATAAGCCTAATAACCCAGATATCCAACTTTAAATGGTGATACACACTTTAAATGACTCGTTTACTCCAATTCGAGTCAAACTAACTTAAAAATATTTCGTAACCGAAATAAAACCCAATGACAGTCATTTTGACTATCTCGACCCATCCAGAATCAACTACACGCTCAGATTCATCATCCGAAATACTTTATAACGTCCTAAATTTTATACCACAATTGCCAAATTTTAAATTCTCCGATTTAAATCAATTTTATTTCTCCCAAAAATTTTATATTCTCAATCCCAAAAATTTCGGGTTATTACAAACTTCCCCCTTACAAAAATTTTGGCCTCAAAATTTAAGTTATGCCTAGGACTCCGAACCTCAACTAATTCTCACATCTACCTTCAAGATCGCTATACCTGTCTCTCCCACTTCACACGGAGAATCTTCTTAACCTTAAAATCAAATTAACTATCCAGGTCCCCCATATACCCTGTATCTGAGCTCAACTCATATAAACATAACCCGACTCCATTAGCCTCAATTGTAACATAACTCTTAATAGATTATTCTATAATAGCATACTAAGTGTATAAAATTTTAAAATATCTACTGGTTGAACTCTTCTCAATTCCTGGCATTCGCTACTTTCATGCGAGGGAGGTCTCGCAAGTGAAATCCAAATAAGGAACCCTCCCAATACACTACTGTATAACTATGTCGGGGATTGAGATCAGTTGAACCACGGTTAAGGTTTTATAAAAGATTTTCGAATCATAGATATGGCCCAGAGGCCTATATAATAATATAATATAATTCCATGTCTTTCGACACACCAAACAAACACCTTATGTTCAAGACCCAAGTCCCCAACAAATGCAACACTCTCAACGACACCTAGTTCTCAAAACTAGCATAACCATGAGCTAAATTCGCCGCTTAACAATGAATCTGCTAAGCTCTGAACCTCCCCAGTGATACAAATCCTTTATACCACATTAGAGCATTGCCGCAAGATAAGTCCTTCCACAATTGGAATACTAAAAATACATGCACCTAGCCTAACCATACAACGATAACCTTATCGTTACTACTCAACAAACCTTAACAGTTCGCACTTCCGAAAATCAGGAAGCATAACTCTCGACTAGACCATCGTAAAATAATTTGTTCTCCTAAAAGATACCATCCAAATGACACACATGCTCACACCTTCCTTCAAGGGAGTTCTATACACTCTTATAGTTATAACGGCTAACCTCTTATTCACCCTTACATGCGACGCTCCCAATACCGCGTAAAGCATGACCTAAGCCCAAAAGAATGTATTTTACATTATACCTCCATATTACAATTGCTTCACTTCATTCATAGGTCCCTGTTCTAAGTCCTCTACTTCTTCCAAGACAATCCTTCTTCCTAAGGTCCATTTCTCAATAAAAGAAACACCTTTCCAAAAATCCTTCCTAGCCATCCTGAAGAACAAAGCACTATTTTAACCCTCGATAATCCCGCCTAATACACCATCTTGGTGATGATCTTCCTCTACCGATATCAACTCCTTTAGTCCTACTTGATGACCCTAGTCTCTAAATTTCTTATTCTGTTAATAAATGAAGATGACACTCATGACAATGTGACAACGTCACACACCTCACCTAAGAAAAAGTCAGCAACACCGGATCCCCCAACAAATGCTGACGAATTCATCAATCTAAACCTCCCAAGGACTCCACCGTTCGCTTCTTCTCCACATGTACCTCGTTCGGTGAAAAGTTTGCCAATCGAGTAGATTCTTCTTCGTACTCAACCACCATTAAAAATCACCTTAAATCACATCTAGTAAACCCCTTCCTCATTAATTGACTCTGGCATCACTGCCTCAAAAGGCACATGAGCAAAAAGTAAAGGACTACCACAATAGGCATCATTCGTTCTCTCCTCCTCATTTTCGTCAAAATCGCGAAAAGAAAATACTTCATATCAAAGCGTACCCAAAATCTGTTATGGGCATTGCATCTCTCTGCCCTCAACCCTCCAAAGGTGCCTTTATACATCCTGCTTCCACTGATTTGTAACTATCTCATCAACTCTCCCCTAAAATTCTAGGGAATACCCTTTCCTAAAGGCTTCCCGTAGTCTTTCCCATATAGATGGTCCTGGGTGGTCTTGAGCCATCAAAACTGCAGGGGGCGTGCCACCACAGAAATGGCAGCACTTACTGTTCATGCCAAAAGATTAGCAGCTTCGACTGCAGTCACAGTCCCTATGGGCATTTGGGGTTCCACACTCTCAACCCCTTTATGGATGACTTATTCTTGGCGACGTCTAAGACTAGAGAAACTGTATCAGCACGCCGTTCAAGTGAATACACCTCGCAAAAGTAAATAGATGTAATGAATAAAACAATCCTAATAGTGGGGCTCTACATCAAGAACGCTAATGGAAGAATGCAAAAAACCCGTACAGATCCTAAAGACACTAGAACCTGATGCTCTAATATCATCTGGTATCATCTGTAATACCCTGAGATTTTTGGGACTGAGAATTTAAAAATTTTAGGAGAAATAAAATTAATTTAAATTGGAGAATTTTAAATTTGACAATTGAGGTCTAAAATTTAGGACATTATAAAGTATTTTGGACGATGAATCTAAGTGTGTGGTTGATTCAGGATGGGTTGAGATAGTAAAACTCACTGTCATTGGGTTTTATTTCAGTTTCGAAATATTTTTTAAGCTAGTTTGACTTGAATTGGAGTAAATGAGTCATTTAAAGTTTGAATCACCATTTAAAGTTGGATATCTCGAGTATTAGGCTTATAAAACCTTTGGGAGATTAAAATCTTATTCTTGAGATTAAGAGAGGGATAGAAAACCCTAGAGAAAGAAAGAGAAGAGGAAAAAAAAGAAGAGAGAGGATAAAGCTTGGAGCTTGAAGATTTTCGGCCAATACGCGATCTCGAGGATGATTCAACCTCTATAATTTTGAGGCAAGTGTTTAATCGTGCTAAATAATTCATTTATGTATTTCATTTCATAATTTGTAGATAAAAGAATAGGATTTTGGGTATATATATCAAAACCCAGATTTTATAGGTCAAATCTTAGAATTTGATGTTTGTAAATGGATTTGAAGTTATATAATGAGTGGGGTTGATTTTTATATGAGTTTTGATGTTGAAACCTAATTGGGTGGAAGATTAATGGTTGAAAGTGGATAAATTAGGTGTTTGGAGAGTTAGGGTTCGTCCAAAGATGAAAAATGGCCGAGATATCTGGTATGGCCAGTCGACCACGACCAGAGAGCCGGTCGACCGCGCCCTAAGAGAAACACCTACTTCATTCTTCGTAGGGCAAAATTTAAAACCACGATCGATCGGGGGTCTGGGGACGGTCGACCGGTCCTCTATTTTTAGCCCAAGAATTGGATTTTCTTTACCCACCTTTTCTTTTGGATTTAAAACTTAGTGACCTTCTTAGTGAATGTTTTATAGAGGGTTATGTTATAATATTAAGGGATTTGAGCCTTAGGATAATTAGGGGCATTCAGACCTATGTTAGAAATGGATTATGAGGGTATGATGCCTCTTTTAGTAAGGAAACGATTGTGGGGATGAAAGATAGATGGATTATATGAATATAATTGTGGTGGGCTATCATGAGTTATCTATAAGTTGTAGAGATAATCCCATTTTGCTTATGTGCGTTTGAAGTCAAGTGGTAGTGCGGTATATGCTTTCGATTACTACCGATTAGAATAGTTGGGTGTATGTACTTATAACCGAGATAGTTGTTATATATTTATGTGAAATTAAAGACCGATGTTCCTAGGTATTATGGAGTTCTATGTGCATAAGGATGGAGCTCGCAGGTTACCGATTATTAGATTGTGTTTATACTTATAGCCGGAATGATTAAGTGTTACTGGTATGCATCCGGATATAGATGGTATTTGGATTATGATTGATATGTGCGTTCAAATTTTGAGATGGTATCCTTAATGTAAGATGTGTTGGGAGATTATTCACCAAATAAGTATGATGAATGGGCGAGTTTCCAGTGAAGGATTATAAGGAAATGAATTGAGTAGGTACGCGTTAAGGCGTTAGTTAGTACCTTTATACATATGTATTGGGATTTATTTGTACGTATATATATAGATGTGTTTATATGTGCATGTATATGGCGTGAATGTATATACCATATGTTAGTATATATGATGTGATCATATGTATGTAAAAATGGTGTGAATGATATATATATATATATATATATACTTATTGTGTGAGCATACCCGACACATGTTATCATGGGAGGTTACGCGATGTGGGTGAGGCCCTTGACATGAGGAGCAGGGTGTGTATAGTCCCCAGGTCATAGTCGTCCATTCTTATTTGTGTGATTTTTATTTGGGGCTGAGAAGTCTTGGGTATCAGCCGTTCTCACTTTCCGGTTAGGAACTATGACCGCTTCCCATACGTTGTAATATGGTTTTCACCATGTCGGTGTTATTTAGTTCGACCGCTGGTACCCAGGATGGTATGTGAGTAATCCCCTGGAAGATGATAGCATTGTACAGTATATTTGTATCCTATAACTGTTTATGTTATGAGTATTGCAAGGTGTGCATTATATGTGTATGTATACTTGGTTATAGGATTGAATGATTGTATATATATTTAGAGTAAATATATATATCCTATAGGTGAAGCTAATATGAGATTTCTAAGATGTACATCTTGTGTGATTTTGGTGTACTAGTTTATTAGGTTCAAATAATCGGTCTTAGAGACTATCGCTGATTCTTTGACCCCCAAGGATTTAAATAGAGTTCTTACTTGACTAAAATAGATGGTACTCAAAATAAGTAGCTGATATTATAGGATGTGTGTGGAGGGTATAATGGACCCCGACGATCAACATTGTCAAGGAGTAGTGTATCGGGGGGGTTCCTTGTTTGGATTTCTCTTTGCGAGACGCCCCACACACAAAACGTAATGTAATGTTGGGAGTGGAGATAAGTTTTGTCCTTAGCACTCGGATGTATGTTGTTTAGAGAATGAATTCTTTATATGAAAACTAAAGATGATGTGTGACGTGCTAAGACTAATAACTGGGTTAAGCTATTAATCATAGCCGATAAAAGTCTAGTAAGATATGTATAGGTGTGTATACATTTATAAGTTATTAGAATGGATACAGATTTTAGGTTATGTTGGGATGGTGGTTGTCGCGGGTGTAGTCTATGTGTACAATTAGGTAGATTGTCCCTAAAATGTATTGGGTAGCATAATTAAGGTTCAGGAATACAATTAGGTGCGCGATTTAGTTGAGGGGTGAGTTTAGGGGCTCCACGAGAGTGACACTTCACTTTATTTATGAAATTGAGCATTTATTAATTATTATGAATTTTATACACTTGCTATAAACATTTTACACCTCGGGATCTGACCCATTTATATTTCTCTCTTGATATATATATATATATATATATATATTATGTACTTAGGTGTCCCTCCGCAAGGGCGCCAATGAAGCTTTTTCCATCCAGTGTTCTCGGAGCCGCAACAGATGCGGACTGTTGCGAGATTTGTATTGTAGTCATTTCTTATTTCTTTGAAAACATAGATAGGATTCATTTTGTATATTGGCCTTATGCCCAAGAGTTATATGTAGCATTTTATATTTCTTCCGCTTAGATGTTGTATTGTGTGTGCCCCGACAGCACATTCGGGTATATTTTGTTGTATGTACTATTAGTGCATTAATTGAGTATGTCCTTTCATCTTGATGTGTGTGTACCTTATATTCATGTTTATTAGTTAATTTTATTGTTGGCTGGATGTTTATATTATGTTTTTAAATTTTGGTATCCGCTTTTTATAATTTTGGGTAGTTAGCCATATTTTATTTTCGTATCGTCAATAGATGCTAAGAATGATCCATCTGAGATTCCTTGTTAAATGTAGTTTAGGGCTAGCCACCCGTTATTATTTTAAGCGGGGTGTCACGGTGTGTTTATGAAAGGTTTTCGAATGAAATAAGTATTTTCTAGCACAGTGTTTAATTGTGTTGAAAATGGTGATTTTTAAAGACAATACTAACGTGAATTGGCATAAGTAATAAGGTAATTTTGAGAAAGGGAACGATTTCTCTTAGACAAAGCGCATTTATTTTAAGTATCTAACTGGATGTGTTAAATCAAGAATTAAAGGTTAAGTCAAGTAAAAGGGATTTCTTTTACAAAATTAAGGTAAATAACATTTTTGAAATAAAAATGGTTTCATGCATATAAGTATATGTATGTATGAATATACATGCGATAGTTGCATGTGCACGTAGATATAACGTGTTAAAGTCTTCTTTCTACCGTTCGATTCAGTACTGCATTCTTGTATATTACCACTAGGCATTTGGCTTATTTTTCTCGTCTTTGTTATGGCAGGTTGGGTGTAATTTTGTATTTTGAGAGCGTTTCATGGGTATGTATTCTTTTGTTTTACGTTAGTGGCTCTATATGCTTGGATTCTGGGGATGCTTGCAACGGGTCCCTCATGTAGCTTGATTTGAAATGGAAATTAATGTAAAACAGTTGAAATGTTAATTAAATAGAACTGGACTAGCAACATTATATAGATGATTTCATTTCACTTCACACCTAACACTTAGGTCGGACCGGGTTGACCACGGGTAACCCATAAATTCGGATCGAGGCATTACAAATGATATTAGAGCTCTATGTTCAAGGTTCCTTTTAGGAGTGAAATGGTGAGGTCGGTATTGGCTCTTTTAATGTTGGTCTTGGTTTGAGGTCCGTCACGCTAGATTGGTGATGGTTTTGGTTCGTGTTCTCGATGGTGGAGTCAAAGAGATTATCACGATAGGTAATTCATTAAAAAGTGTCATGCAACCAAGTTAGTTATCACTAATAACTTATGCACTTCTGATTAGACATGTTTGTGATTTTCGAGTGTCTATGCGAGGCAATAGTGGTGACACCGTGGTTTTTGTGTGGTTTGTGTTGGTGTGTCAACCCTTGATGACGTGAGAGGCTAATTAAGACGCTAAAAGCGAGAAATAACGTCCACTAAATTAGAAACATAAATTTTGTAAAGCCAACTGTGGATATTAGGTGATTAGAATGTCGTTCCTAGGAAATATTGGTTATGATAAGAATGCATTGAGTTTCGAGCTGCGGTACTTTCGCATAGATAATAATGATGATGTAATTAAACAACTTTTATCCTTGGGATAGTATCATATTGTGAGATAATTTGTGATTCGGTAGACATGAGGGAATATATTGGTCAACACTTGGGAATGTGTGCTCGGTGTGATTCGGTAAAACATTACGATTGTAAGTAAGTGACATGGTGATCATCTATGGAAAGTTGTACCTCGCAAGGTATAATGAAAGTTACAGGCAAATTGTGTTGAGTATGTTACGTCTATGATGATGATGATTGAGGAGACTTAGGAGTAAACTCTAGATAGTCTTCCATGTTTGGATTTTAGAAAATATGATGCAACTTTAAGGAATAGGATCTTTAGTGATGTCGGTAATGTAGGCCTAGTGGTTTATAGGTTGTATACGATATCCTATATCCTGCCAAAATCCTTAGTAGTGTTATTTTGTGATATGGTACAAGGTTTAGGGTCACAACCGTTTAGAAGAGAAATAAGATTATTATATAAATATCAGGTCCCGTTTTAGTGGCCTGAGTGATGGCTAGATGCGAGGTAATCTTAGTATGGGGAATAAAAATATACTTATTGTAATGTCTTAAGGTGTCCAATGGTTAAGGGGTGCCATGTATAGAAGATCATAGACTAATGTCTTTGTGAGCGCCTAGTAATCGCTATGTGGGTTTGGAGAAGTTTGTAAAGCGTACCTACGATGAGAAAGTTATGGAGGATGAAATCTTACCGAAGTTTTGAGGACTTTTATGTGGAGTATTTTTTCTGCCCTTAGGAAACTACGTAAGTTCAGAATGAAAAAATGTTAACCTTCTATTAATGATTGTGTTTAGGGTCAGGTGGTGATCTCAGGTTGCTGGTCAAGATTTAAAGGAGCCAAATAATGTATGTGTCGAGTGCTATCATCGGAATTAGCACATATGGGTGATGTAACCTTCTAAGAGAAATTAGAAGCTTGTGTCGTGAGTGGGCGTGATGCTCGAGTGCCATGGAATGACTAGTGTAGGCAGTGTGGCACTTGATGTTGAGGAGTACTAGGAAATGTATTCAGAATTTGAGTTGATGATGTCATATGGAGACTTGAAAATGTCACCCCCAAAGGGGGAGACCAAATCATTATTAGAATGTTGGCATGTGCTGACAGTATAAGCTAGGATGGCCCTAGGAAGGTAGGGACTAGTTCTTGGCACGTCTCGTCAAGCCGGTATGGATTAGAAGATGTATCCCTTCATGGTACTTACTATGCTTAGAATGTCGATACCGATTGGTGTCGCTATCACGTAAATTCAGTTTGGGTAGAACTCGGGAATAAGATTAGTGATAACCTTATGTAGTTGTGTTTTAACTGTAGGGTGAATGTTTTGCTTCACGGCGTTCTTCCAAAGGAAACATTTGGATGCGATGATGGTATGACAATGACCTAGTTATGTTGGTCACGACGTCACTAGATATGCAGGCAAGGTTGGCTTTCATAAAGGCGTTAGGCATTTGCCAGCTAGAGTGGTTTGTGTGTGTCAAGGATGTAAGGGGTATAACCTTACTAATAAGGAGGGAAGTATAGTGTTTGACTTCCTATAGAACAAAAGGTTCATATGTCGCTTCCATCTGATAAGGATGAATGATTATGATTCAATTCATCACGTTTGGTAACTCAAGCAAGGGTGTTTGGCTAGGTTGAAATCAGTGAGAATGTTTGGGAGGAGTCATAAACTTCAAATCCGGTAGTGTAGGTTTACTGTTCGTAAACAACAGTCTTTGACGTGTACCGATGGGATTTTTTTGTGTGTGTCCCTTTCCGTTACGGTAATTGAGGTTTGGTATTCCAAATACTGTTGTACCTAGAATTTGTACCATGTCGGGTATGGCATGATTTGGCCTTGTGAAGTGAGGGTGGACCAGGGTAGATCAATGCAGATGGATAACTGTGTACGCCCCTATATAAGGTATCCTTGTTATTTCACAAAGTTCATTGTATGGGTGGCTACACTTTCGATCGCACGGTTTGTTCCTATTATTCGCTTTCCTTAGCATAATGAACGTTTAACTGGCCGGCATGGTAGTCGATGGCTCTGGTGGCAAAGAGCATGAGGATGACTTGAGGACATTATATAGTGTTAAAACTCGAGGAAACATAGCATGAAGTATTATTTTATCACAGTTAGTGAATTGGCATAATACTCAAGTGTGTGCTCCAAAGTTAGATGCCTAGAGTAATACGAGGGTCATCAGAGTGATGCAGTGGAAGGTGTCAACAGAGTGCTCGATGATGATTTGGTCGGTATGTTACCCTATAGAGTGAGTGACTTATGATATGAGGTTATGTGGTCACGATGACCCAAGTATTTGAGGAAACTTGGAATGTGTAGTCCTTAAATTCAAGATGGTATTTGATGATGAATTGGATGATTGGTTGTATTACGGTTCATTCTTGGGTGAGTATTGATCAGTACTACAAGAAAAGAAAAAAATCCTTTTATGTCATTTTTTAAGTGTCATAAAATTCATTTTATGACGCTTTATTTTTTAATAAAACAAATCATAAGTTTGGGTGTCATAATTATCAAGAGTGTTGTCAAATCATACTACTTATGTAGTATGTCCAAATTATGTAGTATGTCCAAACTTATGTAGTATGTCCAAAAATATCATAAGTTTGGGTCTCATAATTAAAATAAAACAAATTATCAAGAGTTTTGTCAAATCATATTCTTTCCAATCCTCTTATGTAGTATGTCCAAATTTACAAACATTATATAAAAAAAATTATATTTTCTTAACTTTTGAAAGAAACTGACAATTTTTTCACCAACTTCCTTGGTCGCATTTTCTTGATAGTCTCTATTTCTCGATTGTCGGGCAGTTATCCACATTAGAGACCTATCGTCATCATCAAATGCATCTCCATGTATCTTTTTTTATCCCAAATTCAAAATAAAATATAAGAAATTAATCACACAATACAAAATCCCCACAATGAATTGATTATGGTTGTATACTCTACAAATAATACAATAATTTAGTCACATGCCTCTAATCTAGCAATGATACGCCTTCCACATGCCTCTAATTAAATGCTCCTAAAAACAACATATATAAATCTTTAATGCATCGTAAAACAAAACATATAAATCCCAATTTTTTCAAAGTATTACGTCGTGTGTAATGTAAGTCGAAAAGATTTTTTATATAGCACAAATAATCGTAAACAATTTTTAAAAATTGGGCAGAGTTTGATTTATTTATAAGACTATCCGCCCAATTTGAGAAATTAAGAAATAATTAAACAATATTCAAAGAGATCCAATTCATCAAGCAAATTCGTATATTATTTCATACACTAGTCGGGAAAATAAACCATTAACACATTGATATTTTCATTGTGTTTCACGTTAAAAAGAGTCAGATAAGATTATTCTCACCTTCAGGTAATTGATGCTAACCCCTGAAAATAATTGCTTCCTGTGACACCCCGGCTAATTAAATAATAGGTGATCAGTCCTTTATTAAATTTAAAACAGAATATCCAGTTGGTTCAATTTTAGTATCACTATCGAAAAATATTTATTAATTACTAACCACCTAGTAGTTAAAAAGCCTGGTGTCCAATTTTATCTTTTAAGTTAACATACAACTAAATAAATAATTAACTAAACATTCACCATCCAATAAATAATCTCATAGGAAGAAAATATCATACAGAAATAACTAAGTCTGGAATAAACATTTCCAGGATAAATTCCAAATATAATAGTCTGAAATGAAATAAACCCAAATAGCTGAAATATAAATAAATGTATGCAATAACTATCTCCAGATACATCTCAATAACGTTGGGAAAGAACCAATGACAGGTGTGGAGGCGTCTAGTAATCGAGGTCCTATAACTTTCACAGCAGCTACATCACGTCAACTGGTAAGAACTCCTATGCTTGGTGTCCATGTGGCTCGGCACCTAAAAGGTTTTTACAAAAGAAAAATAGATTTGGAAGGAAATAGGTTAGAGCCTCAGTCGAAAATATTTTAAAATCAGTGAGTGTTTAAAATGCATTAAACAGTAAATATTATATACATGGTAGTTCCACATGACCTCACTTGAGGTTCTCACCTCTTAACTAATGTGCATGCGTAACGTATGCTCCTAACCCATCCTATTTATGATATCCCACTTATCTAGATTAAATCAAGTTTCTTATTATGATGCCTAAGTCATTGTGCCAACCAGTAGTAACCGAATAATACATTCTTGCATATCCAATATTAATTAATTGAATTCAAGTATCTCATTAATCATTTAAGTTTTTACATTCTTAAATAATATTAGATGTCATAATCTTTTTCATCTACTAAGAAACACATTAGAATAAGCACAAGTACATATATATATATATATATATATATATAACACTAATACGACATCCCAAAAGGCAAAACTTGTGGTGTGTGCATATTCTGCTATCAAATTTCGGTACTTCACGTACATAAGGATTACGAGTTTCGAATCACTCTGGAACCGTATCAATACAAATTACACATATTGGAGACGAACATAGTTCCCAGCCCTATAGGATACGCACATACCTACGCATCCACATGACCACAAACTTATCAACTCACTAATAAGTCTTTCCCAGACCTATGTTCTGAGGCACCAATCTAAAATCCCACTGAATGATCATTAAGAAAAGACTATCCCTTTTTTAGACCTCCCATGATAGAAAGTATGGTAGGTATGACATACACACAGTCAATCAACCATACATTAGGTATTCACACAACCTTAGTGCATAAACTCTGTGGCGACAATTATTATGCAACACAAATAAATACAAGAGAAGCAATTATCAAGGAAGAACAAGGAATATAAGATGCCAATCACACAACAAAGGATGTACGTGGTTCAGCAAAGATGTGCCTACGTCCACGGTGGTGCAGTCGATATTATTTCTATCTACTCTGGAGAGTAATTACAAAGAATATATCTTGTCCTTTCGCCCCGGACCTAGGGTTTAATATATACATGTACATGTAGGTAAGTGGAGGTGATGGGTTTCTCCATGTTTTCCATCTCCCCTATAACTTCCAATTGTGGGAACGTGGGGGAGACCGAATCAATGTAAGAGATGAGGGGACCGAACTTTGGGACGCCAGGACTGGGCTACTCGTCCAGGCCCATGGATCTAAATTTCGGGTACCCACAATTGCCCCTAAATTTGTTGGGCCATGTTTATGGGCTCAATGGATTTAAATGATCAGCCATTATGGCTGATTTGCGATTCCTCGAAAGCTGTGAAGTTGATTTGGCGGCACTCGCTTCGCTTATTGTGCGCTATGATTAGAATTTGAAGGCTTGTTGGGATAGACACTTTTTCTCCCGTCGCTTCAGCCTTTCCAGTACTCTTCTATCTTCTGAGAACTCTAGCACCTCGTTCCTTCTTCTCTTAGTTTCCATTCCCATTGTTTCTTAGTTGTCTGAGCTCGTGCTCCTTCATCACTTGAACCGATTGTCTGAGCTTGTGCTTCTTCATCACTTAAACTGATCTTCTATTTTATAAGTTTCCTGTGCCCTTTCCTTGTACTTTCTCTTTGGTTTGTAGCTTTTCTTGGGTCTTTCAATGGCGAAGATTAGGAATAGGTCAATCTCTGAATTTAGGAAGTTTTACAACATTCCTGAGTGGGTAGATATTGAGTGTTGTGCCTCCCCTCCTAGGAATGTTAGGGATATAGATCATGCTCATTGGATCCATGTTCTGTTGCTTTCCCAGGAGGGACTCACTTTCCCTCCCAATGATTTGTTCCTGCATTTCTTTGGCTATTTCAATATTGTTCTTGCACAATGCTCGCCCAATGTGTGGAAAATAGTCAATGGTGGCCATAGGATAATTCAATTGTATGGTACTAGGTTAGGACTTTCTGAGGTCTGTTTCTGTTACTCCTTTTCTCGAACTAGCTCAGGTGTCCTTTACCTCAAAGCTAGGAGCCCTGACAGGGTATTGGTAGTAAATCTACCTGATTCCCACAAGGACTACTGGCAAGAAGGTTTCCTTGTTAGGAATTGGCAGTTCCCTCCCCAATTTGAAGGGTCGAGGTCTGAGAGGTTCTCTATTCCTTTTTACGGGGAGGAATATATAGGTAGACATTGTACTGTTGTTCCAACTTTTGCTGATTTGTGACCTTTCTAACTCTTCTTTACTTTTTTCTTGCGCAGCGAAGTCAAAGAACTTGGAACCTGCACTTAATGAGGTCCGCCTTTCAGAATTGGTAAAGGCTTGGAAAATCAGGGAGCCCTTAGGTGACGACGAGCACCCCATATCTGTTGCCTTCCTGCTCGAGTATAAGAACGTTAGCTCCAACTTCATAGCGAGGCCTGTGGATATTATACCAGAGTTTGAATCCTTCGAAGAGACTGCTGCAGAGCTTATCCAGTTGGACGAGGAGGAGACCAGCTCTGAAAGTGACTTTGCAGGAGCCATGAGTAATCTGGGTGGAGGGAGATTTGATAGTAGCAATTCCTCTGATCGTGAGGAGGTTTCTGAAGCTCGGATATCGTCGAGCACTTCAAGTAGTTCAAGTGAAGAGATGGTTCCTCCGAGGAATAACTTGATTAGAGATGATGATGATGAGGACCACGTGCTCCTTGCACAGAGGTCAAAGAAGTAAAAAGCTACTTCTGGGGCCGTGGCTACTGGTTCCCGGTCCTCCGCTCAGGAGCAGGAGAGGATAAGGAAGGAAGAGGAGCAAGTGAGAGAGAGAGAGAAAAAAAAGGAAGAGGAGAGAAAGAATATGGAAGAGAAGAGGAGGGTGGAGGAGAGGAAGAAGAAGGAGAGTGAGAAGGAGGAGGAGAGAAGGAGGGCAGAAGCGAGGACGAAGGCCGAGCAGGCCTTAGTCCCGGTGTCCGCGCTGCCCGAGGGGGCTTCTATGGCAATTTCTCCTCAGTTGGCCCCAGCTCTGCTCGAGAGAGCTGTTCTCCCGGCTGATCGCCAAAGGGCGGTAGGGTCGGAGCAGTTGGCCCTTTAGTCTAGTCAAAGGCTTGCTCTGGTAAGGTTTTTCCTTTTCCTCCTATGTTGTTCTGAATTACCTCATTTTCCTCTTCTGATGCCTTCTTTTTTCTGCAGTTCGTTACTGACTTCGCCATGCTCTATCGTTCACGCGACGAGCTGGTGAAGAGAAATAGCGAGCTGGAGGAGGAAAATGCTGCCCTAAAGCTGAAGGGTAAAGAGCTCGAGGATAGCTTTAAAACCATTGACGCTGCTCGAATTTTATCCGATCTGGCTCTTGCTACTGCCAACAAGGATAAGGGCACAGCAGTCAAGGACTTGAAGGAGCTGCAGCAGGCCTATGACCTGGTTTGCTCGAGCAAGATAGCGGTTGTTGAGGACAACAGGATGCTGTCTGCAGAGATGAAAAAGAAAGAGTCTGAGGCTGTCACTGCCAAGGAGGACTCATACAATTTCGGTTGGGTGGCAGCATATGAGGATGCTGAAGTTCAGATAGACTATATTAGTTGTCTAAAATTCAAAAAAGGCTGGAACAAGGCCCTTTTGGCTGCTGGCGTTGACATCGATTCCCCCTTATTTGACGAGCATGACCCAGGCCCGAAGCCAACCGTGGATGAAGTTCCTGCCCCAGCTGTTGAAGGCGCCGATCCTGTTCCTCAAGCGACCCCTGCTGATGGTTCTCTGGTTGTGGGGACAGAGATTATCCCTGCTGAGGGCGGTGCTCCTACTGATGTTGACAAGGGGAAGGGGCCATTGACCTCTGGGCCGCCTGAGGTTGTCAACTAGTTATCGACTAGGATTGTTCTGTATTTTTGTTTTTTCCATTCTGTAAACTTTTCTTTTTCAGTTCGATGTAACTTCAATCTTCATTAATGAAAAAGGCTTCATTTCTGCTTATACTGACTTGTCCCTTTCTCTCCCTTTTCTTTCTCTTTCTTGTAGTTAGTTGATGTGGATGATTACATTCCTACTACTTCCCAGTTGGGTAGGACCATTGGTCCCAATGCGAGTCCCGAAGTTCGCCAGACCTTCGTTAAGCTCTGCAAGTCCCTTAGGTCTAGAAATCAGAAGTATAAGGAGCAATCTGAGCCCGTGGTCAAGCTGAAGGACATGCTCCAGAAGATGGAGGACATTGGTGCTTCAGTGCAAGAGGGGATTAATGTGCTAAAGACAAAACTATTAGAGGCCTCCGAGATCAACCAAGTATGGGAGGTTCTTCAGTAGGAGAATAAAGATCTGAGGAGATAAGTCTTACGACTCAGGGAGCATGCGCCGAGCACTGTTCGAGCAGTATTACAAGGCTCCTCATCATCGCGAGCTGGAGCTGATAATGTTACCCCTCCTATGTCGCGAAGTCTCACTCGCCCTCCCCTTCCGCAAGCTAGTAGGAGCACCAGGAGAAGAAGCAGGGAAGGAGAAGAACTTCGCGATAGGGAAATGGAAGAACTCCGCCGTGATGTTCAGCGAGCATATGTAATCGCTGCTAGGCTTCAAAGGGACGTCACCCGGTTGCGGCACTTGTTCAATAAAGGTCCTCGGCAAGCGTGGGCTGACGGTTATGATCAAGGCTGGTCAGATGCTCCAACAAGGCTATCTGAGTTCAAGGAGCTTTCTTTCATCAGGGGATGGCTAAGTGCCTTGAAGGAGCTACAAGTCCCGAGGAACACGGTGCTATGGTATCATCATGATATGTCTTCCTCCACTCTGGTGCCCAACCCATTCAGGAGGGACGATCGATGGATCCCCATCGATGCTATTCCTCGGTAGTTATTGGAGTCAGATGCGAATGAGGTTGTGGAAGAGTTTGCTCCTGCTCCTGATGACGGACGAAGAACTCGAGTGGCTGATTATCTTGCTCGAAGGCTTCCACACCCTTGAGATTTTGCCAATTGCTATTTTTTTTTATTTTTGATAATGTAAATGCTTTGGGCGAGCTCGCCGACTAAACATGTATTATCATTGTTGTAAATATGATGGATTAATGAGAAGTTTGTGTTTTTGGGCAATTTTTCCAACTAAACGTGTATATCCTACTTTTCATATCCTTGCTGCTTTATGATCTCTTCTGTTTTGTCATGCAAGTGTCCCCCCAGTCCAGTATAATGCCAAAGTACCATTGTGCCCCACTTTACCTTTTAGGTTGTGTCATCACACTCCCTTAGGCCTAAGTAGGGCAATTGGCGAGGACACACCTGGTGTTGGGTGTCTTCATCCGATCAGGATTTTGTTCAACCGAAGTAGGTTTGATGACCAGTATAAGATTTGGTCGTATTGCCTAAGAATCGTCTGTAGGGCTTTATATATTGCCAGGGGCAATGCTAAGAGGTCTCTCGTGTTTTATGACGATGGCCTGAGGAGGGGTATTCCCCTGCTATAGTGATTAATGTGCTTGTTATTTGGAAAAGATGTGCGATGAATGCAGCTGTCACCAATCAGAGTGTAACCAACTCAGTAACTTTCATTAGTAATAAGGAAAATGAACTTCTGTTTTCATAACAAAAGAATACAAGAAAAAGATCTAAAAATAGAATTTCTTGAGATTAGCTGTGTTCCATGCTCGTGGTATTTCTCTGCCCTCCATCGTTTCCAAGTGATAATCACCTTGCAGATCGTCTTTAGTTACTTTAAAGGGTCCTTCCCAGTTTGGGCCCAGCTTGCCATCTGGCGACTTCAGTGTGCTGCTCAGGACTTTCCTTAGGACATAGTCCCCAACTTGGAACGTCCTCGGGCTAACCATTTTGTTGTAATGCTTCGCGAGCTATTGCTGATAGTTCGCTAGCTTCACCAGGGCCAGCTCACTACGCTCGTCGGCTAGGTCGAGTTTGGCGAGCAATGCTTCATCATTCAGGCCTTGGTCGACAAGGTTGTATCTCATTATTGGCAAACCTGCTTTTAGTGGGATGACTGCTTCCATGCCATATGTCAGTGAAAATGGGGTTTCTCCTGTTGCTCGCCGAGGAGTGGTTCGGTACTCCCATAGAACATGGGGTAGCTCTGTTACCCATGCGCCTTTGGCTCTCTCTAATCGCTTCTTCAATCCATTGATCACAGTTTTGTTAGAAGCTTCATCTTGGCCATTGCTCTGAGGGTAGGCCACTGAGCTGAAGTGGTGTCTGATCCCGTGTTCGTTACAGAAGCTCTAAATGGGGGCACTTTCGAACTGCGTCCCATTGTTGGTGATGATGGTTTTGGGGATTCCAAACCGAGTGATTATATTTCTCCATATGAACCTTATCATATCAGCATCTCGGATGTTCGCCAGAGATTCAGCCTCGATCCATTTGGTGAAGTAGTCAGTCGCAACTAGCAGGTATTTGCGATTGCCGATGGCGGTAGGCAGCGGTCCCACGATGTCCATTCCCCATTGGGCGAAGGGCCATGGGCTGGACATGGACTTCAGGTCACTGGTGGGTTGGTGGGCCATAGGAGCGTGGAATTGGCATTTTAGGCATTTGCGGACATATACTACGGAGTCCTTCTGCATGTATGGCCACCAATATCCTTCCTTCATTGCTTGAAAGGCTAGAGACCTTCCTCCGATATGACTTCCATAGATTCCTTCATGAAGCTCGCGTAGCACTTTCTCGACATCACTTGGGTGGACGTATCTAAGGTAGGGACCGGAGAAGGATTTCTTATACAATTCGCCTCCTGTGGATAAGTGAAAGCGAGCAGCTTTGACTCTTATCTGTTGGGCAATTTTCTTATCATCTGGGAGCGTGCCATCCTTTAAATAGTCCTTTAAGGGGTCTATCCTGCTGGGGGCTGATCCCACATGGAGTATTTGTTCCGCGTTTGGTAACTTGCTGTTGTGGTTAATGCTCGAACAAATGAGGAAATCAATGGGGATGACCCTCTTAAGGTCAAAGTCAACTGCCGAACTCAAGGCTGCTAAGGCATCAGCATGACTGTTTTGCCACCTGGGAAATTGCTGGATGTTGATCTCTTCAAAGCTTGACATTAATTCTCTCACTAAGGCGAGGTAGGTTGCCATTCTTTCATCCTTTGCACTATAATCTCCACTTATCTGATTGGAGACTAGTTGAGAGTCGCCGAACACCTGTAAATGTTTTGCTCCTAGAGTTTTCGCCTTTTGGAGACCAGCTATTAGGGCTTCGTACTCTGCCTCGTTGTTGGAGGCTGCAAATCCAAGCCTGATTCCTTGTTCGAGGATTGTGTTTTCTGGAGTGATGAGGACAATGCCTACCCCTGCCCCCTTTGAGTTGGAGGATCCATCAACAAAGAGTCTCCATGTTCTCTCTGTTGCTTGGTTCTTCTCTTGCCTTGTTGGTTGAGGTTGGTCGGCGAGTTCCTCGCCCGTGAATTCGGCTATGAAATCAGCAAGGATCTGACCCTTGATAGCTGTCCTTGGTTGAAATTGGATGTCAAACCGGTCGAGCTCGACTAACCACTTAGACAGTCTGCCCGACAAGTCCGCTTTCCTTAGGACCGCCTTAAGGGGATGTGATGTAAGGACAATGATAGTATGAGCTTTGAAATAATGCTTCAGCTTCCTCGAGGCTATTACAAGCGCAAATGCGAGCTTTCCAATGGCGGGTACCTTTGCTCGGCGTCTAATAAGGTCTTGCTTGCATAGTAAACGGGGTGTTGGATTCCTGCAACCTCGCATATTAACGTAGAGTTGACAGTGTGATTGGATACCGAGAGGTACAGGTACAAAGAATCCATTTGCTGTGGTATGATAAGCAAAGGTGGAGAGCTTAAGTAGGACTTGAGCTCGTCCAAAGCTCGCAAGCAGTCTGGGTTCCACTCTATCAGTTTACTCCCCTTTAGAAGCTGGAAAAAAGGTTTGCACTTCTCGGAGGATTTGGAGATGAAGCGATTTAAGGCGGCGAGCATTCCAGTGAGCTTATGCACATCGCGGATTGTTCGAGGGAGTTGTACCCTGTTGATTGCATCGATCTGGTCTAGATTAGCTTCTATGCCTCTCTTACTGACCAAATATCCAGGCAATTTTCCTGACTGGACACCGAAGGAACATTTGCTCGCATTAAGTTTCATTCGGTACTTCCTGAAGATTTCGAATGTCTTTGACCGGTCTGAGAGGTGATTTTCCTTCTTCTTGCTCTTAACAAGCATGTCATCGATGTAGACCTCCATTGTATCTCCCATTTGATCCTTGAATATTTTTATGACCAGCCGCTGATAGGTTGCCCCCGCATTCTTGAGCCGAAATGGCATGACCTTGTAGCAATATAACCCAACTGTCGTGATGAACGCCATTTTGTCCTGGTCTGGGGCATACAAGGGGATTTGGTGATATCCTGAGTATGCGTCCAGGAAACTCATTCGCTCGTGAGCTGCAGTGGCATCTACTAGTTGATCTATCTTTGGGAGGGGGAAACTATCCTTAGGGCATGCTTTGTTGAGGTCAGTGAAGTCGATGCAAACTCTCCACTTCCCATTATTATTCGGAACTACTACTAGGTTGGATAACCACTTGGGGAATTGCACTTCCCGTATGGATCCTGCATCCAGCAGTTTCTCGACCTCGTTTTCGACCGCTTTAGCTTTCTCGAGTGCGGTTCTTCGTGCCTTCTGAATGATTGGCTTGAATGTGGGGTCGACGTGCAGCTGATGACAGACCATATCAGGATCAATGCCAGGAAGCTGGTATGGTTCCCATGTGAAAACATCTACGTTGTGTCTCAGTAAGGTCGTCAACTCCTTTTTTTCTTGGTCGGTGAGAGATGCTCCAATCAAGAATACTCTGCTACTGTCACCAATTTCAGCTATAACTTCTACCAGGTCCTCGATGACACGCTTGGAGGGGAGGAGCCTGGTCTCCTCTACTCCAGGTTTTCCATACTTTAATTGCTACTTGGAAGGTATCACACCCTCTTCAACTTTCTTGCTGGGTTGACCGGCCTTCTTCTCTGGCTTTGGTCGGATGGCTGCTATGAAGCACTTCCTCACTATCGCTTGGTCTCCGTGGATCTCCATTACTCCTCGCTCGGTTACATACTTGAGCTTCTGATGGTAGGTCGAGGAGACCGCCTTCATCGTATGAAGCCATCCTCTGCCGAGGATGGCCTGGTATGGTGATTCGATGTCGACTATAAAAAACTCAATTATCTTGGAGACGTTCCCAGCACGAACTAGCAGCACTATCTTACCGAGGGGCATGGTCATTTTTCCAGCGAAGCCGACCAAGGGAACAGTAGCTTCCTTTAGGTCGGCGACGCTCAACTTCAATTTCCTGAATAGGTCGAGGTATATTACTTCGGATGAACTTCCTTGATCGACGAGCAGCTTGTCGATGTCAAAGTTGGCTATCCTGAGTGTAATGACCAGGGCATCATGATGTGGGGTCCTTACTCCCACCAAATCTTCATCCATGAAAATAATATGCCTGTTATAATTGACGTCCTCTGCTCGTCGATGCTTTCCTGACTCTGACTTTGTTGGATCGATTTGAAAAGCCTGCATTACCGCTGTAAGTTTTTTCATTTCCATTCGAGCTGAGTTCCCTTGTATCTGCTTGACGTCAGATACTCCGTGGATTACTGCGAACTCATGTCCAACATCATCCTCCAGCACGTTGTCGGGTCTCGCCTCTCTATTGGCAGCCACTTTCTCTGCTCTCTTTTCCACAAAGTCGTTCAAATGCCCGGACTGGGCCAACTCCTCGAGGTGAGACTTAAGAGCTTTTCATTGCTCGGTTTTATGTCCTCCCTCTTTGTGAAAAGGGCATCTTAACGTATTGTTTCTCTTCGAGGGATCTCCTCCCATTTTCCTGGGCCACTTGATGAATGGCTCATCTTTGATCTTCGCGAGAATTTTATAGATTGGTTCTTTGAAGACGGTGTTGAGTGCCTGGAATACTTTTGACGCGTCATGGTTTCCTCCGTTCTTGGAGCCATTTTTGCCTCCGTTCTTTCCTCCTTTCTTCTGGTTCTCAGTTTTCTCACTTCCCTTGGTAGTGAGCTTAGCTCGACCGTTCTCTCCTGTATTAGGGCGGGTGACATCCTCCACCATTGTGTATTTCTCGATTCGGGCCATTAGGTCGTCAATAGTCATAGCTTCCTTCTTTGTCAGGGACTAGTAGAGGAGGGAAGAACTAGGGAGCCCAATTTTGAAGGAGGCCACTGCCACTTCCTTCGCGCAGTCCTCGATCTCATTTAATAACTCCCAGTACCTCTTTGCGTAATCTCAGAGGGTCTCTTGAGGCATTTTCTTCATTGTCAGCAGAGTATCCATCCTTTTGGGATGGGAGCTACTGGTAATGAATCGGGCCATAAAAAGTTCGGATAGGGATTTGAAGTTCTTGATCGACCGGTGGGGGAGCCTTTTGAACCACTTCTGTGCTACATCATGAAGGTTCGAGGGAAAAATATGGTACATCAGGGCATCTCGGTGACTCCAGAGGGTCATGGCCTGTCGGTATTGCTTGACGTGATCGATGGGATCAGTTTTTCCGTCGTAAATTTTGAACCTTGGAATGGCAAAGTTCTTGGGATCTTCCTCCTCTTCGATTTCCCTTGTGAAAGGTGACTTCATCTGGGTTTTGAGAGTTCACCTCGCGAGTTCTCTGGTTGATCTTGTTCCGTGGTGAGGGGATGCTGGTCCATCTCCCTGCGGACCATGTTTCATATGTTCTCGTCGCTGCGAGCAGGGCTCTGGTAGCGGCGAGCTCTTCGCAGCTATTCGCGGAGGTCGTCATCTGACTCGCCTCTTTCGTCCCTTTGAGATTCTCGCCTAGGACTCCTTCCTCGACTATGGGATTTGCTCGCCTAAGGGCTAGGAGTGCGATATGGGCATCTCCTATTATCAGAGCGAAGCTCCCTCTCCAGTGTTTCCAGTCTTCTTTTCAAGCGAGCATTCTCAGCCTCGTATCTGCAAGAAGACTCCCTCTGCTTGTGGAGCCTTGCCTCGTACGCATCAATCAATCTGGATATCTGCGTGGACCTCGCTGGTCCCTGACTTTCTTCTGAGGCTGGTCTTTCCAGGCGAGCTCTCTGATCTGAACGTCGAACTTCAGACCTAATCCTGCGAGGAGCAGGTGGCTCTTGAATATCTCCTGCTTGGGGGGCATTGCTGCTGTGACCAGGCATCTTAAACTCCTTTCTTGACGTGGGCTCTTCTCAGGGAAAGATGAACGTTTCCCACAGATGGCGCCAATTGTGGCGACAATTATTATGCAACACAAATAAATACAAGAGAAGCAATTATCAAGGAAGAACAAGGAATATAAGATGCCAATCACACAACAAAGGATGTACGTGGTTCAGCAAAGATGTGCCTACGTCCATGGTGGTGCAGTCGATATTATTTCTATCTACTCCGGAGAGTAATTACAGAGAATATATCATGTCCTTTTGCCCCGGACCTAGGGTTTAATATATACATGTACATGTAGGTAAGTGGAGGTGATGGGTTTCTCCACGTTTTCCATCTCCCTTATAACTTCCAATTGTGGGAACGTGGGGGAGACAGGATCAATGTAAGAGATGAGGGGCCCGGACTTTGGGCCGCCAAGACTGGGCTACTCGTCTAGGCCCATGGCTCTAAATTTCAGGTACCCACGATTGCTAAGAAACAATGGGAATGGAAACTGAGAGAAGAAGGAACGAGGTGCTAGAGTTCTCAGAAGATAGAAGAGTACTGGAAAGGCTGAAGCGATGGGAGAAAAAGTGTCTATCCCAACAAGCCTTCAAATTCTAATCATAGCGCACAATAAGCGAAGCGGGTGCCGCCAAATCAACTTCAGAGCTTTCGAGGAATCGCAAATCAGCCATAATGGCTGATCATTTAAATCCATTGAGCCCATAAACATGGCCCAACAAATTTAGGGGCAATTGTGGGTACCTAAAATTTAGAGCCATGGGCCTAGATGAGTAGCCCAGTCCTGGCGGCCCAAAGTTCGGGCCCCTCATCTCTTACATTGATCCGGTCTCCCCCACGTTCCCACAATTGGAAGTTATAGGGGAGATGGAAAACGTGGAGAAACCCATCACCTCCACTTACCTACATGTACATTTATATATTAAACCCTAGGTCCGGGGCCAAAGGACAGGATATATTCTCTGTAATTACTCTCCGGAGTAGATAGAAATAATATCGACTGCACCACCGTGGACGTAGGCACATCTTTGCTGAACCACGTACATCCTTTGTTGTGTGATTGGCATCTTATATTCCTTGTTCTTCCTTGATAATTGCTTCTCTTGTATTTATTTGTGTTGCATAATAATTGTCACCACAATCTCTATCTTTAATATAGGTGTATGTACATCCTATAACATATATTTTATACGCAATATATATGTCTTACGAATATCCTACGTGTTAATGAAATACAATATTGCTCCCATCGAACTCTCCCGAGTAATCCTTTATACTCTAATTGTATCATTTATTTCCAAACATAGTATCAGTAAGTGTCTCACTTATATTTTACTAGACAATGTCATCATATCCCTTTCATTTTCGAGACTAGAAGTAGTCTCCGAGTTAGGGATTTCTCTCAATTAAGCCTAATTAAGTTTTTCCCATAATTCGTTCTCATGGAACTAAACCCAAATTACAATCTAGGACTAATGGTATTCCTAAATATTCCATAATATGTTTGAAATTGAAGTCCGCAATTAAATATCGAACATATCCCAAAAATATGTAACAAAAAAAGGAAAGGAAACAAACTCTAGGCCGCCGAATTGATTCGGCTTGGTCCGAATCGATTCCCTCGTATAGGTATGGAAAATCTCCATATGTGTTTCTTACTGGTTTCTCCCATTTTCAACCTCAAATCCTCATTTTAATCATCCCAAACTCTCAATAAATCATACTAAATGTGGTACTAGCATAATTACATGCGTTCTAATGTATAAGAATCATAAAATCATAATGGGGCATCGATTTCTTGAACTAATTCTTGAATATTTCATAAGAACCCTAGTTCCTCGAATTTTACACAAGAACACCCAAATTCTCAAATTTAATCTGTGATTTCTAACACGTAGGTTATAATTTCATTTTTCCAATTATTCTAGAAATACATCTACATGCAAAACTTACCCATAATTATGATTCAATTCTTTATATTTATGAAGTATCAATTATTCATGGTTATTTCTTTTAATCTAAACTGCCATGGATAATATATGCACTGAATCTTTACAAGATAAAACAGTTTCCTTTAATGGGAGTTCTAATCCAATGAAGAAGGTGCTATCGGGGCGATGCTCTCTTTTCGATCTATGTAACAGTGGTCTCGGGGGTGCAATTGGTGTAGGAATGGTGGTTCTAGCCTTGGAGGGTAGTTCTCCTTCCTCCCCTAATGGATTCTGTGAATATGGTAACTGCTAACCCTTGAAGAGACAACTCCTCATCTAATATAAATCTCTAAAATTCGTGGTATTAATTCCCTAAAAGATGCAGATGACTAAATTACCCCTCTGGGGTGCCGAAATGGCTTAAAAGTGCTTCAGGACCCAAACTAAACCCCCGGGTAGACTTTTCTAACTATTTCAACCCTTTCGAACACTTTGGCACATTCGAAATGACCATACGGATGACTTAAAAAATTACTTTTTATTTTCTTAAATTAGTGCCGACACGACTAATACGCGCGTCCCAACTAAATTACCATAACTGCCATATTTTTTTCACTCGCGACAATTTTAATAAATTCATTATCACATATTACTTTATTCACTAAGTAATATTCAATATAATTCACATAAATAAATACTAACCCTCATCTCTCTAGTTAATATTTATTTAAATCCGGATTAATTTTAAGTAATTTTCTCATATTTAATTGAATTAATCCCATAATTAAAAATCAATAAAATTACGGCGTATTACATACTTCCCCTTAATAACGGAATTTCATCCCAAAATTCAAAAATAAAAGTATACCTGGTAAGAACAACTCTAGATATTTGTCGCGGCATCACATCCTTGCTCTCCTAAGTAGACTCTTCGGCACTTTGATGCCACCACTGGACACGTACTAATGGCACTACCTTCGACCTCAATTTTCTCTCGCTATGGTCTAGGATAGCCACTGTACCTCCTCGTAGGAACTATGGGGTTGTAGATCAATATCCAGTAAAAGTAATATGAGTGTAGGCTACCTTAGTCAACTGATCCACAATCACCCATATATAATCGTGTAACGACATTGTCTGTCACAGTTAATTATGTCATATACCGCTACAAGTCATCTATAATTGAGAAAGCAAACATCTACAAAAGACGATCCGAATTTTAAGAAGACTTCAACATTCATGCCCAACAAGAAGATTTTGGTAAAATTATGTTTAAGTTACATTTACATTTCACATTAAAAGTGTTGGGATATTTTATTATTTTTTTATAAATGGTTTTTGTAAAAACACATTATCATAAAAAGTTTTTGATAAAACATTATTTGATCCCGTATCAAGATATAAGTTTGAGGTTTCCAAGATATTTAAAAGACTAAAGTTATTTTTTGAATAAGTGATTGTTGTTAGAATGACATCACATCTCGTTCAAACGAGATGGTGTTTCGCTCAAATGAAAACGTGACGTTCAAACGACAAGGTCTTTTTAGATGACACGTCACCGCCTTCAATACTGCTATATATTAGGTGTCAGTCTATTGGTTTTTCATGTGGATAAACACTATTTTTATCAGAATACATTTTTTAGTGTTTATTTTTCTTCTAAAACCATTTAAAGGGTTCAAAGTTTTGTCTTACAGTTAACAAATTCCAATTACTTTTGTATGAGTTGTTTTGTGGAACCCAAGACGTATTTACTGGGATTTTATGATGCTACACTAGGTGCCTTAGAAGGTACTGGGCTAACAATAAGTGCCACCTGAGGGAGGTACTGGGTTGATCGACTGCATGTTATAGGGAGTGCTGCGGTGTTCCTAGGCTGAGGACTACGAACCAGCACCTGCGGATATTTCTTATCTCAATTGTATTTTCATTATAATCCATATAAACCATCTTTTACAAATTATAGTGGAAATAAAAAGGTTTTTACCCGAAAGGGGTTTTTCCTGAAATTTGTGTTTGCCAGCTTAATCATCGCTTGGTTTAATTTATTAATTTGATTTGATACGTAGATGTATGTTTAAGGGCTGAATAAAATTTGTGTTTGGTTTGAGAAAATTCAGACATTCAATTAAATAAGTTCAGTTTGGAAATTTGCGAATCCATTTGAATTAGTATCACACACGATATTTTCAAATTGGTATCAGAGCGGGTTACTCTAAGTTATTGAGCGATAATAATTTTTAAATGTTTTTTTCCTAATACAATTTGACTACTCACGTAATCAAATTGCTATCAGAGCAGGTTATGCTAATTTATCGCATATTTCTATTTTTCGCATTTATTGTGTGATATTGATTTTTTTTTAAAATTTGTTTTGTGAAAAATTGCAACTTTTCGATGGATCACTTATATAATCAAATCCCTATTTTTGATTGGTCCAATTATGCCTATTGAAAAGCCCGTATGAAATATCATTTAAAAGCCATTGTCAAATGTGTTTTCCTGCTTTGTGAAAGAGGGTGGACTCCTCCCATTGTCACTGCTAATAATATCACTTCTTTGAAACCTGTGTCGAATTGGACTGAAGAAGATTATAAATTGTCCAATCTTAATTCCCATGGTCTGATTGCTATTTTTGGAGTCGTCACTCCCGACGAGTTCCGCCGTATTATGGAGTGCACCACGTCTAAAGAGGCACGGGATGTCCTCCAAATAACACACGAGGATACAAATGTGGTTAAAGAATCAAAATTATAAAATTTGGGCACCCAGTTTGAGACTATCACCATGTCTGAGTCTGAATGCTTTGATGAGTTTTATGCACGTTTGTCGGACATTATTAACTCAAGTTTTAATTTAAGTGAGCCAATTGATAACACGTGTGACATTAAAAAGATTTTGAGATCTCTCCCAAAATATTTTATTCCTAAAGTTACTATTTTGAATTCGTTGGGAAAGTTAAATTTACTTAAGTTAGAAGAGCTCATAGGAGACCTACAAACTTATGAGATTGACATGTTTCCCCAAACCATTAAGGCTAAGGATAAAGGCATTGCTTTAAAGACTCAAGTTAGGAAGAAAAAGAAAGAGAGAATTTATGAGTCTGATTCTGAGGGAGAGTTTAGTATTGACGATGTATCCTTGTTTGAGAAATGTTTTATAAAGTTTCTCAAAATGAACAAAAATAATTTTTTCAATAAATAAAAAATAAAAAGAAGGAAAAGGCCAAAGAGGGTAGTGACAAAGAGAGAGAGGGTGATAAAGAAGAAGAGAGTGAGGAAGATTTAGATCATATGACTTGTTTTGAGTGTAAAGGCAAAGGACATAGATCATTTGAGTGTCCTAATAGGCTAAGGAGAAAAGGGAAGAACGTATCCATGACTGCTACTCTTAGTCATAGTGTGGGAGATGATCCCGGTAATGGTTTTGCACATGGGATATGTGTATCTTTTTTGAGTCATGTGAGCACACCCACTTTATCCCATGATGATAGTGTTCACGAGAGCCAAGATGGTGAGTCGAGTGTTTCTAGTGGGGGTGAGAGAGAGTTTGAGAGTGGAGATGAAAGTGAGATCCAAAAATCTTTTAGGGATTTGTACATCAATACCTTGAAAATGAAGAAGTATAATAGGGATTTAGGTCGTCGAGTTTTATATTTGGAGAGAGAGAAAGAAAATTTAAGGAGGGAAATGAGTGACTTGACCGACACGGTGTTTAGTCTAATGACACGTGTATTCCCAACTCGAGAGTGATCTCGAACATGCCCGGGAGGCCAAAGTCCATTTAGAGAATGCATCTAGGAAGGATGAAAATATGGTTCTCAATCCCATTTTGGGTAGTGGTGAGAGTATAGGAATAAGTCATGACGGTGCATACACTTCTTTTGTTGCACCCGAGTCGGTTCCTACTTTAGAGTTAGATTCACATGACTCTGGACCCAACCCACCTAGGCGTCCCATACCTATTAGGTGAGCACAAAGGAGACATTTTGAGAGAGGTGTACCCAATCTTGATTATGTTTACTCCCATTGAAAAAATAAAGGACACCTTAGGGAATTTTTTTTTAAGTTAGGAAATGTGTCACACTTTGCTTCTATACATGTTCGCACACATGCACCGACTCATGATACTTTGCTTGCACATAATGATAGAGTTTGCACACATTCGAGAGCAAGTAAAATTTTTGGTCAAGGCCTCACATGATTTAATGGATGTTTTTCATAGGATGTCGCTATCTTTGGAAAACTCCACCATACCTACTGGATGAGGTCTAGACTTTTTGCTAGCATATGGTGATATACATGATGACACTTTTGCCTATTGCTAGTATGTATCATTTTTTAGTTTACATTATTTTCTTATTTGCTTTAGCACTGTTTTGGATCTGTTTGCCCATTCTAGGAACTGTTTCACAAAAAAATTCCAGTGGACAAAACTGCATGACATTTTGTGACTTCTGTGAAAAAAAATCTCGTTCAAACGGGATGAGATTTCTTTCGAGCGACACCTGCTATCATGCGAAGAAGCTTCTCGCGAGAACCCTTCTCGTTCGAGCAACATAGCTCTTCGTTCGAGCAACCCTTGGAGTTTTTTTTCTATTTTTGGTCACCTAGTTCATATTGCTATATGTTTTGGCACTGCTGGGTTGTTTCTGAACAGTGTTTGAAAAATACAAAAGGATTTTTTTTGATAAAATTTTGAAAAAATCCAAAAAACGTTTTCTATTTTGTTTACACCATATATGAATGCACACTTATGCTGACCGAGTCACAATTACATTCCATAACCATGTGACTATTTGATAGTGTTTTGAGACAACATGTTGTGTCATTCATGTGCTTTACAAAGTTTGGAGTCTTTGAGATGATATAGTGTTGCTACCTACATGTTTGACTCATTTGTCCTTTATTGCACACATGCATGGATTTGTTTTACTTTTGTTCTTATCTATCACATGTTGGTTGAGTGTTTCTATCTCAATTATGTCTATACAACGAACCCAACGCCATAAAACTTCACAAAAAGTAGTGCATGATATAAACCGTTTGTGAGTTTGTGTGATTTATTTTGAAAAATAGAAAAGGGTTGCAAAAGGTATTTAATTTTTCTCTTTGCGATAAAGCCACCGTTTAAATGTACCTAAAAAAGTTAGGAATTGAAAATTATCTAGGGTCCAATGAGGTTTAAAAGAGCTCGAAAAAAAATTGAATGGCAATAAAACAAATATATTCCAAAAATGGGCTAATAGATTTTAGTTTCATCACCTAATAAGAAAATTAAAAATCATTATCTTTTAATGAGGGAGGGTGGATGGAATTCAATACGGTTTGCAAGTCCTTGCAAGTCATGAAAAAAAATTACATTGTTTTGGACATTATTGGTGTGGAAATCATTTATACTTTTATTTGTTGGTATGATTAAGACGATGTCATCTAAATTTTATAATTTTACACCTAAGGACTATTTTGATGTTCATTCGTTCGGATTACACGTATTCATCGGGCACACATGTCATGATTGAGTCGATTTTCCTATCGTATATGTTCACACCCATTCATTTCGTTTCCACGATTTGATTGTCTTAATGAAAATTCATTGTGTGTGGTTTTTGTAACATCATTTTTGCATTTTTGTATAAAAAATATGGAAAATCAAAAATTGTTTGTTTGCCTTGGTTTACTGTGACAGTCTGATTTGATTTATGTGATTTATTCTTTTCCTTGTCTATTTCGAACAAATAAAAAGGGGGAGAACAAATTATGACTTTATGGCGGAGTTTAAGTATGGGGGAGATTTGATTATGCTTTCATGTTTATGCTTTATATCATTTCAAGCTCGATACTTCACGAGGTATTTGTTTTGTCTCATGTTTGTAGGTATAATTAAGGATTTTTGAATTGCACATCTTAATGAGAAAAGCTTGAAGTTTCGAAAAGTTGATTGTTGAAGAAAAGTTTGAAGACTTGTCATTTTATCTTTCCACTTTTTTTGGGGAGGGTAGATTTGTATAGGTCATTTTAAGTTGATAATTTGGATATTTTTAATTTGTACCGGCATAGACATAGGGAGAGATTTGTAAGGACATTGTTCGTCACAATTAATTATATCATATACCACTACAAGTCGTCGAGGAATTGAGGAAGCTAACATCTACAAAAGAAGATCTGAATTTTAAGAAGACTTTAACATTCACGCCCAACAAGATGATTTTGGTAAAATTATGTTTAAGTTCCATTTACATTTCACATTAAAAGTGTTGGGATATTTTATGATTTTTTTATAAATTGTTTTTTTTTATAAAAACACTTTCTCATAAAACGTTTTTGATAAAACATTATCCGATCCCGTATCAAGATATATTTTTTAGGTTTCCAAGATATTTAAAAGACTAAAGTTTTTTGGGATACTAAGTCTGGGAATAAATCAGGATGTCATCTATGAAGATAATGACAAAATAATCGAAGAACTCTCTAAACACCCTATTCATTAAGTTTAGGAACACAACCAGTGCATTGGTTAGCCCAAATGGCATAACCCAGAACTCGTCGGACCTATATCACATCAGAAACACGTCCTTCACACTGATTTGTAATTGATGGTACCCTGACCTCAAGTCTATCTACGAGAAGTAGGCAACTCCTCTCAACTGGTCGAATAAGTCATCGATTCGGGGCAACAAATATTTATTCCGTATCGTGAATTTATTCAACTCTTAGTAATCAACACACAACTGTAATGACCCATTTCTCTTCTTTACAACAGCACGGGAGCACCCCAAGGCGAGGTACTCCTTCGAATGAAGCCCTATCCCAACAGACTCTCAATCTGATCCCATAACTCCCTCATCTCTGCCGGAGCCATATAGTAAGGCGCACAAACTATCGGCGGCTGAGTGATTGGCGTAAAATCTATCTCTCTGCTAAGTGACAACACCGGTATATCCTGAAACACATCAAAAAACTCGCAGACTACCAAAATAAAATCTAGCAGGATCACCACCTCCTTAAATGTCTCCTCATTTGTGTAATACAAGTGAGGGAATGACCTGCCCTCAGGGTGAGGCATCGCTACCAGGAACATCTTCTGACCCGGTACAGAAAATACAATACTATGACTATAGCAATAAATCATGGCCATATAGCCAATCCATCCCAATAATAACATCATACTCTGGCATATCCAACACAAACATAGCGGAAGGCAAAATGAATCTCCCAATTTTTATACCCACAACCCGAATGGTAAAGAAAATCAATGTTCCATTAACCAATGGTGAGTCTACACACGTAACAGTACTATTCGCTGTATCTAATAACCCCATAGCACGGGTAAATCTAGTGGAACTAAATGAGTTTGAAGTCCCCGTGTAAAATAAAATGCTCCCCATAGTCCCCTGGATATAAAACATACCCTCAACTACGAGCAGAACCTGAGCGACTGCAGTCTGGTGGATGTTGTAAACACGTCCATATTGTAGTTGTCCCTGTTGAACTAGAACTTTTAGAATGGCAGGTAAAGATGATATCTGTTGTGGTCTTGGGAGAGTAGGCGAGAAATATAGGTCGTTTGGGCTCCTAATGAGCACCTTGGTGCTACTGCTATGGGGTTCTAACCCACTCAGGACACTCGTGATGCTTGTGGTCGGTCTTACCACATACATAACATATACCAACAAAGTTTACTCTTCTCTCTCCCTAGTGACCTCGGCCCTGTTGGCCATTATCACCCCTCTATTGGCCTTGCTGTGCACGCTGTTGGCCCTGTTGATTCTGCTAACCAGGATGGCCCTATTGGCCATGCCTAAAGCCTCCATGTCCCTGCTTGTAATCATAGGATATGTGTCACTTAGTAGGGTTCCCATAATGGGAACTCTGCTCACTTGTCTCTACTGACTCTGAGTTGGTTTTGCCCCACTGGTACCACTACCTCATGTCCTGACCTACTGGGTTGACTCCCCTGCTCGATTTTTTCCCTTGAGATGGAAGCGATGATCCTAGAAATGTAATAAGGCAACGTTAAGCACATCGATGTATGAACTCAATGAAAGATTACCCAAAACGTGCTGACGAATCCTCCAAGTCAAGCCATTTATAAACATCTGAATCCTCTTCTTTTTAGTAGGTACCTCATTTGGCACAGATTAGTCAATCTAGTAAATTCCTCCTCATATTCAGCAATAGTCCACCCCTCCCATGTGAGGTCTAGCAATTTTTGCCTCATCTTAGTCTGAATGGTGGAAGAAAAAAATTCACGGTCAAACCATACCCATAAGTCTTGAATCATCATGCCATCTCTCTCCCTAGTGGTGGTAATAGACTCCCACCACTTCAGTTGCACTCCTACTAGCTTAAATGTAGCTAGTGTACATCTCTAAACCTCTATGCACTCGTACATTCTCAGGTTCCACTAGATATCTTTCTTTCATTGGCAAGATACCACAACATCAGAACTCCGGAGGATGTGCCTTTAGTAAGGAATCCTGACTTGCTCCCAAGAGGAAGGGAACGTGTGATCTAGTGCTGGTGCCACCGCCTGTTCCTGGGGTAGTGCCTGCTATACGACTGCTAAAGTTGTATTTATCGCTTATGCCACAATAGCGGCAACATGAGCGGTATTCATAGTACCCTGGGCCGGAGATGGTTAAGGCGCGGGATCTACACCTCCACGGGCTCTCTGTGCATGTCTAGGAGGCATCTGAAATGAGAGAGAATCTTTATAAGTCCAATGTTAAGATATCAAAATAGCTGAAGGCGTAACATGCACAATTAATGAATACAACAATACTAAATATAGGGCTCTATATCAAATAAAGCTACACTTAAAGCATAATAAGTCGCACATACACTAAAGACTCCAGAACCAGATACTCTGATACCACCTGTGATACCCCGCCTAATTAAATACCGGGTGATCAGTCATTTTTTAAATTTAAAACAAAATATCCAGTTGGTTCAGTTTTAGTATCACTATAAAAAAACATTTATTAATTACTAACCACCTAGTAATTAAAAATTCTGGTGTCAAATTTTATCTTTTAAGTTAATGTACAACTAAATAAATAATTGACTAAACATTCACCATCTAATAAATAATCTCATAGCAAGAAAATGTCATAAAGAAATAACTGAGTCTAGAAAAAACATTTCCAGGCTAAATCCCAAATACAATACTCTGAAATGAAATAAATCCCAACAACTGAAAAATAAATAAATGTTTGCAATAACTATCTCCAGATGTATCTGAATAATGATGGGCAACATGCCCAATTGAAGTAAATAACTCGAAAAGAATCAAAGATAGGTGTGGAAGCGTCTAGTAACCGAGGTCCTGTAACTTCCACAGCAACTATAGCACGTCAACTGGTAAGAACTCCTATGCTTGGTGTCCCTATGGTTGGGCACCTAAAAGGTTTTTACAAAAACAAAATAAATTTGGAAGGAAACGGGTCAGAGCCCGAGTTGAAAATATTTTAAAATCAGCAAGTGTTTAAAATGAATTAAACAGTAAATATTATATACATGTTAGTTCCACATGACCTCACTTGAAGTTCTCACCTCTCAACTAATGTGTACGCCTAACGTATGCTCATAACCCATCCTAGTTACGCTATCTGGCTTATCTAGTTTAAATCAAGTCTCTTACTATGATGCCTAAGTCATTGTGCCCATACGTATTACCCGAATAATACATTCTTGCATATCCAATATTAATTAATCGAATTCAAGTATCTCATTAATCATTTAACCAAAAGAGTAGAATAAATAATATTAGTTGTCATCACAGATAAATTAATATTAGTTGTCGATACTTGAATTCTTAAATAATATTAGTTGTCGTAATCTTTTTCATCTACTAACCAAAAGAGTAGAATAAACACAAGTGTATATATATATATATATATATATATATATATATATATATATATATATATATATATATATATATATATATGTCATTATATCATACATATGTACTAATACGGAACCCTAAAAGGCTAAACCTGTTGTCCGTGTATACTCTGTTATCAAATCTCGGTACATCACGTACATAAGGATTACGAGTTCCGAATCACTCTGGAACCGTATCAATACAAATCACACATATTGGAGGCGAACATAGTTCCCAGACCTATGAGATACGCACCCACCTGATTACAAACTTATTAACTCATCGATAAGTCTTTCCTAGATCTATGTTTTGAGGCACCAATCTAAAATCCTCCTGAAGGCTCATCAAGATAAGACTGTCCCCTTTTTAGGACCTCCCGTGATGGCAAGTATGGTAGGTATGTCGTACACACAGTCAAACAATCATACATTAGGTATTCACACAACCTTAGTGCATAAATCTCTATCTTTAATATAGGTGTATGTACATCCTATAGCATATATTTTATACATAGTATAACTGTCTCACGAATGTCCTACGTGTTAATGAAATACAATACTGCTTTCGTCGTACACTCCCGAGTAATCCTCGTTACTCTAATTGTAGCCTTTATTTTCTAATATAATATCAGTAAGTGGCTCACTTATATTTTACTGGTCAATGTCATCATATCCCTTGTATTTTTGGGACGAGAATTAGTCTCCGAGTTTGATATTTCTCTCAATTAAACCTAATTATGTTTAGCCCTTAATTCGTTCTCGTGGAACTAAACCCAAATTATAATCTATGACTACTGGTATTCCTAAATATTCCTTTATATGTTTAAAATTTAAGTCCATGATTAAATCCCGAATATCTCCCAAAATTTTAAACAAAAAGGGGAAAGGAAACAAACTCTGGGCAGACGAATCGATTCGGCCTGGTCAGAATCGATTCGCTTGTATAGGTATGAAAAATATGCATATGTGTTTCTTACGGGTTTCTCTAATTTTAAACCTCAAATCCTCAATTTAACCATCCCAAAATCCCAATCAATCATACTAAATGTGGTACTAACATAATTACATGAGTTCTAACGTATAAGAATTATAAAATCATCATGGGGCATCGATTTCTTAAATTAATTCATGATTATTTCTAAGAGAACCCTAGTTCCTCAAATTGTATACAAGAACACCCTAATTCTCATATTTAATCCACGATTTCTAACACTTGAGTTATAATATTGTTCTTCCAATGATTCTAGAAGTTCATCTACATTCAAAGCCTATGCATATCATGATTTAATTCTCTATATTTATGAAATATAAATTATTCATGGTTATTTCTTTCAATCTAAACTACCATGGATAATATATGCACTGAATCTTTGCAAGATAAAACACTTGCCTTTAATGGAATTTCTGATCCGTTAAATAAGATGGTATGGAGGTGATGCTCTCTTTTCGGTCTACGTAACAGTGGTCTCGGGGGTGCAATTAGTGTAGGAATGGTGATTCTAACCTTGGACGGTGGTTCTCCTTCCTACTCTAATGGATTCTGTGAATATGGTAACTTCTAACCCTCGAAGACACAACTCCTCATCTGAAATAACTCTCTAAAATTCGTAGTATCAATTCCCTAAAAAATTCAAATGACTAAATTACCTCACTGGGGTGCTGGAATGGCCTAAAAGTGCTTCAGGGCCCAAACTAAACCCCCGAGTAGACTTTTCTGACTATTTTGACCCTTTCGGACACTTTTGTATACTATAAATGACCATATGGATGACTTAAAAATAATTTACTTTTTATTTCATTAAATTAGTACCGATGCGACTGATACGCACGTGCCGATTAAATTATCGTAACTGTCGTATTTTTTTCACTTGCAACAATTTTAATAAATTCATAATTACATATTAATTTATTCACTAAGTAATATTCAATATAATTCACATCAATAAATACTAACCCTTATCTTGCTAGTTAATATTTATTTAAATCCAGATTAATTTTAAGTAATTTTCTTATATTTAATTCAATTAATCCCACAATTAAAAATTAATAAAATTATGGGGTATTTCACTTATGTCCTTGTGTTTAGACAACCATAATAAGACATTCCCTTTTTTCTTCCATCCCTTTATTGTTAGATAGCGAGAGTCAGAGGACCTGTTAATTTATCGTGTTAGCATTCAAAATTATGAGTTACGCACAATACACATTTCTCTGTACTTAATAATTTGACAATATTTGGTTCTCGTATGAAAAAACAAATAAGGTAGTATTGCAAGAACCAATTTAACCTTACTGAGTAGTGAAAGCGTATATATAGAAGGTCAAGATGCACATGTAAGGCAACCCAACTTTTCAAAGCAGTCCATTTTAAAGTTTCACATGCATTTCGTCAAATAGGAACTATGAATGGGTGAAAATAAGAGTGGCATTGTCAAATTTGTATGAAAATTAAACTTAGAAAGATAAGAATTTCGGAACGAAAATGACGAGACTTATGCATTTGACTTGAATCCTTATTTCTTTCATATCAAGCTCCTTCCTACAATACATGAAACAAAACATTACTACAGTGCAAGAAAAATAAATGAAATAAACTAAAACGAATAACAATGTGTTGATTACCATAACTATACATCCAACTTTAATTCTTTCGATATAACTATTGCTCAGACTTGAAAACCATTCTTAATATAAGATAGACATAATTGTGCCAAGTACATCATCACACTTAAAATCAGATATTATAATGTAATTTGAAATATAAGTTTTTATTAGTTTCTATTATTTCTGTAGCAACCAAATAGAGGGCTTCTGATTCGCACTCACCTTACCCCTTAAACTACCGCAAGCCAATCATTCAATAGTTTTTTCCAAATTTGAATGAATCAAATTAAGGAATCTTAGTCAAAGTGATAAGCACATCTTTCCTTTGTCATTTTCCCAAATCTAATGTACCTTAAAACATCTATATTTCCCTTGGCATGGAATGTCCATGTCCCCAAAGCCAAATAGAGTAATTTGGGAAGTTGACATTACCTAGAGTCATTTTTACGAAGTTGCGTTTGTAACTAAAAAAATCCAGTCACTAAAAATAGTATTGTATTCTAATGGCCTTTTGGCCTTGATAATAGAAAAAATATTATATTCTGAAAACATTTGGCATAATAATGTGTTCTTATTATGGTATGTTTCTTGAATCATCTTAAAGTTGTTGGCACAATTAGCTTTTCATAGTTTATAATATAAAATGAATATATGTGATACCTCTACATTGGCACGGGACTATGTACCACTAACTCACACAAGAACGAGTTATACATTAGAATATATGTGAGACCTCTACATTGGCACGAGACTATGTACCACTAACTCACACAAGAACGAGTTATACATTAGAAAGTATAAGGATTCCTTATTATCTTCTATAGTGTAAGTCTTTTCGTCCTATTCAATGGCATGTTCCAATCTTCCTATGTCTTTAAGATCCAAATTAACTTCATATATTAGATATATCTCTTTATATGTCTCTTCATAACCTTGTATAATAGTAATTTATGCTATATGTTTTAAATTTTAGATCCTAAATAATATTATCATTAAAGATTTACAATTTTTACGTGCCTCACTTAAATCAGGAGAACGCCTCGCCTAGCGCCTAGGATCCAGAGACATTAGTGCTTAGATACGCCTTAAATAACTATGGTACTCAAGGAATGAGAAGGTCGATAATGTTATAACTGCAAAGTGCAAGAAGTTAGGCAATATATAGAGACATTATCCTTCAAGGATGGACATGACTCTAATAGTCAATCGTGATATATGTAGAAGACTCATAATTTTTAACTCTAATGCGCAAGGTTCCTTATCTTTGTCTAACGCAAATAAATGTGTTGTTGAGAGTATGGGAATGATTAAGTTCAAAACTTTTAGTGTTGTCCCAAAGTTGGGGTAGAATTTGATCTCCATTAGCCATTGGTCGTAGAGAAAAGGCCTACTAGTGAAGAGGTATCTTGGGGTCCCTCCAGATCCATCTAATGAGTTTGACCCTGGTTTGTTGTGGACACACATTGGATGTTTAATGAATTAAAATAATTTGTGTGAAGATCATTCTTGGTTTGAAGGGTGTTTAGATTGTATAAAGAAACCATGTGTGAGGATTTAGGGGGGGTCTTAGTATTGAAGTTATAAGATTTCTCCACAAGGTGAAGATTTGTGAGTAATGATCAAATGGATTGAATTCAAGTTTAATCGAGTTATGGAATTTTTTTTTCATAAGGGGACTTTTTGGATGTTGGTACAATTTTATGTTTAACAATATTTTAGGTCATTTTCAGTATACGGTGTATTGGCATTGACTGATCAACTTCATGTGTAAAGAGGTATTGAGAGAGAAGACTTTAGGGATTTTTAACTTTATATCTAAGGAGAGATTTGATGTACTTGGGGCTCGGGTGATAATGTGCATAGACTTTGTGTATTCCTGTTATTCTGACCAACATTCTTATATATCGGAAGTGTACTCTTTCGGGTGGGAAAAAGTAATTTTACCACACCATATATGTATTATCTCTGTTTGTGGCTTGTTTATCTTTCGATCCATGTTGTATTCCTTGTTTGACCGAGTCTGATGCACAATAAACCTCAAACATGTCTCAAACTCAAAAAAGTTAGTATAGACAAGAGGTTGAAGGAGGAATCATTTTTTATTTGTAATGGTGTAGCGATCAGTGTTCATCTCTATGCCATGACATATGATGTTTTCCAGCAATTAGCCATTAGAGATTACAACATTTGACTTTTCTATAGATTAATATAGTGATGGAGGAGCGGGAGTACAATAATTAATATTGATCAGCTTGTGACTCATAGTGTTAAAGCACGAAACTTCATTTAATTATAATAAATAAGAGTCTTCCTCACAAGATTAAGGAAAAGGGAGAAATATTAAGTCTCCAGCACAAAAACTTAATTTAAATATAGTACACAGGAGTCACACTCTCATTATCAAGAAGTGTGAAATCTTGAGGCAGACACTATGATTAAATACTACATGTCGTAATTTCATAGTCACACTAAAAGCTCAAGCATACCGATAAAACATATTGTCTTGCCACCGACACGGGTACAAAAAATTATATAAATACAAACATAAATAATGTTTTACACTTTGGAAAATTTTCTCTTCAAAACACAAATTTCTATTCAAAAACTCAGCCTTGCATTTAAGAAATGTGTAAAAAGAAAGATATTAAGAGTTTAAATTTAAACAATAAAAAATAGATGAGTAGATTCATAAAAAAATATGAGCACATCATATTTAAACAATAAAATTTAAAGATTAGTAATATGAGCAGATAGATACAAAAATAAAAAATAGAGTATGTATATGAGCAGCAAATATGGATCAATTTGTATAAGAAAAGAGAGTTGTATCAATATACTAGAACTAAAAAAATTAAAATAACGAAATATGTTTGAGAGACTCATATATTTCAATTGTGTGTGTGTGTGTGTGTGTGAGGATAAGAGAATGAAATAAAATTATCACTATCAAAACACCAGATGACACTATCAAATCACATGAAATGACACTATCAAAACACTAGATGACATAATAAAATTGTCATCCTATGATTTGCACTGTAATTCATCTTCATACTATTATACTAGGGGAATCTTAAAAAGCCAGTTTATAAAAAGAAATATTACCCTCTTAGCCTCAGCTGCCTCACTTGTCTCAGTTACTTCCACTGCTCTAATATCTTTCTGAATTAAGTTGCTCTCTTTGCATTTAGGCTGTAAAAAAGATAGAGGTAGAACTTGGTTTATTATTTAAGGAAATAAAAACGTGCACAGTATTCTTCATCTTCATCATATTTAATTGGAAAAAAATTGCAAAATCTGAAAGTAACAGAAACCCTTAGTAAGTTTCAAGATGTTATGGTGTTTACATAGTATTTAGCACATTAATAAAATTTAAAAATGAACAATATTCCAATTTCATAGGAACTAACATTGGTGAAGTTTAAGGAGCAACATATTAAAAATTACCTCAATTATTGTAGCCGCCATTTTTTTTTCCTAAAGTTAAACCCTCATCATTGTCCTCATCTGATTCAACAATAACTCTCAGTTCTCTTCCCTGCATCAAGTACCATCTCAATTTCGGAGTCCAAAAATGGAAATAAAAATAGGGATAAATGATTTCAAAAGGCACATACTGTGATTTCAACTTTCACAAAATGTACATGTCATGATGTATCTTGATTTCAAGACCAATATTGTGCCAAATACAATATAATAACTCACCTATTACCACTGCAGGAGAAATTATTTTTTGTCTATTTCCCTTACTGAAATCTCTATCGGTGGGAGTAACTTGTTCGTGTTTTACTGAGTTTCAGGTTCCCATTTATATAGTTGGAATTATTGTTGCTTGACGAACCTTAGGGTGCACTGTTGGACTAGAATCACAAAGAATCTCATTAGTCTTGCAAATCTAGAGTAAACAATGCATAAAATAAGAAATGAACTACCAATTAGAAGCCTGGCCATATAGTAATCTAAGCTTGGTAATAAATATCAGTAAGAAGCATAAGAAATTATGGTTGAAGGTCATGACTCAAAGCATTAAAAAAATAGAAATTAAGGCCCCTACATAATTCAGTGGTCACTCCTTTTCCATAACTTTATCTTTTTCCCTTCTCTATCATTCTTTAATTGCTAATGACATATTTAGCATGGTCATACAGTACATCCTACCTTTTGAAGAAAAACTCAAGTACTCTTAGGCAATTCTAAATGTATTTTGACGCAACTAAGTTTTTGAAATATGTAGAGAACACACATATGTGGTAAGTATCACAGCAAAATAGATATGCATATGCCAGTCTCTGAAATTGGAGTACCTCTTGAACCTCTAGGATTCCATTATTTGGATCATTGGGACATTTTAACAACTACTCTATTCATTTGCCAACAATAGCAAATGGTAAGTTGTTGGTCTTGGTCAAAGGAGAAGAATAGATGGAAATAATGGCATATAATGCACCAACAGGAGTTAAGATCTGACTTAACCATAAATGAATCAAAGAAAGTTGATGGAGCTTCTAAGGTTGTTACCTAAACACATAACTATAACTCTCTTAAGCCTATATATATCACAAGAGCACATAAATCATCAAGACATCACTTTTATGTGTGTTTATGATTGCATCTTGTTCTTTTCTCTAATATAGGCCACTAGTGAAATTTTACCCTACATCTTCCAAAAATACAATCCCCTTATTCACACATATGCTAACTCTAAATAATTTATGCCCTTAATACCATTAGTGCCAAATGCACATTATTTGCCTATTTGAATTATTCAATCCTACTTGTCCCCATGTTGAGTTGGACTACTTTTGTATACTCATTTTCTTATCCAAAAAAAACTAAAGGAAGAAACAAAAGCAAAATAGATAAACTAGAGATCTCATGTTTTTTCATCATTAGGCCACTTCAAATAAAATTCCCTGTTCGTAAGAGAAAATATCCAATAATCAGAGATCAAGATAGAATAGCATAGAAGTGCCGACATACCATTTAAACACATGTTCAGGGTTACTCGATTCTGGATCGCACAATATCCTAAAATGATACCCACCTAAAAGTCAAAAGCAAACAAAATCAAAATTTATAATTCTACTAAGATGACATAAAGAAAACTTGAAAAATTTATGAGGACCAAGTAACGTGTAGTATTATAACAACAACATGTTGTACCTCAAACAATTAAAATGGGGGAGACAATTGTAGCATATTAACCTTGAGGAGGAAGAGTTAGAATAGAATACAGGCTACGCAGATTGGGCCACTACTGTAAAGAAAACATAAAAAATGACCTAAAGTAAGATTATAGGAGTAATTAAAGATAAAGTTTCCACCTCTAAAATATGACGAACAACAATAATTTTTAAATCCACCAAGATAACATAAATAAAACTTGAGAAATAATGAGGACCAAGAAGGTAACATTGAAATATGACAATAGAGAAATAAAACTTCTCAAAATGATTGATTGATAAAGTCCATAAAGAGAGAAGCGGACCACTCCTACTCTCCATAGGTCTTTGGTAATCAGCACACTTGGTTAAATAAATAAAGGGGGTTTCAGACCTTGTGATTTTTAGAAATTTGTTTACGGTTCATAATTCATAGCTTTATGTTTTGAGATATTTTTCTTTTTCCCTCAAGTTTAGATTGAAACTGACTTTAGCCTATGAGTTGTCGTTGATTGAGTTTAGGCCTCCATATTTTGTGGTTTCGTTAATTGACTGATCCAGGTCATAATAAATGACTGAGTTATCCCTAATGATACTGAATCATTAGTACACAGTTATGAGTTTTGAAGAAAACAACAGTAAGTAATTAAGATATTTTATCTGGTATTTAATTTCTTAGAATCTGATTGACATACATCCCAATCTAAACAATCTATATAATGTAAATATTAAGATTCCTAGATATAGGTTGCTAAATGAGTAATATTTTCATGCAATAAATGCCTCAAAAAATCAATTGTACAAATGTCAAACTTTTGCAACGATGAATACATTAGTCAACACCAATTTTGTTGAAACTAAGTTGCATATATGAATAATGGGATACCTCTGCTCACGTTGTCCACCAATTACACAAGGATGCATGTCCAGTGTCCCCAACTTGTGTCGGAATGTATGCGCTCATAATATACATGTAGTTGATAAAGAGCAGTCCTTAAAATAAAGGAAAAGGTTAAAAATACAGAGGAACAAACATAACCCCAATGGGAAGCAAATTTTGTATGCGGCACAAACTAGTGGTACACATGTGCAAAAAGCAATAAAACTATGCACACCTTCTAAAATCCATCCTTTCTATCGACTCTTCACTTTACAATTCTAATTTATCATTGTAATCTTAAAGGTACTCTACTCAAGCTCTAAAGTGTTATAAATCCTATACCATTTCTCACTTCATTCTAGCTAACACGTAGCTATCCTAATTAACGGTTACTAATTAAACATTTTTTATCTTAAGTACAATCAAGTAAAACTTAATTAAAACGCATAAGTCTTTCAACTTTTCGTGAAATACACATACATATATGTATTATATAAACTTTTACATGTGTTTTTGATATATAATTTGAGAATACCCTATTAAAAATTATAAATTGGGATTTCTAAGTTGAGATGGGTATCACTGGGGAGCTGGTTAAGAATGTGTTCTCCAAAAGTAGGTCTCTTAGAACTGATGACAACAATGTGAGTTAATTATGTAACCTCTTTTGGAGATAATGCCCATAATAGTTATATGCTTATTGTTGTTTTATGTTCTAATATCATATGTTCACTACAAATATAGTTCAAAAGTTGAAGTTAGTTTTCTCCAATTCTTCTATTTTCTATTTCCAATGTTTGATGTTGGAATTCTAAAACACATTACAAGGAAGTGAAAAAATTGAATCAAAAATATTACAATTTCAAATAATTGGTATTAGAATATTTTAAGTTCAAAACTTTACCCCCAAAAATTCAAATTCTAATTTGAGGGGTTCTCAAACACAATCTCATGTTAGTTTAAAAATTAAGATAATTTTTCTCAAATTTCAATTTCAAAACATAGGAGGGGAGCACCCAACACATCCTTTAATTTTATTAGTTTCAAAGGCCACTATCACACATTCCATGCTACAGTACTCAACTACAAAAATACCAACTCAGTCACTTAAAGTCATTAGTTGTCAAATAAAGACGTCATAGAATATTAAACTATATGTAGAGAGAGGCATTCTCTTAAACGGGCTAAAAAAGTGTGTCCCGGTTAAAGGAGAAAAAAAAGCGAGAAATAACATTTGTAACTTCTTTTGACCGATACATCATCATGATAGACATTAGTCGTTGATACCAAAATTCACTAGCTTATGTGGGCCAATTACAAGCCAACACGTGTCATCCAATGTGGCATAAATCCAAGTCAGCATGGATCAAATCCCCAATCAACAAGGCAGCCTAACCAACGGGGTTGCCCGACCTACAAAGAAGACAGACCAACAAGGCAACCCAACCAATATGGGATACCGACCAACAGTAAAAAATCCAATCAGGCAGCCAATGAATCAACATCAGTCTTATATTTAATTCTCATTATGTATTAATGTAAATGCCTAACAAATAAAGGCATTCCATCCTTTCACATGATAACCCTCAACACCCCTCTTGGGATATAAATACATTGTAACACCCTTGTAGAAGAGGATCAAAAACCAAATCAAGGCAGTCAAGTAATACATAGTAATGGACGAGGCTATTCCATTGAGTCGAACCACTTTAAAAATCTCTTTGTATTGCTTGTTTTTATTTATTTATTTATCTGTGATCAATCAATTAGGCCTAGTCTAGTTTTTGCTTCATCAACAGATTGACGTCGTATGTGGGAACGTATTGTTGTACATTTTCACTGCTTCATCATACATGGATGATATCACTGAAACAAGTATTAAAAATGAGGGACTTCCTCCTAATCCATCTGCTCATCCAATTAACAACGATTTAGCTGGAATTTTGGCTAGCCTGGCCAAAGGATAAGAGGCTATGCAGGATACGATAAAATAATTATCCCAAACTTTTCAAGATGGAGTTCCTACACAGTCCAATCAAAGGAATATTCCACCACCGCCAATAACGTGTTGGGCATACCCATTCCAGAACTTCAAGGGATCCTTCATACCGTCCAGGAGAAACTTCTTCTACCAGGATTACTAATTCCTCTTATGGAAACTCCCCCATGCCAGAAAGATTAAGTGCCTTAGAAAGGCTAAGTAGGTCATGTCCTTTCGATCGTTTGGGACCCAGGGGAAATTCCTTTCGAGCTTCGTCAAGAAATACTCGACGACCAAGAGACTTGAAAGAAGGCTCAGCCCAATCTAAATCGAATGCCGGACGAACTGCTCGATTCAGTCAAAGAGAAGGATCGTAAGAGGAATGCTCAACACACTCAATTGATCGGCATAATAGAACTATCACCAACATATTTGGTGCTGGCAATGATGCTTGAAAGGGATCCATTCAGCGTTTTGAAGATAGATTGCGAGAAATGACCAAGGATAAAAATCCTCTCCAAATAAGTTTTGTTAAAGGATCTCCCTTTGTGCAAACCATTATATATTTCCCCACACCGACCAAAATTAAAGCTCTAGTAGTCACTCCCAAGTATGATGGGAATACTGACCCAGTTCTTCATATAAAATAATACCAAGTAAAAATTAATATCTATTTTGTTCCTAATGAGATGAGGTGCAGGGCATTTTCAGGAACAATTACTGGATCTGCTCAAATCTGGTATAATAATCTTTCTAGGGGGTAGATTTCTAGTTTCCAATAACTTATTGAGCTATTCATTGGTAATTTTTGCTTTGGAGCCAAACCAGTAAATCGAGTAGCTCATTTTCTTAGTGTGAGGCAGAAGGTGGGAGAAAGTACCAGGGATACTCGTTTCAATAATGAGAAATTAGAAGTTATTGATTATGAGGAGAAGACTGCAATCACTGCCCACATGAGTGGTTTGATCCTCGAAAAATTATATTATACTTTGGCAAAAGATCCCCCGAAGACGATGACAAAATTTATGGCCAAAGCAGCAAAGATTATGAACATCGAGTAAGTTATAGCTACTAAAAAGAATTCAGATGCAAAGGAGAAAACGAAGTTTGAAGGGAAGTCAGATAATAAGGAACACCATAATGAGCGTAAGAATTCGAAAGTAAAAGAAATTTTAGATCGACTCAAAATATTTACCAATTAAACTCCATTAACGGTGGATATACATCATGTTTTGGAAGAAATTTAGCATAACAATGACTTAATTTGGCCTGAAAAGTTAAGGTCACCTGCTGATAAGAGGGATAGGTCCAAGTATTGTGAATTTCATAAAGACCATAGTCATACAACCAATTGGTGTATTTCTCTCCATAATGAGATAGAGCTGCTCATTCGAAGAGGAAAATTAGATAGATTTTTTGATCAACGGGCTGGTGTGAGAGCTAGCGGTAGAGGTCGATAGAGATTTAAATCACCTGTTAAGCCTAGATTAGATAAGGAGAGTAACCATGACGATGATCTAGAAGATGATCCCGATCTCCCCAAGAAGCCTAGACAACCTCAATATGAGGTATTCACAATCACTTTTAAATCTTTTGATTGCCATATGATTACAGGTAGGGGTGCAGGAGGAGGACATCATTCAGCTAAAAGAAAAGCTTACCTCAATGAGGCTCAAGCTTTCTCCTATATCTAGCGAATCAACATTGCAGAGGAAGACTGACCAAGGAAAGTCAATAAGGATAAGCTCATAATTGGCTTTTCCAAGAATGATCTATCTGGAGTATTGTATCCTCATGATGATCCTTTAGTGATCAGAGTTAGGATGAAAGATGTATTGGTAGCAAGGACATTAGTGGATAACGGCAGTTCGATGGATATTATATTTTATCCTTGCTTTGATAGTTTGGATTTATTACTTAGCCAACTGGTGCCTTACCACAGGCACCTCATTGAATTCTCTGGTGAGAAGGTATTTCCATTGGGAACAATCAAGATAGATGTGTTGATCGGGACATGGCCGGCGAGCAGGACAGAGAAATTGAGATTCTTTGTAATGGATAAAAATGTTCATTCCGCCTGCAACATGATCATGGGAAGAGTAGGTCTGAAGAGGTTTGAAGTTGTACCTTTAACTGTTCATCAATTCCTGATGTTCCTAACCAACTTTGGAGTTAGAATAGTGAAATGTGATAAAAAAAAGTAGCTCGAGAATACTATTATTCATCTGCTGAGGAGGAAAATATGCTAAAAGTAAAGAGGAAAATAACCACTTAACAAGTGGATACATTTGAACCGAATAATGAATCTGAGGTTGAAACCTTAGATCCAAGAGATAAATGAGAGCTTGTAAAAGGCCAGGTGATGGAGGCAGTAGAAAGTATTATTCTAAACGATGATAAACCAGAATGGACAACTCAAATTGGAGTGTCACTGGACCCGGTTCTTAGACAGAAGTTGGTGTCCTTCTTGAGATAAAGAAAGCAGCTGTTCGCATGGAGCCACGAAGATATGCCTGCCATAGACCCAAACTTCATGTGCCACGAGCTTAATGTTAATAAGGACGTTAAACCTGTAAAGCAGTGAAGAATAGTTTTTATCCCGGAGAAGTACCAGGATATATAGGAGGAAGTGGAAAATCTTCAAAAATCTTCCTTTATTAAAGGTGTGAAGTACCCGGATTGGTTGGCCAATATAGTTATGGTTAAGAAGAAATACAACAAGTGGAGGATGTGTGTAGATTTTACTGACTTGAATAAGGTGTGCCCAAAGGATCATTTTCCTTTGCCACGAATTGATTAACTGGTGGATGCTACTTTGGGGCATGAGCTGCAGAGTTTTATGGATGCATATTTTGGTTATAAACATATCAAAATGAAACCAGAAGATAGAGAAAGTACTTCCTTTATTTCTCCCTGAGGAACTTACTAATATTATGTTGTTTGGTCTAAGCAAAGCAGGTTCCACTTATCAAAGACTGGTGAACAAAGTATTTTAGGAGAAGATAGGCAAGAACATGTAGGTGTATGTTGATGATATGCTCACAAAAAGCAAAAAAGTTATTGATTATATTGCCGACCTCAGCCAAACGTTTGATCAACTAGAAAAGCACCAGATGAAGTTAAACCCGACCAAATGCATTTTTGGAGTTTAGGAGGGAATGTTCCTCGGATATATAGTAAACCAAAGAGGAATTGAAGCTAATACAGATAAGATGAAGGCCTTGATAGAAATGCAATCCCCGACCAGTAAAAAGGTTGTTCAAAGACTAACAGGGCATGTAGCAGCACTCAATAGATTTGTGTCCCGAGCAATAGACAAATGTTTACCATTCTTTAAGGTGCTCAGAAAACCCTTTGAATGGAACGATAAATGTGAAAAGGCGTTTGTGGAATTGAAAAAGTACTTGGGATCACCCCCACTACTCTCCTGACCAGTGTTGGAAGAAAAGTTATATTTGTATTTGGCAGTTTCAGAATCATCTATTATCTCTGCATTGATCAAGGAGGAAAATGGAATTCAAAAGATGGTTTATTATACTAGCAAAGCTTTTTGAGGAGCGAAAGTCAGATATCCCAAGCTGGAGAAATTAGCATTGGCCTTACTTGAGACTAGTATTTGGATGAAGCCATATTTTTAAGCTCATACCATAGTGGTATACAGTGACATGCCACTGAGGCAAGCTTTGCATAAGCCTGAGAAATCAAGAATATTGATGTATTGGGTTGTGGAGTTGGGGGAATATGATCTTGTGTATGAACCAAGGTCTTCTTTAAAAGGACAAGTTATACAGAATTTTATTACAGAATTCACTTACCTAGAGGTTCCTGAGAAACCAGGGACTCCTGTCGAGCAACACTCGGGAGTCAGCAGACCTACTGGAAAAAAAAAACCAACCAATGTTGAGCAAAGGAAACTGCAGAAGAAGTTACCACCGATCAACCAAATCATCCCAACGGAGTACATGAGATGAAAAAGAAATATGAGGAGGTAAAAGATAAATTTTTCCATTAAGGGATTCTGACAAACCAATCATTTGACAGTGATATTCCCATATAGAGTTTGTATGTTAATGGATCATCTTGTGAAACTAGATGTGGAGCAGGAATCGTCCTCAATACTCCGGATGAAATAAATATATAGTACGCTATACGATTCCAATTTTAAGCCTCCAATAATGAGGCAAAGTATGAAGCTGGGATTATTGGTTTGAATCTAACCAAATCAGTGAATGTCGAGCAAGTGGTGGTATATAGTGATTCACAGTTGGTGGTAAATCGTGTGTTTAACTTATATGATGCTAAAGGAGAATTGATGTCCATATACTTAGCAAAAGCTTTGAAAGTAATCACCACTTTTCAAGATTTTCAGATGATCAGAATTCTAAGATTGGAAAATGCCCGAGCAGACCCACTTGCCCGACTAACCTCAATAACTAGAACCGAGTTGCAAAAAACTATTCCAATTGAGCTACTTGCTAATAGGAGCATTGATGAAGACCTAATGGTTAATTTTATTACGATTGACATGGGGACATCTTAGATGGATCCCATAAGAGCTTATAGTGAAGATGGAATTCTACTAATCGACCTACTTACAGCCAAAAAGTTAAAATATAAAGATGTTAGATATTTGCAAGATAATGGTGTATTGTATAGAAAAGGATTGACTGGTAGTCTCCAACGCTATGTGCATCCAGCTAAAGTAAAAGATTTGATTGAGGAAGTCCATGAAGGGTCCTGCAAAGCCCATGTAGCTGGAAGAACTTTGTTGCGCAGAATTAACACACAAGGATACTACTGGCCAACTATGCGAGAAGATTGCGCAGCTTTTGCCAAAAAGTGTGATAAGTGCTAGAGATTTTCCAGCATACGCAAGACCCTACAATCTCTCCTAACACCAATAACTTCACCTTGGCCCTTTTTTATGTGGGGAATTGACTTGGCCGGGCCTTTGCCGACCACTCGAGGAAGGTTTAAGTATCTGGTGGTAGTTGTTGATTACTTCACTAAATGGGTGGAAGCTGAACCGCTTGATGGAAATGTCTTATGAAAAGGTTTATCAGTTTATTTGGAAGAATATGATATGCAGGTACGAATTTCCCTATGCCTTTATCACTGATCATGGCACACAATTTGACAACGATAAATTTGCTACTTATTGTGCCTAATCAAATGACTAAAAAATCTACTCTGCTCCTGGACATCCTCAAAGAAATGGTCAAACATAGGTAACTAATAGAACTTTGTTGAATGGGATGAAGAAAAGGCTGGAAAAATGCTAAAAGGAATTGGATCGATGAACTACATTCTGTCTTATGGGCCTACTACAGCTACTAGAGAAACACCCTCTAGGTTAGCATTTGGTATTGAAGTTGTAATTCCTGATGAGATAGGCTTACCTATACACAGAGTTCTTAATTTCAGCTGCCCAGTCCGTGATTTGATGAGAAGGATGGACTTATATATGCTGGAAGAGGTACGCGAAGATACATCTTTAAGGACTACAGCTTATCAATAACGGACTTTACATTTCTACAACAAAAGGGTGAAGTCGAGCAACCTAAAAGAAGGTGATTACGTTTTGAATAAGGTGATTCAGAAGAACAACAAACTTAAAGACAATTGGCATGGGACCTATCTCATTACAACAGTTGTCCGACCAGGCACATATCGAATTGGGACTTTGGAGGGAGAAGAATTCAAGAACCCTTGGAATGCAGAATACCCGAGAAAATATTATCAGTGATGTAATCATGTTGTCCTCAGTTCAGTTCAATATTAATGAGAATGTGATTGTCCTAAAATTAATAGATTTTCTTTTTTTTCGGAGTACTAGTGTTACGCACTACACTGCAAATGCATCAATAAACCACCAACAAATTGTTGGTCAGTAACAATAAAAAACACCAATAATGTTGGTTGGCATCAACAAAGGCATCAACAAAGTTGGTTGTCAATACAAACCACCAATGAAATATTATTCGGTATCAATAAAGGCACCAATAATGTTGGTTGTCAATAAACACTAGGCAAGGCAAAATTGTAAGTCCCAAATGCTTGCCTAACGAAGACCCGAATGAATAATTTTCATCTAAACTGGGCTAAAAGATGGATAAATGTTCCACTCATGCCTGACAACCAAGGTAACTAATGCAATTAACTAAAAATTTAGGTACATTAGTAGAACCATGGTAATGAATCGGTAATTGGTACAATACTTAGGGTAACCCTTGGGGTATCAATAGAATAGGTGAAACACTACATATTGACAAATCGTTGATCCAAAAATAGAGATTGGCTAAAAGTAAATCCATTCACAGTAAAAGACTAAGAAGACATTCACATATAGATATTGGCTAAGAGTTGATCCATTCACAATCAAAGATTGATAAAATAAAAAAATTCATTAATTCAAATTAATCGATTACATACTATTGCTTAACATGTAGAAACAAAATACAAAGCCTTATTTCATAGGACGTTTTCCTTCAGCCTTAAATACAGGATCCATGCCAGTTGGAGGATCATCCAAAGTATAAGGAGAGTTGATGAAGTTAAAATTCTGAAGCATTCTGGTATTGCTGCTACTAGGACGATCAAGAAGATGAGGAGGTCGGACGATCTCTAGTTCATCATGTAGGTCGTAATCTCCGAGGTATTTTTAAATCAAGCATTGAGGAATGTGATGAACATGAATCCAGTTAACATCTAACTTGAAAGGAGGATTGTCAAGCTCAAGAAAACCTGGGTTATACCAATCCCATAATGAACTATCCTGATCTACCTTCATCACTGTTAAAGAGTTTGCCCAACCCCATTTATAATCCTCTCTATTAACTTGTTGAACCCTAGCATCAAGATACCCCAAAGCTTCATTATACCCGTCCATCCACACTTCTCTAGGTTGCTTATGGAATTAAAAGGTTAATTTATCAACCTGAGAATGCAGCTTCTTTATCACTCCATCCTTAGCTTGTAATTGGGACGATTGGGTGGATAACTCTTCAGACAAAGTTTACAGCTTCTCGGACATATCAGTAATACTACATAGCGTGATTGGAAAGGGCCTATTGGGTCCTAATTTCCTCTGTGGTTCCTCAGCCAGGCCTATTTCTTGCTCGGGAAGATGATGCAAGATTAATCTTTTTTAAGGCTTCTAAATCATCCCTTAATGTTGCATTTTCAGATTCTAAAAAGGACTACCCCTCATCAGTAGTAGCAATAGCAGCTCCAGAAGCCGATTTTAAAATATTCACTTCATCCCTTAAATTATTATTCTCCTCTTCCATAAGTTTGGCAATAGTTATAGTTTCTTCAACTTCAAGTTTAAGTAAAGATTCATTTTTATTATAAATGGGGACAAAGTTATCAAAACCCTGACCTACACTTAAGCTTCGATATTTTTGCTCATAGCTTTCGTGGAACTGCGCAGTGGATTCTTTATAATGTTCTTGAAGTTGTTTTATCATCTCATAGTAGGCAACATTGTTTGCTATTGCCTTATCAAGTAAGTACTTCAAATATTCATAGGCCTCTTTAGCCTGCTCTGATGCATCGTCACCAAGCAACTTAATAATTTCTTCCTCGGATAAGTCAGTGTGACCTGCTTTGAAAAAAGCGTTGCACTTCCTCAATAGCTCAGTTTCATTGGAAGACAGTTGTTCCATCTTTGCTACAAACTAGAAAGAAGAAATGACCACCAATTAATCACAATAATGAAGAACAGACATAATCAACAAGAGATAAAAAGGAACAACGGGTTTCTTTTTTTGATAATAAAGAAGTTCAGATACAAAACAAATAAAGAAAAAGAAATAAAAAAAGGGCAAATGCCGAACAAATTCACACCTTATCTCTATCATTATCAACCTTCTTATCTTGTTCAAAATAAGGTACTATAGACTGGAGTTGCTCAGTTTGTTCATATTAAGGAAGAGAAGGCTCAGTAATTTTAGGTTGGTCGATAGCAGATTTAACCACCAGAGAAGACTTTCCAAAAATAACTTCGTCTTCAATCTCATCCTCATTGATAAGAGGAGTACTATGAGTATATCTCTGAAAACGTTCAGAGCCTTCAACAGTGTTTAACTCCTGAAGGGAAGCAACACAACCATATCTGAACATTTTTGTTTTGTATACTCAATCTGAGCAGAGGCAGCATAAATGGCTTTGTTCTAGCCCTTGTCCCAGCCAGCACTGAAGTATGGAAATCACTTACTGATGCAAGGCTCTGAGCAGCCAATTCAGAAACCTTTACTCGGGGCAGCATGACATCCACTCCTTTTTGGTCTGGAAGAGTACCAAACTCGATCAATTTCTTGGCCAAACCAGGAGTAATAACTGCTGGAGGACCAGCATTAGAAGAAAGTAATTTGACCAAGGCCAGTTAGTTGGACACCTGGTCGATCTACTTATCTGCAAGCCCTCTCCTAAGTCTCGTCAAAGAAATTTCAACATATTTGGCAACTGTGTTTTGGGGGGTGAGGTCTTTGGGAGATGGGACTTTGGGGGTTGGGGGCTCTTTCATGACCTCCCCTGTTTTCTTCTTGGCCCCTTCAGTAGGTTTTTGGGAACCAAAAGTGCTACCACTAAGAAGATCAGGAAATTTTCTCTTCATCAGAAAGAGGATTATCCGAATCAGTAGTAACTTCTTGATCAAGATCAATCATCAGAGCAGGAGAAGCTGCAGGCCTCTCAATAATGGAAGAAATGGTACTTATGTATTGAAGTAAATAAGAAGCAGACCTGAAGTGCTCCTCAGCAACCGTCTTTTGAAGTCCCCAGATAAAATTCAATTCCTTCAAATTTACTTCACTCTCTTTAAGGGATTTTATTTTCTGGTCAACTGTAGTCAAATTTACAAAGCAATAGTCAGTATGACATTTTATAAATATAAACAAGGCAAAATTACTAAAACACAGAACAACCTATCCCGTTGCCGAAGAGAGAACATTTAGGTCCTTAATATTTAGCACCTCCAACTAAGGGGGCATGTTGACAATTTTTTACAACTAACCTGTGATCAAAATAATCCTGATTAGAATCAGGGAGGTTAACCACTAAAGCTTTACTAATTGCCCAAGTTTTCAACTAATAAGTAGTATCACTAGTTACCCATTTGTAATAAAACATTATTTCTGGAATCCCTAGATGGGTTCCATGGATTTGATTTAACCTATACACTCCATTCACTACGCTCCATGTGTTAGGAGTTATTCTCGCAGGTACAACATCAAAATATTGACAAAACTCTAGACACATGGGATTGGGAGGAAATGTGAACGCACACTCAGTAATAAAAATGGAAGGGAGCCAATGGCCTTCAGCAAGAGAGAAAAAATCAGAAGGAAAAGTGGGATGTTCTAGTATAACCCAAGATGGAATGTTAAATTCACTCTTGAACTTATCAAGTGACTCAATAGAACAAACCATGATGAAGAAGTAAAGCACACAGCAATGGAATCAAAAATGAAAGATAAAAGATGATCGAAGTTTTACCGCTCTTTCTCTAAGTCGCCTCAAAAACTAGGAAAAGTCATGATTAAAGTGAATGACGGTTGAGTTTATGGAGGCTAACAAGATAAAAGACAAAAATACCCTATAAACGCTCGCTAAAATTTGAAATATTTATAAAACTACCATTCGTGCTCAAAATCATCAAATAACTACATAAAATTCACAAGTCTGGAAGGTCTACTGTCGACCAAGCATCCCAAAGCATAATATTCCACACTTTCGCATCATCTCCAAGTATGAATCATTGGGGGCTTCTGTTGATACCAAAATTCACAAGCTTATGTGGACCAATTACAAGCCAACACGTGTCATCCAATGTGGCATAAATCCAAGTCAGCATGGATCAAATCCCCGATCAAGTAGGTAACCCGACCAACAAAGAAGATAGACCAACAAGGCAACCCAACTAACATGGGATACCGACCAACCGGGAAGACCGACCAACGTTCGAAAATCCAATCAGGGTAGCCAATGAATTGACAATCGTCTTATATTTAATTCTCATTATGTATTGATGTAAATGCCTAGAAAATAAAGGCATTCCATCCTTTCACATGACAACCCTCAACACCCCTCTTGGGATACAAATACATGGTTACACCCTCATGGACAAACTTCAAATGAGGTATAATGATCCACTTTCCCCGTCATTTGATAGCTCATTACATTCGCGTTTGAAAAAGATTATGTCGTTCAAATAAGTTACCATGTCATTCGAATGACCCAATGAGCTTTTCAAGGAATTAAGTTTTAGTTCATTTTTCTCCACCTTCCCACGTTTAAAAAAATACTTTGTAAGAAAGTGTATTGCAACAGTTTTTAAGATGCCTTTTCATGCATCTTTAAGCCAAAAACACTTTGGAAAAGTCTCTCCAAATATCTTTGATTCTCCATGATAAAGTTTTCAAAATCTAATATAAACTTGTTTATCACATGTTCATGATTGTGCGGTGGATTCTGCATTGTTGGAGATGGTAAAGACAATCAATGGATACCGATGCAAGGAGTTTCTGTGAAGCTGTATTGGATTGCAAAATCTATAGACAGAGGTTTTTAAGACTTCATATGTGTGGTCTTGAAGAGTCAAGTATTTTAAATCAATTGAGCCTTCTTGTAAAACCATATTTATAGTGAATTTGTCTAGGCTCGATCATCCGAGGGCTATTCCATTTGGATTTTACTCGTACATCGATGTCTCATGGTTTGTCTGTTCATCTTTACAATTGAATCTTACACTCTCTCCCTGTAATTAGGTTAACATAATTAGGTTAACATAATTAAAATTGAAAATAAATGAGACTTCTTATCTAGACTGTTATTTATTTATTGTAAAGGTTTGCAAACTCGAGTAAATTTAATGAAGTTAAATCTCATGCATATAACCAACCCTTCTAAAAAATTGGCAATAAAAATTAGCGATTTACTTCATTTAATACATTGGTTATACTTTAGGCATAACCAAACTGTCGATCACACTTATGAGGATTATAAGCTTTACTTTGAACATCCCACTCAATGTGAGAAATAAGACAATCGGGAGTAATCCGAAGGACCATAGCAAGAGATAGGTCATATTCAATAACTTTCTCACTTTCGAGAAGAAGATTCATCAAAGAAGCTTATAGTTTAAAAAATGACCAAGTTTTATCATTGGTCTCTCCATCATACGAACTAAATTTGAAACAGCCAGCGCCATCAGAGGCAAGAACACCTTTTTCTTTGATTTTTCCTTCAATTAGTTTTAAGTGGAAGTCTTAGAGAAATCATAATGATGGGGTGATCTTGGGGAATAGATCGCGGAACCTTGCATAGAGGAATCCCATCAATAAAATTGTATTGGAAAAATTAGAAACATCAAAACTCCGACTGAGTGCACCATGTCGTGGTAGGACCTGTCCATCCATGCGTAAAAAGATATAACCATTATGTCTACTATAGGAATGTTTAATCCATGAGGCACTCTAACATAAATATTCACCAAGTGCCTACGTAGCTAGTCATAGGGCCTCCTAGGGTTAAAGAATCGTAAAAGTGAGCAGAGGATGTATGCAACTTATTTGGAATCGCTACCATAACCTTCACCAAATTCAACATCTGGTTGGGTTTCTTGGTCCTTATGCTCTTAAGTGAGATTAACATGAGTCTTGAAGAAATATTTGATGTAGTGGCCAAAAATGGCCTTTTTGGAATCTCTTACACACTCTCAAGTAAGCTGGTTAAGCAGAGCACATTAATTTTTCCCCTTTGCATCAATTAGGGTGGCATCAAAAGGGACATATCCACATGGCTCTAAGATATAAAATTCACACACATCCTCAAGGGTGATGGTTAACTCTCCCAAAACATTCACGAATGTATGTGAGTCAATACTCTAGTAAGTGGTGAGAGATTAGGAGAAGGAGAGCAGAGTTATTCTTGAACAACGTGAAGTCTACAAAGAAATGTGTTGCATGCCTGAGACCAACATTTTCAATCACCTCCTTATACTTATTATAGATAAAAGTTTACCAAATAGAAAATCCATTAGGAGAGTCGCTTGGTGCTTCGAAATCTATACGAGAATCGGGTAAATCACCTAAATGAAGCCTAAATCGTAGAATAGAGAAGGAAGTGACATAACTCCCTTGAGTATGGTCATTCTCTTGAATAAAATCATATTCATCAGCACCCCAATAGTGTTCTTACAACCTTAGTCATCTTAGGAAAATTTATCACCTTTGCCAAAATAGGGAGCAAGCGGTACATAGTTTTGTATAAAGATTGGCATTTAGAAAACTCTAAGACGACATTCTATCCAGATTTCTTGCTAGAATATTAACTTGAAGAATCCATTATACTTGGGGAATTTTTACATAAAAATATGATGATAATGGTACAAAAATAATCCCAGATGAAAATAAGTGGTAAAAATGGGTTGAAATGGAATGATAAGGCAAGATTGAGGCAAGAACAATGACTTTCTCTCTCTAAAATATAAGACCTTCGAGTTTATTAATGGCAGAAGTGTTTAAAAGTTTTGAAATGAAGAGACAAAGGGTATTTAAAGAGATGGAAACAAAAATAATCCATTAGAAGATCTTGATGGTTTGACTACCCAGAAAAATAAACTTTTCAAAAATTGGAGGAAATAATGGTTGCTTGAAATGAGGTAGTTCAGACTTAATCCCAAGTCGCCATGTGTCAAAAAGTGGCAGAGTTGTCAGGTGATTTGACTTCAACATTAAATACTAGAGATATGAAAAGATTTGATAGACATGCGTAGAAAGAAGTTACACTAGTTGGAGGTGTTTCGAACTGTGATTTATCGATTCAATATGTTTTGAACTTATATTTATTAGTTCAACGTGTTTTGACCCGTGTTTTAACGGTTCAAGATGTTTCGAACTATGGTTCATCAGTTTAACGTATTTTATACAAAAACGTCTTCATTCACACGACAACTTTCTCTATGCGGGGGGGAATATAATAGGGGATTATTGAGAAATATCGTTACTTCGAGATAAACCTTATCATTAAGAATCTGGATGAGAAACTATATAAAAATTCATAAAATATTAGTGACATCATAAAGGAGCTTGAGGAGTCAACCAATCTAATGAAGATTAGACAAAGTGGAGCTTAATCTAAGGTGGAGGAAGCCTTATAAAAGAAGATAATTGATCCACCATGTATTTGTCTATCTATTTCATGTAAATTATGACTTGTGTTATAATATTGAGATGAGGTTACTCAGCACTAGTGATGGATCAAGTTTGGCAGGACCTAGGAAAGCTTTCATGCTCTAACGAGCAACCTCATCTGGATTGGAGGATAAAGACCAAGTCATTATTAAAGTGTGATTTAACCATTTCAGATACATCAGGTAAAACTTCCAGGTTTGGTCTATTAAGCATTACTCGAGAAAACATAAGAGAGAAACCTTAATCTTACTTAATCATCTGCCATTGAGTTTTGGTGCCAAAAGTCAATATTTTCGTAAAATAGCTTAGTGATGTCATACCGTACCTAACACATGTAAAATCAAACCTAAAGCAAATAGAGATGGTTTGGTGACCAGTTCATTGGTTCGGCATGGACACAATGTAGCGCCACCTGACATAATAATTGGTCACTCGAGATTACACTCAATATTTAATGCTACTGACATGTTAGAGATGGTAGTTTGACCCAAAATTTAATACGCATGAGGTTCCCTGCGTGCGAGCAGAGCTTATATATCCCCCCATTTATCCTTTGATAAATCACGTGATCTTTGATCCAAAAGAACACTTTGATATATTTATTACATGCAAAGAGCTTTATTGTCCACCGTTAATGGTTAGCCCAGTTTTTCTCAATAACACAAGAATTTATTTTGTTCCCAAACACTATACTACCTACATTTGAGTGCTTAGATGCCTACCTTAGGTGTATATATAGGGATTGATTCTCTCTCCCTTTAGCTAGCTGCTAACAAAGGTTGATTTACTGTCTAACATATTGTATTTATTACCTTATCTTAAGATAACACTAGAATTTCTTCCGGGTCATTTAGAGTGTGTTTAATGTTGCATTGTCACAATTAATATGGGTTATGGCTCGGTTTATCCTTAAACACCCTAACATAAAAATAACTAATCCCTTACACTCACCACTAGCCACCAATCCACCTCCATTACCTACACTCAAAACTTAGTTTATGAAAGTTCTAAAAAACTAAATTCAATCACCTTTGAAGGTCTAGATCCTTTTAATTCCATTTTTCCAAACTAATTCTGATTTCATATACTTTATAATTTTTAACATATTCTTAATTTGTTTTTGTTTCTTTTATCACTAACCTTACCCTTTTATTATATATTGCTTCACACTTAATTTTATAAATAAAAAAAACTCAAAAATAATGGTTTATAACCTAATTCCCAATTTAAGGTTACCTCACTTTTGATCACACTTTCACAACACTTTACACACCTTATTTCCCTTTCGAACTATGTGGACTTTGATGCCATATTCGGCTATGTAAGCCTCCTGAAATTACTTTTGGGATTCGTGTCCTCTTTATTCATTTTCTTTTATGTTCATATTAACATGTTATTATTTAACTAAGATACTTAGTTCATTTTATTCATATAGCTGGTTTCTTTATATTTGCCAATTTGTAGCAGTTCTGTGACATGCATGCTCACTTTTCTATAGTGGCCTTACTATCTGGTACATCGCTCACATTTTAGTTATTTTCACACTTTTTTAGTTAGTTTTCCACCTTAAAAGATCCTATCTTTTTTATGATATCGATATGATGATTTCACTCCTCACACATTTGCACATTCGTATACATTTTTACTCTACATACTTTGCACACACGACACATTTTACACACTATACATATGTTCACATACTTTAGGAGAGGGAGAATATTTTGTCCCCCATAAGAGATCGAAAGTTTGAAATGGGTGCCTAACACCTTCTCATTACTTAACATACTTTCTGAGCCCATATCTCGTCTGGTTTCACATGCAGTAGTAGTTTTTATGTTGTGTCTTTGGGGATGGATATATATTTTTGTCTTATTTAAGTAAAATAGACTGATGACTTTGATATCTACACAATCATACACCTCACACCGTCAATAATGATTGTTTTCATAGTCCCCTCATCTCGAGGGAAGCCCGTTCGATTCATATTGCCATAATGGTGTAACTACTAAGGATTCTTTTTTTAGATTTCCCCTATATTATTTTTTACATGTTTATATATTCTTTTTCTCACTTGCATACTCATATTTTGGTCATATGTTCTATATTCCATGTTCATGTTACACTATCCACGTATAGATTTCTCTATCTCATGTAAATACATATCTCCTTGTCATATTTAGTTCTCACTTTTTCTATCACAAGCTTCATATTTCCTATATACAAATCCATGCTTTACTCACTCGTACATATATCTGCCATTTATTTCACTTGTATATCTGAATGATTTATCGATTTGTATATATCACACGATGCATGTCACTTGTACATATCTATATATTTTATTTTACTTGTAGATATTTCATGATTTACCCACTTGTATAAATATCACATGATTTATGCCACTTGTATATACCTCCATGTTTTATTCCACTTTTATATATTCATGCTTTACCTACTTGTATATATCACATGCTCTATTCCACTTGAACATATATCCATATTTTACTCCACCTGTACATGTTTTCATGAGTCCATCCACTTATTTACTTTTCCATCTCACTTGTATATATATTAACATTCTTCATGTCACTAGCACAAATTCCATATGCTTCACCTTACTTATGTAGTTATCTCTTCATTACATTCCACTTGTATATATTTTCCCCTTTCTAATTAATTCTTAGTAGTTGTACATATCCCTCTTATCATAGATAATTCTCACATAAAGATACTAATTATTACTCATGCATTTGCACACTATATCACATGAGCATTAAGTATTAACCCTATATTCGTCTTATACTAAGGAGTCATTTTATGATGAGTTGCTGTCTCTACAGGGCACGGTTAACCTAAGAAATAGGCTCCCACCTTCCATTAGTATAAGTACCCTCAACGTATATCAAAGGTTCCCCTGCATCATACCGCTTAACCGAACTCACGATGAGAGATATATAGCAGGAACTTATTCATATATGTCGATCATATAGAATTCTCTCTCACATGTACCATCACCACCAATTATGTTATGAGTCAATTCACATACTCTCGAGTACATCGAATGGTTTCACCACACATACTGATAATTATTTCCCTACTAGGCAAGAGGTATATCATGGAAGTCATGCCAAAGAGGGGAACCCTTACACTATCCTACTATGCATAACCCATATATAGATGCCTGCCCTAGGACACTCATACCTAGATTTTTGGTTCGATCGCAAATTTTGGCAAAATTTAGGGTTGTCTTATCGCCCAATTTTGTTTTATTTTTGCATATTTTTAAAACATTACCCTGTTTATGAGTATGGAAACAAGTTAAACCGTGTTTTACATTACGCACTATATTTTCTCCTAGAGTTAGATCATGTATGACATTTCACTTGCACCTTAGGCAAAATATAATACAAATGGAACTTAATAATAAAAACTACACTGATAAGATTTTTCTCTCTTTTCCCCCTTTTCTCCAAACATGCATAAAATACTCCTTTCTTCAAAATAAATCAAATACCTTTTCCCTCTTAAGTGCGGTCGTATTACCTCTTGCTTGGCCAGCCTCCCTATTAGCTAGGATCTGCTATCATACTAACATAGCATTCTACTTCATATTCACCCACTATAGAAGGAACATAACAATCTTATCTCATGTAGAACCCTAATTGGGATGCCGATCCCTGACCAATTTGTTGACCGTGCTTATTCATCTTACTGCTAAAATTGATCGTGTGCAGTCGGATGTTCACGAGTTGTAGAGAAATAAGGTCCAAATACAAGAGTTGCATGAACCATAGAATATGACTAATCCAAATGCTTCATTTCCACCTGCCATGGGACCATAAAATGCCCGCACACATATGGGCCTGCGAAGAGTACCAATATACTCCGCATGTTGTAATTTTTCTGCACATCCTGCCCGTGATTGGGCCACCTCCTACATATCTTCTCATGCTAAATATTCCTCAGCCGGGGGATAACTTTCCCATGCCGATTTCGATATATATCCAAAATACTTAACAGGGTTAAGTAAGACCTCAATATGCTCTCAAAAAATTGACAAAGTGAAAATTTTAGGAAACTAAGTGGAAAACACCTACATGCCTCCCTACTCAATGACTCAAGTTTTCGAGAAATTTAAGATCCCTAACATTAAGAAATTTAGAGGGAGTAGGCCTCCCATTACGCAACTTCGGAACTACCACAACACGTGAGCATGCGAGGGGTTATGAAAGAGATTATGGCCTAGATGTTTCAGTCAACCTTGAAAGAACGTGCGATTTGCTGGATATTATCACTAGAAGATTCCTAAATCTGAAGTTGGGAAGATGTTTCGAAAGAGTTTATTACTCAATACAAGTACAACAAGGAACTAGAGGTAACCCATCGAGACCTTGGGCTACTCAAGCATGGTCCCGAAAAATATATCAACAACTTTATAACTAGGTGGAGATAAAAAAGAGGCCACTGTGACCAACTGGCCATCTGGGGAAGAATAAGTCTTTATATTGAAGAAAAAAATTATATCACATTCGAAACACCATGGGTAGCCAGTACTATCCCTATTTCAGATCCCTCTAGGATGCGCAATAGATATTAAAGAATTTTTTTCAGTCAGAAGACAGAATCAGAAGGGAAAAAGATATTCAATCGACTTGATCCTCAAAAGTATGAGAAAACCTTTGTTACTATCATTAATAAAATATCCTCTCAACCTATCAATCCATGGGCAATATAAGATCGTCTTACTACCACTAGAAAAGCGTACAGTGAACTTCATGCTCCTCTCTTTAAAGTATATCAATCCCTTCTATCTTGTAACCTTTTCAAACCTTTAAACCATTGTTTGGGCCACTTCCCAGATATTTCAAACATGATGCCCATTATGACTTCCAACAAACTATCAAGCAAACCACTGACTAATGCCACTAGGTTAAAAATTTTGTGCAAAGCCTCATTAATAAGGGCCATATTCCTCCCCCTATGGCCCCAAAAACTACATAAAGCCTTTTGACAATGCATCAGGCCGGAGTAAACTCTATTCTCATAAATGAAGATTCTGGTTTTGATCCCTCAACCAAAATTAAACCAATAATAAACCGCACTTTAATAATAAACCTAGATAAATCCCTGGTTCTTTTCCAAGTTTTCCCATTCTACCTGATATATCCTAAAATTTCCCATGCTCGAGCCCCCTCTTATGACAATGTCCTATATAGCTGTCCAACTATATTAGACTTTCAAAGCATGAACCTTCCAGTTGTCCTTGAACATTTGAGATAATTTGGAATGAAGTTTCGACCAAAGTTGTACCTCTAAGAAAAAAGTGTTCCAGAATTGATGATCTTTACATGGGAGCCCAAAAGTAGGACTGCCAATTCTATGACTCATTCATACCTCCTAAAGAATTCAACTTTGATAACATTGTCCATATCTTGATAAAAGAAAGTCTCATGAAGGGAAAAATATGTGAAACTCTCAATCTACTAGTTTTCATGAAGCTAAAAGGATATTTAATCCCTTCCCATAATTATTTATCTGCAACATTGGAAGATTTATACAATGAAGCACTTTAAGTTATTGAATGCATATAATTATATGGAAAAGACCTAATAATCTCCATAGTATGGGTTCATAATTCTGACCACTCATACAATTCATAAGGCGAACCTAACAATGAGACCCCTATTGTACTTGTCTCTTTTACAGGGTGATATCTTTTGAGGAACTCTTACTAGAAATCAACGAAATATCCATCGTCCTTAAAATAGATAAATAAATTGGCTTTCTCTTCTACCTATCATTAGGTAACCAGCTGACTGTGTCAGGTCGATATTACAAAGTTACAATTCCTACAACACCATCAAAGGAGTTTCTTCTTCTTGCCACCAGAAATTAAAGTTCTTTGTACATAATCAGATCATTACAGTCATTAAAGATGATGATAATTCAAATTGTATTAGCACTCGAAACTCGAATCTAGAAATCCAACACAACGCCAATGCCAAATTCCTTTCAATATTTAAGATTGGTGCACTTCCTCTCCCAATCGAAGGATATTTTAAAGAAAGGATGAATCCCAAAATAAACTCGCATGGGAATTTCAACGTGATTCAAATGTTCAAGAAGTTTCATTTTATGCTCGAAATGGAGCCAGATAGTAGGCAAGAAAGGATCCTCGAAACAATCTTCATCAAGACAACTTATCCACCACACAGTTCGGGGTATCAACCATTGTCAGTTGAACTTATGGCTCTCCATAAAACATACAAAAAGAGGGAGCTTATAACCCCCATGACCTTTCCCTATTAAGCCGTTGGGTTGAATCACTTGATCTCACATAGAAAAAATTTAGAACTTATAATTAAACGAAACCTACTAAACTAAGTCCTTTTACAAACTTCATGCTTACTATCAGACTAAGTAAATTATGCATTCACGATAATAATAAATCATAATTTAAAGGAGATCATTATTCAATACAATTTCTTCTAATATAGAAACTAAAATCTTTAATTACATGCATCAAATAGTTTCTTCATTCCATATAACCTTCTTTATAACTTGAAAAAAACTATAGAAATAAGTGATCACAACTAGGTAAGAAATATATTAATGTATATGTTTTCTAAATAAACATGTATTTAATCCCCAAGTCCATCATATCATTTGCAGCTTCTCATACTATTTGCGGCCTCTAAACATTTGTTCGGTCATTCATCCTGAGGAAAATAAAGTATATAAAGGAATCATCTCAAATAGCCCAGTAAGGGTTAAAGCAAATGTCCTCATCCCATCTACCAGTGTTAGTATTCACCGAGAAACATATATACTAATAAACCTATTAAAAATTAAGATAATTTACAACAATAAAGAATAGGAAATAAAATATATGTTTTATTCCCAACCCTTCAGAATACTTTGATGTACCATGACTCAGTATCCCATGGTCCACCACTCCCCGACTTCCCCCAAGGATCAATCTCCCTCAGTTCGACCTCTAGTCCTACGAATACAATTATGGTCTTAGACTTCTCAATCTCCATGTACTTATTCTCATTTTCTATTGACCAAGTCATCCCACAGGTCGTGGCCTCCTCTCCTTCCCGATTCCAGGATGGGTGATCCACGGTCTATTATTAACTCCACATCCTTGGCCGCGTTCTGCCAAGGTGCAATCACCATAACTAGTCTAGGATCAATCTCCCCAGGATTAGCCATTTTAACCTCAAGAACAAATCAAGAGGACATCTCTAGACATGATGTATTGGCTTGGCGCAACAATGCCATGACCTAAGCACCATAATCCAAAAAAAATAACGCTCATGTTAGGCACAATGGTATACTACATATGTCCACGACTTCAATTGAAGGATTATAACTCCTGATCTATAAATAATATGGGTAATTTGGTAAAATGGAAGTATTGAACCCAAAATAACTCATAAACTAGATTTCAAAGGATGTAAGTAGAAAACCCAAATAAAACCTCACAAGAAGATTGTTAATATCCTGAAAATCCATTTTACCACAAAGCATCTAACCCCAAATCAAATCTACATAAGAAATTAATAATTAGGAAATGGAATGAATGGTGAAAGTTCATGGCCATAAATCAAGAAAAAATAGAAAATCCATAATGAATAGTAAAACTTCATGGCTTATAAACCTAGAAAACACAAGGGTTCATCCAATTCAATGAAATTAATGAAACTAAGGTTTCAACAAGGAAAATGAGGAAGAGGACACGTCCCTTACCTTAAGGACCTAGTTTAATGAATAGTAGAAATTATTCACCTTCAACAACCTCTTTCTTCTCGGTGAACAGTATGCCTCTATGTCCTTTTTCTGATAGCACTTACTTCTTTTTCACAAAATCTCACTTTCTTCCTCTAAAGTATGAATTAGGGTTTTAACGGCTTTGGGACATGTGCCAAAGATTTATATTTATAGGAAATGTTATGGAATCTATGGTTTTAATTATGTCCTCACTTTTCCAAAAATACCTCTTCATAAAGGCTTCTAGAATCTTAAAAACTATATTTTTAAGAAATGACCTAATTGGGCCACGTCACTAACCACATATTAGGCCCTCCCAAAGATCCCAAGGTCTACACACCGCTGTCACCATTCTCACCACGAATGGTAAGGATGCTTCCATGACCAACCTAGGCCTAAAGTCGTGGCTCATATTGAGATTACGACCTTCAACAATTGTAGGGTCGGTGGAGTGCTAAAGAGAAAAGAGTTCATTTCAAGAGATTCTTGTAATGGTCATTTCATTAAAGAGGGAGAAGATTTCCTCCACTATAACTTTCCAGAGATATTCTTTCATGAAAGAGTCACTAGGACCAACGGATCCAAGCAAGGGTTAGAGATATTCTTTAATGAAAGAGTCACTTGGACTAAGGATCCAAGCATAAGGTGAAACCTCTAACCATCAAGTCATCTCATTCGACCTCTTCTGATACGAAAAGCACTAAAAAAACTTATACAAACAAATCGTTTGATCTAAATAAACTAGGGATGAACATATTTATACTCCACACCGAATCCAAGTTATTTGACCCAACCCAAAAGATTTCTCCTACTATCAAGACTTTCCTAAACTTATAGACCATTCCTGTGAGTCCGGACCCGTGAACCAAGAACCCCACTACTTATCACCTTGAGACTGAACCAATTTTTATTTATTTTTTGTTCTCATGCCAATGTAGATGAGGCCTCGTATTTTACGATGGGGATCAATAATCGCGATAATGTTCAGGGACAAATGCGTTTTGAAAGTTCAGTTATGCAGGAGCAGCTCGAAATGTGATCACCCGAGTCAATTATATGGCAACCGTTTATGGAATTGCCGCAAAACGAGTTTCCTGCTGCTGTAATTGCTCATGATTTTGCTCAGAGACGGTACATGCTCTTTGATCCGGAATTATGTGGGAGTTGGTATCTCGGAGACCGTTGTTACCGTCAAATGACAAGCCACATTGTTATCCCAAATAACCCACTATATCCAATGGCATTCATTCCTCTTAATATATATATGCAACATATTGGCAATTGGCAACCTGCAATTGCTAATGTAACAATCACAGGGCAGGATGAATGGCTTACATACTGGAGAGCTGTAACTAAGGGTCCAATATTACCTTCGTTAATTCGGTGGCAGAACCATGACGGGGTTGGGTTTGCCTCGATGGTACCACATGATTTACGAGTACCCATCGCACCGACAGATAGATGGCAAGCTCCACATTCGTACAACACACAGGGTCAACCTTCTTCCTCGAGTTTGATACCGTTATCACGGGAACTTGAGGTGACACATATGAGTGGAATTGGCACAACATTTATTCAGGTAGATCCACCAAGTGCGCCGAATGACTTGGCTCCGGCTGAATTTTACTCACGCGAACAATGGCGTGATATGGTTTATTATAGAGATGACTTCATCCGAAAAACAAGGTCCTTAACGTTAGAACGAGAGACTATGTTGCAGAGGCAAATTCGTGAGAAAGATCAAGAAATTGCAATTCTACGCGGGGCGGGACCGAGTTCGGCCCCGGAACACTACCCCATTCCGCAATGTACACTGCCATATATATATGGAGATGAATATCGTACTGCTTCTCCCAATATTTCACAACCACCCTCCCAAGATCCTTTAGGATCGTCTTCTCAACCATTTCTTGCTGATGACGTTTTTGGGATTTTCAACACATTTCCTTATGACCAATATGAGGGAGGACGTCCAATGTAAATTGCATTTTTAAGTGTATTTTCCATATGTAATTTTCCAGTGTATTTTCCATACGATGGAATTTTCCAGTGTATTTTCCATTTACTATTTTATGTTACAATCATGGACATTAATACCAACTATAATTTATTAATACTAACATGTGACATTAATACCAACTATAATTTATTAATACTAACATGTGACATTAATACCAACTATAATTTATTAATACTAACATATAAAAACATAAAAAAATTACATAATCTTATTTTTTTTATTTCCTATGCAACCACGGAACACAACATAAGGCATTCCCATCCCCCATCAACATGTTAGGTAGATGATGTACAAAATCCAAGTCCGAATCTAGACCTTTGTAATCAGGGAGTTCCGAATCCGATTCATAAATTGAATCGTCGAGTTCAGTATTTATCAAATGTTTAGAATGCCACCGCTCTAGCCTTTTCTCCATCTGTGCAATTTCGCGTTCCAATAAACGAATGCATTTTTCATTATCTTTCTTTACATCTTTGCAATATGTTGCCGATTTTTCCTGTGGCACAGGTAAACCATGCCACTGACAATAACACTCCAAATCACAACGTCTATCAAATAACCTAAGCCATTTCAAATGATCATCCCATGGAATATTTCCTTTCGTCGGAGTTCACCATTTCATCACATGATTAACATCGCCTAAGGAATGGAGTGTACATATAGGGATGTTTTCAAACACCCTTTTCTCACCAAACCAACCATCTCCATGGGGATCTTGGTAGATCCCTGGGTTAGTCAACACTTGTGCAACATTGTTGCGGGCGCCTCATCATGGTCATCTCCAAACTTCCGTACTATAACCGGAGTATTGTCGCACACCTACAGTCGAAGATATTACCCGCATGCAGCCCGAAAATGAACGACGCGGTTTCCCCGGGATGATTGGGAGCATTGACTGCATGCATTGGGAATGGAATAACTGTCCACATGTATGGAAAGGACAATATCAAGGACATTGTCATGCTGCCACTATTATTTTAGAGGCAGTGGCATCTTATGATACTTGGATTTGGCATTCGTTCTTTGGGATGCCTGGTGCATGTAATGATCTGAATGTTCTTGCCAAATCTCACGTGTTTGAAGAACTTCTAGAAGGAAATCGCACCCCTATGCACTTCGAAGTAAACGGAAACACATATGACACAGGTTACTACCTTGCAAATGGCATCTATCCGCCTATCGCAACTATCGTCAAGAGTTTCAAGAGACCAGTCACTCAAAAACAAAAGGTGTTTACACGAGCTCAGGAAGGAGCCCGAAAGGATGTGGAAAGGGCATTTGGGATCTTACAACAATAGTTCCACTTTATCCGGAACCCGGCTAATTTTTGGGAATATAAAAACTTACGTGTAATTATGAAGGCTTGTGTCATATTACACAATATGATTGTCGAGGAGGAGTTGCGTGACGGGACATGGCGAGCCGACCTGCCCTTACGTGACCCACCCCCATGCTTAAGCAGGCAGAGTCTCGCTGGCCATTATCAGTACCGGGTGCGTCAGGCAAAGATGTGGAACAAGGAAGCTCATAACCAGTTACGTGACGATCTTAAGGAACACATTTGGATTCGTCATGCAGAATCATCAACTTGATTGTAATTTCATTTTTATCCATTATGGGCAATTATAACAATTATCTTCGTGATAAATAAAATTTGGTTTGATAATAATAGTCATTCATAAACATTGGTACAAAATTTAATAACTACTAAATTTGGATTACATAAAGAACCCGGCCAAATCTAATTATCTAATCTAAGAAGTTACGATATGCTTGAGACCGACGATGCATTATCTGATTCATTCGCATCTCGTGAAAGGCATTTTGTTGGGGAGTGAATTTAGTTGTATCCATGTAAATAATCTGATCTTCCTCACGTTGGAGTTGAGCTTCAAACTCTTTGGTGCGGATTGAAATTAAACCATCAATCTTTTCATTTAGAGTTCTCCTGATTGCTTGTGATTCTGCAGAATTTTTGTCATAAAGTGTGTTGAATTCTTCAGAGTTCTCTAAAAGGGATGTGTTTGTAGCCGCACTGTTGGCGGCCGCTCGTTTCCTTCCTTTATGTTTTGCCATTTTACGTCCTTCCGGTCTTCTAAGAGCATTATTGAATTCCCTTGATTCGTTGTCATTCGAATGAAGCGGGCTCTTATTATTTTCTTCATCCGTATATTGTGAACCGGTGGTTGACATGGAATACTTTGGCAAGTCCTTGAGCACCTCGTAGCAGTGGTCGTAATTTAATTTATGACCTGTTTTGCTTAAAAAGTTATCTCTAGCTCGTTCGATCTATATGAAAAATTCCCGCATTAGTGATGACAATTAAAGAATTTACTAATAAATAAATAAAAAACTTGAATTTAATTGTAATTACCCACGTAACCTCCGTCGTGCCGCTATCTTTCCCGGTTCCGTAAGCTTTGGACAAAGTCGACGTATACAACAAACATTCAGCATTAATTTTTCGGTATTTTCCCTGCAACGCATTCTCGGTTCGTTTGTAAATAACACCCTCACTTGTGTTATATTCGTTGGTAATTTTTTCCCACAAGGTTGCTCGTAATTGGTTAGTCCCCATACGACTATCTATAGAATATTTAACGTATGCCAGACAAAGTAACACCTCGTCGTGTGGGGTAAAATTTGGTAGTCGACTAGAACTTGGCGGAGTACTTTGTGAAGGAGTATCCATAGAAATATTTTTTGAATTGGTGATAAGTAAAATTAAATATCAAAGTTTTGATGTTAAAGATTCTAGGGGTGCATAATGTATATATACAAAAATAAATGTTACCGTTTTAATTTTTGTTACCGTTATAATTTTATTACCGTTATACTGAAACCGTTTGCCTAATTAATTTTTTATTTTTTTTTATTCCTGGTAAAATTCTGGGCGGATGAAAGGTTACCGCGCGGGGCCTATGCAAATTTTGGGCGGATGTCTTTTAGCCGCCCAGATGTGGGCCCCCCTCTAACACAATGTCTTCCGGCCGTGTAAGTTTGCACATCCGTTAGCCTTTCTCTCTCCTAGATGTGCACAATCCCTTACCCAGTGTGAAAGAATACAATGCAAATGTATACATTTGCATTTCCCTCTGGAGATGGCCTTAACATCACCTTAAGATGATCAGTCATCATATGATTATATTCCTTTTAATAGGTCTTAAATTTCAAGACAGAACTCCTATGTCTCATGGTGGACATAAATTCAAAATGAAACTAGTCCCACACAGCCTTAGTTGTGGTGAAGTTCATATACTCACCAATAAGATCGTCATGTATATATATTAGCAATGTAAAGCAGACGCGATGATCTTTCTTGATGAAGGCCTAGTAAGCCTCTTTTTCATGATGATGTGCGGTTGTTATCACTTCTGTAGGTTAGGTAATAGAAGTGGAGATGGTATCCAACAACTCATGCTGATTTGGAACAAATTAAGAATTTGTTTGCCACATGTCATAGTTTTTTATTGTTAAGTTTTTTTCTCTAGGCATTGTAGCGACAAGGTTTCTAGATTTCATTGCTACATTTTTGCAAGAGATTTGACATTAATTATAATAATGCACATCCTTTTATTTATTTTTGAATCCAATCAGAAACTGTTATCCTTGTTTACACATCGAGATTGAAAATCCTTTAGGTTCGCAATCATCTCCCAATAATGTAAATTTGAAATGCATATTCTTGTCGATTTCTTTAAACAAATTCTTTATGAGTGAGAACATGCCTAACTAATAGCATCTGCAAAAAAAGTCTCATAGCACGAGTTTTAGATAAAACTCTATTGATATTCTAATTTATGATGTTAAGGTTATCCAATGAATGTAGATATAAAAGTGATAAATGACATCCCCCCTTACACGTGTACCCTAAAAATTGGTACTATGACATTATGGTCTTCCGTAATAAATTAAAATTTCAATGCTAACATCTTCATTCCATATAACATCCAAGTATCCAATAAAAGATGATAGAATGAAGATTATCCACATTCTCGTTTGAGGGAAAAGTAATCCACATGCATTAATCTAAGAGTTGAAAAAATATACCATTGCACTTATCACATACACGTTATATAACAAGTTTCAAGAAAAACTACACAATTTTAGCATTCATAGGACAACAATTATAGTAAATAAATGATTGGATGGATGGGGTTCATTTTGCTTAATATAATTCTATGTTGTTGATTTTTTTTTGTAATTGATTTTCACCCACAAAGTGCAAATTTTGTTCATTATATATTTTTCATATTTATTGGGCACCAAAAATTGCATAAAAATACACTAAAATTAGCTACTTAATTACAAAATTATGTAAACTGCTCAAGAACGCTTTTAAATCATATTTACACAAAGTGTAAAAAATTCGTGTATTTTTTAGCAATTGTTTGGGTTACTAAAATGCCAAAAAAATCACAATTAAGGAGATAAATAATTTCACAAATTATTTATTATTATGAACAATACCCTAAACATATATTTTGTGCTCCTAAATTAAAAAAAATAACACATTTTCCAGATTTTAGAATAATTTTATACAAAAATTATATGTTAAACAAAAATAAAAAAATCCAAAGAGAATTTTTTAAAATAGACAGTAATGTTGGATTCACAATGTCCAAAATATATCAAACTAAATTTTGATCCAAAAATATATATTCTCGTATTTTTTATAAATGTCCAAAGTTAAAAATTATTGTTCATGCCACCAACCTTAAAAAAAACTCAGACTGCGCAATTTTATGGAGCCCAGTTTGGAGACTTATATCTCATTCATTGTTTAACCAAAATTAGTGTATAATATATGGTTAGAAATATCTCATGATATAGATTCATAATAAGCAAATAGATCACAAAAAAGAGAAGTAAAGTCATCGAAAATGGAGGCAAAGTTCAAAGAAAAATTTATTTTGAAAATATTGAATAAGACTTGAGTTTGATTTTCTTTCCAATCCATGTATTGGTTTTTGAAGAAAATTTAAGGGTAACATACATACACGTATAGGAACATATACTTATAATAAAAGTGGCCTAAAATACACCAAATCAAAAATGAAATTAAAATGTTCCAAAAAAATGTTCATCATTGGTAGCCACTCAAGCATGGATATATAAAGGTGATCAAAAAATTACACAAGCTCTGATAGCAATATAATATATGCGTATCAGATCACATATAATGGGTTTAAGACATATCTTAATGATAAAAAATACAAGAAAACAGAATGATTTGTTGATATTCCTATCTACGTGGACTCCTCCAAATCGTGCTTCCAAATCTCAGCGATTGTTGGGTTGGCTATTAGAGTTTTCAAAAGATCCACGTCACAAGACCCAGGGTTAGAGGTTATAATTAGATAGAGAGATAGAGAGAGAGAGAGAGAGAGAGAGAGAGAGAAGCATGGGAATGAGAAGGGAGGGAGAGAGGCATGGGATTTTGAGAGAGTGAGAGGGTTAATATTTTATATCTCTTTATATTAGCCGGAAAGGCCCATGTTTATCATAATATTATAACCCCAAACCTAAATTGGGTTAGCCTATCTTAAATCTCTAATAAGTTCAACCAAACACTAAGTGAAAGAATATTTCATTTGGTCAAACCCATGCAATTTTATTAACTAGTATATCTCAATTTTGGAATCAAATTCCACTACAAAAAAAAGTAGTTTTTAGGACCGAAGTTTTTGAGATAGCTAAATTTAAGTATCTAAAGCATACTTTTTTAGATGTAAATAATCAACTGTATTAAAAAAAACAAGCATTTAAAACCCCTTATATTACATGTCTTATAAAGTCATGTTAAGAGACATATTATTACTTACCATCTCAAATAGTATCAAGTATTTAAAACTCCTTATGCTCTCCATCTTATAAAGTCTTCTTAAAAAGATAGTTTATTCTTTGCCGTCTCAAATAGTATCTTACTATTTGAAATGGCTAAAAAAATTGACTCTCCCCTCAAAATTTTCCTTCCCGCTTTAACGTTCTATTATCATTAAACAAAAAAGAAGGCAATAAAAAAAAGAAATTTCATCCAACCCCCGAATCCTCTCTCTGCTCCAAAAATTCCACCCCACCTTCTCTACTCCAAAAATCCCCTTTCCCCTCTGCCCAACCTGCCCCCAACCCCTCTGCATCCTCCTCCACGCAGCTACTTCTCAAGCTACTTAATTTCTATCATATTTAGGGCTCGATATTAACGATTGATTTTGTTTATATGATTTACATAGGCCCAGCTATTGGTTTTGTCGAAGAGGAGTGAACTTCTTCTCCCTCACCTCCATAGTGCTTCCCTGCTATTGGTCCTTCCAAGTTCCTCTCCCTTCACCCCTGCTAGTGCCGAAGAAAGAAGTTCTCTCTCTCTCTCTCTCTCTCTCTCTCTCGTTCGGGTCTCTCTCTCTCGGGTTGCTGATTTGCAGCAGCAAGCAAGCAAGCAACTTTCTTTCATTTTTTTTTATTTTTTTTCAATTCATTATTTATATTGATAAATGATAAATGGTATGTATATATATATATATATATATATATATATATATATATATATATATATATATATATATATATATATATATATATTAACAATTGTTCAACATTTTTTCGAGTTAAATAATTAAATGATTAGAATTGTTAAATTAGTTTATTGTAAAAATTAGTAAATTGTTATTTTGGAATATATTTTCAAGTTTAGTGTAATTAAGTTGAAATATTGTAATTGTCATTTGAGATTTAGGGTACTATTATTATGTTGAGGTATTTTTAAAAACTTTTGGAATAAAATAAGAGCTAAAAATTTGTCAATATTAACCTTAAACTTTTAGGTTTAAAAATTTTCAAAATAAATAATAATCACCCCCCAAAACAAATTGCCTCGGGGGCTCCCGAACCCCCCATCTTTGTCGATTAGTTTCGTACCCTCTATCTGAAATTCTTGGGTCCGCCACTAACTATATTCCCAAAAATACAGTTTTTGAAAATTTGCAAATACTCTCCCTATGTCACACAAAGAATGTTGAGGCTGCAAAAAATTATATAAAAAGAATGCAAAAACATAATGCATGTAGCTTCTCAAGGTTATTCCGTTATATGATTTTGTTTGAGTATCGTATATGGGTTAACTATTGATTAGGTTTTGTATTTATACTAGGTCAAAATATTGCAATGTGATTGTACAGTGAGATTCAATCTGCGAATGGTGGTCTTTATGCATTTTCAATCTGAGCGAAATATTGTATTGTTTGAGTATCATATATGGATTAACTATCGTAGTTTGTTTTGTAAAAACCCAGAAGGGGCTTTTTCATTTTTTTAGTTTCAATCTAGGCATTATGATTGTACAGTGAGATTTTACATCAAATACAACCCCCATAATTTTATTGAAACCAAATCAAAATTTGACTTGATATTTGGGGATAATTGAGTTTAAATTGGATGAATATTATTAAAAAATAGGAAAAACCTAAAAAAAATCAGGTCAGGGACTCCTATCAGCACCGCCAGGCCTTTTACATACTATTATTAGCATCTTTTTGAAGATGTGTATAATTTTTATTAATTTGGAATATTTTTAATAGATTCAAATGTGATGAACTACTAAGTGTATTGAAATCTATTTATAGATCTTAGGAGGATAATGTGTATAATTTCAATTACACATTTGTCAAATGCTAAACTATTTTCATAGTAAAACCATGATTGATTGTGTTGTGCTGATACTTAATTGCTAACATTTGTCAGATGCTAAACTATCACCTCAATTTATTTCTTTGACTATATATTTGAAATTTGTAGAATGATTGATTATGTTTTTTATGAATATAAGGTGATCGATTAGTTGTCTTTCTTTAAAGTTGTGGTTGGTTTGAATAGAATAATCTGAACAATGAATGTATATCTAGTTAGGTGTATTTAGTTTGAATTTTGTTCTCCTCACTTTGAAAAATTCAATTATTGATATAATTATTAGGAGACCTAACATATGACTTATAAAAATAATCCCTCTTTTTTTAAGTTAAACAACCATGTGTTTAGTAAAAGTGATCCCGTACTTCATATTAATACTTTAATTGATGTGTTGAATTATATTGTTATTTTTTATAGCTTGTTCCCCCTTTTATGCGATAATCTCTTTGGGAATACATGTTTGTCATTATTAATATCACCTTCTCATCATTTTGTCTTGCAAAGACATTATCAAGATTTTTTCATTTTTATGAGGATCAACTTGAGATGGTTGGTTTCGATAAGACTTATGAGGTTTAGATTTTACACGGAGAAACTTTTGGAGTTTGAAGTATACTTTGTTTAATTTACAACAAACATATTAGAATTTGAAGTATATTGAGATTAATTTACATTTAAGATTATGTGTAAACTAAAAGAATATTAATGATGATATGAGTAGGAGCAATAATCTTGGCCAATAGACTAGTGATGGTAGTGGGGCTGCTAAGTCTTAAACTAATGTCTTAAGCTTTATAACAGCATATAAGGCCATTTTTTTGGAACCAAAAATGGTATTTGAAAAAGTACACTGCAACAATGGTCGTTATATAGTACTTCCTTAATAATTCAATATAGAATTTGCAAAGGTTTTATATGCTGCTCGGAAAGTCAAAAAGTTTGCAAGATTTTCCTTACAGTATGCATAGGCGAAAGATATGCCTTAACACCAAGGCAATGTCATTCGGATGATGCCTAGCACCAAGGAAAAGTTATTCGAGCGATGCCTAGCACCAAGGCAATGTCTTTCGAGTGATGCCTATAAATAAGGAAATGCCATTAGGGTGATGCTTATAAACAATGTAATGTCGGCCTGGTGATGGGTAAAACATAGGCAAAGTCGGTCGAGTGAAGCCTAGCACCAAGGAAAAGTCATTCATGTGATGCCTAGAACAAGGAAATATCATCCAAGTGATGTGTAACACATAGGCAAAGTCAGTTGGGTGATGCCTAGCACCAAGGCAAAGTCATTTAGACGATGCCTAGAAACAAGGCCATATTGTTCGGGGTGGAACCTAGTACTAAGGTAATGTCGTTCAGGTCATGCCAAGAAATAAGGAAATTTCATTGAGGTGATTTCTAGAAAGAAGGCAATGTCAGCTAGGTGATGCATATAATATAGGCAAAGTCGGTCGGGTAATGCCTAGCACCAAGGCAAAGTAATTTGGGTGATGTATAGAAACAAGAAAATGTAGGTCAGGCGATGCGTAGCACATAGGCAAAGTTGGCCGGGTGATGCCTAACACCAAGCAAAAGTCATTCGGATGATGTCTAAAAATAAGGCAATGTCGTTGCTACCATTCCTAGAACCAAGGAAATGTTATTCGGGAGACGCCTAGAAATGAGACAGTCATTCGGGTGATGGCTAGAAACGAGACATAGTCATTTTGGGTGATGCGTAAAAGCAAGGCAATGTCTTGTGGGTAATGTCTAGAACCAAGGTAATGTCGTCTAGGTGATGCCAAGATACAAGGAAATATCGTTTGGGTGATACCTAAAATCACTACAATGTCGGCCCTATGATGCATAGAACATAGGAAGTCAGTGCTTTTGTTCCAACATGTTTTCAATTTCTTACAAATATCCAACTCTAAATCTCGTATTAACTTTCCGATTCCCATCGACGGATGGGTCTTGCCTACATATCAAAATCAATGTTCTAAAAGGCCCGCATAGGCGGCAGTCCAATGCGCACCTAGGCTCCTAATGATTGATACTTGACCTCCACGCATCATCCACGCCTCGCGCCTTTTAGAACTTTGAACTCAATACATTGCATTTTAGTTAGAGAATTCAACACATTACATTCCAATAAAATGCGTCAAATATAGGCTATGCATTTAAGTTTTTAAAATCACCCTTTTCAATACTAAACAAAGCCTCAACTGCATTAAATAAAAGATAACACCAAGAATTTCTACTTTATTGTAATGTATGTAAATCAATCTTTACAAACAGAGAGTATTGTAAATTAAAATTGAGACTAACAGATCTGAAACAAAGAGTAGTTTCTCAATATTAAACTACTATATTGGAATGTTGGTTGCTTCTCACGTATTATGAGATCATCTATTCACGTCAACATAAATGCAACTTTATCCCTTTTAATATCTGAGCATGGGAGCCAATCCAACTTTTACATGAAATTTGATGTACACAAATTATATGAGATTCAGGAGTGCATAAGTTATTCGTACACCAATGTTAATCAGATAACTGAACGTTTATACATCGTTGAATAAGCTATTCATATAAAAAAATAATTGACATCCATTGAGATCAATAAAATTAACATAATTTCTAAACACAAACACTAAATTATATGAAAATTAACAGCATATAGGGAAATCTAAGATTCAAAATCCATTGATCTCAAAAAATGAAAAACACCATATGCATTGCATTTAAAACAAATAAATTCATAAAATATAAGATTCAAACAAAAAGTCAGGGGAAAATACTTACCTAGAACAAAATAGGTAGCTCAAGAGAACCTTTAATTAAAGACTCGGTTAACTGAAGATCCAATCCTATTAAAAAAAGTTTGAGATGAAAGCTTCAAATTTGATTAAAATTGAACACTAATAACTGAAGACTTAGTGTTTATGAAAATAATAACAATTTGTTCTAAGTTAAAAATATTTGAAAACAGAGATTTCAATTACTGAAATATAAAAAGAATGATTAGAGATCTAAATTTCTTTCTCAAATGGTATTTGCATTTATTAGAAAACAAATATGTCAACTGCAGAAGTCTAAAAAGTACTTTTTGTTAGAAAGGTATGAAGTATAGTAAATGGATTTTCAATAGTTTTATTTGCATCTCAAATGTGACTGTCATATTGCCATATGTCTACAATTAGACCTTCTATTGTTGCATCTGAGATGTATAAGAAAAACTTTGAATGTATTAAAGTATATATAAGAAAAATAAATAATTTCCATTTGTTTGCTATAGGTGAATTGTTATATAACAGAGTTATATAACTTTGTTAGATAACAGTTATATAATTTTTTATATAACAAAGCTATATAACAGAGTTATATAACTCTATTATAGAATTAGTTATATAACAGTTATATAACTAGTTATATAGCATTTATATAACTGTTATATAACTTTTTTATATAACCGGGGATAACTTCCTAAACGAAAAAAGAGAGAAGAGATAAAAAAGAAAAGCGCGTTAATGTTCTACTTAAAGCAAAAATATTATTTCAGCAGTGGGGTAGTGTTTCCCTCTTCGATAATTTGATAAGGCCATTCAAGATGGGACGACTATTAATTTTGTTACACCAGATGCCTAAATTGGCTTGGTTAATTCTACATGGACGCATGTCTGCCACAATACTACTCCTGCTATTGTTGGTATGGGCCACACACATGCTTTGGAGACAGGTATGCCTCAAAATACTCCTACTTTGCATAGTGCCACCATATGCCACGATTCTACTCCATATGTTAATGACATGGGGACCCTTCTTGTTTTGAAAACAAGTACTTGTTTTTAACCAGTTCAGTCCACTACTTTGCCTGTTATTGCTATTGGGGAGTGTATAAGTAAAGAAAATTGTTCCATAAATATTTTTGACACATCACAAGTGGATGTTTTGGACACAGGTCATTGTTCCCCTCAAATTGTATCAGCTTTGCTTAAGACCTCTACTTACCACGATCCTTGTGATAATGTTGTGGGTCGTATCCAATCAGCTACTGTTATTGGGAGTGGTGCACAAATTGATTGTATACTAAAAAAGTGAAAGATGCGGTTATTAAACTCATTGCCACCATTGATGCGACCCGTGATGCGAATCTAGTGCATATCAAAAAAGCTTCTGGAGGTGTCCATTAGGTTCACTTTTTTTTAATCTTTCCATAGTCTTCATTTTTGTATGCAAGATTGGGTCCCGTTTTGTGGACTGTCACTTTAGGTCTTTAATTTTTTGGGTTTTGGTTTGGATTGTATGCCTTGGAGGTGGGCTCACTCACCCATGTTTTTCTCTTTTTAACCAAAAGCTCCTAGTGAGCCTAATTTATTAAAAAACACATACATGTTTACCATTAGAACTAGTAGCAGCCTCTGGTTGTTGTTGTTGTTGTTATTGTTGTTGTTGTTGTTCTACTTTTTTATGATTATTTGATGTTATTATTCTAGTTTTTGATGATTATTAAACTTGATCGTGTATACATATGATATTGTAATTCATTGTTTGATTTTGAATCACTTGTGAGCATATAGATTTTTTTAAGTGACTCCAACTTTTTTCTTGATTTTGACTTGGATGGTTTGGCTTGGGTTTGACTTAGTACATTAAACCCCGACTCATTCTATTTTACCTGCCTATTGCTCAAGAGCGCCTTTAAGTTTTCAACTCAATTGTCCTTTCAATTGACCCATGTGGAAAGAATGATCAAGTTGGCTACTGATCAATAATTTAAAATGGCTAGCCAGGAGAAACCATCTTCAGTTAAAAATAAAACCATTTCCTCCAAAGCTACTACATGAAGAGGGTCTCCATGCTTAAAATAGATGTGGTATGTAGGCTGAGAAAAGTATAAGCTTTCTCTAGCTATGAGATGGTTGTTACTTGTTGCAACCCATGTTAAGTGGATTATAATATCTGATGCAAGACCTGCGCCAAAGTAGATAACTGAAGATAGAGACAATATGAGTACTTGGTTTATTCTTGATATCTGGTTCGTGGAGTCTTTATACTTTAGCCAGTTATTCTGACTTATTTGTCTTTGTAAATTAATTCCTGGTCACTCTTGTCGTCTCAAGTTGTATGCTTATTACAGTTTTATAAAGTATCGATCCATCAATTTATCCATACAGTTTTAGAAAGGAGGATAACAACCATGTCTCATCCATCCATTTATCCATACACACATACAATACATGTTGATCCATAAAACACATTTCTACTAAAAAAACAATAAACTGTATATGTAGTCATGATGTTTTTGGTTTAGATATTAATGTTAAATGAAATGGTCTTTGAGGTTGGTTCATGTATAGTAACTTTTCTTGTGAAAACTATGCTGAATTTTTTTGAGGTTGGTCTTTGATGTTGGATGTTGATAGCTTGGTTTGGACCTTTAGGAAGATTGTTCATTCTGAGTTACCTAACCTCATGTATGTGCTGTGTTGAAATTTGTTTTTCATCTATACATGACACAAATCATTGAATAACCAATTGCTAGGCAGTTTTAACATGATCTGTTTTGATATTGACTGCAAGATTTTGGGATTGGCTTTGACGATCATAACCATCCTATTAAGTCAATCCAGTGTAGTTGTGCTAGTGCCTGAATGCAATCTCTTAACCATCGTCCATAATAAGGTAATTAATATTTATTTTAAAGTAAAAAAACTCATAATAGTACATGTTGCTAAGTGAGACAGTGAAAGTAAATCAAGATAATTGAAGTTAACAGAATAGTTCAAACTCATTAATATTAGTTAATGATATATGTGTTCAAGAACCTCTTGTCCAAGATATTTAAACTCTAATCTTGTGTAGTATAATGCAACTCTGATCTTGCATATTATAATGATTCACTTTATCTAATATTTCATAGTATAATATTATAATGCCATACTAATTAGTTCATGTTGCTACTACCCACTTATTACAAAATAAAAATGAGTATCCATAATACATGCATGAAATGTATGGATACGCACGTGTGTGTGTGTGTGTGTGTGTGTGGTTAAAAGTGTGTCATCTACTTATGAATGATCATTAACATGACTCAAACCAGTTATCAGTTACCTCTCGCCATTTGCATTAACTCGTAGCAGCTGTACTACATTTTGTATCAAGAAATGTAATTGCTCATAATTTTATCAGCGCCTGAAATAGGAATGAACCATATTGATGATAGTCAATGAGATGAAGAATATAAATTTTGATATCCCCAAATATTTCCATTTTTCACTTAGGTCTGAAAATCTACTAAGCCTGGGAGTTGCGAGCAGTGGTCAGAAATAAAAAATTGCCAAGGTTGAAGGGGATATATCGACGAGCAAGACATTATCTGAGAAGAATGCTAACAACTTGGGAGATCAACACTCAGAAACATCTAATTTGGAAAATTAGCTGGAGGTCTAGACTAAAGAATTATGATCTCTAAAAGATGATCTTATGAATTATATTACAACAACAGAGCTGTGAGCGATGCTTAACGCCAATATTAAAGATTCAACAAGATCAGAACTTGACCTACGAGACCGCTGGTCAATTCTTTAAGATGTAACGATAAAAAAAGAAACTATATTGTATATATTTAATATTTTACGGATGGAGAATCCTCCTTTTTCTAGTTACTTATTTACTGTGTTGTGGCTATTGTTGTAGTTGTTTTTTAGTTAATTTTTGTGTTTAAACAGACTGGTTTTCATGAATAAACAAAGGAGACTGCTGATTTTTTTTAAATTACTAAATGTTTTTAAAGGTAATTAATACGAAGATATACAAATTTGATAATGTTTTTAACGATTGTCATCTATAGGAACAATTAAAAAAATCTTCTTTATTTAATATAATTGACACTAAATAAATCTTATTACATGTGGAAATCTTTTGTGGACAAGGCATTGTTGGAGGTCGCATGCTTCAAGATCGTGGGTTTACATTGTTTACATTATTTTTTGTTATGAGTAAATGATTTTTTATGTATTTTTTTCTAATGAGACGAGTGAAATTGTGTAGAGAGATTTAAGTTGGCGGACTCGATGTTGGAATTGTTAATTGTGTAGAGAGATTTTACTTGTATAAACTCTAATTATAGTTGAATGTGAAATTGTATGTTATATTTGTTGAAATGGGATGCCAAATATGTCATATGTTATTTTTAAGAGTTTTTGTTTATAATTATATTGAATATATTCTGAAATGAATGGAAGTATAATTTTGGTGCCAAATCAAAAAATATTGTTAAAAGACGGCTTATTTGTCGACTCAAAAGGGTTCCATAAATGAGGACCTTTTAAGACAGCTAAGTTACGGTTTTAAAAAATCCTTTTGGGACGGTTGTTGTCGTCTCAAAAAACGAGTTTAAAAGACGACTTTTTTGCCATCACAAAAAGGTCCTATAAATAATGACCTTTTGAGACGGTAAAGTCGTCTCAAAAACTTTTATAACGGGGGTCTAATATGACACCCCTTTGCCGTCCCAAATGGCATCCCAAAAAGCTTTTGAGACGTCCAAAGGACTTTTTGAGACGGCGGGAGCACCGTCTTAAAAAGAAATTTTTTGTAGTGTTCAGGCTCTTCTAAAAACAAACGATTAAGTAATATGCAATTGAAGACAATCTTGAATAATCAATTCATGTTGTGATATTTAACCAAAACTAGTTGAAAAACTTTAAACTTAGGAAAAAATACAACCTATGAATATAATTATACAAAGTTTAGTGCTATGAAATCTAAATCATTTGCAATCTTAAAGTAATATATACATATTAGACTTAGCCCAATTAGAGTATCTCCAACCCTAATATATGTTCTGGTGTTTAATATGTGAGGTGTCAAACTAGTTTTTTACAACAAATAACTCTCTCCTCTAGTGGGGCTTTATGTTTTCTGAATATGTATAATCAATAAACCAATGAGAATATAATAAGAGAGGTAAGGGAGATAATAGAAAGGGGATAAAGTGAAAATAGGAAAAGGGTAAAGGAGAGAGAAAATGATGAGAGTGGAAAAATTAACTTATTATTGGAGTGTGATTTTTACATTTAACAAACATGGACAGTTAACACACCACTGGAGATGCTCTTAGTGTCATTTGAGAATTAATGCTAAATAAAACTAATGTACCATAGAGACTGAATTTTTAGCAAAATCATTAACTGACTGATTTTGATTACTCTATGATCTCTCTCTCTCTCTCTCTCTATATATATATATATATATATATATATATATATATATATATAGAGAGAGAGAGAGAGAGAGAGAGAGAGAGAGAGTAGGAGAGCGGTTCTCATGCATACCCCCGTGCGAACCATTTTTTTATAAAATAGTAAAAAAATATTTTTGGATGGCTGACATAGCTTGATCGATTTTTTTAAAATAGCAAACAAATTCATTTTGTGCTTATTTTTTTACGAGTCCCCTAAAATGTTTAAATGCTTTAAAAAAATAAGCCTAAAATTTTTCTTTTACTATTTTAAAAAAATAGTCTGCATAGTGGGACCTCATACTGTGTATGTATGGGTTCCTTTCTCTCTCTCTATCTATCTATCTATCTATCTATCTATCTATCTATATATATATATGTGTGTGTGTGTGTGTGTGTGTGTGTGTGTGTGTGTGTGTGTGTGTGTTGTTTAGGCTTTTTCAACTTAAATCCGACATAATTAACTCATCTTTCACCCTTTCTAAAATTTCCCTCTTTTTTGCATGGTTCTTTTTGCACAAGATTTTTCCCGATTTTTTTTTTCATTTTCAACTAAAAATCTAAAGGAAATATATACAAAATAGAAAACAAACTTAAATAAAAATCAATATTTTTTCAAGGATTTTTCTCTATCTCTTTTTTTAAATCTTAATTTGTTCTAGGGTGTGTGTGTACATGCTGTGAGCAGTGACAGTATACCCAGTTGCAGGGTTGGATATGTCGAGTTAATGGTGTTGTATGTTAGATATAACCTTGTGATTTTCTGTCCCAAATGATTTAATGTGTGGAAATATTAAATGACATGTCTTTTTTATTAAAGAGGCATAATAAAAGGGCGTGTCTCTTTGATGGAGAAAAGACACAACTCTTAGATTAAAGGTTATGTACTCTCTCTACCTATATAAAGCACAGACCATATCCATAAAAGGTGTATGAAAAATCATAATTTTTGCAGAGAATATAGAACACATAAAAGTGTAAGGAAATTATCAAAAGGGTCAAGAGAGAAACACCAATTCTTGTGAGTACAAAATTTTGGACACATTTACAAGGACTAAAATGGATCAAGTTATGCTTTTGCTTATTGTCTATTTTGATATTATGTGAGAAATACAATGATTCAAGGTTTATTATTTGGAGTTTAAGAAGATATACTAGAGAAAGAAGATGTTATATTTCAAATGATTATGTGATTTATTTATAAGAATCTAATTTTTACATAGGGATGAGTAAAGATCCAGTTTCATTTTTACAAGCCATAGAAAGTGAATACTATACTAAGTGGTTTGGTTCAATGAAACAAGAATTAAAATCAATGTACCAAAATGGAGTATGGGATGTCATTGAATTGCCTAAAGGATACAAGAAAGTTGGTTATAAATTCGCTTATAAGACCAAACGTGATAACAAAATTAATATTGAGTGATATAAAGCCCGACTCGTGGCCAAATGTTTCACTCAAAAGGAAGGTGTTAATTATAAAGAGAGACCTTCTCACCTGTATGCAAAAAGGACTCATTTAGAGTTATCATGGCATTAGTATCTCATTATAATTTAGAGCTACATTAAATGGGAATTTAAAAGAAGAAGTCTATGTGGATTAACCCAAAGGCTTGTCCTTAAAAGGAAAGGAACACATGGTTTGTAAACTTAAGAAATCAATATATGGACTTAAACAAGCTTCCCATCAATGATATATTAATGACACCATCATCTCTTTTGGATTCAATAAAATTATTGTAGATCGGTGTATATATTTAAAGGTCAGTGGGAGAAAATTTATTTTTCTAATCCTATATGTTAATGATATTCTACTTGTTAGTAGTGATCTTGGTCTATTGCATGAAACCAATAAGTTTCTCTCTGATAACTTTGAAATGAAAGATATGAGTGAGGCAACTTATGTGATTGGATTCAAAAAAATTTGAGACCGAAAACGTGGATTGTTAGTCTTATCTCAAAAAGCATTTATTAAAAGAGTTCTTGAGAGATTTGGAATGCAAAAATATTTAGCTAGTGATGCTCTTATTCAGAAAGGTGATAAGTTTAGTCTTATGCAATGTGCTAAAAATGATTGGGAACGTAAGCAAATGGAAGGAATTCCATATTCTTCAGCCCTTGGAAGTCTTATGTATGCACAAATTTGTATCAAATTAGATATAAACTTTGTAGTTGGAGGTTTGGGTAGATACTAAAGTAATCCAGGAATTGAGCATTGGAAATCTACAAAGAAAGTTATGCGATACTTATAAGGAATGAAGGATTATATGATTACCTTTAAAAGATCATACCGCCTTGAGGTGAATTGATATTCTAATTCAGACTTTCCCGGATGTCCCGATAATAGGAAATCGACTTTTGATTATGTTTTCCTACTGGGGGAGGATCTCATGGAAAAGTGCAAAGCAATCCATTATTTCATCATCTACCATGGAGGCTGAATTTACGGCATACTTTGAGGCCACCGTTTAAGGATTATGATTGCAAAATTTTATTTCCGAATTTGGAGTTGTCGATTCTATTGTCGCAGCTGTTTTCTTTTCTAAAAACAGCCAGTATTATAATGGTTCTATACATATGGAATTGTAATATTTTTCTGTCAAAGAAGAAGTAAAAAAACAAGGAGTATCTATAGAACATATAAGCACACAAATGATGATTGTTGATCCATTAACCAATGGATTGACACCTAATACATTCAAATAGCATGTTGTTAATATGGGTCTTTAAATTATCCCATAATATTTTAATGTTTGGACATATGTATTTATAAATTACTCTATTAGATATCTTGAGATCTCTTAAATAGTTGTTTTTGTTAGTTTTCCTATTTTCCAATTTGCATATACATTATATATGGATGAATGATATTAGGAATAGTCTTGATAAAAGAAATTATTGTTGGACCTTATATGGCAATACATTATTTACCAGTTGCCTCATTACTAGATTATATTAAATAGGTTACTAATGTTATTATACATGGAAGTAACTACATCATTATAGCGATATAGAACCACTGTGACTCGCATTAGTAGGTTATTTAATATAATGGATGCAATACAACTAAATTAAGTTTTAATTGAATAGTTTGTTGGGATATATTATTATGATCGCATAATGTATTGTATACCACACTCTATTATTTAATCATATTGGATAAGTGGGAGAATGTTAGATGTAACCATTTGGTTTTGTGTCCTAAATGATTTAAGTGTGGACATATTAAATGAAAGTTATTTTTGGTTAAAAAGGTATAATAAAAGGATGTGTTTCTTTAATGGAGAAGAGACATAATTATTTTGGATCAAAGGTTGGGTCTTCTCTCTACCTATAATAAGCATACACCATTTCCATCAAAGGTGTGTGGAAAATCATAATTTCGATAGAGAATATAGAACGCATTAAAGTGTAAGGAAATTATCAAAATGGTTAAGAGAGAGAAACATTCATTCTTGTGAGAATAAAATTTAGGACACATTTATAAAGACTGCAATTGATCAAGGTACGCTTACTCTTGTTATCTATCATGATTTTATGTGAGAAACACAATGTTTCAATATTGATTGTTTAGGGTCTAATAAAACCATTAAAATTTGCATTGTATGTGGAGTGGTTGGAGGTGAGGCAATGGTGGGATGGCAGTGGATGGAGGAGGGGGTGTGCACGGTATGGGTGGTAGGAAATTGCAGAATCTTTTTTAGCTTTGCCCATGGTTTTACAAGGTAGAGAGAGGTGAGAAGAGGATGAAAGAAGGCAATATTAATAACCAATGGCAAACTATTTCTAAATAGCACAGTAATACCTGATTTTTCTCAACAAAAGAAACTTTAAATAAAATAAATTCCAAGCCATCCACTAAAACCAAGTGTGTTTACAATTTTCAAATGAAGGAATATATCTAATCTAAAATCCATCAAATTATTGAATTTATCTTCCCTTATCTTTAGATCGCCATAAGCCATAATTTTTCAACTATGTGAACATTTAAGATTCATCAGCTCAGTATTACCTATACAATGGGGAATCTCCTTGTTGTAATATTAAATAAATTCATTAACATATTAGATTATTGAAATTATCTAATAAAAGAAATTTAGAAACTATGTACCTAAATCCATAGTGGTAATTGAGACTTGGGTGTTAGAGGTCTTCTACGGACTACTCTCTCTATATATAAGTTCTCTATCATTGATGGGAATAAGGAGAAGAGTGTTTTAAGTGCATTACCCTTGGGGACCAGAAACCTTCATTATATTTATAGGCATCTAATTAGAACCCCATAAATTCTAATTAGGTTACTCTTGAGTAACCAATAAGTGACTCTTGAGTAACACGTCTATTGAGTAACCAGTAGGTGATTATCGGGTAACCACATATTTTAATTTTTAGATGTCTTATTAGGATTTAATAATTACATCACTTAACTATACCAAAAAGAATAGAAGTCCGAATACAATTGTTATTTTAATATGTAAACCCATATTAGAATATTAAAAATATTCCAATAATCCCCCACTTGGGTTACATATGAATTCCGAAGGAAATTACATTCGATATCCTTAGGTGCACACCATATTTTCTATTTATTCTTAAAGAATCTCCCAAATCAATCTAGTCCATCTCGTATACCGGTATGAGACCAAAGCGACATTCGTTACATTTATTACGTAACTCGATCCATAAATGATCACCATACCAAATTTATTCAACGACATAGATCAAGTATGGATGTGTAGCTTGAAATTACATGCAATGAGATCTCAAACATGCTTATTCCAATTGGTAACTTTATTCCGTAGTGAGATAATACATTCAGAGTAAACAAAAAAATGAAAATACCATCAACTTTATTCTATAGAAAACTGAAAAATACATAAAGTATCTGAATAATGTCAAATAAAAGAACATTATAACAAGGAAGGAAAACTCCCACTAAAACTGAATATCATCAAATAAATTAGCACCCACACGATCAATGTGCTCATGAAAGACCTTGGGTGGTAAGCCATTAGTAAGTAGATCTGCGAGCATGGAGTTTGTTCCTATATATTCAATAGACACTATCTTACTTTGAACTCTTTCTTTAACAACAAGAAACTTAATGCATATGTGCTTAGACTTCGATAAGCTTGTGTTATTATTCTAATATAGAACTGCTGAATTACTGTCACAATATATCTTTAGTGGTCTTTCAATGCTATCCACAATTTTCAGCCCAGTGATAAAATTTCGTAGCCATGTCTCATAATCATGTGGGTTCTAACATACCCTCTATGTACACTAAATTCGGATGCGTACATACTTGAGCATACATTCTTAAACCTTTTTCCTTTCTTCACTTTTAGTTTCATTCTTGAGGCATTAATAGAGACTGAACTTGTCTCCTTTTGCAACAAGAGTATCTCTTCGTACACAATCTTCATGATAAATCTAGTGAGTACCTTCTCGATTTAGCTCTTTTATGATAACCTAAGGACATCCCAAGAGCGATCTCGATGTATCTTAATTACCAATACAAAAGAGGCATCCCCAAGATCTTTCATTTCAAAGTGCTTAGTTAGAAATATCTTAGTTTCATTCAATAAGCCTATATCGCTGCTAGCCAGTAGCATGTCATTGACATAGAGCACAAAGAAGATAAATTTAGTATGTTATCGACATAGAGCACAAGGAAGATAAATTTACTCCCACTAAACTTATGATATACATAGTCATCAACTACATAAACCTCAAAATAATATGGGATAATGATTTCATGAAACTTATGATACCATTGATGGGAAGCTTGTCTGAGACCATATATGGACTTCTTGAGTTTACAAATCATAGACTTTGGATCACACGGGTTAAAGTTTTCTGGTTCCACCATATACATGGTTTCCTCAATGTTACAATTGAGAAAAGCGTTCTCATGAGGTTATTGAGTTTTCTCTTCAAGAACAACTCTTAGATTTTGAGTAGGGCTTCATATTTGTCTTCATAAATACTGTCACAAGTTGAACAATGTTTGGGAGGAGAATTGATTACTCTTCAAAGACAAATTCTTATTCTTAACTGTATTTTCCCCCTCAAACTCAACATCCTCAAGAAATCTTGCATTTCTAGTCTCAAAAAAGGACTTAGTTGAGGGATCATAGAACTTGAAACCCTTCAATCGTTAAGCGTACCCAACAAAATAGCAGCTAATAGTGCTTGAGTCCAATTTATTTTCCATTAGCCTATAAGGCCTTTCCTCAGCTGTACATCCCCAAATGTGTAACTGTTTAATGAAATATTTATGACATATCCATAGTTCATAAGGGGTTTTAGCCATCGGTTTACTAAGTACTCTATTTAGAATATATATACTGCAGTCTTAAGTGCCTCTTCCTAGAGTAATTATAGCAAAGAAGAATGAATAATCATACTTCTTACCATGTCCTTAAACATTATGTTTCGTCTATAGGAATTGGCAAAAGGTGCTGGACGTTATTCACTTGATCCATCATATCTTCCATAGTATTCATCATCACGGTGAAATTTTGACAACTTTAATCTTCTTGCCTAGTTGATTTTCAACTTCGGCTTAAAGGCCTTAAAAAATTCCGAGGATTGACAGTACACATGAATTAAATATATATACCTATAATGAGAATAGTCGTCTTATAAAAGTGATAAATATTTTTTGACCATTCCAAGAAGCCATACAGAATGGACTGTAAATATTAGTATGTATCAATTCTAAGACGCCATAACTCCTTTTGGCACTTAATTTTCGAATGTTTGTCTGTTTCCCCTTTAGAAACCCAATACAAACATCAAATTCTGTTGAAGCAAGGGGCTCAAGTATTCCGTCTGACATAAGCATTTCAGTTCTCCTTTGGGAGATACGACCCAAACGTTTGTGCCATATGGCGACAGAATTCTCATTAGTTAATTTGTGTTTTGTGCCTCTTTTATTTGTTTGTAAGGTTTCATTAAATGAAACTTTGGTGTTCAACATATACAATTTATCAATTAAAGAACTAGTTGCAATAAGAGTAGAAATAAGGAAAAAAATTGACTTTATTATTTCCAAATGAATAAGAAAAACCCATATTTGTCCAAAACAGAAATAGAAACCAAATTTTATCTGAAAGACAATACTACATAAGTCTCTCTAAATTCAATAAAATGACCAATCTCAAAAGATAATCTAAAGGTCCCAATTGATTCAACTCCAACTATTTTATCATCTCCCACATAGATGAATCTTTCAGCACCATTTAGTGGTCATCTCCAAAGGCAACCCAACATAAACATACTTATATGAGTAGTAGCACTGGAATCTACACACCAAGTATGAAAGTACAAAAGACAAATTAACTTTAGAACAAATTAAAGTGAGAAGTATATATTTCTTTACATGCCATGTGATGTACATGGAACAATCCTTCTTTACATGCCTAGTTTTCTTGCAAAAGTATGAGGTAAATTTCATATCCTGCTTCTTTTGTGGAATTTTGGATTGTGATTTTCCAACTACATCTTTCTTTTTATATTTCTCTTTCACTTATTATTCTTTGAGTAGATGCAATATGAGCACTTTCAATTATCTTTTCTCGCTTCAATCTATCATCTTCTTGAATAGAATAAGAAATGATCTCATTAAGACTCTATTTGTCCTTTTGAGTATTATAACTAACTATAAATTGTCCATAGTGTGCAGGAAGCAAAATTAGTACCAGATGCACGAGCAAGTCATCAGACGACCTCAAACTTTAGTGCCTTAAGTTTTAAAGGGTTGTTAGACATCTCCATAATTTACTCACTTATGTTTCCTTTACCTTTATACCTCATTCAGATCAGGTTAGATAGATCGCACTTATTTCATCCTTATCGTTCTTTACGAAATGATTTTCAATATCTAGCAGGAAACACTTAGCAGTTACATCATCGAACATATATCCCCTGAATGCTTCTGGAATGATGCACTTGAACATCATTAGACTTAAGCGATTAGAATGATCACACTTCTCAAAGTTCTCTTTATCCTCAACAGAAATTTTCTCCGTAAGAGGAACGGGTTGTTCTTTCCTTAGTACGTAGTCTAAATCCATGCAGCTGAGAACAATCAGAATGTTCTCTTTCCACCTCTTGAAGTTTGTGTCATTAAGAACAAGAATTTTGTTCATGTTGGCAGTGATATTAGTAGCAGAAGAATTAACCAAATTTAGAGAACAAATAAATAACAAAAATTAAAATTAAAATTCATGCCAAGTTATACATAAATGCAAGACATAAATTTTATACAACTATAATGGTGGGCCCTTTTTTTAAGAAATCTAGCACAACAGTAATGTTTCGTCTTTGGACAGAATCAATTTGTAAGTGGTACTCTCAGTTAAGAAATCAAATGTTAATGATAAATTCGTTCAAATAATAACCTTCCTTTGGGCCGGTATACTGTCCACATGGAAACTTTATAATCATCACACATTTATTCTGCATGTATATTTACTATTTGTCTAATTAACAATCTTCCTTTAAGTTGATCACTAATCGCATAAATAATAAAAGCACACATATTAAGAACTCGAAATAGATTAATCTATGCAATATAGGTTACTTTGGCAAACATATTACTTCAACTAATTTATTTTAAGATATAAGACAAAATGGTAGTAATTAAATACCACAAATGTGACTAACCCTTTGGTTTTAAAAAAATATCCTGAATCCAAATCTTTTAGAAAATATATCTTCTTCTGACGGGATTCATCTTCCTCCCATCAACCATATGAACACTTTATCATATATCTAATATTTAAAACTTCATATTGAACTTTTGGTCAATATCAAATAATACATAACATGAATTTTAGACTAAACATTAAATTATAAAAAATATATGTAGTGATTTATCCCATAAAATGTGGAAAAATAATTTATTTTCCTAAAAATGAAAAATTATGAGTTATCATTATATTAACACAAACAATCTCTCCAGGATCACACTCCAATTCGCGAAATCGCAAAATTAATTTTTAAAAGAGAGTTATTAGCGTTGACATTATTACCGAAAATGACAAAAACATATTTTTTAGGAGTCAAAACGACATCAGATCGTTGAGATAGGGTGGTGCCCATTGTTTACAAAGAGTTTTGTTTATTTCGACGTTTCCAGGTAACCATCAAAATTTCATAAAATTTTGAGTAAGAAAATGAAATATATCGCTGAAAATGTCCCTCAAAGTTCTAAATCAAGATTCAACAAGTATCATATTAATCTTGGACAAAGCTGAATTATTCCATCCAAATCCATTATTAATTAAACCCTTTTGTGGAAAATCAAAAAATCACTAGGGATTAACAATCCTTAATTAATTTGGGACTATGATTATGAAAATCATGAGAAATCATCCATAAATTCTACATAGAATCCTAAAATCCATATGGGTTCTAACTAGAACATATGTATGATAAATAAAACAAAATCATTTCTAAATCACAATCACAATACCAATCCCAATAATCTAATATGAAGAGGCTCTGATACTATTTGTTGTAATATTAAATAAAATTCACTAACATATTGGATTATGGAGATTATCTAATAAAATAATTATAGAAAATGTGTACCTAAATCCATAGTGATAATTGTAACTTTGGGGTTAGAGGTCTTGCACAAACTAATCTCGCACCCTCTATGAATTATCTCTCATTGATGAGAATGAGGAGGAGAGTGTTTTGAGTGCATTACCCTTGGGGATAAGAACCCTTCATTATATTTATACGCATTTAATTAAAGCCCCGTAAATTATAATTAGATGACTCTCGAGTAACTAATAGACGACTCTTGAGTAACCAGCAGGTGACTCTTGGATAACCACACATTACAAAGCCTATACTCATTTTTAGATATCTTATTGGCCTCTACTAATTAGATCACTTAATAATTATTTTAACTAGCATGTAACTTACGAGATGCGCAAGTGTATTATAATAATTGCACGTAAAGCACTTTGGGATGTTTGAGTACATGTAAACAATAAATTTCTATACATCTTCACAAATAAAGTAAGAGATATAATTTGAGGAAACTAATTGCATTATTATTTCTCATAACCAAATTAAAATATGATCAAATATCTCGAGTCCCTCTCTCTCCATCTCACTTGATAAAATGTCTCTTATGATATGTAACATTCCGCCTAATTAAATACTAGGTGATCAGTCCTTTATTAAATTAAAATCAAGGTGAACAGTGTGGTTCATTCTTAGCATCACTGTCGATAACAATTTTCCATTTTAATCACCATATAAATAATTAAACTAAGTGTCAAAACATTTTAGAATAATATTTCATTTATTAGATTCCATAATGAAAACCTTTTAAATCATAACAATTTATGACTAACACGAGAGATAAATAAAACAATCCATTTAAATGAACTGCTAACTAGAAATCTCAACCCAAATAAATATCCACAAATGTAATCCACATAACAGAAGAATAAATCCCAAATGAGCACCGAATATTGGGAACATAAATAAATACAAAATCTCTAATAGGTCTAAATTGAAACAAGAAGTGGGCGACACATGCCCTATCTAATAAGAGACTAGATCAGAAGCTGAATCAAGGGCGAAATCGTCTACTGCAAAGACCTTCAACTCCCACATAAGCTGCAGCTCATCCAAACCAAAGAGTCTATGCATGACGCCCCTGTGGTTGGACAGCTGTAATATATATATACACACACACACAAGATAAGAAAGAAAATGACAGGAAACGGGTCAGTGCCCGAGTGTAAAAATAGCTTTTAAAAATGGTTTAGCAAGTATTTAAAATGCTTACTAGTTGATATGACATACATTTTAGTACGCAACACTCTCTTGAGAATTCTCACCTCTCATCTAGTGTGCACGCCTATCGTACTACTAAAATATCACAAGTCTAACCCAAATTCTCCTCCCATAAGTTCTAGTACGTGAGACCGTATGATTACAATTTATTAAGTTAACATATTCTTAAGAATTATTTAAGCCAATTATTTGTATCTCAGTACTGATGTGAAATCTCATGCACATACTACAATTTGGGACACCTATTCAATACTTATCTACTTACACGCACAGTAGAAGAATTTCAGGTATAGGTATATATTTCACACCATATATATATAATATAGTACCCCACATAAAATCTATGGTGCTGGCATACTCTTCTATCCAGTTTCTGTACTTCTCGTACAGTAAGGGAAATACTAGTTCGGATCCACCCTCGAACCGTATTAACAAAAACACACATATTGGAGGCGAAGCATAGTTTCCAGTCCTAATAGGTCAGCACATATTCCTCACATCTCTTAGGACCATTTGACTATCATTCTCATATAGCTTGTATCAAGGATACTATCTTCTAGCGTACAAGTCAATATCCCTCATAAACGTCCAATCGAGATAAAACCGTCCCGGTGCGAAAACCCCATGATAACAAGTAGCTCGGGTATGATTATACACAGATATATAATAATATATATACATATACACATGCACACTATTATATATATATGTATACACTTTCACACATATTAATTTGGTTTGCCCACGACCTATAACAAATATCGTAACCATACGTGGCCCATATCACCCAAGTCCTACGTATAATTAACCAGTTCATTTTATTCTCAATTATCGCCCTTTTATAACTTCTTCTCGTCCCTAGAAGTGTTTCCTTTTACTGGATGTAAATTCAGTAGGCGTACCCTCACCATCATACTGGTCTAAGTCTCCCGAGTCTCCCAATACCACACTTAACGTCTGCATGATTTCTATTAAATTTTATGCCCCCGTTATCCTACGAATATCTCACGTATAAATTACATTTATTGGAACTCACTTAGACCCTACTAGTCCTCCTCATGATCCATTATTATCTATAAAGAATATCCAAGGTTCCTATGCCTTTTTCTCGAATTAATTCAAAAGAGAAAAATTATTCAATTTTCGGGAGGGGTCGATCGATCGATGAAGAGGGGTCGTTCGAACAGTTATTGCCCAGATTCTGCAACTATAACCTATGGGTTTCCTCTACAAACTGTTGCGCTAAAGCAATACTATCTCTAGCGACTAAGACGATAAAACCAACTCGGGAATTTTATCAAACACTTGGTGTGCGAAAAACACCCAAGACCATGTTCCCAAAATGAACTAGTGTGCAAACTCTCAATCAATTCAACCAAACATCAATGAAGAGACAATAAGAACATACAAGCAATCATCAAAGAAAAATAACAACGATATACCGTGGTTCACCCAAATTTGTGCTACATCCACCAAGGAGGATTTCTTTTTTCCATAGATAAATGGAGGAACCTAAAGGTTATACACACACACAATTTATCTTTCTTAGAAAGTCACTTACAACCTCACAAGAACTCACCCCTTAAATGGGAGCTCTATCTCTCTTTAGCTTTGATAACTCTCAAAATAGCTCTCAAACTTGTCCTCTCCCACAACCTAGAAATAACACTTGTATTTATAGATTTGAGCCAAAATGGCAAATTTGTAAATAAACCAAAAATGAAAAAATAGGAGAGCCAAAATTAACAAACTCCACCTTGGCGATCCAAACGATCCAACCAATCTCTAGAATGCTGAAATTGAACCCGCTTGAAGACCGTCCCACCATCTACCAAGCTAATGTGATTCCCCAGGCTGATCTCACGATCCAACCAAACTCCAAACACAAACATTAAATCCGCTCGAAGATCATATTGACGTCTAACAAGCCAATATGCTCCACCCGACACTAAGCCACCCCAAACTTCAACTATGAAATGAGATACCGCAAGTCTTCACTCCAAGACTCCAAATGACTCCACCTGCCGAAAAACCAAGTTCTAAACTAAGAACTCCATCTCATGCATCTGAATTCTTCCCATGTAACCATACGGTGAATCTCGCTCCTTATGTAACCCAGAAGTACACCCCCACAAAATACATATAGCATGCACCCTCTTTACACAAAACATTCAAACACATCAATACCATCTTCCTCCTTGAGAAATAACCACAGATGAGAGGGAAAATTCCCCACCTCTCACACTCTCCAAATCTCACCCTCACAAGATGTACCAAGTCTTTGTCACGAAAGACTCTGGTTTGCCAATGCTCGCAAACCCGTTTGCCAAAGCTCGCAAACAATAACTCGTCGGCCCTCCTTGAACTAGCTACACACACCTCGAATCCATCACGGTCCTACACCTCCTCGATTCCAATCAGCCAATGCATGTGTGCAACTAAACCAAGTCAACATCACCCATTGGCCCCGAAGGGGGACTTCGATCCATCCCCTCCACTAGTAGGTATTCTCCCATCACTACCATCTACTCTCGGAAAGCTAGCGCCCAATGTCTCTGTTTTGTTCACAAACGAGACATGCCTTGAACGTTCGATCACTTGTGCACACCGCTTCCCCGTCTTCCTCGAAGTCTGATTTAGACAATATAACCCCTCTCTCTCCTCTCCCCTCGCTAGGACCATAAAACCGCGTGTGACTTTCAAGATTCCACCCGCCACCGACACTCGGCAACCCTTGGAATCCAAACGTCTAATGGATATCAAATTCTTTCGCAACTTTGGGACATAGGTCACACCACCTAAAGTGCGCTCCACCCCATCGAACATATTGAGTTTCACCATCCTGACACCCTCAATGGAAATCTTCTCGCCGTTAGCCAAAGACATGGAACCTTTTCCATTTTCCATAGAAGTCTCAAAATATTCCCTCTTAGAGCAACCGTGATTCGACGATCACGAATATAATATCCAATCATCTTGGGAAAGAGAGTTAACCTTATAGATTATGAGAAGTTATCCAAGTTCATCTTCAGAATTCGCACTCGCTACCGTTGCCCTCTCGGAATCAACATTTCCCTTAACCTTGTCATTCCACAAAGAACATTCTTGGATCATATGAGCCCATTCCCGACACTTGTAGCATTTTGGCCCTTTACCACCAACACCCCTCGATCTAGACCTACTACCGTCATTAAATCCCCGATTGGAGTTCCTCCCGCCATTTTGCCCACCTCCGTCTCTCGCCGTAAGGCCTTCATTATGGGAATACCCGTCACCTCCACCTTCCTTCTTTCTCATCGTGACATGAGATTGAATATCTTTCACAATCTCATTGCACCGGAGCGTAGACTTCCCAAACATGAGAGTGGTCACAAAATGCTCGTATGAATCGGGTAATGATGCAAGCAACAACAATGCTCGATCCTCATCAATGAATTGAGCATCTATCCGATTTAAGTCATTTATCAAGGCATTAAAAACATTGATATGCTTCATCATATCCTCATCCTCATTCATCTCAATCTCAAAGAGTTTCTTCTTGAGGAATAATTTATTTGACAACGTCTTTCTCCTCTAGCTTATCCCACATGCCTTTAGCCGTGGTCTCCGCTATCACGTTATTTAATACATCATCCGTGATAAGCATCTCAATACACGAAGCCGCTCTTTGATCAATGTCAATCCACTCGGCATCGGTTATGCCTACCGGTCGTCCCTCTACCCCCAACAATGCTAATTCTAACCTCTGTTGGACAAGAACGCCTTGCATTCGTCTTTGCCACAACCCGAAATTGATCTTCTCATCAAAAGCCTTTATGCCCGTCTTCATTGAGCCACTTGATCCAAAACTCGGATCCCATCTCTTAGAGCCTCCACTCATAGAGGTTGATTCTCGAGTACTCTTCACATTTTCCATCATTTGGAACAAAAATAAAAGCTATGCCAAAATTGCCAAAATTGCCAAAATTGATTCAACCTCGAACCAAAATACCGAGCAAAAAATGCAACCCAAGCTCTCATACCATTTGTTGTGCTAAAGAAAGATTATCTCTAGCGACCAAGACGATAAACTCACTCGCGAATTTTATCAAACACATGGTGTGCGAAAAACACCCAAGACCTTGTTCCCAAAATGAACTAGTGTGCAAACTCCCAATCATTTCAACCAAGCATCAATGAAGAGACAATAAGAACATACAAGTGATCATCAAAGCAAAACAAAAACGATATACCATGGTTCACCCAAATTTGGGCTACATCCACCAAGGAGGATTTCTTCTTTCTATAGATAAATGGAGGAACCCAAAGGTTATACACACACACAATTTATCTCTCTTAGAAAGTCACTCACAACCTCACAAGAACTCACCCCTCAAATGGGAGCTCTATCTCTCTTTAGCTTTGATAACTCTCAAAATAGCTCTCAAACTTATCCTCTCCCAAAACCTAGAAATAACACTTGTATTTATAGATTTGCGCCAAAATGGCAAATTTGTAAATAAACCAAAACTGAAAAAATAGGAGAGCCAAAATCAACACAAACTTCACCCAAAACACCATTAACGAATCCGAAAATCCCAAACAATAATAAGGAATCTTACATCAACCTTAATGGACAATTCTTAACGTAAATTTCCTCTAAATTCGTCAGTAGTCATTCTCAACTGAATCAAAACTCAAAATATAGCCCTTAACCCTAGTTTTATTTAACTTCTTCAAGAATTTCATTTAATAACAGATGTTTATCTTTATTAGGTATAATTCCATTTTCAGCAATTCAATTTCAGCAAGGGATCATCCTAACATATCATATGTTTTACAAGATTCAATAATTCTTCCCAAATATCAAAATTCTTTCATGAAACTTAAATATTATTTACTACACTATCATGGATGTGATATCAACCAAATTTGTAGCAAGAAAGATACTTGCCTCAGAGATGAAAGTCAGATTCTCAGGTGTTGATGGGTATGGTTGCGTCCCTCGTTTCCCGATCTACGTGATGGTGGTGAAATCCGGCAAAGGTGGTATGAGTTGGTGGTTCTCCTCCTTCGAAGGTTTCTCTCTTCTCTCTAACTTAGCCTCTCTGCAATTCTATCACTCATAACCCTCGAGGACTCTAATTCCCATCAGATTTAACCCTACATTTTTCGTCCATAATTAAGCCTAAAATGGCCAATTACTAAAACGCCCCCTCGGATTGTCGGTTAGGCCTAAAAACGTCCTGGGACCCAAACTAAACCCCCGGGTACACTTTTTTTACTATCTCGACCCTTCCGGACACGTTAGTGCACTCGAAATGGCCATACGGGCGATTTATAATTTATTCACTCTATATTGCATTAATTTAGTCCCGACACGATACAAGTGCATCCCAACTTTAAATTCTGTAATAGTCTTGTTATTCACTCGCGACAATTTTTAATAAAATCAATTCTATATATTTCTTTACTCATTGAGTAATTTCCACCAAATAATTACTAACTCTCGTCACGCTCGTAAATATTTATTTTAAATTCTGAATTAATGTTAATTAAATTATATCCCAATTTAATTTAATAAAAATCCCATAATAAATAAATAGAAGCCATAAAATTATGGGGTATTACATGATATGGATTTTCATGAAATATCAATGGTGTCTTTAATTATGACATGTCTCGATATTTCAAAATTTTGAATTTAACGTTTCGTACTCCAACAAAGCAAACCTTAAACATGTTGTTTGAAAGTGTTTGTCCGAGCAAGATACTGTGGAATCAAAGAAGGCATGGATGTTCATTAAGATCAAAATCTGAAAAAACACACCCAAACCCATCACTATCATAGATTGGTTACTCCAACGTGGTAGTAAAATGGAATCTCTAATTCATATTCCCAATGTATACACATTTAATATTTAAACAAATCTAAATAACCCCCCCCCCCCCCCCCAAAAAAAAAAAAAAATCATCATACCTTAACACAAATCTGAAATCACATTCCAGATAAAAAAATTATAAATGAAAAGTAGAACATGGTTTAGATGTATAACCAAATGTATTTTTGAACACCACCTGCAATGAACAAAAAAAATAGCGAACCTTATTAAATGAAAAATATATATAAATCAAAATTAAGGAACACATAACACTGCATAGTTACATCAATTGAGCAAACAAAACAAAATGCTAATTCAGAATTGAATTTAAAGCTAACCAAATGTTCCTGATTTAAATATAGAAATAATAAATATAAATCTACTAAATCCTTAACAAATACAATGCGTCTCATAATTGAACTCTACAAATTTTGAGAAATATATACTTTCGCATATGAATATTTAAACCAACATTTAGAATATAAATCATTTAACAAAATAATATTTTTTGAATAAAATCTAAAAATAATAGCAAAAACATTTAGAAATTAGGAAAAATTAAAATGTAAAAAATCCTTGGAAAGAATTTACAAATTTTTTAAAATGTTTGGAAAATACAAACATATATTTAAAAATTGTAAAAATTAAAAAATATATTTAAAATCAGGAAAAATATAATTATAAATATATATAAAATAATTATAAAAAAATTGAAATAAAAAAAAGACATTTAAAATCTAAAAAATCTTTTAAAACATTTTAAAATTAAAGAAGAATAAAAAAATATACTTTAAAAATATGAAAAATTGTAAAAAAATGATTTCCAACAAAAACAACTTATTTCAAGCAATAAAAAAATATTTTCAGCAATAAGAAAATGGCCTTTTACAAATAAAAAATTATTTCTACCAATAAAAAAATAATTTCCAGTAATAAAAAAATGATTTGCAATTAATAAAAATGTTTCCCATAAATAAAACAATGGGTTTCCCACGTTAAAAAATAATTTTCACCAAATAAAAAAAGCATCCCGCAATAAAATAGGTTTTCAAAAAATAAAAAATTATTTTCGGCCAATAACAGCAATAAAAAAATAATTCAAGAAAATTAAAATGGTTTCAGGAAATAAAAAATAATTATCAGTAATGATAAAATATTTTCAGAAAATAAATAAAAACAATATCCTCTAATTTTTAAAAATAAAATAAAAATCCAACTTTAATAAAAAACAGAAAACCACTTTCAGCAAAAAAAAAAATCCAACCTTAATAAAAAAAAATTAAAAAAACAGCAATAAAAAATAATTGTTTAACTGTTAGAATAAAAAAATAATACAAAATATTTAAAAAAAAAGGCAATAAAGAACATAAAAACAACGAATTACCCACCTAATTGTTGCGAAAATGATGCAAAATTCTAGTTCATGATTTGTTCAGATGCAAAAATAATACTCAACCAGCCAATTTTGCATTAGTTAGTTCATCAAAAACCGTTAAAAAGGACCGATTGTGTTTACCTACTTTTGTTGTTTAAGCCGTGTAGAATTTTGTTCAATTATGCTCATCTCTCTCTGTGTTAGTGTGTGAATCTGTGTGGTTAAGAAACACACTTCAGACTTCAAATCCAGAAGTCATTCAATATTCCATATCATATAGCCGTAGTTGATGAAAATTTGAGATTAATCCCTATCAAAGTAAAAGATACGGACATCACCTACTTTTAACAATCCCATATAGTATACATCAAGAAAAAATGAACATGCACAAAGAAGAAAAAGTAAGAGAACAACCTTAACTAAATATATTTTGACCAACGGCAGAATCTTGTAACAATAATGCCAAACCCCTTTTGGCCCTTCCTCGCATGAGATTTCTAAAAAGAAAAAGAAAATTCTAGATGTGTTTTAATTATTTCATAGTGAAATACATGGAAGGCAAAGCACTATCCATTCTAGCCATCTCCTTCCACCAATCTCTAGAGTTATCGACCTGTGACCAGCAGATGGAGTCAGAAAAATTCAGCAAAGCACAAAAAAGGAAGAAGGGTTGATGATATTGGGAGGAGTTAATAACATTTGAGAGTGACAGAAATAAAAAGGTTGTTATTATTTATGAACATGAAAGTCTTATCGGGAACATTTGAGAGAGAGAAAACAAAAAGTTGAGGAAGACTTAACCTCTAGAGAAACCAAAACGTTGAGAGAGATAGAGAAATCAAAACGTGTGACTTTGGGGAGGTTTGGTTAAGCGAGGGAAACGATGTGGAATAGGGACGTTTGGTTAAGGGGGACTGCATTGATTTGTTAACATTAATGGATATTAATACCTCTAATACTATTGTATTAGAGATATAATAAAATGTAGCTCGCGCAATGAGCAGGCAAAAATGTATAGTACGAATGTTATTGAAAGAAGATATATTATTTTATTATACTCCTCAAATTATATTATTTCATTATATATAAATATGACATATAAAGTCACATAGTATTGTTAGCCCAAAAAGTAGCTCTGTAAAAGATTATCCCTAATGATATATTGTATTAACGAAAACTCAAAACATAATGAATATTCAATTAAAATTTGAAAATTAATTCAGCACCGTCTCTATATCTACACCGCTAACAACCAACCAGTCTCAATAAACAGGTAAAAACAGAAATTTACATTTTTACAAAGTGTCCGAAATATATATATATATATATATATATATAGAGAGAGAGAGAGAGAGAGAGTGAGACTATCATACATATCAAGTTTGTATACCGCTCACACGGACCCATTTTTATAAATGATTGTAAATTGAAATTTTTTATGTGCTATTTAAACATTTCGGAGGACTCATATAAAAACAATCAGCTCAAAATATTTTTTTTACTCGCAAACTTTCATAGGTTTTAAAGCACTTTAAAAGTTGTGAAAGTTTGATCGATTTTTTAAAAATAGGAAAAGACGTTATTTTGAGCTGATATGTTTTATATGGATCCATTAAAATGTTTAAATACCATATAAAAAAACTCAACTCAAAAATAATTTTTTTACTATTCTAAAAAAATTAGTATGTAAACTTTGGTATGTATAAGAGCCTTTTATGTGCTAATTAAACATTTCGGAGGACTCATATAAAAACAATCAACTCAAAATATTTTTTTACTATTTTTAAAAAATCGGGCAAACTTTCATAGGTTTTAAAGCAATTTAAAAGTTATGAAAGTTTGGTCGATTTTTTAAAAATAGGAAAAGACGTTATTTTGATCTGATATGTTTTATATGGGTCCATTAAAATGTTTAAATACCATATAAAAAAATTCAGCTCAAAAATAATTTTTTTACTATTCTAAAAAAATCGGTATGTAAACTTTGGTATGTATAAGAGCCTCTGTGTGTGTGTGTGTGTGTGTGTGTATATATATATATATATAGCGCGACTGCCTTGGGTATTAATAACTCACGTGGCCAAAAAGAAAAATGCAAAAATTTCTTTCTTCATCTTCTCTTCGTATTCTTCGTCATCAGCGGCATAATCATCATATTATTTAAACCATTAAAATTTTCAATTAAAGACATCAAAATAACAATTCACATCACAAATTGAATGAGTATCTACACATACATTTAACACATACGAAGATAACCTCTTTTGAAATATCTCAAATAGTTACGCGTTAAATATTTATAGTATATAATTTGATCGTTTTTCAACAAATTCTACCAACATAAAGCATTTGCAACATATTTTGACCCAGACATCATAATTATAGAGAGTAGCTTACCAATTCAATAACTTTAAATCATAAGTTTTTAATCATATAAGGAATAGCTATTCCCACACCTTCTATGTCATCCCTCACACCTTTTGGATAATAAATGATAATTGTACCCTTAGTTTTATAAAATCTAAATGTCCAATTTTTTCACCTCTAACTAAAACAAATACATTTGATAAAAAAATAAAAATTTATATTTTCAATAAAAAAAATTATTTTTTCTTATAAAACGTAAAATCTTATCTTTTTTTATTAAAAAAACTGTTTATAAAATGTAAAATTTGTTAAACTTTTTTATTAAAAAAGTGTTTTTTTTTCAAATTTTATTTTTAGTTAAAAACTCTTTTTTTGTACAATTTTAAGAATAATCTTTTAGGTGGTCAGACTGCCTTACATACCACTATCGCGGGCCAATTTTTTTTAAATAGTACAAAAAACAATTTTTTACCAAAAACAAAATTTGTAAGAAAAAAAGAAAACAATTTCTAAAGAAAACAAATTTTACATTTTATAATCAATTTTTTAATAAAAAAAATTGATAAGATTTTACGTTTTATGGGTAATTTTTTTTTATAAAAAAAATAGTTTTTATTGAAAATATAATTTTTTGTTTTATCAAATGTATTTGTTTTAGTTGGAGGTGAAAAAAATTAGACATTTTGATTTTAAAAACTTAAGGGCACAATTGTTATTTAGTACTCAAATGATGTGGGGAAAGACATAGAGGGCAATCATTTGTAGAAAAACAGAGCAACAAAGACGAGTTGATGGGTGAACCTGGTCCAAACCCAATTCGAACATCAATTAAACCCAAATTCAACCCGCCCATATGCTACCCAACTTGAAATTGGACCACCCAACTCCATCTGTTTTTGGGCCTAAGCATATTTAGGTAAAGCACAAGTAAGAAACATAAAGGAAAGTTATATTTTATACTGTTAATTCATGTAAGATATTTCAGGTTTAAGACATAACCCGACATATATACATATGAATATATGTATATAGGTGTATATGTACTTCATGTAACATATGTATATATTAATTTCCTAAATCCTAACTCTCTCTCTATATATATATATATATATATATATATATATATATATATATATATATATATATATATATATATATATATATATATATATATATATATAATCCATAACTCACAAGCGTATCATATATTATAAGTCGATTGATCCAGATTGCATGTTTGTGATTGTGTTCGAGGTTATGAAATTGAAATTATTTGGCCAGCGAGAAAATTACTCCGAAAATGAAGAGCAGCAATATATGGATGGGGTGAGGGGGGAGTTTTGTAGTTGTAAAAGATCAATCGGCTATAGAGGAGGATAAATCGTTTAAAGCTCAACAAATGTTTTGAAATTGGTTAGTTGGTATGTTCGTTTCTTCAAGAAGGCGTATGAATGTCAAAATTAGTGTATTAGTTTTGGGTTTAACTATGCATTAAATTCTATTAATACCTCTAATACTATCGTATTAGAGGTATAACTAGCATGTAACCCGCATGATGTGCGGGCGACATAGATAAAACATTTATAATATATACATATATACTATCAAATATAAAATGCAAATTCATTTTAATAATTTTCATTATATAAACATAACACGTCTTTCATTTAAAATATTATTTTATTTATTACACTGTCCATCATACAAAATTATATTTATTATTGATATTGAAATTATTTTACCTTTAATGTCACAAATAAATGTATAATTTTTTTTGTCAAAAAACTCTTATTCATAGTGAATGTTAATAATTATTTATACATATGAGTTATGTTTTCTATAATTACATACGTTCTTACTTTAAGTAATATCTGCACATAAAAGTTTGAACCCAAAATTATGATGAAGTGAATTATAGATAAGAATTCAAAATATTGAGTGGACCAACAGGTGACTTTAAGTTAACCTTATAGTACAACTCGTGTCTTGTTTTTCTATAACTCGCCTATAGATACCTCAGTCGCGCGCCTCAGCTTACATTCAAATCAAATCTTGTTCTACTTTCTCTTTGTCTATAAATTTCTAAACCTTCTACTATTTTGTCTCTCAAAATAGAAAACTGTAACACCCCGTATTTCTGTTCATTTAAATACTTAATTAATTCGGGTGAATTTTAAATTACTCGCGTGTCGTAATTTAATTGAATTAATTATGGTAATATTAATTGGAGAGTAAATGGTTAATATTTATGAAATTGATTTACTAAGTGAATAGTAATAATTTATTTATATCATCACGTGTATTAGTGACGTGGTATCTATTTATCTCAGCCGAGAGTCAAATATAGACTAAGTTGGGTGTGAGATAGGAACTTACAATAAATTAATTTGGATATCAATTCTGAGTGCACGGTTGAGTCCGGATGGGCCGAGATAGTCGGAAAAGGGTGCCCAAGGGTAGTAAATGGGCCTCGAGATATTTTTCAGTATAATCGGTCCCACACGAGGGTGTTCAGGTCACTTGGGCTTGGCCCATTAGACTAAAAACGGGATTAGAGTATTACACCTAAATCTAAGAAGTGTTAAATGGAAGAAAAGCACAAAAACTAAACTTTAGAGTCTGAGAGAAAGCTAGAGGGATCAATTGGAAGAAAAATTGGGGATCGTTTCGAGACAAAGCAAGGATCAAATTGGGTTTCTTCATCAAACATTTATCTACCTCAACGGATCAGACTCTACGAACCCAAAAAGTCAAGTGGTTAACTTGTTGTAATTTTTAATTGTGATAATCAATTCATATTCTTGTGGGTGTGTTGAAAATTCATTTTTGGGTGGGTATTCCGGTGAAATTGGGTTTTCAGTGAAATACTTGATGAGAGTAAAGGTGAAATTAATGGTGTTTTATGATTCTGGAGTGTAAGAGTATGAATCGTCTATTAAATCCAGTAAGAATCGATGTTAAATTTCTGATAAAATAGTTGTAAAATTCTATTGGATGTTTGAAACTTGAATAAAACCCGAATCGAGAAAACGTTGGAATGCATGAAAATTAGTTGTTGAATTAAGGTTTCTAGGATTTTTAGAACCTGTTTTCATGTGTTAATATTATTGATTGTGATCGGAGAATACTCAGATTAAAGTTAAAATCGTAAGTTGGGTTAACGATGGAGGAAACAACCAACTCGAGGAAGAAGGGTACATGATCGATCGACGGTTCTAGAATTTTGGCAGTTCGACCAGTTTTATTATATAAGGGGAATTTATTTAAGAATTAAATTTCAAAGTATTTATTTAGGAAAAATAAATATAAGAATAAATTTTCCTAATAATTATGGGGAATATAATTGGATTAGGGGGTGCGATGTGGGTGACACATTATGGATAAATTTTGGGATAATAATTCCTAAGTATGAAATTTGGACCGAAGGAAAATGTTCACGTAATGTAGTCGAGCGACACTACTTTAAGATAATTAATTAAAGTTAAACTAATTAATTAGATTAGAGTCGGACCATAGACTCGGGATTTTTGGGCTAGTGCTACTGTATTGGTACATGGTAAAGCCGGGAATAAATTATTATATATATACGGTGTGTGGTAGTGTATATATATATATACATTGTGTGCTTATAAATATTAATGAGTAGATATTTTTTTAATTTATATACTCTAGTGATGTCGGGGGAGGTTTCGCGATGTGGGTGAATCCCCTATCTTGAGGAGTATGGCGAGTATATCCCCAGGTCATAGAGTCCAATTTTAGAGATGGGGCATTGAAATGATGTCCTCATACTCGGGGGGAATATGACTGCCTTCATTACATTTTTATTTAGGTTTAGATTCGGCAGACCATAGTTGTCTCGGAACTCCAGGTGGAACTGAGTAGCCTCGGTTGATAACAATTTAGAGAACACATCCGGTGAGTTATTACTCGGGAGGATGGGCTATTATATATTCAACATATGTGTGAATGTTGTAATATGGTTCTAAGTATGTAATGGGATAAATAATTATATACGGGTAATTAAATACATGAAGTGAATTGTATTAATCACATATGAGTTTTATATATATTCAACATAAGTATGGATGTTGTAATGTGGTTTTACGTATATAATGGGATAAATAATTATGTACCGGTAATTTAATACGTGGGAAAAATTGTATTATTTATATAACTGGTGAACGTTATATGGTTTTCAAGAAAAATGGTGAATTAAGTTAAGGTGATAAATAACTTGTCAATCATTTATTTAAACATACTCGGGCTAGAGTAGGGTGTCAGGGAAAAGTTATAACAAGAGCTAGTTATGGAATAGATAACTAGGGAAGTTATAGAGAAAGAGTTAGGTGTGCACATTAGTTGAGGGGTGAGTATGTACTTAAGAGAGAGTGCGATACTAACTTAAATATGAAGCGCATTCATGCATTTTTAATTACTCCAAGTAATCAGTTGCTAAATATTTTCAAAATATTTTGGGTTCTAACCATTGCTATCAAATATTTTCAAAACCTTTTAGGTGTCCAGCCACAGGGACGCCAAGTGTGACTTCATTCGAGGGATTCGTAGCTGCAGCATATGTGGATGTTGCTAGATTTGGATAGATGCATCTATTTTTTTATTCCTAGTGTAGGGATTAATATCAGTTTATCTCGAGCATGTTGCTCACAGTTTTATTTAGTTTTCTTTCAAATTGTATGAATTTATTACTCTTTGTTAGTTTTGTTGGTTTTGAATTTTAGCCGGTGGTTTATTCGGCAAGACTTTTATTGTTCTATGTGATGATTGATTCTATCAGCATTGGATGTTTTCTTTCTATTTCCGCACTTATTTTTGTCTTGGATTAAATAAAGATAAAATTTGACACCGGCAGTTTGAATACTAGGTGATTAGTAAGTTTTATAAAGTTTTCGACAGTGATGCTAAGAATGAACCAAATGAGATTCCTGTTTTAATTTGATATAGGACTGATCACCCGGTATTTTACTAGGTGGGGTGTCACAAAAACATATACAAATACCAAACTTAAAACATGGAATAAAAATTTTCAGTGATAGGAAAGAAGTTGTTGAACGTAGTATGCGTGGCATTGCTAATTACAAAGAGAGCAATTCTATAGTATCAGAAGGCCTGACCGACAAAGTGACGGAAGGCCTGACCGATAAAGTGAGAGAAAGTTTTTTTTATCATTCTTTCATTTTTGTTATTCTTTCATTTTCTTTAAAAAAAACATATATGACACAAATCCCAACAAAAGTTTTGTAAAAACGTGATAAAAATTTTGTTTGTAAAAACGTTTTTTATTTGAAAAACAATTTTTCATATATAATTTTTTTAATATAAACTTAGTTTAAAAAGTTGTATTAAACATGTTTTATATAAAAAAAATTATATAGAAAATATTTTATATAAAAAAGTTTTGTTATAATTTTTTTAATACCGATTGGTTAGTGTCACTGCCCCGTGCCCGCATCCATTAAGTTGATAAAAAAAAGTGATAAAAAATTGGTTCTAATTTTTTTATTTTAAAAATATTTATTATTTATAAAAATAAATTTTATAATATAAACTTAGTTTAAAAAGTTATATTAAACATGTTTTATAAAAAAATTTATAAAGAAAATGTTTTATACAAAAATATTTTGTTATAATTTTTTTAATACCAATTGGTTAGTGATCCATTGAATGATGTGGGTTCGCGCCAGTCACACTAATCAATCCTTAATCTAAGATATATAAAAATTATTTTTTAACAAAAAAAAAATATTATAACCTCAATCAGGTTAATACATTTTGTCAAAGTTATCAATATTTAGAAACGATTTAATGTCAAATAGACAAAATCGAATCCAAGAAAGAGAAAGGACAAATAAAAAATATGTATAATTTTTTATATAAAATACATACAGTTGTTTTGAAGTTTTTACTTATAAAAAAAAATTATATAATAAAAACATTTAAAAATAATAGACAAGTTTTATTTATGAAAAATTAACCTTTTATAATGACTTTAAGATAACATATTGAATTTATGATACATACTATTTTTTTTAATTATCATTATATTTATTTATTGTATATTGCTTTTTCATCCCATGACTTGTAATTATTATATAATGTTTTCAAACTACTCTATTCACATATTGTTTTATTATTTTAACTGCCATATTTGATTTAACGTAGTAATTAAAGGAGCATTAAACTTTGATTCGGTTGAGTACAAGAAAACCTTTAGATGTCCTCCCCTTTACGACTTCTTTTTCTTTGCCTAAAAAAATATAAATATAATAAATTTCGTGTTAGATTTCAATCTAAATAACTTAAAATTAAATTTTAATTATATAAATATATTAACATAGTTTAATAGATCTGTTTTTTTTCAAATAATTACATTATATGGGGATATGGGGATAACCAAAACTACAAAGAGGTCATCGGATGTTACCTGCAATAGAGTTGGTTTGTGGTCGTTAATGGGTGCCGGAGTTGAGCGTAGTAATTGATGTTGATAGTTTCCATCTTCAGATTATACAAAGCAAGGCTTGAGTTTTTGGTGGGTTGGGTTTGATGAGAGAAACTTGGTGTGAGGAGTGCACTGAACTTCTCGATGATTTTTGGGGCGGTGCTGGCAAATAATTCTTTGGCCGAAAGAGAGTTTTTGAAAATCCAATCGTCAGGTTCGAAGATGCCTTATTCATCACGTCTTTATGCCATACGTTTATACTCTTTTGGCTTCACTTCCACAAGAACCTTCTTAAAAATCACTTTATGCTGTTATACTCTGTATTAAACACAGATTATAGATAGAGTCTAAAGATGAAGGTTTTTTCATGACTCATCTTCAGTCCAGGCAAGACAGAGAAGTTACCACCACCATTGATGATATTTGTAAGGATCAATTTGGGGACAAAAATAGAAGGAGGTCAAGTTTGAGTCCAATATTTATTCGGAAGAACCCAGTGATTGAAACTTAAAAACCATCATCTCCCAAAGTGACTTGACTTGGCCATTCCGGTTCCCGCCCCAGCAGGACCACACCTTCATCAAAACAACAACGCCCATATTGGTGTGTTCCAAGGAAACTGTTTTGATATCCGATTGTAAGAGAGAAAGAAACTGAAAAATGAAATTGTTTGTTTGTGGAGAGCATCAATCACCATAATGGAGAATGGAATAGAAAGAGGTTTGTCTCCTGATTTTGGAGGGGCTCAAATCTGAACGAAATGAAGACGGATGGTTGAATTTGATGAGTTAATCTTGTTGTTAGAGGGTCGTGTCCAATAGTTGATTTGTTTAATTTTAGCAAACTTGGTTTTTGTTTGAGTCCGTAATTAGGCTGTCAGTTTTAGTCCAGTGTGTGGCTAAAAAATAGGGTAGCAGTTATTTAAGTAAAGTTTAAGTGGTTAGTTTTATTTTTAGAAAACGTGGGCTGTATTGTTAGTGGTGCAGTTATGATTTTGTATTTGCTTATATAATAAGAAAACCAGAAAATGATGTAAGTGTTGAGCATCGTCAAAAAAAAAAAAATCCTCTGTGTTTGTTTTTGTGTTTCAAGTTTTTTTACTGGCTTTAAGAAAACCAATATTTGGTATCAGAGCCAGATTGTCAAAGCAATGGCCGGAAACGAAGGAGATCTACCTAAGACACTTGCAGTCGTCAAACCAACGGCAAGAGGAGCCTCAATCCCGATCCATTATCCAACGTTAAGCGAATCGAACTACGGCATATGGGCTGTCAAGATGAAGATAATCTTGCGTTCGCTAGGAGTATGGTCAGTGATCGAAGGTGGAGACACAGACGACGACAAAGATCAAGGCGCCATGGTAGCCATTTCTCAAGCCGTGCCAGATGACGTGATGATGGCAATCGCGGAGAAGCAGACGGCAAAGGAGGCTTGGGACACACTCAGGGAGATGCGGGTTGGTGAAGATCGCGTCAAGAAGGCACGCGTACAGGTGCTGAAACGGCAATTGAACAAGTTACACATGGAGGATTCAGAGACAATAAACGAGTTTTCCATGAAACTTACCACGCTGGTGGGTGAGATCCGCTCGCTGGGCACGAAGCTCGACGACAGCGAAGTTGTTGAAAAACTGTTCAGCGCAGTTCCAGATAGATTTCTCCAAATTATCGGAACAATCGAGCAGTTTGGCGATATTGAGAAAATGTCGGTCTCAGAAGCAATCGGTCGCCTCAGAACCTTTGAGGAAGGACTTAAAGGACTAGTACACACAAAGGGCGGTGGAGAACAGCTACTTCTTACCCAAGCCGAGTGGGAGACAATATGCTCAAAGGGAAAGAAAGATGAAGGTTTCAGCAGCACCAAAAGAGGAGGACGTCACGGGAGAGGTCGTGGTCGCGGGCGTGGAAATGGTGGAGGTCGAGGAAATGGTGAACGCACTAACGAAGACCGAAAGCCACGCAACTTCGACATATCCAAGGTTAAGTGTTACAATTGTAATGAATATGGACACTTCGCAAAAGATTGTCCCAAGCCAAACCGAAGAGAGAGGGCCAATCTTGTTACAACACAAACCGATGATGAACCGGCACTGTTGATGGCTGAAACTTGTGTTCTCAACCACGCAATACAGAACGAGCAGGTGCTACTGCACGAAGACAAGGTGGTGCTAAAGATTAACAGCACCCAAGACAAGGCTTGGTATTTAGATACCGGCGAAAGTAACCACATGACCGGTTGTATCGAAAAATTTGCTGAAATTAATACGACCATTAAAGGGTCGGTCAAATTTGGAGATGGCTCGGCTGTAGAAATAAAAGGAAGAGGTTCAGTTTTATTTGAATGCTTCACAGGTGAACATCGTATACTTACTAATGTCTACTACATCCCGATGTTCAAGAGCAACATAATTAGCCTTGGTCAGTTAGATGATAACGGATGCAAGGTTGTGATTGAAGGAGGAGTAATGTCTATCTTGGACAGATCACAAAGGCTACTAGAAAAAGTGAACAGGTTAAGGAACCGGTTATATGTGTTTAACATAGCACCAGCTCTACCCGAATGCCTTCTGGAAAGGAGCAAAGAAGAAGCGTGGCGCTGGCATGCGAGATACGGGCATGTGAATTTTCATGCCTTGAAGATTCTAAGTCAGAAACAGATGGTGCACGGCTTGCCCATAATCGAGCATGAGGACCGCATCTGCGATGGTTGCTTGATTGGAAAGCAACACCGAAATCCATTTCCAGCAGTGGAAAAATTTCGAGCAGAATTACCCCTTGAACTGTGGCATGGAGATTTGTGCGGGCCAATAACTCCTGCTACACACGGAGGCAAGCGCTATTTTCTGTTGTTGGCTGATGATTGTACTAGATTCATGTGGCAGGTGCTGATACGAAACAAAGACGAAGCATTTGAGGCATTCAAGAAGATTAAAGCATCAGCAGAAATGGAGAAAAACAGCAAGCTGAAGGCTTTTCGCACAGATCGTGGCGGCGAATTCACCTCAAATGAGTTCAAGACTTACTATGAGATGTTGGGAATTAAGCGTTATCTCACGGCGCCTTATTCTCCTCAGCAGAACGGAGTTGTTGAACGAAGAAATCAGACGGTGGTCAGCATGGCAAGGAGCCTGTTGAAAAGCATGGGAGTCCTAGGCGAATTTTGGGGAGAAGCGGTATCAACTGCCGTATATCTCCTAAATCGAGCACCAACAAAAAGCATCATCGGCAAAACCCCCTATGAAGCATATTACAACCGCAAGCCAAATGTTGATCACTTTCGTATCTTTGGATGTGTGGGACACGTAAAAGATGTTACACCTCACCTCTCAAAACTTGCAGACCGAAGCAAGCCATTGGTGTTTATTGGTTATGATTCGAATACAAAAGGCTATCGGATGTTTGATCCAAAGTCAAAACGAGTAGTGGTGACACGGGATGTCGTGTTCGAAGAGGAGAAGAAGTGGAAGTGGAGAAAATTTCCAGAAACAGAAACAGGATCAGCAAGGAACACTCTTACAGCACACTATTTTACCATAGCAGGCGCATCTGATATGACAAATCAGAAAGATAAAGAGGGTGTCAGCGATTCTGGCATTGGTGTCAGCAATTCTGGCATGGATTTCCCACAGCCGACACAGGAACAAACTGGTAATCGATACCAGTATGCTACACTAGTGATGAACACGAAATCCAGAGCATCTGTTTCAAACTCACCATATACTCCAACAGCAACTGTTGAAGAATCAGTATCAACCGAAACACTACAACCCTCGACATCTGATGAGAGTTCATTAGTAGGACCACGGGGTAAGCGTGACATCAAGAGCTTGTACGATGCAACAGTCCCAATAAAGTTACAGTATTCGGGACTGTGTTTGCTAGGAGAAGAAGAGCCATCAAATTTTGAAGAAGCCAAGGCAGATCCGATGTGGAGAAGAGCAATGGAGGAGGAAATTTCCTCTATTCGAAAAAATGAAACTTGGAAGCTCGTTCCATTACCCGACAGCCACAAACCTATAGGTCTAAAGTGGATTTACAAGCTAAAGAAGGAAACTCAAGGCATAATTGTGAAGCACAAAGCAAGATTAGTGGCAAAGGGGTACGTTCAACGACAAGGCGTAGACTTTGATGAAGTATTCTCCCCTGTTGCTCGGCTAGAGACAGTACGTTTGCTGATCTCTATTGCGGAACATGAATGATGGGAGTTGCATCATATGGATGTGAAGTCAACCTTCCTCAACGGTGATTTGGAAGAGGAAGTGTATGTCATTCAACCGTCGGGATTTCAAATAAAAGGAGAAGAGCACAAGGTGTTAAAACTGCACAAAGCATTGTACGGTTTGCGACAAGCACCTAGAGCCTGGAACTCAAAACTGGACAAGTCATTGAGGACACTCGATTTTGAGAGGTGTTCTTTAGAGCATGCCGTGTACATGAGAAATCAAGGTAAAGGGAAGTTAATTGTTGGAGTCTACGTGGATGATTTAATCATCACTGGAGAGTGTATTCAAGACATAGATAAGTTCAAATCACAGATGAAGAAATTGTTTAGCATGAGTGACCTTGGGTTACTAAGTTACTATCTGGGAATTGAAGTCTGTCAGAATTCTCAAAGGATTACACTCAACCAGTCGGCATATGCAAGAAAGGTTTTAGACAAATGCAGCATGAAAGATTGAAACCCTTCGCAAATCCCGATGGAACCTCGTCTGAAACTGAGCAAGGAAAGCACAAGTTCGCCTGTAGACACAACTCTGTACCGAAGTATTGTTGGCAGTTTAAGATACCTACTGCACACGCTCCCAGATTTAGCATTCTTTGTCGACATGGTGAGTACATACATGGAGAAGCCCACAACGGAGCACATGGCTGCAGTGAAGCACATATTGTGGTACGTGAAAGGAACTTTAAACCTCAGTTGCGTTTATGAGAAGAAGGAAGGAAGCTTGGAGCTGATCGGTTACTCCGATAGTGATCTAGCTGGTGATACTGATGACAGGAAAAGTACTTCAGGTTTAATATTTTTCCTTGGGTCAAATCCTATTAGTTGGTGTTGACAAAAATAGAAAGTGGTTGCGTTATCTTCCTGTGAAGCGGAGTACATTGCTGCCTGTACAGCAGCGTGTCAAGGAGTGTGGTGTAACACCCCGTATTTTGTGCATTTAATATTTAATTAATTCGGGATTTTAAATTACTGGTGTGTTGTAATTTTAATTGAATTAATTATGACAATATATTTATTTAAATATTAATCGGGAAGTGAATGGTTAATGTTTAGGGAAATTGATTTACTCAGTGAATAGTAATAATTTAATTACGTCATTTCAGGTATTAATGACAAGGTATGCACTTATTCCAGCCGTGAGTCGGTATAGAATAAATTGGGTGTGAGATAAGGATTTTTATAAATTAATTCGGATGCCAATTCTGAGTGCGCGGTTGAGTCCGGATGGGTCGAGATAGTCAGAAAAGAGTACCCGGGGGTAGCAATTGGGTCTCAGGATATTTTTGGGCATAGCCGGGCCCACACGGGGTGAGTTGGGCCACTTTAATTAAGCCCATTAGGTGAAAAACGGGATTTAGGGTTTTTAACCTAATGGGAGATTTAGAAATCAGCAGCCAACACAACTCCAAACCTAGGGTTTGAGAGGGGATTTGGGGGAAAGCAAATCAAGAACAAATTGGGAACTTTTGGAGCCAAATTGAGGGACTCCGCCAACGGAATCAGACACTACGAACACTTTGAGGAAAGTGGTTAACTGTTTTGATTCTTAAAGCATGATAATCAATTTATATTATAGTGATGTGGGTATGAAAATCCATTTTTGGGTGTAAATCCGTTTTTGGGTGTAAATGGGTACAAAATGGGTGTTTGTTTTTGAAATACTTGAATGAGATTCAAAGTAAGATTTAGATGGGGGATTGAAATCTGAATATGTATTTATGATTTGAATGAGAAATTTCAGAACATAAAAGAGTGGAAATTGAATCTGGAATCTGGAATTTGGGATTTAAAACAGATAACTAAATTTTATGGTGTAAGACCCATTTCGAAAATTATTAGATAATTTGAGAAGTTGATTATCTTAATGGTCTCTATGATTGGGTAGGATGTGGATTAACCATGTGTAGATGATGGGATGATGTAATTAGAGGTTTAAATTCTGGTTTAGAAACCTTGAGGTTCGTTAATGGTGGAAATCAAGGGGGAGGCAGACCTGTAACGAAGGGGTCGATCGATCGATCGGGGGAATCGATCGATCGATGGTGGCAAATTCTGCCCAGTTCGGCCTGGGTGAAATATAAGGGGAAATTAATTTAGAAATTAAATTTCCATACATTTATTGTGATAAATAATTGTGAAATAAATACTCCTAGTAATTATGGGAACGAGTAATTGGGACTAGGATGAAGTTAGGTGAGGCATTTAAAGGATGAAATTGAGAGACTTTATTCCAAAATAGTGAGGTACGGATCAAGTGAGTGAATCCGGGTATATTGGTCATGCGACCCCAAGGTAGTGAATTAAGTTTGGGGATAAACTAATAAATTGGGAGTCGGGATATAGACTCGGAAAATATTTAATTATGGACCAAGTGAGTGAGTCCGGGTATGAGGGTAATTATAGGTAAATATAATTGGGAAAGGGTGGAAATAAATATGTGAGACATTGTGGGCGAAAAATGTGGAAGAGAAATTATGAGATGTAAAAATGGACCAGGTGAGTGAGTCCGGGTATGTTGGTGATGTGACACCAAAGTATTAAATTAATTATTGAGAAAGAGTAATTAATTTGGAGTCGGAACATAGACTCGGGAAATATCAAGTTGCGGGCCAAGTAAGTGAGTCCGGGGACAATGGTTGAGTGACACCAAGTTATTAAATTAATAAGAGTGATAATTAATTTAAAAAGAGTCGGATTGTAGACTCGGGTAGGATTAAATTAATAAAGGTGTTAATTAATTTAATTAAAGTCGGTTTGTAGATTCGGGTATGATTAAATTAATGGGTGGGATAATTAGTTTAATCAGGATCGGACTGTAGACTAGTGAAGGGTACTTATTAATTAATGTGATAATTAATTATATTAGAGTCGGACCACAGACTCGGAATTTGGGTTGATTAAATTGATTTGTTAATTAATTTAATTAGAGTCGGGCGATAGACTCGGGGAGGTATTAAATTAAAATGTGTGTTAATTAATTTAAGGAGAGTCGGACCATAGACTCCGGGAAAGTATTATATTAATTAAGGTGTGAATTAATTATATTAGAGTCGGACCATAGACTCGGGAAGAGGATAAGTTATTAAGTGAGAAAATTAACTACTTTGAGTTGGGCCACAGACTCGGCAAATTACAGGCAGTGTACGGGATTTTGAGTACACGGTAAAGTCGGTGTTTATATTATATATATATACGGTATCGTGATAGTATATATATATATATATATATATATATATATATATACGTGTATTATTTTTGTGCGTGATACTAAATATCAATGATTAGATATTTATTAAATTTATATACTCTAATGCTATCAAGGGAGGTTGCGCGATGTGGGTGAATCCCCTAGCTTGAGGAGTAGGGCGAGTATATCCCCAGGTCATAGCGTCCGGTATATATGGGTGAGGGATTTATCTCACTTTCAGGGAAGGAATATGACCGCCTCCACTTCGTTTATGTTTTGGTCCAAGTTGGTGAGCGATTCCAACTTGGGGAAAACTAGGTTTTGTGAGCACACCTAGTGAGATAGCATTTTAGAGGGAATCATCCGGTGAGGGTATACTCGGAAAGACGGATATACGTATTATTTATGTGTGGATGTTAGTAAGGTACGTATAATATGGTAGTAAATATTATATGTAGGTAATAATACAGTGCGTAATGTATTTACTTTATATAACTCGGGTTATAGTTATATGCAGTTAATTAATGGGAAATTAATTAAGTTAATTATTGGTGGGAATAATACAGTGGGGGATGTATTTACTTTATATAACTTGTGATACGGTTATATGTTACTATTTACGAGGAATTAATTAAGTTGGTTGTGAAATAACTTATAATTCAAGAATCATTATACTCGGGTTAGAGTAGTATGGCAAGGGAAGGTTATACCAGGACTAGTTGGACGGGGTAGTACAACTAGGTGGGGTTAAGGTAACCGGTAGGTGTGCACAATAGTGGAGGGGTGAGAATGTCCACAAGGGAGTGCGACACTAACTTAAATATGAAGCGCATTCATGCATTGTTAAATTACTGCAGTTAATTCACTTGCTAAATATTTTCAAAATGTTTTGGGTTCTAACCCTTGCTATAAAAATATTTTCAAAACCTTTTAGGTGTCCAGCCACAGGGATGCCAGGATTGATATTCTATTCCAGGGACACGGAGCTGCGGCATATGTGGATGCTAGCAGGAGTTTGGATTAGACGCATCATTCGTTCATTCCTAGAGTAAGAATCTTGTATCAGTCTCAGTTTTATTTAGGGCTTGTAGCCCAGACTTCTCGGTACAGTTTTCAGGTGTTGTATATTGTATTTGATTTTATTTGGTGGCCGGTGATTTATTCGGCAAGTTGTGTAATTATTATTCGATTTATTTTCATTCAGTTGTGTGAATGGTTTTTATTTAATTCCGCATGTATTGTTTTGTTTAATTAAAAAGTTAAAATTGGCACCAGTTTTTGGAATACTAGGTGGTTAGTAAGTTTTAAAAAGTTTTCGACAGTGATGCTAAGGATGATCCAACTGGGATTCCTGTTTTAATTTGGTATAGGACTGATCACCCGGTATTTTATTAGGCGGGGTGTCACAGATGGTATCAGAGCATCAGGTTCTAGTGTCCTTAGGATCTGTGCGGCTTTTCACGTTTCAGCTAAGCAGTCTTTGATATAGAACCCTATCATAGGATTGTTGTATTCTCATACGTATGCGCATATACGTTCTTCTGAGAAATTTATATTTGAGAGTGAACTCATAGAATTCGATTCTCATTCCAGATGACGCCCAGGAGAGAGCAGCTAGGGCAACAGGGGGAGATGAGGCGAGGGAGACTCGTCAGGAGCAAGAGTTACCACAGCAACGGTCAGGGATTATTTTGGCAGCTTAGGTAACTGAAGTAGTGGCACAGGAAGTGGGAGCAACGGTGGTCACAACGGCAGGGTAATTTCCACGGGATCATCCACAAGTGTTAGTGGCGCCGGGTGTTCAGACTCACGCAGAGTCGTCAGGGTGGAAGCAAGAAAGAGAGGTTATTTTAGCGGGAACCCCCCAGAGTTGCGAGGGGGTTCAGGTGTAGTACTAGCGTGTCAAGGAAGGGAGGTATCCAGCGTCACCTACGTAGGGGAGATTGCGATGGGGTACGAAAGTAAATGCTAACCACTTTTAGTTAGTGGGAGCGGTGCTACAGTGGTGGGAGTCGATCACCACAAGTTGAGGAAAGGGACACACTAGCTACTGCAGAGTTTTGGGTGCGGTTTCGACCGCAAGTATTTTTCCTTCAACGGTCGAGATCGAAATGAAGAGAAAATTTTGTGAGGAGACTCAAAGGGAGACCGTTAAGTGGCCGATTGCGAGGAAGAATTCACTCGTTGGCAAAAATTTTGTACCGGATGAGGTAGGCAAGGATAAGAGAAAGAAAGCAAAGTTTATGGATGGGTTAGTCTGGAGAATCAAACAACATTTAACTGGTAATTACGCATTAGTAGATTATATTGATGTCATTAACGCAACACTCCGGCACTGTTGGGAATATCGCTTCCACGCGAAAGGAAGTGGGAAGGGAGTGGGTATTAGCCAGTCGGATGAGGCAGAAGGGAACAATACCAGTGGGGTATCCCAGCAGAAGACTGGGGGAGATCAGGGGCAGGATTTCCGGTAAGGAAATCATGCCAAACGATCTAGAACTGGGGGCTATTGGCGAGATGGCCAGGAATTCCAACAAGGTTGGCATGGAAGGGATCAGTGGCAGGGTGAACATGTTAGAAAGTGTTTCGTTTGTGGATAAAGCGAGACACATGAAGAGATATTGCCTTAAGCGAGGCAGGGGTCAACTACAGGACGAGGTCCTGGATGTACAGCCACTAAAGCAAGACACGGGTGTATTCGGGCAGGGAGAAATTCCTCCGAAACCCGAGAACCAGCCGTTGCAGCTGGAGTATAGAAGTAATTATTTTACCCTAGGGGCATGGGGTATATTGTTGAGGGATAAAGAGGATGTCACAGTATAAGACTTATTTTTCACTAGAGTTCGTAGGCGAGTCGAACTTAGTGGGTGTGTTGGCGGTAGCAGCCATAGCATGTGGGTAAACTTTCCGTAGGGTAGCGGAGTTCCTTAGTGTTCTTCATGGGAGAGTGGAGGCGTACACTGAGTGATTTGATGTATTATGCGAGGAATGACTACTTTCATAAATTATGGGAGTAGGGTTGATTACTTTTTAAACATCGGCTGGATAGCGATGGAATATAATTATTGTGAATAGTGGAGTTAAATTTTGGTGTTCACGACACCAGAGTAGGGTTGGTACTAGGTATCACCGGAGAGGGCGTATAGCCTATATATATGTGGATATATATATGTTGTATTACGCGGTGTTATAGCACATAGTGAGGTTTTGTGTTCTCACATTTTATCCCGGTAAGTGGGAATGTTTAATGAAGTGAATCAGGGTGGTTGATTTGATTTTCGAGCAAAGAGAGATAGCTCGGGGCTTATTTTGCGCAAGGACTAGTGGTAGTAAGGGCGCGGTATCATGTTATCTTTGGTAGCATAAGGGTAAGCGTATATTCTTTTGGTGTTGAGAGATAAGTATTTATGGGGAGATAGTTGGACGTAGCATGGGTTGAGTACCCGGGCAGTAATTATATATGTATATATATATATATATATATATGACTACAGGTTCGAAGTTATATTACGGGTTACGACTAGCATAGTCGGGTAATTTTTGTGCGGTTAAGCGCGGGTATTGGGTGTATGGGCGCCCTGGTAAAGTTAAATGCATACTTGTGTAACGTATGATTGGAATCAGATGGGATAGATATAGCGGGCTTGGAGGCACTTGACTAGTGAGTAATATGTGAATGCTGGAACACTAGGTTTATCTTAATTTCGAGGACGAAATTCCTTTGTAAGGGGGGAAGTATGTAACACCCCGTATTTTGTGCATTTAATATTTAATTAATTCGGGATTTTAAATTACTGGTGTGTTGTAATTTTAATTGAATTAATTATGACAATATATTTATTTAAATATTAATCGGGAAGTGAATGGTTAATGTTTAGGGAAATTGATTTACTCGGTGAATAGTAATAATTTAATTATGTCATTTCGGGTATTAATGACAAGGTATGCACTTATTCCAGCCGGGAGTCGGTATAGAATAAATTGGGTGTGAGATAAGGATTTTTATAAATTAATTCGGATGCCAATTCTGAGTGCGCGGTTGAGTCCGGATGGGTCGAGATAGTCAGAAAAGAGTACCCGGGGGTAGCAATTGGGTCTCAGGATATTTTTGGGCATAGCCGAGCCCACACAGGGTGAGTTGGGCCACTTTAATTAAGCCCATTAGGTGAAAAACGGGATTTAGGATTTTTAACCTAATGGGAGATTTAGAAATCAGCAGCCAACACAACTCCAAACCTAGGGTTTGAGAGGGGATTTGGGGGAAAGCAAATCAAGAACAAATTGGGAACTTTTGGAGCCAAATTGAGGGACTCCGCCAACGGAATCACACACTGCGAACACTTTGAGGCAAGTGGTTAACTGTTTTGATTCTTAAAGCATGATAATCAATTTATATTATAGTGATGTGGGTATGAAAATCCATTTTTGGGTGTAAATCCGTTTTTGGGTGTAAATGGGTACAAAATGGGTGTTTGTTTTTGAAATACTTGAATGAGATTCAAAGTAAGATTTAGATGGGGGATTGAAATCTGAATATGTATTTATGATTTGAATGAGAAATGTCAGAACATAAAAGAGTGGAAATTGAATCTGGAATCTGGAATTTGGGATTTAAAACAGATAACTAAATTTTATGGTGTAAGACCCATTTCGAAAATTATTAGATAATTTGAGAAGTTGATTATCTTAATGGTCTCTATGATTGGGTAGGATGTGGATTAACCATGTGTAGATGATGGGAGGATGTAATTAGAGGTTTAAATTCTGGTTTAGAAACCTTGAGGTTCGTTAATGGTGGAAAACAAGGGGGAGGCATACCTGTAACGAAGGGGTCGATCGATCGATCGGGGGAATCGATCGATCGATGGTGGCAAATTCTGCCCAGTTCGGCCTGGGTGAGATATAAGGGGAAATTAATTTAGAAATTAAATTTCCATACATTTATTGTGATAAATAATTGTGAAACAAATACTCTTAGTAATTATGGGAAAGAGTAATTGGGACTAGGATGAAGTTAGGTGAGGCATTTAAAGGATGAAATTGAGAGACTTTATTCCAAAATAGTGAGGTACGGATCAAGTGAGTGAATCCGGGTATATTGGTCATGCGACCCCAAGGTAGTGAATTAAGTTTGGGGATAAACTAATAAATTGGGAGTCGGGATATAGACTCGGAAAATATTTAATTATGGACCAAGTGAGTGAGTCCGGGTATGTGGGTAATTATAGGTAAATATAATTGGGAAAGGGTGGAAATAAATATGTGAGACATTGTGGGCGAAAAATGTGGAAGAGAAATTATGAGATGTAAAAATGGACCAGGTGAGTGAGTCCGGGTATGTTAGTGATGTGACACCAAAGTATTAAATTAATTATTGAGAAAGAGTAATTAATTTGGAGTCGGAACATAGACTCGGGAAATATCAAGTTACGGGCCAAGTAAGTGAGTCCAGGGACAATGGTTGAGTGACACCAAGTTATTAAATTAATAAGAGTGATAATTAATTTAAAAAGAGTCGGATTGTAGACTCGGGTAGGATTAAATTAATAAAGGTGTTAATTAATTTAATTAAAGTCGGTTTGTAGATTCGGGTATGATTAAATTAATGGGTGGGATAATTAGTTTAATCAGGATCGGACTGTAGACTAGTGAAGGGTACTTATTAATTAATGTGATAATTAATTATATTAGAGTCGGACCACAGACTCGGAATTTGGGTTGATTAAATTCATTTGTTAATTAATTTAATTAGAGTCGGGCGATAGACTCGGGGAGGTATTAAATTAAAATGTGTGTTAATTAATTTAAGGAGAGTCGGACCATAGACTCCGGGAAAGTATTATATTAATTAAGGTGTGAATTAATTATATTAGAGTCGGACCATAGACTCGGGAAGAGGATAAGTTATTAAGTGAGAAAATTAACTACTTTGAGTTGGGCCACAGACTCGGGAAATTACAGGCAGTGTACGGGATTTTGAGTACACGGTAAAGTCGGTGTTTATATTATATATATATAAGGTATCGTGATAGTATATATATATATATATATACGTGTATTATTTTTGTGCGTGATACTAAATATCAGTGATTAGATATTTATTAAATTTATATACTCTAATGCTATCAAGGGAGGTTGCGCGATGTGGGTGAATCCCTTAGCTTGAGGAGTAGGGCGAGTATATCCCCAGGTCATAGCGTCCGGTATATATGGGTGAGGGGTTTATCTCACTTTCAGGGAAGGAATATGACCGCCTCCACTTCGTTTATGTTTTGGTCCAAGTTGGTGAGCGATTCCAACTTGGGGAAAACTAGGTTTTGTGAGCACACCTAGTGAGATAGCATTTTAGAGGGAATCATCCGGTGAGGGTATACTCGGAAGGATGGATATACGTATTATTTATGTGTGGATGTTAGTAAGGTACGTATAATATGGTAGTAAATATTATATGTAGGTAATAATACAGTGCGTGATGTATTTACTTTATATAACTCGGGTTATAGTTATATGCAGTTAATTAATGGGAAATTAATTAAGTTAATTATTGGTGGGAATAATACAGTGGGGGATGTATTTACTTTATATAACTTGTGATACGGTTATATGTTACTATTTACAAGGAATTAATTAAGTTGGTTGTGAAATAACTTATAATTCAAGAATCATTATACTCGGGTTAGAGTAGTATGGCAAGGGAAGGTTATACCAGGACTAGTTGGACGGGGTAGTACAACTAGGTGGGGTTAAGGTAACCGGTAGGTGTGCACAATAGTGGAGGGGTGAGAATGTCCACAAGGGAGTGCGACACTAACTTAAATATGAAGCGCATTCATGCATTGTTAAATTACTGCAGTTAATTCACTTGCTAAATATTTTCAAAATGTTTTGGGTTCTAACCCTTGCTATAAAAATATTTTCAAAACCTTTTAGGTGTCCAGCCACAGGGACGCCAGGATTGATATTCTATTCCAGGGACACGGAGCTGCGGCATATGTGGATGCTAGCAGGAGTTTGGATTAGACGCATCATTCGTTAATTCCTAGAGTAGGAATCTTGTATCAGTCTCAGTTTTATTTAGGGCTTGTAGCCCAGACTTCTCGGTACAGTTTTCAGGTGTTGTATATTGTATTTGATTTTATTTGGTGGCCGGTGATTTATTCGGCAAGTTGTGTAATTATTATTCGATTTATTTTCATTCAGTTGTGTGAATGGTTTTTATTTAATTCCGCATGTATTGTTTTGTTTAATTAAAAAGTTAAAATTGGCACCAGTTTTTGGAATACTAGGTGGTTAGTAAGTTTTAAAAAGTTTTCGACAGTGATGCTAAGGATGATCCAACTGGGATTCCTGTTTTAATTTGGTATAGGACTGATCACCCGGTATTTTATTAGGCGGGGTGTCACATGTGGCTGGGACGACTGTTGGCAGATTTGTTAAAGACCGAGGTTAAGAAAGTGATTCTAAAGATCGATAATCAGTCCGCAATTGCATTGAGCAAGAATTCAGTTCACCATGAGAGGAGAAAACACATCGATACCCGATTCCACTACACTAGAGATTGTGTTGAATCAGGAATGATTGAAATTCAGCATGTTTGCACAGAAGATCAACATGCTGATATTCTGACAAAGTCGCTAGCAAGGATGAAGTTCTTGGAGATGAGAGAAAGGATTGGTGTGCGGATCATCAGTAAAGAACAACAAGCTTAAGGAGGAGATTGATGAGTTAATCTTGTTGTTAGAGGGTCGTGTCCAGTAGTTGATTTGTTTAATTTTAGCAAACTTGGTTTTTGTTTGAGTCCGTAATTAGGCTGTCAGTTTTAGTCCAGTGTGTGGCTAAAAAATAGGGTAGCAGTTATTTAAGTAAAGTTTAAGTGGTTAGTTTTATTTTTAGAAAACGTGGGCTGTAATGTTAGTGGTGCAGTTATGATTTTGTATTTGCTTATATAATAAGAAAACCATAAAATGATGTAAGTGTTGAGCATCGCCAAAAAAAAATCCTTTGTGTTTGTTTTTGTGTTTCAAGTTTTTTTACTGGCTTTAAGAAAACCAACAGAATTTTTATATTTTAGAGCTTCATTTAAATAGATGATTTGGACAGATAGAGGGTTGCATGGGAAAGATAGAAAGGGTGAGAGGAGTGGGAAGATAGAGAGTTCGATTATTAAGTTAAACATTGGCACCATAAATACTCATTATAGCTCTATTACTATCGTATTAGACTTATAATATAGATATAGACTAGCATGTAGGCACGTGATGTGTGTCCAAATTTATTCAAATTATTTATTTTTGTCTTGTTTCGCATAATATATTCGACGAATGAAATGAGATTAAAAATTAAAATAAAAATAAAATTAATATGATGTCCAATATTTTTTAAGAAATTACAGTAATTCCGTACAAAAAAAGGAGAGAAAAGCCAATTTTATGACTAATTTATATTATTTGAAATTACATGTTGATTTTTGTTACTTAAACCCACTAATACCTTTTCTTCCCTTGATATTGTAGATTTGTCTTGAAAAGTGTTTTAAAATTACAATGGATGCAATTAAATTTACAGTAAAAACTACAAACACACAAATAACAAAATTAGCACAAAATCATATGATCTTATTTCAACACCTATATTTAAATTTATAGGTATGATGGGATGCATGAGTAGTTGAAGATCCTAATTTGAAGCAATGACAATAAATTTCTAACCAAAATTCTTGGAGTCGAGTACAATAATTATTGGAGAAATATGAGGCGAGTTTGAAATCCCTTTGATATCAATTTACATTATCATCGAGCAATCAATCAACCACCAACCATCGACCCAAATTATCATCCCCTACACACAAAAAAAAATAACCAAAAAAGATTTGTGAATTTCTTTGTCATAACACAAAGATATCCATTATGTTTTCAGTGAAGTAGTGGGTTGGAACTATAATGTATTTTTCTGCAAAATTTTACTTGTTAGCAACTCTGAATTTGGAATGACTCAATTCCAAATCTCTTACAATTTGTAACAAAAACTTTACTATATTGATCAACTTTAAAAAAATTAACCAAAAAAGTTTTTGTACTGCCTAAAACAGTTGGTGGGTCTTCTGAGTCTCCGGTGATATTTTCAAATGTAGCCCAATCAGCGACGGAGGTGGTGGTGGAGGAATTATTAAGATGGGTGAGAGTTTTGGAGAGTTGAAAAGCATAGTGACTCCAAGAGCGAGAGAGAAACTCCATGGGGTCAGTTGGGGTATCATGTGGTTTAAAAGTGTCCATTTTTGGTTGGGTTTGAGTGATATGAGTGAAGTTTAGAAAGTGGCGTGCGAAATGACGTCGGTGGTTTATAAAGAGAGGGGAAGGTTTATGGGTGTTTTATGCAATGTGTTATCCGTTAAATAAATATGAGAAGAGAAGAGTTTGAAAGAAATTTACGTAGGAGATTGAATGTCAACATGAAAGAGGTCTTCATCTTCATATAGGAAAATCTGTACAGAAGATTGATTGGGTTTATAGAGAGAGAGAAAGGGTCTCATGTATTTATGGCATGTTAATACAGTTGGGTAAATTCATGGCATGTGAATAGAGTTGGGTAAATTCATAAGACTCGTCCATTTTTTTTGGGAAATGGTTCAAACGTTTGGATGAGTCTGAGTAACTTGTATTTATTTGGGTCCGTTGGGTTTTCAAGAAATCTGTTGGGTTTCAAGAAATTACTCCAAACACGATTTTTCATTAACAATTATGACATTAGTAATAACAAGTTTTTATTACTGCCACGTGTCATCCTTAGAGAGTTTGGGACTACAATTTTTATATAGTCATATAGATATGTAAATCCTGTAAGAGGGTAGTTTAGATAAGATGGAGGTGTAACCCCTTGTTTGAGTACGGTAATGATAAGTTAATTAGCCAAAACCTTCGATTAATGATAGGACACACAAACACAAATCCAATGAAGATAAAACTCAGTTTAAACTCACAAATCTTTTGTGTATAACTCAGAAAGTGGAAATGAAACTTAGAAGTAACTTAGCTAGAGGGAGAGAGAAGTAATCAACCTAAATACACCTTGGTAGGCAGGTAGAAACACACTAAATACCCTCAAGAAGCTCTGTCAAGTATTAAAAGCTTCGTAATAAATAACAATGGTGAGTGAGTAAACTCTTTGGTTTGCAATAACACTCTCTGATGTGTATTCTCTCTAGCAATAACTCCTGAACTCTCAAAAAGATCATCCCTCCTCAAAGGTGGTTGGGGTCCTTAAATAGCCCCCCGCCCCACCCCCTAAGCAACTCAGTCATTAAAGACTATGAAAGACATCCCTCATACTTTATGTCACAACATTAAATGCCTGATGCACTAGTTATCTCCACGTCATAAACATTAAATGCCAAGACATGCCTTTTGCCTAACCATTATGTGTTAGGGGGTTGTTGTCGCAGAGGTAACTCACCAACTACCTGACAGCCCCAAATACCATGGTGGTTTACTCAAGTACAAGTATGACATTGTTTAGCTGGCTAATGACATCACCTACAATAGATGTGAAATTAAGTAAAGGGCTGTTTGGTTCTCAACTCAACGCCCGATGGAACTCCAAGCTACTCCGCCCGAGGTTCCACGGTCAGGGTCCTTCGGTGTTTTTACCAGGTGTAAGGACAAGCCCCAATGGTGCCTCACTTCTCAATCCTCTAAACCAAGCCCCTCTAAAGTTCCCACGGTGAGGTCATTCGATAGATCATGAAAGCTTTCCCAGGCCCTGCCAAGCCTGTTCTCTCTCGAGTACCGTTTGACCTCACACTAAAACTCATTTATTATTCTCGTTACATCATTACAAACGTTATATCTTACAGTCAACATAAATAAAAATACAATATGACTAATACAACAAGCTAAAGTATGAGTTGCCACGCCTGAGTTGCCACGCTTGAGCTGCTGCGATTGCTTAATCTCAAACACTATTGCCAATTAGGGAATTATCCTTAATCTCAGGATTACCTTCAAGCCCCCTCTACATTTTCCCCTTCGTGAAGAGATCTGTTGGAATAAGGAATGTCTGCACGAAACTTCTCAATCCAATGAACCCTCTTTGTGTGAAAATTTATGGCCTTCTTTCCCTCGTTAGAACTGCAGAGTTATAATCTCCTGGAAAAAGTAAAATTTTCCCCGATGTACGTAAGCCGAAGCGCCATAACTCATTGGTGCTTGGGCGAAGGGACATCGCCACTTTTTCCTGATGCTGAGCCTGAATCGTTCTAGCTTTATTATTTAAAATTCTCCCGAGAGGCCTACTAACCTTCTCAAATACTCGTTTGGACTCCTGGTAAGTGAAATTCTCCCTTATAATGCTTCGCTATGTTCGAAAAAGTAGAAATTCTCCCCGATGTAGCTGAGTCACAAATTAAACAAAGTTTGGACTTGTGGGGAGGGGACATCGTAGCTTTTTTGAATCGTTGGGGGAGTGCCTTCGTTGGGAGTCATTGGATATGTTTGACAAAAATTCTGGCACCAAAACTCAAACTTGCTGGAGAAGGCAACCCCCTTCTTTTCCCCAAGCGTCACTTCATTATTGACGTGGCGTTGTCTTTTCAACTGTCAAGAACCTTCCCGATGTGCCACGTGTTCATTTTGAAAAGATTATAGGCGGCCTTGCATGTGCGATGGTGGGAAACTCACGCGACGAGTTTTAAAAGATTTAAAAGCTTCAAACGTCTCTTTTATTTAAACCCTTCTCTTTCCTTCTTCTTCAAGCTCCTATATTCCCTAGAGAGAGAAACTATGTGCGAACTCCATTGTTGCCTGATTCTTTTTTAGCTTCTTCCATATCTCCTCCTTTATGCCACCACCTGTGGTTGTGCATCTCCCTAATCATTTCCAACTCTTCTTTTACCAAGCCTTTTCGTGCTTCTGTTGTCTACGATGGTCTCTTCAAGCAATCCTGCCACTCCTGCCACCAGTGCTCCACCTATCGCCCCCGTTGTCACCGCCCCTCCTGTCGTTTCATTGACTGCTGCTCGTCAAGAACAGTTGCGTTTCTACCGCTGATCCTCCATTTTTAGCGAAGGTGATGACTTTGATGGGTTTTGCAAGAGTTGCATTTTTAACGCCAAGTATGATGCCATGACGCTTGGTGATGAAGATGAGAATTCTAATGACTGGGACTTTCTACCTCCCGAGGGGACTCTCAGATTTCTTCTTAAACGAGGGGACTTCCCGTGGTCCCATATCGATTTTAAAAGTCCTGGGGGATCTCCTGCTCACTTTGCTGCTTGGAACTCCCATATGCAGAGTTCCCACGCTGATACCCTCGCTAAGATTGGGCTTTATCAGGCCAAGTGATTTGATACTCTCGAAAAATAATATTGTCCTTCCCGTCCTGGTATCCCGCTGGAACGTTACCACTCATACGTTCATCGTTGCGTGGGGTGAATTCACAATAACGTTGGAGGATATGTGCGAGCTCCTAGGCCTTGAGGCAACAGGCCATGAGCCCTGTTTTGATGAAGCCCTGGATGCCCAAGAAACTGCTGACTGTTTAGAGTTGGACCGTATATGCCAAAGGTGCTTCGGTACTTCAAACAAAGCTACCTTCACTCCTCTTATTAACTACTTCTTCAAGAATCCTGCTGACGGTAGTTCCTCTGAGGCTGCCCCGGGGCAAGGTACGTCGCTAGAACTTCCTGCCTATATTCTTGTCATTCTCTCTCACTTCTTTTTAACGGGGAATTCCAACAACCAGCCGCGAAGGGATCTCATCAACATATCCCTCCGTTTGGCCTGGGGTATCAAGCTCCCCCTGGCTGCAATCGCCTTGGGATCCCTCTACACATGGCTTGATAGAGATATTTTTGACATGGAGCGATCTCTGGGTCATTACAACCTATCCAATTTTGCCAACTGCGTCCTCTTAATGATCTTCCTCTATGTGCGCTTCCCGGCCGTAGCAGCCAAGACTAACCGCCCTCCTTCGAGGGAAACAATCATGCCCCCTCGCTCCTTTGTTTACCATAAGAGGCAAAGCCGAAAGGAGCTGACCTCCTTTCTCGATGACTTTTCGAGTTTTGTAATGAGGCCCTACGAAGAGGATATTTTTCTTTATACTTGTGATTTTTTCAAACATGGGGCAAGAATGGTCCAGGCAACCACTGTAGACCTTATTACAGAAGACCCCTCACTGGCCGTGGTCCTTCTATTTTCACTAGGATACCTGCCCTCGTACACCGAGTGGGGATACACCAGCGAGCACTACAATCCCAACCCATGCAGTCGTAAGTTTGGCTTTGATCAAGGGGCCCCTCACCCGGTGTTTCAATTATCTAACCCCAAGGTGTCCTTTGGCGAGGCTTGTTCTCTATTCTCCTTAACTACTGCGTGGGGAGTGAGATACACATTGGCTGGGGGAGTCACCATTCCCAGTATTACCAGGCAAGGGGACGTGACCCCTCTGTTTGCGACCAAGTATTGGCTAAGGTGTGACACCCCGCCTAATTAAATACCGGGTGATCAGTCCTTTATTAAATTATAACCAAGGTGAACGGTTGGTTCATTCTTCGCATCACTGTTGAAAAATAACTTTTCAAATTAAACACCCTAAATAATTAAGCTAAGTGAAAAAAATCATTTTAAGACATAAATTTCCAAATTTAATTAAAAACAAATATTTAAATCCTTTCATAATCCATGGTATAAAAATCACACCACAACTAGAGTAAAAATTTAATCCAAGCAATTTAAGCATTCAACTAAATAACTCCAACATTAAAACTTCAAGGAAAAACATCTTGACAGTAACAATTCCAAAGTATAAATATTGGAAATAAATAAATCACAATCTCTGATAAAACCAACTGCATAATGGAAAGGGCGACACATGCCCAACTGGATAATATAAAACTAGAAGTGGAACCAATAATGAGGTCATCTAAGCAAGAGGCCTGCAACTCCCACCTAAGCTGCAGCACGTTCCTTCCCAAAAGATCCTATGCAAGATGCCCCTGTGGCTGGGCACCTGTAATATATACATATATACAAAAGAGAAGAGAATAGAAAACGGGTCAGAGCACGATTGTAAAATAGTTTAAAATTTAGTTTAGCAAGTATTTAAAATGCTTACCGACTAATGCAATAATCATATTAGTGTGCGGCACTCTCTTGAGAAATTCTCACCTCTCTTCTAATGTGCACACCTACCACACTACTAATCCCAACAGTTTAGCTTATCTTAAGTTACTCACAAGATCTCAATCCGACAATTTCTAGTGTTAAGGAAATAAATTTTTAAAAAGCAAAGTTCTCACATAAGCCTCATTTGATTATAATGTTTCTCAGTATTGCCTCAAACTTTTCAAACACTTATATCGAAGTTGAAATAATTATTCATTACTTACCTTCATTTAGTCACAGTAGATAATTCCTAAATTTCAAGTTTATATATATATATTAATCACTCATATAATATATATATACTATCGGCACCCCACATACATTTATGGTGTTGGCATACTCTGCTATCAAGTCCCCGTATCACTCGTACTAAGGGATATACTAGTTCGGAATCACTCTCGAACTGTATTAACACAAAACAGATACAAATTGAGGCGAAGCATAGTTCCAAGTCACTAATAGGTCAGCACATACCCTCACGTCGCTTAGGACCGTCTAACTATCGATCTGATAGCCTGTACCAAGGATTCCTATATTCTAGGGTACAAGTTAATATCCCCCATAAAGGTCCCATCGAGATAAGACTGTCCCAGCGCGATAACCTCAGTGATAACAAGTAGCGCGGACATGATTTTTACACGTATATATTATATGCTCAATCACAGTCATATATGTATACTACTATTACCAATTCCAATTTAGGTACACCCACGACCCATACTTATGATATTTATTCTCATTGCACATTACTAGATTATCCCGTATAACGGTTTGTCTCTTTTATTCTTATTTATGGGATTATTCCAACTTACTATGTAAAACTCGTGAATTCCTATCTCCCCTAGTGTAGTTTCAGTAGGTACTCATTTATTTTACAACGTAACTTCCTTACGAGTCTCACCCCTTAAACACACGTCCCCATTGTTCCTTAAGTGTAAAACACCTCCGTTAAATATTAATCTCGTCTTACATTAAGGGTTTCATTTTTATAAAGTCCTACTGGTCTTCTTTACCTCCCAAAACATTCTAACAATAGTGTCCAAGAATTTCTATTCATTTAAGTTGGAACCACCTATTTAAAATAGGGGAATTTGAGTTTTCCAGGAGGGGTCGATCGATCGATGGTAGGTGCTCAATCGATCGATGCGTCGATTGATCGATGCTCCTGGGTCGATCGATCGATCAAGCTGGTGTGACGAAACTGCAGAATTTCCAGTTACGGATTTCTTCTTCCAAAATCATTCAAACCAATATATTTGACTTCCAAACTCTCAACAATTTATACTACAAGTTTTAATTCCTCAAATAAGTGGTATTCTCCGTAAGACATGCGAATTTTCATCATGTATAACGAATTAAAAGTGGCACAATCCATAAAAATATCAATAACCCTAATATTTTCTTTATTTAGTTTCTTCCGATTCTTTTCCCAGATTTCATACTCCTAATTTACTACAATTTCGTGGTTCAGCCTCTACATGCGTATTTGATTTCCAGAATATGTCCTTTACCTCTACAACATGAAATTTAGAGTCTCCCATACATGCTTTCTTTCATGAAAACTAGTCATAATCAACCCTAGACTAACTTAATTGAAGCATTAACTGAATTAGAGCAAGATAGATACTTGCCTGGGAATTCTTGGTTCAGATTAGTGGACAAGATTGGTGTGGTTGCGATCCTCGTTGCCCGATCCAAAGTTAGGTGGTGACGGCGATGCAAACGATGGAGTTTTTGGCCTTGAACTCCTTGGAAAGCTTCTCCTCTTCCCTTCCAATGGCCGTCTTAGATTTTTGGTTGTTATAACCCTAGAACACAACTCCTATTATCTGATGTACTCTTAGAAATTTCGTGGGTTTTCATGCCCAAAAATGTAAAATGTCTAAAATGCCCTCCCGGGGTGTTAATTAGGCCTAGAAATGCCCCGAGAACCAAACTAAACCCCCGGGTACATTATTTTGACTATCTCGACCCTTCCGGACACATTGACGCAACCAAAATGACCATATAAAAGACTTATAATTTATTCACTTTTAATAATTTGAATTTAATCCCGACACGACACAAGCGCGTCTCGATAAATTTTCAAAATTAACAAATTAGATTCTCGTGATAATTATACTAAAGACTATTACACCTCTTACTTAAATCATAAAGTAATTTACAACACAATTCCAATAATTACTAACTCTCATCATGCTAGTAAGTATTTAAATGATTTTTTGGATTAATATAAAATTAATATCTCTAATTAAATTTAATAAATCCCCAAAATTAAAAGTGATAAAAATACGGGGTATTACATACTTCCTCCCTAATAACGGAATTTCGTCCCGAAATTCAAAAAAATAAGGTGTACCTGGTAAGAATAACTTTGGGTACTTCTCACGCATGTCTGCCTCACGCTCCCTAGTGGATTCCTCCACATTATGATGCTCCCACTGGACCCGTACAAGTGGGACTACTTTCGACCTTAATCTCCTTTCGCTATGGTCTAGAATAGCCACTAGCCTCTCCTCGTAAGAGCTATTAGGCTGTAAGTCAATCTCCTCAATCGCAATGTGGGTGTGGGCCATGTCATCCCAAAGGTATCGTCTCAACGACGAGATGTGGAATACATCGTGAATGCGGTGTAAATGATCTGGCAGTCCCAATCTGTATGCTACCGGCCCAATCCTCTCGATAATGGAAAATGGTCCCACGTACCTCGAGGCCAGTTTTCCTTTATTTCCAAACCTCATCACTCCTTTCATAGGAACACGTAGTAATACTTGGTCTCCCACATTAAATTCTCGGCAGAACCGTTTTGCATCGGCGTAACTTTTCTTCCTGTCCTGGGCTACCCGAATGCGACTCCTGATAATCTCAATCCTAGGAGAGGTTTCCTGAATCACCTCTGGTACGAGCAACTTGTTGTCCCCTAACTCTAACCAACAAATGGGAGAACGACAAGGCCTGCCATACAATGCCTCAAACGGAGCCATGCCAATCGTGAACTGATAAGAGTTATTATAAGAAAACTCCACCAGTGGGAGATGTGGCTCCCAACCTCCCCCAAAATCAAGGAAACACATGCGTAGCATATCCTCCAACATCTGATTGGTACGCTTTGTTTGTCCATCTGTCTGTGGGTGATAAGATGAACTCAACCTCAACTCTGTACCCATGGCCTCCTGAAAACTCTCCAAGAAACGCGACACGAAAATCTTATCTCTATCTGACACAATATCCAAGGGCACCCCATGTTATCTAACAATCTCAGCAATGAACAACTGAGCGTATTGACTCGTGGTATAGTCTGTCCGTACCGGCAGAAAATGAGCCACCCTGGTCAAACGGTCCACAATCACCCAGATGGAGTCGTGGCCCCACTGTGATGTAGGCAACCCAGTAATAAAATCCATGGAAATACTTTCCCACTTCCACGTGGGTATTTCCAATGGCTGAAGCAACCCCGAAGATTTCTGGTGGTCCACCTTTACCATCTGGCAAGTAGAACACTTGGACACGAACTCAGCAATGTCCTTCTTCATCCCACACCACCAGTATTGCCGTCTCATATCCTGGTACATCTTATCTCCCCCAGGAGGCATCGCAAATCGAGACCCGTGAGACTGGGTCATCACTGTATGACATAAGTCTGCCCCTTCTGGGACCACCAATCTCCCATTAAACCTTAAACCTCCATCGAAACTAATTGAATAGGACTCAGCACCCTCAGCTAAAATTTATACAATTTTCTCCTGGCAAAATGAGTCTACCGTCTATGCCTGTATTACCCTTGTAACAATCTCGGGTGTCACTGTCATAATAGATATGAAGGAACAGGCTACCGCATCCTGGTGACCCAACTCTTTCCACTTTTCTTTCCAGACGTCTGCTACGGGGTATTACATACTTCCCCCCCCCCCCCTAATAATGGAATTTCGTCCCGAAATTTGAAAAATAAGGTGTACCTGGTAAGAATAACTCTGGGTACTTCTCACGCATATCGGCCTCACGCTCCCAAGTGGATTCCTCCCCATTATGATGCGCCCACTGGACTCGTACAAGTGGGACTACTTTTTACCTCAATCTCCTTTCGCTATGGTATAGAATAGCCACTGGCCTCTCCTCGTAAGAGCTATTAGGCTGTAAGTCAATCTCCTCAATCGCAATGTGGGTGTGGGCCATGTCATCCCAAAGGTATCGTCTCAACGACGAGATGTGGAATACATCGTGAATGCGGTGTAAATGCTCTGGCAGTCCCAATCTGTATGCTACCGGCCCAATCCTCTCGATAATGGGAAATGGTCCCACGTACTTCGGGCTAGTTTCCCTTTCTTTCCAAAACTCATCACTCCTTTCATAGGAGATACATGTAGTAATACTTGGTCCCCCACATTAAATTCTCGGAAGAACCATTTTGCATCGGCGTAGCTTTTCTGCCTGTCCTGGGCTACCCGAATGTGACTCCTGATAATCTCAATCCTAGCGGAGGTTTCCTGAATCACCTCTGGTCCGAGCAACTTATTGTCCCCCACCTCTAACCAATAAGTGGGAGATAGACAAGGCCTTCCATACAATGCCTCAAACGGAGCCATGCCAATCGTGAACTGATAAGAGTTATTATAAGCAAACTCCACCAGTGGGAGACGTGGCTCCCAACCTCCCCCAAAATCAAGGACACACATGCGTAGCATATCCTCCAACATCTAATTGGTACGCTCTGTTTGTCCATCTGTCTGTGGGTGATAAGCTGAACTGAACCTCAACTCTGTACCCATGGCCTCCTGAAAACTCTCCCAGAAACGCGACACGAAAATCTTATCTCTATCTGACACAATATCCAAGGGCACCCCATGTAGTCTAACAATCTCAGCAATGAACAACTGAGCGTATTGACTCGTGGTATAGTCTGTCCGTACCGGCAGAAAATGAGCCACCCTGGTCAAACGGTCCACAATCACCCAGATGGAGTCGTGGCCCCGCTGTGATGTAGGCAACCCAGTAATAAAATCCATGGAAATACTTTCCCACTTCCACGTGGGTGTTTCCAACGACTGATGCAACCCCGATGGCTTCTGGTGGTCCACCGTTACCATATGGCAAGTAGAACACTTGGACATGAACTCAGCAATGTCCTTCTTCATCCCACTCCAGTAGTATTACCGTCTCATATCCTGGTACATCTTATCTCCCCCGGGATGCACTGCAAATCGGGACCCGTGAGACTGGGTCATCACTGCATGACGTAAGTCTGCCCCTTTTGGGACCACCAATCTCCCATTAAACCTTAAACCTCCATCGAAACTAATTGAATAGGACTCAGTAACCTCGGCTAAAATTCGTACAATTTGCTCCTGGCAAAATGAGTCTGCTGTCTGAGCCTGTATTACCCTCGTAACAATCTCGGGTGTCACCGTCATAACAGATATGAAGGAATGGGATACCGCATCCTGGTGACCGAACTCTTTCCACTTTGCTTTCCAGACGTCTGCTATGGGGGATTACATCTTCCCCCCTAAATACGGAATTTCGTCTCGAAATTTGAAAAAATAAGGTGTACCTGGTAAGAATAACTCTGGGTACTTCTCACGCATGTCTGCCTCACGCTCCCAAGTGGATTCCTCCACATTATGATGCTCCCACTGTACCCGTACAAGTGGGACTACTTTCAACCTCAATCTCCTTTTGCTATGGTCTAGAATAGCCACTGACCTCTCCTCGTAAGAGCTATTAGGATGTAAGTCAATCTCCTCAATCGCAATGTGGGTGTTGGCCATGTCATCCCAAAGGTATCGTCTCAACGACGAGATGTGGAATACATCGTGAATACGATGTAAATGCTCTGACAGTCCCAATCTGTATGCTACCGGCCCAATCCTCTCGATAATGGGAAATGGTCCCACGTACGTCGGGTCCAGTTTCCCTTTCTTTCCAAACCTCATCACTCCTTTCATCGGATATACACGTAGTAATACTTGGTCTCCCACATTAAATTCTTGGAAGAACCGTTTTGCATTGGCGTAGCTTTTTTGCCTGTCTTGGGCTACCCGAATGCGACTCCTGATAATCTCAATCCTAGCGGAGGTTTCCTGAATCACCTCTAGTCCGAGCAACTTGTTGTCCCCCACCTCTATCCAACAAGTGGTAGAACGACAAGGCCTGCCATACAATGCCTCAAACGGAGCCATGCCAAGTGTGAACTGATAAGAGTTATTATAAGCAAACTCCACCAGTGGGAGATGTGGCTCCCAACCTCCCCCAAAATCAAGGACACACATGCGTAGCATATCCTCCAACATCTGATTGGTAAACTCTATTTGTCCATCTGTCTGTGGGTGATAAGTTGAACTCAACGTCAACTCTGTACCAATGGCCTCCTGAAAACTCTCCCAGAAACGCGACACGAAAATCTTATCTCTATCTGACACAATTTCCAGGGGCACCCCATGTAGTCTAACAATCTCAGCAATGAATAACTGAGCGTATTGGCCCGTGGTATAGTCTGTCCGTACCGATAGAAAATGAGCCACCTTGGTCAAACGGTCCATAATCACCCAGATGGAGTCGTAGCCCCGCTATGATGTAGGCAACCCAGTAATAAAATCCATGAAAATACTTTCCCACTTTCACGTGGGTATTTCCAACGACTGAAGCAACCCCGATGGTTTCTGGTGGTCCACCTTTACCATCTGGCAAGTAGAACACTTGGACACGAACTCAGCAATGTCCTTCTTCATTCCACTCCACCAGTATTACCGTCTCATATCCTGGTACATCTTATCTCCCCCGGGATTCACCGCAAATCGGGACCCGTGAGACTGGGTCATCACTGCATGACGTAAGTCTGCCCCTTCTGGGACCACTAATCTCCCATTAAACCTTAAACATCTATCAAAACTAATTGAATAGGACTCAGCACCCTCAGTTAAAATTCGTACAATTTGCTCCTGGCAAAATGAGTCTGCTGTCTGTACCTGTATTACCCTCGTAACAATCGCAGGTTTCATCATCATGACAGATATGAAGGAACGGGCTACCGCATTCTGGTGACCCAACTCTTTCCACTTTGCTTTCTAGACGTCTGCTACATTGTCTACCGATCTGCGGCTCAACGCATCAGTAACCACGTTGGCCTTCCCCAAATGATACTGTATGTCGAACTATTAGTCCTTCACAAACTCTAACCACTTGCGCTGATGCATATTCAGCTCTTGCTGAGTGAACAGGTATTGCTGTGACTTGTGGTCTGTGAACAAACGGAATTTTTCCCCCAATAAATAATGTCTCCATATCCTCAAAGAAAAGACGACCGCTGTAACTCTAGGTCATGAGTGGGGTAATTCCTCTCGTACGACTTAAGCTTGCGGGAGGAAAAAGCTACAGCCTTCTCTTCCTACTGAAGTACTCCCCCGAGTCCCCATAAGGAGGCGTCGGTGTAAACCAGATAATCCACGCCCGGCTTGGGTAAAGCAAGGACTGGTGTCGAAGTCATCTTGTCTTTCAGTTCATCTAAAGCCAATTGACAAGTATCGTCCCAAACATATGGTACCCCCTTGCGAGTCAGGTTCGTCAATGGACCCGCTATCTTGGAGAACCCTCGAATGAATCTCCTGTAGTACTCGGCTAACCCCAAGAAACTACGCACTTCCGTCGGTGTAGTAGGCTGTCCCCACTCCCTCACTGCTGACACTTTACTCGGGTCAACCGCTATCCCCAGTTCAGAAATAACATGACCCAAGAATTGCACTTCTCGTAACCAAAATCTGCACTTATCGTACTTAGCATACATTTGATGCTCTCGTAGAGTCTGAAGAACCTGCCTCAAGTGCTCAGCATGCTCTTCCTTTGTATGTGAATATATTAGGATGTCGTCTATGAAGACGATGACAAACTGATCTAAGAACTCTCTGAACACTCGGTTCATCAAGTCCATGAACACGGCTGGAGCATTTATAAATCCAAATGGCATCACTCTAAACTCATAGGACCCATATCTCGTCAAGAAAGCAGTCTTCGAAACATCCTGCTCCCTAATCCGTAGCTGACCTGACCTCAAATCTATCTTCAAAAAGAAAGTTGCTCTCCTTAGCTGGTCGAACAGATCATCGATTCAAGGCAACGGATATTTGTTTTGTATCGTGACCTTGTTCAGCTCTCGATAGTCCACACATAGCCTAAGTGAGCCATATCTCTTCTTTACAAACAAAATTGGAGTGCCCCATGGTGAGGTACTCCTACGAATGAAGCCCTGACCTAATAGTTACTCTATCTGATCTCATAACTCTCGCATTTACGTCGGAGCCATACGGTATGGAGTGCGTGCTATCGGTCGAGTATTCGGTAACAAATCTATGACAAAATATATCTCTCGGCTGGGGGGTAGGCCTGGTATCTTCTGAAATACATCAGAATACTCACGAACAACTGGGATCGAGTCTAAGGGAATCACGACCTCCTTAGAGGTATCCTCCTCTATGAAATACAAATGAGCGGTAGAGCCTCCCTCTGGGCGAGGCATCGCCACTACAAACATTTCCTGCCCCGGAATGGCAAAGACAATACTCCCACCGAAATAATCTATCATGGCTCTGTATGCTGCGAGCCAATCCATGCCAATGATAACGTCGTGCTCATGCATATCTAAGACTAACATGTCTACTGGTAAGATTAAGCTACCAATCTCTACTCCCACACCCCGACATATAAAGAAAATTAACGATCCATTTCCCAGTGGTGAGTCTACGCTTGTCACAGTGCTCTCTACTGTGGTTAATAACCATAAGGCCTTCGCAAAGTGAGTAGATATAAAACAGTGTGTCGCCCCAGTATCAAATAAAACCCAACTCATAGTACCATGGATAGGAAACGTACCCTCAATCGCGGGTGGCGACTGTGGAGATGCTGCCTGGTGGATGTTATAGACACGTCCGTACTGTAACTTCCCCTACTGCACTGGAGCTACTGGAATGGTTGGTAGAGCTGGTGCCTGAGCTGGTACTGGGAGGGCGGCTGGAAAAAGTGGCCTCTATGGCTCATTACGGGCACCCTACTGCTGTGGGGCTCTATCTCCCTCCGGACAATCATGGCGCCTATGGCCATTTTTACCACACCCAAAGCATCGGCCCCTGAAATTTCCTCCCCTTTTTCCCTGCTGATTACGACACTGCTGGCCGTTACCACCCCGCCATTGGCCCTGCTGGCCCTATTGAAAGCGTTGTTGACCCTGATGGCCCTACTGCTGACCCTGCGGCTGACGATATTGTCCCTGCTGATTAGACTGGCCCTGCCTAAATCCCCCAACTCCATGTCTGGAGTCACCTGATCGGAACCGTTTGGCAGGGGGGCCCTGATGGGAACTCTGCTCATGCTAACGAGTCTGCCATTGGGATGTTGGTGCTCCACTAGTACCATTACCCCCTGTTCTGCCCTACTGGCTGGACTCTCCTTCTCTTTTGCTTCCCTGCAGATGGAAGCAGTGATACTGGTATTGTAACAAAGCAGCATTGAGTACGTCTGTGTAGGTACTCAGTGACAGATTGCCTATAAGGTGTTGACGAATCCTCCAAGCTAACCCGTCCACAAATAATAGTATCTTCTTCCCCTCAGTGGGTGCCTCATCTGGCACTATAGTGAGAAGTCTTGTGAACTCCACTTCGTACTCAACGACAGTCGAATTCTCCTATTTTAAATTCAGTAACTTCCGCCTCATCTCAGTCTGCACGGCGGATGGAAAGTATTTTCTGTCAAATCGTGCCAAAAATGACTGAATAGTGATAAAATCCCTCTCCTCCAAGGTGGTGGTGGATTCCCACCAATGCAAAGCAACTCCCACTAGCTTGAAGGAAGCTAACAGCTGTTTTTGCACGTCCGTGCACTCGTACATGCGCATATGCCTCTGGATATCTTTCTTCCATTGGCTAACTATAATGATATTCGAACTACCCGCAAACTCTGGGGGATGCGCCTTCTGGAAGGCATCCTTAACTCGCTCCCATGCAGAAGGAAGCTGTGTCGGTACTGGCACCACTCCTTGAACCTGGGGTGGAGCCTGTTGCACTACCACTAACGCGGCATTCACTGCCTGAGCAATGATAGCGGCTACCTCTGTGGCATTCATCGTTCCCTGAGCCGGAGCTGCTGGTTGTTCGGCCTGGGCACGCCAATCCTTGGGTGCGCGTCTTGGAGGCAACTGAAACGTTAAGAAATTTTATTAGTCTACAGTTATTATCGAATCTCAAATAGCTGAAGACGTAATCGTAAAAGCAAGAATACAACAATCCTAAAAATAGGGCTCTAAAGCAAGAACGCTAGCTGAAAGCGAAATAAGTCGTACAGATCCTAAAGGAATCTAGAACCTGATGCTCTGATACCACCTGTGACACCCTGCCTAATTAAATACCGGGTGATCAGTCCTTTATTAATTTATAGCCAAGGTGAACGGTTGGTTCATTCTTAGCATCACTCTCGCAAAGTAACTTTTCAAATTAAACACTCTAAATAATTAAGCTAAGTGACAAAAACCATTTTAAAACATAAATTTCCAAATTTAATGTAAAACAAATATTTAAATCCTTTCATAATCCATGGTATAAAAATCACACCACAACTAGACTAAAAATTTAATCCAAGCAATTTAAGCATTCAACTAAATAACTCCAACATTAAAACTTCAAGGAAAAACATCCTGACAGTAACAATCCCAAAGTATAAATACTGGAAATAAACGAATCACAATATCTGATAAAACCAACTGCATAATGGAAAGGGCGACACATGCCCAACGGGATAATATAAAACTACAAGTGGAATCAATAATGAGGTCGTCTGAGCAAGAGGCATGCAACTCCCACCCAAGCTGCAGCATGTTCCTTCCAAAAAGATCCTATGGAAGACGCCCCTGTGGTTGAGCACCTGTAATATATACATATATACAAAAGAGAAGAGAAAATAGAAAACAGGTCAGAGCCCGATTGTAAAACAGTTTAAAATTTAGTTTAGCAAGTATTTGAAATGCTTACCGGCTTATGCAACAATCATATTAGTGTGCGACACTCTCTTGAGAAATTCTCACCTCTCTTCAATTGTGCACACCTACTGCACCACTAATCACAACAGTTTAGCTTATCTTAAGTTACTCACAAGATCTCAAGCAGACAATTTCTAGTGTTAATGAAATAAATTTTTAAAAAGCAAAGTTCTCACATAAGCCTCATTTGATTATAAAGTTTCTCAGTATTGCCTCAAACTTTTCAAACACTTATATCGAAGTTGAAATAATTATTCATTACTTACCTTCCTTTAGTCACAGTAGATAATTCCCAAATTTCAAGTTTATATATATATATATATATATATATATATATATATATACTATCGGCACCCCACATACATTTATGGTGTTGGCATACTCTGCTATCAAGTCCCCGCATCACTCGTACTAAGGGAAATACTAGTTCGGAATCACTCTCGAACTGTATTAACACAAAACACATACAAATTGAGGCGAAGCATAGTTCCAAGTGACTAAGAGGTCAGCACATACCCTCACGTCTCTTAGGACCGTAACTATCGATCCAATAGCCTGTACCAAGGATTCCTATACTCTAGGGTATAAGTCAATATCCCCCATAAAGGTCCCATCGAGATAAGACTGTTCTTGGCGCGGTAACCTCAGTGATAGCAAGTAGCGCGGGCATGATTTTTACACGTATATAGTATATGCACAATCACAGTCATATATGTATACTACTATTCCCAATTCTAATTTAGGTATACCCACGACCTATACTTATGATATTTATTCTCATTGCACATTACTAGATTATCCCATATAACGGTTTGTCTCTTTTATTCTTATTTATGGGATTATTCCAACTTACTACGTAACACTCGTGAATTCCTATCTCCCCGAGTGTAATTTCAGTAGGTACTCATTTATTTTACAACGTAACTTCCTTACGAGTCTCACCCCTTAAACACACGTCCCCATTGTTCCTTAAGTGTAAAACATCTCCATTAAATATTAATCTCATCTTACATTAAGGGTTTCATTTTTATAACGTCCTACTGGTCTTCTTTACCTCCCAAAATATTCTAACAATAGTGTCCAAGAATTTCAATTCATTTAAGTTGGAACCACCTATTTAAAATAGGGGAATTTGAGTTTTCCAGGAGGGGTCGATCGATCGATGGTAGGTGCTCGATCGATCGATGCGTCGATCGATTGATGCTCCTGGGTCGATCGATCGATCAAGCTGACGAAACTGCAGAATTTCCAGTTACGGATTTCTTCTTCCAAAATCATTCAAACCAATATATTTGACTTCCAAACTCTCAACAATTTATACTACAAGTGTAATATCCTCAAATAAGTTGTATTCTACGTAAGACATGCGAATTTTCATCAGGTATAACGAACTAAAAGGGGCATAATCCATAAAAATATCAAGAACCCTAATATTTTCTTTGTTTAGTTTCTTCCAATTCTTTTCCCAGATTTCATACTCCTAATTTACTACAATTTTGTGGTTCAACCTCTACATGCGTATTTGATTTCCAAAATATGTCCTTTACCTCTACAACATGCAATTTAGAGTCTCCCATACATGCTTTCTTTCATGAAAACTAGTCCTAATCAACCCTAAACTAACATCATTGAAGCATTAACTGAATTAGAGCAAGATAGATACTTGCGTGGGAATTCTTGGTTCAGATTAGTGGACAAGATTGGTGTGGTTACGATCCTCGTTGCGCGATCCAAAGTTTGGCGGCGACGGCGATGCAAACGGTGGAGTTCTTGGCCTTGAACTCCTTGGAAAGCTTCTCCTCTTCTCTTCCAATGGCCGTCTTAGGTTTTTGGTTGTTCTAAACCTAGAAGACAACTCCTATTATCTGATATACTCTTAGAAATTTTGTGGGTTTTCATGTCCAAAAATGCAAAATGTCTAAAACGCCCTCCTGGGGTGTTAATTAGGCCTAGAAACGCTCCGAGATCCAAACTAAACTCCTGGGTACATTATTTTGACTATCTCGACCCTTCCGGACACATTGACGCACCCAAAATGACCATACGGGTAACTTATAATTTATTCACTTTTAATAATTTGAATTTAATCCCGACACGACACAAGCGCGTCCTGATTAATTTTCAAAATTATCAAATTAGATTCTCGTGGTAATTTTACTAAATACTAGTATACCTCTTACTTCACCCATAAAGTAATTTACAACACAATTCCAATAATTACTAACTCTCATCATGCTAGTAAGTATTTAAATGATTTTTCGAATTAATATAAAATTAATATCTCTAATTAAATTTAATAAATCCCCGAAATTAAAAGTCATAAAAATACGGGGTATTACATAAGGCAACTAGGATAAATTTCTGATTTCATCGAGGAGGATCCTGTGTATCCTCCAGTTCTTTCATTTTTTTCCCTAGAGTTGGGGTTGAAGGACAATTCCATTCTCGGGGTTGAGTTCCCTCAAAGATAGACCCCCAAAGAACCTCCCACTGAACTTCCTCCATACTGCCCCATGATCCCTGTTGCCACGCCCAAACCCAAGGCCGTTGCAACCCCCAAGACGTCTACCCCCTCGGCCGAAGCTACCACGTGAGAAGGGCCTTCTCAGCCACCTACTAAGAAGGCCAAAAAGTCCCAGTCCAAGAAGTCTAAGGCCCAAGTTCAAACGCAAATTCCTTAGGAGGCATTCCCTATCGCCTCCGTTCCCCCTCCTATGTCTCTAGAGATGGCCGAAGAGATGAGGAGATGGGTGTAAGATGAAGTTGACAGAATGCATGTCGAGTTTCGACAGTGCACTATCATCATTCCTCCTCCGAGTACATTCCCCATAATTGTGGTTGATCCCAGTGAGCCACCCGTAAAAAGGAGAAGAAGGTTGAGGGTATCTGAGAGTGGTGCTACGATGAGCTCAAGGAAGAAAATGCTGGGTACCAAATTCCAGAAGAAACAGACATATGATAAGCCTTCCTCCCCAACTCCTTCGGTTGTTGCCTCCTCGCCACCTTCACCTGTGGTTATACCCTCTCGTTCTCCCTCTGGATCTGAGGTATGTGTGCGTTCTTTATTTGTGAATTTCCTTCTCTTGAGGTGTTGCATCTGCTTATTTCTTAATAAGAAAATGTTTTGGTGCAGGGAGTTAAAAAAGGGCCTAGACCCCTCAGCCCCCTGTAAGCCGTTTCGTGGGGGGCATTGCGGTATGTATCCACCAGACACTACTCTTCCCCATTCCCCCTGATAAGTCTCTCCTATTATTGTCGTTCAGTCTGGCACCGGGTTAGAGATGCTACCACGGAGGCTGCTGAGATGTCTGATTAACCCAAGGCAACTACTCCAGCCTTCGAATTACCCACCGAGCAAGAGGTCCCTCTGCCCCTCGTTGTGGTTAAGGAGAGTGCTTCTGAAGTAAACTTCTTACCAAGTCTCACATCTTTTATTTATCCCATTGCTTTGTTTATCAATTCTAACATGTTGGATTATTTTAGGTGGAAGTGGCATCGCTGATATCTAGTATTCTCCTTCCTCCTGTATTGACAAGGCCCCTTACCGCAGTTCCTCATTTTGGTGCCATAACGGGGGTAAGTTAGGTGCATTTCTTCCCCTTATTCTTTTATGTTTACTTCTTGTGTCTAACCCTTGGTTTTTTATTTTTAGATTTCTCCAAGTCTCTCTCCACCTTTTGCACTAAGTGGTCTTTTCCTTCCTAGGCCCAGGTTGGTGCTACTGCTCTCAATGGGGCATCTCTTGAAGGTTCAACATCTTCTTCCGATGATGCACCTATGTTGGCCTTAGTACCTTATGTTGGCTAGGGAAGTTTGCCTATCGTTGAGGCTTCTGCAAGCAAGGTCCCCGTTGAGGCTTCTGAGGTAATGAGACCGCCTCCAATGGTTTCTACCATTGTGTCCCCCATGGTGACTCTCGTTTTCGCTCCTGTTGTTGAGGTACTTTGCTAGTTTCTCTGTATTTCTCAGTTCCTTGACCTTCACCTATGTTTGTGACTTAACAATGAAAACACTTGTTAAGATTTTTCATAAACTCCACCTATAATCGGTGACTTAACAACGAAAACACTTGTTAAGATTTTCTCACAAACTCCACCTATAACGGTGACTTAACAAATGTAAGGACATTTTTGTCCATTAACAATTTATTATGTCACACGCTGTTACACCGTTGAAGAAATTCAAGATTCATACATTCATCAACGGATCCGAATATCAAAAGAAGAAGAGGAATCAAAGTTTGACAGATCGGATCGATCCGCCTGCAATAAAAGAACCGATCCGGCTAACCGGATCGATCCGCCTCAGACTCGGACCGATCCGTCTACTGAAGGCCATTATACCCCGGACCGCAAGTGAACCGATGAAGCCTGGAATAAAAGAACCGATCCGGTAAACCGGACCGATCCGCCCCCAAGCCGGACCGGTCCGCCTGGGATAAATTCGGCCAGATCTGTTAGAGATTTTTTAGGCTCAAAGTTTTCTTATTTAAAGCCAACTTCGGGGAGTTGTTTTCTAAGACTTTGGAAGACGTTTTAGAGAGTCCGAATACCTCGAGTCTTCATATTTTTTGAGTCCCAAGACTCATGTTTTGATTCACACAATTGCCAATCCTTTGTGAATCTTTTTGGTAACCCAAGAACACAACTTTGGTTTGTTCAAACCTTTGTGGAGAGATCTTTGCAACCGAGGGCTGCGTGTCATTGCTGAGGGAGTCTCTACAAAGTTTTATGGCTGCGTGTCATTGAGGAGTGCTGCGGTTCTTCCTTTGTTGATTGGACTGAGGTTTATGTGGGTTCGCTGCGTGTGGATTCATTGCTACTGACACCGACCGACACCTGCGGGTATTCGTGTGTCACTGTATTTCATTATAATCTGTGTAAGTTGCGATTTACTTATTATAGTGAAATAAAAGGTTTTGCCCTGCGGGGATTTTTCCTTAACTTTGTGTCGCATGCTTTATTTATGGTTTGACACACACACACACGTAGTTGTTTGTTTATGGGTTGTTTCTAAATAGACTCCAATTAAATAAGGGTTACTTGGAATCTTTCGAATTTAATTTAATTTAAATCAATTATCACACACCGAACCTATTCGGGTTTCTCAACAACAAAAACATTTGTTAAGATTTTTTCACAAACTCCACCTATAACGGTGACTTAACAACGAAAACACTTGTTAAGGTTTTTCATAAACTCCACTTATATCAGTGAATTAACAACGAAAACACTTGTCAATATTTTTTCACAAACTCCACCTATAACGGTGACTTAACAACGAAAATACTTCTTCAGATTTTTTCATAAACTTCACCTATAACGGTGACTTAACAACGAAAACACTTGTTAAGGTTTTTCATAAACTCCACCTATATCGGTATCTTAACAACGAAAACACTTGTTAAGATTATTTCACAAACTCCACCTATAACGGTAACTTAACAATGAAAACACTTGTTAAGGTTTTTCATAAACTCCACCTATAACGGTGACTTAACAACGAAAACACTTGCTAAGGTTTTTCATAAACTCCACCTACATTAGTGACTTAATAACGAAAACACTTGTTAAGATTTTTTTCACAAACTCCACCTATAACGGTGACTTAACAACGAAAACACATGCTAAGGTTTTTCACAAACTCATTATTTCTTCTACTTGTTCTCAGGTTGCTCGGGAGGATTCTCCACCAGTTACTTCGACTATTGCCTCGCCACATCTTGAACCTGTCGCCTCCGAAGAATCTAGCCATGATGATCAAGGCTCTATGGCAGGTGCTGCTGAGGAGAGTGAATCTGGGTGCGAGCTTTCTCTGCCCGACTTGGCTCCCCACGCCTTCTACCTGATGGTCCTACAATGTTCTCCCTAAATGCCTGCCAACCACCGTTTGGCAATTGAGCAGGTTATCAGCTATCATCCTGAAACCTTCATGGTGGACTGCCTACGTTCGAACATCTCAGTTATGAACTACAGGCTTCAAGGTATGGCCACCGTCGTTGCTGAAATTGCCAATACTCCAACTGCAAACGTTACCAAACCCCTCCTCAACGAATTCCTGGGTTATCTGGGGGAGTTGGGTCGTGACGAATTCCATTTTGACTGGCTCATAGTACATTTGAAGACTTTGAAAAGTCGGCGGTTGGACATATAGAGGGAGCTTTTATGCAAACATCAGGAGGATCAGTGGGCCGAGGAAACCAAGTTGGCCTAGCTAGCGCCTCTTCTTGAAACCATTGACAAAGAGGTGGGGGACCTCAAAGAAGCTATGCTCACGGTAAAGTCAAAACGAGAGAAACTCTTGATTGAGCGCACATAGGCGCAGACAAGGCTGGAGGTCTCTATCAACGCTCAACGGTCTTGCCAAGAAGCTTCTTCGGGCCTCCCTGGAGATTTTTCTCCTCTCCGAATCTGTGGTTCCTTCTTGGCGAATGAACTCGTATATATATTTTTTATTTTCTTCTCATGTAATTCTAGGGCAATAACTCCCAATTTTGTAATGCCCCTAAAGCTTATGAATGGAAAAAGATACTTATTTCCTTATATCATCTCTTTGTGTTACAACTGTTTGCTTGTATTGTGAAGTGTGAAATTCCGTAATTCTTTTATCTTTTCTTGAGCCATAATAAAAAGAACTTGTACACACATCATAATAAAAATAAAAACTCGTGTATTCATAATAGCCAACTACATCAATGGTCAAACATAACTGCCTACACATGATAAACTTTCAACCATTTATTGTTAATCTTTAATGGTTTATCTTCTTCCATTTTTAAAATTAAGTAATAACCTGAGTCATGAGCCTCCTTTACGATGAAAGGTCCCTCCCAATTCGCTTCAAACGTAGGTAGAGGAAGCCCCCTAATATGTTTCACTACTGCCTTCAATACAAGGTCTCCCTTCACGAACTTCATTGGTCTCACCAAGTTATCATATGCCCTGGAGAGTTGCTTCGTATATATTTGAAAGTGTTGCATCGCATTATCTCTGTGTTCATCCAAAGCTTCCAACTGTACATGCCTATTCTGAGGGAGCATACTACTTCGTAAAGCATATCGAGCATAGGGAACTTCCAACCCCACTGGGAGAATCGTCTCGGTCCCATAAACAAGAGAGCACAGTGTATACCATGTAAGCTTCCTCTTAGTCATTCGATAGGCCCATAACACAGCTGGTATCTTATCATCCCATGATCCTGGTAAATCCCCCATCATTTCTCCTAACATATTGACCAAAGTCTTGTTAGTCGCTTCAGCTTGACCGTTTCCCTTTGGGTATGCCACCGTCGAAGTGTGATGGACAATGGAGTATTTATCTGTAAGCATCGCTATCTCTGAATTGACGAAAGGGTTTCCATTGTCTGAAAGGATAACCTTTGGGATCCCAAAACGGTAAATGATGTATTCTCTGATGAAGTTGCTCACTACTCCTGTTGTTGCCCTTCTCAGTGGTATCGCCTCAGCCCACTTTGTGAAACACTCCATTGCTACTAGGATCCATATTTTCCCCCTTGAAGAAGGGTGTATTTCCTCTACCAGGTCGAACGCCCAAGTGTGAAATGGATAGGGCGTTGCTAGGGAGTGTAGGATCACCGATGGGGCATGGATCATATTTCCATGAAGATGGAAAGCCTTACATTTTCGAACGAATTCAGCAAAATCTTTCTCCATCAGTAGCCAATAGTATCCCAGAGCCATCAACTGGTCACAAAACTTGGCCCCTCTGATGATACGCAAATATTGCGTATTTCATCCTCCGAACGGACGCATTTTAGCCCCCTCGGGTCTTATTCCCTATATTTATGCTCGTTAACCAGACAACCTCGGATTTCTAAGTTAACATGTTTTGCAGGGGTTATTTGAGCTTTTATAGGTATTTGGATGCTAAGTGTGAAGTTCAGACGCATTTCGCTCGATTTTCGTACACAGTCGCACGTTCAAGGGAAATTTAGTCAATTCACATTTTGGGCACCTGGCCCATCATCTTCACGAAAGTTGGATCCCTCCTCGCAAGCTTCGTGTGGCCATAAACGATGCACGATTCCGATTCATAACGAAGAAGTTACGGCGATTTCAGCGGACGAGAAAAGCTTGGAAACCAAAACAGCAATGCAGTGTGCTGCCCCTGGTTGATCGATCGATCGACCCTTCTGGACAGCTAAAAATTGGCCTTGATCGATCGATCGACCCCCTGTTTTCTGTAGATATTTTACCTTTTCTTTTCTTTTCTCTTTTCTTTTCTAATTTAATTCCCACTTGGTATATAAGCCAATTTTGATGTAAGAAACAGATATGAATGATTTTAGGTTAGTTTAGCTTAGGGTTTTAGGGTTTTCGGTTAGTTCTTCTTCATTTCTCTTTGGTTTGACACCCCATTTAGATTGTAAGTTAACTATTCATCTTCCCTACCATTTAATATAGTTGTATTCCTTCATTTCTTGCTTTCTAGTGTAATTTACATGCTTTCTAATGTACGTTTACATGCTTTGATTACGTGCTTTCTAGTGTAGATTTATCGCGTTTTTTTATCGCTTTCTTTATCGCATTTTTTACATGCTTTCTAGGTAATTTAAATTAGGTTGTGTTTGAATGGAACTCACTCGGGTTAACGCGTTGCTTTTCTTGGTGATAGTATTTACGAGTTTATTTCGGGTGCGTTGTCCTAGTTATTGTGCCTAGGAGATTTGACGGGGCATATCATGTATGTCCCATGCTTACGACCTTTCGTGTGTAATTTCTGGGATATTTGTTGACGCCAAATTTATATTAGGCTTTCATGCGGATTTAGGGGCGTGACAACCCTTGGTTCAATTAACTGTCGAAACGAGACTGCAAGTGTGATAGGCCCCCAAATTTTAATTTAAAACCTTTTTATACTCCAAAAAGTAATAATTTCCTTTTTAGATATGCGAAAGCAAAGATGATGGTTCAATTAAAAAAAATCATAAACTTTAATTTATCATGAAATTAAAATTAAACCAAGTGAAATAAGATTAAACCCACAAGTTGATTTTTACTTAAACCAAATATTTCAATTCAGGTCCTAGAAATTTGCCTAACAAGAATAATCCATTTTGCAAATTAGGCCAAACCAAATTTTACCAAAATAAATTATCTTTGAATTGAATTAATTTTAATTTCACCCGAATATATTTTAACACCAAAGAACATAAGTGTGATAATTAAATCAAATTTAATCTTGAATTACCTAAGCATGCATCTACGTGATTTAAGCAAGATAAAATTAAACAATATCACACGGCGCACCGATGTACGAGGAAAACCCAAATGGGAAAAACCTCGGATGGCCCTAGCCACGAATTCACTAAGTATGGTAGTTTTTACAAAGACTCGACACAAGAGAACTTACACAAACTGACTTGAGTCCGTCCAAGCTTTGACGCGCTCCTTGATCTTCAACCTCCGCCTAGTGAATAACCGTGGACTCCTCCACAATCTCGAACTCCACCGATGGGGTTATGGTCATCGTCAACCCACACGCGAAGCCTTTCTTCGAGTGAGAACACCGCAATAAACTTTTCTCCTCTTTGGGGTAGAGAAGAACCCAAACTCTCTTCTTGTTAGTGTAGAGAAAACCAGGTGCCAAAACTCTCCAAGCAATGATATATCAATAGGTACTTGGAATAAACTAAACAAATGGGTGTGTATGTGTTTTTTGATGAATTTAATCCATAAAAATCAAACACAAAACATGGAACTTTTTCTTAAAAGTTTTGCTCTCAAAAGACTCTTAGAATGTGAAAAAGTTGTCAACAAAAAGTTAGTTCCCGCACTTAAGAAGTATGCCAAAAAGGAAGTGGGGCAAAGTAGTGGAAAAGTGAAAAAAACTGGCTTAAAACTGTTCCCGCTGTTTTTTCGTTAGAAATCTCGTTCGAAAGAGACTTCTAACGAAGAGACAAAACGAAAAAAAAATCTCATTTGAAAATTGGTTCGAACGACTTCTCGTTCGAACGAGGTCGTTCGAATGACCTATCTAACGAGTTCTCAGGCCATGGTTCTAGATAATTTCGATACGAACGTGTGGCTGCCAGTTTCGTATTTTTCTGATTTTTTTTTGGATTTGATATGATTTTTCTACTTAAAGGTGTCCGAGAACAAAATATTTAGAACTATGAATTCAAAAAAAGTTTAACAAAAAAATACTAACACCCAAAATAAATTTCTAAAATACACCCAATAAATAATGTTCCAAGCTCCTATATATATATATTAAAATGCATTCATACCTTAGGAGCAATGGAACCATGTTGATGACGTAGAAACGAGGCACAACACACACGACATTTAATGAAGCTTTAATATCTTGACCGCTATGTCTTCAACAAACACGTCATAGGCTTGAATGGATAAACTTTAACTCTATCCTATGACTCAAATGTTTTTGTCCGAAATTGATCCAAAACTACAAAGGACTCAATTGGAAATTTGTGTCCTTACAAATCTCCCCCTTTGGCTATTCCGGAACAAAAAACAAACAAAAATCCTAAAGGGCCGTCAAGCTCTACTAAATTAAAAAATATCCCACACAATATAATGCTTGACTCAAACAACCCAAGGAACAATATCTTTGCCCGATGATGAACTTTTCCATTTAGAATAATTCCTGTACACTTAAGTAAACTATCAAACGCATAGGGAATATCAATATATTAAATGCAAAAATAAATACTCCCCCTAAATGAGTTCTCCCCTTTTATTAAACAAATGACCTACTTAAAAAGACGTCTCCCCCTAAGATAAATCTCCCTAAACTAAGATACGATATGTTTAGATACCATTTCTCCCCCTATCAGAGACGCATTCTAAATAACTCGTCGACCCATGTAACCATTTTATACAAATTAGCCCGGGTGAGGGATATTCGACGCAACCTATAGTTTTACCGCTTTCTTAATCTAGTTTCAATACCTTGCCTAGATTAACATTTCCCTTTTATGCATCTTTTACTTTTTAGTTTGTAATCACCTTTTTACACTTTTATTTCGGAACACTAAATCACTTAAATTCTAATAACTTATCCCTGTGGATTTTCGATACCCGACTTACCGCTCTACTTACCCTGCAAGTGTAGTTGTAATTTAGATTTGTTTGTATAGTCGCGGCTAGACAAAAAACAACGACTGTGCACTTACACGCGCACACTTCTCGCACGCTATCAAAAAGGTGCCGTTACCGAGGATGAGTTTGTTTTAGACTTTATTTGATTTAGTATTTCATAGTATTTTCTCTATATTTGTATTATTTGCTAATATTTTGCAGGACTTCCACATTTGAGCACTTAGAAACGCTCGAATTCTTTTCGCACGCACTTACTTTGTGGAATTCGCCACTTGAGCTTTTTTTGGGTTAAGCATGTCTTATTCCAATTCTTTCGGTAATCCTTGTTATAATTCTCAAAATTCTTGCAAACCTATGGCTTTTAGTGAATACTTAGAATCCCAAAATATAACAAATTCAAATATGACTTTGGGCGAGTATAAAGAAAGTCAAAACTTAGGTTATTGGAATTTTGATGATGATGACAATGATTTTGGGCCTTTACCTCCTTATAATAGGAATTTTGAAACGAATTCGAATAGTTTTCAAAATTCCTATCATAATGAGTTTTCATTTAAGTCCGATGGTAATTTTCAAAGCTTCCATTCTCATGTATCTGCACCTCGACCTATGACATTCGGTGAGGATTTGCATATATATGAGAATGAGAAAATTGAAACTCATTATCGGGAAGAAAATCGTTCGTGGGAACATGAGTTGGATTTATTATTTGAGTCCGACGACGATTTTGCTTCCGAAACTTTCGAGGTCGAGGAATGTTTTGAACCAAATGAGGTACTCATGCCTACTTTGGAACAAGCCATTCTAGACTTTGGCCATTGCGTAATAGATATTGAAAGTGAGGATGATAATGACGTAATATCTATTTGCAATGAAATGATTTCTTCTTTGGCCCCCAAAGAAGAACATTTCATTGAAAATGATATTATTTCCTTTGAAACTCAATCTTCATGCAATGATGATTCATCTCAAGAGTTTGAATTTATTTCATCCCCATTTTCATTCTCTATTATCCCACCAGAATAAGTACCCGATGATTTGGTTTCAAACTTTAATATTTTACATCCTATCGCCAATGAGGAGTACTTGCTCGAGTCGCCCTCCACAATCACATCCGTGCCTTTGTGTGCGCCGCCTCCCATTCTAACTTCAAAATCTTTGGGAGGATATTCGGCTTTTCTCGGTCCCCACTTGTTTTTGTCACCCATTCAATCCAAACCCCCCATCGTCCCTCCAAAATTGATAATTGGCGATGGTTCGATTCTTACTCCTTACACATGCCTTTCGTTGTTAAAACGAAATTCATATTTTTTTAAAGGCATGCTTGTATGTGAGGGTACACCGGTTATCCTCCAAAGTCAAATCGTTCTTATGGTGGACCCTCAGCTATTTAAACTTCTAGTGTATAGTTAGTGTGAGGCCTAAATAGTAGGTTGTATATAGTTAGCTTTTTATTCTTTCTTTCTTTTTAATTTAGTCTAGTGTAGTTAGTTAACTTTTTGTTATTTAATTTTGCTATGCTCGGTACTAACTTGTTTTGTAGATTCTTTGGACTTATTCTTATGGGGATCGCTCCAATTTTGGGAAATATCGCTCTTTGCCTCTCTTAACTTGGTTCTTAATTAACATTGAGGATAATGTCAAGTTTTAAGTTAGGGGGTGTGGGATATTCTATCCATTTCTTTGTTTAGTCCATGTTTTTGCTCACATGTTAGTTACTTAGTATGCTTTTCTTAGAAAATTCAAAATATTCAAAAATATTTTCTTTCTTTTTTCTCCTTTTTTGGGCTTTTTGCCTTTGTTTCCGATGAAAAATTTCAATAATTGCCCAATCCAATAGACATCCAATTATGCATGTTCTCGATTTTAGAAGTTATTAGAGTTTAGTCTCACTTATTGATATTATGAATAACTTCATGAATTAAACTTTAATCCCGTGAGCACATGCACTTTCATTGTTTATTGATTTGGTTTAAGATTTTTATAACTCGGTAATCTTTTGTTGCACTGTATATACTTACACCAAGTAAGCTTTGTACCTTTCGTCGTTTGTGAGTGTATACACTATTCTTTTCTCATTGAAAATGTTGAAGTCGTTGGTAATCTCTCTATTCTTTCATTTGATCGTTCATTAATTGAGTTCATATCTTGAAACGTGTTACTTGAGCATGATTTTCATATATTGTTTTGACTCGAGAATTGCGTAAACTTTCTCAAATGATCATAGGTCATCCTTGTTATATCACACATATTAACCTTGACCTCACCTTATGTGTTTCCCCTCTTCAACCCCTTTGAGCCTAAATATAGCCTTTCATTTCATAACCCAAATCCCATAACCAACTCTAAATTGGAGTTTTAGCCCAAACATACACTTTCCATACATTTATTTGGAATGTACTTGGGATTTAATGATGTTGTTATGATATCGGTTGCAATTTAGGCATATGAGAGTTTGAAAAGTAAAGAAAAGTGAAAAAAGTGATGAAAAAAATAGAGCAAAAAGCAAAAGAAAACATGAAAAAGAAGAAAAGAAAAAGAAAGAGAAAGCTATATATGTTGTATATAGTTCAATAAGCTTTGATTACTCTCCCCGGTGATATATCTAATGCCGTTTTGGAACTCGTTTTCCAATTTTGATATTGCTCGCATTTTCACATTATCTCGAGTTTTCATCCCGAACACTTTGAATCCGTACATATATATCCTTCATTCCGTACCCTATCCTAACCTACATTAAAACCCTATTAAAGTCCTATGTGATCTTAGGTTGATGTAATTCAAAAGTCATAATAGTTTTGATAATCTGTGAAAATTCATTTCGCCTCTTTTAATGTGCGATATCTTTCATTGAGATTACAGTTTTTCAGTTTATATATAGTGTTCTTCATTTTTCACATGTGTGCGGCCTAGTTTCCATTTACATTTACTCTTTATGCCCGCATATTCCGTGTGTTACCTCCCTGTTTCGAGTGAATTCGCTTGATGAGTGTAATGTCCGTGAGGATTGAATGTATGCTTGATTTAACGCTTATCCAGTTTATTTAAGTTTTTTCCAAATCACACTTTGCATGTGCTCTCTCCCCTCCCACATTTTAAGGTTTCAATTCTATGAGGTGCATTCTATAATGTTAATGATTTGGAGTTTTGTTTGAATTCATTCACTTTGCTAATAATGCGTATGAAATCCTTTTCGCCATTGTTGGGATTGTTGCATGTTGGGTTGGGCATATTTTGAGGAAACCATGTGATGTTTGTGGGTACCATCCCTGAAAACCCTCACGAGACGACACTCGTCCACTAGGGTGACCTAGGGGTTTAACGGCTTATTGCATATGCTAAATGCAATCGAATCGCCCGCAAAAGAGGCCTTTTGTTTTTATACCATACTTTCATACTATCTCTTGTTTTTGGTTTGCTTGTAGTTCTTGTTGCATCCTATTTCATTGCTAGGGAATAGCAATGTGTAAGTTAGGGGGTGTGATGATACGCTCATATTGCGTATTTCATCCTCCGAACGGACGCATTTTAGCCCCCTTGAGTATCTTATTCCCTATATTTATGATCGTTAACCAGACAACCTCGGATTTCTATGTTAACATGTTTTGCAGGGGTTATTTAAGCTTTTATAGGTATTTGGGTGCTAAGTGTGAAGTTTGGACGCATTCCGCTCAGTTTTCGTACACAGTCGCACGTTCAAGGGCAATTTAGTTAATTCACATTTGGGTCACCTGGCCCATCATCTTCACGTAAGTTGTAGCCCTCCTCGCAATCTTCGCGTGTCCATGAATGGTGCATGATTCTGATTCATAATGAAGAAGTTACGGCGATTTCAGCGGATGAGAAAATCTTGGAAACCAAAACAGCAATGTAGTGTGCTGCCCCTGCTTGATCAATCGATCGACCCTTTTAGTCAATCGATCGACCCCCTATTTTCTGCAGATATTTTGTCTTTTCTTTTATTTTCTCTTTTCTTTTCTAATTTAATTCCCACTTGGTGTATAAGACAATTTTGATGTAATAAACGGATATGAACGATTTTAGGTTAGTTTAGCTTAGGGTTTGGGGGGTTTTGGTTAGTTCTTCTTCATTTCTCTTTGGTTTGACACTCCATTTGGATTGTAAGTTGACTATTCATCTTCACTACCATTTAATATAGTTGTATTTCTTCATTTCTTTCTTTCTAGTGTAATTTACATGCTTTCTAATTTAGGTTTACATGCTTTGATTACTTGCTTTCTAGTGTAGATTTATCGCGTTTCTTTACCGCTTTCTTTATCGCGTTTTTAATATACTTTCTAGGTAATTTAAATTAGGTTGTGTTTGAATGGAACTCACTCGGGTTAATGCGTTGCTTTGCTTGGTGATAGTATTTACGAGTTTATTTCGGGTGCGTTGTCCTAGTTATTGCGCCTAGGATATTTGGCGGGGCATATCATGTATGTCCCATGCTTATGACCTTTCGTGAGCAATTTCCGAGATATTTATTGATGCCAAAATCATATTAGGCTTTTATGTGGATTTAGGGGCGTGACAACCCTTGGTTCAATTAACTGTCGAAACGAGACACATTCTAAATAACTCGTCGACCCATGTAACCATTTTATACAAATTAGCCCGAGTGAGGGATATTCGATGCAACCTATAGTTTTACCAGTTTCTTAATCTAGTTTCAATACCTTGCCTCGATTAACATTTCCCTTTTATGCATATTTTACTTTTTAGTTTGTAATCACCTTTTTATACTTTTATTTCGGAACACTAAATCACTTAAATTCTAGCAACTTGTCCCTGTGGATTTTAGATACCCGACTTACCGTTCTACTTACCCCGCAAGTGTAGTTGTAATTTAGGTTTGTTTGTATAGGCGAGACAGAGAACAACGACTGTGCACTTACACGCGCACACTTCTCACGCGCTATCACCCTCCTATATGAGCTGGATCATGCGCCTATTTGAGAACCTCGACTGCCTCTTCCTTCATGATGCAATGCAACGGCCTGTTGAAGTATTCCCTTTGATAAAGCTTCCCCTCTTGAATGTAGAATCTCGGGGCCCTTCGTCGGAGTCTCAGCGCGTCAATTTTCTCCGTTGGGATAACTCCATCCTTAATGAAGTCAATATAGGGATGTCTCGAGTCAGCCTGAGCCTCCACGAAATGACATTCAGCTGCCTCGAAGAATAATTGGCATTTGTCACACTTCCGTTGCAGTTCTGTCGTATCCTGCTTCATCTTAGGATAAAAATACCCCTCCCTTTGTATTCTCCGGTAGAGGGGTATCTCAGTTGTTTCGCAGTGCTCTTCGTGTGTTTTCTTTAATCTTTGATTTGCCTCTTCTGGACTGATGAACCTCGACAACCATCCTCCTGTATTTTTGAAGTAAAGGTTCCCCTGGTTTGTAAAGTACTAGGCCAAATCTCTGAGCCCCATCATTCCTTTGTCGGTCTCCAGTTGCCTCTTAATCTCTCCCCTCTAGTCCCCATATGCTTCCATTGGTAGAATTGACTGTACCATTGAAGGAGTTATTCTTCATTGAATCACCACGGTAGTTGTATTGCTCCTCATGATAATTTTTTGGGCAATGGTGGCATATGCGTCTGGGTGACAGTTCATCGTTCTGGGATGCCTCTTGATCTTGGTCCGCTAGAACTGGCCAAGGAGCCTCTGAATGATCATTATGTATGGTACCATGCTTATATGTTTCAACGTGTATTCTCCATTCACTTGTTGAACCATCAAGTTTAAATCCCCATTGATGCAAAGTGAACGGATCCCTCTCCGAAGAGCCTCTAATAATCCCAACACCAATGCTTCATATTCTGCCTCGTTGTTGGAATAAGGGAAATCTAATTTGTAGGAAAGGAAAATCTCCTCCATTCCTTTTGAAAGAATAACCCCTGCTCCTCTTTTCTTCTCCATCAAGGATCCATCGAACTGCATTGTCCATTCCTCATCCGTTGCGTCTAGGTGATTGGCCTGCAAGTCATCTCCTGGGATACTTTTTTTAGGTGGCTCAAACGTTCCTGAAGGAAAAATATCCAACAGATCAGCGTACACTTTGCTTTTGATTGCGCGAGGAACCACGCACTTTAAGTCATATTCGGAGAGGATAAGGAACCATCTAGCTGCCCTGCCAATCAATATAGTTCTTGCAAGAAAATACTTAATAGGATCACATCTAGTTACAATATGAATTGTAAAAGACAAAATATAATGTCTAAGTTTTTGTGCTATAAAGACTAAGGCTAAACAATGCCTTTCCAAACTACTATATCTGACTTCTGGCCCATGGATGATCCTGCTGAGGTAGTAAACTCGTCGTTCTTGCCCATCGATCTCTTATGCCAGCAAAGCTCCCACGGACCTCATGCTGGATGTGAGATACAGCTGCAGCGGTATTCCTGCCTTTGGGGGAACCATGGTTTGTGGTGAAACGAGCAGCTTCTTCAGTCCGTCAAGCGACTCCTGGTGAATCGCCTCCCATTTGAACTTCGTGTTCTTTCGCAGCAGTTGCATGAGTGGGTGTGTTATTTCGTCGTTCTTGGACACGACATTTCAAAGACCTCTCGTTGCTTATCCTGGTCCATCTACACCCCTTGTCGATCAACCACAAAGCCTAGGAATTTCCCACTTGTCACTACAAAAACACACTTCAATGGATTCATATTTAATTTAAACTTCCTGCAATGGGAAAACACCTTCCTCAAATCGCTCAGATGGGACTCCTCCTTCCTCGACTTGATGACCAAATCATCTACGTAGAATTCCATAAACTTGTGAAAGAAGTCATGGAAAATGGCCATCATTGTTCTTTGGTAAGTCGCCTCAGCGTTCTTGAGTCCAAACGGCATCACCCTGTACATGAAATTGCCAACGGGGTTCTGAACGATATTTTCTCTGCATCCATGGGGGTCCATCTTGATCTGGTTGTACCCTACATACCCATCCATGAAGCTATACATCTCATGACCTGTCGTTTCATCTATTAGGCTATCGATGGAGGGTAGAGGGAACTCGTCTTTGGGGAAGGCTCTATTCAAATCTCTGAAGTCCACGCAGATCCTTATCTGGTTTTTATCTTTCTTCCCCACTGGAACAATACTGGATAACCAGAGTGGATGCTGTATCGGTGTGATGAACCTTGCTGTTAGTAAGCATTGAACCTCTTCCTTGATCTTCAAATCCAGCTCAAGCTTATACGTTCTCGTTTCTTGTTTCACTGGAATAGCTGAAGGCATTACATTCAACTTATGACAACTCACTTCCTCATCTATCCCCTCCATCTCTCTGTACTTCCATACGAAGATGTCTATAAACTCATGAATCAACTCAACCAAGGCCCCCCGTTTCTCCCAACTGAGATCCTTCGAGATGAAGATGGGCCTCGGATCCTCCCCTTATTTCACCAGGTTCAGCTGCTCCAACTCTTGTGCCTGGGGCTTCGACTGATCTGCCATGTAATCAAGTTCCTCGGTGACTTCCTCCATAAATTCCTGTATACTGTAATTGTCTATCACCATGCACTGTCCCCATTGATCCACCAGAAAGCACTCATATATCGGGTCAACCTCATCATCAGCTTCCTCGGTCGCCCACTTACACCGTTACAATCGATACACCACCTTTCTTTCTTCAGTAATGACTTTTTTGCATTGTCTGATGATAGTGATAAATGCTTTCCTCTTCTTCTCTCTAGACGCCTCGGCCACTCTTTTCCCTGAGACCCGACTCAGCATGCTTTGTCGCTGGACCTCATGCTCCATCGGATCCACTCTGGGCCTCATCCTGTCTTTGAGCTGCTTCGAGATGCCTTGGGTTCGAGGGACCAGCTGGTGAGATTCTTCGGTCATTACTCTAGCACCGCTCGCAACCTCTTTACTCTGCTCGTTCAAGGCCCAATCCTTTCTCTGATCGAGGGAACCCATGCTCCCTCCATCCTTCTCGTTAGGACCCGAACATCTTCTTCCAACTCAGTATAAAATGCCGCGTCCACCAAGTGAGCTATTTCGATAGCAAAGGACCTCTTTGTATCCCTAATGGTCACCTCTATCCCCTTGATGTTCGCCTTAGCGCATTGGTGGTACGTAGAAGGGACTAGCCCTTAGTTGTGCATCCACACCCTTCCTATTAACAGATGATAGGAAGTTGCACTCTCTATTACACGGAACTTTATATGGGAACTCAAATTTCCCATCACAATACAAACATTAACATACCTAATGGATTTGGAAGATTGGTTATCATACCTCGAAATTACCAAAGGCATGGGGACCAACCTTTCTTCTGGAATATTGGCTGCATAAAAGGAGTTAATTGGCATGATATTGATGGAAGCTCCCCCATCCATCAGAGTCCTTGCAAAACTAACTCCGTTAACGCTGGCAGTAACATACAATGGCCTGTTGTGAGGGAATCTCACAGCCCTATCGGCATCGCTGAAGGTCACTTCTGACAGAAACCTCCTCACCAACCTGGACATGGGTCCCTTCTATTTCATCGAAGGGACTGCGTCTTTCCTCGTAATATCTAGTATCACCTGGGTTATTTCTAAACTTCTTTCTTTTGGTATCCCTACCTAGTCGAAGAACCAGGTGAATTTTAGGGATTTTAAGACTGCACAGTACTCTAGCCCTATATCTGTTTCCTCACCTTTAATGCTGTATACGTCCTCTACGTCTTTGGCGCTTGCTTCATCGTATGCCAGAACTACGTTAGCCATTCCCTTAGTACAGGTCTCCAAAACTACTTCATACTCTTCTCTTTCTCCTCTCTCCGCCTCTTCATCGTAGGCAACCACGAGATTAGCCCCATGTACTGGTAGTGGGTTGTTATTAATGTTCTATGGAGGGATTTGAAATGTTCCTACCTTTACATACTTGTTAATAATTCTTCTCAATGTGAAGCAACTTTCTGTTGGATGCTGGATCCTCCAATGAACCTGTCATTACTTAGGATCCGCCTTCATTGTCGCGTCGAGTTTCCCATCAGGAATGTTTTTTGGTTCGTAGACCATTTCACCTTAGACCATTGCGTTGTAATAGTTGAGTGCTTCTTCGACTGTACAAGAAAATGGTGGTGGGTCTTCCCTGTCTCTTCCGAACTTCCTCTTATTGTCCTTCTTCGGGGCTTTGCCCCTATCTCCCCCTTTGGTGTACCCTACCCGTGGGGGCTGAGACCTTCCCCTCGCGGGTTGCATCGATTGCCTAAATATCATAGGCACCATCACCGGATTGGGTCGCACTACTAAAGAGATGTTTCTCGCTGCTTTCAAGAACGCCGAGAAAGTCCCCTCGCGCGTCTCATTGATGAGATGGTAGATATACTCAGGAAGCAACCCCTCAGCGCAGATCTGAAATAACTTAGACTCTTTGGCTTCCTCCCTCACGTCGAGGGATCTTTCCCTAAACCTTCGAACATAGGCCACTACTTCTTCCCAGGTCGTTGCTTCTCTTTACCTAGCTGGGTCAAAGTAAACTCATCTTCTTCCAGAAATAACTTCTGGACAAACAATACATGCATCTCCTCCCACGTAGAAACACTCCTGGGAGCCAAATGGGAATACCAGGTATATGCTTTATCATTTAAGGATTTGGAAAACTCTCTTAACCGAAGTTTCTTATTGTTACAATGTTCCCCCAAGTGTTCAATGAAGCGCTTGATGTGCTCCTTCAAACTCCCACATTTTCCTGTGTATTTTTTAAAAATGGGAGGAATATAGTCTTTTGGATAGGGCTCGTCATTGTACTCCTGGGGATACGGTGTTTTAAAATCATCATAAACTGAAGCTACCTCGCCAGCAGATTGCGAGGAAGCCTGCATGAACTTTAACATTTCCTTTTGCATCTCCTTTCTCATTTCCTCCATGGGTGACGCTACTGGGGCAGCAGCCAATGGCACCATGGGTTGGGTGCTCGTTGCAGCTGGCACCAACATCACAGGGAGGGTCGTTAAAACTCTTGAGGTTCCCACTGCTGGATTCATAACAGAGGGTATGCTTGATGGGACCGTTCCCCGCAATACCTGCGCCTGGTGGGGCCATTGGAGCTACCCCTGGTGTTACGAAGGCATTAGCCTCCAATCCTTCGAGCATAGTTGAAGATACTAGAGTTTGCAAAAACTCATAAAACTTGCTCATGAGGAGCGCGACCTGAGTGGATCCCAACCCCGCACTCGTGGAAGCTTGTGTCACCCCCGGAATGCCTGACATCGCCGAAACTGGAGGTACCTCTAATCGAGGAGCCCCATCCCTCAGGGCCTCCAGTTATCTCGCAGCTTGTTCTTCATTGTATTGGATGTCATCAAAGTTGAGCCTTCGATTAGCATTATCTTGCACCATACTCCTTACTTAGAAGAATGCCTCCCCAGCAGAGTCGTCAAATGTAAGAGGGTAGTTTAGATAAGATGGAGGCGTAACCCCTTGTTTGAGTGCGGTAATGATAAGTTAATTAGCCAAAACCTTGGATTAATGATAGGATACACAAACACAAACCCAATGAAGATAAAACTCAGTTTAAACTCACAAATCTCTCGTGTATAACTCAGAAAGTGGTAATGAAACTTAGAAGTAACTTAGATAGAGGGAGAGAGAAGTAAGCACCCTAGATACACCTTGGTAGGCAGGTAGAAACACACCAAACACCCTCAAGAATCTCTGTCAAGTATTAAAAGCTTCGTAATAAATAACAATGGTGAGTGAGTAAACTCACTGGTTTTCAATAACTCTCTCTGATGTGTATTCTCTCTAGCAATAACTCTTGAACTCTCAAAAAGATCATCCCTCCTCAAAGGTGGTTGAGGTCCTTAAATAGCCCCCCACACCACCCCCGAGGTAACTCAGTCATTAAAGACTATGAAAGACATCCCTCATACTTTATGTCAAAACATTAAATACCTGATGCACTAGTTGTCTCCACGTCATAAACATTAAATGCCAAGACATGCCTTTTGCCTAACCATTATGTGTTAGGGGGTTGTTGTCGCAGAGGTGACTCACCAACTACCTGACAGCCCCAAATACCATGGTGGTTTACTCAAGTACAAGTATGACATTGTTTAGCTGGCTAATGACATCACCTACAGTAGATGTGAAATTAAGTAAAGGGTTGTTTGGTTCTCAACTCAACGCCCGATGGAACTCCAAGCTACTCCGCCCGAGGTTCCACGGTCAGGGTCCTTCGGTGTTTTAACCAGGTGTAAGGACAAGCCCCAATGGTGCCTCACTTCTCAATCCTTCAAACCAAGTCCCTCTAAAGTTCCCACGGTGAGGTCATTCGATAGATCATGAAAGCTCTCCCAGGCCCTGCCAAGCCTGGTCTCTCTCGAGTACCGTTTGACCTCACACTAAAACTCATTTATTATTCTCGTTACATCATTACAAATATTATAGCTTACAGTCGACATAAACAGAAATACAATATGACTAATACAAGAAGATCAAGTATGAGTTTCCACGCCTGAGTTGCCACGCTTGAGCTGCTGCGATTGCTTAATCTCAAACAGTATTGCCAATTAGGAAATTATCCCTAATCTCAGGATTACCTTCAAGCCCCCTCTACATTTTCCCTTTCGTGAAGAGATCTGTTGGAACAAGGAATGTCTGCACGAAACTTCTCAATCCAATGAACCCTCTCTGTGTGAAAAATTATGACCTTCTTTCCCTCATTAGAACTGCAGAGTTATAATCTCCTGGAAAAAGTAAAATTTTCCCCGATGTACCTAAGCCGAAGCACCATAACTCATTGGTGCTTGGGCGAAGGGACATCGCCACTTTTTCCTGATGCTGAGCCTGAATCGTTCTAGCTTTATTGTTTAAAATTCTCCCGAGAGGCCTACTAACCTTCTCAAATACTCGTTTGGACTCCTGGTAAGTGAAATTCCCCCTTATAATGCTTCGTTATGTTCGAAAAAGTAGAAATTCTCCCCGATGTAGCTGAGTCACAAATTAAACAAAGTTTGGACTTGTGGGGAGGGGACATCGTAGCTTTTTTTAATCGTTGGGGGAGTGCCTTCGTTGGGAGTCATTGGATATGTCTGACGAAAATTCTGGCGCCAAAACTCAAACTTGCTGGAGAAGGCAACCCCCTTCTTTTCCCCAAGCGTCACTTCATAAGACTCGTCCTTTTTTTTTGGGAAATGGTTCAAACGTTTGGATGAGTCTGAGTAACTTGTATTTATTTGGGTCCGTTGGGTTTTCAAGAAATCTGTTGGGTTTCAAGAAATTACTCCAAACACGATTTTTCATTAACAATTATGACATTAGTAATAGCAAGTTTTTATTACTGCCACGTGTCATCTTTAGAGAGTTTGGGTCTATAATTTTTATATAGTCATATAGATATGTAAATCCTGTAAGAGGGTAGTTTAGATAAGATGGAGGCGTAACCCCTTGTTTGAGTACGGTAATGATAAGTTAATTAGCCAAAACCTTCGATTAATGATAGGACACACAAACACAAATCCAATGAAGATAAAACTCAGTTTAAACTCACAAATCTTTTGTGTATAACTTAGAAAGTGGTAATGAAACTTAGAAGTAACTTAGCTAGAGGGAGAGAGAAGTAATCAACCTAGATACACCTTGGTAGGCAGGTAGAAACACACTAAATACCCTCAAGAAGCTCTGTCAAGTATTAAAAGCTTCGTAATAAATAACAATGGTGAGTGAGTAAACTCTTTGGTTTGCAATAACACTCTCTGATGTGTATTCTCTCTAGCAATAACTCCTGAACTCTCAAAAAGATCATCCCTCCTCAAAGGTGGTTGGGGTCCTTAAATAGCCCCCCACCCCACCCCATAAGCAACTCAGTCATTAAAGACTATAAAAGAGATATCCCTCATACTTTATGTCACAACATTAAATGCCTGATGCACTAGTTATCTCCACGTCATAAACATTAAATGCCAAGACATGCCTTTTGCCTAACCATTATGTGTCAGGGGGCTGTTGTCGCAAATGTGGCTCACCAACTGCTTGACAGCCCCAAGTACCACGGTGGTTTACTCAAGTGAAGGTCTGACATTGTTTAGCTGGCTAGTGACATCACCTACAGTAGATGTGACATTAAGTCGAGGGTTGTTTAGTTCTCAACTCAACGCCCGATGGAACTCCAAGCTACTCAGCCCGAGGTTCCACGGTCAGGGTTCCTCGGTGTTTTTACCAAGTGTATCTAAGATGGTCAGGACAAGCCCCAATGGTGCCTCATTTCACAATCCTCCAAACTAAGTCCCTCTAAAGTTCCCACGGCGAGGTCATTCGATAGAGCATAAAAGCTCTCCCAGGCCCTGTCAAGCCTGGTCTCTCGCGAGTACCGTTTGACCTCACACTAAAAATCATTTATTATTCTCGTTACATCATTACAACCGTTATAGATTACTGTCAACATAAACAGAAATACAATATGACTAATATAACAAGCTAAAGTATGAGTTGCCATGCCAAGCTGCCTCGCTGAGTTGCCACGCTTGAGCTGCCTCGGTTGCTTAATCTTAAACACTATTGTCAATTAAAGAATTATTCCTAATCTCGGGATTACCTTCAATCCCCCTCTACAAATCCCATATTAAAACATTGGGTAGTGATAACATGTGCCCTTGAGGCACATCTATGTATATATATAAAAATAGGAGTCCAACAATGAGGAGAAGATGCCACATGTCCCTATCCTTTAATTAAGAATGAGTGTTTAAATCGACATGTTCTCTTTCTCTTCATTTCTCTTCATCACGTCCCTTCGATTCTCTCAAACTCAACGTCTTTTGCCTTTCCTATGTGCCCTTTAATCTTCCTTACCCTCTTTAAATCTTCTGATTATAAACCCACCTATGGTTTCCTCTACCCTTCCCCACTGCTTTGTGTATCTTTTCTCTCAACTCACCAACTATCTCTCTCTCTCGATAAAAAATGCAACTTTTAAAGACCAAACAACCTCACCAACTCTCTCTCTTTGATGGCAAAGTCACCAGAAACAGAGCACCCAGTTGAGGCCTTTGGATGGGCAGCCCGTGACACATCTGAAATTCTCTCTCCATTCAAATTCTCAATAAGGTATATTATATTCTTTTTCCCAGTTTGGTTCCTATTTTTACATGTATGATAAAATCATATACCTTATACTAAATAATTTTGTTGATGATATTGATGTAGAGCAACGGGAGATAAATATGATATTGATGTTTGATTCAAACTGAGAAAAAGAACATCTTACTTTTGTAGATATGATTTAGATCTCTCTTAGTATTGATAGCAATCTTACTTTTAGAGATAACAATTTTACTTTCTGTTGTATGCCTTTGGAGTTTATTGACAAGTAGAATGTGAATTTATGCATGACCCCATTAAGGGAAACGTCTACAGGTATGACTATCTTAAAATATTTAATTTTGTTTTTGTATATTATTATTTTACATCTATTATTAAAGACCGTTTGTATTGTTGGGTGTAAGCATAAATGGTCTATTTCATTTTGACCCTCCTTTATGTTCAATATATATATATATATATATATATACACACACACACACACACACAAACACACACAAATTAGTGGACTAGACCCATTCATTCTTATGAATTCATTAGAAGTCCATTTAACTTCTCATAACCATTTCCATTTATCTCTCAATGGAACAGTTTCTCCATTTACTCTCTGCCTACAAATGGGGCTGTGAAATCTAAGAGTCAAGATTGATTGAAAACATTTTACCCTATCTATTTAATTACTTAAAATTAATCTTTCTACCAAATGACGAAGCAAAAATTGCCAAAGTAGAGGGCTTAAGGCGACTGCGATTCAGGCGAGATGTCCAGTGACGTAGATTGGGGGCTTTAGATTTGACAGTGGGATGTGGGATTCAGGCGTCGGTGAGCCTTTGCTTGTAAGGATGAGGACGTTAGGTTTGAGAGTTGGGCGAATCGGCGGATAAAGGTTTTATGCGACTCTGATGGGTTGCAAAACAATGAAGAAATTATAGGCCAAGGTTCGACTAAATATAATTATAATATTGTTTTGTAAATATACATATAATATGATTTTATGTAAATTCACGGTCAGGGACTTAATATATATATATATAGATAGAGAGAGAGAGAGAGAGAGAGAGAGAGAGAGAGAGACTTTTACATATTGTTTCAAGTGCAGTGAAAAAGATATAAACGTTCAACTGACCTTTTCTTTTTTGTTTAGTTTTTCCTTGCATATTCCTGATTGAGAGGAATATTTTGGGTATCTGTAAGTTAATTCACTTAGAGTTGGAGGGTTCTTTGGCATGGTTGAGTTGTTATGAGATGGTAAACTTTTGGATATAGATATAAAAAAATATAAGATCTATTAGTTGTACGAGTTATAATCTTCTTATCAACCACGCTCAGATTCTTGAATTTTAACAAGGTTAAGGTCATTAAAATAATTTGACAAATATAGTGTTTACATGTTTGAACATTAAAATGTTATCAGACCCCACTTATTTCTCTTGTTGTATTAATGAAAACATATAATATGACATATTGTAATTTTTTTATAGGACCAATTAATAAATATATTATGTAAACGGGACTTGTTTTCATGTTTTATAACTTCTAATGCAACATAATTGGTCGATAATCATCTTTCAAACAGATGATTACATATTTTTCTTGGCACTAACATATATATAACATTGTGAGGTAGTAGCAAATTTTAATTGTGTATCCATTATGTATACTGTTGGCACATGATATTGTAAATGTGATTTAGAAGTAAAGAAATGGTCCATATATATCATACATATTCTTTATTATGAGAAATACAAAACACATGTGCATCACGCGGAGTTAAAATCTAATGATATTAGCTAAAATTAGAAAGTGTAAAATAAACATAATACCTACGAAAATCAAGGCACTTAAATTCTCGCCACCTTTACTATCTCGGTTATACACATAGTCACTCTTGAAAACAAAAGGACAATTAATGCTTACCTTCTCTCTCCCCCATTAACTCCCTACTTTAGCTTCTTCTTATTTTTTTAGTTGAATATTTTTTTGCATGCTTAACATTAACAATAGTTATTACAACTTTTTTATTTCATTATTTAAAAACTTGTTTTGTATATAAAAATTATTTTATAGCTTTTTTATTATAAACAAAATTGTTTTGTCTATATAATAAACTATTTTTAAAACAATTTTTTTTCATAGAAATATGTTTTATAGTTTTTTTTATAAAAATATGTTTTACAAAAATTGTTTTTAGACAAAACATATTTTTTTTTAATAAAAAGTTATAAAACAATTTTTATATAAAAAACAACCTTTAAAATAAACAAAATAAAAATGTTTGTATATGCCATTCTATTCACTTTTATTATATTTTTATTTTTATAATAATTAGTTTTATCAAAGTTTTACGATTTATCATACTATTTAACGACTTATTTTTTGTATAATAGCAACCTTTAAAAGTACGATTCATCATACTTTATTATATAAAAAATAAATTTTATATAAAAATTGTTTTATACTTTTTTATTAAAAGAAAATCTGTTTTGTCTAAAAATAGTTTTTGTAAAACATATTTTTACAAAAAAAACTGTAAAACATATTTCTAAGAAAAACAAATTTGTTTTAAAAACAATTTTTTTATATAGACAAAACAGTTTTGTTTATAATAAAAAAGTTGTAAAAAACTTTTATATATAAAACAAGTTTTAAAATAATCAAATAAAAAAGATATAAAAACTATTGTTCATGTTAAATCTGCAAAAAATTATTCAACTAAAAACAAGATAAAGTTAAAGTTGGGAGTTACATTTGTTATACACTTTTTAATTTTAACTAATATTATATGTCCTAAGAACACTTGTTATGACTACCCTAAAATATTAAAAATATTTCAATACTCCCAACCGTCATATGTCATGTGTAGACCCGGCAATATGGGTTCTTAAGGATGAAACCGCCCATAATCCATCCAAAATAATGTGTTCGGGGCCCATTAATTGTGTTTGTGGGCCAAAATGGTTTGAACGATCCAATAGGACGGTTTGTTGGCGGGTCATTAGCGGGTCAAAATGGTTTTTGACCCTCACAAAAATAAAACTCAAATTACTAAAAAGTTTAAAGATTTTTTTTATTCAAGTATTTACTTGTATATTTTTTTTCAAAATTATTATACCATATTTATTTGTATATGGTATAATAATTATTTTTTCAAAAAAAAGGCGGGTCAACCCGACCCGATCCGGGTTTGACCCGACCCGACCCAAATTTAACCCGCCCAAACCCGCCCACATTATTATGTCCAACCCGCTTTTGACCCGCCCAAATTTATCCATATCCATTTTTGACCCGTCCATAACCGTCCATTTGCCACTACTAGTCATGTGCCATCTTTCTTGTTAAAAAATAAATATAATATAAATCTTATATGCATAGAACTTGGATTTTTGTAACAAAGTAATTTTAGGAGTTTGAGGTTAATGTTGTAGTTGTTACCAAACTGGGTTATATTGTCATTTTCTATTTATCAACCTATCAGTGGAGCAGAACAAATAGTCAAATTTTGTTAGGGAGTACAAGCGCTTGTTTCTTTATTATGTGTGGGCGGTTGGGGGCGTTACTAATTAATTAGCAATAAATAAAGAGAGTTGGTGTAGTCACTAACTTGGTTGCGTTTGAAGCTGGAAACCCATTCCCGTTTCCCATGCCGTGCGAAAGTAGAATGCTGCTTCCAACTTTCATACTACTCTTCAACGCTTCCAAAAAATGGCCGGTTTGAACATTGTTTGCTTTAGCTAAATAGCTAGGAACATCGAAACCGGCGACCTTTTGCTTTCGTCTTATTAGTTCGACCCTACCTCACTTTCACACCTCAAACTTATCATGTGCAATTTATATTTTGTTCCTTCGCCAATCGGTCCTTTCCTCATTATTCGAGTTTATGACTTCCTCTTATGTTTTTCATTTTATTTTGAGTAAACTATTTCATAAGTTCCTTATATTTTTATTATTTTAATTTCGTCTCTATTTTTTTTATTTTAATTTCACCTCCAATCTTTAATTTTGTCTCAATTTCATCCTTATCTTTTTTTTTTCAATTTAGTCATCAATATTTCATTTTGTCTTAATTTAGTCTCTCTGTTAATTATTTTGGATACAATTGACTATTTTACTCATTTTTATTGAAAAATAATAAAATGGATGTTATAAATATTGAAAAATAAACTATTTTATTATTATTTGGGGATAAAAAAATATTTTTTATCCGAGAATAATAATAATAATAAATTAATTTTCATTTTATACCAATTGTTTTTAATTTAAAAAAAAATAGGATAACAAATTTAATAGTCAAAATAATTTTTTCATTTATAAAAAAAACTCTTTTTTAATATTAATTAAAAATGTTTAATTTGATTTCTTATATTCACGATTGATTGGTATCACTGGCACGGACCACGTCACAAAAAAAATTATTTATCAATTATATTACATAAATGGGGGAAATTTGATGTCTTAGATTCGCGATTGGTTAGTTCGTTGGATCGGACCCACATTAGTTAAATGATGTGGGGCCGCGCGAGGGGCACTAATCAATCGTGAATCTAAGACATCAAATTAAACAATTTTAATTAAAATTCAAAAATAGTTTTTTATAAATAAAAACTATTTTAACTATTAAAATTATTATTCCAATTTAAAAAAAAAAAAAATAGCTAGGATAAAATAAAAATTAAAACTATTTTTTATTATTATTCTTGGATAGAAAAATATTTTTTATCCCAAAATAATAATAAAATAGTTAATTTTTTAATATTTATAACATTCATTTTATTATTTTTGAAAAAAGAGGGGTGAAATAGTCAATTATATCCAAAATAATTAACCGAGAGACTAAATTGAGACGAAATAAAAGGTTGATGGCTATATTGAAACAAAAAAAGGACAGGGATGATATTGAGACAAAATGAAAGATTGTGGATGAAATTGAAACAAAAAAAAGGATAGGGGCGAAATTGAAACCAGTGGAAAGGCAAGGGACCTATGGGGTAGTTTATCTTATAATTTTTTTTCGGTCCACATATTTGTAATATTCCGTATTTTTAAAATAAATAAAATTATTAGAAATTAAATTAATTGAGTGAATTTAATTAATTAAGTTGGGAATAAATAAATAAATAAATTATTATTTCGGGAATTGACTTTGCATGTTAAATAGTTCGATAGAAAATAATTGCATGTGTATGGAACAAATTGATATATGACGTGTGACACAATTGGAAAATATACTTGTTAGATAAAAATATTTTAGACGCGTTTCAGTAGGTTTTATGAACTCGTTCACGTGTTTTAAACCTTTAGAAATGATCCTGGAGTATAGGCTTATAAGTTTGGAGGTTATTGGGCTTTTGGATTATAGGTTTGAGCACATTTGGAGTCCAAAAATGGAACTTTAAGTCCAACTCGGGAATTGAATTAGTATATGTTAAGTAGGGAGATTAAGAAACTCACACATTTAACCTAACCCAAATCTAGCAGTCAAGGGATACCAAGTGCTAAAGGAGAGAGGTGGCTAAAGATTCACGTGGAAGAACTCATGGAGAAGGCTAGAGAATTCAATCGATAATCATCAAACAAATCTATTCAGGCAAGAATTTTCTTGTTTAATTTAAATGTCCAAATTATTTCTTAATTCATTGAAGTGTTCACCCATGCAAATTCTATATTTTAATAGGAGATTTGATGATAGAAATATACAATTTAATCACATGCTTATAGGGGATATAAATTTGAAATTTGGTAGTTAAATCCAGAAATTAGAATGATGTTAATCTTGAATTGGAAGATAAAAATCATGCCTTAGGAATCTTGAATGAATTGAAAGTTTGATACATCCATAGAGGATTAGCATTCATGTTAGAATATGAAAATTATGATATTAGAACTCTTGTATATGATTAGATCTTATTGGTTTTAAAGTGAATAATCTGACTTCTATAGATATATTGATGGGTTAAGATTTTTAGAATTTTGGGAATGATTTTGATGTTAATTTATGTAAATAATTATCTTAAGATAAAGAATTAAGTCATGGGGACCTGTTTTGATGTTAATACAAATGTATAAAGCATTAAAATCAAGTTTGGGATTGATATCGGAATTCCCGTAGTGAGAAAATCATAACAAGTATAAACTGTCGCCCTGATTCGAACCACTTCGTCTACTAGAAGCGAACCGATTTGGACAGGCGAACCGATTCGGCCCCCAAAAGAGAATTGGTTTCGACTTATGGGGTGGGTTAAGGTGAAACCGAAAATTGATGCGAGGTATTTTTAGGAATCCATACGAGTTGGTGGGACATTATTTGGACTAATGGATATTTTATTAAAAATATTTTCGTGACACGAATACTAAATGGAAAATTTAATTTAACTAGATGGTTAAATCTTTTGTAAAAGGAAGAGAAGTAATAATTAACTAGATGGTCGATTATTAATGCGGGATTTCTTACAGATGATCACAAGGGCAGTTAGGGGGTAATTATAGAGTAATTGCCTATACATATTGAATATGAATAATATATACCTATATTTTGTGACACACCGCCTAATAAAATACCGTGCGATCACTCATGTACCAAATTAAAACAGGAGTTGCATATGGTTCATTCTTAGCATCACTATCGAAAACCAAATTAATTACTAATAACCTATTACGTTGTCGTCAAAATTTTATTTAACTAATATTTTAATAAATTAATCAATTAAAACATTCACATAGTTTATGTATAAATGAAATTGAGATGAACTAAAAATAACCGAACACTCGGTTTAACAATATAAAACCAAATCGAATCCGCATAAAAAGGCGGTAAAAGAATAAATAAATGCAGTTGGGTTATTAGCCCGAATGTTTATACAGTACCTCCTATCTAGATTACAAGGATAGAAGCGTCTATAGTAAACCTGCATGCATCCACAGCTGCTGCAGCAGACGTCTGACTCGAAGGAATCGTCATCCAAGCGTCCCTGTATCTGGACACCTATATATATATATATATATATATAGAGAGAGAGAGAGAGAGAGAGAGAGAGCAAAAGAGAGGAAAAATAGATACACGGGTCAGAGCCCGATTTGTGAAAATATTTAACAAGTGCATAAATACTTTATTTATGAAAAAATATATTTTATCTCATATTTAAATTGGTATCGCACTCCCATGAGATACCCCTCACCTCTCTTCTAATAGTGTACACCTAACGCATATCTCCTACATAACCTAGTTAAGCCACCCGGCCTAACTAATCCGTTTCACCAAAATTATACAAATCCTATTTAACCCAAGTACTAAGGGCTAAAATTTTCCCCATACTCAATATTGTGCCACGTTTGTGCGTGGGGTGTCTCGCAAAGTGAAATCCATACAAGGAACCCCCCCGATACACTACTACTTGACAGTGTCGATCGTCGAGATCCATTAGGCCCTCAGTAGATAACGTGTATATATATATATATATATATACACCCACATAATTATATACATTTTCATACTCACTTTTATATACATATCACATTTTAAGTCCGGATAAAATCTCCCGAAATGAGAATTTCTTTCATATTCCATTTATCTCTTTACTCTAGTAGAGATATAGTATCTTGTTCTCATACACAAGTAAGGTAATACACACACAAGTACAATAACCATCCCAACGAGATATAACTCGAGGATACGATCTCTATTCTATCATCTACCAGGGAATTGCTCACGTATCATCCTGGGTACCAACGGTCATAATCTCACACCGCCTTGGTATAAAACAAATCACAGCGTATGGGAAGCGGTCATAGTTCCTCCCCGAAAGTGAGACAAAACATACCCACCACGTCTCACCCCTAATAAAAATCACATGATATAAAAATAGACGCTATAACTCGGGGACTATACGTTCCCTAATCCTCAAGCCAGGGGCCTCACCCACTTCGCGCAACTTCCCATGATAGCAAAGAGGGGGTATGCTTCACATAAATATATATATATATATATATATATATATATATATATATATATATATATATATATATATATACCATTCACACATAGATATATATACATATTCATATCATTTTACATATATGCTGTAATCACATCATATATATAGTTTACATCATTCCTCAAATATATATATATATGTGGCCATAATTGCCAATCTCACATAACGATGGCCAATAACCCCAAATGTTTTCACTCGTAAAACATTAGAATATTCGCACACTCACGGTACTAAATCCTAAAGTAGTCTCTTTCTTCTTAAACTTTCGATAGTTCCATATCCTTAATCAACCTTTTAAATGAATGATCGAGTGCGAAATGTCAGACGTCGGTCGTTGTTTTCGTTTCGCCTACTCAATACAAACAAACTTAAATTACTACTACACTTACGGGGCAAGCACAACGGTAAGTCGGGTATCGAAAATCCACAGGGACGAGTTGATAGAATTCAATTGATTTAATACTTTGAAATAAAAGTGCAAAAGGTGATTACAAACTAAAAGAAAAGATGCATGAAAGGTAAATGTTAATCTAGGCAAGTGAAATGAAACTATACTAACAAAGCGAGTAAAACTATAGGTTGCGTCGAATATCCCTCACCCGGGTTAATTTGTATAAAATGGTTACATGGGTCGACGAGTTATTACAAATGCGTCTTGTTTCGACAGTTAATTAAATCAAGGGTTGTCACGCCCCTAAATCCTCATAAAAGCCTAATAAGATTTTGCCGTCAACAAATATCCCAAAAATTGCGCACGAAAGGTCGTAAGCACGGGACATACATGATATACCCCGTCAAATCTCCTAGGCGTAATAACTAGGACAACGAACCCGAAATAAACTCGTAAACACTATCACCAAGCAAAGCAACGCTTTAACCCGACTGAGTTCCATTCAAAGACAACCTAATTTAAATTACCTAGAATGCATCGTAAAAATGTGATAAATAAAGCGGTAAATAAACGCGATAAAACTACACTGGAAAGCACGGGAAGAAAGCACGTAAACCTAAATTAGAAAGCATGTAAATTATATAGAAAGCAAGAAAATATGGAAAACAAGCTATATTAATGGAGATGGAAGATGGTAGCACAAATTACACAACAAATGGAGTGTCAATCCAAGAAGAAATGAAGAAATGAGCTTCCAAACCTCCAAAACCCTAAACTATCTAACCTAAAATCGTTCCCTATATGTTATTACAACAAAATTTGGTATTTATACTAAGTTGGAAGTAAATTAGAAAAGAAAAGAAAAGAGCAAAATATCTTCAGAAACAGGGGATCGATCGATCGACCCTTTGGTAGATCGATCGATCATTGGAATCGTGGAAAATTTACGAATGACCGATCGATCGATCCTTTTGATCGATCGATCGATCAAGCAGGGTAGATTGAAGTAGCCTGCTGCATTCATTTTCTTCCTCTTCTCCCCTCTTTTGGTTTCAATGCTTTTCTCTTCAGCCAAAAGTTCCGTAACTTCTTCGTTAGGGATCCAAATCGCGCACCGTTTGCGCCCACGCGAAGATTGCGAGGAGGGATACAACTTTCGTGTAGATGTAGGGCCAGGTGCCCAAATTATGAATTGACCGAAATGTCCTTGAACGTGCGATTACATATGGAACTTGAGCGGAATGCGTCCGAACTCCATACTTAGTACCTAAATACCTACAAAAGCCCAATTATACCTCATATAGCATGTTAACAATATAAACGGAGTTTATCTGATTAACGAGCTTAAATATAGAGATTAAGGCACCCGAGGGGGCTAAAATGCGTAGGTTTGAGAGATGAAATACGCAATATTTGCGTATTATCACACTCCCTAACTTACACATTGCTAGTCCCTAGAAATTAAATAGGATGCAATAAGAACAACAAGTAAACCAAAATAGGAGATAGTATAAAAATATGGTATAAACGCATAAGGCCACTTTCGCGGGCGAACGATTGCATTTAGTATATGCAATAAGCCGTTGAACCCCTAGGTTACCCTAGTGGACGAGTGTCGTCTCGTGAGGGTTTTCAGGGATAAAACCCACAAACATCATAAAGTTTCCTCAAAATATGCCCAATCACATGCGACAAACTCAACAATACGAATAAGATTTCAACATATTATTAGCATAGCAACCGAATTCACGTGAAAAGTCCGTAGTTATTAACATTATCGAATGCACCTCAATGAATTGAAACTTTAACATGTGGGAGGGGAGTGAGCACACGCAAAATATGATTTGGAAAAAACTTAAATAACTCGGATACTAAATATCAAAGCATGCATAAAAGTCAATCCTCACGGGCATTACACTCATCAAATGAATTCACTTGAAACAAGGAGGTAACACACGGGACATGCGGGCATAAAGAGTAAATGTAAATAGATCTAGGCCGCACACATGTCACAAATGAAGAACGCTATATATAAAATGAAAAACTGTAATCTCAATGAAAGATACTGCACATTAAAGGAGGTGAAATGTATTTTCACAGATTATCAAAACTATTATGAGTTTTAAATTACATCAACCAAAGATCACATAGGACTTTACTAGGGTTGTAATGTAGGCTAGGCTAGGGTACGAAATGAAGGAATGTATGTAAGGATTCAAAGTGTTCGGAATGAAAACTCGAGAAAATGGAAAAATGTGGACAATATCAAAATTGGAAAACAATTTCCAAAACGGCATTAGATATATCATTGGGGAGAGTAATCAAAGCTTATTGAACTACATACACAACATTTACAACTTTGTCTTTATTTTCTTTTCTTCTTTTTCTCATTTTTTCTTTTGTTTTCTTTTGCTTTTTGCTTTTTGCTTTCTCTTTTTCTTCTCTTTTTCACATCTTCTTTTCTTTACTTTTCAAACTCTCATATGCCTAAATTGCAACCGACATCACAACAATAACATTCAATCCCAAGTAACATTACAAACAAATGTATGAAAAGTGTATGTATGGTTTAAAACTCCATTTTAGAGTTGGTCATGGGATTTGGGTTATGAAACGAAAGGCTATATTTTGGCTCAAAGGGGTTAACGAGGGTAAACATATAAGGGTGAGGTCAAGGCTAATATGGGTGATATAACAAAGATGGCTTATGATCATTTCACAAATTTTACGCAATTCTTGAATCAAAACAATATATGAAAATCATGATCAAGTAACACATTTCAAATATGAACTCAATTAATGAACGATCAAATGAAAGAATAGTGAGATTACCGACGAATTCAAAGTTTTCAATGAGAAAACAATAGTGTATACACTCACAAACGACGAAAGGTACAAAGCTTACTCGGTGTAAGTATATACAATGCAACAAAAGATTACCGAGTTATAAAAATATTAAACCAAATCAATAGAACAATAAAAATGCATGTGCTCATGGGATTAAAGTTTAATTCATGAAGTTATTCATAATATCAATAATCTGAGACTAAAGTTTAATAACTTCTAAAATCGAGAACATGCATCATTGGGCGGTCTATTGGATCGAGCAATTATTGAAATTTATCATCGGAAACAAAGGCAAAACACCCAAAAAAAAGAGAAAAAAGAAAGAAAATATTTTTAAAATTTTCAATTTTTCTAAGAAAAGCATACTAAGTAAATAACATGTGAGCAAAAACATGGACACTACCAATGAATGGATATAATATCCCACACTCCCTAACTTAAAACCTGACATTGTCCTCAATGTTAATTAAGAACCAAGTTTAAGAAGGAAAAGAGCGATATTACCCAAAATGGAGCAATCTCCGTAAGAAAAAGTCCAAAGAATCTACAAAACAAGTTAGTACCTAGCATAACAAAAACAAATAACAAAAAGTTAAATAATTACACTAGACTAAAATAAAAAAGAAAGAATAAAAAGCTAACTATATACAACCTACTATTTAGGCTTCACACTAACTATACACTAGAAGTCTAAATACCTGAGGGTCCACCATAAGAACGATTTGACTTTGGAGGATAATCGGTGTACCCTCACATACAAGCATGCCCTCCGAAAAATATGAATTCCGTTTTAACAACGGAAGGCGTGTGTAAGGCAGAAGAAAGGAACCATCTCCAATTAAAATTTTTGGAGGGACGATGGGGGGTTTGGATTGAACGGGTGACAATAACATGTGGGGACCGAGAAAAGCCGAATAACCTCCCAATGATTTTGAAATTGGAATGGGAGGTGGTGCACACGAAGGCACGGATGCGATCATGGAAGGCGACTCGAGCAAGTACTCCTCATCGGCGAAAAGGTTTAAAACATTAAAGTCTGAAACCGAATCATCGGGTACTTGAGACGGTGTGATAATAGAGAATGAAAATGGGGATGAAAGAAATTCAAACTCATGAGATGAATCATCATCGCATGAAGATTGAGTTTCGAAGGAAATAATATCATTTTCAATGAAATGTTCTTCTTTGGGGAAAAAGAAGAAATCATTTCTTTGCAAATGGATATTACGTTGTTTTCATCCTCGCTTTCAATATCTATTATGCAATGGGCAAAGTCAAGAATGGTTTGTTCCAAAGTAGGTAAAAGTAACTCATTTGGTTCAAAACATTCCTCGACTTCAAAAGTCTCGGAAGCAAAATCATCGTCGAACTCAAATAATAAATCCAATTCATGTTCCCAACAACAATTTTTTTCCCGATAACGATTTTCAAGTTTCTCATTCTCATACATACGCAAGCCCTCACCGAATGTCATAGGTCGAGGTGCGAATGCATGAAAATGGGAACTTTGAAAATTACTATCGGACTTAAACGAAACTCATTATTATAGGAATTTTGAAAACTATTGCAACTCGTTTCAAAATTCTTATTATAAGGAGGTAAAGGCCCAAAATCATTGTCATCATCATCAAAATACTAACAACCTAAATTTTGACTTTCGTTATACTCGCCCAAAGTTATATTTGAATTTGTTATACTTTGGGATTCTAAGTATTCATCGAAAGTCATAGGCTTGCGAGAATTTTGAGAATTATGACAAGGATTACCGAAAGAATTGGAATAATACATGCTTACCCCAAAAATGGCTCAAAGTGGCGGATTCCACAAAGTAAGTGCGCACGGGAAAAATTCGAGCGTTTCTAAGTGCTCAAATGTGGAAGTCCTGCAAAAAGATTAGCAAATAATACAAATAGAAAGAAAATACTATGAAATACTAAATCAAATAAAGTCTAAAACAAACAAGTCCCTGGTAACGGCGCCATTTTGATAGCGCACGAGAAGTTTGCGCATGTAATGCACAGTCATTGTTTTCTGTGTCTCCGCGACTATACAAACAAACCTAAATTATGACTACACTTGCGGGGAAAGTATAGCGGTAAGTCGGGTATCGAAAATCCACATGGACGAGATGCTAGAATTTCAAGTGATTTAATACTCCGAAATAAAAGTGAAAAAGGTGATTACAAACTAAAAAGTGAAAAATGCATAAAGGGAAATGATTAACTAGGTGAGGGTATTGAAACTAGATTATGAAAGCGAGTAAAACTATAGGTTGCGTCGAATATCCCCCACCCGAGTTAATTTGTATAAAATGGTTACATGGGTCGATGAGTTATTACAAATGCGTCTCGTTTCGACAGTTAATTAAATCAAGTGTTGTCACGCCCCTAAATCCGCATAAAAGCCTAATAAGATTTTGGCGTCAACAAATATTCCGAAAATTACGCGCGACAGGTCGTAAGCACGGGACATACATGATCTGTCCCGTCAAATCTCCTAGGCGTAATAACTAGGACAACGCACCCGAAATAAACCCATAAACACCATCACTAAACAAAGCAACGCGTTAACCCGAGTGAGTTCTATTCAAACACAACCTAATTTAAATTAGCTAGAAAGCATTGTAAAAACGCGGTAAATAAAGCGAGTAAATAAACACGGTAAATCTACACTAGAAAGCACGGGAAGAAAGCACATAAACCTAAATTAGAAAGCATGTAAATTATCTAGAAAGTAAGAAAATATGGAAAAAATCTATATTAATGGAGATGGAAGATGGTAGCACAAATTACACAACAAATGGGGTGTCAATCCAAGAAGAAATGAAGAAATGAGCTTCCAAATCTCCAAAACCCTAACCTATCTAACCTAAAATCGTGTATATCTGTTTATTACAACAAAATTGGTATATATACTAAGTTGGAATTAAATTAGAAAAGAAAAGAGAAAAACATCTGCAGAAACAGGGGATCGATCGATCGACCCCTTTGGTCGATCGATCGATCAAGAGCAAAATTTCAACTGTCGATAAGGATCGACTAATCGACCAAAATCGTCGATCGATCGATCAAGCAGGGAAGAATCAAGGAAGTTATTGCATTCCCCTTTTCTTCCTCTTCTCCTCCTCTTTTGGTTTCAATATTTTTTCCTTCGCTGAAATCGCCGTAACTTCATCATACGAACTCGGAATCGCACACCGTTCGCGACCATGCGAAGCTAGCGAGGAGGGATATAACTTCTATGAGATGTTGTGCCAGGTGCCCAAGCTATGAAAAGACTAAAATGCCCTTGAACGTGAAATTGTGTACGGAAACCGAGCGGAATGCGTCCGAACTTCACACTTAGCATCCAAATACCTATAAAAGCTCAATTAACCCCTGCAAAACATGTTAACATAGAAATCCTAGGTTTTCTGGTTAACGAGCATAAATATAGGGAATAAGATACCCGAGGGGGCTAAAATGCGTCCGTTCGGAGGATAAAATACGCAATATTTGCGTATCATCACACCCCCTAACTTACACACTGCTAGTCCCTAGCAATGAAATAGGATGCAACAAGAACTACAAGAAAACCAAAAGCAGGAGATAGTCCAAAAGTATGGTATAAAATCAAAAGGCCACTTTTGCGGGCGATTCGATTTCATTTAGCATATGTAATAAGCCGTTAAACCCCTAGGTCACCCTAGTGGACGAGTGTCGTCTCGTGAGGGTTTTCAGTGATGCAACCCACAAACATCACATGGTTTCCTCAAAATATGCCCAAATCAACATGCGACGAGCCCAACAATAGCGAAAAGGATTTTATACGCATTATTAGCAAAGCGAATGAATTCAATCAAAAGTCAAAATCATTAACATTATAGAATGCACCTCATCGAATTGAAATCTTAAAATGTGGGAGGGGGAGCGAGCACATGCAAAGTATGATTTGGTAAAAACTTAATTAAACCGGATACTAGATAAATCAAGCATACATTCAATCCTCATGGGCATTACACTCATCAAGAGAAATCACTCGAAACAGGGAGGTAACACACGGAACATGCGGGCATAAAGAGTAATTGTAAATGGAAACTAGGACGCACACACGTCACAAATGAAGAACGCTATATATAAACTGAAAAACTGTAATCTCATTTAAAGATACCGCACATTAAAAGAGGCGAAATATATTTTCAAAGATTATCACAACTATTATGACTTTTGAATTACATCAGCCTAAGATCACATAGGACTTTAATAGGGTAATAATGTAGGTTAGGCTAGGGTACGAAATGAAGGAATGTATGTACGGATTCAAAGTGTTCGGAATGAAAACTCGGGATAATGGGAAAATGCGGGCAATATCAAAATTGGAAAACAAGTTCCAAAAAGTCATTAGATATATCATCGAGGAGAGCAATCAAAGCTTATTGAACTATATACAACATTTACAACTTTCTCTTTCTTTTCTTTTCTTTTCTTCTTTTTCTTTTGTTTTCTTTTTCTTTTTGCTTTCTCTTTTTCATCACTTTTTTCACATCTCTCTTTTCTTTACTTATCAAACTTTCATATGCCTAAATTGCAACCGACATCAAAACAACAACATTCAATCCCAAGTAACAATCCAAACAAGGGTATGGAAAGTGTATACAGGGGCTAAAACTCTAATTTAGAGTTGGTTATGGGAATTTGGGTTATGAAACGAAGGGCTAATATTTAGGCTCAAAGGGGTTAACGAGGGTAAACATATAAGGGTGATGTCAAGGTCAATATGGTGATATAACAAAGAATGCCTATGATCATTTCACAAAGTTTACGCAATTCTCGAATCAAAACAATATATGAAAATCATGCTCAAGTAACACATTTCAAGTATGAACTCAATTAATGAACGGTCAAATGAAATAATAGAGAGATTACCAACGAATTCAACGTATTTGATGAGAAAGGAATAGTGTATACACTCACAAACGACGAAAGGTACAAAGCTTACTCGGTGTAAGTATATACAATGCAACAAAAGATTACTGAGTTATAAAAATCTTAAACCAAATCAATAAAGCAATAAAAGTGCATGTGCTCATGGGGTTAAAATTTAATTCATGAAGTTATTCACAATATCAATAATTGAGACCAAAGTCTAATAACTTCTAAAATAGAGAACATGCATCATTAGGTTGTCTATTGGATCGGGCAATTATTGATATTTATCATCGGAAACAAGGGCAAAATGCCCAATAAAGGAGAAAAACGAAAGAAAATCTTTTTGAAATTTTTGAATTTTTCTAAGAAAAGTTTACTAAGTAACTAACATGTGAGCACAAACATGGACTAAATAAAGAAATGGATAGAATATCCCACACCCCCTAACTTAAAACTTGACATTGTCCTCAATGTGAATTAAGAACCAAGTCAAAGAGAGGAAAATAGCGATATTACCCAAAATTGGAGCGATCCCCATAAGAACAAGTCCAAAGAATCTACAAAACAAGTTAGTACCGAGCATAGCAAAAACAAATAACACAAAGTTAACTAATTACACTAGACTAAGTTAAAAAGGAACGAAAAAAAATAAAAAGAAAGAATAAAAATCTAACTATATACAACCTACTATTTAGGCTTCACACTAATTGTACACTAGAAGTCTAAATAGCCGAGGGTCCACCGTGAAAATGATTTGACTTTGGAGGATAACCGGTGTACCCTCACACACAAGCATGCCCTCTGAAAAATATGAATTCTGTTTTAACAACGGAAGGCATTTGTAAGGCGGAAGAAATGAACCATCGCCAATTAAAATTTTTGGAGGGACGATGGGGGGTTTGGGTTGAACGGGTGACAAAAACATGTGGGGACCGAGAAAATCTGAATAACCTCCTAAAGATTTTGAAATTGGAATGGGAGGTGGCGCACACAAAGTCAGGGATGCGATCATGGAAGACGACTCGAGCAAGTACTCATCATCGGCGAAAAGGTTTAAAACATTAAACTTTGAAACCGAATCATCGGGTACTTGAGACGGTGTGATAATAGAGAATGAAAATGGTGACGAAAGAAATTCAATCTCATGAGATGAATCATCATCGCATGAAGATTGAGTTTCGAAGGAAATAATATCATTTTCAATGAAATGTTCTTCTTTGGGGGCCAAAGAAGAAATTATTTCATTGCAAATAGATATTACGTCATTTTCATCCTCACTTTCAATATCTATTATGCAATGGGAAAAGTCTAGAATGGTTTGTTCCAAAGAAGGTAAAAGTACCTCATTTGGTGCAAAACATTCCTCGACCTCGAAAGTCTCGGAAGAAAAATCGTCGTCGGACTCAAATAATAAATCCAATTCATGTTCCCAACAACGATTTTCTTCCCGATAACGATTTTCAATTTTCTCATTTTCAAGCATACGCAAGCCCTCACCGAATGTCATAGGTCGGGGTGCGGATCCTTGAAAATGGGAACTATAAAAATTACCATCGGACTTAAACGAAAACTCTTTATTATAGGAATTTTGAAAACTATTGCAATTCGTTTCAAAGTTCCTATATAAGGAGGTAAAGGCCCAAAATCATTGTCATCATGATCAAAATTCCAATAACCCAAATTTTGACTTTCGTTATACTCGCCCAAAGTCATATTTGAATTTGTTATACTTTGGGATTCTAAGTATTCACCGAAAGCCATAGGATTACGAGCATTTTGAGAATTATAACAATGATTACCGAAAGAATTGGAATAAGACATGCTTACCCCAAAAATGGCTCGAAATGGCGGATTCCACAAAGTAAGTGCACGCAGAAAATTCGAGCATTTCTAAGTGATCAAATGTGGAAGTCCTGCAAAAAGGTTAGAAAATAATGCAAATAGAAAGAAAATAATATGAAATACTAAATCAAATCAAGTCTAAAACAAACAAGTCCTCGACAATGGCGTTATTTTAATCGAGTGTGAAAAGTGCGACGCGTGCTAGATGACGGTCGTTGTTTTCGTTTCGCCTACTCAATACAAACAAACCTAAATTATGACTACACTTGCGGGGCAAGCACAGCGGTAAGTCGGGTATCGAAAATCCCCAGGGACGAGTTGCTAGAATTCAATTGATTTAATACTTCGAAATAAAAGTTCAAAGGGAGATTACAAACTAAAAGAAAAGATGCATGAAAGGGAAATGTTAATCTAGGTAAGTGAAATGAAACTAGACTAACAAAGCGAGTAAAACTATAGGTTGCGTCGAATATCCCTCACCCGAGTTAATTTGTATAAAATGGTTACACGGTTCGACGAGTTATTACAAATGCGTCTCATTTCGACAGTTAATTAAATGAAGGGTCATCACGCCACTAAATCCTCATAAAAGCCTAATAAGATTTTGGCGTTAACAAATATCCCAAAAATTGCGCACGAAAGGTCGTAAGCACGAGACATACATGATATGCCCCGTCAAATCTCCTAAGCGTAATAACTAGGACAACGCACCCGAAATAAGCCCGTAAACACTATCACCAAGCAAAGCAACGTGTTAACCCGAGCGATTTTCATTCAAACACAACCTAATTTAAATTACCTAAAAAGCATCGTAAAAATGCGATAAATAAAGCGGTAAATAAACGCGATAAAACTACACTAGAAAACACGGGAAGAAAGCACGTAAACCTAAATTAGAAAGCATTTAAATTATCTAGAAAGCAAGAAAATATGAAAAACAAGTTATATTAATGGATATGGAAGATGGTAGCACAAATTACACAACAAATGGAGTGTCAATCCAAGAAGAAATGAAGAAATGAGCTTCCAAACCTCCAAAACCCTAAACTATCTAACCTAAAATCGTTCCCTATCTGTTATTATAACAAAATTTGTTATTTATACTAAGTTGGAATTAAATTAGAAAAGAAAAGAAAAGAGCAAAATATCTGCAGAAACAGGGGATCAATCGATCTCCCCCTTTGGTCGATCGATCGATCATTGGAATCCTGGCAAATTTATGAAGGATCGATCGATCGATCGATCAAGTAGGGTAGATTCAAGGAGCCTACTGCATTCATTTTCTTCCTCTTCTCCCATCTTTTGGTTTCAATACTTTTCTCTTCCTCTAAAAGTGTCGTAACTTCTTCGTTAGGGATCCGAATCGCGCACCATTCGCGGCCATGCAAAACTTGCGAGGAGGGATACAACTTCCGTGTAGATATTGGGCCAGGTGCCCAAACTGTGAATTGATCGAAATGCCCTTGAACGTGCGATTGCATACAGAACTTGAGCGGAATGCGTCCGAACTCCATACTTAGTACCTAAATACCTACAAAATTCCAATTATACCTCATATAGCATGTTAACAATATAAACCGAGGTTATCTAGTTAACGGGCTTAAATATAGAGATTAAGGCACTCGAGGGGGCTAAAATGCGTAGGTTCGAAAGATGAAATACGTAATATTTGCGTATTATCAATGAGCCAAAGTCAATTCATAACTCCTCAAGTCCTTTAGATCATAATCCTCTATAATACTCTAATTTAAAAAGCCCTAAGCTTTAAACTCAAAGAGGAGAAGGAATAAAAATCTCCAAAATCTTGGGCTGAAAACAGAGTGCCTGTTGACCGACCCTGGACCCCCGGTCGACCGTGTTTTGCAAATAAGCCTAAGAAACCAACCAGTAGGCCCTTCTTCCTTGACGCGGTCGACCGGCTATAGGGGCGCGGTCGACCGGCCATACCAGATCCTATAAAATCAATTCTCCAAATTCTCCATCCAACAACCCAAATTCCATTTTCATGGTTTCTAATCTACACCAATATCATCACAAGCATCTACACAATAAATTCTAACTAACACATTAATAAATTTTATTTTTCTCCCAAGGTCAGGTTGGATTTCTGACTAACGATTTCGATCTCGGACAGTATTCCATAGAAAAATCATTATAAATTCAAACAAAATCAGAAAAATACGCGATCGGCGCCCACGCGACCGTATCGAAAAGATATACAAATTTTATTTTTTGACCAAGAGCCGAATCAATTCGCTTCCTAGATGAATCGATTCGGAAGTGACGTTGGTCACTATTCACCTTCTTCTCCAAAAATCCAAACCTCCATTTTTCTCCATTTTTGTTGTTGCTAATCTCATCCAACAACTCCATAAACATCTAATCTATGTTTTACAACTAACACATCAATTAATTTGGGGTATTAAACCATTTCTCTTCGATTTAAACCCTAAAACTATAAAAAACCCCAACTTATCATTTTAACCCATTTCAATCCATTTCTTCATTCCATTTACATGGATTTAACACTAGAAATCATTAAGAGTTTACATTACATCAATATGCAAACTCATATTCAAATGTTTCCAAATTTATTTTAAGGGTCCTAACCCAAAATCATATAGTTTACCAACTATAATATGAGATTTATGCATGAAATGAAATAAAGCAAGTACACACTTGCCTGGAGGATGAAATTCGACGACCTCGAGTCGAATCCAACGAAGTTTGGCCGAAATCCCCCATTTCGTCTCCCTCTTTCTCTTTCTCTCTTTCTTTCCTTTTCTCTTTCTCTCTTATGCCTCTTATAAGAGAAGAAAAGGGTTTACCCCTTATTAAACCCAAAAATGATTCGTTTACTCAATTGCGAATCCCTATTAGTCTAAAAATTCTCGGAGTCCAAACAATACCCCGGAGACTCTATTTTGACTATCTCGGCCATTCCGAGCCCAACTGCGCAATCGAAATCTCCATCCGAGGTACTTGATCGTAATTCATTATTTTACGCCGACACAACTTAATGCGGGTTTCCAATAAAAATATTACCCTTTGTCTCTTTACCCAACGACGACATATAATAAAATACTCCAACTCATTTACTTAATCCTAAAAGTAAATATAACATATGTCGAAAATCATTATATCCTTGAAAACATAAAAAATTACTATTCACGATAATTTCTTAAATTCCCAAATTGCACTTAATTATTAAATTTAATTTTCCATAAAAGTGCGGGGTATTACATATTTATTGTGTGGACATACCTATATTCATGGACGGTCTTATCGATTAGGGTTGGGTGCGTTCGGGACCGTAGCATCCGTCGACATAGGTGGGCTAGGCATTGTGTAGATCATAATTTAAGGTACTACGTAGCAACATCACTTATGAGAGATATGTGTAGATGCTAGGATCTATTATCACCGCTAGGTATGGACCGTGCAATGGTGTACTGCGTAAGAACAGCCCCACTTGTATGTATTTTGTGACGTCCGACTTGAGTAAAAGACTCCCTTAGACTTACCAATAGAGCACGAACGAGACGTTATTGGTAGATGTCATATTATCACATATATATAAGGATATATATATATAATCATATAAAATGAATGAAAAAATTTCACTAGTCTAATGATGTAGACAATAAATTATAAACCCAATATTATGTAGTATGCACAATGAATATGTATGTCACTCTTACGGATCATATGACTAGGATGCCTTGGGAAATGATCATATAAATGTGGATGAATACCCTTCCCTACGTTAGATATGCCAGATGTATTTTTATATTTGAATTGAGATAGTCATTCATTATTATCTTTGGACTTGGGTGGATATTCGTGTAGTATTGCACTTAGATGAGGGGTGAGATTCTTAACGTGTGTGAATGCCGATGGGGAATATTTACTTTGAATTAATTGTACTTTTGTACTTTAAATTTAGTAAGTTAATTCTTGCAACTTTAAAACGATGACCCAAATTATAAATATTTTCTCCTCCCAGGTGCTCCTAGAAAGGGATAGCAGGACTATTGAGAGATCAGCCTTGCAGTCTCACTTTACTTATCGGAGTTGAAATTATTGATTCTAGATTAGGTTACTTCTCTATTTCAGTCTTATTACTTTTGGCAATATTGTATAGGCATAACCCCGAAGGCTATTTTATTTCAGTCAGTTTTAGACACTTATGCTTATGTTGGGGTTCATTGACATTATGTGGGTGTAGAACTTATCATTGTCTTGGTTATTAATTTAAATTCAGTTTTAAATTCAATTGTGGTTTACAAATAAATAATTTATATGGTTTGATGCTGAGGGTGATACAAATTGTCAAGCAAGCATCAACTTCGGGGTATCGTATCTGGTCAACCTTTACGTGAGAAAATGGAGGTTGTTACAATATTTTATAAAAATAGCCTTGTTTGTGTATAGTAACTTTTGTGTCATAAATGTATTTGATTAATATGAGCCTTTATTGTTAAAAATATGACTTACAAACGTCTTCTTGTGTTGGACTTCACCTACTTCTCGATGGTTCATTTCACATTTGACTCCATTATTGAAGAACTATATCACTTTCGATATCAAAGTTATATCAGTTTAGGTAATATTTGCAATGAAAATCATCCCGTTTGACCTTTAATTTATATTATTTTTAACATTAATTCCCCAAACGTTGTTACAATATTTAATTCATTTTGGCTTTTCCCCCATTGGGATATATTTTTTAATATTAAAAATAAAATTAGAATTATACTTTTCCAAAATAAAACAATTGAAATGATCAAAATTTCAGCTTTTAAAATAGTTTATAGAAATAAATTAGCTTTTGACCCACTAATTATATTAGAGTGACCTGATTATTTAAAAAAAAGTGAGGCTAACAAAAATCGTATTAGGTAAAGCCTACTAGTATGGTGCATTGATGAATTAAACAATTATTTATTTTTATAACAATTTTACGTTTTCAATTTTTCATGATTATTATTATATTAGTTGAAGTCTCTCATTATCTAAAAATAACAATAAGAATCTAAGTATTCAAGTGAAGTAAATCATTAATCTTAAGAGACTAAAACTAAATGTTTTTTTTAACAATAATATTATACCAGTAGGAAAATTAATAAAACGAGACAATTATTTGATTAATCGATTTATTGGTGCTAAGATTCTCAAGACAAAGGAGTCCCACGTAATTTATAAAAATAATATAATGTTCACTAATTTATAGTCCAGTCAAATCAGAACATATCAAGTACTTAAGCAAAAAAAAGTTAGACGGTTCTCGAAAAGATATATTAATGAAGCAGTTTGGAAAGTATAATATAACATTTAAACTCTAAGGTCTTATATAAACTATGTTAATACCTTTGTATGAAACTTTGTTAGCCAAAAAAATATGTAAATTTAAATCAACTAAAGAAAAAAAATATCTGGAATAAAAAGTTATACACTCCTAGGACTCGTAACTTATAGTCCATGAATAATATTCTCAAGTTTATAAACCCTTAAATAATAATCCCAAGTTTTGTCCAAAATAACCCAACAAATAAACTGTTTAACACTAAACTCTTAGTCGTTCGATAGATGATATATTTTTCAATGTAAAAAATGGTGTGGAAAACAACGTTCATGTGGTGAATTTTAAAGCAAAAATGGCTTTGTCTTTATAGAAATGAATATGGCATGATGGTTTTAGCTAAAGTAATAAATATAGGGAATAAATGGGGAGAACCACTAAAATTTTGACAACACAACAAGGTTCATACGGATTTGTGAAATAAAAATAGAAATGCTCTTCCGAGTGCTTAACATAGAAGGACAAAGGGTACCAATTGGGTGTGGAAAACACCGTTGAATTTCCGATAACGCAACATCCTAGGATGAAATTTGACGACTTAGCTTAAAACTAAGCTGCGACTGCGGCCTAAACGTTCACTACCGTAGCACATCGTGCATGCCTCCATCACGGCTCAAATCGCCACAAGCACGGACTTCCTCCAACAAACTGCTATAGCGGTTGGCTGACCGCCTTCGCAGTCTGGGGCACCGCTATCATGGCTGCTTCGTAGCCCCAGCATTATCCCTAATTCCCTTCTAAATTCCTTATCTAAAAGCTACATACTTGTTCACATTTCAATTAATTTCTCTTAATTCTCACTTAATTATTTCCTCACATAAAATTAATAACACTAACTAATTTAATCAACCCACTAATTTGTTTAAGTTTAAATATTATTAATTCAAACTCCTCAAAATATCAACATGACTCATTGTGCTAATTGAAATACTTGTTTCTCAACCAACTTATAGAAATTATACGTTAATCTCACTCTGAAAATATTCAATATAAATCTGATAATCACATTAATTTGTCCATACTAATTAAACATTCACCTCAATATTTAATAAATTGACCAATACTAAAATAATTAACACATTTAAATACTATAAATGCAAAATATCAACATGACTTTATCATAAATTACTACTAAGTAATTATTATAATATCAGATTAATACATATACTGACGAGAAAGTTAAGCCATAAAAACTCATTGCTTTTCAGACTTTTAATCATACAGGAAATAGTCAGATCACATGAGTTTTTTCAAAATTCATGAGTGCTTTTTCATAATTCATATATGAAATGGTCACATCACATCAAATGTATGCATTGCCCCCCTCTCCCTTAATATTCCGTATTTTTATGAATTTTATTTATTATTTATTAAGTGAGAAGTAAATTAATAAATGAATTAATTATTACTTGTATGGCGTGATAATAATAAAAATGCATAATTTAGATGGTAATTTAAATTTTGATGTGATATGAGTTTGTGTCGCGTGTCATTAACAATTAATTAACAATATAAATCATATGATATTGGAGAGTGTCTTGTGCATAAAATAATATAGTATGTATATTTTATTTACGCGGTGAGATATTACCGTGCGTGGTGAGCTTCTACCATTTGGATTGGAATCTGGAGTATCATGGAGGCTCGAATATGTAATTTTTAATACTTTGGAATGGGCCCATGGAGTAGGTATACATTTGGACTAAGTTTTAGAGTGGTTTTGATAGGGCTGAAAATAAGTCAATCCGAGTCAAGATTCAGTTTGCTCAAGCTTGATTTGTAAATGTAAATGAGCCTAAAAATATGTTCAAGCTCTGTTCATTATTTTACGAACCGATCTCGAACGAGATTCTAAGTAAACGAATACAAGGTGAGCTCGAGTAGTTTGGTTATTTTACACTAGTTAATATGGATATTAGTGATCGAGCTGAGTCCGAGCCTAACTTAATAACATAACGAGATTAAAATTTTGTTTAAACTTTGCTTGATTATTTTTATTTATTTTATAAGCATGTCTCGAACAAGCTTTTTTACGAATGAACACGAGTCAAACTCAAGTAGTTTAGTTCGTTTTTTACCCCTAGATTTTGATAGTATTTTAGGTTCATTTAGAGGCTCAAAATTAAGCCTTTTGGTGACCTGTGAGTTTATACTTATTTTGAAGGTGTTGACCTTCATTAGTTGAACATTTTACACACAAAACACAAATCCTAGTGACCCTAGAGATTTGGGAGAACTTAGAAAAATCTTTGGAGAGGAAGAACAAATGATCAAGAGCACGAATCACTCGTTTGTATTGTTCAAGCCAGAAATCTCTTGTTTTATTAGTGTGTAATATGTAACTTGTTTATGCTTTCATTGTCATGGATTTGATTTGAGATTTAAAAGCATGTATATAAATTTAATCTGCTATCTTAATCACATTTATATTGAACTTAATCAGGTTATTGAATAAAATCATTATTGGGACTGTAATCTTATTTAAAAAATTAGGATTTGTTAGGATCCATAAAGTGATTCATTTTGATATTTGATTATGAAATTAGAAATCATGTTTATGATTCAATTCCATTTATAAGTCGAATCCATGTTGTTGATGCAAAAAACTGGACCGAATCCCATTTTTATGATCACAGATAAATAGATGAAAGCAATCCAATCAAGCACATAAGAGACAAAGATTTTTAAAGTGGTTCGGCTATGAATAAAGCCTACGTCCACTGTTATTTTATTCCCAGGGGTTTACAATAGCACCATAGGGTGTAGAGAGAGAAAGGATGTGTATCTTGTGTATGGGGTTTCTAGGTTCCCCCGGATCTCTTCCTTCTTTTGGCTAAGGGAATACATGTATTTATAGTGATGGGAGATAAAGAGATTCATTGTATGTAGACATTTATGTCTACATTCAACGAATCTAATTATTGAACTGCTTGGTATGCTATGTGTTGTCATGTACATTAAGGCTCATTAAATGCGCTGTTATCTTCATTAATGCACATTAAATGCATAGTTATCCTTTGATCTTCCTGGTTGGTATGCCCTCCTCGGGTGCCGACTAATTCTCCTCGGGTGCCGACCAACTCTCTTCGGGTGCCGACTAATACTTCTCGGGTGCCAACTAATTTTCCTTGGTTACTGACCAACTCTCCTCGGGTGCCGATTAATACTCCTCGGGTGCCGACCAACTCTCCTCGGATGCCGATCAACTCTCCTCGGGTGTAGAATATTGCCACGTAGGATGACATGTGTCCTTTTCTGATTGGTCCTCGTAAATGGAGAATTTTTGTGTTAACAGAAGCCCCCAATGCTCCATGCTTGATGGTTTACTTGAAAGGATGGAGTATTTATTCTGCAGTGTTGCTCGGTGCTCGTGAAATTCTTGATCTACCTTCTTGATTTGTTCAACATAAAGTGCATTATCTCCTGGACGACATATGATGTAGGCTGATCGATGGTTGTTAATCTTTCTTTTGAGGAACTCCGTGTGCTATGTATCACCCCTGGGAATTTGGATGCAGCCATGCCATAGTATGCAGCTTGTAGATTGTCATAATCTTCAAGTATGTTGATTGGTTTGCTAGCCGACCAACTGCCTCCTATGCCGAGCAACTGAGTGCTAACTTCACGTGCTTGATTCTTCTGATTTATGATCCTCTGAATACTTTGTCGAGTAACATACTACCTTTTGAACCCAACTCTTCAATCTGATTAGTACTAAGCTAGTGGTGGACTTCGAAACATTTTCATACAACTTCTTCTTCAATGTTGGTCGGGACAGTAGTAGTAAAGATCTCAGTGCTGTAGATGCTGAATTTGACTTCTGAACTTTAATAGTATGTGCATAATAACTCCTGAATATGCCTACTGAACTTCTGAATGCGCTTCCTGAACTTCTGAATCCGCCTCCTGAACTTCAATATTCCTCCTGAACTTCAATATACCTCCCGAATTTCAATAGCCTCCTGAACTTCAATATACCTCCTGAACTTCAATATTCCTCCTGAACTTCAATATACCTCCCGAATTTCAATAGCCTCCTGAACTTCAATATAAAAAATAATTCATGAGCAAAAAAAATAACTTCTGAATGATAATTAGTCGGGGCCCCGACCGTGTGAGTTTGTGGAGTTGAATTTGATGCTCGACTGCATGATGTTATAAGAATGTGCCACCGAATGAACAAATATATCTGTAATAGAAGCCCCCAAGTGTGGAATGTGAACTTTGAATGATTTTTGCTTGATCGCTTTCACATACTCATAAAATGTTTTCGACCAACTGTAGTTGACAGCTTCTTATTTCCGACCAACCTGAGTTGACATTTTTTGGAATAGATTTACTTCCTAACCAACATAAGTTAGCATTTTTAGGAATATATAGTTTTACTTCCCGTAGGAATACATTTACTTCCTATCTAACATAAGTTGGCATTTTTAGGAAAACATAGTTTTACTTCCCGTAGGAATACATTTACTTTCTAACCAACATAACTTGACATTTTTAGGAATACATAGTTTTACTTCCCGTAGGAATACATTTACTTCCTAACCAACATAAGTTGGCATTTTTAGGAATAGTTTTTTGGTAATAAATGAGAGAGACTTCCTCGGAGCTGACCAACGGATTGTTGGGAATAAGATATAATAAATGCTAGAGACATCCTTGGAGCTGATAAATGTTGAAGACCTCCTTGGAGCTGACCAACAGATTGTTGGGAATAAGATAATATAAATGTTGAAGACCTCCTTGGAGCTGAATATATGATTATAAATATTTGTCGAGCTCCATGCTGAAATAAGAATAGAATATGCATCCAAATAGATATAAAGAATAATAAAGTGCCTCGTTGATCTGTCGAGGCTGAATTATATAATGCTGAACAAGAATAAGATCTTCCAGAACATAAGAATATGGCCGAGAACGTTGTGAGGCCTGAATATAAATAAGAATTATCCGACCAACTATCCGTTGGGGGTGAAATACAACGAATGTTGTAATTCCCCTTAAAGCTGAATAAGTATCTTGTCGAGGCACAATTGCATAATGCCGAATAAGAATAATATTTTTCAGAACATAAGAATATGGCCGAGAACTTTGTTGGGCCTGCATATAAATAAGAATTACCCCGACCAACTATCCGTTGGGGGTGACATATAATAAATGTTATAATTCTCGGAGCTGAATATGATAATAAGTATCTCGCCGAGTTCCATGTTGAGATGAATATACAATATGAATCCCAAGGGATATAGAATAATTTTTGCTTGAGCCGATATCTCCGAGTAATAATAAAATATATAATGCCTCGCTGAGGTGAAATGATAATAGTTTCCAGATTGTTTCCGAGCATTCGTCGGCGTTGAGTCTTGTACCTGTAAAAATTAATATCTTGCTCTACCATTTGTGTAGGCTGAATTGATCAGTTATCATGAGAATAATTTACTCATCCAATCAATATATAATATGTATATGCTTGAGAAATAAAAATATTAATTTTAAAAAATGAAATAATATATATTGGCTGATATGTCGAGGCAAAATTGCCTGATGTCGAGCAATAATAGTTTCCAGAGGTTTAAGATTGTGGCTGCGCTTTTGTCGGGATTGAATCTCGTCCCTATGAAATTTTAATAAGCTGCCCAAGCACCTGTTGAGACGAGATCAAATAATTATTGTCATGAGAATAATTATTCAGCCAAACAATATGTGATGTGTATCAGCATAAGGCAATAAAAATTTCGAAATATGAAATAATATGTTTTATGCCAAATGTGTGTGAGATGGATAAATTATTATTAGATATGCGCCATAAATAAGACGTAGAGTTTTTTGTAAAGTTATTTAATCTCCAACAACTAATCAGGTATAAGTTGATGTTTGAAAATTATTTATCACTTGGCTTTAAAAATATTTTTGGGGTGATCACAAGTTAAAAAAGACTTAAGCCCCCTGTTTGTTCCACCCCAAGATTCTACTGCTGTCGAGAAACGGCATGGATGTTGCCGACCAACATTTAAGGATATCTCAAGTTATAGAATATACGGTGTCGACCAAGAAGCAAATGGTCCCCGACCAGCTGAGCAATTTCGCCGATTAACAAATATGGTGCAATGACAGCACCGAACAACATTAGATGTTACCGACCAAAAAGTGGATGGTTGGAGAGTTGCCGACCAGTAAATTGAACCCTCCGAACAAGACTGAGATGTCGCCGATCAAGAAGTAGATGATCGTCGACCTGCAATTGGTTCCACCGAGCTACAATATGGGGCTCCGATCAATAATAAGATACCTCGTAGTTAGATAAAATTATTTCAACGTTGCTGATGGATCTTCACATCTTTTCTTCGACAAACAAAAATGGTCTGGTTAAGCTTCCCTTTAATAAAAGATGGTCCAAGATGATGCCGACCAACAATATAGATGGCTGACCAGAATATCTCGAATCCTTAGATCAGAAAAATAACATTCGATGTAAAATTTAAGCATTAAGAATGTTAATTAAATGAATAATTATCTAATCCACTAGATCGTGTGATTTCGACAAAGAAACCCTGTGATGTGATGAACGAGGGGCCAACATATCAAATGTGTGCCCAGAGTCTTGATATGGTCATGATTGTTTTACTGATCATCTTTTACAAGAGGTGGGTAATGATTTTTCAGGTGACAGAAAATTATTTTTTATATTGATCCCTTCCTATTCCCTATTTGGAGAGATAAAAATATGGTGAATGATAGAAGTTATTACCAAATTTATATAAAAAATCAATCAATTTGACTTTTTTGACATAGATGGAAGATGAACCAAATTAAGTATATAGTTCATAAAAATGAATGCAAAGAGACTCAAACTTAAAGAGAGAAAAAGTAGATCTCGGTCATGATTTCCATGAGAAAACTTTTTATTGTCTTTAACCTTTTCCCATTCTCTGATTAAAAATGTAATGGAAATTTGAATAGTCATCAAAGATCTTACAAAATTTATAATGAAAATTATCAAATCTTACCACCGTCACATATATTGGTATATGTAATCATTTAAAATATTTATTCCATGATATAAAATTGAAACTTGAGAATCAAGCAAAAAGTTATGATTTATGAAATCCACTATTTTTCAGATTTCTAAATAAGAATTAATCTAACAGTTATGATTTTAGAATCATGATATGCAATATTTTGCAAATAAAATTTGGTCAATTAATTTATGTATATACACATAAAAATCATGATTGAATCCAAAGATGTATGTATAATATATAATTGATTATACATAGAGAAAATAAAAAACTTAGCTTTTGATGGAGAACAATGCTTGTAACACGTTACCACAGACGGCGCCAATCTGTTGATGCAAAAAACTGGACCGAATCCCATTTTTATGATCACAGATAAATAGATGAAAGCAATCCAATCAAGCACATAAGAGACAAAGATTTTTAAAGTGGTTCCGCTATGAATAAAGCCTACGTCCACTGTTATTTTATTCCCAGGGGTTTACAATAGCACCATAGGGTGTAGAGAGAGAAAGGATGTGTATCTTGTGTATGGGGTTTCTAGGTTCCCCCGGGTCTCTTCCTCCTTTTGGCTAAGGGAATACATGTATTTATAGTGATGGGAGATAAAGAGATTCATTGTATGTAGACATTTATGTCTACATTCAACGAATCTAATTGTTGAACTGCTTGGTATGCTATGTGTTGTCATGTACATTAAGGCTCATTAAATGCGTTGTCATCTTCATTAATGCACATTAAATGCATAATTATCCTTTGATCTTCCTGGTTGGTATGCCAACCAACTCTCCTCGGGTGCCGACCAATACTTCTCGGGTGCCAACTAATTTTCCTTGGTTACTGACCAACTCTCCTCGGGTGCCGATTAATACTCCTCGGGTGCCGACCAACTCTTCTCGGATGCCGATCAACTCTCCTCGGGTGTAGAATATTGCCACGTAGGATGACATGTGTCCTTTTCTGATTGGTCCTCATAGATGGAGAATTTTTGCGTTAACACATGTGTTGATTGGTTAATTGAGTTTTATATACTTTGGTAACTCGTTATATTTATTTTTGTGAAAATTAAATGCTCTGTACATGTTATTTGAGGACTTTACTTTTTAAAAGTAAAGTAGTCACTCAAATATTTCGGGTCCAACAACCACCCCCCCCCAAAAAAAAAATGTCGACAAAATCCCAAAATTCGTGATTTTTTTTTAATTCAAGGTAAACATAAGGATGTTTTCATATAACATCCATAATTTTGGATTTTTTTTTATTAAACTTCATATATTTATATTTTCCCCTAATTTGAAAAGAAAAGGCGAGTATGAAAAAAATTCCAAAAGGATTCAAGGATTTGTTAAAAAATGGATGTCAATTCATATAAAAAAAATTAGAAGTCACATTCCAATCACGTAAAACTTCTGTATGTCAAGACTGAGTTAACCTTTTTATAATGTGAATTCATTAGATATAGCAACATAATATAGTTTGAAAAATGTTAACATGTGCCTTTAGGGTATATATTTTGAGCATCAAAATATTAAGTATGAAAGTTCACATGAATATCAGTGTCCTATTAATTATATGTTGAAACTTTGTACCTACTATTTTTTCATTCTAAGTGTATGCCGGTAGAGCACATGTTATCAACATTCATATAATTTTAATGTATTAACTAAGTCTTTGTGAACCAGATCAACCCATAATGCTTGTATCGCTTAATTTCATACCATTACAGTATCAAATTAAATAGTTTTGCTAAGAATTACAAAATATAACATCTCTATTGATATAATAAAATGTGGGGTTAATTAAATTGATTAATTAAAAAAAATTAAAAACTCCATCTTAACCGTACAAGCAAATTTTGGCAAATTCGTTTTTAAAGAATCAAACTGACATCTTATAATTATATTATGTTTGAAATAATCTTAGTATAATGTCCCATCATGTTTGATTAAAAGATGAGCGATTGTACATGAACCACATGTAGAACCGCATATGGACCGCATTTTTGTCATTTTTCCCCTCTTTTTTTTTTCCTGTTCTTTTGTTTTTAACAGTATATAAAAAAACAGTTTTATTAAATAAAAAAAAAACAGTCTTTTATAAAATTAAAAAAAACAGTTTTTATATATAAAAAAGCAGTTTTCTTATTAATAAAATATTGTTATTAATTAGTGTTGCTGGCGCGAACCCACATTAAACAAATAATTTTGGATCGGGAATGTGGGTCCGCGCCAACGGTATTAATTAATCGCGATATTTTTTTTTAATAAAATATTGCGATTAATTAGTACCGCTGGCGCGGACCCACATTCAACAAATGATTTTGCTCCGGAAATGTGAGTCCGCGCCAGTAACACTAATTAATCGCAATATTTTTTTCTTATTCTTTTGTGTTTAACAATTGATATAAAAATAGTTTTTTATATAAAAAATAGTTTTTCATATAGACAAACAGTTTTTTCTATTAACATAAAAAACTAATTTTTTTATTGAAAGTAAATTTTTTATTAAAGTTAATATTTTTTTTATAAATAAAAAAAATTATGTTTTTGACATAATATCGCGATTGTTTAGTTCCGCTGGCGCGGCCCATAAAATATCGCGATTAATTAGTGTTGATGGCGCGACACTAATTAATCGTCGAGATTGGTTAGTGCCGCTGCCGCGGCCCATATCATCGTCGCGATTGGTTAGTGCCGCTGGCGCGGACCCACATCATCTTCACGATTGGTTAGTGTTGTTGGCGCGGACCAAATTTCCGAACTGTAAATCCGGGTAAAAATAACTATTTTTATTAAAAATTATGTTTAATAAAAAAAAATTATATTTATTGAAATGGTATCGCGATTGATTAGTGACACTGGCGCGGATCCGAATTTTCGGACTGTGGATCCGGGAATGTATCGCGATTGAGATGGTATCGCCATTGATTATATAATTTTTTTATTTAAAAAATATCGCGATTAATTAGTATCGCTGACGCGGACCCACATTCCCAGCTCTACATCATTTGTTGAATTTGGGTCCGCGTCAGCGGTACTAATCAATCGCGATATTTTTACCAGCGGCACAAATTAATCGCGATATTATGCAAAAATATTTTTTAATTTTAATTTTTATAAAAAAACTGTTTGATTTTAATTTTAAAAACTGTTTGATTTTAATTAAAAAAATGTTTTATATTAATTAAAAAAACTGTTTTTTTTTTAATATAAAAAACTGTTTTTTTAATATAAAAATAGTTTTTTTTAATATAAAAAACTGTTTTTATATTAAAAGTTATAAATAAAGTAATAAGAAACTTAAAAAAAAGAAAAGAAAAGGTAAGAATGCGATTTGTAGAGGATACACAGGCGGGAGGTTTAGAATTTCTCTTAAAAGATAACGATACCGTTCTTCTTCAAATTTCAAATATCATTTGTCGCGTTCTTTTTATCCTTTCACTCTCATTTATGGGGAGAATGTTAGACGTGATCATTTTATAGATGGAAATCGTACTTTAATTATTGAAAAGTATAATAATCATTGTGAAGTTTAAAACAGTTAACTTTAACAATTACTAATAAATAATTAAATATGGGTATAACTATTCACACTTCAAACAATCTTTTAACACTTCACTTTTTTTCAAATAAAAATTAAAGAGTCTTATACTCTTATGATTAATTCTTTTCATTTTTCTCACTCACAAAAAGATATAAACCTTTTTTTATCCCAAAAATTATATACATAATTTTAAAAAATCAACTATAAAAAAAAACAAGGACCGTAAAAAATATTATATAATTTAAAAAAATGAACTATTAAAAAAAAGCAAAAACCTCTTTTTTACCCTGAAATCATTTTTTTTAAACAAACAAGAACACGAGTCAATTAAAAAGAGACACGACACGTGACAAAAAAAAAATTCTCCACCTAAAACGAGCACCACCCAAATAAAAACAATATGATGCAAAATCTTTTTTTTTTACCGAACACGAAAACCATCAACTAAAAATGTTGTCCAACATGAAATCTAATTTTTATTTGGCCAACACAAATAATAGTGGCACGAAACAATACGTCACGCCACAAACTTTAAAAAAAAAATAAGATACGAACACGACCTAGTTAAAACGCGGAATGCCATAAAATATTATTTTTTTACCTAATACGAACATGACTCAAATTAAAAATATAAAATAAACTAAAAAAAACTTTAATAATTAGATTATGTTAAAAAGGCACCATAAATAGAAAAATGGAATAAATGGTTCTTGAATTTTAAAACAAAAAAAAAACGTTAATATTTTATTTTATCTAACACGAACACAGTCTAATTAAAATACAACATGGTAAGATATGAATTCTCATTTGTTTACCTAACACGACCCAAATAAATGTGACAATATATTAAATCTTATTTTTTAATCTAACATAAACATGATCTAATTTTTGTTTACCAAACAGTTTTTTATCAAGAAAAAAAAACATTTTTTAATAAAATTGTTTGTAATAAAAATTGTTTTTATTAAACTGTTTTTTATTAAAAATGCAAAACAGTTTTAAGACCGTTTAATAAAATACAGTTTTAAGACTGTTTTACATTTTTAATAAAATATTTTTCTTAATAAAAGGGTGTTTTTTTTAATTAAAACTGCTTTTTATTAAAATTGTATTCATTAAAACCATTTTTTTTTTAATAAAAGACTGTTTTTTTTTAATTTATTAAAACTGTATTTTATTAAAACTGTTTTATAATTATTAAAAAAACAGATTTGAGGGACTACATTGACCAAAACAGTTTTGAAATGTTTTTTTAAACAGTTATGAAAAGGAAAAAAACAGTTTTTTATAAAAAAAAATATTTTTTTTATTAAAAATACAAATTTTTAGTTGTTTTTCAAATACATTTGTTTTATTTGGAGACAAAAAAGTAGAAATTTTATAAATTTAAGGGTATAATTGACATTTAGTTAGAGAATAGAGTGTTAAAAGAATTCTTTGGAGTGGGAATAGCTCCTCCCATTAAATATTGGTGTCACAATTTTGATTACTCATTTTTACTAAGTCCGATGTTTGTCACAATTTTGATATATCAGCTTTCAAATGACAGTTCCAAATTGGATTGGAACTTCCAATCTTTCTCTGGTCAAACTTGATTAGTAATATAAAGCTCCTCAATTTTCTATATAGTAATACATGCTTAAAGTCGTGACTCATGACCAAAAGGTATTTGAACATTATTCTAAAGTTTGTTCATATCAATATATAATTCTTTTATTTTCTAATTTATGAATTCTTTTTCTATTACGTACTTATAAAAGTTTATTTCAATTCTTAAGTACAGAACCACTCATTGATCCACCTACTAGTCAAAGCTAGTGAGACAAGTTACAAGGTTGGTTGTCCAAACATTCTAGTAGCATCATGATCAAATTGCTATAATTTAAAGTTAGGGTGATGCAAGATTAATTTCTATTTGTGAAAATCATAATACAAACAGGAACTTTTATATTGAATCATCGAGAATTAAAAATATTAAATTTGTGAAAGTGTACTTGAATTTCTAACGAGAAAATTAAAATATTTAAGTTTGAAATCTTATGATTTTTCAGACAACACTATTATTTTCTGTCTAAATTTATCTTTGATAATGGGGGTCAAAAGAGTTGAATTGTGTGATCTAGGGACCATGACTCTTATTTATAAGATAATTCATATTGCGCAATTTTCTATTTTAACTCATCATAAAAATAGAAATCACGTTTATATCTACACATTAAAACTCACACTTTAATAATGCATTATTAAGAGCTCGAGACTTGAATTAATCACTTTAATTGGCATCATTTTATTTGATAGCTTATAATTCATATTTATTTAATATATAAGCCCATATATTTAATTTTACTCTCACTGATGATACTATTTACATATATAAATTTGGTTACAAGTACGAGCTAATGCAAGAATTTTAATTAAGAGGGACAAAGTTTACCAGATTTATTTATTTTTTTCCAAATATAAAAGAATCATATTTTTATATTATTGGACTTAAGTTTATCTTTTATAATAGAAAATATAATTCCTCTTGAAATCCAAACTTGAAAGCGTAGATAGATATTACTCCCCCAACCCACATTCTCATTCATTCTTCTTTCTTATCTTTTTGTTTTATTTTCTTTTTTGGCTTCTATCGGCATTAAAGGAGACGTTTTACAAATTAAGATAAGATGAGAGATGGTTACAAATTTATGAGTTATTTGGGTTTTGGTCTCCACTAGTTAGTTCGATTGAGAATTAACTGTCAATTAAAAGTTATTGTAGGATTAACCTCAATTTTCTCTTTATATATATTTTTTGCTACTTTTAACAACACATTTTTTTTCAAAATGTGTCACTGAAATTTGGGGGTTAATCCTAAATTAGTTTTTAATTGGGAGTTAAATTCCAAACAGACAAAGCTAATCGGGGTAAAAAACAACCCAAATAACCCTAATATTTAAATGGTAGGAGAAATATTTTATACAATATCATGTATGTTAATTCATGTTGAAAGTATTGAGAACATTTAGAATCATGACCCGTAAGATAAAAAAGAAATTGTGTAATTTATCATAACATGTAATTATTAAGTAAATAAACAAAGAATGAGATTAGATAGATAAAAAAAACAATGAGATAATTTTAAGGGAACCACGACAATTACATTTTAGTATTCTAGTATGTTTAAAAGTGATTGTGAAGCCCAACAATAATCCTAATTATTAATTCATTACGCTACATTATGTCAACAAAACAGAGAGATGCATAATGTTATTTTGTTGATAATTTGTGTGAACATTTTTTATACGGGTCACAAGGACTCCTTGTTATAAAATGTTGATAGTTGGGTAATTAAACCGTATAAAGTATTGGGCATTGATAGTGTATGTTTAAAAGTAGTGGATTTTAATAGTATACTAGTTGGAAACCCGCGTGATGCGCAGGTTATACATTATCGTATACAAAATAAACAAAGTCATTGGCAATAGGAAGAAATGATAAAATAAACTAGGTGATAGATAAAAAAATCAGATTATTTGTTATAACTAAACATTTTGTAGAAATATACCTATACATTGTCACGGTTCAACATAAAGAAAAATGATAATGTGAAAATTTATTGAAGTAGCGAAAGACGTCATTTCATGATCAAGCTAACATGCAAGACTTTGAATCTAAAGTATCCTTTTTTTTCCTTTCATCCATGTTCCTGCAATTAAGTAAGGAGAATTATATGTTAATAACATTTCTAAATATTCAATTGAAAAGTTATACAACAATTTAGTTGATATTTTTTTTTGCATTACCCGGCGACTCACTTCCTCTTTGAACTTTGTTCATTTTCAATGTCAATGGTATGAGGCATTTTATTTTGTGTGGGAGAAAGTGGAGTTGATGGAGGAATTTCCTGACTACTGACGTGACTATAGTTGAGAATGCTAGTATCAAGATTGATATTGATGGGACTTTTTTTTCCTTTTATTTAAATTATATAGAATCAGAACTTGAGACAAAAAATACGTAATTAAAAATTTGGTATAAGTATTTATATATTACCTTTTGACTGGTGTTGTCACTACTTGAAGTATCTCCCATAACAGGATCGTTCAAAATGTTTAAGACCGTGTAGTTTTCAGATTCACAGATTAAGTTGTAGTTATTAAGCCAGTCAGAAGTTGTGTGAGGTACGGATGGTCTTGGCGATTGCTGATGTAAAAAATTAGATCACTCTAATAATTCAATCACAGATAAATAAATGAGACAAAAGATTTTAAAGTGGTTCAGCCTTATAAGAATGGCCTACGTCCACTGTTATTTTATTGCTGAGTGTTTAGGAATTCTCGATTACAAGAAATTCCGTTCTGGATCCGGGGTCCTCTACAATGAGGATTGTACAATGTATTTATAGCCATGGGGCTATCATCTGAAAGGGTGATACATTAAATGATATACATATGAAAGGGTAATACATTTAATGCCCTTTAAGTGTGTGCGTCTAAATGATAAGCATTTAATGAACCAGTTGAACTGTTGGTTATCCAGTTGTTAATGCTTTGTTCGAGATGCAGCTCGGACCGCCTGAGTTGCTCGGACCGCCTGAGCTTCCTGATATTCAAGAGTTCCTCGGAGAGGTCTGTTCCTCGGAGCGTACGAGTTCCTCGGAGTAACTAGGTTCCTCGGAGTGTATGAGTTCCTCGGAGAGGTCTGTTCCTCGGAGCGTACGAGTTCCTCGGAGTAACTAGGTTCCTCGGAGTGTGCGATCATCTCGGAAGTGCTTGTTGTTGCCATGTAGATAGCCACGTGTCTTCATATGATTGGTCCAAGTCAGCAGATTAAATTTGGTATCAACAGAAGCCCCCAATGTTTCATATTTCGAACTTTGAGGAGTATGGAACATTCTTTCTCGGTATATGGCAATATTAAATGACCTTCTTGGTTTTTAGGAGCATTTTCTCCGTATTCGAATTTCCTTCCAATTTCGCGGAATCCGCCCTTTTGATTTTTTTATAAACGCTCCAATCTTCGCGCACTTTTTGTCCTTTTAGCCGCCGGTAGCGTAATAGTTTCTTTTTTGTAATCATTTCTTTCGCCGTTTCCCAAGGCAAAGTATTTAAGCTTCATAGGCAATCCCATCGTCTTCTACCTTTTCCAATTTCTGCTTTCGAGTTTTCCATAGTCTTTCTCTCTCTTGTGCGTTCATCCTTTTCTTCGTTTGTTGTCAACAGATCTCCCTTTTTCCTGTAAGATCTTCTTCCTTCTTCTTCATTTCTTTTATTCGCCATGGTTTATGTTATTGAATCTCTTGAGAAATTCCGTTCTGATTTTTCTATTCCATCTTGGGTAACTCTGGAGGATCTTTCTGAGCCTTCAAATTATTTTCGTTTGACTGAGGGACATTGGTTCCCCAGCCTCTTTATTGCTGAATGTGGATTTTCTTTTCCACCAAACCCTTTGTGCTTATAGTTCTGTCATTATTTCGACGTTGTCCCTGCAAAAATAGCCCCCAACACATGGAGAATAGTTAATGGGGTATATAAGTTAAATCAAACTCACGGAACCCGTATAGGGATTCCTGAGATTATGTATTGTTATAGATGGGCTGTTCTAGACAATGTTTTTTATTTAAAAACTAGATTTTTGAATAGGGCTTTAGTAGTCAACCTCCCTGATGCTAATAGGGATTATTTTGAATATGGGGTAGTTATCAAAAATTGGCAACATGCCCCTTTGATTGGAGATGAATTATATGAAGGTCCCAGATGCCCTCCATATTGCAATGGGATAGGTTATTTTCATTTTATTTTACTTCTGAAATTATGATTTCATTATGTTTGAATAAATGTGTGATTGACATTTCAATATGTATTTGTTTGCAGTTGCCAGCAAAAGAAAGACTCCAAAAGAATCAGAAGTAAATATTAAGCATTTGAAACATATCTGGAGTTTGCATTAGAAAGTTGTAGACGAGCACGTCAGGTCTGCTTCATATTTGTTGCAGTACAGGAGCTATACATCATCCTTTACTGCTCGTCCTGTGGTTAGCACTAGTGATCCAGTGTCAGTTCCTGAGGATTCTTCTCCAGAATCTCACATTCCTCTGAGTCAGAAAATGGGCAAAAGAAGAGTTCCTGCTATCTTTGAGGAGACTACCTCTGCTGGAGATGGAAAAAGAAACAAGACTGATGTCCCAAAGGGAACAAAAAAAGTAGATGCTGCCCCTTCTGTTGCTCCTCAAAAGGCTGCCGAGAAGCCCCCAGTGGCTCCAAGCAAAAAGGATGCACCTGTGGAAGTGGTCACCATCTCCCCAACCAAAAGCTCTTCTTTGGTTGAAATTGTTGAAATGCCACCGAGGAGACTGAAGAAATCCTCCTCGGTCAGTTTAGCTGAAACTATTCCCCAGCCCCAAGTTAGTGGAGCTGGTGTTCCAACTATTATTCCTCCGAGCTCAGCTATGAGCTCGGTGAAGACTTGGACCATTCCTGAAGTCTAAGGAATTGAAGAAAATATGTCTAGGGATGTGCTTACATCCCTGGCTACTCGTCACATTGCTTCAGTAAGTTTCTCATATTCTGAATTTTCTTTCTTTCCATCAATACATGTATCTCTGTGCTGACTTATCATTATCTCCTTTTTTCAGCTGGTGAGTTGCTTTAACACCATTGTGAAGAAGGATGAAGCGATCAAAGCTTCTAGCTCCTCATCCGGAGTGGAGGATGCTTTATTGAGTTTGACCAAATCTTTGAAGGTTTCCCGTCAAAAGTATGACGAGGATAAGGTTAATTGGGAGAAGAAGTTGGCTGCAGTTGAGGCAGAGAAGGTGCAGCTCGTTGAAGTTTCCAAGGGTTTGGAAAATAAAGTGAAGGATTTGGAGAAAGAGAACAAGAAGTATGCCGAGAAGCTCACGAACTTTGGGGAGCTTGAAAATAAGTTTAAACTGGCTGAGGAAGAGCTAACCCTTCTGCGAGAAGTTAATCGCCAGAAGGAGGAGGTGGAAGCTAAATTGAAGGCCACCGAGGATCTTTTATCCGAGAAGCTCTCCTCGGAGAAAATAAAAAGAAAAATGACGGTGAAAAAATCTTTCCGCACTGGTTGGGACAAAGGATGGAACAGGGGGGTAGCATCCATGATGACCCAAGTGCAATATGGGAGTCTTAAATACTTCCGAGATGGTTGGGTTGTTGCCCTGCAAGAGTTGAAGATTAATGAGGACTCAGAACTGTTTCAACAGCATCTCCTTGGTCCTCCCCCAATTATTGAAGATGAAGAAGAGGACGAAGCTGCCTCCGAAGAATCTTCGATGGTAGTGGGTGATCCAATCCTTACTCAACCTGCCGACGAGGAGCTTTCATCTCTGCCTGCTCCTCCTGAACAAGTTCCAGCTTTAATCGACCAACTCATTGTTCTAACCGAGCAACCGAGCTCCTCGTCCCAGCCTCCCGAGAAAGTCTTGGGAGACAAGGAAAAGGTGTGAAGTTGTTCGGTATTTTCTTTCTATTTTTCTTTTTTTTCAAGTGTAACCAAGATCTTTGTAACTTTGCACTATGATCTAATAAAATTTGAGTTCTTTTCTTCCATATGATTGTCTCTTTTCTATCTGTACTCTGTCTTGATCTTCTTTTTTATGATTACTTTTTCTTTCTCTGTTAGTTTCTAGCCCGGATGGATCTGCTATCTGCTAATGATACACATCTGATGAAGCAATGTCATGAATATTATAAGGCTGGTCACACAGAATTGAGTGAATCAGAAGTTGCTGACATCCTTGGTCATGATGCTTCAGAGCAAGCAGTCGAAGCTTATCAGTACCTGAAAGGCTTACTTGACTGAGCTGTGGCCAATAATGTGGCTTATTACGAAATGATTGAAGACTTGCAAGGTACTCTCGATGAACTTCATCAGCAGTATAAAAAGTCTTCAGCTCTTTTGCACGAAGGATATGAGAAGAAGTATTAGTAGCTTTCTGCCGAGAAGGGCCACAAGAAGCTCATCGCTGGATATGATGTTAGGGAGAGAACCCTAAAGGGTGAAGTTGAAGCATGTAGACAGATTGCCGAGCTGCTGGAGCAAGAGAATAACAATTTTCAGAAAGAACTGGCACAATTGAAGTCTGCAACCTCTTCTTCAACAGCTACAATCCCAGTGACTGACGAGGGATTTTCATTTTTAGAGGGTGAGAATGCCAAATTGCGAGAAGAGTTAGAGACTTTGAGAAGAGCTGGGCCTTCTTCTGCTATTCGGGGATGAGGAAGAGGTTCTCGTGGACGAGGAAGAGTTACTCAGAATGTTATCGAGGAATAAAATACTCAACCTGCTCGGGGACGATCAAGAGTTCTTCGTCGTACTGTTGAAGAAGCTCGTACTCAATCAGCGTTGGAAAACCAAGCATTCCAATTAATGGCAAAAAATTAAGCCTTGTCTGACATGTCAAAGAAAATTAGAGAACTGGAACAACAACTCTCTTCAAAGAAATCAGTGTTGGAGACTAATGAACTTTTCATCCAGAGTCTTCACGAGAAGCTTGAAAAGCTAACATATCAATTCCACAAACAACCCAGGGAGTTCTAGATGGCTGGATACAATGAAGCACTATTCCATTTAGACAATCGTATCTAGAATGACAACAACGAGGGCTATAAACAAGGCTGGCTGAATGCCTTAGGTGTGTTGAAGCTCGAGCAAGGTCACTATCTGTGGGACTACTATGATCCCGGGGTGCTCGATTTGCCTGTGCCACCATACAAATTGGATATGGAATGGATCCCTGCTCGTGCCATTCCTCGGAGCTTGATTTCAAAGTACCTCGGTGACTATAATTTACATTCTCAAATTGAAGTATCTCGCCCCGAGCATCTATGAGATCGACCTTCTGTGATGAACGTCAGGATGCTGAAGGATTTGAACTTCATCAATTCTCTTCAGTCTTTAAATGATCCGCCTGCTGGCGAGGAACCTGTATCGAAAGCTGAGGGGAAAAGACCAATAGAATAGGAATTTTTAATGTAACAGTTAGTATACATATCAATGTAACTTGTAATTTATTTTGAATTCAATGAAAGAGTTTCATTTTTGTTAGCAAATTTGTATTGCTATTGTCTTGTATTTGTCAAACACTTTATATTTGTGCTTGCATGACAATATTATGTGGTTCATCGACCAACTTAGTAATAAAAAAGTTACAAGTATTAGTAATGTTGCTCGATCACTTAATAATAAAGTAATGAGTATAATGTTGAAATTTTTTCCAACCAACCACGGTTATTATATTGTGCTTGTCGACCAACTACAGTTGGTGAGTTTTTATCCCCGATCAGCCATACTTGGTACAATTTGGAATATTTTCTCCTCGTCGACCAACTACAGTTAGTGGATTTTGATCCCCGACCAACCATACTTGGTACAGTTTGGAATATTTTGTATTTTCTGGAATAATCTTACCTCCCGACCAACATAAGTTGGCATATTTTGTTTCCTAACCAATCGAGATTGGAATTTTTAGGAGTATTTTTAGAAATATTGATGTTGTTCTCGCCCTTTTACCAACCGGAGTTGGTCTGAGTTCGAACTATCATGTCCACTTGCCCTTTTACCAAAATTGGTCTGAGCCAGTGTCAGCCTCCTAACCAAAGGAGTATGGTTTGTTCTCGCCCTTTTACCAACCGGAGTTGGTCTGAGTTAGAACTATCATGTCCACTCGTCCTTTTACCAACCGGAGTTGGTCTGAGCTAGTGTACGCCTCCTAACCAAAGGAGTATGGTTTGTTCTCGCCCTTTTACCAACCGGAGTTGGTCTGAGCTTGAACTATCGTCTTCTTTTTACTGTCGAGCAGCGTAGTGTTAAACACTAGTATTGCCCGAAAAACTTTCAATAAAAGGAGAGAAGATGGTGAAATATCATCGTTTTATTCATATTGATGGAACTGCTTTACATTTTACATCACTGATAATACTTGCGTATATGTTCAGCATTCTATGCATTCTTAAATTCCTCTCCTTCTAGAGTTGCTATTCGGTAAGTTCCTGGTCGAACAACTTCTGTAACTCGGTAAGGTCCATGCCAGTTTGCTTCCAATTTATTGTGCTTCTGAATGACCTTCTTTAGCAGGTAATCTCCTTCTTTTAAGTCGCATTTTTTCACCCTTTTGTTATAGAACAGAGCTGTTCGTTGTTGATAAGCAGCATTCCTAATGGCTGCCTCTTCTCTAACCTCCTCGAGCATGTCCAAATCTAACTTTCTCATTAAGTCGCTGACTGGGGAATTGAAATTCAGCACTCTGTGTGTTAGAAGACCCAACTCGGCAGGTATTACAGCCTCACTTCCAAACGCCAGCATATATGGTGATTCTCCAGTTGCTGCTCGGGGAGTTGTTCGGTAAGCCCACAATACTGACTGTAGCTCATTAATCTAATTAGCTTTAGCCTCACTTAGCCTCTTCTTCAAACCATTTAATAATGTTCTGTTCGTCACTTCACTCTGCCCATTGCTTTGAGGATGGCCTGGTGCGGAATGAACCTTCAAAATGTTTGACTGATGACAATAGGCGGCAAACTCCTCGTTATCAAATTATGTTCCATGGTCTGTGATGAAGGCATGAGGGAGACCATATCGGCAGATGATGTTCTTCCAAACGAACTGGTACACCTTCTCGTATGTCATATCAATAAGTGGCTCAGCTTCTACCCACTTAGTAAAATAATCCATTGCGACGACGAGGTACTTGAATCTTCCTCGGGTCGTTGGCAGTGGTCCAACCAAATCAATTTCCCACATGAAAAATGGCCAAGGGGAAGTTATGGGTGTCAACAATGCTTGTGGAGTTCGTCGGATGGAGGAAAAACGTTGGCATTTATCACATTTCTTAGCATAGGCTATACAATTAGCCCTCATCGTTGGCCAGTAGTATCCCTGCGTCATCACCCTTTGCAAAAGTGTTCGACCTGCTACATGGGCTCCACAGGACCCTTCATGGATCTCTTCAATCAATTCTTTCACCTCGGAGGTATGTACACATCTTTGCAAACCTGCCATAATTCCTCGTCTATACAAAACACCATTAGTTAGTACATACCGAGCAGCTTTAAACTTCAATTTCTTGGCAGCGAGCTTATCCTCCGGTAATTCTCCCTCCTCAATATATGCCCTGATGGGATCCATCCAAGATGGTCCTAAATCAAGGGTAATATTATTCATCGTCAGGTCTTCATCTATGCTCCGACTTTCTAATACTTTAATTGGTATCGTTCTTCGCAGCTCGGTACGAGTAGCTGATGCTAGTCGGGCCAGTGCGTCTGCTCGTGCATTCTCCATTCTTGGTATTCTGATCAACTAAATGGCATCAAATTCTGCCAACAATTCCATCACCTTCGCATGATACTTGACCATTAATTCTCCTTTAACTGCATATGTTCCCATCATCTGATTCACAATTAATTGAGAATCACTGAATACCATCACTTGTTGTGCTTTCATGATTTTTGCTAAATTAAGACCTGCTATCATGGCCTCATACTCAGCCTCATTATTGGAAGCTTTGAATTGGAATCGCAGAGCGTATTCCATGTCAATCTCGTCTGGGGTGTTCAAAACAATCCCTGCTCCACAACCTGTTGTGCAAGATGACCCATCTACATATAATCTCCATGTAGGTAACTCGTCTTCAAATTTCTTATCTGACAAAGTTCCTCGGTGAAATATTTGCTGTTTCCTTTCATCCTCCCCTGGTATTTCTCGCTCTTCGTCGACCATCTCTTCTCGCCCTTTTACCAACCGGAGTTGGTCTGAGTTCGAATTTGATGATCCTTCTACATCCATAAGCCCTTTTACCAACCGGGGTTGGTCTGAGCTTATGTCTGTTGATTCTTTAACATCCACTCGCCCTTTTACCAACCGGAGTTGGTCTGAGCTTGTGTTTGTTGATGCTGTAACATCCACAGGTTGATCAGCGAGCAACTTTTGTTCCTCGGGGGTATCAGGATAAGTAAACTCTGCTATAAAATTTGCTACAGCTTGCCCTTTTAATTATGATCTGGGTTCATACACAACATCATATTCACCGAGCTCTATTACCTAGTACATCAGTCTCCCTGATTTTTCTGGCTTATGAAGGGCTTGTCTCAATGGCATGTCGGTATACACGACGATGGTATGGGCCTGGAAATATGGCCTCATTCTTCTACTTACCTCAATTAATGCCAATGCCAATTTTTCCAGCTTTGGGTATCTGATCTCTGCACCTCGGAAAGCCTTACTTGTGTAATAAATTGGCTTCTGGACTCCATTCTCCATTCTGATTAATGCCGAGCTAACTGCATTCTCTGATACTGCCAGGTACAAGTACAACTTTTCTCCCATTACTGGCCCGGACAACAGTGGAGGTGCTCCCAAATATTTCTTCAAGTCTTGAAAGGTTTTTTCACATTCATCATTCCACTCGAAAGTTTTTCGAAGTGTTTTGAAGAATGGGAGGCATCTATCAGTTGCTCGGGATTCAAATCTGTTGAGCGTTGCAACTCGTCCTGTAAGACTCTGCACCTCTTTCTTCGTCGTTGGAGATCGCAACCCTAAAAGAGCTTTGATCTTTTCTGGATTCGCTTCAATGCCTCGCTGGTTGACGATGTAACCGAGGAACATTCCTTCTCATACTCCAAATGTTCACTTCTTCGAGTTGAGCTTCATTTGGTATTTATCCAGTTGATCAAAGGTCTGACCTAAGTCAACTAGATGATCAGCAGCTTTCTTGCTCTTTGTCAGCATATCATCGACATAGACTTCCATATTGCAACTGATTTGTTCGGAAAAAACCTTATTCATCAGTCGCTGGTATGTCTCTCCTGCATTTTTCAAACGAAAAGGCATAACATTATAACAATAAGTTCCCCTAGGGGTAATAAAAGAAGTACTTTCCCTGTCTTCAGGTTTCATTTTGATCTGGTTGTAGCCAGAGTAAGCATCCATGAAGCTGAGCAGCTCGTGTCCCGAGATAGTATCCACTAGTTGATCAATTCTGGGTAATGGAAAGTGATCCTTTGGGCATGGCTTGTTGAGATCGGTGAAATCAACACACATTCTCCATTTATTATTTTTCTTCTTTACCATCACCACATTTTCTAACCAGTCTAGATATTTCACATCTTCAATGAATTGGGATTTCTGGAGCTTCTCGACCTCCTCTTGTATAGCTTGATTCTTCTCGGGACTAAATACTCTTCTTCTCTGCTTTACAGGCTTGATCTCCTTATTTACATTGAGCTCATGACATAAGAAGTTTGTATCTATTCCTGGCATGTCTTCATGACTCCATGCAAAAGTTTTCTTTCTATTTTTCAAGAAAGTTATCAACTCCTGTTTTATTGAAGCATCCAACGACGAACCTATCTGAGTTGTTCGTTCAGGGTGTTCATCGTCCAGAATAACATTTTCTGTAGATTCCACCACCTGTCCTTTTACAAGTTGGGATTCATCTCTAGGATCCAGTGTTTCAATTTCTGTACCTTCATCCACCTGGTAGGTAGTAGTCTTTTTCCTTGACTCTTCAAGCTCCTCTTGCTCGGCAGATGAATAATAGCATTCCCGAGCTAGTTTTTGATCACCTTTCACAACTCCTACTCCAAAATTTGTTGGGAATTTTAAGCACTGATGTACTGTAGATGGAACTGCTTCGAACATCTTCAAACCAACTCTTCCCATGATGATGTTGTAAGCTGATTGCACATTCTTATCCATCACAAAGAAGCGTATTCTTTCTGTTCGACAAGCAGGCCAAGTTCCAATGAATATATCCAACTTGATCGTCCCAAGTGGAAAAACCTTCTCGCCAGCAAAACCCAGGAGAGGTCTGTGATAAGGCTCCAATTGAGATAACTTTAAATTTAAACTATCGAAACACGAGTAGAACATGATGTCTGCCGAGCTACCATTATCTACCAGAACCCTTGAAATCATTACTTCTTTCATCCTCATTTTGATCACCAAAGAGTCGTCGTGAGGGTAAAGAACACCTGCAAGGTTGTTTTTTGAAAAACCAATGACCAACTTCTCTTTGTTTATCTTCCTCGGGCAATCCTCCTCAGCCAAATTTATCCGTTGAATGTACGAGCAAGCTTGAGCCTCTCCGAGGTAAGCTTTTCTTTCTGCAGTAAGATCTCCTCCTCCTGCATCTCCACCTGTAATAACATTACAATCAAATGTTCCAAAACGTATTGAAAATACCTCTCGTTCTGGATGCCTTGGTTTCTTGGGAAGGTCGGGATCATCCTCCGGATCAACTTCATGGTTTCTCTTCTTGTTCTCCTCTGCTCGACGAGGAGATCTAGACCTCTCTCTAGTTCGGTCATTGTTTCTTCTTTTGCCTCCCCGATCAACATACTTCGCTAGCTTTCCTCGTCGGATGAGTGTTTCAATCTCGTTCTGAAGAGCTATGCAATTTTTTGTCATATGGCCATGATCCTTATGTAACTCGCAATACTTTTCCATATTCCTCATATCAGGGTCCGACTTCAGTTTCTTTGGCCACCTTATCTCCTCGTTATTCTTGATTTCTTCCAAGACATGATTAATACCCATTTTCAAAGGAGTATAATTATCGAATTTCTTCAGGACTTCCCATAACGACTTATTATTTTTGGAATGCTTGTCACAGCCATTGCCCTTATGCTCTTTCTTCTTAGATTTGTCGACTTCCACCTTGGTTTCTTTATCCATATTCTTTTTCGCAGCCATAGCCTCCTCGGCATTCATGATTTTGGCCGCTTTTGCCATCAACTCTGACATAGTTGTAGGTGGATCTTTGGCCAAAGTGTAATACAATTTGTTAGGCAACAACCCACTCATCAAGGCGGTAATTGCTATCTTTTCTTCATAATCTATGACTTTCAGCTTTTCGTTATTGAAACGAGTTATGTAATATCTAGTACTCTCACCAGATTTTTGTCTAACACTTAACAAGTGTGCTACTCGTTTTATTGGCTTTGCTCTAAAACAGAAATTGCCGATGAACAACTCGGCCAATTGAAAGAAAGTTAAAATCTTACCCCGAGGAAGATTGTTGTACCATATCTGGGCAGATCCAGTAAGAGTTCCTGAGAATGCTCTGCATCTCATCTCGTCGGGGACAGCATAGATGTCGGCAGCAGCTTGATATTGCTCTATATGGAGAACAGGATCTGTATTTCCATCATATTTGGGGGTCACCACAGGGGCTTTAAACTTTGACGGTGTAAGAAAATCCACAATGGCCTGGACAAAAGGTGTCCCTTGAATAAAAGTTCGTTGTAGGGGGTTCTTCGCCTTAGCCATTTCTCCCAATCTATCCTCCAACCGCTGAATGGACCCTTTCCACGCATCATTTCCTTCCTCGGGCCTTTTAGTTCGAGCAATTGATTGTTCCGAAGTGGCCTCCTGAGATCTATCTTGACGAGCAACTGGTTGTGATTGTGCTGATCCTTCTCTTAGATCTGATGGTTGTCGAAAACTCCTCGACATGGTCTTAGGTGGACTCCTATTCCTCCTAGGGCCTAATCGACTGAAAGGAGACACCCTGCTCAATCTTTCTAAGGCACTGGGTCTCTCTGGAGAGAGAGTGATACGTTGATCAGTATCTGTGGCCCGTATTGACGAAGTTCGCCCAGGTTGATAAGAGAAATCATCAGATTCCTCATTACGATATGCATATGTACGCCTGGATCGTGAAGAAAGTAAATAGGTTTGCCTATGACCACTTCGCTGTCCCGAATGTGCAGCTGCACCGCCATGAAGGGTTTGTATGAGTTTCCGCATTATTTCTTGCATGGCGGTTTGCCCTTGAGCCAGATTCGTCATGATTCCTGCCAGATCTGAAGGTGCAGAGGGATTTGGAAGATTTCCAGCATTTCCAGCATTTCGATTGCTGGATTCCGAATTATCTGCCATTGATGATGAATGATTTTTGGTGAAAAATGATAACAACAGTCGTTTCCCACAGACGACGCCAATCTGTTGATGTAAAAAATTAGATCACTCTAATAATTCAATCACAGATAAATAAATGAGACAAAAGATTTTAAAGTGGTTCAGCCTTATAAGAATGGCCTACGTCCACTGTTATTTTATTGCTGAGTGTTTAGGAATTCTCGATTACAAGAAATTCCGTTCTGGATCCGGGGTCCTCTACAATGAGGATTGTACAATGTATTTATAGCCATGGGGATATCATCTAAAAGGGTGATACATTAAATGATATACATATGAAAGGGTAATACATTTAATGCCCTTTAAGTGTGTGCGTCTAAATGATAAGCATTTAATGAACCAGTTGAACTGTTGGTTATCCAGTTGTTAATGCTTTGTTCGAGATGCAGCTCGGACCGCCTGAGCTTCCTGATATTCAAGAGTTCCTCGGAGAGGTCTGTTCCTCGAAGCGTATGAGTTCCTCGGAGTAACTAGGTTCCTCGGAGTGTATGAGTTCCTCGGAGAGGTCTGTTCCTCGGAGCGTACGAGTTCCTCGGAGTAACTAGGTTCCTCGGAGTGTGCGATCATCTCGGAAGTGCTTGTTGTTGCCATGTAGATAGCCACGTGTCCTCATATGATTGGTCCAAGTCAGCAGATTAAATTTGGTATCAACAGCGATGGTAAGTGGAATTGGAACTTCGGTTACCTAGAGAAAATAGCAAAGTTATTATGTGAGAAAAAAATTATGTTGTATGAATGCTATTAGAGAAAATTTTAAATGATAAAAAAAATGATATGCTAACATCATGTTTTATTTGTGTAAGCTCTGCAACTGGCACTTGGATTAAAGATTCAGCCTCTTTATTGAAAAACATAAATTTTATGTAAGATGTGTTGTTCTAGATGTTGATTTGTATTTTTATCCTTTTATGGAGGATTATAGTGCGTTATAAAGTGTAAGATTGAAAAATAAAGAATATAGAGCTATATGAATTCCATACCTTGGCAAAGGCATGAATTCATCAGTATTACATGTATCACATAAGATAGATTTGTTATTTTGTTTTAGTTTATTCTTGCAATGGTTGTATGTTGCATAAAATCAACCAATATTTTCATCTATACCTATGATTGTGGTTTTGCAAAGAATGTGTAGAACTTGGGAAATTTATATGTTTAGAAAATAATCAAAGTCGAATCTTCAAGGTTTATTTATAATATAATACCTCATTTACTGAGTCCAAACAAAGTGCCAAAATATTTTCAATGGTTCTCCAATCTCCTGAAGTGTGAACCTGGAAAGAGTCGCCCCTTGTTGCATTTGTTGCGAGGAAGAATGATCTTTGTTCGTTATGAATTCTATGTGATATTATTAGAAATAGGTCAAATGTAGTTGAAATGATAGATGATGAATTGTAGCATAGAATACAATGTATCTATCTAAATCAAGACAATATATAAATGAAACATAAAATTAGACGAAATGTTTAGGGACACAACAATATATGTGGAAAATTATGAATAAAAATTGAAAAAGAAAGAGCAGGATTTTCCCAGGGATGATAATCTTGGTGATCGATGTAAAATAACGAAGTAACATTTGGTGTATTTGCATTGAAATGCAATTATGCATATATAAACTAAACCAACATCATATCCATATACTTTTAGACTGTAGTATTTTGTTCCGAATAGATACAAAACGAAAGCATTTCATGTCAAATTGTGAAGTTATCTTCAAATTTCTGCGTTATATGTTCATGTCAAAACTACTCATGTTGGACAAAAAATGTAGTGAAACAAAGTAGGCAAAACAATTTATGAATGTATAATGTATTACAAGAATAACAGAATTGTCAATTGGATGTATATAGAGATGGGTTTCAAAACTACTATGTACAATAATAGTATATGTATTTCAACAATATATTTTAGAACTCAATCTCACAATTGATATTTGGCATGCTCTTTGAAAAAAATAATTTTAGACCTAAATAGGAAGGATACAAATTTTCATAGTTTGAAGTTTAATTATCTATACAAAGACAAATATCTTAAAAAATAAAACTATAATGAAATTTTTGCAGTTGAACTTGTCCCAGAGACAGAATATTCGGAGTTTAGGAACAACATCAGTTGTTTGGGACAGAAACATGATAATATTTTTAAATAGCAAAAATGCTGCGTAAATGTTATTCACAGGCTATGTCCTCGAATTTGTCGAAAAGATAAATTTTTTAAACAATAAAAATGACATGAAAAGTTACGCCACTGAAATTATCACTGAGACTAACATTCGGAGGTAAGCAACAACATCAAAGGTTATGGACATATACCATCAAAATTGTTTTCAACAACGTAATTTATAACGGTGTATGTAAAGAAAAATTGTGTAAGGATAGTCTAATAGAAATTATTGAGCAAGAATAAAAATGAATCTTTTTCTGTAGAGATCACCTATGTTGGTCTGCCCCGCCGTCCCCCGCTGACTTCGCCAACCTCCTCCGACAAGAGACTCCGATTTCCCATGACTTTCTTCTGATCGCCTCCATTGCTAACTAGTGATGATTTTGGACTGCTTACACCATAAGGGCCACCTGAGTACGAAGCAACACCTTCCGTCATCACACCTAGACTAGTAGCAGTCAAGGTTCTAAAAAACAGAGCGTGACCGAAGCGTCGAGGTCAAGTCTTAAGCCTTAGAAGCCTAGGCGGACCCTAGGGGTAAAAAGGCGTTTAGGCCTTTGTTAATATATTTAAATATTTTTAACTATAACAAGGCTATTAAAAATACTAAAATGCTACATACTTTAAAATGTGTTTGAATATATGCAAACTAAAATACTATTTTTTTTAATACTAAGAAAAAAACGCGTTTTTTTTTATACGAGAAGCAGAGAGGTTTAAGATACCATTTGTCTTTTGATTGTTTTGAATGAGATATTGGTCCGATTTAAAAAAAAAAGTCTTTAAAAGGTATTGTCGTTTCACTAAAGCGTTTATGTTTTTAAAAAAAGTGTATCTTAAGTCTTTTACAAAGAATAAGGCGTAAAAGGCTTAAGGAAAGGCATTTCTCTCAAGCCTCAAGCCTAGGCGCACCTTTTAGACCGCTGGTAGTAGCATAATTCCAGATCAATTTTGCTTCAGGTATGTCTGCTGTCCCATGCGAGCTCAGAGCCATGATGTCGTGTACGTATCCTTCCCTATGAGAGGTCAAGGCCACCCTCGTGTTTGTGCCCACGATGAAACCCCCATTTCGCAAGCTTCTTCGTATACAATTCTTCGACAAAATAATAGTCATGGGTTTCTTCCAAAATTTTAAGTGCAAACACCTAACCCCTAGCCTTGATACTCACTCTTTCAGGAAGCTCTCAACAGAGAGTTTTGTTTTGTCTTGGTACTCAGATCAAAGGATCAATGGACACCCAAAATAAAACATTTGAATATGAGAATTACTAAAAAAGAATGTGTAATGATGATGACAGAGATGTGAGACCTCCAGTGGGGCTAAGCGTAGTCATTGTATACATATGAACATGGACCATAAGGTTGAGGACTATCTTAAATAATGATGAAGCATCATTGACAAATATATGATAGCTGGAAGAACACGATGAAAATATATTTACTCTGGTGGATACAACCAATGGTTTTTACTCTGGTGGATACAACCAATGGTTTCTCAAAAGGAGAAAAAGAATAGATTATATTTCTCAAGATTCTCTTCAACCAGGGGCACATTCACGGTGAAACATGATCACAAATTTGTCCTAGAATAATTCTAGCTCATTATCATTTCTTTATCGAGAAATTTTATGCTATCATATTTGATAAAGAGAGAAGAATCATTGATCTTACCACGAAGAAAGTGTTGGATATTGGGGCTAGATATTGAATGCAAGTTATATCCCGAACACTTAATTTATAAAGGGAGAAGAATTGTAATAATTAAAGATCACACACATTTAATGTCTTGCATCCAATCATTCATACGTGGTACACATTGCCATACAACTTACGATAGCAAAATGATCACAATATATGCCAAAAATGATCGATACATGGATTACGAAGACAAGCTACTACTTATAAGGTCACACGACCATACACTCGTACACAGAGACAACAACCATTAATTTAAAAGGCATTTAGCAATTTATAAAGTCGATCATGTCGATATCTAATATATATTTAAAAATAGGGCCTCCACAAGTGGTTTCGCCACATGTAATTCATAAATGACTTCATTTAGCCTCTGTTAAGACTTCCCTCTACAATTTCTAGCACCTCCTTCTATATTTCTATATATCTCATAAATGTCCCCAATTAGCTTCCAATCTTTCCACCTATCTCTCATATTTTCTTCATTCGTCCATTTATCTTTTATCGATGCACATAGTCGCAATATGATCTACCTTATAATGGAATCAAATGCAATGCTCCTAGAGAAGGGGTAATCAATGAATGGAATAATATCGAAGAGGCATAACATCCGTGTTTGAAGTTGGGTTAGGACTTAAGTTGTGGATGTTATGTGATTGGGAAGAATGCACCGATCAATAAAAGAATAAAATAAGGTGGCCTATTAATTAGACGGAAATAATAGCATGCATTTTAAAAGTGGATTAACAGTTGGGATAGTTTAGGATATCAACTTAAGTTATTATATTTGGGGTTAGAATGAAAGGGAAAATTCAATTTTCTTACTTGGACTTAAACTTTGTACTGGCTTGAACTTCCAGATTTATATAAACTTTGGTTGTGTTTGTTGCCGAAAGAGAAAGATCCCTTACGAAAAAAAGTTTCGAGGAAGATTATTTAGGTTCATTACAAATATGTATCGGGTATAGATATGATAAGAAAAAAATTCAATTTTAAGTACCTCTAAATTGTCTGACTGTAGTTGAGGTAACGACTACTATAAAATGATTTGTGAATTGCTTGCATAAATCTTCATTTATTAGCGAAGTTTCTTTGGCCCACAGAGTGATTGAAATCTTTTTCACCCTTTAGAATGTTGTATGTCATAAATGAATAATGGTTATTCCATATCACAATCAAATGAAAAAATAATTTGAAAATAAAAAATGTATTACCTAGGATTTTCAAGCTGTAAAATTATTTATTTTACTATCGAGTCCCTAGGTGACTGATCCTCAACAGGCGACATGGAAGTTAAAAGACCCAAAACATCTAAGAAGGACATAAGTAAGGCTTACATAGATATAAATTAAATTAATCGTATATTAAAAATGGAAGAATCAATTATGAATATAATATAATATACCATAGAGGTATGTGTTAGTGCCCAATTTATACATCAAATCTCTGAATTTTATAAATTGGAAGTGATATTTAGGAATGGGAAAATTTTGTCCTTGAGATTATATCATCCTGATGGAATGAATTCTATCAATAGTTTGTGGGATGAAACCCTATAGCTATATTTATTTTCCATAACTTTGAAGTTGGTAATTATGTAGACTCTGCCTTCCTTAAGTCTACTGCTGAATTTTCCAAGTAAGTATCTCCGCATAAGAGCATGTATCAAGTCACCCTGGAAAAATAAAAAGTTAGTTATTATAAAAGAAAAAATGTTGATTAAGCACTTTTGAGCTAGACTGATATAATATAAATCCAAATAATAAATTATATATTGATTTACTTGGTCATAAATTAATAGCATATCATATGAGAGTTTGTCATTATCGCCATATCTGTTTTTCGATTCCCATTTTTGGGCAACACGAACGAATATGGTCCAATCATCCCTTCGCTTTCTAAGATCTTCAAGTCTTGTCACTTGGTTCATGTTTCAGATGGATTTTTTTGATAAAATAATTATCAGGGAAAGTAGGTAAGGTGAGGAAGATGTAAAAGGAATAACAACATATACAACTCATTGAATTAGGTAATTATACCTATAGATTTAGATGAAAAAACCTCATCGTAGACAATATTTTTTGTGTAATGGCAATCAATGTGGTCTTCGTTCTTTATGAATAGTTTATCGTGACTAAAGACTAGCTTGGGTAAGTAAATGGAAACTTGATTGAGTATTTGGCCTTGACTTTTATTGATTGCGATAAAGAAAGCTAGTTGAACTGGAAATTGCCGTCTCTTATAATAAATGTCCATTTTGAGTCCTTTGCTGACATAAATATTCTGGGAATAAATAATTTTGTTCCCATATTCGATCCTATGATAATTTTTGCCTCAATTACCAATGGAGATAGTTGTATTATGATCAATCTTGTTCCATTGAAAAGCCTGACACTTTGGTTTATGTTTCTCACGAGTATAATCGGTGAGCTGATCTTTAGTTCCAAACTACGACTTGGGATTCCTGGAAAGTTCAATATTTAAAAATTCAATAGGGAAAAGCATATCTTGATCTTGTATGTATCTAACAGCCTTACATATTGAATTTGATCTTAAATATGTTTTAGAATCTCCTGGAATGACATTTAATACGTAAACGTTGATGCTATCAATCATATGGTTTATTGGAGTAAGAATAACTCAACCCTTGATGTAATCTGGATTACTATATCTGTTGATTAAATTGAGTTGTTCACTTGAGACATTATCATTAATGGGGTCATTCGAATTAGGTATATGGTTGTCATTAAGTATATTTACCCATGACGAAGAGTTTTCATCTCCGAATGACTCGATTTGCAGTTTCCGATCACCTAGTCCAAGAATTCAATTTTTGAATTAATTTGAACCTTGTATTCTCATGTTTTTTAATAGTTTGAAGGCATGACATGAATTCCAGAGATTTGATTTTTTAATTGATGCTTGTACAATTTCTTCTACATTTCCCTTATGAACAATAGGTAGGATTTGGCAAAACTATCCACCAAGAAGAACTGTAAGTCCTCCAAAAGGCTTTTCAGATGAATTTTCATCATTGAAATGCATTATGTCTCTTAAAGTTATGTCAATAATTTCAAAAGCATGACGGTGATTCATAGGAGACTTATCCTAAATAATTAAGCTTATTTTCCTAATGAAGTATACAAGATGAGTTCCTTAATGAATATCGCATGTGTATTCGGTGTGAATATTAATGGGAATTTTAAACTTTGAGTGAGAGGTTCTTCCACCAGGTAGTAATAATGATGTAATTCCCGAAGTTGCAACTGCGAGGAACACTTTTCCTTCTGACACAAACGTGCAAGAATGGTTTTATATAAATACGTCTTACCGGTGGCACCTGCACCATTTACGAAGTAAAATCCTTCTTTTTTTTGTATGTCAAACACAAAACATGATTATAAACATCCAATTTCTCATCATTAAATGCTTTGCACATGTCAGTATGGTCACATGCTAACGACTCTGCATCGTATGAAAATTCCTTTCTTAAGAGCCTATCATCCTTTTCTCAAATGAGTGTAGCATCCGAAAATGGAATCAGTGAGAAATCTTTTGGGCTATCAATTTCAAATTTTCTTTCTTTATTTTCAAAGCTTCAGCATAAAGTTAATTGAAAGCCATTTGCAAGACACGCTCATCTACACTTCCATCCTCACTCTCATCACCCTCACTATCATCACTAATCACACGGGTGCGAAACTCTCTCCGAGAAACATAATAAACTTCTTCTTCCGAATCACTGTCACTAAGAGTAGAAACATGGAATGTCAGTTTATTTAATTTCTTCCTTAAATTTTTGGGATACTCATCTATTGTGTGACCAACACCCTTATAACCCAAACATCGCTCAGAATCGTTTTCAAAGGAAGATTTAAAACAATGGTTCGTGTGAATTTTTCAATCAGATTTTTCAAAAAGTTGACATAAAAAATCATCAAAACCACCAAAAGCCATTTTTGATTAAAAAAAATAGGATCAAACACAATAACTTAGTGCAACAGGCTCTGATACCAATTTGAAAAAAACGCTAAGGAGAAATAAAGCGACTTCTCAAATAAAACGAACTTTAATTGTGTGTCAATCAAATCAATTTTAATGAAATCCAAGTTTTAAACTAATCCTAACACATGCATCCAAGTGATATGAAATCATAAAGCAATAAGCATGCAAAGGAAACCAAATTTCAGGAAAAATCCCCCACAGGGGCAAAACCTTTTATTTCACTATAAATGTAAATCACAACATACACGGTTATAATGAAATACAATTTTGACACTCGAGTATTCGCAGATATCAGTTGATGTCCTTATGAATGGATCCACACGCAGCAAACCCACAAGAACTGCAGTCCTATCGTCAGCCCGGGAATACCGCAACACTCCCTATGAACCTCAGTCCAAATCATCAAAGAAACTTCACGCAATAAGATTCTCAATGACACGCAACCATATGATGTAGATTTACCCTCTCTACAAGAGCAAGATCAACAAGACCGTATTTTGGGTTCCAAAATAATTCACTAAAGGATTTGAATGATTTGTGAATTGAAAAATAAGATTTTAAACCCTAAAATTGATGAAGACGGAGTGTTCTGCTATTAGCAGATTACTGGTATAGAAAATCATCAGGTCTCCTTAACGAAAACTGAATGATTTAACGAGATTTATATAAAAAATTTGTGCCGGATTGTCATTCGAACCAAATTCCATGTCGTTCAAAGCAGAAAATTCGCAAAAAATAAATTTAATTTTTTATTTCAAAAATTCTTCTTTTAATTTTGGAAAATGCATTTTGACGAAAAACAACGCCTCAACACTTAGAAAATATTTTAGAAAAATATTCAAACCTCTTTTTAAAAATTATCCCAACACTTTTAAGTGAACCGTAAAGAAACTTAAATACTTTCTCACCTAAATTCCTTTTGTTGGGCTTGAATGTTGAAGAAGCTTGATATTCGGATCCGTCTCGATGCATATGTGATCTCGAACAATTCTTCAACGGTTGTAGAGGTATACGACATACTCAATTGTGATGGACGTTTATAAAATCATGTCCTTACAAATCTCCCCTATGTCTATGCCAGTACAAAATAAAAAACATCCGAATCATCAACTCAAATATGACCTATACAAATCTACCCTCCCATAAACCCAATAGTGGAAAGATAAAATGCTATTAAACTTTGCTTCAAAACGTCTTCAAATCTATGAGCTTTTCTCATAAGGGTGTGCAACATATGATCTTCAATTGTTGTACCTACACACACGAGTCAAAGCAAATACCTCGTGAGGAATTTGTTTAAATTTAAAAAAATGATGAGGGACACGGGGGTGCGAGTGAAAAACAATCACGTCGTGAAAGCCACTGTTTGAAAATAGTCCGCACAAAAAAAAATTAAGTCAATAAAAAGATTAAATATGCCAAAATTTGGGCCAATAGATTTTCTCTAAGTTGAGAATTTAGTACTTCAGTAGATAAAAAAAATTGCATTATTATATATGAGGGAGTTTGGTTGGAAAGTTATCAATGGGTTTGCACGTCCTTTTAAAAATGCTCAAAACGGCACTAAACAGTTTTGAACATTATTGGTGTAAAAATCACTTAGGCTTTGATTTGTTGATTTGATTTAGTCAATGTCACCTAAATTCAATAATTTTACACCTAAAGATATTTTTTTATGTTCATTCGATAGGAGTACACATATGCATCGTGCACATATGCTTGATTGAGTTTTATTACCGATTGAACTTGTTCACACACATTCATTCTATATCCTCGATTTGGTTATCTTAGTGAAAATTCATGGTGTGTGATTTTTTAACATCATTTTTGCATTTTCGTATGAAAATTTAAAAAATTAAAAAAATAATTTGTTTGCTTTGTTTCCCGTGACACTCCGATTGAATTTATTTGGTTTATTCTTTTCCTTGTCTATTTCAGACAAATAAAAAGGGGGAGAACGAATTATGGGGAGATTTTATTATGACGATTGATGTATTTTTATATTATTTCAAACTCAATGTGTCACGAGGTATTTGCTTTGTCTCATGTGTGTAGGTACAACAATTGAAGATCATATGTTGCACACCTGGATGAGAAAAGCTCAAAGATTTGAAGTTGAAGATGTTTTGAAGCAAAGTTTTAAGACTTAACATTTTATCTTTCCACTTTTGGGTTCATGGGAGGGTAGATTTGTATAGATCATAATTGAGTTGATAATTCGGATGTTTTTATTTTTTACCGGCATACACATACACTACACCAAATCTGCCCATTTGTCAAGGTCATTGACCTTGACAAATTCACCTTGTCAAGGTCAATGACCGTGACATTTCGAGGCGAGACAACTTTTTTTGTCACGGTCGTGTCACGGTCATTGACCTTGACAAAAAACTCGCGTTTTGTGTCACGGTCATGTCAAGGTCAATGACCGTGACCCGTTTGTCACGGTTATAAACCGTGACAAAGACGTGACCCTTTTAAAAAAAAATTGTCACGGGCATTGACCGTGACAATTCTGGGCAGAATTTAAAAAAAATCTGCTGGGCAGTATGGCCACTCCCACTGCCCAGCAGTATATTTGTACCTGTTATAGCAACGTTGTACCTGTTCCAAACATCATATATCCAACACAAACTAAAGATAATGCAAATATACATTCATGACAGTATAATCCAAATCTTCAAAGTAAAAATAATATACATGACGATATAATCCAAATATAATTAAAATGGACAAACTAGAAAATAATTTTACTACATGTCTTGGATAAAACTGAGGAGGTGAGTAGGCCAGACGACATACGAATTGACGCACCCACTAATATACGTCGTGCCGCATTGTTCGCGCAATCACAATAGGGAGTTCTCCTTCCCGGTTATGACATGCGTGACGAGCACCCTGGACTCCATCTGTTGAAGCACACGTCCATGGACTATTCCACCCTCGACGATATCCGGGTCCCTCAACCCCCGCCCTATCCGCTGGCCATCAAATATGTCCAATATGAACACGCTCGGCCAACCAATTGTCGATAATGGTCTGTTGGAGGGCGTCAAATAGGGAAGTGGATCGTCGAAGTACGAACGTATCGGTGATGAAGCAGCGAGGTCCACATCCTCGTCATCCTGCGCCTCGTCCTCCCGCACCTCCTCGTCCTCCCGCACCTCCTCCTCCACCGCCTTGTCCTTCCCTTTCCCTTTACCTTTCTCTTTACGGTCTCCACCCAACGTACGCTTCATGAATGCGTACATATCTTGGACCGTCGCCTCCAAACGAGACAGCTTCGCGTCGTGTGAATCCACCGTTCGAGCCAACCCGGTGTCGCTCGTCTCCAATCCGATGATCCTAGATTTGGCCACCCGCGAACTCACTCCCCTTGTCCTCCCCTTGCGATCAGAGCCAAGCACTTGGCTGAGTGCGTCTGTGGACAAAGATGCCTTGTCGGCATCAGACTGCGACTCATGCACTTCCTTAAGCTTTGCCTGAAACGACAAAAAGCACATGATTAGTAAAATAAGTAAACTAAAAAATTATAACGTAATTAACAATAATTAAACTGTCGGATTACTTACAATCGTGGCCGCGACGCTCGGGGACACCTCCTTGTCCTTCCCCTTCTTCGTCCGAAGAGCCACATAAGTATCGAGCCTATGTGGCTTACCCCCTGGCCCACTCCCTACCCCATGAAATAAAATAAAGTAAAGTAAAATTAGTATCGGCCCCGCAAAGTAAAATAATATCCAATAATATATTTCTGTAGTTATAGATAAATTAAATATTACCTTCATCCTATGATCCACCTCAGCGTAAGAGGTCCAGCCGGAGTAGTGCACGTCCGTCTTTTTAGCCCGATTTTCCCTCCCCGATTGGCGAGATGCCAATTGTCGATCCTCGATCTCATTGTCAATGAACTTTTGCCATTGTGCCAATGAGATCGGCTCCTTGGGCGGGACGGATCCGCGCCATTGTAAAATGGTCTCTCGTGTTTTTCCAAAGTATCGTGTCCGCATATTTTTTTTCCACGTCTTGTGTTGCTCCCTCAACTTCTCCAAGACGGAATCGCGTAGCTTTGGATCCAAGTTGAATTGTTCCTGTCCAACAAATACAATGTTAGTTGCGAATAAATATAAATATAAATATAAATATAAATATAAATATAAATATAAATATAAATATAAATTGAAATTGAAATATTCATATAAATATTACCTGTAGTGCCGCCCAAACATCTAACTTGAGCTCATACGGCACCTCCTTCCAACTCATAAACCCCGGGCCGATGACCGTCTTTAGCAGCTCGAGGGATCTCGCTAAAAGCTCCGACTTGTTTTCGACGGTAATCCCAAATTTTCCATATTTGGGGAGCTTAGGGGCGGAGGAGCCCTCGTCGCCTCCGCTACCACCGAACCCAGACGACGACATCATCATAAACAGCATCATTATCATGGGTTTTACCTAATTGAATTAAATGAACAATACTTTTAGCCCTTGTTATTCATCAAATTTGAGGCAAGTTAATTAGAATATTTGTATCGAGCCTATGTGATTTATATGGATTAATTCTATTACATTTATAATTTAACTAATAGAGTTGAATTTTAATATTAATCCTTTGGTTTATTTAACTAACTTTGGTTTGGTTTATTTCTAGTTGAATCTGAGTTATAATTTTTAGATTATGTATAGGAATTGAATTCTAATATTAATCCTTCATAAATCCCTTGAATACATGCATAAATTTGTAGAGATTGAAATTAAATTGCTTGAGATTGAATTTCTATGCTTGAGAATGAAAATATCAATTATTTATAAAATTGATGTCTACTTTTAGTGTTGTGTATATATGTTAGTCTACTTTTGCTTTTTTTTTAAATAATCAATTAACCAAATTTCATGATAGTGAATAAGGGTTAATCCTAGCCATTGATTAAGTGTATTATTAGTAAGTACAAAAATTAAATATGGACTCTTAATCTAGGATATAAGGAGTATTTGTTAGTGAAATAATAATTTAGTGATAAAAACACACTCGAACACTACCAAGTTTTGACGACACGGATCTCTAGAAAGAAAAACAAGCATTTCCAAATTAATATGCCCTCTTTCTTGTTTAGTGTCTCGTGAATTGATAGTATGATTTTAAAAATAGTATACAAAACTAGGTGAGATTTTAGAATTACACGTCGAAATAATACATGTTGTATAATAATAATAATACAAGTAAATGCTTTGCAATCAAAGGTATTTATCTTTATAAGGAAAAAATTATCTTAAAATGATTGGTAGGGAATGTCTATGAGGTGGATGATAATTTATTTGATATTTTATTTTATTTCTTTTGGTTAGGTTATTAAGACTTTATTTGAATTGATATCTTAGTAATTATTATTTAATATTTATTTTGAGCAATTATCTTATAGTAGGATTATTATCCTAGAAACAATTCTAACATTCCATGAAGGAAAACTTTTATTGGATGGTTGAAAAGACAATAGTTCCAAATTTATTATATTCCATAACAATTTCATAGTTTCAATTCATTTTCATTTATTCTCTTAGTGCTACAACAATAATTTGAATTCATTTCATATGATTTCCCACCCCACCCCACCCCTCCACCACCCCCTCCCCCACCACACACCACCACACACACACACACACCCCACCCCACCCCACCCCACCCCACCCCACCCCACCCCCTGCCCCCCTCCACCACCCCCTCCCCCACCACACACCACACACACACACACACACACACACCCCACCCCACCCCACCCCCTCCCCCACCACACACCACCACCATACACACACACACCCCACCCCACCCCACCCCTGCCCCACCCCTCATCCACCCCCTCCCCCACCACACACCACACACACACACACACACCCCACCCCACCCCACCCCACCCCCTCCCCCACCCCACCCCACCACACACACACACACACACACACCCCACCCCACCCTCCACCACCCCCTCCCCCTCCCCCACCCTGCCCCACCCCGCCCCACCCTGCCCCACCCCCTGCCCCCCTCCACCACCCCCTCCCCCACCCTGCCCCACCCCGCCCCACCCCCCACCCCCTGCCCCCCTCCACGCACACACATACACACATATATATATATATACACATACACACATAAATATACACACAAATATATATATAAATGGAAGAGAGAGAGAGAGAGAGAGAAAATGGACCTGAAAGTAGAGAGAGAGAGAGAGAGAGAGAGAGAGAGAGAGAGATGGAGGGAACGACGCGGGAGGGAAAAAAGAAGGGGGATAGGGTTTTTGTTGCGAACATTGTCACGGTCGTGTCAAGGTCTTTGACCGTGACACGAATTGTCACGGTCATTGACCGTGACAAGTCCGTGACAAATTTACTTGCCACGGACTTGTCACGGACTTGTCACGGTCAATGACCGTGACAATTCGTTGTCACGGTCGTGTCAAGGTCAATGACCGTGACATAAAACGCGTGTTTTTTTGTCACGGTCAATGACCTTGACAAGGCTGGCCGGCTGAAAGGTGACAATTTATCCATTTTGGTGTAGTGATATGGGGAGATTTATAAGGACATGATTTTATAAATGTCCATCATAATTTAGTATGTCGTATACCGCTACAGCCGTCGAAGAATTATTCAAGATCACATATGCATCGAGACGGATTCTAATATCAAGCTTTTTCAACATTCAAGCCCAACAAAATGAATTTAGGTGAGAAAGTATTTAAGTTCCTTTACGGTTCACTTAAAAGTGTTGGGATAATTTTTAAAAAGAGGTTTGAATATTTTTCTAAAATATTTTCTAAGTATTGAGGCGTTATTTTTCATCGAAATGCATTTTCCAGGATTAAAAGTAGAATTTTCGAAATAAAAAATTAAATTTATTTTTCGCGAATTTTCTGGTTCGAACGACATGGGATCTCGTTCGAACGACACACCGACTCAAATTTTTTATATAAAGCGCGTTAAATCATTTCGTTTTCGTTAAGGAGACCTGACAATTTTCGATACCAGTAATCTGCTAACAGCAGAACACTTCGTCTTCTTCAATTTTAGGGTTTAAAATCTTGGTTTTCAATTCACAAAACATTCCAATCCATTAGTGAATTGTTTTGGAACCCATAATATGGTCTTACTGATCTTGCTCTTGTAGAGAGGGTAAATCTACATCACATGGCTGCGTGTTATTGAGGATCTTGCTGCGTGAAGGTTCTTTATTGATTTGGACTGAGGTTCATAGGGAGTGCTACGGTATTCCTGGGCTGACGATAGAATTGCGGTTCTTGTGGATTTTCTACGTATGGATCCATTGCTGACGACATCGACCGACATCTGTGGATATTCGATTGTCAAAATTGTATTTCATTATAACCTTGTAAGTTGTGATTTAAAATTATAGTGAAATAAACGGTTTTGCCTATGTGGGGGATTTTTCCTATAAAACCTAGGTACCTCTTTCTTAACACTCGTAGGAGGCTCTCTCACACTTGTGGGGATGGGTGCAACATGTTTGTCAAAGCCAATCCCACCCATATCCTTTTTGATCTCCATAGTGCCTAAAATCTTATCAAGCTTTTCTGAACGAGACTCCAAATCAAATTTTACCTTACTAGATTCTCTCAAACTCTTCTCAAGCTCACATATCTTAGACTCAAGCCTTCTTCTAAAATATTCAAACTCTAAAAATTACTTTTTCATAACTTCCATCACACCTCGAAGATCATCTCTCTCACCCTAGACATATCCAATCTTCTCTCTCAAAATTTTCTCTCGTGCCCTAAGTTCTTCAACTAAAACATCATTATTATTTTTAAGGCACTTTCTTGCAATTGGGCTTTTAATTTCAAATTTTCTTTCTTTATTTTCAAAGATTCAGTATAAAGTTAACTGAAAGCCGTTTGCAAGACACGCTCATCTACACTTCCATCCTCACTCTCATCACCCTCACTATCATCACTAATCATACGGGTGCGAAACTCTCTTCTATCAACATAATAAACTTCTTCTTCCGAATCACTGTCACTAAGAGTAGAAACATGGGATGTCGGTTTATTCAATTTCTCCTTTAAATTTGTGGGATACTCATCTATCGTGTGACCAACACCCTTATAACCCGAACAACGCTCATAATCGTTTTCAACGAAAAATTTAAAATAATGGTTCGTGTGAATTTTTCAATCATATTTTTCAAAAAGTTGACATCGAAAATCATCAAAACCACCAAAGGCCATTTTTGATTAAAAAAAATAGGATCAAACACAATAACTTAGTGCAACAGGCTCTGATACCAATTTGAAAAAAAATGCTAAAGAGGAATAAAGGGACTTCTAAAATAAAACGAACTTTAATTGTGTGTCAATCAAATCAATTTTAATGAAATCCAAGTTTTAAACTAATCCTAACACATGCATCCAAGTGATATGAAATCATAAAGCAATAAGCATGCAAAGGAAACCAAATTTCAGGAAAAATCCCCCACAGGGGCAAAACCTTTTATTTCACTATAAATGTAAATCACAACATACACGGTTATAATGAAATACAATTTTGACACTCGAGTATTCGCAGATATCTGTCGATGTCGTCATCAATGGATCCACACGCAGCAAACCCACAAGAACTGTAGTCCTATCGTCATCCCGGGAATACCGCAACACTCCCTATGAACCTCAGTCCAAATCAGCCAAGAACCTTCACGCAATAAGATTCTCAATGACACGCAACTATATGATGTAGATTTACCCTCTCTACAAGATCAAGATCAACAAGACCGTATTTTGGGCTCCAAAAGAATTCATTAAAGGATTGAAATGATTTGTGAATTGAAAAATAAGGTTTTAAACCCTAAAATTGAAAAAAACGAAGTGTTATGCAATTAGGAGATTAATAGTGGAAATCATCAGGTCTCCTTAACGAAAATTGAATGATTTAATTGGATTTACGTAAAAAATTTGTGCCGGCGCGTCGTTTGAACGAGATCTGATATCTTTCGAACCAAATTCCATGTCGTTTGAAGCAGAAAATTCGCAAAAAATAAATTTAATTTTTTATTTCAAAAATTCTTATTTTAATCTTGGAAAATGCATTTTGACGAAAAACAACGCCTCAACACTTAGAAAATATTTTAGAAAAATATTCAAACCTCTTTTTAAAAATTATCCCAACACTTTTAAGTGAACCGTAAAGAAACTTAAATACTTTCTCACCTAAATTCCTTTTGTTGGGCTTGAATGTTGAAGAAGCTTGATATTCGGATCCGTCTCGATACATATGTGATCTCGAACAATTCTTCAACGGTTGTAGAGGTATACGACATACTCAATTGTGATGGACGTTTATAAAATCATGTCCTTACAAAAGTGTAATTTCATTTAAGACAATTCAAATGGTCATTTCGAGTGTGCAAGTGTGTCTGGAAGGATCGAAATAGTCAGAAAAGTGCACTTGGGAGTTTAGTTTGGGTCCTGGGGCATTTTTAGGCCAAATCGGCACCCCAGAAGGGTATTTCAGTCTTTTAGATTTTTGGAGTAAAAAGGCCTACGAAATTCCTATGTGTATATCAGCTACTAGGTTAAGGTTTCTAGGGTTATAAGTTACAAAAGCAAAGAGAGGCAACTATAGTAGGAAGAAAAATAGTTCGTAGGCTTAGCCCACCATTCTTGCACCTCCACCACCACCGTTGTGCATATTGGAAGGAGAGGAATGCCACCCTACCACTATTCTGCGGAAATTCAAGACTAGATATAGAGGCAAGTATTTATCTTGTTGACTTATGATTAGATATATCATCCATGTTAGAGTAGGATGATAAATTTATTGGTTCATTAAATTTTAGCTTAATTTGGAAGATATAAAGTATGTTCTTGGGTAGGAATTGTGATAGCCTTGATTGCTTCTGCATGTAGGATGAATTTGATGAGTTAGTATAACAAATTTATGAAGAAATCTGGAGTTATGTTAAAGTTCCTTAACAAAAGTGATAAACTAGGGTTTTTAAAGAATTAATCTTGAATTAATTAAATTTAAAGGTGTTCTTGGATGATTTAATGATTCCAATACATTAAAAATCATGTATATATATTGGTGTGATGTTTAGTATGCTGGGTTGAGAAATTGAGAATGAATCATGGAGGCTTAAGGGTTAAAAATGTAGGAGGGTAGTGAGACTGGGGTCTATGAATAACTGGAAAGGGTGAGGCGTGACCCACTCCAATGGACGCTGCCTACAAGGTCTTCAAGGTCTCCTGGTGCAACTTCTGAAGAAAACTTCTCCTTCTGGTAGCAATGGAACTCAAGCTTTAACTCACTCCCTGCAAGAAGATGAACTTTCACAGCAAAAATAGTAATTTTCTCAAGGGAAACACCTGAGAGTGATGGCTGTCAGTGGGGAGTGAAGGAACAAGGCACTCAGCACTATGAGAATGAGCAGGGAGAGAATACTTAGGTAGGTCTGGTGATATTTTGGCAGAGTAACAGTGCAACTTCTATTGTCTATCCTATCATGTCTATAACCTTGCCCAGGGGTCCTATTTGTACTTGGGCACTAAGGATGGGTTGGCACTTTTGGCGCCAAAACTTAGAGGGTTGGTGAGGGACAAAGTCTGTAGTGTACTATTTATCCCTACCTGCAGGCAGGTCTGCCTATCCCCTCTGGTCGATGCCCCCTGGCGCCGACCAAAGTTCAAAAGCAAATATGTCTTCTAATGGAGACAAAATATCTGATTTGCTAAATATCTTTTGAAACGGTAAATTTGATACAAACTTTGTAAACTTGAGGGGGGGTCTCGAGGACCACCTCCTTTAAAATATTTGCAAGCTTAAGGGGGGTCTCGAGGACCCCCTTTTAAAATCATTTTTCTTGAGAGGGGCTTAGAGGACCCTCTCCTCTAAAATCATTTTATAAACAGTTCTTTTCTTATGAGCAGCCAGCCCTTTGGCTGCTCACTTTACTTGTGACTAAGTGTGAGGTGTGTGAGGACTGGGTGACCCTAGGGTCTCCTACTAGTATTCTCTCAATCCTATAGTGCTAAGTGGTTGAGCTTGCTCAACATACCTTGTCCCTCAGCCGCCAAGCCAAAACTCCCGGGAGGTCCCAACGCGCCTGTTCGAGCCCTGCTTGCTCGACTAGGCAACCTGTACAAGAAAGTAAAGTGTTAGTGATGTTGTTCATTTAGAGACTGATGTTTCATGATGAGGAGTTGCTTGTGATAGTTACTCCCTCAATATGAGTTTCTGCCGAAACCCTTGTAGCGGCACTTCTCGAATAACATTTCTGCAGTGACCCTTGCAGTGGCACTGAGCCTTGCAGTGACGCTGACTCTCTCGACTGTCATTACTTCAGTGACCCCTGCAGTGGTACTTCTTAATTTTGGATTTCTGTGGTGACCCTCGCGGGCACCTCTCGAATGTTATTGCTGTAGTGACCCTTGTTGTAGTGGTGCTGACGCTTGAAGCGGCGCTGACCCTTGCAATGGCGCAGATAATTGCAGCGGTGCTGGCACTTGAAGTGGCGCCGACACTTGCGGCGGTGCTGACACTTGCAGCGGCGCTGGCATTTGAAGCGGCGCTGACCCTTGCAGCGGCGTAGACACTTACAGCGGCGCAGACACTTGCAGCGGCGCTGGCACTTGAAGTGGCGCCAACACTTGCAGCGGTGCTGACCCTTGCAATGGCGCAGACACTTGCAGCGGCGCCGACCCTTACGGTAGCGCGGACACTTGCAGTAGCGCTAGCACCTGCAGCGGCGCTGACCCTTGCGGCGGTGCGGACACTTACAGCGGCGTCGATCCTTATGGCGGCGCAGACACTTGCAGTGGCACTGGCGCCTGCAGCGGTGCCGACCCTTGCAGCGGCGCGGACACTTGCGGCGGCGCTGACACCTGCAGCGGCGCTGGCACTTGAAGCGGCGCTGGCACTTGAAGTGGCACCGACACTTGCAGCGGCGCGGACACTTACATTGGCGCTGGCGCCAGCAGCGGCGCCGACCCTTGCAGCGGCACGGACACTTGCAGCGGCGCCGACCCTTGCAGTGGCGCTGACACTTGCAGCGACGCTGGTACTTGAAGCGGCGTCGACACTTGCGGCGGCGCTGGAACTTGCAGGGCGCTGGTACTTGAAGCGGCGCCGACCCTTGCAGTGGCGTAGACACTTACAGCGGCGCCGGCACTTGCAGCGGCGCAGACACTTGAAGCGGCGCCGGCACTTGCAGCGGCGCGAACACTTGCGGCGGTGCTAACACTTGCAGCGGCGCTGGCACTTGAAGCGGCGCCGACCCTTACGGTAGCGCGAACACTTGCAGTGGCGCCTGCAGCAGCGCCGACCCTTGCAGCGGCACGGACACTTGCAGCGGCGCCGATCCTTGCGGCGGCGCGGACACTTGCAGCGGCGCTGGCACTTGCAGCGGCGCTGACGCTCGCAGCGACGCTGACACTTTCAGCAGCGCTGACCCTTGCAGCGGCGCTGGGGGTTTCTTCTAAATATGAGTTTCTATCGGGACCCTGGGTTGGTTCCTTCTCAATTATGTGTTTCAGCCGGGACCCTAGGTGGGTTCCTTCTTAATACGAGTTTCTGTCGGGACCCTGGGGGGTTCCTGCTCAATATGAGTTTCTGTCGTGACCCCGGGGGGGTTCCTGCTCAATATGAGTTTCTGTCGGGACCCTGGGTTTCTTCTCAGTATTTCTAATAAAATAATATTTTTACTTTTTTATAGGTAGGCACCCTTCTACATTAGCCCCTCGTGCAAATTTTTTTAGGTTGGGTAGACCAAAAAAGCTTTGTACGCCATAAAATCGATTTTTATTTTTTTATTTTGGGGGACTCTAGGGTTCCTTCATCATTCCCCCTTTGGGTCATTAAATGTCCTGTCACTTCATCCCAAGTTTTGTAGATGAGGCCACTTATAGTGGACCTCCTTATCTGGGTATCAACTTGGGCGGATGGGGTTACTCGCGGTGAGCCCCTCGTTCTTGGCCTGCTTCTGTGGCCTTTTTTCTAGGGCGGAGGGGTTGTGCGCCATGAGCCCCTCACCCTTGGCCTTCTTCTGTGGCCTTCCATCTTGGGCGGAAGGGTTGCTCGCGGTGAGCCCCTTACCCTTGGCCTTCTTCTGTGGCCTTCTTTCTTGGGCAGAGGGGTAACTCGCGGTGAGCCCCTCACCCTTGGCCTTCTTCTGGGGCCTTTCATCTTGGGCGGAGGGTTTGCTCGCAACGGGCCCCCGCCCTTGGCCTTCTTCTGTGGCCTTTCACCTTGGGCGAAGGGGTTACTCGTAGTGGGCCCCTCGCCCTTGGCCTTTTATTTTGGGCGTAGGGGTTACTCGCGGTGAGTCCCTCGCCCTTTGCCTTCTTCTGTGGCCTTTCCTTTTTTTGGGTGGAGGGGTTACTCACGGTGGACCCCTCGCCCTTGGCCTTTTTCCGTGGCCTTTCATTTTGGGCGGAGGGATTACTCGCGGTGAGTCCCTCGCCCTTGGCTATTTTCTGTCAAACTTGCAATCTTGGGCAGGTGGAGTCACTCTAAGTGGGTCCCCACCCTCCAAGCTTATTTTATTATTTGTTCACTTTCTTGAGGACTTCTCAATATTAGCCCCCTCGTGCAGAAGTGTCTTGTAATGTCGAGAGACTTGTGCACGAAACTGTCATACCTTTTATTTATACTTGGCAGTTGCTCAAGACTGTGAGCACTCCGGTGCCCTTGGAGTCTTAGGTGCTAGACTGTCGCACCTTATATTTGTACTTGACACTTGCTCAAGACTGTGAGCGCTCCGGTGTCCTTAGATCCTTAGGTGCTCAGCTGGGGCATCTTATATTTATACTTGGCACTTGCTCAAGACTGTGAGCGCTCCGGTGCCCTTGGAGCCTTACGTTAATACTTGGCATTTTTTCAATACAGTGAGCGCTTCGGTGCCCTTGGAGCCTTACGTTTATACTTGGCATTTGCTCAATACTGTGAGCGCTTCGGTGCCCTTGGAGACTTAGGTGCTCATTTGGATCACCTTATGTTTATACTTGGCACTTGCTCAAGACTGTGAGCGCTCTGGTGCCCTTAGAGCCTTAGGTGTTAAACAGTCACACCTTATATTTATACTTGACACTTGCCCAAGACTGCGAGCGCTCCGGTGCCCTTGGAGCCTTAGGTGCTCAACTAGCGCACCTTATATTCATACTTGGCACTTGCTCAAGACTGTGAGCGCTCCGGTGACCTAGGAGCCTTAGGTTCTCATCTGGAGCACCTTACGTTTATACTTATATTTGTCACTTGCTCAAGATTGTGAGTGCTCCGGTGCCCTTGGAGCCTAAGGTGCTCATCTGGAGCACCTTATGTTTATATTTGGCCCTTGTTCAAGACTGTGAGCGCTCCGGTGCCCTTGGAGCCTTAGGTACTAAACTTTCGTACCTTATATTTATACTTGGCCTTTGCTCAAGACTGTGAGCGCTCCGGCGCTCTTGGAGCCTTAGGTGCGAAACAGTCGCACCTTATATTTATACTTGGCACTTGCTCAAGACTGTGAGCGCTCCGGTGCCCTAGGAGCCTTAGGTGCTCATCTGGATCACCTTACGTTTATACTTGGCACTTGCTCAAGACTGTGAGCGCTCTGATGCCCTTGGAGCCTTAGGTGCTAAACTGTCACACCTTATATTTATACCTGGCCTTTGCTCAAGACTGTGAGCGTTCCGGCGCCCTTGGAACTTTAGGTGCTAAACTGTCGCACATATACTTATACTTGGCAATTGCTCAATATTGTGAGTGCTCCGATGCCCTTGGAGACTTAGGTACTAAACTGTCATACCTTATATTTATATTTATATTTGGCACTTGCTCAAGATTGTGAGCGCTCCGGTGCCCTTGGAGCCTAAGGTGCTCATCTGGAGCACCTTATATATATATTTGGCTCTTGCTCAAGACTGTGAGCGCTCCGGTGCCCTTGGAGCCTTAGGTACTAAACTTTCGTAACTTATATTTATACTTGGCAGTTGCTCAAGACTGTGAGCGCTCCGGTGCCCTTGGAGCCTTAGGTGCTAAATTTTCGCACCTTATATTTATACTTAGCACTTGCTCAAGACTGTGAGCGCTCCGGTGCCCTTGGAGCCTTAGGTGCTAAACTGTCGCACCTTATATTTACACTTGGCAGTTGCTCAAGACTGTGAGCGCTCCGGTGCCCTTAGAGCCTTAGGTGCTAAACTGTCGCACCTTACATTTATACTTGGCAGTTGCTCAAGACTGTGAGCGCTCCTATGCCCTTGGAGCCTTAGGTACTAAACTGTTGTACCTTATGTGTATAATTGCATTTGCTCAATACTTTGAGTTGTTCTTTTTTATGTGAGAACCTCAAGATTGAACTTCACATTTCTAACTGTGGGGTATTTGCATATGAGATGATCAAGTTAAAATTTTTTGAAACTGCCCCTCTACCTGCGGGGTACCATCTGCAAATTTTGAAGTTTCCCCTTTAACAGTGGGGTACTTGCATATAGCTGAGCAAGTTAAAATTTGGACGCTACCCCTCTAACTGCTGGGTACTTGCATATAGTTGAGCAAGTTATATATATTTTTTTAGCGCAACCCCGTGTGACTGTGCGGTACTTTTTAGTGCAACCCCGTGTGACTTTGGGGTATTTTGTTATGCATATTCATTTCTTGGGAAGTAACTAAGAGATGGGGTTAGCACTTCTCCTTCCCACAAACTTTGCATAAAATTTCACATATATTATAAGTAAAGAAATAATTATTTCTTTATACTAAAAATATCCCTTGGTCTGAAGGGTCCTTGTTCCAAACTTTTCTTAGGAACCTTTTTTGTCTTATAAAAATAACAAGTTTAGAGGGGGGGGGGGGGGGGGTAGACCCACTTCTCCCTATTTTTTGAAAACTGGTCAATTACAATTTTTTGGAGAACAGAGATTAAGACTTGTTCTCTAGGCTATAAATCTGATTGGAATAATAATAAAAAAATATAGTGAATTTTTTTTTTTTATTATTATTATTATTACTAGGAAAATAACCTCTTGCTGGTCCTGTCGTGTCTGCACGGGCTTTACTCACTATACTTTTACTTTTGGGTTGGATATATCCCCAAGTATAATGAGGAAAGTTACTTATATCATAGGCCCTCTTCTAATCTACTGAGAGGTTCTACTATACTATTAAGAAAGAGAAAGCATTAGTCTGGTGTACCTTTTGTTGAGAAATTCTACGCCCTTGTGTCTACATTCCGGTCGCTTCTATTTTTTTTGTTTAAATGCATCGGGGGGTTCCTTGTGCAAGGTATCAGTCATGGAAAGTTCTTTGTCTGGGAATCTGTTCATCCCAGGTTCCTCGCTTATAGCATCGCCGACGACGGGCTCCTCGCCTGCCTCTTCGCGCGCTGAGGGTTCCTCGCCTACAACTCGAGTTGAGAGGCACATTTTTCTGTCTAGGGCTTGGAATTTATGGGTTCCTCGCCGAAAATAATTTTTCATCAAGGGTCCTCGTGCGAAGTTTTAACCACAAGGGGTATCTTGTTTTCTATTTTAACTTCAAAGGGTCCATTGCCTGCTACCGAGGTTATGATAGGTTTCTCACGCCGCGGGTTCCTCACGATCACCCTCAATTAAGGTGGGTTCCTCGTCCAAATCATTTGCGACGAAAATTTCCCCTTTCACCACGTCGGGTTCCTCGATGACATTACTGCCCATAAGGGGTTCCTACCCAAGAACTTTAGCGTGAGGAGTTCTTCACTTCTTCTTGAGATGGGGGAGGGGTCCTCGCACATAGCTCCTCATCACAGTCTGCTGTCGCCGACAGTTCCTCATTAGAAATCCCATTAGTCTTGGGTTCCTCCCGTTGTGGTTTGAACCTGGTTGATTTTTTACCATTTCTTGAGGTGGGAGAGGGTTCCTCGTCGGAACCAATATCCGAGGGTATCTCGACATTGAATTTCGTCAAGGGTTCCTCGACCTTGTGCCACGTCGAGGGTCCCTCGCGCATCGACTTCACCTCCAAGGGTCTCTCGACCTAACGCTTCATCGAGACTGTTGCCATGACTTTTTTTTATTGGCGGTGAGGAATACCCAGGGTTCCTCGCTCCTTGACTACCTATCCGGGCGTCTCGACCTGTGATGAGTGTCTAGACGCGGAGGGTTCCTTGTCTGTTGGAACCAGTGTTGGAAGGAGGGGGGTCTCGACGCCCGTGATTTTTTCTGAAGAAGGGGGGTCTCGACCCATGGTTTTCTGCGAGGCGACCCTACGCCCGAGGATCCCTGGCCAGCTGCCTTGGAGTCGTCAAAACCCCTAGTTGCTTTGGGAGGGTGTGTCTCGACGCCTTTGAATTTTTAGAAATAGGGGTTTCGGCCTATGGCAGTATGGTGGCCTCTCGTCAGCGGCCGCGGGTCTCGCGACCTGGCCTCGCATCTACGGTCCCTTCGTCACTGCAAGGGGGTGTCTCGACATGTGCCGGTGCTGACGGGGTCATCTCGACCTCGGGTGTCTCGACGCCCATAAATTTTTATTTTTGCTGAAGAAGAGTGTCTCGACGCCCATGAGTTTTGCTGAAGAAAGGTGTCTCGACGCCCATGATTTATACTGAAGAAGGGTATCTCGACGCCCATGATTTTTGCTGAAGAAGGGTGTCTCGATGCCCATGATTTTTGCTGAAGAAGGGTGTCTCGACGCCCATGATTTTTACTGAAGAAGAGTGTCTCGGCGCCCATGATTTTTGCTGAAGAAGGGTGTCTCGACGCCCATGATTTATACTGAAGAAGGGTATCTCGACGCCCATGATTTTTGCTGAAGAAGGGTGTCTCAACGCCCATGATTTTTGCTGAAGAAGGGTGTCTTGACGCCCATGATTTATACTGAAGAAGGGTCTCTCGACGGCCATGATTTTTGCTGAAGAAGGGTATCTCGACGCCCATGATTTTTGCTGAAGAAGGGTATCTCGACGCCCATGATTTTTGCTGAAGAAGGGTATCTCGACACCCACAATTTTTATTGAAGAAGGGTGTCTCGACGCCCATGATTTATACTGAAGAAGGGTATCTCGACGCCCATGATTTTTGCTGAAGAAGGGTGTCTCGATGCCCATGATTTTTGCTGAAGAAGGGTGTCTTGACGCCCATGATTTATACTGAAGAAGGGTCTCTCGACGCCCATGATTTTTGCTGAAGAAGGGTGTCTCGACGCCCACGATTTTTACTGAAGAAGGGTGTCTCGACGCCCATGATTTATACTGAAGAAGGGTATCTCGACGCCCATGATTTTTACTGAAGGATGGTGTCTCGACGCCCATGATTTTTGCTGAAGAAGGGTGTCTTGACGCCCATGATTTATACTGAAGAAGGGTCTCTCAATGACCATGATTTTTGCTGAAGAAGGGTGTCTCGACGCCCATGATTTTTGCTGAAGAAGGGTGTCTCGACGCCCACGATTTTTACTGAAGAAGGGTGTCTCGACGCCCATGATTTATACTGAAGAAGGGTATCTCGACGCCCATGATTTTTGCTGAAGAAGGGTGTCTCGATGCCCATGATTTTTGCTGAAGAAAGGTGTCTTGACGCCCATGATTTATGCTGAAGAAGGGTGTCTCGACGCCCATGATTTATACTGAAGAAGGGTCTCTCGACGCCCATGATTTTTGCTGAAGAAGGGTATCTCGACGCCCATGATTTTTTCTGAAGAAGGGTGTCTCGACGCCCACGATTTTTACCTAATAAGGGTGTCTCGACGCCCATGATTTATACCGAAGAAAGGTATCTCGACGCCCATGATTTTTGCTGAAGAAGGGTGTCTCGACGCCCATGATTTTTGCTGAAGAAGGGTGTCTTGATGCCCATGATTTATACTGAAGAAGGGTCTCTCGACGCCCATGATTTTTACTGAAGAAGGGTATCTCGACGCCCATGATTTTTGCTGAAGAAGGGTGTCTCGACACCCATGATTTTTACTGAAGAAGGGTGTCTTGACGCCCATGATTTATACTGAAGAAGGGTCTCTCGATGCCCATGATTTTTACTGAAGAAAGGTATCTCGATGCCCATGATTTTTTTTGAAGAAGGGGGGTCTCGACCCGTGGTTTGCTGTGAGGCGACCCTACGTCCGAGGATCCCTCGCCAATTACCTTGGATTCTTTGAAAGCCCTAGTTGCTTTGGGCGGTGGTGTCTCGATGCCTTTGAATTTTTCAGGAATAGGGGTCTCGGCCTATGACAGTATAGAGGCCTCTCATCAGCGGCCGGGGGTCTCACGGCTTGGCATCGCGTATACGGGTCCCTCTTCAGACATTGGGGGTGTCTCGACATCTTGTCCTATCGAGGGTTCCTCGACCCAAGGTATCTCGACCCCTTGTGGTGTTGACGATTTTTTGACTGGTCATGTTGCATTTGGGGAGATGTGCGGTTTTCCATTTGTTTCTGGTGGGGGGTCTCGACCTCTTATCACGTCGAAAGTTCCACGACCCAGGTATCTCGTCCATTATTGGCGTCATGGAGAGTATGCTGCTGCTGCCATGGACACTTTATTGACGACGAGAGGTACCCAGGGCTCCTCGCCCTTGGGTTCTTAGTGATTTGTTATTTCTACAGGGTCGTCACTTCCACTTCCTTCTTGGCGGTGGGGTGTGTGTCGCCGACTGTTGGTACTACGGGGGTGTGCTACTGGCCAAGGGATCCTCGCGACCCCCTTTCCAGTGAGTTCATCGCGAACCCCTCGCCAGATGGAGGAATATCCATCTTTCGGGATTTCCACTATGGGACCCATTGCCGAGGGTCCCTCGTCGTTAGTTGCTGCTGCCATGGGTTCTTTTCTTAAGGGTTCCTCATCGCTATCATTGAGCGAGAGGAGTTCCTTGACCATACCGAATTCCTCGCCAAACAATTAGGGTTCCTAGGGTTCCTGCCAGTGAACTTGACGGTTGTCACAACTTGCTCCAGCGCCGTCCTCCGCGACTGGGCTACTTCTACCGGAATCACCACAGGAACGGCTGCCCCTCCACAGGGGGTTGCTGCTGGTCTTACACAATCTTGACCCAAACTTGCCAAGTCCTAAAAAACATACTCATAAGCCTCTACCACCGGAGCTATTTCCGGTGAGCTGGTCTGCCCTCCCGGAGGAGCAGGTACCTTTGCTCCGGTCACCACCACATCCACCTGAGTGGCCTGGTCTCTTTGAGCTCCATTCCCAGATGGATTGTCTTCAAACACTAGCTTCTTAGAAACATGAAAACCTTCTTTGTCCATTGAAAGTGAGGATACCTCCCCAGCGGAGTCGCCAAATATAGGAGGGTAGTGAGACTGGGGTCTATGAATAACTGGAAAGGGTGAGGCGTGACCCACTCCAATGGACGCTGCCTGCAAGGTCTTCAAGGTCTCCTGGTGAAACTTCTGAAGAAAACTTCTCCTTCTGGTAGCAATGGAACTCAAGCTTCAACTCACTCCCTGCAAGAAGATGAACTTTCACAGCAAAAATAGTAATTTTCTCAAGGGAAACACCTGAGAGTGATGGCTGTCAGTGGGGAGTGAAGGAACAAGGCACTCAGCACTATGAGAATGAGCAGGGAGAGAATACTTAGGTAGGTCTGGTGATATTTTGGCAGAGTAACAGTGCAACTTCTATTGTCTATCCTATCATGTCTATGACCTTGCCCAGGGGTCCTATTTGTACATGGGCACTAAGGCTGGGTTGGCACTTTTGGCGCCAAAACTTAGAGGGTTGGTGAGGGACAAAGTCTGCAGTGTACTATTTGTCCCTACCTGCAGGCAGGTCTGCCTATCCCCTCTGGTAGATGCCCCCTGGCGTCGACCAAAGTTCAAAAGCAAATATGTCTTCTAATGGAGACAAAATATCTGATTTGTTAAATATCTTTTGAAACGGTAACTTTGATACAAACTTTGTAAACTTGAGGGGGGGGTCTCGAGGACCACCTCCTTTAAAATATTTGCAAGCTTGAGGGGGTCTCGAGGACCCCCTTCTAAAATCATTTTTCTTGAGAGGGGTTTAGAGGACCCTCTCCTCTAAAATCATTTTATAAACAGTTCTTTTCTTGTGAGCAGCCAACCCTTTGGCTGCTCACTTTACTTGTGACTAAGTGTGAGGTGTGTGAGGACTGGGTGACCCTAGGGTCTCCTACTAGTATTCTCTCAATCCTATAGTGCTAAGTGGTTGAGCTTGCTCAACATACCTTGTCCCTCAGCCGCCAAGCCAAAACTCCCGGGAGGTCCCAACGCGCCTGTTCGAGCCCTGCTTGCTCGACTAGGCAACCTGTACAAGAAAGTAAAGTGTTAGTGATGTTGTTCATTTAGAGACTTATGTTTCATGATGAGGAGTTGCTTGTGATAGTTACTCCCTCAATATGAGTTTCTGCCGAAACCCTTGTAGCGGCACTTCTCGAATAACATTTCTGCAGTGACCCTTGCAGTGGCACTGAGCCTTGCAGTGACGCTGACTCTCTCGACTGTCATTACTTCAGTGACCCCTGCAGTGGTACTTCTTAATTTTGGATTTCTGTGGTGACCCTCGCGGGCACCTCTCGAATGTTATTGCTGTAGTGACCCTTGTTGTAGTGGTGCTGACGCTTGAAGCGGCGCTGACCCTTGCAATGGCGCAGATACTTGCAGTGGCGCTTGCACTTGAAGTGGCGCCGACACTTGCGGCGGCGCTGACACTTGCAGCGGCGCTGGCATTTGAAGCGGCGCTGACCCTTGCAGCGGCGTAGACACTTGCAGTGGCGCTGACACTTGCAGCGGCGCTGGCACTTGAAGTGGCGCCAACACTTGCAGTGGTGCTGACCCTTGCAATGGCGCAGACACTTGCAGCGGCGCTGGCACTTGAAGCGGTGCCGACCCTTACGGTAGCGCGGACACTTGCAGTAGCGCTGGCAACTGCAGCGGTGCCGACCCTTGCGGCGGCGCGGACACTTGCAGCGGCGTCGATCCTTGCGGCGACGCAGACACTTGCAGTGGCACTGGCGCCTGCAGCGGTGCCGACCCTTGCAGCGGCGCGGACACTTGCGGCGGCGCTGACACCTGCAGTGGCGCTGGCACTTGAAGCGGCGCTGGCACTTGAAGTGGCACCGACACTTGCAGCGGCGCGGACACTTACAGTGGCGCTAGAGCCTGCAGCGGCGCGGACACTTGCAGCGGCGCCGACCCTTGCAGCGGCGCTGACACTTGCAGCGGCGCTGGTACTTGAAGCGGCGCGGACACTTGCGACGGTGCTGGCACTTTCAGGGCACTGGTTCTTGAAGCGGCGCCGATCCTTGCATCGGCGTAGACACTTACAGCGGCGCCGGCACTTGCAGCGGCTCAAAAACTTGAAGCGGCACCGGCACTTGCAGCGGCGCGAACACTTACGGAGGCGCTGACACTTGCAGTGGCGCTGGCACTTGAAGCGGCGCCGACCCTTATGGTAGCGCGAACACTTGCAGTGGCACTGGCGCCTGCAGCGACACCGACCCTTGCAGCGGCGCTGGCACTTTCAGCGGCGCTGACACTTTCAGCGGCGCTGGGGGTTTCTGCTGAATATGAGTTTCTGTCGGGACCCTGGGGTGGTTCCTTCTCAATTATGTGTTTCAACCGGGACCCTAGGTGGGTTCCTTCTTAATACGAGTTTCTGTCGGGACCCTGGGGGGTTCCTGCTCAATATGAGTTTCTGTCGGGACCCCGGGGGGTTCCTGCTCAATATGAGTTTCTGTCGGGACCCTGGGTTTCTTCTCAGTATTTCTAATAAAATCATATTTTTACTTTTTTATAGGTAGGCACCCTTCTACAAATGGTGAATCCCGTAACTGTTATAATTGGAGAAGACTATTGCAGGCAAATCGATTCGGCTGCTTGGATGAATTGATTTAGAAGGTGAATCGATTCGTAGCAAGGTCGAATCGATTCGGTTTCCCAAAATTGCACAATTTTTCCCTTTTTTGCTTAGAACTCATGGGAAACGATTGAGTTAACCTTTGAAGTCATTTTAAAACCTAATGAGAGATATCTTAATGATTAGTAGGCAAATGTTGGATTTAGACTACTCACTTGAGGAGAACTTAAGGATATAGTGGATTAGGTTTAATGGAGTAATAAAACCTAATTCCGAGAATGATATTTTGTTATTGAAAATCAAGGGAATGTATGACCTCGACTAGTAGGGTATGAGTGAGATATCTAATGAATTTACTTGAGGGACAATTGGTAACCTTTATGGTATTGGGAAGCACACGGGCTTATACAATGAGAAGAATTATGGTAAAGTAACGATACGTAGAATATTCGAGAGTTACTATACTACGTATTGGGTGGTGTAAATACCTATTATTCGATTAAATATTTGTAAACGTACCTAAGCTACTTACATCACAGAAGGTTTCGCATTGTGGACAGTCTTATTCTAATCAACCCATTGGGTGGATATTAATTTGTACCTTAGAACATAAAACTTAGGGCTTGAGCACCACTTGTGTGAATAAGGGTATGACCGGTCATTTGGGTGCGTTAGGTGTGTGCATCTCCCAAAAGGCTTTGAACTATGTTCGCCTCCAATATGTGTGATTTGATTTAAAGTTAGAGGGTGATATCCTAACAAATATCCTTACTTAGTACGTGATGTACCAAGACTTGATGGCAGAGTATGCCCGCATAGCAGGTCTCCACCTAGGGATGATATATACGTACATATTATAAAAGTGATATAAATATATATACGTGTGATTGATTCTATTATGGGTGTATTAGTAAATAAGATAGATAGTGATATGTGAATTACTCTAAGTGTATAAGAACTTATTCATAAACTGGAGAATTCTAATAAATAAAATGAATTGGAAATGTAGTATTGTATGGGTAATACGGGTGGCCACAATAAATTATTAGGCGGTAAGAGATGTATCTCAGACTGGTTAGGTGGGTAGCATAACTAGGTGGGTTAGAGTAGCACGTTAGGAATGCACAATAGTTAGGAGGTGAGGACATCAAGTGAGAGCATGCGGAGCTAACATGTATATAATATCTTATCTTGATGCATTTTAAATACTTGCTAAACTTTTCCAAACTATTTTACTTAGGCTCTGACCCCTTTCAAATCCATTTTTGTAAAAACATTTTAGGTGTCCAGCTACAGGGACGCCAGACTTAGGAGTTCCATCAATTACCCTGCTGCAGCTGTTGTGGAAGTTCCAGGACCTTGGAATTAGACGCCTCCACATATTTCACTTCATGTTTTGCATTTTATCTATTCTAGTCTAGCATGTCTCCCCTTTTTTAGTCGTGGTTATTATTGAGACATTATACTTTTATTTTGTTTCCGTCATTGGATCTAGATTTTATTTATAGATGACTGTATTGGGATTTTTATCTGGAGTGTTATTCCAGACACATTTATTTATTTTGTTATCTTATCATTCATTATTATGTGCATGGAAATTGTGAATGTAATTTATATAGTTTATATCAATTGCATGTTAATAATAAGAGTTAAAATTTTGACACTGGGCCATTAGGGTATTAGAAATTAATTGGAGTTTAATAGTGATTTTGAGAATGAAACCATTAATGAATCCTGTTTAATTTAATAGTGGACTCATCACCCAGGATTAGAATAGGCGCGTTGTCACAGATGGTATCAGAACATTAGGTTCTAGTTTCCTTAGGATCTATGCGACTTTTCACGTTTTAGTTTAGTGTTCTTTGATATGGAGCCTTATTATAGGGTTATTGTATTCCTCTATGTATGCAACTTACGTTCTCCTACTAGTAAGTATAGTCGACGTGATTCATATATAAGTTCGGTTGGTTTCGTACACAGAATAGTATAGGACGACCAGTGAGGGACGTTAAAAGGATTGCAGGAGGAGGGTCTTAACGGAAGTCATAGAGTATTTTAAAAAATGGTGATTGTGATAGAATTCACTATTATCATTGTTCATACATACGACGAATAGGATAATCACTCGAGAGCAGTAGCATCCCCAAGCACTATCGTAGATAACAGTAGTGCAAAATTCAGACTCACCCAGTGTAGTTGACAGGGGAGAGTTGGAACAAACTATTTTGAAGAGACGCCTGTAAGGATTTGGATAAGAGAGGGTGTGTGATGGGCCAATGGGAGTAAATTATCCAAAGGAAATTATGTAGGGTGGAGTGCAACGACACCCCGGATTAAATTTCGAGCATAAAATATTTTTTAACTCGTAGGAGCAACATAGAGTGATGGGAGTCAATTACAAAATATAAAAAAGTATATGGAATTAAACTAAAAATTTGGGTACAGTTTGACCGTAATACCATCCATCTGCTATGCAAACAGAGATGCGAATGGAGTTTTGAAACTTATAACAAGTGAACCAAATAAATATCGATCGTGCGAGAGAGAGAAATTGACTTGTTTAGCAAACTTCCTACCCGACGAAGGGGATACGGAGAATATAAAAAGGGTCCATAAGTTGATAATAGATTCATGGGTATAATACACAAGCGTGGATGGGAAATACATCTAGGATGACTAGTGCCGATGTTGTCATGGTCGTATGTTTACAATTTTATAGCAACGCTTCCATGAGAATGGATCCAAGAGGGTTGGAGAATCTAGCCAAAGAAACTGGAGTAAAATGGTGTTAGTGAAGCATCACAGGAGGTTTCAGCCAGTAGGGGACCCATTTAAATGATTGAGACCAATGGAAGTCCTATCAAACGATGGTGGATTCAGTTAGGGCGATCAAGGCCAACATCGAGTTCCATGGTGCTAGCGGAGCCAAAGGGTCAATGGGGGTAGAAATTGGGGCAAGACTAGTAGGTTTGAGATAAGAACACCCTTATATGCCCAGTAGTGCTTGAAATCGGGGGATAGCAGAGAAAGGTGTCCCATAAGTGGAGAGTAGGGCCACCTGTATGGAACTTATCCACATCGAGTAAGTGAGACCAGTTAGACTGGGAAGGTAGATGGGAACGATGTCAGTGGGGCACAAAAGTAGAAGGAGCGAGATTTTTGGCAGGATAATTGGGCTAAGAGATTTAGGCCCAGAGGTCACCAACCATATAAATGGTGGGTTCAGGTAGGACCAGAAGGGTCCTCATCAACAATAGCATCATGTTCCTTAAAACCACTACGGTCAAGTGAAGGGTAGGGGAGGCTAGTAGAGCCACGGCTAGAGGCAGGAGAGAGTTACCCTGACAGTTGCTATGATTGGGGAGAGGCAGGGCATAAAAAGAAGGATTTCCCGAAAGCGAAGCAGGGGGAAACTATAGGATAAGATCCTTTATATATAACCATTGCAACAGATCTTTGGTTAGTTCCAATATGAGGGTTATTCTCAGGGACCCGTTGACCAGGCGATGTAAGTGACAAATGGAAATGGATTTTTGTTTCATCCTTATGAGCATAAGGTAGGTTTTGGGTGACATAGTTGCGTCACAATATGCGTGTAACACTACAGTTTAAGTGTGAGTCGGGTTTGGTGGGTGCGTTGGCGGTATCAGCCTTATTATGAATGTATCTATCATTAGGAAGCATAACTTTTGGAGACGCATGTAGAGTGGAGCGGGTGCAAACATCAAGAGGATTTTTATATTGTATAGCAGTTTTTGCTCCTTTTGAGGGTTATGAGAGTAGAGCATATTATTTTTACCATGTATAGTGACTGGATACCGAGGGTTTGAGCTGTAGTAGATTGTGTGATAAGACTATCGTGCTTGTTATTCCAAGGTGAGTTATATTATTTTTACGAGGCATCACCTGAATAGGGTTGGGCCTATATATATATATATGTGTGTGTGTGTGTGTGTGTGTGTGTGTGTGTGTGTGTGTGTGTGTGTATGTGTGTGTGTGTGTGTGTAAATGCTATTATATTTGTAGACTTCTGTGAGTATGCTGTCTAGCTATATTTGATCTCGATGCGTAGGGACTTTTTACTGAAGTGATTCAGGGTGCTATGTGTTCTTTATATAGTGGAGAGATATAACTCGTTATTTATATAGCATTGAGACTTGTAATACTGAGAGAACCATGTTATATGTCGTCTTCAGTGACATGAGAGTGGACATGTAGACGTTTTATGTCGAAAGACGGGAAGTTGGGGGTATAAGTTGTGTGCTGAGGACCTAACGGATCTCGACGATCGACAATGTTAGTTAGTAGTGTATCAGGGGGTTCATTTTTTGGATTTTGCTTTTTGAGACATCCTACGCATGAAACATAGCGAACGTCAGGAGTTGGGAAATGTTTGGTGTTTAAGACACAGGTTTAGTACCTTAGTTATTATACGTGTGTGTAGTTATAAGTAAGAAATGATAGTTTTATTACAATTTAAGGCTAGTAGAGCCATATGATGTTAATGTGAGAATGATTAAGTTGCGATTGGTAGGGTGGTTGAGTGTACTCTTATTATATAGCTATGCCTAGTATACAAGGCTTGGTTCAAAACCAGTATAATACATTCGGTTGATTAATGTAGAAATTCACGGTACATAGGGTGTATGGGCACCCTAGTTAGTTTATATTTTTAGTGTCATTCACGAGTAGAAGATAGGTAAACGTCTGAAATAAACATAGACGTATGAGTAAATTAAAGGCAAAACTAGATTAAGACAAAGAGAATGTAGTTGCATTATGAGCAAGGCTTGTCACCAGAAATCGAAGAGTAGACGGAAAGGGGTGATTATAGTGTTAAAAAGTACAAGGAATGTACATTTTAGATTTTCGAGGATAATCAAGAACTAATCTGAGCAAAGAAGAAAAATAAAGAGAGTTACGTCATAATAAACTGTAGATGTAGAAGTCTGACGTAAATAGTCGGGTATGATTGCAGATATATCCCATGAAGGTAGTATATGATTTAAAATAATGAACTTGACACCTATGGAGGATGAGACCTTTCACTGGATAGTGAATAGAATAGCCATTAGAATATCGATCCAATCGCATTGGAATATTCTTGGAAGAGGGGATACTAGTTTCGTAGGAGCCAAGAGGAAACGATAAGGGAAATAAAGGAGTATTTCGGAGTGAAGTGATTAGGGAGGATTTCGCACGATGTGATTCTTGAGTTTAGGGGAGGTTGGGAGCAGTATCTTCCACTAGTAGAGTTTGCGTATAATAACTCCTAGCAGTTTATGATTAGCATGGCACCATTTTAGGCATTGTACGATAGACTAGTTTACGATCGCTAAGATGAGATGCGAGACAAATACCCAGAGTTATTTCTACCAGATATTCTTTTTCTCCAAATTTTGGAAAGAAATTCCTTTATTAGGGGGAGTATGTAACACCTCGTAATTTTAATAATTTTTATATTAAGATAAATTGGGATTAATTAAATTAAAATGAAAAATTAATCCGGATTAAAATAAATATTAACTATTGAGACAAGGGTTAATATTTATTTATATTAAATATTACTTTGTGAATAAGTAATAAATTGATAAGAATATATTATGATTGTCGTGAGTGAGAAATATGATAATTACGACAAATTTAGTCGGGACGCACTTGTCAGGACTTAATTTTGGAAAATAAAATATAATTTCATTTCAGATCATTCAAATGGTCATTTTGAGCATGCCAGTGTGCCTGGAAGGATCGAAATAGTCAGAAAAGTGTAATTGAGGGTTTAGTTTGGGTCCCGGGGCCTTTTTAGGCCAAACCAGCACCGCAGAAGGCAATTTAAGTCTTTTAGATTTTTGGAGTAAAAAGACCTACGAAATTCCTATGTGTATATCAGCTGGTACGTTAAGGTTTCTAGGGTTAGAAGTTAAAAAAGTAAAGGGATTCAACTAAAGGAGGAAGAAGAAGAGTTCTCAGGCTTAACCCACCATTCTTACACCAGCACCACCACCGTTGTGTAGATCAGAAGGAGAGGAACGCCACCCTACCACCATTCTGTGGAAATTCAGACCTACATATAGAGGAAAGTATTTATCTCACTGACTTATATTTAAATATACCATCCATGTCATAGTAGGATGATAAATTTATTATTTTCATGAATTTTATCTTAATTTGGAAGATATAAAGTATGTTCTTGGGTAGGATTTGTGATAGCCTTGATTGCTTTTGCATCTGGGATGAATTTGATGAATTAGTTTAATGAATTTATGCAGAAATATAGAGTTATGTTGAAGTTCCTTAACAAAAATGATAACTAGGGTTTTTAAAGAATTAATCTTGAATTAATTAAATATAAAGATGTTCTTGGTTGATTTAAAGATTCCAATACGTTAGAAGTCATGTATATATGTTGGAGTAATGTTTAGTATTCCTGGTTGAGAGATTGGAAATGAATCATTGAGGTCTAAGGGTTAATAATGGTGAATCCCGTAACTGTTATAAGTGGATAAGTCAAGACCTGTTGCAGGCTAATCGATTCGAAAGGCGAATTGATTCAGACCAAGGCCGGATCGATTCAGTTTCTTAGAATTGTACAATTTTCCCTTTTTTTTTTCTTAGAACTCATGGGAAACGATTGGTTTAACCTTTGAAGTCATTTTAAAATGTAATGGGAGATATCTCAATGACTACTAGGCAAATGTTGGCATTGAGACTAGTCACATGAGGAGAACTTAAGGATATAATGGATTAGGTTTATTGGGTAATAAAACTGAATTTGGAGAATGATATCATGTTATGAAAAATCAAGGGAATGTATGACCTAGACCAGTAGGGTATGAGTGAGGTATCTGCTGAATTTACTCGAGGTACCATTGGTAACCTTTCGGGTATTGGGAAGCACTCGGGCTTATACAATGAGAAGTATTGTGGCAAAGTAATGATACACTGAATATTCGAGAGTTACTGTACTACGAATCGGATATATATTGTAGGTTATGCGTATACCTACATATATATACTAGTACATGCCCGTGCCTGAAGGCACGACGAAAAATTCCAAAGTAATCGTAAAACGACAAAAAATTCCAAAGTATGTAACTGCAAAAAGGAAAACATTTTGTTCCCTAACAAAATAAAGGGTAATTTAAAAATATGGCCATAATATCCTTTATTTAGAAGACCATCCACCCTGCTTAACAAATTATAAATAACGGAACAATATTCAGATAGTCTAAATTCATCAAACAATTAAGATGTAACATTGAAATATACAATATTCGTCCACTGAATTCAAAATGTGCCTCAAATAAATGAAGTGTCAATTTAAAAAAAAATGGACATGGTATCATTTGTTTATTGAACTATCCAGCCTTCTTAAGGGATAACAACCAATCCCACAATTTTCAAAGCAACCAAATTAATCAAACAAATTATTCAACGAAACAAACTTCTTTAAAAAATGACATATGCAGAACAAACTCTCATTACACAATCTCTTTATCCATGACATCATTTAACCCTCTCCATTTCTCAAATACTTTCCCAGCAGGTACCACATAAGTTCCCTTCAAATATAATTAATGCATATGTTTTGCGTTGTCCCAAATGGCACCCAAAATAAATAATAGTCAATCAAAATCACTCTCACAATATCAATTAATACCTATGAACCAAAAACATAAAATACAGTAACAAAATATATAATATAACTCGTGTAAAGTATAACAACTCTAACAATAGTTAAGGAGTAATCACATCCTTATGCTTTTAAAGGAGACACAGGCAAGCAGTAAGTCAACCTACTAAATATCTAAATTAATAGTTCCAAATTAAAAAAAAAAATAATATCTGATAGCCAACAGCTAAAATCCAAAAGCACAGACCTTGAAGTGGTTTAGTATACCTCAAAGTGACATTTTCCCCAACCATTTGCATTTATTTTAACACAAATTAGCAACCTGCACACATAAAGATAATATTAATGACCAAAGTCATAAATCAGTCCCAATAAAACATATGCAGTTCCACAATCATACAAAACAGTGAGTAGAGTGTGATTTATTTATGTTTGAAGCAGTGTTAGTGGAAACACAATCACCATTGTTAAGGTTTCAATAATTAAGATTATACCTTCACACCTTTATCAAAGCCCCAAGATTCTAATCTTCATCATTTATCTGTTCACATACATCATTCGGTCTACAATAGGTGTTAACAATGTTAGGAAACAATACACAGTTGACTTGTTTTAACTTAGTTAAGGTGATAATTTTTTGAGGATTGAAAATGTAAATATGAAGAAACACATTAAAGAGGTCTGAGTATACCTGATTAGACTCAACGACCCAAAAAAATATGAGTCAACTTCCAAGATTTGACGGGTGATGGCCGCTAAACAACAACCAAGCATGGAACAATACAATCAAAAAGAAATTAGTGCACAATTCATTGGTTTTTGACACGTCGCGATAATTGGAGTCAAGAATTAAGTACATTATAACTAAATCGATAAAAGGAAACATTTATAAAAGACGTATATACCGAGAATGAACAAAAAAACAGAGTCATGTAACTTTTTAAAGCTTCAACTCGAGTAATTGAGGGGAAAAAATGTATATGGAGAGTGAAATCATTCTCAAATCATAAACTCGAGTTGAAAACATTCAGAACGCCATTGTTGAAATTTACAAATTTAACACACACAAAAAAAAATCACAGATATAACATTCAGAAAACCATTGTTAAATCATAAAAACTCGAGTTGAAAAAAACTCTCAAATCGTAATGTAAAGATTCACTGGCTGAAATATTTAATCATGAGAGCAGACCTTAATTTCACAGAAGGTCTTGTTCATTTACTGAAGGTTTTGTCTAGACCCAACTTGGGGGGTCAGTAATTGGCCTGCCAAAGGTAAAGTGGGGTTTTTAAAATTTATGAGCCGACCCATACCAAATATAGAATCCGAGATTTGTTTTAACCAAATTCAAGCAGAAGGTGTCTGATTCTTATGTGGAATTTTTGATGTGGGTTAGGTAAAAGGATTCTCATATGAGGATTCAAACAAATCATTTTTTTTAACTAAGATGATTCTTCTGATCCATGGTCTGTATAACTAGTGTTCGTAGCACCAACACCCACCGACCATGTTCGTCGACCCTCATCTGCATCGGACAAAATGGTCGAGTCTGAGATTGCAGTATATAAAAATGGCTCAGAATATTTAGAATCTTTATTACTGCTTGTCTTCCCTACTAAGAGATGCCAAAATTTCCTTCGATAGATTAACGACTTAGGAGTAGAGTTTCGGCTTTAATCTTATGTTGGGTGTAAAAATAATCGCATAAAAACAACATAAAACAATCGCATCTGAGATGTGTGTGTGTGAAAAAAAAGGAACTAACAAATCTAGGAAAAAAAAGAACCCTCAGATGAAACACTTCCCCTTAAAACCATTTATTTCAAATCATAAACACACAATGGAAGAGGCATCGACGGTGGTGGAGACGAAGTAACGCGGCGACGATGGATATAAAGGTTGCCGAAGGGATGCAATAACAGGAGGCAGAGGGAGAAAGCATTAAGCGTGTGGGCATGAGGCTTGAGCATGTGCGGGCGAGTGTGAAATGGGATATCTCCGAAATAGGAGCGGCTAGGGTTTTTGGGGGGTGTTTGAAAGGGGGAGAGAAATGTGAGAGGAAGAGAATGAGGAGACGAGTTGCCTTTGGGGGTTTAGGGGGTATTTCATTTTTAGCCATGTCATTAATCAAAGTTATGAGATGGCACACTCTAAGACCCTTAGATCGCATCAGGAGAATAAATCACACCCGTTGGATCGTTTCACTATTCAAACACCCCTCTCCTATATATATATATATGTATATGTATGTATGTATGCATGTATATAGATAGGTTGTGTGAATACCTATTGTTTGATCTATTATGTGTAAACATACTTGGGCTACTTGCTGTTATGGGAGGTTTTGCGTTGTGGACAGTTTTATTCTGATGAGCCCATTAAGGGGATATTAATTTGTACCTGAGAACATAGAACTTAGGGATTGAGCACCACTTTTGTGAATAAGGGTGTGACCGGTTATTTGGGTGCATTAGATATTTGCGCTCCAATATGTGTGAATTGATTTATGGTTCAAGGGTGATATCCGAACTGATGTCCTTACTTATTACATGATAGCAGAGTATGCCCGCATCGCAGGTCTCCACCAAGGGATGCCGTATACGTATATATTATAAGAGTGATATAAATATATACACGTATGATTGATTCTACTATGAGTGTTTTAGTAAATAAGATAGATACTGATATCTAAATTACTTTACGTGTATGAGAACTCATTCATAAATTGGGGACTCTTAATAAATAAAAAGAATTAGAAATGTAGTATCGTATTGTATGGACAATACGGGTGGGAACAATAAATTATCAGATGGGAAGAGATGTAAGTCAGACTAGTTAGGCGGGTAGCACAACTAGGTGGGTTAGAGTAGTACGCTAGGCATGCACAATAGCTGAGAGGTGAGGACCTCAAGTGAGTGCACACGGAGCTAACATGTATATAATATCTTATCTTGATGCATTTTAAAAACTTGTTAAACTTTTTCAAACTATTTTATTTGGTCTCTGACCTACTTCAAATCCATTTTTATAAAAACATTTTAGGTGTCCAACAACAGGGATGCCAGACTTAGGATTTCCTGCACTTGTCGTGCTCCAGATTTTGTGGAAGTTTCAAGACCTTGGTATTAGACACCTCCACACCTTTCACTTCCTGTTTCTCATTTTATCTTTTCCAGTTGGGCATGTCGTGACCCTTTCTTGGTCAGTGGTTATTATTGAGACATTGTACTTCTATTTTGTTTCCAGCATTGGATTTATATTTTATTTATGGATGACTGTATTGGGATTTTTATCTGGAGTGTCTTTCCAGACACATTTATCTATTTCGTTATCTTATCATTCATTATTATGTGTGCAGAAATGGTGAATGTAATTTATTTAGTTTATATCAATTGCATATTAATAACAAAAATTAAAATTTTGACAACGAGACATTAGGGTATTAGTAATTAATTGGAGTTTGACAGTGATCCTGAGAATGAAACCATTAATGAATCTTGTTTAATTTAATATTGGACTAATCACCTCGGATTAGAATAAGCGGGGTGTCACAAATTATTATTGGGCATTATTTAAAGGGAAAAATCATGTCTTTTCAAACAGTACAACATTCATACAATTATAAATAAGAACTTGTGTTCAATTTAACAAAGCTGAAACTCAACGAAAGCTTCAAATAGTACAATACATAGAGTAAGATATGGGAAACTCATTTGATTGGATGCCTCAGCTGATTGTTGGCGAAAAAAACATGAGAATACTAATGATTCAATCGACAATAAATAGATTTACCAAGAGACTTTTCAAATTTCATTTGCAATTACTGATATGGAGACGCAACGGCCGACGACAGTATCATAAGAGAGAGCTGAAGAGAATGGCAAATAAAGGGATTAAAAGAGAATTTGCAAAGAACAAATGCGAAAGTGAGATCGTGTGATTGGAAAGGGGCCAGTAAATGAAATGAGGATTTCGAATGAACAAATGAGATAGTGAAATCATTTGATTGAAGAGAGAGGGATGAGTAAACACACTTTACGTGGGTAGGTTGGGTAATTTGTAAGAATAAATGTGTCTAGTGCATTTTAGAATAGTATATAGATGTTTTGAAGATCAATACATTTAAGAAAATATATTTAAGAACGAAAAAATACATAATAAGTTGTACATGAACGACATTATTAACACATCTAATTCCTATTGTCATTTGTTGACCTTTTTTCTTTTCGAGAAGTTATATAATCAACATGTGTTGTGTGTGTGTGTATATATATATATTTTATATTTATTATGACTCTTATAAAATAAGTCATAACTAGCATCATGTGAAATAAATTTTAAAAGGTGTTGTGAAAAAGGGAAAATATGTTTCAAATAATTTTCTCATTAGTCATTTTCCTTTTATATGGGATTCCTCATCATGTCACAAGACCATAAATTGTTTTGATACACTATCGAAAAAATCAAAAAATAATAATTATAAGAGTCTAAGGTACATTAGGTTAGCGGTCCTTTTCATTGATGGATAAGCCTTTGCATATACTTAGAAGCATTGAATTTAAACCACATTTGTTCAAAAAAAGAAAGAAAACAGAAAAATCATATGGATCTCTTGTTCCCAAATTTAAATATATCACCATATACTCTCAAGCTTACATTACTGGATAAACTGCATTAAATCTTCCTGTACTATTTTGGTTTTTTAGATTTTTTTATTATTTATTTTGCAAAAAAAATTATGTATCATTTAAAACCTTTTCATTGAATCCAATTTAATAAAATATGATTATATTCCACTAAAAAAAAAAAAAACTTTTTCAGTTATTTTAGGTGACTACATGAATCTTAATTTTTCAAATATATTCTTTTTCGCACAATATTGTAGATTCAAATATTTGTCATTTTCTACGTACCATCTCGCTTTATCTTCTTAGAGTCAAGCATAAGTTTTGGGTTTGTTGGAGCATTGAACTCGCACTTCTACAAAGATAAAATTCCTACTATCATGGAAGATAAACTCTTATAAAATCTTGAGCATCGATGAAGTAATGAATTTGTTTAATGGATATTTTTTAAGGCATAAAACTCAAATAAAACTTCCTTTTAATGGGTCTATAAGTTTTACTGCATTACATTTTCTAACTTAGAATTATGTTTGTTAACCATGTAATAGAAACACAAAGCATGCAATAGTTTTCCAAGATATCCACATTAACTAACTAATATGATCACTTTAGGTATCTCTTAACCCTAAAGTGTAATACGCCATACTCTTATATCATTTAAATAGGTTCATTTATAATAATTAATTGCTTAGATATTATTGTACATGATTATGTGACCAATTATATTGCATGTTGCATTCGTATAATAATTAATTTACATGCTATGGGAATTATTTATATTGCATGATTAGCATATAAAAAATATGTGATTTGTTGTACACCTAGACGAGTGGGCTTTGAAGTGATTTAGAAGCTCTTTTAGGTGTTTGTGGCGACAAAAATATCAACACAAAACAATTTTATCAAAAGAGAACAATTACCAGAATTTAATAAAAAACAGCAATCACACACCACGAGAATATACGTGGTTCGACAAATTGACTACGTCCACGAAGAGGTCTACTGTTTCTTATTTAGTATCTCTCGAACTGGTATTTTTTTTACATGCCCATTGCCCTAGGCTAGGGGTGCAATATGTAGTCTGTTGTCAAAAGGAAAAAGGAGTGTTGCTAGGCAACACGTTAACTTAGTATCCCCTGAATATCTCATCCGAGATCTTGAGGATGGACTTGGTCGTATCTTTCTATTCTATCCATTACTTTGAAACCAATATTTGGGTCGGGTACCACTTTCTCTTAGTTGGGCTTAGTCCGGCTACTCTTATGGGTTCTAATAAGCAAAAAAGGTAACCACAATTGCCCCTAAAATTTTAGGGGCCATAATTTGGGCTCAAAACTTTAAAACAATGCCTCCAGCCTGCTCTTGATACTGTAGATGCAATTATTCAAAAAGTGTGAGGAGTGAATCATCATTTCATAAAAATTCCAGGTAGAAAATATTCTTTGATTGTTGTGCACTATCATTGAGAGTTTAAACCGAGGTACTCAGTCAGACGGTTCATCTCACCACTTCTAATCTGCATTTTCTCTTGTTCTCAAACTGTCTCTTACTCTCAAGCTTCTGTTTTCTCTCACTTTTGTTCTTCATATCTTTTAGGCTATCTTTTGCCTTAATCATCTTCGTTCGCTTATGGTTTCTATCGTTACACGCTCCATTCTTTTCCCTGTAAGTTCTCAGTCTTACTTCTTTGTGTATTTCGTCTCGTCGTCTTTGATTTTACTGTAGCTAGGGTTTTCTCATGGTAAGGATAGACAATAAATCCTTTGTGGAATATAGGAAATGTTACAACATCCCTAGTTGGGTAGACATCCAGTGTACCCCTGTTCCTCGTAATGTTCGTGATATTGAGGACGACCACTGGATTTATGTTCTCTTATTGTCCCAATGGGGTTTAACTTTTCCCCCAGATCGTCTCTTTTTACATTTTTTTTAATATTTCGATATAGTCCCACCCCAATGTTCTTCGAATGTTTGGAAGATTATTAATGGTGTCCATACGATAAATCAACTTTATGGCACTAATTTAGGCCTGGTTGAAATATGTTATTATTACTCATTTTCTCGTAATAGCTCTGGTCTTCTCTACTTGAAGGCGAGGAGTCCAGATAGGGTGTTAGTAGTTAATCTATCTGATTCCCATAAGGACTATTGATCTGAAGGGTTCATAGCTAGGAACTAGTAGTTATCTCCTCAAGTAGGGGGTGCGAGGTACACTGGACCTCGGGTTCCTATTTATGGGGAGGAGTACATAGGGTGTTGTTCAATCTTCTCCATCCATTTATTAATGCTATAATGTGTTTTTCCTATAATGTTCTCCTTATCCTTTACACCGAAGTCCAAGAACCAGGAGCCTGCCCTCCACGAGATTCGTGTTGTTGAGTTGCTTAAGGCCTGGAATATTAGAGACTTTATTACAGAAGGTGAACATCTCAGGTCGATCGCTTTCTTATTGGAGTACAAGAGTACTACCTCCATCTTTATTTCCCATCCAGTTGACTCCATTCCTCATTTCGATATCCCAGAGGAAGAAGAGGAGGAGGAAGGTGCTCTCCAACCTATCGATCTAGACGAGGAGGAGGAGAGCAGTTCGAAATTAGGTGCTGCTAGAGGTGGTTGTCACGAGGCAGGATCTTGTGAAGAGGAATCCAACGAGGAAGGGTCTAGTGAAGAGATATCCATTGAGGAAGGCTCAAGCTCCGATGGTTCTGGTTTAGAGAGTTATAGTAAGGAAGACATGGCTCCTACCAGAAAGAAGAATTTGATCCCTGATTATGATGATGATATACTGCTATCCAGGAGACTAAAGATTCAAAATATTAGGTCTGGGGATACTGTTAGTGGTTCCCAGGCAGCAACTTATGAGAAGGAGTTGGAGAGAAGTGGCGGATCCAGGATTTTTTGCCAGGAGGGGTAAAAGTTTTGAGTGGTGCCGGGGGTTCGGGGGCGGGAGCCCCCGAGGAAATTTTTTTTTGGCTTAATTCAAGTTTTATACAAATTTTTGATCAAAAGACAGTGTAGACAAGATTTCAGGAGGGGCGTCCCTTAAAAATTGCACCCCTAAAAAAAAATTACACATTTTATACCCCTAATTTTTTTTTAGATCTCAGGGGGGGCCTCCACCCCTCCTGGCACCCCCCTAGATCCGCCTGTTGGAGAGGAAAGGAGAGAAGAAGAAAAGAGAGAGGGAGAGAAAGAAAGAGGAAGAGAGGAAAATAGAAGAGGAGAAGAAGAAGAAGAAGAAGAATAAGAAGGAAGAAGAGGAGAAGAAAGGTCAAAGAAGGCACATGATTCCCTGGTGCTTGTTGCTACTTCATCTGAAGGGGATTCTGTGGCTCTGTACCCTCATCTCTCCCTTATAATGATCGAGAGGGCAATACTGATAGCGGACCGGGAGCGATCCTCAAAGATGAGTCCAGACCAGTTAGCTCTAAAGGCAGATCAACAGCTTTGTAAACACCCCATTCTAATACCCCCTAACCTGTCCTTAGGTCCCTAGAACCTCCCTTCATCATTGCAAACCCAAGTCGTACCACGGGTACTGACCTAAAGGTCGTCGAGCACTCCCAGGCTCCATTTGACCAAAAGTCAAACTCTTCATCTTGAATGAGACTTAATGAATCTTTGAAGGGCACTGAAACCCTTTTCCAAAGGTCTATCCTGTGTGCAATTCTAACTTACGGTGCGGACAAACGACTCGTTTTCCCTTGAAACTCGATCAAGAGGTCACTGGACGCTCTTAGGCTCCATTTGACCAAATTTAACTCTTCAGCTCAATCGAGACTGAATGAATCTTCTAAGGGCACTAAAATGCCTTTCCAATGGTCTGTCCCGTGCGTGATTCTGACTTACGGTATGGAAGAACAATTCGTTTTACTCCAAAAGGTCACCGAACGCTTCTAGGCCCCAGTTGACCAAAGTCAACTCCTCGAACTAGGTCAAACTATTTTGAATGTCAAAGTACATCTCATAAAATTTCCAACGGTCCGCCCCGTGTGCGATTCTGGCTTACCATATGGATAAGCGATCCGTTTGCGTTTAAAGTTTCCTCGTCCAAAGGACCGACGAGCGCTTCTGAGCCACATTTAACCCAAAGTCAGCTCCCAAACCTGGGATTATTCCAAAGAACTTTCGAAGGTATCTGAAGTACCTTTACAACGGTTCACCCCATGCATAATTTTGATGAACAGTTTGCGCTCTACGGCTGATTTTCCTAAGGAACCTAAAAGAGACTGCCAAACGGCAGGTTCCAAACCCTGCCTATCGGTAGTGTGCCTAAACACACCTGCCGATTGGCAGGACTAGGGCTATGATGATCGGTAATGCCCTGGGACTATAAAAAGTAGGGCCTAGCCTCATTCTAAAAAAAGAGAAGATCAGAGATCCATCACTCTCAGCAAGCTCAAAAAAAACCCCTCTCGAAGTCAGCGTGATTTCAACATCCAAATCCCTTTCCAACCTTCACCTTTCATCACCTTCTTCATCAAACTTGGTGAATTAAGTATCCTCTATCATCACCCAAGTCCAAGGGCTACTCTCCAACATCCAAGATCAAGCTCAAGATCTTCAAGAAGGTCTAACTTTCTCAACCCTCTCTTTAAATTCCCTTAAATTCGCATTAACTTGTTTTATTACTTAGCACTTTTATTTTCTCATCTCACATACCCTAATATACTTTTTATTTAGTATTATTGCACATATCTTATTTTCATATAAATAAAACCCCAAAAAAAAGAAAAAAGAGGATTTGCTCATAAATTCCAAACGAGAATTCTCACACTTTTCTCACAACTAAAACACTTTTTTACACACACACACACACACACACATAAGAGAAGTTCCCAGTTGGATTTATGGGATAAATCCCACCCCTCGTTTTGCATACGAACTACGTGGACTTTGATGCCTCTATAGGCTACGTAGGCATCTCGGGGTAAAACCCGTGACTCGAGTCCTATTCGCACTTTTCTCTCATTTTCTATTTTTTCTCTATTCCTTGAACTCAATTCTCTTAAATTCTATAAATTTACATATACATATATTTTTTCTTAGTGGCGTATTATTCCATGCGCGTTATCATTCCGTTATAACGATCAACGCGAGAATAATCGCGTAAATCCTATTTTCTAATATTATTTTTTAGGAACATTCCTATGGATGACTCTCTTTATCTCTTCCATGATACAAGTCGATGATTCCTATCTCCACTACGTATACACATGCACATATATTGTGATGAAAAAAAAGGAAAATAGCAACAACCCATGAGAGACCGTAAGGGCGGAATGGGTGCCTAACACCTTCCCATTTCGCAACTTAGCCTCCGAACCCTTTTCGAATCATTTTGGTTTCGTATGTATTAGTATGTCTTTGGATGTTGTCCTTCAGGATGGCTCCCTTTTCTTTTGTCTGTTTTGAGTAAAATAGATTGGCGACTCCATCTCTCTACACTTTCACCTCATCAATAGCGCAGATCGAAGCGTTCTCGAGAGGGACGAGCGGGACCAGGATCATCTCCCGCCGCGAGGATCAGGGATGGCCATAGTGGCGACTACGCTGGGGATTTTCATTTTGAGGGCTAGACTCTATTTACATGGGTATTTTATTTTCTTATATATCCCCGTATTTTCCCCTTTACTATTCATGTGTATCTCATGCTTATGCTTCTATCCTCACACTTGTAGAAAATTCTCCATGTACACTTCACACCATGTGCAACTAGGCTCACATATATCCCCATGTTGCACACATCATCCATACTTGGTATACCGTTGGTACTCATACTTTGCTCCCTGTTGGAAATGATCAAGAAATATACTCTCATCATACGATACTAATAAGAGAATCATGCATGATTCACAAGATACCACTAAAGAGCATTGTGATTGACAAAATTTTGTCCAGTAACTGGAGGGTGACTTCGTGATGGGCACTGGTCCGGCGGGGTGTAGTAGCCTAAGCAATATGACTCTCAACTTCCATTGGCTAAGTACCTTCGATGTATATCGAACGGTTCCACTGCATTGTACCGTTCGACCGAAGTCATGACAGGAGTTATATCGCAGGGAACTCGTTCACGTATACCGAGTATATCGAATTCGCTCTCACACGTACCGTCCCCATGAGGTATATAGTGAGGTAATTCACGTACACTCAGGTATATCAAATGGCTTGTCCACACGTACCGATTTCCCTCAAAAGTAAGACATATATCGTGGAAGCCACGCCAAAGGGGGGAACCCTTTCCGATTCACCCAACCAACTGCATACCCGCATATAGGTGTCAAGCCTAGGACACACATGTTATATTATTGGTTTCAACTCGAAACTCTGTCGAAATTTCGGGTTGGCCTGCCGCCCAAATTTTTCCGCATTTTTAAAATGGGACCCTACCCATGAGCCTGGTTACAAGTCCAGCCATAACTTTGCTTATGTTATAAACCCAACTTTTCCAGGCTCGGGTCCCATCCGACATTTCATTTTGCATTTAGGAGAATTTAATACAAGTGAGAACATAATAATTATCATAATCATGCTGAGACCCGTCTTCCAAAAACATTTCTCCTTTCTTTATCAAAAATCCAAAAATACTTCTCCTTTCTTTACAAAAAATCCGAAATTATTTTATCTTTCAATCTCTAAAAGAAAAAATGTCAAAAATAATTTCATTTTTTTGGTCAAAAATAAATCTCATTTTACGCCTTCTCAGGTCGATCGCACGTCCTTGGTCTGGCTCCTTATTGGCTTCGATCTTCATTCAAATCCCCCGGAGTTCAATCCGTTCCTCTGCTACCTCTTCCGAGTCTGGCATCCATCCACTTTCGATGGAAAACAAAAATCGAGTATCAGTTGCGCAGCCAAATCTGACGACAGTGTTAGCTCAGCTCGTGTCCTAGATTGACAACCTTCAGACTGAGGTTCGAGAGATGCAACGAAACTAGGTTCTTGTTCCTTAAGAGCCAGAGGACCTATTCCCTCGTGCTATGGGTCCACCCGAGCCTATCTGGGTTCCCAAAGAATATCAGCACGCTCCACGTGCCCCTCCTGTTAATGGGCCCCGCCTGCCCAGCTTCCTATGCCAAACCTTGCCCAGCCTGGGGCTAACTTACCTACGATCATTTATTCGGAAGATGAAGAATTGAAGAAAATCAAAGAAGATCTCGAGATGTTAACTAAGAAGTTCGACCAAGTTAGAGTCTCCAAAACTTACATGGACTACACCCACATGTCTCCTTATCCTAAGGCAAGGTTAGCCGAGAAGTTCAAGATGCCGAATATCGATAAATTCAGAGGAAGTGGACCCCCGATTGTCCATCTTCGCAGTTATCACCGTGCTATGACTCTCCTAGGGTCTTCAGAAGAACTGATGGCCCAATTATTTCAACAAACTCCGAAGGATAGCGCTCTCCAATGGTTTTTATCTCTCGAGGAGTCAGGAATCCGTAGCTGGGAGGATGTAGCTCGAGAATTCATGTCGCAATAGAAATATACCAAAGAGCTTGAGGTCACTCGCCGTGATATAGAGCTGCTCAAACAGAACTCTGGGGAATCAGTCAGTAACTTCATATCCCGATAGAGGGAAAAGGGAACCACCATGACCAATTGGCAATCCGAGGAAGAACAAGTCAGCATAGTGAAGAAGAACTTCTTGCCCCATGTCTGAGCAACCATAGGATGACAATATTATCCCCACTTCCGAGCTCTCAGAGAAGCAAGAGTAGAAATTGAGGAAGGTCTTGCTAAAATAGAGGTTGAGCCAAAGAAAGTGTCCAGACAGTTCACCCCCAGAAAATATGACAAAGCTGCCACTACTACAGTCTCAACCATCAATAACATATCTCAACCAACCACTTCGTGTGCACCAGAATGTTGCCCTGTCCTAGTCCGAAAGGAATACACTGAGCTCCATGCTCCCCTCTCACAAGTTTATTAAGCCCTGTTAAGCCAAAACCTCATCAAACCCTTGGATCCACGTCCATTGCCCAATCCACTACCAAGAAACTTCAAGGTAGATGCCCATTGTGCCTTTCACCAAACTACTGGTCACACCACCGACCAATGCTTTCACATTCGAAATATAATCCAGGGACTAATTGACCGGGGTACCATTACCCCACCAGCCAATCCTAAGCTAAACACTACTCACAATCCACTCCCAAATAATACCAATGCTATCTTCCTAGAAATGAATTAAGAATTTGATCCCTCAACTCAAATCACACTCTCCCAAACCTATCCAAACTTGCCCATATTTCCTCTTACACCCTGTTAGCCTCACTGATCAGGCACTATCACTCCTTACCAGAGCATTCATCGCTGTCCATACCCATTCTAAAAATGGAGGTATGGAATTATCAGAAGTGTTAAACCAACTCCTAAAGTTCAGGATGAAATTTCCCTCACAGATGACCATTGATTGCCAGAGGTTTAGCACATTGTTCTTGGAAGCATGACCAATGAAGTCAGCCTAGATGATGTCGTCTAGATCATGGCAGAATTATTCAGGCAATCCAACGACATCTGCAGTATGACGAGTTACTTCATACTCTAAAATTATATGGGCGCCTGGTCCCCTCACCCTTACATATCCCCACAAAATGGGAAGACCTATATGAAGAAGCCATTGAAGTTGTGCAATGCATTAACTTTACAAGGAAAGGCAAAATTATTTCCACCGGATGGGGGGAAAATTTAAAGATTCGAATGAAGAATAAGTTTTCGAGAAAACTGGCCCGGTAGCTGACATTTGTGGGATAATATCATTTGAGGAGCTTCTCGGAGAAATAAACAAAGTGGCAGAACAACCCAAGATTGACGAGGAAACATGGTTCATGTTCTTCCCTTCTTCAGTAAATCACATGACCAGATCAGGGAGGCATTACCATATCCCAAGCTCATTACCATCCAATGACAATGGGAAGGGCGTTGAAAACTTTCCTATGCCAGAAATGACCCTCGAGGAGGGCAAGATCCTCGATCAACTGAAGAAAACTCAAGCTAACATCACTCTATGGGGGATTTTCATGTCTTCCCAGTTGCACAAAATTCTTTGATCAAGTTTCTCACTGGACCCACAGTTCCTCCTTCTACCACACCAGAAGAAGCATTAAATTTAGTCAGATCCTTGACCTCTACCCAAATGCTATCCTTTTCCAAAAAAGAAATCCCCAAAATTTGGCCAAACCACAATCATGCACTCAACATCTCCGTCGAAGTTATGGGAAAGGTCATACCACTCTCTTTTGTCGATAATGGATCTGCCATTAATGTCTGCCCATTAAGAACCTTCAAATGCTTAGGACTGAAGGAAAGTGATCTCGCTCCAACTTTCGCTGCTGTACGTGCCTACGATAATACCCACCGAGAGGTGATGGGATCCATAAAACTTGTAATAGGGGCTGTCCCTATGAAACCCATCGTTGAATTCCAAGTTAATGACATCCCATCTTGTTTTAACCTGTTACTCGAATGACGTTGGCTCCATAATATCAAGGGTGTGTCTTCCTCACTCCATCAAAAATTGAAGTTTTTCGCCGACGGACGAGTCATCACCATTTTGGGCGATGATGATAATGCCGAGGGTACAAGCACCAGCAATCCAATCCTTGAGATACAACATGGGTCAAATGATATGCTCCTATCAGGATTCTGAGTTGAACCACTTCTACTCTCGATAGGGGACGATTTCAAAGAAAGGGTTTGTCCGAAATACGACCCTCATGGTAGTGTCAATGTGATTAAGATGTTTAGAAACACACACTTCATGCCTGGACTAGGGATAGGACAAAGACAATAAGGGATACTTGAGCCCATTGAACTGAAAAAAGCTTTCCCTCCTTGTGGTTTGGGGTATCAACCATCAGAATAAGAACTCAGAATGATTCTCCAGTCTCGACCAAAATGATGACTAAACTATATACAGACTATCCTAGGTAACTCCTTGAATGGACGATTCATCAAAAAGGGTGAAGACTTCACCTTTCGCGGTTTTTTGAAACCATGGTATGACCATATAGACAAGAAGATGAAACCCGAAATGGAGAACTTTTTCCAAGACAACTATCCATGGGCTGAAAGTTCCCAACACCATATACAACCGTTCATCAAAGATACTGAAGAGACTGAGGAAAGTGAGTCCAAGGACTCGTTCAACTTGCAGACACTGGGGCTGTCACTCAGTATGGTTCATTCAAGCACTACATCAATGGATCCATCCCACTTGATTAAAGATGCTGATACAGCTCTCCTCAACTGGCATGCTGCGCCAGTTCTACCTGTTGAAATCCCACCTAACCCTAACGTTTACCATCTTTCTTATTCTTTTATCTATCCTTGCTCAAATGTAATCGAGACCTCCTTTGACGAGATTCTCAATGCTGTTTTTCCTATTAATGAAATAAACGAAAATTTTGAGTATCTTGCTGTGCCTTACATTAATTGTTTAGAGTCTAATCAAACTTTTGATGATGATGATTTTGCAAATGAACAATTCTTAACTGATCTAAATAACGTTAATAACAAATAACATAACCATGTTCAAGTTAACGAAGAAGATACTGCTATTATTAACCTCAGTTCTAGTAGCCAACTGCGCGAGATTAGGATAGGGGCTACCCTCGACAAGCATGAGCGCGCACAACTCAAAGAATTATTGAAGGAATTCGTGGATGTCTTCGCATGGTCCTATGACGATATACCCGACAATGATCTTGAAATTGCTCAGCATGAGATCCCCACACTTCCGAATTATAATCCAGTTAAACAAAAGCTGAGAAAGATTCGCACCGAATGGTTTCTCAAATTTAAAGAAGAGGTGGTCAAACAGCTAAACGTGGGTTTCATTCGTGTGATCGAATATCCCACATGGCTAGTCAGCATAATGCATGTGTCGAAATCAGGAGGGAAAGTTCGGATGTGCGTAGACTACCGAGATTTGAACAAAGCCTCTCCAAAGGATGATTACCCGCTACGCAATATCGACATAATCGTGGATAACACGGTCAGTCATGCTCTCAAGTCATTCATCGACGGGTTATCGGATACAACCAAATCAAAATGCACCTATATCATCAAGAAAAAACCGCATTCATCACCCGATGGGGAAACTTTTGCTACACCGTTATGCCATTTGTTCTCAAGAATGCTGGGGCTACCAACCAGAGGGCTGCCACAACCATCCTGCATGATTTAATTCACAAAGAAGTCGAGGTCTATGTGGATGATATGATTATCAAATTCAAAACTAGAGAAGGTCATGTTCCCGCCCTTTGAAAGTTCTTCTAACGATTGCGATGATATCATAAGAGACTCAATCCACAGAAATGTGTCTTCGGCATTACAAAGGGAAAACTCTTGGGATTCATGGTCAGTGAAAAAGGGATAAAAGCAGATCCTGCAAAGATAAAAGACATAATTGAGATTCCACCTCCCCGAACGCAGAAAGAGGTCCCAGGTTTCCTTAGGAAATTGCAATACATCAGCCGGTTCATCAGCCAGCTCACCTCCATTTGTGAACCAATTTTTAAACTCCTCCGAAAGGATTCAACCAAAGTTTTGAACGAGGCCTGCCAAGAAGCCTTCAACCGAATCAAATAGTACCTGTCTCAACCTCCGGTACTTATGCCCCCACAACCTGGTCTCCCCTTGCTCCTATACCTAACCATAACCGACATTGCAACTGGGTCTTTGCTAGCCCAATACCTTGAACATTCCCGTAAAGAAATATACATCTATTACGCAAGTCGTAAATTGGCCTAGTACGAAATCAACTACACTGCTTTGGAAAAATCATGCATCGCGCTTGTTTGGGTCACCCAAAAGTTGCGACACTACATGCTTGCCTTCCCCATTAAGCATGTATCCCTAATGGACCCCATCAAGTACCTTCTTGAGAAACTCGCCTTATCCAGCAGAATGGATCGATGGTTGATTCTCTTAGTCGAGTTTGATATCGTTTACGTCACGCAGAAAGCCATGAAAGGAAGAGCCATCTCTGACTACCTCGCTGACTACCCCATGGAAGAGTCTGGATCTCCGAATTCCTAGATGAAAACATCTTCTATGCCGCTCAAGATGACCTTCGATAGCAAATGTCCTTTGATGGCGCGACCAACAAAAAGGGATATGGCATTGGGATACTTTTGATCGCCCCAGATGACTCCCACACTCCCGTCGCCATCAAATTGGATTTCCCCTGCACCAACAACATGACTGAATACGAGGCATGTACAGTAGGCCTCAAAGTTGCTCTCAAGGTATCCAATGCCTAGATGTCTATGGGGATTCTTCCCCCATTATTGGTCAAGTGCTCAGAAAATGGAAAGTCAAGGATGAGAAACTTCAACCCTTCCATGCCTACTTAGAAGAACTAGCCTCCCATTTCCAAGACATCACCTTCCACTACCTACCCCGAGCAAAGAATAACTTAGCCGATGCCCTTGCTACCTTAGCCTCCATGGTCGACATGCCCGAAGGAATACCAATAGCCCCCTTCCTGATCCAAAAGCAAGATAAACCAATCCGCTGCTACCACAGTGAACTCATCACCAAAGAAGATCCTAATCTAGCCAACTACTAGTATTATGATATCTGGCACTTCCTCAAGAAGGGTAAGTATCTAGAGGGTTCCAATAAGAAGGATCGGGAAACCCTTCGAAGATTGGCCGCCCAATACATCATCTGTCACAAAGAACTGTTCAAGAGAAACTTTGATGGAACCCATCTACACTGCATCGCAGGGGCTGACATTGAAGAGGTAATGCAAAAAATCCACAGCGGGGAATGTGGATCCCACATAAATGGTCACATTCTTGCCAAGACGATCATTCAACAAGGCTACTACTGGACCACCATAATCCAGGATTGCACCGCCTATGTCCGAAAATGATTCAAATAGCAACAGTTCTCCTACCTTCAACACCTGCCTCCGCGAGAATTATACAACATGACTTTTCCCTGGCCGTTCTCCACCTGGGGCATTGATGTCATAAGGAAGGTTATACCCAAGGCTTTAAATGGACATGAGTTCATCCTAGTTGCCATTGATTACTTTACCAAATGGGACAAAGCCGAGTCATACGCATCCCTGAATGATAAGAAAGTGTCCCAATTCATCAAGAAAAACATCATCTGCCGATATGGGGTCCCGCACGAGCAAGTGTCAGATAACGGGTTGCATTTCGAGGTAAAAGTCACAGAATTGGTCAACGAGTATTGGATCCAAAGACACAAATCTTATCCCTACCGACCTCAAACCAATGGTGCGGTCGAAGCCGCCAACAAGAACCTCAAAGCCATCATCAGTAAGATGACCAAAAGCTGTCAAGATTGGGCCGACCGAATCCCTTACGCCCTATGGGGCTATCGAACCTCAATCTGAACCTCTACTAGGGATACCCCTTACTATCTAGTCTATATCACCCCTTACTCTCTAGTCTATATCACCCCTTACTCTCTAGTCTATAGCATGGAAGCAGTCCTACCCGTAGAGCTAGAAATACCCTCGTTATGCGCCATACTTGAAAGCAAGGTTAGTGAGGAGGACTGGCATCAAAGCCGCCTCGACGAGCTGTCACTCTTGGACGAAAGGAGATTAAAAGCACTGTATCACATACAAGGGTACCATCGCCAAATAGTGTGCTCATTCAATAAGAGAGTCAAGGACCGCGGTGTCCGAGAAGGGTATTTATCCCTCAAAGAAATTGTAGAGTGCATCAGGGACCCCAGAGGGGAATTCAAGCCCAATTGGAGCGACCCATACCTTGTCAAAAAGATATTATCTGGCGGTGCCACCATGCTCACCGACTTAGATGGAGAAGAGATGGCTCGTCCATTCAACCTGGACCGTCTCAGGAAATTTTATCCCTAGTCTGAAATCTCGGCGTGCTACGACTCTTCTCATCTCCCTTCTATTCTAAAAAAAATCTCTTCATTTTCCTCTACCTAGAACTACGTGGGTCTGATCATCTCCAAAAATCATTCCCAGAAAAATTGAAAATTTTCAAAACCCCAGAGGTACGTAGGCAGCTCATACATCTTACATAAGTACGACCCTTTCTTTTTCACAAAAAAACTATTCTTTTCTTATCTCCGAGAACGACAGTCCATTCTAACATATATATGAACAAAAGGATTATGCATGCCTTAGCGATCGGTATAGATAATTCAAAATACAAAATTCATCAAAAGCCACAACTGGATGATCAGAAACTTGTTTATTTCATAAATAAGAAATTACAGCGCAATTACATAAGAAAAGGAACGGATAACTCCCTTCCCCCTACCTTCCTGAAAAGCCAAATAAATTCCCAAACTTATTCCCCAGTACAAAATAAACTCCCCCAAGAGTCCTACCCACAGCTATGAGAGGATCCCACTCCATCATTGTCATTTACATCCTGGGATCCCCAAGCTTCCCTTACCTGAATGGAGTGCCGCAGACGCTCCATGGACCGATAAGCTCGAACTAGCCTCAGAAAAACTACCACACCTCCCTCCATGGTATCAGATAATACAAGCCACCTTGTCCAGTCTCCACTTCCAACATCTTGCTAACTACTCTCCTCCATAACCACTTCGTATAATCCCCAGGGATGTGCCAAACTCTCCCAGCCAACTGAGAGGGACAGGTCGACGGATGTCGACTCTCCCACAAAGAGCCAAGCCGCATGCACAGACGCTCTGTCAAATCTTCTACTGAAAAGAAGTCTAGTGTCCGAGGTGGAACGATCTGCTCCCAGCAAAATTGGTGCAGAAGATGCCAAGGGGAATAAAAAGATGTTTGTCTGGGACCAACCAGCCGGACATACGGGTATTCTCCCAGTTTCAGAATAGGCAGCAGCTGTCCCCACCAAGGTACTGCCCAGTGCAGATTTAGATCCCCATGCTCCACGAACCAGTTCTCCCAACTCTCAATATCCAGGCCAACACTGATGAAATGGCCCGAAAAGAAATTAGGTGCAACCGACAAAGGGTATTTCAGAGGAGTCACCAGGCGGATAACCACATGAACAACGTCATAGGGGTACCCCTCAGAAAGTCAGAACTACCTTCTCGCTAGGCATCCAGGCCATTCTCCACCAGTATCACCGCCGTAGGATTACGACGGTAGGACATCCATGAAATAATAGCTTCAAGTTGTGGGTCCACCAGCAGCTCCCCGGTCACCAGTAGCAATTTTGAAACCAAGCCTAGAACGATAGCTTCGGCATATCCAGCGTCGCCAACCTCCTGTAAATGCACAGACCGTAACACCGCCGGAAGAGAAATCATACCTCCAGCCACCAGTGATCTGGCCGCCGAGGGCGAAACACAAATAAACCCGACCAATAAATCTCGGGAAGAACGAAAAAACTCATGGTAGAGCCACAACAATGCCGCAATTTATCCCCAACATGGCAGAAAATTCCTCATAAGTCGGACAGACTTCTTCCAAGATAAAGCGGAGTACATGATCTTGAGGGTACCAGAATTGCACCGCCACAATCAGCATGTTCCACTCTATGGGTCGATTATGCCATAACAAAACTCGACGCATGTTGTAAGCATCGTATTCAACGTTGTAAGAGAACATAACCTCCAAAGTCTCTAGGTAGTTGACAAAATCTACACTACCAAGGAGAGCCATATCACAGAACAAGAAAGCCAGGATGTGAAGGTGTGGTGAAAACACTCCACTCTTACCCCTCTTTTATACTTGAAAACTCCTATAAAAGACATAACCTCTGCTGAAATCGGAAGAAATCCTACCCCACAAGGTACCAAAGGCTGAAGAGGGTACTAATCAAAGCTTTGAATTTATGGGAATGGACTAACTTGCCGATAGGCAGGACAAGGTGCTTGTCGGTCGGCAACCCCCTACTTTTGGAAATTTTCCTTTTTCCTCTTTTATCAAAATTCAGAAAACTCAAAATAAATTAATATTCCCAATAGAATTTCAAAAATCCCCTTTTCATCTTTATATAAATTCTCATTTTAAGTAAAAATTTCTTTCAAAATCCCAAAAATATTTCTTTTTACGGTCTCAGCAGCAAAGTAAAAAGCGCATATGCATTCATTAATTCGTCATTAACAGAATATAATAAAAAAACTTCATTGCATTGCATAGATATGTTTTTGTGTTACATCATTTTTGCAGGAAAATAAAGAAAAGCAAAAAATAACGGGACTCAACCCGAACTCACATTTTCCCTCTCTCTCACTCGCCATTTCCCTTCTCTCTCCTAAGAGCTTCCACCCCTGCGACGCAATCTCTTTCCCCGACGGCGAGAGGATGTACCACCATAACCTGAACCCAACTCCTACCTGAATGAGGAAGACGACACCAAGAAAGAAGGAACAGGAACCGCGTCCTGAATATGGGCAGTAACCAAAGATATCCAGTCCCTTATATCCCTCAACCAAGTGGTGGATACTCGGACGTGCTGTAAGAAAAGGCAGAATCAATGTCAAGCAGAAAACATCAAAAGAAACCAAAGGAGAAGAATAAAAAAAATATACCTAAGGACGAAGAACATCCTCTATCAAGCCCAACTCCTCCGGGTCGATTGCATGAGGATGATGCAGCAAAGGCACCATCCCTCCATCAGCCCGCCAGATGTTGTATGAAGGGGTATTCAACCGCACAAAGGGGACCTCCGAAGTCGCCACCGCCGCAGATGTCGACGGACCGCCATCGCTGTGGGAGGACCCCACTGGACGACTTAAACCTGCAGGAGGGAAGGGCAGTGCATCATATATGCTGGGCGCCATCAGCCATCTCGTCACAAAGTCCATATAATCATATGGCATAGCCGTATCGGTGTAGAGCATGTAGGACTAGCCAATCATCATCGCGATCCTCGCATCCTCTGGCAGTAGCCACTCCCGCCTCATAGACATAGGGGGACTCGCAGGTGGCACCACCACCTCCCTTTCAGCAATCTGTCGAACCAACCTCCCCCCGAGATACCAAGAGTGTCCAAACTCATGCGCCAATAATATCCTCATCTGCGCATTTACTCCAATCAACCCCATGTCCTGAACGGTTGTCCCCCAAGGGTAAAAGGTCACCTGAAAAATTCCCAGCAAAATGTAAGGAAATATAGAATCAGAGCACCCAAAGGTCTTAGACTGAAGAAGAAAAAAGTGTTGCCCTATCATTGGTCAGGCCATTCAAGACCTGACGCACCGCCTCTAGAGAGAGAGACCTCCTCGACTGCCAATTAGCCTTGCGCCATCGATGAAACCGGAAAAAGTCCCCAGCGGTCTCGTCCTTCAAAGCGATCAGCTGGGTATTACACCTAATCACCTCATAGAACCACGTCTGCCAAAGACAAGAATTCACAATCAAAAGAGATACATAAGGAAAATACGAATGCATGAAAGGAAAAAACGTAAATTAAAAGAATACCTCAAGAAGATACATGGCTCCAGTGAAAGTCTGCCGACAGCACCGGCTGAATGCATCCAAGGAAAAATAAAGGGTCTCCAAAGTCAAGCTCCCCCAATCATATAGAGGGATGGTCGAAAACATCCTCAGATATGGTAAAAACCATAAGTCGACAACGTCACCGCTCGACGCAACCAAAAATCCCCCCAACTACCGATCGGCACTGACCCTTTGCCTTTTTGAGGCAGCCGAAAAGTCCGTGCCACTACCGAATGGCACCCTCTACACTATGTCGACCGACACCTCCCCTAAACTTTCGTACAGAAATTCCAAAAAAATACTAGAAAACCTTGAAAAATCCTCAGAAAATTCCTAAAAATCTCATAAATGATTTATAGCATTTTCACCAAGAAAATTTCGCACTTCCTCAAGCGAAGTCCCTATTTTCCAAGTGGAACTCTCAAAAGAAAAGAGAATCTCCTCCCGATAACGTCCCCAGAGGACATACAAAATATCCAAAACTTCAGGATCATCTCCTATTCCCCAAAGGTCTCAATTTTCCCCAAGAAATACGTCCAACCCTCCCTGGACCACCTAATCATTTCCCTAGCAATTGGCTCCCCAGATCAAATCAAAATCACGAGGTAATTTCCCCAGTAGAGTTCCCCGAGGTTATCTCAACTTAAGTTCGCAAAATTGTCTTCGACCCGCAGAATTGGTCATCTCAAACCTAAGACCTTAGAATTGTCTTCGACTCGCAGAATTGGTCATTTCAAACTTAAGCCCGCAGAATTGGCTTCGATCCGCAGAATTGGTCATTTCAAACTTAAGCCCGCAGAATTGGCTTCGACCCGCAAAATTGGTCATCCCCAACTTAAGCCCGCAGAATTGGCCTCGACTCGCAGAATTGGTCATTTCAAACATAAGCTCGCAGAATTGGCTTCGACCCGAAGAATTGGTCATCTCACCTTAAGCCCGCAGAATTGTGTTTGACCCACAAAATTGGTCATCTCAAACCTAAGCCCTCAAAATTGGCTTCGACCCGCATAATTGGTCATTTCAAACTTAAGCCCGCAGAATTAGCTTTGTACCGCAGAATTGGTCATCTCAAACCTAAGCCCTCAGAATTGGCTTCGACCCGCAGAATTGGTCAGTTAAAACTCAAGCCCGAAGAATTGGCTTCGACCTGCAGAATTGGTAATTTCAAACTTAAGCCCGCAGAATGGGCTTCGACCCGCAGAATTGGTCATTTCAAACTTAAGCCCGTTGAATTGGCTTCGACCCGCAGAATTGGTCATCTCAAACCTAAGCCCGCATAATTGGCTTCGAACCGCAGAATTGGTCATTTCAAACTTAAGCTCGCATGAAAGGTGCCCAATATGTGTGTTTTAAAAAAAACCAAATTTTCACTGAAAATTATCCAACTTTTATTATGCACCAAACCAAGTTGTGAAAACCCAATTATTACTTTAAACTAATTTTATCGTGACTAATCCTAAACATGCTTCTAGTGATTAAAGCAAGTAAAATAAAGTAAAGAATATTCACAATGCCGGATGTACGAGGAAAAAACCCAAAATGGGAAAATAACATCGAACGGCCCAAGCCAGACAATCACTATGAATGTGGATTTATAATGAACAGACAAAGATTCACTCCATGAATCGATCCCCATGGGTCTTGACGCTCTTCTGATCTTTAGCCACTCCTCTCACAGTTCCCACGCAGAAAGTCCTTCTTCCACGATACTTGTCCACAACACACGCGTCCACGTATGTCTCGGTGTCCACCGATTAGCGTTGATTCATCTACAATGTCAAACAAGAAGTCCTTCTCTTTTCTTCACCGCAAAACCCTTTCATGTTCAATGATAGAACAACCTTATTGGTCCCGCAAGATCACTTAAACATATCAGAATGATAACTCGGATCTTTGCAAATTCTAAGGATGTGTTTATACCTTTTAAACCTTATAAAACATGTGCAAACACGTACTGGAATGTATTTTGTTTTTTCTAGATGCACACTAACGAAACTCTGATAGAAACACGCTTTAAATAAGATTAAATGACGCCTCAAAAACCGTGTTGCTTGAATGACAATGCCACTTCGTTCGCACGACATAGGCATCTCGTTCGAACGAGAGCTTATGTCATTTGAACGATTGGGCAAAAGTTTGACTTTGTTGAATTTATGTTCCAAACGTCTCTTTTAAAAGAGATCCAAATTAGTCAAACTCTATTTCGAGTATATCAGAATAAAACGTAGTGTAAACCTTTAAAACTCTTTTAAAAACATTTTAAAATATTTTTCGTTATAAAAATACATCCTTATCTTTTATAAAAATAATTCCGAGTACCATTAATTATACGCATTCATACCTGAGTGATCTCGGAACGCAATTAACTTTGAAGATGAGTAAACTTGCACCAATTGAACTTTGGCATGATTAATTCTTTGAAGCTTTGCTGCAACTTTTTCAATTTCTTCAATACGTCATAGACCAAGTGGGATCGTGACGAAATAAAATCTCCCTATGACATATTACAAACGCAATTTTGTTCACGGAATTAAGTCAAAACAATACAGGATCTCAATTGAAAATTTATGTCCTTACAAATCTCCCCTTTTGACTATTCCAGGAAAAAACTAAACCAGTGAAATGCCTAAGCCAGGCCGTCAAGACGTATGATTCCTAAATCCCATCCCATAAACTCAAAATCTAAAATACAGGACACGGACTAAAATATGTAGCACCGGCGAGCATAAACTATCTGAATGTGATGTAGACCTGAAATCTCGAATTGCTGAAGCATATCTACACACAAGAAACAGACAAACAAATACCCAGTGAAGTATGGAGGAACAAATGAAACCAATATATATATCAAAATGATATCAAACAATAATAGATACCAATATGAATAATCTCTGAAAAATCATTTGTCATACAATAATTTGACCAACAAACATATACCAAATAGATACCAATGTGACCTATCAATATGATATACCAATATGTAACATATGTACACCAAAACATGCTCAAATCTCCCCCTACATCACATACATATCTCCCCCTTTTTGTCTCGAAGAGACAATCCGGTGAAAAGATAAACCAATAAACAAGTATTTATCAAGAGAATATATCAATTTGAATCGATTTGAAATCGCTAGATAATCATGAAACAACCAGCTAAATATGATCAAGTAATGACAAATTAGTAGCTAGTAAACCAATGAATCACACAGAATATGACAATCTAATCAAGTGTGATAAATGGAATTATATACAAAATATGAATTTTGAACCAATTAAAACCTGCATATAAAAACCAGCCAGTCCAGAAACAATCCTAGCAGTACCAAAAATATACCAATTGAAACCAGTGGACTGCTAACCAATCAGAAGCCACAATTCAGCCTATCATTCGAACGAGACAGGGACATCGCTCAAATGAAGTGAGGACGTCGCTCTAACAAAGGACATAGGTCGTTCGCGAGACATAGAGATGTCGTTTGAATGACATCTCGCGACCTGCCAAAATTTTCTGGATTCCCAGAAATATTATATAATATTGCCCAGTGAAAAAAATTTCCACAAAAATTTCCAGGAAGGGCCTAACAAAATCAAAACAGCGTTAAAACAGTAGGATTTTAACACAAAACGAAAAAAACTCATAAACACTAATAATGTGAGTTACATGCAAACATAGTATCGATGTGCTCAAACATGGCTATGGAATGAATGGGCATGCAACTACAACAAATGGGTCACAATCCCAACACATTGAAACGATCAAGAAGCTCTAATTGATAGCGATAAATCATCAAACTTTATCATAGCCATATGACATTTAAAAAATGAGCTTAAGGAACTAAACATACTACATGCACACAAATCCAGAATTTTGACGATTCTACAAACAATAGTGTCAAATTGCAAAGTTTCAACATGAGGATTAGTTGTGCAAACCCGTTTAAATTTTTAATCCATCCAAACTCCCTCAATAATATCATACTTTATTTGGAATGAACTAAACTAATTTGGCCCTTTTTATAGCATATTGCATTTTCTTTTGGGCTCTTTTAAAATGTGGCTTTCACGACGAGTTAATTTTGACCTCTCACAGCCTTTTCCCATGAATCACTTATTATTTTTACCAATTTAAATCCTTACGGTAAACGGTTCTTACATACACACTTCTCCTTAAGTATACTTACGCATATATGACAAGATTGAGATAATAACACCTCACCAAATTCAAATATGCAAGAGAAGTTAAACATCCATATAAACTCGTGCATGTGTGCAATGTTGGCATATATACAAAGTCAAATCAAAATGCATATCAACTTCGAAACAACCCCATATAAACAATGGTTAAGATCATTCTAAGCATCGATAATAATGACCAAATGTCCTAGCCACATGGATATGAAATGACTGGGGGGGGGGGGGGGGGGTAATCCAAGCACACCAATATGACACATCAAACATGTAAACTCAAAAACAAAAACCGAAAATATTTTTGGCTTTTCATATTTTGACTCAAATAAAAGAAAAATCTTTTTGGTTTTTCAAAAGTTTTCTAAAACAAACAAAATCTTTTTGGATTTTTCAAAAATTTTCTCAAAAAAAAATCTTTTTGTATTTTTCAATAAGATTCAAATAAATGAAAACTATAATACAAAATGATACACATGTCACTATACTAGCAATGAATATATCATGAAGCAAACTAGTATATGACAAACATGGCAACACTATCATCCTTTAGATTTAGCATGGGAAGAATCAAGTGCACCCAAACGATAATCATGAAGTTTAATTCCTAAAGCCACTAAATCCGATTTTTAACCCAAGTAGGTGTAAAACGACGCATGGGGGTTTGGGGAACCGGGGCAAATTTATTCCTAAACTTCCTAGGAGATTTTTTACGACCGTAATAATAAAGCCTAAGGTGACATTTCCTACCACAAAACGTGCAAGTGAAGCGGTGGTGGGAATGATTACCCATATGTGGACCTTTTCTAACCTTCCTAGTGTTTCTCACACGTGCAGGGGGAATGGGAACAACTCTCTCATTAAAACCTATACCTCCCCTATCCCCCTTAGTTTGAACGGTGCCTAGGATCTTATCTAACTTCTTCGACCTAGCATCCAAATCAAATTTGACTCTAGACAAGTCTCTCAATCTGTCCTCCAACTCGTGAATCCCAGACTCGAGCAAACGCCTACACTCCTCAAACTCTAAAATATCCTTTTTCAAAGACTCTATCAAACCACGGAGATTATCTCTCTCTTTCTACACAAACTCTAGTTTCTCCCTAAACTTCTTCTCTCGTGCCCGAAGATCCTCAATCAAACTATCATTATTTTCTATGGCACGCTCATTCAACTTAGCTTGTAATTTTGAGTTAGCCTTTTTCTCCTTTACCGTCTCGACATACAACTCATTAAATGCAACTTGCAACTCTTTCACATCTACCTCCTCCTCGTCACTCTCTTCACCCTCACTAACATGGGATTCACTCAAAACCTCCTCAAAAGTGTCATGCACATGAGAATCGTCGTCGCTCACATGACATTCCATGAATGCAGCAAAGTTATGATCAATGGGGGAACTCTCTACCTCTTACGGATCACTATCACTTCAGGTGGGATTATAGACAATGGGCTGCTTGCCTTCTTTCTTAAGTCTAGTGAGACACTCCTTAACTTTGTGATCGTACTCCTTACACCCAAAAAACTTATCCGACTCATCTCTCTTAGGTTTCTTAAACTTATCCTTAGAGGTGGGATCTACTTTTTTGTTCTTGAATTTTTCAAATTTCTTGGCATCTTTCGATTGCTTTTGAAACTTAATAATTTTTTTAAATTTCTTTGCCAATAAAGTAACATCCTCAAAATCAGAATCGGAATCGGAATCCGAAACTTTAATTTCCTCCTTCTGGGTTTTCAAAGCAATACCCTTTTCTTTCGTAGGCTCTTGCTTGGAGGTCATCATGTCGATTTCATAGGTTTGTAAGTCACCTACAATCTCTTCTAGTTTCATCGACTCTAACCTACCCAAGGAGTTTAAAATGGTCACTTTTTCATCAAACCTACTAGGCAACGACCTAAGGATTTTCTTAGTGACATGATTGTCGGGAATTTTCTCACGCAGAATAAACGACGAGTTGACAATATTGGACAACCTAGCATAAAACTCATCAAAATTCTCACTCTCTAACATCCTAATGGTCTCAAACTGTGTAGTGAGATTTTGAAGTTTTGACGCCCTAACCGTGCTAGTGCCCTCGTGAGCGAGTGCCAAAATATCCCAAGTCTCTTTTGATATTTCACAAGTCATAATTCTATTATATTCTTCCGGTGTGACATGTGAAGAAATAACGTGTAGACCCTTAGAATTATATTGTGAAAGTCTATGTTCAATTTCCGTCCATGACTCGACAGGCTTTAAACTAGTGACCTCACCTACAGTAGGGACAGGGGGTGTGCAACCTTTCTCAAATTCTAACCACACACGCTCATCAATTTATTTAAAGCACTTCTCATTCTCATCTTCTAATAAGTATAATTAATGCCATAAAAAATAGGAGTTCGAGAAAGTTCATAAAATCCAAAATTCATCTTTGAAAACACACGGGATCACAAAACAAATAAAATATATTTTCTAGATTTTATACCAATTTGAAAGGTGCCTATTATGCGTGTTTTAAATAAAACCAATTTTTCACCAAAAATTATCCAACTTTTAATATGCACTAAACCAAGTTGTGAAAACCCAATTCTTACTTTAAACCAATTTTATCTTGATTAATCCTAAACATGCATCTAGTGATTAAAGCAAGTAAAATAAACTAAAGAATACTCACAACGCCGAATGTACGAGGAAAAACCCAAAACGGGAAAATAACTTCGGACGGCCCAAGCCAGACAATCACTATGAATATGGATTTATAATGAACAGACAAAGACTCACTCAACGACTCGATCCCCACGGGTATTGACGCTCTTCTGATCTTCAACAACTCCTTTCACAGTGCCCACGTAGAAAATCCTTCTTCCATGATGCCTGTCCATAACACACGCGTCCATGTATGTCTCGGTGTCCATCGATTGGCTTTGATTCATCTACGATGTCGAACAAGAAGTCCTTCTCTTTTCTTTACCACAAAACCCTTTGATGTTCAATGATAGAACAACCTTCTTGGTGCCGCAAGATCACTTAAACCTATAAGAATGATAACTCAGATCTTTGCAAACTCTAAGGATGTGTTTATGCCTTTTAAACCTTAGAAAACATGTGCAAACATGTACTGGAATATATTCTATTTTTTTCAGATGCACACTTATGAAATTCTGATAGAAACACACTTTAAATAAGATTTAAACGATGCCTCAAAAATCGTGTCGCTCGAACGATAATGCCACTTCGTTCATTTGACATAAGCATCTCGTTCGAACGAGAGCTTATATCGTTTGAATGACATGGCAAAATTTTGACTTTGTTGACTTTATGTTCAAAATGTCCCTTTTAAAAGAGATCCAAATTAGTCAAACTCTATTTCGAGTATATTAGAATAAAACGTAATGTAAACCATTAAAACACTTTTAAAAATATTTAAAAATATTTTTCTTTATAAAAATACATCATTATCTTTTATAAAAACAATTCAGAGCACCATTAATTATACGCATTCATACCTGAGTGATCTCGGAATGCAATTAACTTTGAAGACGAGTAAAATTGCACCAATTAAACTTCGACATGATTAATTCTTTGAAGCTTTGCCGCAACTTCTTCAATTTCTCCAATACGTCATAGACCAAGTGGGATTGTGACAAAATAAAATCTCCCTATGACATATTACAATCACAGTTTTGTTCACGAAATTAAGTCAAAACAATATAGGGAATCAATTGGAAATTTATGTCCTTACACCGCAGAATTGGCTTCGACCCGCAGAATTGGTCATTTCAATATTAAGCCCGGAGAATTGGCTTCGACCCGCAAAATTGGTAACTTCAAATTTAAGCCCGCAGAATTGGCTTCGACCCGCAGAATTGGTCATCTCACTTTAAGCCCGCAAAATTATCTTCAACCCACAGAATTGGTCATCTCACCTTAAGCCCGTAGAATTGGTCATCTCAAGCCCGCAGAATTGGCTTCGACCCGCAAAATTGGTCACCCCCATCATTGCTATAGGTCCTCAGAATTGACCTAAACCTTTGGTCTTTACTTCCTTTAAGACCATCCCCAACATGCCCCTTTAAGCCCACATAATCTGTCACCCTCATCTCCAAGCCCTCATAATTGACTTCGACCCACAAAATCGATCAGCCTCATACTTAAGCCCTCAGAATTATCTGAAACCCACAGAATCGGTCACCATCATCTCCAAGCCTGTAGAATTGGCTTCGACCCGCAGAATTGGTCATCTCATCTTAAGCTCGTAGAATTTACTTTGACCCGCAGAATTGGTCATCTCAAGCCCGTAGAATTGGCTTCGACCCACATAATCGGTCATCCTCATCGTTAGGTCCTCAGAATCGACCTCGACCCTATAATAATTCTCTTTCAAAGGCATCATGTTGTGTCTATTCGATGGTTATCATTTGTTCCAAACTCACCCTTTGAGGGACTCTGTAAACACCCCATTCTAATACCCCCTTAACCTCTCCTTAGGCCCCTAGTACCTGCCTTCATTATTGCAAACCCAATTTGTACCCTGGGTACTGACCTAAAGGACATTGAGCACTCCTAGGCCTCATTTGACCAAAAGTTAAACTCTTTAGCTCGAATGAGACTGAATGAATCTTCGAATGGCACTGAAACCCCTCTCCAACGGTCTATCCTGTGCACGATTCTAACTTACGGTGCGGATGAACGACCCATTTTTCCTCGAAACTCGACCAGGAGGTCATCGGATGCTCCGAGACTCTGTTTGACCAAAGTCAGCTCTTCATCTCAATTGAGACTGAATGAATCTTCTAAGGGAACTGAAACCCATTTCCAATGATCCATCTCGTGCGCGATTCTGACTTATGGTACGGACGAACGATCCGTTTTACTCCAAAAGGTCACCGAATGCTTCCAGGCCCCGGTTGACCAAAGTCAACACCCCGAACCAGGTCAAACTCTTTGGAATGTCTAAGTACATCTCCTAACCTTTCCAATAGTCTGCCCCATGCATGATTCTGGCTTACCATGCGGACGAACGATCCGTATGCGTTCGAAATTTCCCCGTCCAAAGGATCAACGAGCGCTTCCGATCCACATTTGACCCAAAGTCAACTCCTGAACCCGGTAGAAGTCCAAGTACTTTCGAAGGTCTCTGAATAACCTTTCCAATGGTTCTCCCCATGCACGATTTGGATCAATAATTTGCGCTCTACGACCGATTTTTCGAAAGAACCGGAAAGAGACTGTCAAACCGTAGGTTCCGAACCCTGCCTATCGGCAGTGTGCCTAAACACACCTGCCGATTGGTAGGATAGGGCTATACCAATCGGCAATGCCCTGGGCCTATAAAAAGGAGGGCCTACCCTCATTTCAAAAAAAGAGAAGATCATAGATCCATCACTCTCAGCAAGCTCAAAAACTCCTCTCGAAGTCAGCATGATTTCCACATCCAAATCCCTTTCCAACCTTCACCTTTCATCACCTTCTTCATCAAAATTGGTGAATTAAGTATCCTCCATCATCACCCAAGTGCAAGGGCTGATCTCCAACATCCAAGATCAAGCTCAAGATTTTCAAGAATGTCCAACTTTCTCAACTCTCTCTTTAAATTCCCATAAATTCGCATTAACTTGTTTTATTAATTAGCACTTTTATTTTCTCATCTCACATACCCTAATATAATTTTTATTTAGTATTATTGCACATCTCTTATTTTCATATAAATAAAACCCAAAAAAAACAAGAAAAGAGGATTTGCTCATAAATTCCAAATGGGAATTCTCACACTCTTCTCACACTATTCTCACAACTAAAATACTTTTTTACACACATACACACACACAAACACATATAAGAGAAGTCCCTAGTTGGATTTATGGGATAAATCCCACCCCTCATTTTTCATACGAACTACGTGGACTTTGATGCCTCTATAGGCTACGTAGGCGTCTCGGGGTAAAACCCGTGAATCGAGTCCTATTCCTACTTTTCTCTCATTTTTTATTTTTTCTATATTCCTTGAACTAAATTCTTTTAAATTCTATACATTTACATATACATATATTTTTTCTTAGTGGCATATTATTCCATGCGCATTATCGTTCCGTTATAATGATCAACGTGAGAATAATCGCGTAAATCCTATTTTTTAATATTATTTTTTAAGAACATTCCTATGGATGACTCGCTTTATTTCATCCATGATATAAGTCGATGATTCCTATCTCCACTACGTATACACATGCACACATATCACGGGGAAATAAAGGAAAATAGAAACAACCCATGAGAGACCGTAAGGGCGAAATAGGTGCCTAACACCTTTCCATTTCGTAACTTAAACTCCGGACCCTTTTCGAATCATTTTGGTTGCGTATGTATCAGTATGTCTTTGGATAATGTCCTTCGGGATGACCCCCTTTTCTTTTGTCTATTTTGATTAAAATAAACTAGAGACTTTATCTCTCTACATTTTTCACCTCATCAGCGACGCCGACCGAAGTGCTCTTGAGAGGGACAAGGATCCTCTCCCGCCGCGAGGATCGGAGTTGGCCACAGGCTTGATTTAGTAAGGACATTCCTTTTCTTCTCTGTTATTTATCTAGTTCTTTTCATTGCTTGGCTTATACTTATTTCTTCTTGCAGTTTCTGTCTGACTACTCGGTTCTCCATCGCAATCGAGATGGACTGGCGAGGAGGAATGCTGAGCTTGAGGGGAGCCTGAAAACTACCCAGGAAGCTCTTAAAACAGCTAAGGCCTTATTTGCCAAGGAGAGGGTAGGGGCGGCTAAGGAGCTATAGGAGCTCCGCGATGCATACGAGCTGGTAGTGGTTGGTAAGCTTGCTATCACCATCGAGAACATAAAGCTTGTCAAGAAGGTGATGAGCTTTGAGGCATAGGCAGTCGCGGCTAGGGAGAATAGCTATATGAGGGCTGGGAAGCGACCTACGAAGACGTCGAGAAGCAAATCGAATATATCTACCGAGAGAACTTCAAGAAAGGCTGGGATAAAGCCTTGGTTACTGCTGGAATATCTGCTGATTCTCCACTATTTAGCGAGCACAACCCTGGCCCCAAAATTGTTGTTGATGATGCCCTTGCTGTGAGCCAACCTACTGGTCCTTCCTCTGATGCTCCTGTTGCTTCTGCTACCGATGCCTTAGCACTTGGGGCAGAGACGAGTGAGGTCACTGCTAACAAAGGGAAATAACCAACTACCACAGAGCGGGTCATGGTTGAACAATAGATTCTTAGGATTGTTCTTGTATTTTCCCCTTTTTTGTTCTTTTTCTCTGCTATTCCATGTATCTATACCTGGATAATTCCATTCTTAATGAAGGGATTTGATTTGCCTTTTTGCTCATACATTTTTGTTATTCTCTCTTTATGTCTTTTAGTTTGTTGACCTTAATGATTACATTCCTGTCTCCTCTCGTCTAGGCCAAATCCTTGGTTCCAATGTAAGTGACCAAGTTCACCGAGCATTCGTCAAGATCTGAAAATCCCTTAGGATAAAGAACCAAGATTATAAGGACCAATCTAAGGTAGCATCCAGGTTGAAGGATATACTTGCAAAGATGGACGAGGTCGACGCCTCTGTTCAAGAAGAAATAGATGTTCCGAAGGCAAAGCTCTTGGATGTCTCTGAGATCAATCAGGTTGGAGAAGTTATGCAGCAGGAGAACGATGGTTTAAGGAGGGAACTTGCACGCCTGATGGAGAATGAATCGAGCATTGCCTTTAGAGTCATACAAGGTTCTTCTTCATCAACTAGGCAACGAGCCATGCCTAATGATAATGGCTCAGTTAAGGAGATTGACGAACTACGGGGAGATGTTTGTAGGGTGTATATGATAGCCGCTGGGCTTTAAAGGTATGTCACCCTACTGAGGCACTTGTTCAAGAAAGTTCCTCGACATGTGTGGGCATATGGGTACGACCCGGGCTGGACAGACGCTTCCACAAGGTTATGGGAGGTGGAGGAGCTATCCTTTATCAGAGGGGGGTTGAGTGCCCTTAGGGAGTTAAAGGTGCCTAAGAACTCCGTCCTTTAGTATAGACATGAGATTACTCCTTCGTCTCTAGAGAAAAATCCATTAAGAAGGGATGATCATTGGATCCCAATAGATGCAATGCCCAAGAAGCTATTAGATTCAAGCTCAGAAGAGGTCGAGGAGGACTTTGCCTTTATCGGGATGATTGTCGAAGGGCATGAGTGGCTTATTATCTCGATCAGCGACTTAGTCCCTCTTAGGATCAGTTTATTTTTTCTTATTTCACTATTTTATGTGTAATCGTGTTGGTTATATCAATAAATTTTTATGTTTTGGGCAATTGCCGACTAAACATGTTTTTGGTTGATAATCTCTAGTGATTTTAGGCTTCTCAACCGACTAAGCATGAGATTATTTTTGAATTGAGTAGTACCCCAGTCAAGTATGCGGTAGACATACCATTCTTCCTTACTTTATCTTTTAGGTCGTGTCGTCACACTTCCTTAGGCCTAAGTAAGAAGATGGCGATGATACACCTGACTAGTGGGCAATCCACCCGAGCAGGATTTTGAACCCCAACCTTATTGGTGACTATCCTGGGTTGGTCTTATTGCCTGAGGATCCCCTACAGGTCTTCATTTTTTGTTGAAGCAACCTCAGAGGCTAGTTATGTTACAAACAAGGTCCTGAGGAGGGTGGTTATATATCAACCCCCCTTACTTTGCTATGACGAAGTCAAGCTGGTATAAATCCAACTACTATGATGTAACCACAAGAGGTTACTTATGTTAAAACAGTGAAGCCTGTAACTTGGAAATGGTGCATATAATAACATACATTTGAGATAACCAACATATATAGAACGCTAATGCCAACCGAATTTTATTGATAATAGTCAGAAACACAAAGGGACATTGATTTGTAAATGAAAATTTGCCTAAATTATTGGTTGATATGGCCAAAGTGTACCCTCATACTCTGAGCAACAACATCGTCCTATTTCATGGTCGAATCCCCAGGAGGGTCACATCAGTCAGCAAGAAGGTCATCCTTTGTATGGTCGACTCGACATGGATCAACCTCGACTGGGCACCAATCGAGGTCAGCAACAGCCTTATGGGCTCAACTATGACCACTCTCATACTCTGGTTCAGCTGACACCATAGTTAGGCCTAATCACCCAACCTCGGCAAGTTAATTTGGCTGAGGTTATACTTATGGTTTCATGACCCATTCACCTATCGGAATCATCAACCTCGTCCCCAGATAGGCCGAGGTTCCAGTTGATGATGTCACGAGTTAGACCATATGCAAGAACGAGGAAGTCTTGGAACACATGGACAAAACCATTATGACTAAATTATTCCCTCATGTGAGGGAATATTTGGTCATCATTATCTACATATAACACAACCAAGTGTCCACATGAGATTGTCTAGATCATCACACACATGCTCATTGCATGCTGGGGAGGGGGGGGGGTACACTACACCCCCAAGCACTATATATACTTGTCTTCCCCTTCCTTGTAAAAAGAGGGATTACTATAAACCCTAATGGAAGCTTTGTTGAACTACACAGTAGAGAGAGAAAGTGAGTGTATTGTATCACAAGGCCATTAGAGCCCTTATTTTATAGTGAAGATCACTCACCTTCACATTGGACGTAGGCCTAGATAGGCCGAACCACTTATATTGGTGTGTTTCTCCTCTTCACCCCACCTCCTTCTATATCTATATTGGTTACTTTCTACCATTATTATACTAGTTTGAGCTCAATAACACCTTGATCTGCTGGTGCAATTTATAGCATCGTCAGTTTGGCGTTGTCTGTGGGAACGAGAAGCTATATCTCTTCATTCTTGAAGCTTGCCCTTATCGGAGACTCTGGTTGTGAACCAATCCTCCCCCCCTTGTGTGGAGTTGTTTCACCATTGAAAGATATCCATTAACATTTTCAAGATCACCAGTTTATTAATCACAACTCAAACATATGGCACCAGAGTTACCATTACCTCCTCCACCAGCTGGTGGTGGAGGGCCAAGTTCCAACCACGCACAGCCACAGTCCGAGATGGTTGAGGTGGCTGCAGCCTTGAAGTCCTTGGTGTCTAGTCAATAAGCTATGCAGGAGCAATTTGCCAAATTCAGGCAAAATGTGATGAGGAGGCCACCAGGAATCTCATCGGAGATGATCACTCCGGCAGCTGCATAAGAACAACACCAGGAAGCTAGGGGACCACCCCGAGTACCATGCAAAGATCTGCCTCCTCCTCGACGGCGGAGGGACATTGTTGACACAGGCGTTTACGCATGGGAAGGATAGGACACCCTTGCCCTGAAGATCAGTATGACGATGTGGAGGCTGATGATGCTCTAATAGAATACTGGGAGACATATGATATTTCTAACAATACTGTGCAACCTGTTCACCAGAGTCGAGGTTAGTGCGGGAGACAAGATTCTGATGTTAGCCCAAGCGGCTCATCATTTAATCGATTAAGCAGAGGGTCGACCTTTAAAAGGCTAGGCCCAACCAATGACCTGAGGGAGAGGTTATCAAGGTTAAGAAGTCTTGCTGGCTCTAGAAGAGAAGGGTGAGATTGTCGGCCCCATCATTGCCGACCCTCACATGATCGAGACGGAGACTAGTGAGAGGTCAACATCTGACATCATACTACAGTAGGGGAACCCCAAGTTGAACACTTTGTGGTGGAAGGGGACAACCTCGGCCAGGCCGACGTTGCTAAGACATGGAATAACTCAATTCAAAGGCTTGAAGATAAGATTGGGGATATCCTTAAAAGACGAGACCCTTTGCATAGGGAGTACTCAGAGGGTTCACTCGTCGTGGCAAACATCGTCAGCTTTCTAATCCTGGCCAAGTTCAAGCCTTCTGTAGTGTCTCCCAAGTACGATGGAAGAACCAACCCTGTCCATCACATTGAAATGAAACAGTCAGCATTAGATATCTACTCCATCTCTGATGAGATGAGGTGCTGAGCTTTCTCAAACATCTTAACCGAGGCTGCTCACATCTGGTTCACTTCTCTTCCAAAGAATTCCATTGAGAATTTTAAATAGTTGACCGAGCGATTCATTTATAACTTTTCCTTTGGGGTAAGACCTCAAACAAAGATGACCCATATGCTTTATGTCAAGCAAGGAAAAAATGAGAGTCTAAGAGACTACATCGTAAGGTTCAACAAGGAGAAGTTAGAAGTGGAAGACTATGAAGAAAGCATATCTATGACAGCCCTCATCGGAGGTCTCCGAAAGGGAAAGATACTATAGAAGCTTGCTGAAGACCCTCCCAAGTCAATGGCTGAGTTGCTGGCAACAACTGGAAAGGTGATGAATACTGAGGAAGAAATGGCTGTTAAGAATAAGGATGAGAAAGGAAACAACTGTGGAAACAAGTTTTAGAAAAAGAGCAAAGACTGGAAGAAAAGGTCGACGGACGATAAGTTCCCAGACTACACCCTATTGACTGTAAGCTATGAGAACATCCTCAATGAGATAAAGAGCGATCGATCTTTAAGGCGGCCACAAAATCTGAGGGCTCCTCATCACAAGAGGAACACAAATTTATGGTGTGAATTCCATCAAGACCATGTCCACCCGACTGACAAATACTTCGCATTGAAAGACGAGATTGAGAAAATACTGAAGGCAGGAAAATTGAGGAAGTATGTAGATAAAGGTTCTTCACAGGGTGGCCGAGCCGACCCTAGGAAGAGACGGAATGACAATTGCCGAGAGGATGTCCCTGCCAAGTATGATGAACCCTTATATGATGATGATGATGACCCTTACCTCCCACTAAACGACGATAATTTCCCAGTAAAGAAGTTAAATATGATTTCTTTTGGTGTTGGTATGATCTGTGGGGGACTAGCAGGAGGAGGCTCTCAGGTGGCCGACAGAAAATCTCATATGGTAGAGGCAAAGGCAGTTACAAAGGCTGAGGTTGTGGACTCGACTTCAATTAATGATAAATTTGAGAAAAAGAAGAAGGTGGACATGAACACACTAATAGTCGGCTTCTCAAGACTGGATTTTAAGGGTATCCTAGCTCCACATGATGACCCTCTCGTTATCACAACCAAAGTACATGGATGTGAGGTGCAGAGGATCTTAGTTGATGGGGGAATATCGACATATGTCATGCTCTATGACACACCCCAACCCAGTTACTTATAATTAAGTTTGAAAGTCAAAGTGAGTCAAACCATAATTAATCTAACCAAACCATAATCACGAGTTTTGATTTCAGAGTCATCATCGTAAATTCATATAACTGAAAACCTTTTTACAACATCAGAGTAATCATGCCCATAAAAACTTTCATTAAGGATAAGTTAACTTAATTACATCATTTAAATTTACACAAAATCATTATTTCTCCCATTCCTGGCTAACCCAACCTGACCTCCTAAATTTGGCAGTGACATCGCGTTACCTGAAAAATATGAACATAGGAACCGTGAGCAAAATAGCCCAGTGAATGTATCACTACTATACTATTGCATGAATTTAACTGCAATAAATCATGTCCATATAATTATGTATTACCTTATCCGGCTCATTCATAATGAATGACCAACTTTTCCGAATCATGATTCACATATCCTGTCTAAATAGGCAATTCTCCCCCATTCCTGGTCGAGGAGTAACCCCTTGTCATTAATAGAAAAATCTCCCCCATTCCTGGACGAGGAGTAACCCCTCATTTCGGTAAACCGAAATGAACAATTTTATATTCATAACATTATGATCACATTCGTAACAGTATACAAATACATCATTCCAGTGAGTACACTCACCTTGGTTGACAACTATGTATTCACGTTTTCTTCTGGTGGAGCTGAACTAGGTTGATTAGGCCTTACACCTGTCAATCCAACTAAATCAGTACTGAACCTCAATCATAAATATTATCCAAACATAATTATGTAACTTTCCATGACTATACATCAACAATATAATTCCAATTAAGTCACATTCCATAAAACATAGGTAAAGGCAAACAATGATGTACATGTTGATAAAGTTACGGACATTCAACCGTAGGAAATACCTTATGAGGAATTTATAACCAAAGTAAAGTAAACATGAAATTATACTCCTCAATGTATATACACATGAAACATGTACTCAAAGTACCCTTTGTAAGGACAAAATACAAACATTCATTCAAGGGGTACCCAGTATGGCCTAAAATTATGGTCTTACATACTTAACCATCCTATATTACTAAATTGTACAAATACAGGGGTCCAACCTCATCAATATGAAAACATATATGAATATACTATCCAGTACTAGTGACGGTGTAATTTTTCAAGCTTTCTAGGGCAAGTTATGACCATTTCTCTACAACACAAGAAATCTGCCCTACAAGCTCCTCTATTGTTCCTTCAACTTCCAAGAATTTTCATAATTTTTATACAGCATAACTTTCCATTATTTTCAACACACTTTCATTATAAATACTTAATAGTACAGAATTAAAGTTTCATAATATTTGGACTTCATTTGCTATCTCAAAATCTTGACCAAACTCAGGGCATACCGAAATCAAGTATACAAACATAAACTATGTACCAACTTGAAATCATCATTACGGCCTAACCACAAGGAGATAAATTCTAATTTTCAGATATTATAAGTATATATGAGTCTAATTTCATTTCCAATTGGAATTTCTCAATTCTCATGATCACACAAGAATATATGCAGATTTGAATACAAGGGGTTTCAACACAAAGCAATTTTAAGGGTTTCTACACTCAACTTAACATAAGCTTGCATCTAACCATACATATATATAAAGGGCTCAAACTTTCGTAAACTTATGATGATTTATATCATATAAATCAGTAATATAAGATAAATAACAAGAATTACAATTAGGATTACCTTCAGGGCTTTTACGTAATTTCCACGGATTTTTCTACACTTTTTCTCCTCACTTTTTCTTCCTAAACATCAACTTCCTATTTCCTCAAGCTAACAACACTTGAAACTGAACCTAGACTTTGTTTTACTGAATAAATATGTTAGAGTTAGGGTTTTAAGTCGGCCAAGGCTGCCTCCCAAGCCAACCAATCAATTTAAAACATTTGGTTTAACAAAGGACAAAATACCACTTAAAGGGAATGGACAACTTTATCCTTTGTTCGTAATTTCGGTATAACTCTTTACTCGGACATCCATTTGATGATCCGTTTGTTGTGTTACAACCCTAACTCACATGTCTACAACTACCTAGTTTTCACCTCAAGTCATTTATAATGTTATAAAGGTCAAAACTAGTCTCTAACAGGAACCTTTCCATCGAAAACAACAAAATTTGTGTTTGTAAATAATTCGGCCTTTCATCATTTATGAAAGTAGGATTATAATAAACATAATCACTTAACATTAGATATACTAATATCACATTATTCATATCACATAAGATAAGCATGATTTAAATCTAATTTATCATAATTATATTCGGGTTGTCACAACTTCCCCCCCTTAGAAAATTTCGTCCCCGAAATTTAATATAAAGGTCACTTACCAAACAAATGGGGATACTGTTTCCTCATGCTATCCTACATTTCCCAAGTTGCTTCTTTAACTCCATGGCTCATCCACATAACCTTAACTAAGGGAATAACTTTATTTCTCAATACTTGCTCCTTACGATCAATAATATCCATTGGTTCCTCGATGTACGACAAGTCTTCCTTCAGTTCAATTGGTTGAGTTTTCAACTGATGAGATGGATCCGCCAAATACTTACGAAGCATCGATACGTGAAACACATCATGTAAACGGGATAAATCTGGAGGTAATGCTAATCTATAAGCCAGGGGCCCAATTCTTTCCAACACCTCATATGGTCCAATGTATCTTGGACTTAGTTTCCCCTTTTTGCCAAATCTCATAACGCCTTTCCATGGTGAAATACGCAGGAATACAAAATCTCCCTTCTGAAATTCTAATGGATACTTCCTCTTATCTGCATAAAATTTCTGCCTACTTTGTGCTATCTTTATCCGTTCCCGAATAATTTTGATCTTTTCAGTCGCCACATCTATTAATTCAGGACCCAAAATTTTCCTTTCACCCACTTCATCCCAACACAAAGGCGTTCTACATTTCTTCCCATATAAATATTCATAAGGAGCCATACCAATAGTCGACTGATAACTATTATTAGATGAAAATTCCATTAATGGCAAATGATCATCCCAACTACCTTTGAAGCCAAATACACAGGCTCGTAACATGTCTTCTAATATTTGAATCGTCCTTTCTGATTGCCCATCAGTTTGTGGATGAAACGCAGTACTGAACTTCAAACTTGTGCCCATGGCATTCTGGAGACGAGGCCAAAACTTAGAAGTGAACGCTGGATCTCTATCTGATACAATTGACATCGGTGCCCCATGTAAACGGATAATCTCATCAACGTACATACGTGCATACTTGTCAACAGTGTAGGTGGTCTTAACTGGGAGAAAATGAGCTGACTTCGTCAAGCGGTCTACAATCACCCAAATAGAATCATGCCCCTTTGGTGACCGGGGTAATCCTGTAACAAAGTGCATCGTTATATGCTCCCACTTCCATTCCGGAATAGGCAAAGACTGCAATAATCATGCCGGCTTCTGATGCTCTGCTTTCACTTGCTGGCATACTAAACATTTAGCTACGAATTCTGCAATCTCACGCTTCATATTGTTCCACCAGTAATACTCCTTCAAATATCTATACATTTTGGTACCTCCCGGATGCATAAAGTAAATAGAACTATGTGCCTCTTCTAATATATCCTTCTTTAAGGGTGGGTCATTCGGTACACAAGTTCTATTTTTATAACACAATGATTCATCATTCTTAATCTTAAAGTCACTCTCTCTACCATCCCGAATTTCTTGTTTCTTCTTCTCAAGGAATGGATCACTGGTCTGCAAATTTCGTATGCGCTCGGCCAATAAAGGTCTCACTGTGACATGTGCTAATAATCCTCCACTTTTTGAAAACTTTAATTCACTCCCCATCGATGCCAAGTCAACAATATTTCCAACACGGGCACACTGTATGCAACCAAGAATCCCTGATGATTTTCGACTCAAAGCATCTGCTACTACATTGGCCTTCCCAGGATGATGATGAATGGTACAGTCATAGTCTTTAATCAGCTCTATCCAACGCCTCTGTCTCAAATTCAGTTCTTTCTGTGTAAACAAGTATTTCAAACTTTGATGATCCGTAAATATCTCACAAGTTTTTCCATACAAGTAATGTCTCCACAACTTTAAAGCAAAAACAATGGCCGCTAGCTCCAAGTCATGTGTAGGGTAATTTCGTTCATGTGTCTTTAATTATCTGGAAGCATATGCTATTACCTTCCCATTCTGCATAAGAACACATCCTGACCCCTGAAATGAAGCGTCTGTATAGATCACAAAAGACTCATTCCCACATGGAATAGTAAGTATAGGGGCTGAAACCAACCGATTCTTTAATTCTTTAAAACTCCTCTCACATTCTTCATCCCATACAAACTTCACTTCTTTACGAGTCAACTTTGTCAGTGGTAATGCTATGGCTGAAAATCCCTTAATGAATCTACGATAGTAACCTGCCAATCCTAGGAAACTCCTAATTTCTGTCACATTCTTAGGACTTTCCCATTCAACAATTGCTTCCACTTTCTTTGGATCAACATAAATCCCATTTCCCGACACCACGTGGCCTAAAAACACAATTTCATTCAACCAAAACTCACACTTGCTGAATTTAGCAAACAATTTCTTCTCTCCAAAATCTGTAATACAAGTCTCAAATGCTTCTCATGTTCCTCCATGCTACGCGAGTAAACCAACACATCGTCTATGAATACTATCACAAATGAATCAATAAAAGGGTGGAATACCCGGTTCATCAAATCCATAAAAACTGCCAGAGCATTAGTCAATCCAAAAGGCATCACCAAAAACTCATAGTGCCCATATCGAGTCCGAAAAGCTGTTTTGGAAATATCACAATCCTTCACTTTCAGTTGGTGGTAACCCGATCTCAAATCAATCTTCGAAAATATAGTGGCCCCCTGTAATTGGTCAAACAAGTCATCGATACGAGGTAGAGGGTATTTATTTCTAATGGTCACCTTATTCAACTGCCGATAATCAATACATAATCGCATTGTCCCATCTTTCTTTTTCACAAATAACATGGGTGCTCCCCATGGTGAAACACTAGGCCGAATGAAACCTCTGCTTATCAGATCTTGTAATTGCACTTTTAATTCTTTCAACTCCGCTGGTGCCATTCTATATGGAGCAAGAGAAATTGGACCAGTACCTGGAACTAATTCAATAGAAAACTCTACTTCCCTATCGGGTGGCAATCCTGGCAATTCTTCTGGGAAGACATCAAAAAACTCTCTAACCACTGGTATATCTTCAACTTTAAGTGCTTCCTTACTAACATCAACCACATACGCTAAATACCCTATACAACCCTTACTCAATAACTTTCTGCTCTTTATTGCTGAGATAAGACAATTAGGGACAACATTCCTTTCTCCTATAAATTGGAACTCGGGTTCACCAGGAAAATGAAATGTAACTTCTTTGCGAAAACAATCAATGGAAGCATGGTATGATGATAACCAATCCATCCCCAATATAATATCAAAATCTCAAATGGCCAACGGTATCAAATCAACATAGAAATCTCGTTCCCCCATTCGTAAGATACAATCTTTATAAACATGCTCAACCAGAATCACACTTTCCATTGGGGTATAAATATATAAGGCACAATCGAGAAATGAACATGGTCTACCCAAATATGAAACAATATCTAATGCCACAAATGAATGCGTAGATCCAGGATCAATGAGTGCATATAAATCTTTGTTCGCAATAGAGAGTTTACCTATAACCACTTCAGGTGTAGCATGGGCATCTTACAGCGTCATTGCAAACACTCTTCCTCCTTCCTTCGATCCACTTGCTTGTCCTGTACCTCTTCCCCTGGTGGCACTTCCTGGAGAGGATCCTTTATGAGGCCCCACACTACTGACTGAAACTGCTCTTGATAGCATAGGGCAATTCTTTCTCAGATGGCCCTTCTGATGACAATTGAAACATTCTATACTCTGTAGCTTTGGGCAATTTCTTTTTATATGGCCCAATGTACCACAAAAGAAACAAACGTTCGAATCTCCTTGTGCAGAAGCTCCTGAGCCTCTTCCACTACTAGCCTCACCCCTCTGCAAACCACCTCCCATGCCTCTACCATGCTGAAGTTTCTGCCCTCCAAGTCTTGAATATTCTGTATCACTACCTTTTTGATAACTTGGATTGAATCTGCTTCTTTTTACACCTCGTTCTCGATTCCTTCTTGCTTCATTCACGTCATTTTCTACCAGCAGGACTTTATTCACCAAGGCTGAATAATTAACAGTCTCTAAAGCCGATAGCCTTGATTTAATAACTAACTCCAGTCCATAGAGAAATCGGCTACACATATCTTCCTCATTCCGTATAAACCTCTAAGCAAAACGAGATAAGGCTGTAAGTTTAGCTTCATATTCTCTAACTGTCATACTCCCCTTATTCAACATGAAATATTCCTTCTCCTTTTGTTTTTGATACATTGGGGGAAAATATTTGTCATACAAGGCTTTAACAAAAGCATCCCATGAGATCACATTCCCGCCTCCTGGAGTAATCAACAAATGTTTCGTGGCATCCCACCAGTACTTAGCTTCTCCTTTTAGCATATACGCTGCCAAGGTTACCTGTTGATTTTCAGGCATCCTCATTACCCCAAAGATAAGTTCAATTTCTTTGACCCATACTTCTGCCTCTGCTGGATCAACTGCTCCTTCAAATGAGGGTGGGTTCATCTTAATAAATTTCTCATATGAAGTATTTCTTTCTTCCCGGTGTATCACCTCCTCAGCCCTAGCCAAGGCTTGTGCCTCTAGTTGCCTGGTCTGTTGTTCTTCCATCTGTGCCATAAATCTAGCTTGCTGCTCTGCCATTAGAGTCATAGCACGTGCCATTTTTTGCATATCTGTCAGTTGTTCTGACTCGGGTTCCACATTTATCTGAACAGGTTGCTCAACCTCCGCTTCTGCGGGAATATTTGAAGCCTCATCATCTATTCCCACATTCACATTCCCTCGTTCCATTCTCTTATATCTGTAATAAATCAAAGATATAACAACATGCAGATATACATATCTTTCCTAACATAATCGTTAGTATCGAATAAAATATATTTCTAACATTCACTGCCAAATCTAGACTCTTCTCACTCCAGAACCTCTAAAACCTAGGCTCTGATACCAAAAGCTGACACACCCCAACCCAGTTACTTATAATTAAGTTTGAAAGTCAAAGTGAGTCAAACCATAATTAATCTAACCAAACCATAATCACGAGTTTTAATTTCAGAGTCATCATCGTAAATCCATATAACTGAAAACCTTTTTACAACATCAGAGTAATCATGCCCATAAAAACTTTCATTAAGGATAAGTTAACTTAATTACATCATTTACATTTACACAAAATCATTGTTTCTCCCATTCCTGGCTAACCCAACCTGACCTCCTAAATTTGGCAGTGACATCGCGTTACCTGAAAAATGTGAACATAGGAACCGTGAGCAAAATAGCCCAGTGAATGTATCACTACTATACTATTGAATGAATTTAACTGCAATAAATCATGTCCATATAATTATGTATTAACTTATCTGGCTCATTCATAATGAATGACCAACTTTTCCGAATCATGATTCACATATCCTGTCTAAATAGACAATTCTCCCCCATTCCTGGTCGAAGAGTAACCCCTTGTCATTAATAGACAAATCTCCCCCATTCCTGGTCGAGGAGTAACCCCTCATTTCGGTAAACCGAAATGAACAATTTTATATTCATAACATTATGATCACATTCGTAACAGTATACAAATACATCATTCCAGTGACTACACTCACCTTGGTTGACAACTATGTATTCACGTTTTCTTCTGGTGGAGCTGAACTAGGTTGATTAGGCCTTACACCTGTCAATCCAACTAAATCAGTACTGAACCTCAATCATAAATATTATCCAAACATAATTATGTAACTTTCCATGACTATACATCAACAATATAATTCCAATTAAGTCACATTCCATAAAACATAGGTAAAGGCAAACAATGATGTACATGTTGATAAAGTTACGGACATTCAACCGTAGGAAATACCTTATGAGGAATTTATAACCAAAGTCAAGTAAACATGAAATTATACTCCTCAATGTATATACACATGAAACATGTACTCAAAGTACCCTTTGTAAGGACAAAATACAAACATTCATTCAAGGGGTACCCAGTATGGCCTGAAATTATGGTCTTACATACTTAACCATCCTATATTACTAAATTGTACAAATACAGGGGTCCAACCTCATCAATATGAAAACATATATGAATATACTATCCAGTACAAGTGACGGTGTAATTTTTCAAGCTTTCTAGGGCAAGTTATGACCATTTCTCTACAACACAAGAAATCTGCCCTACAAGCTCCTCTATTGTTCCTTCAACTTCCAAGAATTTTCATAATTTTTATACAGCATAACTTTACATTATTTTCAACACACTTTCATTAGACATACTTAATAGTACATAATTAAAGTTTCATAATATTTGGACTTCATTTGCTATCTCAAAATCTTGACCAAACTCAGGGCATACCGAAATCAAGTATACAAACAACAACTATGTATTAACTTGAAATCATCATTACGGCGTAACCACAAGGAGATAAATTCTAATTTTCAGATATTATAAGTATATATGAGTCTAATTTCATTTCCAATTGGAATTTCTCAATTCTCATGATCACACAAGGATATATGCAGATTTGAATACAAGGGGTTTCAACACAAAGCAATTTTAAGGGTTTCTACACTCAACTTAGCAATTTTAAGGGTTTCTACACTCAACTTAACATAAGCTTGCATCTAACCATACATATATATAAAAGGGCTGAAACTTTAGTAAACTTATGATGATTTATATCATATAAATCTGTAATATAAGATAAATAACAAGAATTACAATTAGGATTACCTTCAGGGGTTTTACGTAATTTCCACGGATTTTTCTACACTTTTTCTCCTCACTTTTTCTTCCTAAACATCAACTTCCTATTTCCTCAAGCTAACAACACTTGAAACTGAACCTAGACTTTGTTTTACTGAAGAAATATGTTAGAGGTAGGGTTTTAAGTCGGCCAAGGCTGCCTCCCAAGCCAACCAATCAATTTAAAACATTTGGTTTAACAAAGGACAAAATACCACTTAAAGGGAATGGACAACTTTGCCCTTTGTTCGTAATTTCGGTATAACTCTTTACTCGGACATCCATTTGATGATCCGTTTGTTGTGTTACAACCCTAACTCACATGTCTACAACTACCTAGTTTTCACCTCAAGTCATTTATAATGTTATAAAGGTCAAAACTAGTCTCTAACAGGAACCTTTCCATCGAAAACAACAAAATTTGTGTTTGTAAATAATTCGACCTTTCATCATTTATGAAAGTAGGATTATAATAAACATAATCACTTAACATTAGATATACTAATATCACATTATTCATATCACATAAGATAAGCATGATTTAAATCTAATTTATCATAATTATATTCGGGTTGTCACACTCTAGCCTTATTTTAAGGCCTTAGGACTTAGCTGGGCAAGTCTCGTTCCCTACCACCATCCTCTGATCGACTTTAGTGGAGAGAAAGTTCACCCCTTGGGGATATATGAGGAGGATATAAGAATGGCAGATGAGTGTCCAAAATGGCTAAGTAGAAAAAGCCACTTTTTTAATATGGATTAGAACGTCTTTTCAACCTACAACCTCATACTTGGACGAGTAGCCCTCAAAGAGTTCGAGGCCATGCCTTCAACGGTCCACCAGATAATAAAATTCTTGACTCCTTATGGAGTAGGGGAAGTTGTGGGTGACCAAACATCTGCACGAGAATGCTAGTTCAAATTTGCTGAGAAAAAGGAGGCATACAAAAAAGCTAGCATTACTTACAACATTGACACTCTTTATCCGAGAGATGTGACAAAGCTCAAAAAGGGAGAGGCCACGAAAGAGGTAGAATCCATCATCCTCAATGAGGGTGAGACAAAAAAAAATGTCCAGGTCGGTAAAGCCCTAAAGCCTGAGATCAAAGACGAGCTAATCAAGTTACTGAAGAGAAGACAGAGGATATTCGCTTGGAGTCATGCAGACATGCTAGTTATTGACCCTAAGATCATGTATCACAAGCTTAATGTAATGAAAGATTCCAAGCCAGTTAAGGAGAGGAGAAGGATCCACTCTCTTGAAAAGTATGACGTTATCAGAGATTAGGTTAAGAAGCTTCAAGAAGCCAAGTTCATTCAAGAAGTTATCTACCCAGAATGGCTGTCCAATGCCGTCATAGTGCCAAAAGCTGATAGGAAGTGGACGATGTGTGTGATATTTACCGATCTGAATAAGTCTTGCCCCAAAGATAACTTTCTTATTCATTGTATTGATCAGATGGTGGATGCCACAACAGGTCATAAGATGATGAGATTTATGATGCATATTCTGGATATAATCAAATCTTCATGGACCCGGATAGTTCAGAGAAAACATCTTTCATCACAGACAAGGGTACGTATTGCTATAAAGTGATGCCCTTTGGCCTGAAGAATACCGGGGCTACATATCAATGTCTGGTGAATAAGATGTTTGAGGATCAAATTGGAAAGTCCATGGAGGTTTATGTGAACGATATGTTGACTAAAAGTCTAAAGCTTGACACTCATGTGGCCAATCTTAAAAAAACCTTTGATACCATGGATGAGTACAGGATGAAACTCAATTCGACTAAATGCGTATTTGGTGTTGGAGCTGGAAAGGTTTTGGGTTTCATTATCAACCAAAGGGGGATAGAGGCTAACCCAGAGAAGATAAAGGCTTTGCTGGAAATGAAGACACCCAATATTATCAAAGAGGTTCAGATATTTACTGGACGAGTGGCTGCCCTTAACAGGTTTATTTTTAGGGCCACAAATAAGTGTCTTCCATTTTTTAAAGTCCTCAAGAAAGCCTTTGAATGGAATGAGGAATGTGATAAATCTTTTAAATAGCTTAAGTCCTACCTAGTCTCTCCCTTAATCTTATCTCGGCCAGTCCAAGGAGAAAAGTTATATGTGTACTTAGCCATATCAGAGTCGGCTATTAGCGTTGCTATTGTGAGGGAAGAGAATTGGGTACAGAAGCCAGTATATTTAAACTACAAAGTGCTCCAAGGGTCTAAAAAAAGGTATCCTACGATGGAGAAGTTGGCTTATGCTTTGATTCATGCTTCTAGAAAGATGAAACCGTACTTCCAAGCTCACTCCATGGTCGTCCTCACAGACTTATCGCTCAGACAGGTCATCCACAAACCTGAGATATCAGGGAGACTAATGGCTTAGGCAATTGATCTAGGAGAGTTTGATATTGTCTACCATTCGAGAGTGGAAATCAAAGGCCAGGCATTATCAAACTTTGTCCCCGAGTTCACTTGGGCCGAGGCCGAGGTTGAAAATGATAAATTTAAGATTGTAGATAGTCAGCCCGGAAGAAGTGTCGTCCCTGCCACAAATGAGGATGAGACAAGAACATATAGCGAAAAAGAAACTAAGAATGAAGAGGGAAGATATTTCTTCAAACAAGGATCCCTGACAGAGGGAAACTATGAGGACAACACTGTATGGAGCCTCTTTGTTGATGGGTCCTCCTGTGAAAATGGTAGTGGTGTCGGATTGATTATGTCGGCACTAGATGACATAAACATCGAGTATGCTCTGAAATTTAATTTTAAGGCTTCCAAAAATGAGTCTAAAAATAAAGCCCTAGTAGCAGGCCTCTCCTTGACGCGAGCTCTTGGTGTCGGCCATCTCCTAGTCTATAGTGATTCTAGATTTGTTAAAAATCAGATCTTAGGGGCATATTAGGCCAAGGATAAAATAATGGACAAATATCTGGCGAGAGTAAGATCAATGAAGAAAAAATTCAAAGAAGTAAAGATGAATAGGATACCTCGACTGGACAATGGCCGAGCCGATGCACTTGCGAGGTTAGCCTCAGATTCTAGAACTGACATCAGATGAACAATGTAGGTTGAGATACTACTTCAGCCGACCATTGAAGAAGATGATAGTTCATCTGGATCTTGTCTGAATCTGAACCGAAGAGCTTCATGGATGGATCCCCTATTCAGATACATCAAAGAGGGGGAGCTACCTCCATTAAAAGCCGAGGGAATTAGGCTGAGATACAGAGCTTCCAAGTTCTCTGTCATAGGGGACACTCTATAAAAGAAGGGATTTTTATTCCCATTTCTCAGATGTGTCCATCCATCTGAAGTGAAATATATTCTTCAAGACGTGCATGAGGTTCCTACTCTAACCATATTGGAGGAAGGTCATTGGCCAAAAGGATCATAACTCAGGGGTACTGGTGGCCGACCCTGGCTAAAGATGCAGCAGAATATGTGAAAAAATATGACAAATGTCAAAGGTTTGCTACCATCCCCCACCAACCTCAGACCTCTATTACATCTCCTGACCATTTGTAGTTTGGGGAATCGATCTGGTAGGACCCTTGCCTAGAGCAACGAATAACTATCGGTACTTGCTTGTGGCGATAGATTACTTTTTAAAGTGGGTAGAGGCCGAGTCGTTGATCACTATTATAAAGCAGAAAACCTTCCAGTTCATATGGAAAAAAATCATTCGTAGGTATGGTCTCCCAAACACCATAAACTCAGACAATGGGACTCAGTTTAAGAATGTCTCTCTAGAGAAATATTATTAAAGAGTTGGGATCAAACAATTCTTCTCCACCCCTGGCCGACCCCAAGAAAATGGTCAAATCAAGGTGACAAATCAGACAATCCTTGATGGGATTAAGAAGAGAAGCTAGAGGAGGCAAAGGGAAGATGGATTGAATAGGTGTACGCTGTGTTATGGGCCTATAGGACGACAGTCAAAACTCCTAGAGGGGAAACCCCATTCATGTTGGCCTACGGTTCAGAGGCTATCGTTCCTACTGATATTGGGTTTCCTACTCATAGAATTCAGATGTATGACCCTTAAAGAAATGTTATAGAAAGAAGACTTGATCTTGATCTGATTGAGGAGATAAGAGAAGATGCCGAGGTAAGGCAAGCAGCCTACCAGCAAAAGAGCTACTAGATTTTATAATCAAACGGTGAAAGAAAGACCGATAGTTATGGGAGACCTAGTTCTCAAAAAACATGGCAAAAGCCCAACAATCTCCATACAAATTGGCATGGCCCCTATAGAGTTACTGATGAAGTCGTCCCAGGCACCCATCGACTAAAAAATCTAGAAGGAGAACCCTTCTCAAACCATTGGAATGCCAACCATTTGAATAAGTATTACTTATGATGTTGTAGTTATCTTGCTTTCTTGTAATTCATGTATCGTATTATAGAGAAGTAAATATCAATGAGAAACACTAGTGTTCTATTAACATCTTTGTACTAGTGTATGTATATTAACACCATTAATTTGGTGAATAATAAGGATAAACATCATTAATTTGGTGACCTCAGACCCTTAACACCATTAATTTGGTGAATAATGAGGATAAACATCATTAATTTGGTGACCTCAGACTCTTAAAACCATTAAATTAGTGAATAATAAGGATAAACATCATTAATTTGGTGACCTCAGACCCCTAACACCATTAATTTGGTGAATAATGAGGATAAACATCATTAATTTGGTGACCTCAGACCCTTAACATCATTAATTTGGTGAATTATGAGGATAAACATCATCAGTTTGGTGACCTCAGACTCTTATCATCATTAATTTTGTGAGTTTGGAGGCTAAACACCATTTATTTGGTGATCGTAGACCCTAATGATGATCTCATTAATACGGGTTGTTTCTATCATTATTTGCTTCTGTTATTATGTTTCTATTTTATGGTGAACAGGTGGAACATCATAAGTTATAGAGTAACAGAATATCATGATAAGCAATAGAAGCAAGGAACGGTGGAACATCATGATGAGTTATAGAGAAACAAAACATCATGAAATGTTGATGACGAGGTTACAAATTGTCCAAAAGAGCTAAAAAAGTTACAACCACAGTTCATAAAAAGAAGAAATTACATTCGGCTTCACAAAAATAAGTGATAAGTAGAAAAAGCCCTCAGGGCTGAGTGTGTCCCTCGGTTGGAGGCAACCCATCAACAAGAGGAATTGTGTTGCCAGGACCAGTGTTGGTGATCTCAACCTTATCCTCATGATGAGAAACGCCCTCAGTTTCAGTGACATCTAGGGGACACGTTTCTTATGGGGCATCATTATCCTTTTTTACTTCTTTCAGAGCCTGAGCAAGACGAGGGTCTGCAAAGCCGAGATTAACAAAGTCTTTAGTGGTTAAACTCCCAGATTCACCTTTCTTAATAGCAGCCCATCAGCCAGCTGCTTTGATACCTCTCTCTAGGTACTCAAACCCAAAGTTAACAAATTCATCAGAGACTTTATAGTCCTCAATGATCTTCTTTGAAGCGCCGACCAGTGCAGCCTTGACAACAACTTCAACCTTTTTTTGAAGAATCTCATCTTTTGCCTTCAGATCCTTGTTGTGGTCATCCTTCAGCCGAGTGATCTGGTTGTTTATCTCCTTCAGATCTCCTTTTATCTTCTCTAGCTCGGCCTTGAGATCGGCCTCTATTTTCTCAACATCCCTGCCCTTTTGGATCAGGGTCAACCTCTTTAAGGTCCAGTCACTAGGTGGTGAAGAGATACCACTCCCTGCAGAGAAAGATCAGACATATGAATAATTATGACTTTTAAATAGTAGAGACAACACTTGGAAGAAAAATTTTAATGCCTGAACTACCCTGTGAAAGGAAAACCCGACCAATAAAGGGATGTCCCAGGCCTGGAGAAAATGCTTGTCTTCCTCGATCATAATATTGCCAATAAAATCAAAAACTTTAATACTACAGCCAATCATGCTGTTATTTATCTTTAGCTGCGATAGATGAGTAGCCCACGCGTCATCAGTGGAAATTAGGATGGCACGATCAATAGCTGGAACTTTGTGTGGTCTGGTATGAGCAGAATCAGCAGGAGCCTTTCTTTTCTTGGCAGCATCGCCCTTTGAAGTGACAACGTTCTTTTTTGTTTGAGCTGGGGGAGGTGCATGTAATACCCCGTACTTTTGACTATAATTATTTTTGGGATTAATTAATTAAATAGCGTATTAATTGGAAATTAATCCGGGTTATAAATACTAATAAGATGCGTATTAGTATTTGATTATGTGCATATATGATTATATATGTACTTGGTATTATAAAATTTGTCGTGGGATTTATATACGGCATTTTAGAAATTTTGTTGAGACGCGTGGGACCGCCGCGTCACGGTATATTATTTTGTTAATAAAAGTGAATTTAAAATCTATAATCCGTATGGTCATTTTGAGTATGCCAACGCATCCGGAAGGGTCGAGATAGTCAGAAAACACTAGCCGGGGGTATAGTTTGGGTCCCGGGGTATTTTTAGGCCATACCGGTAACTTAAAGGGTATTTTAGTAATTTGGTATTTTTGGGTAATTAAAAGTGACGAAAATGAAGAGTTGTAATCTGATAAGGAATTGACCCAACCAACCCTTTATTAACCCCATAAGCTACGTAGGTTATCATTTAGTCTTCCAACTCTCCCAAAGGAAACCCTAGCCACCATAGCCACCTTTGGAAGAAGAAAGCTTGGAGAAGGAGAGAGAGAGAGGAATTCTGCAGAGATTCTTCACCAAATCAACACCAAATCCGAAATCAAACCAAGGCAAGTGATTTATTCCATTTAAATTTCAGAGAATGCTTCTTCCATGTTAGATTATTCAAAAATTTTGTATGATCTTTGAAGATAATGAAAAACCCATAAGATTGGAGTTATTAGTTTAAATTTTGGGATATAGGTTGCATGTAGAATGTTACTGGACGATTATATTAAGAGAAAATACTGCTTTTTGTGATATCAAATACGGATTTAAGATGAAGTTATGAATGTTCTTGAGATAAAATCTGGAAACTAGGTTTTTGATGAAGATTGATCCATATGTAGCCTATAGTTGTTGAAATATTGGTTTGTGGACGTTAGTAATATTGTAGGATTGTTATATGACATTAATATAACGTTATATCTGAGAATCATACGTTAGAAATAAGTTTTGGGACGTTTTTAAATCTGCAGAACGAAGCAGTCCGTAGCCATACCTATTCGATCGATCGATCGACATTCATAAGTCGATCGATCGACTAGATCGATCGATCGATATTCATAGGTCGATCGATCGACCTCCCCAGAATGAGTAAAATTTTCCTTAATTTGATTCTAAATGGTGGAAACCCTCGGAGAATATGTTTGGAGAACTTATGAATACCCTCAACCTTAAGGAGACCAGTAGGAGTGATTATTATAGTGGACTTTAATTAGAATACAATTCGAGGAATTATTCTAGATTATTGAAATTCGTGAAGCGAGATAACATTTAGGTTAATAGTGTAAAATTGTGTAATTCGATGAAATAAGGTTTAGAGCAGAAGTAAAGACCTTAGGAATAAAGATGTTATATTTGGGAATAATCGGAACCTAATAGTCTATTTAAGATAGGTTTTAAGGATAAGGGACTACGGCGTGAGACGTGTCGGCAATTTAACCTTATATTAACGGGAGACTTGAAATATATAAGTTTGGAATAATGGTATAATGATGTAGAAAATACCTTATTAATATGGTAATATCTAAGATGTGTGAATGCTTAGTATATAGTTTATGTGTATGACATACCTACCATACTTGCTATCACGGGAGGTTTGCCGTTCGCTTAGGACCCTCTAATCCTTGTGTGCCTACGGGGGGGATTTAGACTGGTACCTTGATGAACATAGATCATAGAAGGACTTATTGTGATATTAATAAGTCTGCATGATCATGGGAGCGTAGGTATGTGCGTGACCCATGTGATGGTGACTGTGTTCGCCTCCACAATTTGTGATTTGTGTTATCTGAACTATTCCTGAGAGATTCGGAATATGTGATCCTTATGTACGTGATGTACCGGGATGGATAGCAGAGTATGGGTGCACCATAGCTTAGATTGCGGGGTGCTTGTATCGTATATTTATGATGTGAATAATATACATTAAATTAATGGAAATCCTCATGTTAATGTTATAAAAATATTACGGTATTGTTTCGAGTTATATAATGAGTTAGCTGATAGTTATATCTATGGCATAGTTAGTAACTGAATTTACGTTAAACCTCTATTAAATTACGAGCGTTGTTATGTTAAATTAACCGAGTAAAATGGGTAGAACTTTTGGTAGTCTAGCTAGTTACGTTGTCACTTAGCTAGTGGAAAGGGTAGTTATAGATGGGTACTTACGTTAGGAGTGCACAGTTAGTCGAGAGGTGAGAATTTAATGTGAGTGCACGTCCTAACATGTACTTTGCATTTAATGTTTTAAATGTTTTTAAAGCACTTGCAGGTTTTTAAAATGATTTCCACTTTCGGGCTCTGACCCATTTGCTTTCAAAAATATTTTCTTGTAAAACCATTTTAGGTGCCCAGCCACAAGGACACCAAGCATAGGATTCTCATTCAGGTGACGAGCTGTAGCTGTTTGTGGAAGCTACAGGGACTTGCTTTTAGACGCCTCTCTCATTTGGATTCCAGTCTCAGCATCTATCAGTTGTAGGGCATGTTGCCCAATTCTATTAGACATTTTTACATTTCAGTTTTCAGACTCTAGCATGTATTGCTCAGTATTCAGTTTTAGTTATTTATTTCAGTTTACTTATCAGTTGTGGGATTTGTATTGAGGAGTTTTTCCTCCAGAGTTTATTTACATTTTGTGATGGTTATTCGTTTTACTTCAGTATGGTGAATGGTGTTATTTAGTTATTCATTACTCTTGTTGCATGTTAATCAGATTTAATAAAATTTGGCACTTACTTTTTAAATACTAGGTGGTTAGTAATAATAAAACGTTTTCGTCAGTGATGCTATTAACTGAGCCAACTTGGCATTTTGAATTAATTTTATAAAGGAGTAGCTACCCGGTGTTTAATTAGTCGGGGTGTCACAGGTGGTATCAGAGCATCAGGTTCTAGTGTCCTTTAGGATCTGTACGACTATTATGTTTTCGCTGAGCTTTCTTTGATATAGAGCCCTAAATATTAGGAATGTTGTATTCATCTCTGTACTTTGGGAATTCGTACTTCTGCGATTTGTTTATTTGAATGATGAACTCATCCAAATTTACTTAAATTTTCAGATGGGTCGTCATGGAGAATAGGCTAAAACGGTTAGGGGAACCAGCGAGCAAGATCGAGTCACACCTCCGGTATCACCAGAGAGAATGTCAACCTCCGAGTTAGCAGGTATCGTGGCACAAGCAGTCACCACTGCAGTTTTACAATACCAAGAACGCAACATACGACTTAGAGGAGGCAAAAGACCTAGAGAGGTTAGCCATATACAAGCGACTAAAGTTGAAAAATGTGCGAAGACCCCGAAATTGCGATAACAAACTACCCAAGACCGAGTCAGTTCTGGCCAACAACGTGGTGAAAAGAAGCAGTTTCGAAAGAGGAATAAAGTCCCGAGTAACTTCAAGGGCCTATGTTTTGTGTGTGGCAAGTATGGCCATAAACGCCAAGATTGTCCGGATAAGGGCAAGGCCCCACAGCAGCAGCAGCTGGGTGCCCGTAATGATCCACCGGGGCCACTGTTTACAATCGCTCTCCCAGCACCAGCTCAGGTACTAGCCCTACCAACCTTTCCAGTAGCTCCAGTACAACAGGGGCAGAATGGTCAACAACGGTTTCAACAGGGTCAGCAATGCCAGGGCAGAAATGATAACGCTCACCGAGGCCGTGGTCATCATGGGCAGTGAGGAGGAAACTTCCAAGGGAAGTGTTTCAAATGTGATAAGATTGGCCACAAACGTCAGGATTGTCCTGATAAGAGCAGAATACCCCCGCAGCAGCAGTAGGGTGCCCGACATGAGCCGTAGAGGCCGCCTTTCCCACCTTCTCTTCCAACTTCAGCCCAGGTGACAGAATTACCAGCTATTACAGCTTTTCCGGTGCAGCAAGGACAATTACAGTATGGACGTGTCTATGACGTCCACCAGGCAGCAGTTCCACAGGCACCGCCCGCGATCGAGGGTAAGTTTCCTATCCATGGTACTATGGGTCGGGTATTGTTTGATACGGGTGCTACACATTGTTTTATTGCTACACACTTCGCGAAAGCTTTAGGATTATTAGCTACGGCAGAGAGCACAATGACGTGTGTCGACTCACCATTAGGGAGTGGGTCACTTATTTTCTTTATATGCCGGGGAGTGGGGGTAGAGGTTGGTGGTTTGGTATTGCCTGCGGACATGTTAGTGTTAGACATGCATGTTCACGATGTGATCATCGGTATGGACTGGCTCGTATCATATAGGGCCATGATTGATTGTTTCAGCGGGAGCATTATTTTTGCCATTCCGGGGCAAGAGATGTTTATAGTGGCGATGCCTCGCCCAGAGGGAGGATCGACCACTCATCTGTATTACATAGAGGAGGATACCTCTAAGGAGGTTGTGATTCCTTTGGATTCAATCCCGGTTGTCATGGAGTATTCAGATGTGTTTCAGGAGATACCAGGCTTACCACCCAATCGAGAGATAGACTTCGTTATTGATTTGCTACCGGGTACGAGACCTATAGCACGTGCACCATACCGTATGGCTCCAGCTGAGATGCGAGAGCTACGGGATCAGATAGAGCAGCTGTTAGGGCAAGGCTTTATTCGTAGGAGTACCTCACCTTGGGGCGCTCCAGTTTTGTTTGTTAAGAAGAGGGACGGTTCACTGAGATTGTGTGTGGACTACCGAGAGTTTATTAAGGTCACGATACGGAATAAGTATCCGTTGCCTCGAATCGATGACTTATTCGACCAGCTGAGAGGAGCTTCTTTCTTCTCAAAGATTGATTTGAGGTCGGGATACCATCAGTTGCGTATCAGGGAGGAGGATGTCTCGAAGACTGCGTTCTTGTCGAGATATGGTTCTTATGAGTTTCGGGTTATGCCTTTCGGCTTGACCAACGCTCCAGCTGTGTTTATATACTTGATGAACAGGGTGTTCAGAGATTTCCTAGATCAGTTTGTCATTGTCTTCATTGATGACATTCTGGTTTACTCTCAGACAGAGGAGGAGCACGCCGAGCATTTGAGGCAAGCTTTGCAGACACTTCGTCAGAACGAGCTGTATGCAAAATATGAGAAGTGCGGGTTTTGGCTGAAGGAGGTCCAGTTCTTGGGTCACATTATTTCCGACCAGGGAATATCAGTTGATCCAGGGAAGGTGTCAGCGGTGAGGGAGTGGGGACAACCCACGACACCAACAGAGATTCGTAGTTTCTTGGGCTTAGCAGGATACTACAGGAGGTTTATTCGGGGTTTCTCGGAGATAGCAGGTCCTTTGACCCTTCTTACTCGTAAGGGTGTGCCATATATCTGGAGTGATGCCTGTCAGTTGGCATTCGATGAATTGAAGGACAAATTGACCTCAGCACATGTGTTAGCATTGCCGAGATCGGGAGTTGAGTATTTGGTTTACACCGATGCGTCTTTGCAAGGGCTTGGAGGTGTTTTACAGCAGGAGAGACAAGCCATAGCTTATGCTTCCCGTAAGCTTAAGCCTCATGAGAAAAATTACCCCACACATGATTTGCAGTTGGCGGCAGTGGTATTTGCCTTACGGATTTGGAGGCACTATCTTTTGGGGGAGAAGTTTCAGCTGTTCACGGACCACAAGTCCCTACAGTATCTGTTCACGCAGAAGGAGTTGAACACGCGGCAGCGTAGGTGGCTTGAGTTTGTGAAGGACTACCAGTTCGACATCCAGTACCACCCGGGTAAGGCTAACGTGGTAGCAGACGCGTTGAGCCGCAGGCCAGCAGATGAGGTGGCAGAGGTGTGGAAGGCTAAGTGGAAGGAATTGGGACACCAGGATGCAGTGGCCCGATCTTTCATGTCTGTGATGACCGTTACACCGCAGATTGTCACGAAGGTAGTACGGGCACAGGCCGATGACTCGTTCTGTCAGGAGCAGATAGTTCGATTACTTGCAGAGGGAGCCGAGTCCTATACCGTTAGCTCAGACGGGGGATTGCGCTTCAATGGGAGGTTGGTAGTTCCGGAAGGGGAAGAATTGCGGCACGATGTTATGGCTGAGTCGCACGGCTCACGGTTCGTGGTACATCCCGGAGGGGACAAAATGTACCAAGACATGAGACGGCAATATTGGTGGAGCGGTATGAAGAGAGATATCGCTGAGTTTGTCTCGAAATGCGCCACTTGTCAGCTTGTAAAAGTGGATCATCAGAGACCAGTAGGATTGCTACAGCCGTTGGAGGTTCCGGTGTGGATGTGGGAGAGCATACCCATGGATTTTATCACGGGGTTGCCTACGTCGCAGAGGGGTCACGACCCCGTTTGGGTAATTGTGGACAGGTTGTCCAAGGTCACTCACTTCTTACCCGTAAGGACTGACTACACTACGGGACAGTATGCCCAGCTCTTCATTTCAGAAATTATGAGACTTCACGGTGTGCCCCTGAATATCGTGTCTGACAGAGACAAGATATTTGTTTCGAGGTTTTGGGAGAGTTTCCAGGAGGCCATGGGCACGGAATTGCGGTTGAGTACGGCTTATCAACCGCAGACCGATGGGCAGACAGAGCGCACCAACCAGATGTTGGAGGACATGCTACGCATGTGCATTATTGACTTCGGGGGTGGATGGGAGCAGTACCTTCCACTGGTGGAGTTTGCTTACAACAACTCCTATCAATTCACGATTAGCATGGCTCCGTTCGAGGCATTGTACGGTAGGCCTTGTCGTTCCCCAGCATGTTGGTTGGAGGTGGGGGACAACAAACTACTTGGGCCGGAAGTGATTCAGGATACTTCGGCAAGGATTGAGTTGATTCGGAGTCGCATTCGGGTAGCTCAAGACAGGCAGAAGAGTTATGCTGATGCGAAGAGATTTTTCAGGGAGTTCCAAGTGGGGGACCAGGATTTGCTCAGGGTATCTCCGATGAAGGGGATTATGCGATTCGGGAAGACGGGGAAGTTGGCACCGAGGTATGTGGGGCCGTTTCCTATTATTGAGCGGATAGGACCGGTTGCATATAGACTTGGACTACCGGAGCACTTGCATCGGATTCACAACGTGTTTCATATTTCCTTGATGAGGAAATACCTTAGGGACAACTTGGCTCATTCTCACATTGCTGTGGAGGACATCGATCTTCAGCCGGATAGCTCTTACGAGGAGGGGCCAATTGCTATTTTGGACCGAAGCGAGAGGAAACTGCGGTCAAAGATAGTCCCGTTAGTGCGTGTTCAGTGGCGACATCACAATGTCGAGGAGTCCCCATGGGAGCGCGAGGATGAGATGCGCGAACGTTATCCAGAGCTATTTTTAGCAGGTACTTTCTAGTTTCGAATTTCGGGACGAAATTCAGTTATTAGGGGGGAAGTATGTAATACCCCGTACTTTTGACTATAATTATTTTTGGGATTAATTAATTAAATAGCGTATTAATTGGAAATTAATCCGGGTTATAAATACTAATAAGATGCGTATTAGTATTTGATTATGTGCATATATGATTATATATGTACTTGGTATTATAAAATTTGTCGTGGGATTTATATACGGCATTTTAGAAATTTTGTTGAGACGCGTGGGACCGCCGCGTCATGGTATATTATTTTGTTAATAAAAGTGAATTTAAAATCTATAATCCGTATGGTCGTTTTGAGTGTGCCAACGCGTCCGGAAGGGTCGAGATAGTCAGAAAACACTAGCCGGGGGTATAGTTTGGGTCCCGGGGTATTTTTAGGCCATACCGGTAACTTAAAGGGTATTTTAGTAATTTGGTATTTTTGGGTAATTAAAAGTGACGAAAATGAAGAGTTGTAATCTGATAAGGAATTGACCCAACCAACCCTTTATTAACCCCATAAGCTACGTAGGTTATCATTTAGTCTTCCAACTCTCCCAAAGGAAACCCTAGCCACCATAGCCACCTTTGGAAGAAGAAAGCTTGGAGAAGGAGAGAGAGAGAGGAATTCTGCAGAGATTCTTCACCAAATCAACACCAAATCCGAAATCAAACCAAGGCAAGTGATTTATTCCATTTAAATTTCAGAGAATGCTTCTTCCATGTTAGATTATTCAAAAATTTTGTATGATCTTTGAAGATAATGAAAAACCCATAAGATTGGAGTTATTAGTTTAAATTTTGGGATATAGGTTGCATGTAGAATGTTACTGGACGATTATATTAAGAGAAAATACTGCTTTTTGTGATATCAAATACGGATTTAAGATGAAGTTATGAATGTTCTTGAGATAAAATCTGGAAACTAGGTTTTTGATGAAGATTGATCCATATGTAGCCTATAGTTGTTGAAATATTGGTTTGTGGACGTTAGTAATATTGTAGGATTGTTATATGACATTAATATAACGTTATATCTGAGAATCATAAGTTAGAAATAAGTTTTGGGACGTTTTCAAATCTGCAGAACGAAGCAGTCCGTAGCCATACCTGTTCGATCGATCGATCGACATTCATAAGTCGATCGATCGATCGATATTCATAAGTCGATCGATCGACCTCCCCAGAATGAGTAAAATTTTCCTTAATTTGATTCTAAATGGTGGAAACCCTCGGAGAATATGTTTGGAGAACTTATGAATACCCTCAACCTTAAGGAGACCAGTAGGAGTGATTATTATAGTGGACTTTAATTAGAATACAATTCGAGGAATTATTCTAGATTATTGAAATTCGTGAAGCGAGATAACATTTAGGTTAATAGTGTAAAATTGTGTAATTCGATGAAATAAGGTTTAGAGCAGAAGTAAAGACCTTAGGAATAAAGATGTTATATTTGGGAATAATCGGAACCTAATAGTCTATTTAAGATAGGTTTTAAGGATAAGGGACTACGGCGTGAGACGTGTCGGCAATTTAACCTTATATTAACGGGAGACTTGAAATATATAAGTTTGGAATAATGGTATAATGATGTAGAAAATACCTTATTAATATGGTAATATCTAAGATGTGTGAATGCTTAGTATATAGTTTATGTGTATGACATACCTACCATACTTGCTATCACGGGAGGTTTGCGTTCGCTTAGGACCCTCTAATCCTTGTGTGCCTACGGGGGGGATTTAGACTGGTACCTTGATGAACATAGATCATAGAAGGACTTATTGTGATATTAATAAGTCTGCATGATCATGGGAGCGTAGGTATGTGCGTGACCCATGTGATGGTGACTGTGTTCGCCTCCACAATTTGTGATTTGTGTTATCTGAACTATTCCTGAGAGATTCGGAATATGTGATCCTTATGTACGTGATGTACCGGGATGGATAGCAGAGTATGGGTGCACCATAGCTTAGATTGCGGGGTGCTTGTATCGTATATTTATGATGTGAATAATATACATTAAATTAATGGAAATCCTCATGTTAATGTTATAAAAATATTACGGTATTGTTTCGAGTTATATAATGAGTTAGCTGATAGTTATATCTATGGCATAGTTAGTAACTGAATTTACGTTAAACCTCTATTAAATTACGAGCGTTGTTATGTTAAATTAACCGAGTAAAATGGGTAGAACTTTTGGTAGTCTAGCTAGTTACGTTGTCACTTAGCTAGTGGAAAGGGTAGTTATAGATGGGTACTTACGTTAGGAGTGCACAGTTAGTCGAGAGGTGAGAATTTAATGTGAGTGCACGTCCTAACATGTACTTTGCATTTAATGTTTTAAATGTTTTTAAAGCACTTGCAGGTTTTTAAAATGATTTCCACTTTCGGGCTCTGACCCATTTGCTTTCAAAAATATTTTCTTGTAAAACCATTTTAGGTGCCCAGCCACAAGGACACCAAGCATAGGATTCTCATTCAGGTGACGAGCTGTAGCTGTTTGTGGAAGCTACAGGGACTTGCTTTTAGACGCCTCTCTCATTTGGATTCCAGTCTCAGCATCTATCAGTTGTAGGGCATGTTGCCCAATTCTATTAGACATTTTTACATTTCAGTTTTCAGACTCTAGCATGTATTGCTCAGTATTCAGTTTTAGTTATTTATTTCAGTTTACTTATCAGTTGTGGGATTTGTATTGAGGAGTTTTTCCTCCAGAGTTTATTTACATTTTGTGATGGTTATTCGTTTTACTTCAGTATGGTGAATGGTGTTAATTAGTTATTCATTACTCTTGTTGCATGTTAATCAGATTTAATAAAATTTGGCACTTACTTTTTAAATACTAGGTGGTTAGTAATAATAAAACGTTTTCGTCAGTGATGCTATTAACTGAGCCAACTTGGCATTTTGAATTAATTTTATAAAGGAGTAGCTACCCGGTGTTTAATTAGTCGGGGTGTCACAGTGCATTCTTTCCACCTCATCTCCTAAGGAGTTTTGAAAGTCTAAGGGCCGATATTTCCCAGAAGTTGTTAGAGATGCCTTTTGGTCGCCCTGTAACAAGTGAAGTCTCGAAGTTAAGGAATCAAATAGATAAAATTTACGAAACACAACTTGTAATAAATTGTCGAAACTTACGAAGCTCTTCCAAAGGACCACCCCCCAAACTTGTCTGAGAAAGGTAGTAGGGGGTTAGATGTTCATAGTTGATGAGACAACCATTCTCGCCTTGGTTGCGAAGGTCCTTAATGTCTTTATAATTATTCCGGCTTAAACTAGGGTCAGATTTTATCGAAAGAGAGACATTACTCCATCTTAGAGGGGTTCGGGGATTAGATGTCCCACAAGCCTCGTTCAGGATGAACTCTCAGGCTCCAGAAATGAAGAAATACCAAGGTTTCTAGTTATGGTTGGAAGTTTGAATAAATAGGAGCATCTTCTTCTCAGAGTTTCTAGCTAAAAAGTGGTAGTAGCCTAGATATTCTTGGAAGATGAAGGAGTATAACATCCAATAAAAACCCTAATTGGAAGGTCTATATGGTGAACAGCTTTTCAGAGGACGATAGCCCCAACTATGACCCTCCATGCATTAGGGGACAGTTGGGAAGGGGCAAGGTTTATATAGGAAAGAATGGCTCGGATAGTTGGGTGAATGGGTAGGCAAAAACCTAATTCGAACATCTGCTCATACACATAGATTTAACCCTCTCGGACATCAAAGGACCTCTCATCCTTCATAGGTTTTGTTAGAGTGATTGAGGAATCAATAGAATATAGGTGTATAAAGACCATAAGATCATACTCAATGATAGAGATCTCGTACCCAGTAGATACAGAGGTGTCAAGTTAACTCTCTTCATCATCATCACCCTCAACAACCATATCCAGGACATCGGTGGGGATACCACTGGGAAACCTCTCTGAAAACTCAATGCCAGTGGCAGCTGAGAGAGGAATGGCATCAATGGGAGGAGGAAAGGAAACGTTGGGCTCTAAAATTTTTATGAAGGGAGATCTGCGTAAAGGCCCATTATCTTTGTTAGATGAGGCAGGGTTTGAAACCCATTCATCTTCTGAAACTCTACTTTGTTTAGGGGAGTAATACATTGCCTCTTGGAAAGAGTCTACACTCTCAGCAACTTCAGATGTGGACATGGGGTCTGAAGCACATGACTCCGACATAGGATCAGAGGCCTCAGCAGCCTCAGGGTATATGACGGTTAAAGGTGGAGGAAATATTGGTCGAAGGGGAAAATCCTCGGCCTCATGAGCCTTGGATTGAACTAACTCAACCTGTCTGATTTTTTAGAAACACTTCTCTCGTAGAGATGGAAACTCTTCTGAAAGCTTGTACAAAGGTCGTAGCATCCAAGAGACGACACTACACTTCTAATAAAAACCTTACTAGACAAATAGGTAAACAACTTCTAATACCTAATAAAAAAGATTAAAGCTTGGAATTTAAAGAGTTTCCTATAAAGAACACCAAGAACATTAAAGAAGCAGCCCACCGGAGATGATGATCAGAGGACCACCGAAAAACCAATAAGTGGGAATTTTGACCTAAAACTACCTCAAAAAAGCCAAATATGGCCTGGGAGTCATCTAGAAACTACAACCTTGACCCTAAAACCACCAGACAGTGGTGGCGATGCTCATCGAAAAACAGAAATGCCACAGGAAAAGTCAAATAAGCAACTAAAATCTAGAAATGGAAAAATAAAGGTAGAAGAGCAATACCTAGGTGAGGATAGATGATGGAAGAAGATGACTAAAGGCAAAAAATCTTGTATGCAGGTAAAATGGAAACAAGGATATGGAGTTTTGAAGGTTTTTGCATAGAGAACTCAAAAGCGGGAAACCAAAGGGATGAAGAAAAGGGAAAGGAAAGAGAAAATGGTTTAAATACCATTATAATGATGATGCGCCTTGGTCTTTGCACTCAGCATTTCCCCTCGAAACACTATAAGGCACTATCAAATGACTCATTGCCTTGAGACAGATGCAAACCAGTTCTAAGTGTGACATGTGTCCCAATGTCTACTCCCATATACCAATATGTAGAAACATCCTCCCAAGCAGCATCCTCGTACTCTGAGCGACAACATCGTCCTATTTCACGACAGAGTCCCTAAGAGAGTCACATAAGTCAGTAAGAAGGTCGTCCTTTATATGGTCGGCTCGACATGGATTAACCTCAGTTGGGCAACGACGAATGTCAGCAACAGCCTTATGGGCTCAACTATGACCACTCTAATACTCTGCTTTAGTCAACAACACAGTTTGTCCTAGTCACCCAACCTCGGCTAGTTAATTTGGACGAGGTTATACTTATGGTTGCAGGACCAATGCACCTATCAGAATCATCAACCTCATCCCCAGATAAGTCGAGGTTCCAGTTGATGATGTCACAGGTCAGAGCATATGCAAGAATAAGGAATACTTGGAACACGTGGACAAAACTGTTATGACTAAATTATTTCCTCACGTGAGGAAATATTTGGTAATCATTATCCACATGTGACACATCCAGGTGTCCACATGAGATTAGCTAGATCATCACACACATTCTCATTGCATGCTTGGGGGGGGGGGGGGGGTACACTACACCCCCCAATCACTGTATATACTTATCTTCCCCTTCCTTATAAAATGAGGGATTATTGTAAACCTTAGCGGAAGATTTGTTAAACTACACAGTAGAGAGAGAAAGTGAGTGTATTGTATCACAAGGCCATTAGAGCCCTTATTTTATAGTGAAGATCACTCACATGCACAGTGGACGTAGGCCTAGATAGGTTGAGACACTTATATTGGTGTGTTTCTCCTCTTCCCCTCACCTCCTTCTATATCTATATTGCTTACTTGCTACCATTGTTATACTAGTTTGAGCTCAACAACACCTTGATCTGTTGGTGTTGTTCATAGCATCATCAATGGTGCATCAAGAAATTAAGAAGTAGAATTTTTTTAGGTTGGCTGCATTCCAGGATCTTGGTATCTCCCTTCCCTCCAGCATTTCCAAGTGGTAATATCCTTGTAGGTCGTTACTTATGACCATTAATGGTCCCTCCCAGTTAGGTCCAAGTTTGCCATGTGATGGTTTCATCGCGCTGCCAAGAACTTTCCTTAGGATGTAGTCTACGACCTAGAAATTTCTTAGGTTGACTTTCTGATTATATTATTTGGCTAGCTATTACTGGTAAGATGCCATATTAACCAGAGCCAACTCTCATCATTCGTATGCTAAGTTGAGTTCAGTGAGTAACGCTTCATCGTTATGGCCTTGGTTGACCAACGTTGACTTCATTGTAGGAAGACCAAATCTAAAGGGATGATTGCTTCCATTCCATATGTGAGTGAGAAGGGTGTCTCCCCAGTTGCTCGCCTTGGGGTGGTGCTATAAGCCCATAGGATGTAGGGCATTCCATTTTCCCATGCTACTTTGGCTTGCTCCAGGCGCTTTTTTAGTCCGTCGATTAATGTCTTGTTGAAAGCCTCGGCTTGACCCTTACTTTGAGGATACACCACAGAGTTGAAGTAGTCCTGGTTCCATGATCGCTACAGAATCTTTGGAAGGGGACACTTTCGAATTGGATCCCATTGTCAGTAATGATCGTTATGGGTATGCTAAAGCGCGTGATAATATTCCTCCACATGAACCTTATCATGTTAGCGCCTCAAATATTCGCCAATGGCTCTGCCTCTATCCATTTCATGAAGTAGTCCTTGGCCACAACATATACTTACTATTTCCAGCTGCAGTAGGCAGAGGGACCACATTGTCTAGGCCCCACTGGGTGAAGGTCCAGGGTCTAGTTAAGAAATTCAGTTCACTGGTGGGTTGGTGTACTAAGGGCAAGTGCCTTTGGCATTTTTCGCATCTTCAAACATTTGTTCCATCATCCTTTTGCATGTATGGCCACCAGTATCCTTCTTTCATTGCATGAAATGCTATCGTTCTTCCTCCTGCATGACTTCCATAAATCCTTTTATAGAGTTCGTCCATGACTTGATTGATGTCCTATGGATGAACACACTGGAAGTAGGGACCACTGAAAGATCTTTTATACAGTTTTCCCTCAGGAGACAAGTGAAAGTGAACAACCTTGACTCTTATCTTATGTGCTATATTCTTATCATCGGGTAGCTTATCATCTCATAAATAATTTATAATGGTATCCATCCAGCTCGGAGCTTCTATAATGTAGAGGATCTGCTCAGGGTTTTGTAACTCAGCATCCTTACGAATACTGGGTTGTGCAAGGAAGTCAATTTGGATCGTTCTTCTCATATATGAGTCTATTACTGAGCTTAGGGCTTCTAGGGCATCTGTATGGTTGTTCTGTCCCCTGGGGAATTGCTGAACATCGACTTGATCAAAGTTGTCCATTAATTCCTTTACAATGGTGACATAAGTTGCCATCCTTTCGTCTTTTGCGTTGAAGTCGCCACTTATCTGGTTGGAAACTAGTTGTGAGTCATCGAAGACTTGAAGATGCCTTGCCCCTAGTAGATTTTCTTTTCATAGTTCGATGATCAGTGCCTCATAATCCACTTCATTGTTGGAGGCTTCAAATCGATGTCTAATTCCCTGATCAAGCACCGTGTTCTCAGGAGTCATTATCACAACACCCACGCCCGCACCCCTTGAGGTGGAGGCTCCATCAACGTATAATGTCCAAACTCCTAAACTTCCTTTCTAAAAATTGGTTTCAGGTTATCAGCAAGACTTTTCTCCTGTGAATTCGGCAATGATGTCTGCCAATAGTTACGCTTTGATGGCCGTTCTTGGTTGAAAGTGGATATCAAACCTCCCGAGCTCAAATGACCACTTGGATAGTCGGCCGGGGAGATCTTCTTTCCTTAGAATGGACTTAAGAGGGTGTGAAGTAACTATGCTGATGGAATGGACTACAAAATAATGTTTTAGTTTCCTTGAGGCTACCACAAGGGCATAAGCGAGCTTTTCCAACGGCAGGTATCATTGTTTGGCCTCTAAGAGAGTCTTGCTCGCGTAGTAGATTGGGTGTTGGCTTCCAGCCCTCTCACATACCAAAGTGGACCTGATTGCATGGTCTGACACTACTAGGTAGAGGTATAGTGGATCATTATGTCCAGTAATTACAAGTATAGGGGGACTACTCAGGTATACCTTGATCTCCTCTAGGTCCCTCGAGCAATCTTCATCCCATATTACTCATTTGTTTGTTTTTAATAATTTAAAGAATGGTTGACATCGCTCCGATGACTTAGAAATGAATCACTTAAGTGCGACGAGCATTCCTGTTAGCTTCTGTATGTCTCATTATTTGGGGTGGCTGGACCTTGATGATGGTGTCGATCTGGTCAGGGTTGGCCTGTATACCTCTCTTATTAACTAAATATCCAAGGAATTTTTTTGACTGGAGACAGAAGGAACACTTACTTGCGTTATGTTTCGTTTGGTACTTCCTAAGGGTTTCGAAGGTTTTAGCTAGGTCGGAGAGGTGGTCATCCTTGAGTTTTCTCTTGATGAGCATGTCATCGATATAAACTTCCATAGTATCTCCCATCTGGTCCTTGAACATCTTGGTGACCAGTCACTAATAGTTCGTCCCTGCATTTTTAAGGCCAAAAGGAATAACCTTATAGCAATATAAACCAACAACGGTTATAAAAGAGGTTTTATCTTGATCTGGAACATGAAGGGGGATTTAATGGTATCTCGAGTATGCGTCTAAAAATCTCATTCTCTCGTGCAGAGCCGTGGCATCGACTAGTTGATCGTTCTTTGGAAGGGGAAAACTCTCTTTGGGGCAGGCCCTATTGAGGTCGGTGAAGTCAATACAAACCCTCCACTTTTCGTTGCTCTTAGGAACCACTACAGGGTTGGATAACCATTTAGGTAACTGAACTTTGCATATGGATCCTGCATCCAGTAGCTTCTCGTCCTCTTTATCTACTACTTTAGCCTTCTCCGGGGCTGTTCGGCGAGCCTTCTGTGTAACTGGACTGAAAACTGGGTCCATGTGTAGTTGATGACATGCGATACTGGGACCAATCCCAGGCAACTCGTAGGGTTCCCATGTGAAAACATCCACGTTGCTACAGAGTAAGGTAATTAGTTCTTTTTTCTCGCCATCAGTCAGAGAGGAGCCAATTAATAACTTCTTTTCGGTCGAGCCACTTCTAGCTACGATCTCTTCCAGATCTTCAAAGACCCTTTCAGAGGGGAGGAGCCTGGTTTCCTCCACTCCTGGTCGACCATACCTTAGCTGCTATTTGGAGGGCATCAATGCCTACTGTCCCTCTTCCTTGCCTTTTTTTTTCTCCTTTCTTTTCCTGTTTGGGGTGTATGGTTGCGATGAAACACTTCTTCGGCGGAGTTTGGTCCCTATGGATTTCAACCACTCCTCGATCAGTTATACACTTCAATTTCTGGTGATATATTGATGGAATGACCTTCATTTCATGGAGCCACCCCCCGTCCGAGGATGTCTTGATATGGTGATTCGATATCGACAATAAGAAACTCAATCATTTTGGAGATGTTTCCTTCCCTAAGTGGCAGGACAACCTTTCCTATAGGGATTGTGACTTTCCTAGTGAATCCAACCAATGGGATAGTGGCTTCCTTTAGATCTGCTATGCTTAATTTCAGCTTCCTGAATAAGTCGAGGCACATTACTTCGAATGAGCTTCCTTGGTCGATGAGCAGCCTATTGACATCCTAATTGGCTATCCTGAGTGTAATGACTAATGCGTCATGATGAGGGTTTCTTAGCTCCACTATATCTTCGTCTATAAAAATGATATGTTTTTTATAATCAACGTCCTCTGGTCATCGCTGCTTCCCTGCCTGAGACTTGGCTGGGTCAATCTGGAAGGCCTGCATAACTACGGTAAGCTTCTTTACTTCCATTCGAGTCACCTTTCATTGAATTTGTTTTAGGTATGATGCCCCATGTATCACCACAAATTCATGATCGGTATCTTCCTCGAGGACATTATCTGGTCGCTGCTCATTTCTTGCTATTCACTGTCGCTTTATCTACCTTCTTTTTTATGAACTCGTTGAGGTGTCCGGCCTGGGACAACTCCTTGAGTTGAGACTTCAGGGCCTTATAATGTTAAGTTTTATGTCCACCTTCCTTGTGAAATGCGCATCTCAGCGCGTTGTTTCTCTTGGATGAGTCCCCTCCCATCTTCTTTGGCTACTTGATGAACGACTCATCCTTTATCTTTTCTAGGATCTCATATATCAGCTCTTTGAAGACCGTGTTAATATCTTGGAATGATTTTGAGGCATCGTTCGTATTCCCATTCTTGGAGCCGTTCTTGCCCCCGTTCTTATTTCCTTTCTTTTGTGGTCAAACCTTCTCGCCCCTTGCCCGTCTTTACGTCGACATTTTCCCTATATTAAGATGGGTCACATCCTTGAATTTAGCATATTTCTCAATACGATCCATTAATTCATCAATGGTTGTAGCCTCCTTCTTAGATAGGGACTAGTGTAAGAGGCAAAAGCTGTGCAATCTTATTTTGAAGGATGCTATGGTGACTTTCTCCGAGCAGTTTTTAACCTCATTAAATATCTCCAAGTACCTCTTTACGTACTCTCATAGGCTCTCCTGTGGCTTCTTCTTCATAGTGAGCAAACCATCCATCCTCTTTGGATGGGAGTTGCTCGTAATAAAGCGAGCGTTGAACATCTCGACCAGGGATTTGAAACTCTTGATGGATCGGTGAGGTAACCTCTCGAACCACTTCTGGGACACGTCATGCAAGCTTGAGGGGAAGATTCAGCACATGAATGCATCATTATGATTCCATAGAGTCATTGCTTATCTGTATTGCCTAACATGGTTGATGGGATTTGTTTTTCATCGTAAATTTTGAACCTGGGGATTGCAAACTTCTTTGGGGCCTCCTCTTCTTTTATAACCCTTGAAAAAGGGAACTTCATCTGAGTTTTAAGAGCTCGCCTCGCTAACTCCCTTGTTGACCAGGAACCACGATGAGTTGGGTGCTGTTCCATCTCTCTACGAACCAGACTTCAGATATCATCATTCTCCCGATCGGGACTTCTGTACTGACGAGCTGGTCATGAGTGGTCAGAATGGTGGTCGCCTGATCTAAGTCTTTCCATTCTTTCCGAACCACGTCTTGGGCTTCTTCCTCGGCTACAAGATTTTCTCTTTTGAGGGCTTGGACTCCTACTATGGCGTCGCCTGGTATTCTGATGGAGCTCTCTCTCGAGTCTCTCCAGTCGCCTCTTGAGGTGGGCATTCTCATTTTCGCTTTAGCGAGTGTCCGCCTCCTGTTCTTGGAGCCTGGCCTCATAGGCTTCAATTAACCCAGGGATTTGCGTGGACCGAGGTGGCCTATGAATCTGACGAAGTTTTGGGTTTGAATGATGTATTTCATACCTTACCCTTGAGGGGTTTAGCTGTTGTTGAATGTCTCATGCTAGAGGAATGTTACTGCTATGATGTGACATTACTAGTTCTTACCGGTAAAGGTTTTCGGAGGAGAAAGTAATCATTTCCCCACAGACGGCTCCAATTGTGGTGACAAAAATCTCAAAACAAAACAATTTTTTCAAAAGAGAATAATTACAAGAATTAAAGAAAGAACAACAATCACACAATACGAGAATATATGTGGTTCAGAATATTACCTATGTCCACGGAGAGGTCTACTGTTTCTTATGTAGTATCTCTCGAACTGGTATTTTTTTTACATGCCCATTGCCCCGGGCTAGGGGTACAATATATAGTCTGTTTTCAAAAGGAAAAAGGAGTGTTGCTAGGCAACACGTTAACCTAGTATCCCCTAAATATCTCATCCGTGATCTTGGGGATGGACTTGGTCATATCTTTCTCTTAGTTGGGCTTAGTTTGGCTACTCTTATGGGTTCTAGTAAGCAAAAAGGTTACCCACATTATTTTAAACATCCAATGTTGGACTAGGTGGATAGGTATACCCTTAGAGGAGATTTTAGACCATTTCGAATAAATTTTTTGGCTTATTTGGGCCCTTGAAATTGGGCCTTGTGGGGACATACGGTATTAGGGAGTTTAATCATTATATAAGAAACCCTAATTAGGTTTCCCATCCAATTCTAATTAAACCTAGTATCCACAAACCTTCTGAGGGAAGTTAACAAGTTGGAAGAGGCGCAAAGGAGAAGCATTTTTAAGGGAGGAACTTTCATCAATCTCCCAAGGCAAGAATTTTCTTGCAAAATCTTTAATAATATGTTTCTTAGTTTACAAACATGCTTCTCATACCAATTTCGGGTTATAATTATATTGGGAGTTAATCTATATATATGATTTTTTGGATTTATTTTTTATAGAAATATTCGAGGATAATCCCGTTTTGGAAAATAGCTTTGGTGACATAACTCGACATTGATATCGTATGACTAAATATAATGATATTAGAATCCATATTATAGGATCAATTTACCATTTTGGGTTAAATCCATAATTTGATTATAGCAATATAAGAATTTTAAATGAGGATTATAAACATGGATAATTATAAAAAGTTATGGTTTATGATCAAATCCCTTGAATTATAGTAACAATCATGGTTAGCTTGATTAGGAATCCATATGGATGTTTTCTTTTCATTTTTTGATATTCATAATTATTATGATCGAGTTATATATATAAAGCTTGAAAGTCAATAATTAAAATTAAGGAATAAGACCTATTTTAAAATAAGGCGAATTTGGGCTTGCTACCTGACCCAAATCGATTCAGCCTTAGAAGCAAAACGATTCGGTCAGGGCGAAACGATTCGACTTCTTGACCAAAATCTATTCGGCTCCTGGACTATGGTTGGGTAAGACTGGGAAAAATGTTCCTGGGAATTTTATGGTTTTGTCCAAGTACGTGGGAGGTTATCCAAGTGATGGGTGATTAGTTTAATTGAGGATTTGTGTTGTTAACCATTAGGTAATAATTGTAATAATTAACTAAGGAGTTAATATTCAAGATAGGGAATGGTATTTAGAGGATTATGAAATCAAGTTGAAGAGATTAAAGCATGATATATGAAATAGTTTAGAAAGTTAACTGCAAATGTATTGTGTATTTTATATATGTATTTTATGCTTATGTGGACATATCCATGTTCATGGTGAATTTATCGATATGGGGTTGCGTTCGACATCGGGAACATGTAACAAACACCAACTGAGATGTGATAGGATGCATAGGAGGTTGTTATTTTAGATCAAACATTTAGGATCACCTCTTCATAACGAGAGAAGTAAGATGACTGGATCCATATAAATAGATGAGGTATGAGCATTAGGTGGTGTTACTGCGTATTGATCGCCCCATTTATGTGTGTTTTGTTCAAGTCCGTTAGTTGAGGGACTCCTCCGGACTTGTCGATAGAAGCACGATGTAGACACCGAGGGTAGAATTCTTCTAGTGTTATATATATATATATATATGTGTGTGTGTGTGTGTGTGTGTGTGTGTGTGTGTGTGTGTGTGTGTGTGTGTGTGTGTGTGTGTTCATGTGAGAGAGATCACGTAAAGACCTCATTTAGTCTAATGACGTTGGCAATTATTAATGGACCCCCTATTGCATAAAATACGTTATGTATGTTGCAACTGTATTTATCTATGGGAGTAGTATCGTGGGGGTTACTTCATGTGATTGAGATCATATACATGTAGGTAGTGACATTCCTATTATTACGATGGGTGGTTGTTGTTAATTGGTAAAGTAGTGTGTAGACCACTTATTATATCATGGCTTGGGTTAGGAATGTGTACAATATGCCACTTAGAAGAGGGGTGAGATATTTATTGTAGGTGAGAGTTGATGGGTGGCATGTACTATGAATTAACTGCATTATTATCTATTGGTTTTGAAAGTTAATTTTTAAAACTTTAGGTATCTAACCCAAATTATCAAAATTATTTTCTAGATTTTCTCAGACAGGATTAGTAGGCCTGACAAAGTTTTAAACTTGCAGTTTCAGTTGCTTAGCGGTTTCAGCTTTTTGCCTCTATCTTAGGTTGCTACTCCTTTTCCATTTTAGTCAATTAAATTTAAGAGATTTTATGGGAATAAGCCCAAAATTTATTTTATTCAGCCATTTTATATCAAGTTGTATTATGCAAATGTTTTATGTCAATGAGAGTGACTTATGTATTATCTAGTTAATTATTTCATTTCTTTATTGTATGTGTGGATGTTTTAATTTAAAACTTTTATTTTACGGTTTGATGCAAAGAATGATATAAATTATTAGTTAAGCCCCATTTTCAGTTGAGAAAGATAAATGCACACGTCCTAATAGGCAAGGATGGTTCGAATAGACAAAATTCTTATTTTTGTATTTTTAAAATTTTAAAGAATTGAAAATTTAAACAAATGTAACCCAATAAAAACTTTGCACGAATTTTAAACCTTTGTTGTGGAAAATATATTTACCAAATTTTATCCATTTAACCTAAAACATGCATCTAGATGATAATAAGATAAAATAAATAAATCATCCACAAGATGCCGATGCAAGAGGAAAACCACAAAGGGAAAAACCTCGGACGACCCAGCTAAACTGATCACTATGATTCGGAATTAAAAAAGTTAAAAGTAGACTTACTCAATGACTCGATCCCTAAAATCCTTGACACTCTTCAATATTCGACCGCTCCTCTACAGTGCAATGCAGGATTCCACCCACGCAAGTGGCACAAAGCACGAGTTCATGTACACCTTGCTATCCACTGATGAGGCTTAGCAACTGTCAATGGATTGGAACACAAAATTCACCGCTTCATTACTGCAACACCATAAACACAAGGTCCACCGCATGTCAATAGCAAGTACGGAATCCACCGCACGAAACACTTTCTCTTAAAATGTAGAGAGAATAAACCTTGGTGCCTAGATTAAAGGTTTAAAAACATATGAATATGAAGAGCTTGGTTAAACTTAAAGGGTGAAATAAGGGATTTAAAACTTTGGTAAATAGATAGGAAAATGATTTTTTTGTCAAATGTTAGGAAAAATTTTGAGTCCAACGTGCCTTAAATAGTAAAAACATGAATTTCGAGGCGACGAACTCGTTCAAACGAAAACAAAAGGTTGTTCGAATGCGATTAGCTTTTAGTTTTAACAAAACTCGATTTTGTAAAAAAGAAACAACTTTCTCATTCGATCATATCCTTTTAATGGGTTGTGTAATCCTTGATAGAGCATTCTTATTCGATGGTCGTTAGATGGTCCTTATAAAGGGATTTTAATTTCGTTCTAATGAGATCATAAGTCATTTAAACGAAAACTCAATTTTGTTCAAACGATTTTTAATTTGAGTTCAAATTTGGGGAAGCACCGCGTTGAGCGTGTTTTAAACTTGAGCAATATTGTTGCGCCTACGTATCCATCTCAGTGCAGAATCAATGTCTGCGTAGTTCATGGGTCCGTACGATACGCCAAAAAAATCGGTTTTTGGTGGTTTTGGTTGTTTTTAGTGCGCGGGGGTGCTAAATTTGACTAGACACCTCCAAACACCCATGTATTGTATAAAATAGGTAAAACTCGTGATGAAACTATGAAAAATATGCTCGTCACTATTGAACCCGTCACATGTCATGTTCTCTATGGGCTTTACACATGCCATGTTCTCTGTGGAACTAAGTGTCCCACTAGTTATGGTGCCACTTGTTGTGATATCTATGGTTCTCTAGTGTAATTTATCAAACGCCGAGTATACATAATATATTAAATCGTGTGTAATAATATCTTAGCCCGTGTAGGATTTGGATTGTAGTAAAACTTGATAAATCATAAATTAACATTTGATCAAATACGTGGGCCTAATTTATTAGAGTATTGGTGGCTAATTTATTTAACCCCACTCTACATTTACCCCCTCATACGAACAATTGGTGTGTTGATGCTTCGGCTAAGACATATCAATTGTGTGTACGAAATAATTATTTAGCATGTTTGAACTAGAAAATCATCATATGACCATGTTTGGTATGTCATCATGCATGTATATGCATATATCATTTGTATATAGTCTTGAGGGCTATCTTTACTTCCTTTGCTTTTCATTTTGTAGGAGTATTTTGGGGGTTTCCCCCATTCCTCTCGAATGAGCATGTCTATACAATTTTATTATGGTTTTAAACTTTTGAACAATAAAATTGCCAGATGTACCAGCTCGAGCAACCAATTGGTGGTTTATCTAAGTATAATGGATTTTTTGCAATCATAAGATCAAAACCAGTCGAGAGTACTCGTTCGCGCAACCATTAGTGCCTCGAGTGAACTAGGGTTTTTAAACCAATATATTTTATAACTATGAATAATTTTTGTTTAGTCGAGCAACCATAAAGGTCCATTTATGACTTTAAGCGTGCTCGGAAATTAGGGTCTTTAAGCGTGCCCAGCAGTTTAGGACATTAATCTCCCATAAAATAGGGTCAAGCGCGCCAAGTAATTTTGGACTTTGAATCTCCTATAAGTGAGGGTCATGCGCGACAAGTAATACTGGACTTTAATCTTCCATAACCGAGGGTTAGGCGGGCCAAGTAATTTAGGACTTTAATCTCCCATAACTGAGGGTCCGGCAGGCCAAGTAATATTTGACTTTAATCTCCCATAACCAAGGGTCAGGAGGTCCTAGTAATGTAGGACTTTAATCTCCCATAGCCGAGGGTCAGGAGGGCCAAGTAATATTGGACTTTAATCTCCTATATCCGAGGGTTAGGAGGGCATAGTAATTTAGGAATTTAATCTCCCATAACTAAGGGTCAGGAGGGCCTAGTATTGTAGGACTTTAATCTCCCATAACCAATGGTCAAAAAATCCTAGTAATGTAGGACTTTAATCTCCCATAATCGAGGGTCATGAGGACCTAATAATATTAGACTTTAATCTCCCATAATCGAGGGTTATAGGGACCTAGTAATGCAGGACTTTAATTGACACACCCTTACCCAGTTACTTATAATTAAGTTTGAAAGTCAAAGTGAGTCAAATCATAATTACCTTAACAAAACCATAAAAATGAGTATCCTTTTTCAGTTATTAACATTAATCAATAAAACTAAAACTTTTCACAATTTTTGAGGTAATTATGATTATTCAAAAATTACTGGAAAGATAAGTAGGCTTAAATTATCCCTTCTATGTTTGACCAAAATCATGGTTTTATGCATCCCTTGCTAACCCCACCGACCACCTAGATTTGGCATTGATATATTAATACTTGAAAACATAAACATAGGAACCGTGAGCAAAATATCTAAGTGAATTCATCACTACTACACTGGTGCATAAAATTAAATGTAATAAATCATATCTATGTAACAATATATAGCATCTCCACATCTCTTGGATGTTAATGAGCAGTCAAATATCAACATCTCATGATTTTTTTATAAGCCATAACATCTCAACATCTCATGACTTTTTATAAGCTATAACATCTCAACATCTCTTGGTTGTTAATAAGCCATAACATCTCTTGGCTATTAATAAGCCATAACATCTCTTGGATGTTAATAATCCATAACATCCCTTGGTTGTTTATAAGACATAACATCTCTTGGTTGTTCATAAGCCATAACATCTCTTGGCTATTAATAAGCCATAACATCTCTTGGCTATTAATAAGCCATAACATCTCTTGGATGTTAATAATCCATAACATATCTTCATAACACATACATATCATATCAATAATCATCTCGATAAGTACACTATATCATATTCATAATCAACTCAATAAATACAACATATCATATCCACAATCAACTTGGTAAGTACAACATATCATATCCACAATCAACTTGGTAAGTACAACATATCATATCAATAATCAACTCGGTAAGCAAAAAATATTATATCAATAATCAACTCGGTAAGTACAACCTATCATATCTATAATCAACTCGTAATTACAACATATCATATACATAATCAACTCAGTAAGTACAACATATTATATTGATAATCAACTCGATAAGTACAACCTATCATTTCTATAATCAACTCGATAGGTATAATATATCATCTTAGTAAGTACAACATATTATATTGATAATCAACTTGTTAAGTGCAACCTATCATTTCTTTAATCAAATCAGTCGGAACAACATATCATATCCCTGATCAACTCAGTAAGTCCAACATATCTTATCGATAATCAACTCAGTAAGTATAACATATCATATATGTAATCAACTCGTAAGTACAACATATCATATTTATAATCAACTTGGTAAGTACAACATATCATATATATAATCAACTCGATAACTACAACATGTCATATCTATAATTAACTTGGTTAACACAATATATACAATTTATAAACATGTATAAATACATCTTACTAGGGAGTACACTCACCTTGTCCACTAAATGGGTTTTCCTTGGGTCCTTATCTGATACTTATCCAACCGGTACTCCTTCCCTTCCTATAATTCTTACAATTTTATTATCATCATAAGAATATTAACAATACATATATTCACTTTAACGTAATTCAACTCATAAGCATCATATGATTCCATTCAAATCATTTATCATAAATGAAGTCTCATCCAATTTCATGTTAAATTATTTAACATATCCAATCCATAGACCAAACATACTTTAATTTCTTCTTGGTAATCAAATTCTTATCATATTTGGTTTCCAATATACAAGACAACACGTCATTTCAAGTTTCCCAGAGCAATATGTGTCCATTTCTTTATTACAAAGCAAATCTGCCCTAAAGGCTCTTTTATCGTTCAGTGAACTTCCAAGAATTTTTATAATTTTTCTACATCATAAATTCTAGTGATATTTCACTCGATCTCGATAAACATATTTAACAATACAAAATTAAATTTCATAATTTTTAAGTTTCATTTGCTATGTCAAACGAAACATCGAACACCTGGTGTGCATATTTACACCTATGGGGCAAATTTTATACTTGAACTTCAAACTATCACCAAAGATTCATTTCTTGGTATTTTCACATAACTTTTGGATATTTTATATTTATATGAGTCTATTTTTATATCCAACTTGAATTACTCAATTCAAATTAATATACAAAAAGATATAGGAGTTTGAATACACAAGGTTTCCAATCGAATCAATATACATGATTTACACGTTCCACTTTGCTTAAACTCGGATCTGTTCATGCATATAAACCAATACATGAAAGTTACATTAACAATCTATGATTTATACCCTTTCAATAAGTAACATAAGAAAATTATCAAGATTTACATATAGAATTACCTTAAGGACTCTTCCGTAATTTCCTAGGGATTTTTCTCCAATTTTTCTCCATAATGCTTCTTCTTCGACTTCCCACTTCTCTTCCTATCAATCCAAATTATATAATAGATGAAATATGCATATGGAGGAGATTATTACAAGCCTTTAAAGTCGGACAAAACCCACCTCCTTCCTTAACCAATCAAAATCCACCATTTGTTAGCCTAATAAGACGAAATATCATTTAACGAATGGACAAATTTACCCTTGCTTCATAATTCCAGCATAAATTCGTGTTCAGACCTCTGTTTTACACACCGTTCATTGTATTACAAACTTAACTCATATATATAAAACTATCTAGTTTTCACTTCGAGACAATTATTATAATATAGTGGCCAAAACTAGTCCCTAACTCGAACATTCCTACCAAAGACTTCACAAATTTGTGTTTGTGACTAATTCAATATTTCATAAGTTATGAAGGTAGGATTAGACTAAACACAATAAGTTAACATCATATATTACAATAACACATTATCCCCATCCCATACGATAAGCATGATTTAAACCTGGTTTATCATAATCATTTCCGGGTCGTCACATTAATTTCCCATAACCAAGGGTTAGGAGGGCCCAGTAATGTAGGACTTTAATATCCCATAACCGAGGGTCAGGCGGGCCTAGTAATGTAGGACTTTAATCTCCCATAATCGAGGGTTAGGCGGGCCTGGTAATATAGGACTTTAATCTCCCATAACCCAGGGTCAAGCGAGCCTAGTAATGTAGGACTTTAACCTCCCATAATCGAGGGTCATATGGGCCTAGTAATGTAAGACTTTAGTGCCTAGTAGTTTAGGACTTTATGAGAAATGTCATGCATCGCTTTGGGTAACTTACCACAATACTGGAAGGGTTTTTTAGGACTATATTGCACCTCTGTGGGAGACTTACCACAATACTGGTAAGGTTTGTGAAAACTAAAATGCACCTCTGTGGGAGACTTACCATAATACTAGCAAGGTTTATGAGAACTATAATGCACCACTGTGGGAAAGTTACAATAATACTGGTAATGTTTGTGAGAACTATAATGTACCTATGTGGGCGACTTACCAAAATGTTGGTAAGGTTTGTGAGAACTATAGTGAAACTCAGTGGGTGACTTACCACAATGCTGGTAAGGTTTATGAGAACTATAATGCATCTCTGTGGGCAGCTTACCATATTGTCTATAAGGTTTTTTATGCAAACTCAGTATCCATGCTCCAGGTTTTTTTTGGCAATTTTGCTAGCCCCTGTCACTTTGCTGGACATAATGTCATATACTCAGTGCTATATATGATTTGACTTGTGTCTATGTTGAACAAGTCTGGAGTTTGTTTCTATTGATTCCTCGACAATAATGGTTATTTTGTGACTAGATCTGAGCATGCTTATCACTCGGGCTCCTTTGTAACTAGATATTACATCTTGCAATGATTTTCCCCTCTTTACTTTGTTTTATCTCTCATTTTCAATATAAAGTAAAGTAAAGAAAAATATAGCTAATAGTCATAACGCCATATAAGATTTGAAAGAATTTAAAAACATTTAACGGGGTAGTTGTCCTCCAATTTAAAAAAAATATCTCGAGAATTTGGATTTGACTTTTGTAGGCCTGATGTAATTGCTCAAGCTCAATTTGATCATGTGTGGCTAATATCTGAAAGGATAAGAAATCATCTCTGATTCTGACATGCTATGGTGAGTAGTAAATGGATGAAATAAAGCCTAGCAACAGGAGCAAATGTCTCGTCAAAGTTTAGACCCTCAATATGTGTGTAGCCTTGAGCGACCAACCTAGCCTTATTGTGATAGTACCATTATCATACATCTTGTTCTTCTAAATCCCCTTAGTACTTATCATATTTTTTTCGCTAGGTCAGGGGAATAACTCCTAAACATCGTTTATACGAAACTGAAGCAATTCATCTTGTATAATGGATATTTGATGCTTATCCTTAAGTTCTTCTTTCACATTCTTGGGCTCGACTAAGGTGGTATATAAAAGATAGCTAACCACATTATAAAGTTGAGCATGAGTATTGATACCTAGTGTAGGATCATAGTGTATAGCGAAAAGGTCATGGCTCTTTCGAACCGAAGATAATGGATCCTTTAAATTAAGAGTGGGTCCCATTGGGGTAGTATAAGTAAGGATTCGATCATGACCAGGAGGTGCATCATCATCACACTCGGGTTTAGGGTCAATAGACATTGATGGATCATCATCTCTAATCGTGATGTTTATTCATTCCATAACAATATAACTTGTAAGGTTAAACACCATATAAGCCCCACTCGATGATGAATAACCTAAAAATATCCCCTAGTCACTTCGGGAGTCGAACTTTCCTAAGTGCGTTCTATCTTTCAAGATGTAGAAAGTACTCCCAAAGGCATGCAAATATTATAGAATGGTATTCTTCCCAATCCACAACTCATATGGAATGTGTAGCGTGTGCGAACGAAGATATACCCTATTCACCATATGGCATGTGGTACTCATCGCCTCTGCCCAAAAATGTCTAGAACGTTTCTCCTAAAAATCATGGATTTAGCCATCTCTTGTATTATCTAGTTATTCCTTCCCATTATCCTATTTTTTCGAGGAGTACGAACGACCAAAAACCCATGTTTGATGCCCACTCCATTACAATAGATATCCACTCGGACTTCTTTAAATTCAGTGCCACTATCACTACGCATTCGATTAATAGTGAGACTGTGTTGGTTTTATAGGACATAACACTTAATTATTAGGAACTCGACCGTATCGGAGTTTTAGAGTGTTTTAAAAAGTCATCAACCATCAGGATAATTCATTCTTACAACCTAAACTCTCTGAAAGAATAGAACCCGTAAAATTCATGTGAATCAACTCCAAAACACGTGTGGTGGTAATGGTAACCAACTTTCGATGGGGACTTAGAATTTATTTTCCTTATTGGCAAGGTCCACAAACCGAGGAAGATGGTTTCCTAAGTGATGGTAAGCCACGAACTAGGTCCTTTTTCTCTCACGATCTCTAAAGTTCACATGACCTAATCGTTCATGCCAAAGTTCCATAAAGGAGATTGTGGCATTATTGCACACAAAGGAGTACTGGTTAATGATTCCATAGTAATTATCTTCGCTCCTCACTCCTTGTATTAAAAGTATTCAAGATTGATCATATATGTTACATTCAGATTGGTCAAACTTTATCGTAAAGTCTACGTCGTATAGTTGGCTTTTTCTAATTAAGCTTGCTTTCAACCCTTTTATGGTCAACACATTGTCTAGTATGAGAAATCCAGGTATCTCAACACAACCATGTCTTAAAATCCTAGACCTACTGCCATCACCAAAGGGATTTATCGGTTGGTATAAAATGCATTCTCGTGATGTGCCTAGAGCATCAACTATCAAAATACCATTGGGAAGTATGGTGAACCTTGAGAGCAACATGCACAACAAGGACTTTATCATCTTGCATAGGTACCCAAGTGGAGGTAACCTTTTGTTTTCCTTTGTCATTGTTGGCTCTATTAGGAGCGTTAGAAGTGTTCTCAAATGGCATAGACATCCGTTAAAATTCTTCCATTAGACTTTGTGAAGTCACGACTAGGAAATAAATTTTCTCTTTAAGACTAGCAAAGTCGCCATAAAGGTGTGCGGGAGTTTGTGTACGTCTAGTTCTACCTAATTTGTAGACAAACACTCTAAGGTGACCTCTCCTTTTACAAAAAGGTGCAAATATAGACTTGTTTGGGTTTACCTTAGATTTCTTTCTTAGGTTGAACTCTCTTTTGTGGTTTAGTCCGAGGTCCATAATGATCCACAAAAAATGTCAAAACCGATTCCAGTGGGGTATGTGAAGTGGATGCTCCGTCATAACCTATTCCTTGCCTCTACCTAAAACCTAAAGCATGACCGAGGAACATCTTTCCAACCTTCGTAGATGTATTCTCTATAGTAACCTTAACCTCCCCAACACGTTCAAGATATTTTTTGAGTTGGGATACAAGGGTTCAAGTTTCTTATGAGTCTCCACGGATGCTTGAAGATCTCTCCTAAGACAAGCCACTTTATTGGTTAAGTCACCATTTTCCCTCTCTATTATAATGACTCTCTGTCCTAAAGAAAATCTCACCTAGGAATCTCTCTCTCTCGTCTTTTTCAATTCCTTCTCTGAAGATAGAACTCTAAGTGCTAAAACTTTATTTTTTTTCTTCATTTTAAATGACTCAGTGCAAAGCTTGGTGTTAGTACGTTGAAGGTCACTCTCACTTAAAACATCATTTTCCTCACTTACTCCCGAATGACTAGACTCACTGTTGATGACATCTTGTTTAGCAGCCTCCTCAATGGATTGAGGTGCATTAGAGATACTAATATGACTAGCCACGAACAAGGTGAAGTTACGTCCGTGCAGTGTCTCATCCTCGAAATCCACCAACTCGACATTACTATCACTAACCGTGGCCTAGAAGGCAACTTTTCCTTTTCATTGACTCCTTAATCTCGTAGGACACTAGTGAGCCTTGTGATCCTTACCCTCGAACTCATAGAATTTCTATTCAACTTTCTTAGGGTAATCTTTTTTTTTTCAAAAGTCTTCTTATCCGATTTTTTTTGTCTTTGTCAAAACTCTTATTTTTTGGAAGTATTTCCTTTTCTAAGTTTGAAATTTTTTTGAAATTTTTTACAAGGAGGGCAAAATCATCCAAATCAAAACCATACTCGGAGTCAGGCGACACTTACTTTTTCCTTTAAGATTGAACCTGTAATGCAATTCCATTATCCTTAGGTTTAACAGTTTTGGGATACATGACGACCTTATATGTTTAAAGGTCTCCTACGAGTTCTGCATAACCTAAGTGTATGTGATATCCCCAATGAATTAAGAATGGAAGCCTTAAGAATAAAATGGATCGGACGTGATCTCAATATTTTTTTAAATACACACATTTCTAAAAATTTCTCACCTTAAAATTAAAGTTTAGGATATAAAACAATCGTGCATAAAATTCATCAAACGACAGAGACTCTAGCATGGTAATAATATCGAATTGAGTGGTGGGATTTTGCAGATTAAAAGCTTTCACAACATTGGTACCCTCGTGAGTGAGCTAGAGGACATACCAAGATTTTTTAGATATGGTGCATGTCATGATGCGACAACACTCGTCAGGAGTGACGTCTTTAGAAATGGCACTTAAACCCCGTGAGTTAAAATTGATCAATTTAAAATCATCATTTCTCTATGCAGAGACATGTTTTGGACTTTCATCATTATTGTTGGTGATAGTAAGTGGTGCCCACCCTCTTTTACAAACATTACAAACTCTTTCATCAATATATTTTAAAGCAGACCTCAATCTAGCTCTCCGGTGTGCCGAATTTGACCGGTCAAAAATAGGTATACTTTTATACAAATTATCCATAAAATCCAAATTTTAAAGATAAAAAATTTTAAAAACTGATATCATTTTTTTTTTGTAAAAATCATCACACAATATATAATAGTACAACCTGCTCTCATACCAATTTTAGAATGCAAGGTTTCTATGGAATGATTTGTCTATTAGGCCAACCACACAGAATTTTAATTTTACCAAATTTTATTTTTGAATTAATTTAGTGTGCATGCAAAGATGTAGTCCAAATTAAATATAGCAAACAAAATAAGCAAATACGCGAAGAAGTAAGAAACAAATATATTTCAGGAAAAAACCTTTAGTTCAGCACTATACAAGATTTAACAGACACAATCGACTTTGTAAGAACAATTTTCCAATATTGTTCATAGCATAGTTTTAAACTAGTTTGGTGTATCCCGTTACAAATTGCCATGCACCGTCAAGACGAGCCGAACTCAAGCATCTTTAAGTTTTAAGACTTCTCGACTTCCCGTAAAGGTATAAAATAATTTAAAGTTTAAATTAATTTACGGAATTATATTTTGGAATGTTTATTTTTTTATAAAAAATGAACAGGGATTTTTATTTTCAAAAGGAAAAAAATAATTTTATTTTTAAATCTCGTTCAAACGAGATGAAAATCTTTTTGAAACGAGATAAAATATCAGTAGAAGGTCCTTTTTTATGTTTTTCAAATGAGATTCAAATGAGGGATTAATGTTTTAGTGTTTTGGATGTCGTTAGAAGCGAGACACATCTCGTTCGAATGAAATGCATATATCATTAGAACGACACAGTGATATCCTTTGAATGATGCCATCGCCTCAAATTTTATGAATGTCCTACAAAATGTTTCGTGATTAGATTGTTTAAGAATTTTGCCAGATTCGTTTCTTCATAACTTTTGCAAAAGTTCTTAAACCCTGGAAAGTTTTGCATTATTTCACACCTTTGTGAAGAAGGCATCTCCATGGCTAATTTGTGATACCTGATGGAACTCACTGCTGAAGACAAAGGCTAAGGCTGAAGGAGGACTGTGATCTTATGATTCTTGAGAGGTTCATAGTTGTCCTGTAGATATTTTTGGAGATTAGCGTGTTACACTTGTGGTGGTTATCTAGTAGTCTGTAAGTCGATAATCTTATAACATTTCTAAAGTGTTGAATAAGGGTTTTACCTGAAACGAGTTTTTTCCTTCCTTGTCATTGTTGAATGCTTGATTTGATTTATTTGTTTTATCATGTAGTGGCATGTTTAAGATAAATTGATAAAATTAATTGCGCACTCTCAAATTGGAATTATTGTTGAGCATATTTGTTACCGCATTTACAAATTGGTATACGAGAACTTGTTATTTTATCCTAACAATTGGTATAAGAGTTAGTTTTTCCAAGTTATCGAGTGATCCTATTTTTTTAGTATTCCTGCTGATATCGTTTCTCTCAAATTGGTATCAACGAAGGTTGAACTAAGTTATTTGGTTATATCCTTGTTTAGTGATTTTTGACTGAGTTATTTTTTCTCTCGATGGATTCTCATAATTTTGTTTGAATTTGAATTTTACAAAAAGAATCAAAATTCTTGAAAAAGAAAATTCTCATTTTAAATTCACTATGGATAATTTTCAAACTGATCAAAATAAAAACATTCTTTCGTGAGAACTTGTGGATATGGACCGTGTTTTTAAAAAATTAGAGTTGTCTAAGAAAGAGAGTGATGAAAGAGTCCAATTTGTAGAAAAATAATTAGAGCACTTAAAAATTTCTAAGGTTGATCCATATGCCATTGAGGATTGTGTTTTGTTTAAGGATTATAAGGCACGTGAGAAGACTCTTAGGGATAAATTTTCCTTCATTGAGGGGGACCAAGATAACCTTCTATGAATGATTGGAAATATGAAGAAGGAGTTCCTAAAATTGGAAGAGTAATTCCTTTCTCGAGTCTAAAATATTGAAGTTAAATGATGATTTAAAAGACTCAAATGTTTCTAATGCTCCGAGTGTTAAAGCCAAGACCATTGTTTATTTTAGAGGGTCAATCACATACAAGGACATTAAAAAAGGTCAACTTATAGGTAACATTCCTCACATTTACACTTGTTCACATTGTGGTAGGAAATGTCACCTTAAACATTTTTGTTCGATTTTGGAAGAGGTACTAGGAAGTTGAAGTATAGTGTTCCCTTGATTCTCGAAATCGACCTGTTAAGTTTACATCTATTTGGGTAAGGAAATAAATTTTGGAGGAGCTAGGTGTTAGACTTGTTGATTCTCACATGCTTGCGCATGTTTCTTCTCTTTCTATACCTTATAGATGATTGCTTGCATGATTTTGTTTGTCATGATCTAGTTTCACTTTATGATATATTTTTGCTAGTGTTATGACATGTGTATCTTTTGTATTAAACTTTTCTTTTATTAAGTCATATTGAAAAATAAGAAAATATTTTATTTTGAAAATTTATGAAAAATACAAAAAAAAATTGGTTTTTGTGTATTTTAGTTTTACACAATTAGTGTCGCATATTGATGTGTTTAAATCCAATTCACTTCACAATTATCATGTGACTAGGACATTTGTTTATGACTTTAGATACTTAGATTGATCTTAACCATGTTTATGGAGTTGTTTCGAACTTGATTTTGCTTTATGGACTCGACTTTGTATATGTCTCCGCATACACATGCATGAGCTTGGGGTATTGTGACTTCATGATGAATATTTGAACTTGGTGAGACGTTCTTCCATCAATTTTAATCATCTACATGTTTATGTGATTATGGAGGATTTGTGCATGTAATAACCATTGCTCATGAGATTTTATTTAGTATTGAGAAAATATGAGTGAACACGAAAAAAGGGCTATGAGACATGGGTTGGCTCCTCACAAAATCCACATTTGAAAAGAGCCCAAGAAAAAATTAAGACAATAAAAAGAGCAAATTTTACAAAAATGTGGCCAAAGTAGTTTAGTTTGCTTGATCTTGCAAAAAAAATCACTTCAGAAGAAAAATAAAAGAAAGAATGAAAATTGATATATGTTTATCTTTTGAGGGATTTAGTTGAAGATCAACGGGTTTGCACAATGAATCCGAGTTACGGTTATTTTGTTATGAAATTTAGGTGTGTGAAAAAAAATCGACAACTCGAAGAACCGAACCAAGCCAACCTTCGTGAGTTGGGTTGGTTCAATTTTTTTCTCCATGGGTTAGTTCTGGTTCTAAAAAATTAAGAACCGAAGCATTCGATTCGGTTCTCGATTTTATACCAGAACCAAATCGAATCGAACATAGAACCTAACCCATGGAACCGAACTGACGAACCGGCCCCAAGAAGCAACTCGAGAACTAACTCGCGATCATGAACCATTAGTAATAACTATTAACCAATCGGAGAACCATAACCATTAACCAACCTGAGAACCAACCAGAGAACTAGAACCATTAATGAGAACCGTGAACCAGAACCATGACCTGAACTGTGAACCAGAACCAAGAATCAGAACCTTGAATCGACCCGAACCAAACTGAGAACCAATAGTTCGGTTTGGTTTGGAACCGATCAATTTCGATTCTAGTTCTGGTTCTAGTTCTAGTTCTAAAACCACAGAACTGACCAATTTCAGTTCTGGTTCTGGTTCAGTAGTGGAACCGAACCGAACCATGTACACCCCTAATGACATTATTGATTTGTAGATTCATCAATATTCTAAACTTTAGTGCATTGTGCTTGTTTTGTCCATTAAGTTAAAATTTATTTATTAATTGAGGATAAATCTCAGTTTGATAAAGTTTTACGGTCAATTAGAACTTCTTTAATATATTTGAGTGTTTGGGTTATAATTCATTTGTATCTAGTTCACCCCCATTCAGTTTATCTCACATATTTAGACACATCGATACTATGCTAGTGTTTAAAGCTTATGTATCTTGTGTCATGTTTTATAGTTGTTTATACCTGTATATGTATACTAAATTTTTTAGATATATTTTGCATATATTATATATGGTATTGTTTGTTGTATTTGTGATTTTTTTTTAGAAAATATAAAAAAATTCCAAAAATAGTTAGTTGTGTTTGCTTTTGAGATGATCATTACACATAATTGATTTATATATTTTTGTGATGATATCTTATCTTCTACGTGAAGCTTCATATTTCATGCTTATGTTTCTAGTTATTTGTCTATTTCGGATAAAAATAAAGGAGGAGAGAAAATTAAAATTTGATGAGTTTTGATGAATTTGATTTATATGGGAGAATTTATTTATGAGTTTTATCTTATTTTAAACTTGATGCATCACGACGTGTATGATTTTGTCTCATATGTGTAGGTACTTAAAGTGGAATCCTAGACACATAGGTGAAGCAAAAGTTTGCCAAAAAGGGAAGAAGAAGAAGATTTAAGAGAAAGAGACTATGCCATTTCATTCTAGGATTAGGAAGGGTGTTAAGATTTCTGTCATATGAGATTTTTTTATTTTAATTTGGTGTTTGGTTATATTTTTTTGTTTTGTACCGAAATAGCCAACGGGTGTGGATTTATAAGAATATTTTTTCCAACATTGTTTATAGCATAGTTTTAGACTAGTCTGGTGTCTCCCGTTACAAATCGTCATAAACAGTTAAGATGAACCACACTCGAGCATATCTAAGTTTGAAGAATTCCAGACATCCCATAAAAGTATAAAATAATTTAGAGTTTAAATTAATTTACGGAATTATGTTTAGGAATATTTATTTTTTTTAATAAAAAATGAACATGTTTTTATTTTCTAAAAAATGACTATTTATTTTCAAAAAGAAAAATAATTTTATTTTTAAATCTCGTTCAAACGAGATGATATGTCGTTAGAAGGTTGTTTTATATGTTTTTCAAACAAGGGCTTACTGTAATAGTTTTTTAGATGTCATTAAAATTGAGCCACACCTCGTTTAAAAGAGATGTATATCTTATTAGAACGACATAGTGATATCGTTTGAATGATGTAGCCGACTCGAATTTTTTGAACATTCTATAAATACTTATTTCGTGATCAGGTTGTTTAAGACTTTTGTCAGATTTGTTTCTGCATAAGTTTTGCCAAAGTTCTTCACTTTTTGTGTTGTAAGAACATTGTTTAATTCACAAACAAGCATCCTGAATATTTATTTTTGTGGATTTGTTTAACCCTATAAAGTTTTGTATTCTTTCATACATCTTTATGGAGAAAGCATCTCCATGGCTGAATCGTGATACTTGAGGGAACTCATTGCTGACGAAAAAGGCTGTGGCTGAAGGAGGACTACGGTTTTGTGATTCTTGCTATGATCATAGTTGTTCTTTAGAGACTTACGAAGATTAGCTTGTTATACTTGTAGTGGTTATCAAGTAATCTATAAGTCGACTGTTATGTAACATTTCTAAAGTGCTGAATAAAGGTTATACTTTAAATAGGTTTTTTTCTTAAACTGTTTCTTTGTTAAATGCTTGATTTTATTTATCTATTTTATCACGTAGAGGCATGTTTAGGACAAAAAGATCAAATTAATTGCATACTCTCAAATTGGATTTTTTGTTGAGTATATTTTTTTTCGTATTTAGAAATTGGTATCAGAGCACTCATTATTTTGTCCCAACGGACTTATAAACTACTTAGATCATTAAGTATAATGCCCAGTTCTTCAAATCTTCTACAGCAACGGCACAATCCAGTACCGCCCACACGAAGCAATCTTTCCTCTGTATCCACTGGTCAGATTTCTTCTTCAGTCGTAGAGCCTCTGCTTCATAAATTAGCAGTAAAAATGAACTCTACAACTTCAAACAATGAAAGTGTTCTTTTTTATTTGATAAAGTGATATTTAAATTTTCAAGGGGTTGGATGATTTTTAGAAGAGTTTGATCACAAATGAAACTCTAAAAGGGTATAGAAAAAGCTTCTAAAAGAGTTATTTTTTACTCTAATCATGCATCTATATTTATAAGGAAATTGGTTATAAAAGGATAAACATTAGATATATGGATCAGTTCTAATAAAAAATAATTTTTTCATGCTCTTTCAAACGACTTGAAATCTCGTTCGAAGGACTTACCCATTTTCGTTCGAACCAATTTCCAACAACCTATCAAAAGACATTCCAGAAAAAAGACAAAAAATATACTAGTTAGATCATGCGAACCTAGTTCTTATGACATTGTGTACCTTATTTGAACGATAAGGTAAACTCGTTCTAATGAGTCGTTAAATTTTTCAAAATTTTCTTAAAAAATATTTTAAAATAATTTTGAAATGCAAACTCTTAAAAATGTAATATCTTCTGAAAATAAAGGCTTTACGAAAGCAACCATAACTATTTTGAATATTGTTAAGACAAACATTTCTTCAATCTTTTAAAAGTCTTCAGCTTTGTCATCGAATACGTAAAAGCAGTCATGATGGTGCAATATTTGTGTAATGAGATAAGCTAAAATAAAAGATATATTAACCAATTATAAAACTTTCTCTTACATCTTGTTTTTACTTTCCAATGCATAATCAATCGAAGTTCTTAGGACTAAAATATTTTCTCCATTTATGTCATTTCTAATCCCTAATAATTGATATTAGAGCCCCGGTTATAGATTGATCATATTTTGAAAATGTCTATATTGTCCAACTTGAAACCCTAGTTTTGTATGATGTAGGAAAATACATATTTGCATGTTGCTTCACAAACGCAGAGATTCTAATATTTATAACCCTCCCATAATGGTCATATAAATTTTGTTTTGTGCGAATGGATCCTACGAAGGTTTATCCATTGTTATTTCTTCATATATTTAATTTGGTTGTGATAATCAGGTTATTTTAATTATTACTTTAGTCGATGTATACGGAGGAGTATATGAGGGGATGTAATATTTTTTACTAGTTTGAATCATATTTTTACTTGGCTTATGGCCTTGGAGAAAGTTTCATGGAGTTTGGTGAAGTTATGGAGGTTTTTACATGAAAATGACAAATCCGAGACGAAGAAGATGAGATATAGACTCGGATTGATCTGGAACCTCATCAGATATATCTGAACAAGGATCAGATCAATTCGAACCTAGGTCGAATCAATCCGGCCTAGAGTTATTTTTTTGATTTGTTTTTATTATTATAGTTTTTAGCAATTTTTGCAATGGATATTCGTCTCGACTCTTCCCGAGTTATAATGGAGTATTTTCAGAGGTTATGCATTTGAACAACTTCAAATTACATTGAAGTTTCTTAGAGGAGTATTTTCATTCAAAGTGAAGTCTAATTTAAATGGGATTCTTGATCTTTAAGAGCTTTAATTTAAGAGGAACTCTAAGTCATGTTGGAAAGGGAAATTTGATTCCTTTTTGAATTGTGATTGCATGTTATTATGTTTATGATGTTGACAATGTTTGTGCGATTAGTTAATTAATGAGGAACCCGTGTTATGATGAAGAACATGAATTTTTATTATGACTGGCCTAAATCATGTTTTTTTTTCCTTTTGGAAATCCATTTTTATCTAGTTGTTTCCAAACTGAATTTAATCAGGTAATTAACTTAAAGGTATAAATTACATTGTTTTCTCTGAGTTTTATCTCTATTTAAAAAATGATTTTATGTGTGAAAATTTAAATATTGAGAGAGGGAGATTTAATTTCTACAATTAAATTAGAAATTATGAAGGATTTAATTCGGGCATTTGGAATTGAATGAATATTTTTTCCAAAATATCTCATGATTAAAATATTAAGTGGGAGAGGGGTTTCAATATAAACCCCACGCTCTCCATTCGTATCATTAAGAATGTGATGTGATTACTATCCCATGTCAGTTTGATCTGGCCCCCCATCGGTTGGATTTAATCATGGCATTCGGTATTCTTGATATTCTTAAATGATAGCTCCCTGAAATTAAATATGAGTGAGTTCAGTCCTCCCATCGATGAAGTCCTACACGAAAATATTTAATTTCAATAAACGAACCGATGGTATACACATAAACATAGTTAATGATATTGTGTCCAATGGAGTCCTTGTAATTAATTGTGGGACCAAAAGACATCATCCATTCAATTATGTAGGACAGAAAAATCTTGGACTATCTTGGGAACAAAAATGATAGATAAAAATATGTCTTGTTCAAGGTGGAGTGATTTAAGATTCCAACAAGAAACCTCACTTCATAAGAGAACTAGGATGGCCAACGGGATTAATTTTTTTTATTAGTGTTGGGATGCCAATTTTAAATTTAATCAAAAGATTAATTTTTCTTTTTAGTTTAAAATTAATTTTTTCAATGATGATTCTAATATTTTAAAAATAAACTCAACTTTTACTCACTGTTTTTAGTCTTAAAGTGAAATATTTTCAATTGGAATAAAGTTTCAAGGATGGAGAATAATTATTGGACATTGTTTTGAATTAAAGGGATGATAAAATTATTTAACCAACGATCTCCATCAATGTTTTAAAATTGTGATGTGGTTGACTCCTCACATCAGATTTATCTAGCCACCCAATAGATGGTATTAATCATGCAATCATGGTTTTTTAAAACTGATGCCAATTCTTTTAAATTAAGTGTTATGTATGTTCGGTCCCCCCAACGAGGAAGTTCAATATATAGATGTTTAATTTTAAAGCATTTACCGATGGAAATTCATAAACACCGATGTTGGTTGATGATGCTCAAGTAAAAATCATGTTCTTAAAATAATCTTCATCATTGGTTGAACAAGGGGTTATTTGGATTAGATATGGCTGGAAAACCTGGATCCATTTTGTAATTCGAGAATGAGCATCATAGGTTGCCAAGGGATGGTGTTAGTTGTTCAGAACAACTTTACTTTTTTCCCGAGGCACTAAGGGGAAAAGACGAAAGGCAAATGTTTTCACAACAATTAGTTAGAACTTTTACAGAAACAATGTTTGATTGTCCTGGATTTATAAGGAAATGGGCATCGTAATATTATTTCTCTTAGAAGAAAATGCAAGATTTATGATCCAATCTATGTCAACCCGGTATGTAGACTCGAGAACTAAAAACTAGGACTGAAACTCTATACAACGGTTTCAGGTAAACAACGGTGAGTCAATTATTTTAATGTACCTGGTTTTAAGAAAGTTTATTTCATTATTTAAATTATGTTAAACAAATATTCAACGATTTTAATACAATTTTTTTAATTAAAATTAGGATATCTTTTATATGTTCTGGTTCATTGAAAAAGAATTTATACATTATAAGGTTTGTCTCATGAATAGTATAAAATACATAAATGGATAATTTAACTGATAAATCATTAAAGAGAAAGTTTCCTTCTTAGTAGAACCAAATAAAAATTTTCCATTTACAGTTAGGTAATTTTATTATTTAAGGAATTCAAAGGCTAATTTAAAATGAATAATTGAGTTCATTATAAGTAGTGCCACTTCTAGTCTGTGAATCTTGTTTAGGAGGTAAAATGACCAAGGGGGACTTCATGACCAAAAGGTAAAGATCTAATTAAAGGCCAAAATCTAAAGATCTGAAGATGAGTTAAAAATGATTCATTTTGATTCATATGGTCCTATGACATAGGTATGGATATGTTTACCTTATGAACCACATTTTCAAAGCCTTTGATTAGTTTAAAGTGAATCGGACTAAGGTGGAGCATAAGTACGATAAACTAATCCAAACTCTAGAATCTAATTGTGGAAGTATATGCCTCTTGGGAGAGATTGGGTATCATATATCATAGGTGGGGATTATATCCCATTTGTCTATGTTGAGTATTCCACATCTGAATGGTGCTGAGGAAAGGAAGGAATACGAATATTTTAGATATGAAAAGGTTGGTGTTTAATTAATCAGGACTTCTACATTCATATTAGGATTTTACATAAGAGATGGCAATATACATTTTGAATTTAGTTTCATCTAAATTGTTCTCTTCAACTCCCAAGGAACTATAGAGTGGGCACATGCTCATTCTAGGACATGTTCGAATCTTAGGGTACCCAGAACTCATTATGTGGAAGGAGAAAAGGTAGTTGGAATTAATGACAGAGGTATGCCACTTTGTTAGTTATCCCAAAAGTTATAAATGTAGTTTATAACACATTCCTAAGCACAAGAAGGTCGTTGATTGCATCAATTATCAATTCTTGAAAGAGAATTGTGTAATAAATGAAGGGCCTAAAAGTAAGATAGTCTTACAAGATAAAAAGGAAATTTTTATTACTAATGTTGCTAGACCACCCGTATATCATGAAATACAACCTTATATCGATAAAACACTACCTTATGATAGTGGGAGTATTACTGATGCTCGGGATGCACGTGTCACTTATACTGGATAATAAGTGGTGCCACATAGTAGTGGTAGCATTAGGAGAAATTTGAAAAAGTTAGTGTTTTTGGTGATCATTTTGATATGATCCCAAGAAAATATGAATTAGGCACCAAAAAATACAACGAGGCACTCCAAGACAATTATTTTTATCTTTAAATTAAGACTTTGGATACCAAAAGGGAATTGATGCATCCGAATCAAATTTTGAGAACTTTTTGACTTATTGAAAGTATAAAACACATCGGGCACAAGTGAAATACAAGAAGTTAAAAGATAAATGGATGGGAAGCTGAAAACCTTCAAGGCAAGCCTTGTTGCAAAAAGGTTTTACTTAGAAAGAAAAGGATTCACTATGAGAAAACCCTCTCACTGGTAGTCATGCTAAAGTTTACTATGATTCTTTTAACAACACAACTACATTCTTAAATGATTTCCTTGACATGTATATATTATTAAGACAGAATAGCAAACTATGTTAGTTTAAGATATCCACTTATGAATATTAGATAACAACAAGGTCTTGGGTCATTTGATTTGATAAAGAAATCAATATTTTTATTTTGATAAATGTCCAAATAATAGTTGTTTTATAAGAAGCATGAAGGAAATGTGGTTGAATTTATAGTATAACTTATGGCTAATATTCTCTTGATCCGGAAGGAGGTGGTTATGTTATCGTACATAAGAGTGTGATTGTCCACGTATCTCAGTACATAGTACTTATGAAAACCCTATCACATCTTTATGATCAAGCTTTCTCTAGTTCTAATAAAAATAATATTGGCCTTATCTAAAGATTCTTATATCAATGTTGTGCTTGCGATATTATCAACAAAATTCACATAAAGGATATTCCTTTCAAGTATGGAGTCATTATTTCTAGGGATTAATGTCCTAAAACACTTAATTAGATAAAGAAAATAAGGAATATGCATAATCCTTACGTAGTGGACAGCTTTGTGTATGCTATAGTGGTTCAAGATCGAGCATATGCTATGCTATTGGCATAGTCTATAGATTTCAGTCTCATAAGGATCCCAAGTTTTATACATTGGGATATGTGTCTACACGAGTAGATGGAGCTATAAGTTGTAGGAGTGTGAAATAATACTAGATTGTTGACCCATCTAGGAGGCTAAAATTGTTGCCACTTCGGAGGCAATTAAAAAAGCTATATAGATCGGGTACTTTCGAAGTAACTTGGTTGAGGTTCCTTAAATGCAATTAGCTATTACATTTTTTTAGTGTTCATAGCAGTACAATTATAAGATCATGAGAACTCATAACCCATTAAAGGGTTAAGAACATTGATCCTATTCTTCATCTAGTTCGAGAGATCGAATAAGGAGGTGATAAGTTTATGCCCAAGGTTGAATTTGATAAAACCCAACTAATCCTGCTACAACTAGGGCTATAGGTTGAATTTGATAAAACCCAATTAATCCTTCACAAAACTTGAGTAATGAAGGAGTTGAATTAGGTTTTGGTGAGATTTTATTTACTTTTATTATATGCAATATATTGAGTTTGGTTTCAACTGTATATATGTATTCGACATGTTGTCTTTCTTTTTTTGGGTAGGGTTGGGGGGAGAGGGAGAAAACCCCTAGATTTATTAATGACATTGAGGACGAATAACCTCTCTTCAGTGGCTTACAAAGAGGGATCTAAAAAGATCAAATCAAGAAAAGAAATATGGATTTATAAACCATCTATCAGTACAATCAAAGCAATGAAGGAGAAAAAGGACCCTAAAAATACAAAACAAAATGAATATAAAAGACCTAAAAATACAAAAGACCATAGGAAAAAAATATTTTATTCTAACACAAGGGAATCTGAAAGATGGAATGCTATTCACATTAATGAAGCCTAAGGAATAGGCATTATTTGAAGTGAAAACTGGCTAAAGAGTGAGAAACATAATAAGCTTTTCTGTAGCAATGGGAAATAGAGCAATGCATCTCTTTAATTTGACTTGGCAAAGATAATGAATGTAGTGGCATTTTATAGGAAATTTAACCAAACAAAGAGTAGCTTTCATAATTAGAACTGAATACAAACTAATCCCCACGTTACCATTCTTAAATCATGAACTAACTTCAAAGCATCAAGGAAAGAAAGGAATTCCACCATATTATTAGCCGGAGTACAATAAAATAAAGAAAAAGCCATAATAATATTCCCTTTTTTATCTCTAACGACACCATCACCACCACCACGAGGGCCCAAATTTCCTTTAGAGCTACCGTCACAGTTTAGTTTATAACACATATTCTTGGGAGTGAACCATCTGACAATTATAATTTGTTTTTGGAATTGGCTAAGAAAAAAACTTGAAGCAATAATCCTTGTCTGGAATAAGTTTGGATAAGTTTTTAGACTTGAGAATATTTTCCATAAAGGAAATCACATTATTAATCACCATGGGGCCATATGGAGAGATTCCATTAAAAAATCCCTATTTTTAACTTTCCAAAGCTCCGAACATATGACAGAACAAAGAATCCAGTTAATGAATCCTTTAACTGAATAAGAATGATCATGGATCCACTATTTGGGGGGAGGGGGGATTTGGGCTTTGTTCAACTTTCTTTTAGATTTTGAAATGAATTTGTTTAAGCATCCGTTTAGCAATCCAATTCCAAGCCAAGGAAATGAAATTCGAAGGCCAATTTTAATTCCATGGAATTGAAATTAGCCTTCTAATTCCAATTTCAAACCTTAAAATTGGGTTGCCAAACAATTTATCTTTTGATGGATTTACAGGTATCCTTCATGTTCTTTCTTAACTCTCTTTCAAACGGTTTATCCTTTGATTTTTTTTATATTTTATTTAGGTTGTTCGATTGGCTTGAAAATGGGTATGTTTGTTCTCCTTAGTTTCATTTTTTTTTCCAGATATTATGATTGTTCATCTCTCTCCATTAATTATTGTTGCACTCGTCTCTTAGGTATATTCTTTGTTCTCTTGCAATTCTACTATGCAAAATCAATTATATTTTCTATTATGAGTTCTATGGATATTGGGAGTTTCTCTCTCTCTTAACATTAGGGGTATTTGATTTAAAATATATCCTTTTTCATATGTTTATCTTTATCGATTAATAACTAATAAGTTTTTCTTAGAAGGTGCTTTAGCAGCTTCTACAGTATTAGTGTTTTACATATGTGAAAGGGGATATGCACTTTGTGAACTTTTATTTCAGTAAGAGTTAACTTTGTTAAAAATATGCGGCTTTTGATTTTTGAATGAATGTTTACTCATATTTTTGTTTCATGAGATAGTTTACTATGTCATATAAATAAGAGGATCCCCATTTAATTTTGAACAACAATTACATCTAATATTACTGAAAAATAAAATACTCACTTTTTATCAATTCTCTGTCTTTTATTTTGAACACGTTATCAGCATGATTATTTAACCTCTTAAATCATTACGGTATTACTCGGTCAAAGTCTGCCAATATAATTGTTTTTAACCTTGGTATGACGTTCTGAATCTTTTTGACGGATTGACAACTTAAAACGGATCGACGACTTCAAAGGTTCAAAGGTGACTCACCATAAATCAAGTTTTTTTTTTTACTTCAACGTCAACAATCAGCCCGCATGACCACACAATATAACAATAAAACCTTCGAAACATAAAGCCCGCATGACCACACAATATAACAATAAACTTACAAAAGCCCGCATGACCATTAAAATTAACAATAAAACTATAAAAGCCTGCACAGCCATAACACAAAAAATATCATCATGAATAAACCCCTTGTTGTAAACCATTGAGTTCTTTGTGTGTTCTGCATGAATAAATGCTAATGATAAAATGTTATCCTGCAAAAAAAAATAGGATACAAAAAAGATACGATATTAGTAACCAAGTAATTTATAAAAAAAGCTTACTTAAGCTAAAAAATTACATATAGGAGTTGCAATTATTATTATATTCTAAAATTGAAAATCTTACGCAAGTTATGACTACCTGATCAGTTCCTACGAGTTACATTGGTCACGTGTGAGGTGTTAGTACTTCTTACGGGATCGTTTGGGAGCTTGTTTGGGTTTTCACCCTTTAACGGCTTGTTTCTAAGCCTAATCCATATATTATCAAATTAACGTCATATTCTCAAATCGGGAGACCCACGACTATGTGGACAGTTCGTACAAGTTATATTGGTCCCATTCGAGGTGTTCGAGCCTCTTACGGAGCCGTTTGGGGGCTGGTTTGAGTTTTCACCCTCAAACAACTTGTTTTCAAGCCTAATATACATATTTTGACATTATCGTCATATTCTCAAATCGGGAGACCCGCGACTACGTGGTCAGTTGTTACAAGTTACATTGGTCCAGTGCGAGATGTTTGTGCCTCTTACGGGGCCGTTTGGGGGCTGGTTTGGGTTTTAACCTTTTAAGGGCCTTTTTTAAGCTTAATCGATATATTTTCAAATTATAATCATATTCTCAAACCGAGAGACCCGTGACTATGCGATCACTTCGTACAAGTTACATTGGTCTGGTGCGAGGTGTTCGTGCCTCTTACGGGGCCGTTTGGGTGCTGGTTTGGATTTTCACCCTTTAAGGGCTTGTATTTAAGCTTAATTGATATATTTTGAAATTATCATCATATTATCAAATATGGAGACCCGCGACTACGCGGTCAGTTCATACAAGTTGCATTGGTCCCGTGCGAGGTGTTCGTGCCTCTTACGAGGCCGTTTGGGTTTTCACCCTCAAACGGCTTGTTTTCAAGTCTAATCTGCATATTTTGAAATTATCATCATTATCTCAAATCGGAAGGCCCGCGACTACGATGTTCGTTCGTACAAGTTGCGTTGGTCCCGTGCGGGGTGTTCGTGCCTCTTACGGGGCCGTTTAGGGACTAGTCTGGGTTTTCACCCTTCAATGGCTTGTTTTCAAGCTTAATCGATATATTTTTAAATTATCGTCATATTCTCAAACCGGGAGACCCGTAACTACGCGGTCAGTTCGTACAAGTTACAGTGGTCCCGTCCGAGGTGTTCGTGCCTCTCACGGGGCCGTTTGGGGGCTGGTTTGGGTTTTCACCCTTTAAGAGCTTATTTTTAAGCTTAATCTAAATATATTTAAATTATCATCATAATCCCAAATTGGGAGACACGTGACTATATGGTCAGTTCTTAAAGGTTACATTGGTCCCCTACGAGGTTTTCGTGCCTCTTACGGGGCCGTTTGGCGGCTGGTTTGAGTTTTCACCCTTTAAGTACTTCTTCTTAAGCTCAATTGATATATTTTGAAATTATCATCATATTCTCAAACTGGGAGACCCACGACTACGCGGTGAGTTCGTACAAGTTACATTGCTCTCGTGCGCGCTGTTTGAGCCTCTTACGGGGACATTTGGGGGCTGGTTTGGGTTTTCACCCTTTAAGGGCTTTTTTAAAACTTAATCAATATATTTTTAAATTATCATCATATTCTACAATAGGAAGACCCGTGACTACCTGATCAGTTCGTACGTGATACATTGGTCCCGTGCGAGGTGTTCGTGCCTCTTACGGGGCCATTTGGGAGTTGGTTTGGGGTTTCACCCTTTAAGGAATTGTTTTTAAGCTCAATCGATATATTTTGAAATTATCATCATATTCTCAAACTGGGACACCTGCGACTACGAGGTCAGTTCGTACAAGTTATATTGGTCCCGTGCGAGGTGTTCGCGCCTCTTACGGGGCCGTTTAGGGGCTGGTTTGGGTTGTCACCCTCAAAAGACTTGTTTTCAGGCCTAATCTATATATTTTTAAATAATCATCATTATCTAAAACCTGGAGGCCCGTAACTACGCAGTCAGTTTGTACAAGTTACATTGGTCCCATGCGAGGTGTTCATGCCTCTTACGGGTCCCTTTGGGGGCTGGTTTGGGTTTTCACCCTTTAAGAACTTTTTTTTAAGCTTAATCGATATATTTTCAAATTATCATCATATTCTCAAATCGGGAGACCCGTGACTACCTGATCAGTTCGTACGAGTTACATTGATCTCGTGCGAGGTATTCGTGCCTCTTATGGGGCCGTTTTGGGGCTGGTTTAGGTTTTCACCCTTTAAGGGATTATTTTTAAGCTTAATCGATATAGTTTGAAATTATCATCATATTCTCAAACCGGGAGACTCACGACTACGCGGTCAGTTCGTACATATTACATTGGTCCCGTGCGAGGTGTTCGTGCCTCTTACGGGGCCGATTGGGACTGGTTTTGGTTTTCACCCTGAAACGGCTTATTTTTAAGCCTAATCTACATATTTTGAAATTATTTTCATTATCTCAAATTGGGAGACCCGCGACTATGCTGTCAGTTCATACAAGTTACATTGGTCTAGTGCGAGGTGTCCGTGCCTCTTACGGAGACGTATGGGGGCTGGTATGGGTTTTCACCCTTTAAGCGCTTGTTTTTAAGCTTAATCGATATATTTAGAAATTATCATCATATTCTCAAACCTGGAGACCCGTGACTACGCGGTCAGTTCGTACAAGTTACATTGGTCCCGTGCGAGATGTTCGTGCCTCTTACGGGGCCGTTTGGGGGCTATTTTGGGTTTTCACCCTTTAAGGGCTTATTTTTAACCTTAATCGATATATTTTGAAATTATCGTCATATTCTCAAATCTGGAGACCCGCGACTACGCGGTCAGTTCCTACAAGTTACATTTGTCCCGTGCGAGGTGTTCGTGCCTCTTACGAGGCCGTTTGGGGGCTCGTTTGGGTTTTCACCCACAAATGGCTTGTTTTCAAGTCTAATCTACATATTTTGAAATTATCGTCATTATCTCAAATCAGGAGGCCCGCGACTACGCTGTTCTTTCGTACAAGTTGCATTGGTCCCGTGCGGGGTGTTCGTGCCTCTTACGGGGCCGTTTAGGGACTGGTCTAGGTTTTCACCCTTCAATGTCTTGTTTTCAAGCTTAATCGATATATTTTCAAATTACCGTCATATTCTCAAATCGAGAGACCCGTGACTACGTGGTCAGTTCGTACAAGTTACAGTGGTCCCGTCCGAGGTGTTCGTGCCTCTCACGGGGCCGTTTGGTGGCTGGTTTGGGTTTTCACCATTTAAGGGCTTGTTTTTAAGCTTAATCTAAATATTTTTAAATTATCATCATATTCTCAAATTGGGAGACACGTGACTACATGGTCAGTTCTTAAAAGTTACATTAGTCCCCTGCGAGGTTTTCGTTCCTCTTACGGGGCTGTTTGGGTTTTCACCCTTTAAGGACTTATTTTTAAGATCAATTGATATATTTTGAAATTATCGTCATATTCTCAAACCGGGAGACCCACGACTACGCGGTGAGTTCGTACAAGTTACATTGCTCTCGTGCGCGCTGTTTGAGCCTCTTACGGGGCCGTTTGGGAGCTGGTTTGGGTTTTCACCCTTTAAGGGCTTTATTTTAAGCTTAATCGATATATTTTTAAATTATCATCATATTTTAAAACCGGGAGACCCGTGACTACCTGATCAGTTCGTACGTGCTACGTTGGTCCCGTGTGAGGTGTTCGTGCCTCTTACGGGGCCATTTGGGAGTTGGTTTGGGTTTTCACCCTTTAAGGGATTATTTTTAAGCTCAATCGATATATTTTGAAATTATCGTCATATTCTCAAACTGGGACGCCCGCGACTACGAGGTCAGTTTGTAAAAGTTACATTGGTTCCGTGCGAGGTGTTCACGCCTCTTACGGGGCTGTTTAGGGGCTGGTTTGGGTTGTCACCCTCAAAAGACTTGTTTTCAAGCCTAATCTATATATTTTTAAATAATCATCATTATTTAAAACCTGGAGGCCCGCAACTACGCGTTCAGTTCGTACAAGTTACATTGGTTCCGTGCGAGGTGTTCATGCCTCTTACGGGGCCGTTTGGGGGCTGGTTTGGGTTTTCACCCTTTAAGGACTTTTTTTAAGCTTAATCGATATATTTTCAAATTATCATCATATTCTCAAACCGGGAGACCCGTGACTACCTGATCAGTTCGTACGAGTTACATTGATCTCGGCGAGGTATTCGTGCCTCTTATGGGGCCGTTTGGGGGCTGGTTTAGGTTTTCACCCTTTAAGGGATTATTTTTAAGCTTAATCGATATATTTTGAAATTATCATCATATTCTCAAACCGGGAGACTCACGACTACGCGGTCAGTTCGTAGATATTACAGTGGTCCCGTGCGAGGTGTTCGTGCCTCTTACGGGGCCGTTTGGGACTGGTTTTGGTTTTCACCCTGAAACGGCTTACTTTTAAGCCTAATCTACATATTTTGAAATTATTGTCATTATCTCAAATCGGGAGACCCGCGACTATGCTGTCAGTTCATACAAGTTACATTGGTCTAGTGCGAGGGGTCCGTGCCTCTTACGGGGCCGTTTGGGGGCTGGTATGGGTTTTCACCCTTTAAGGGCTTGTTTTTAAGCTTAATCGATATATTTTGAAATGATCATAATATTCTCAAACCTAGAGACCCGTGACTATGCGGTCAGTTCGTACAAGTTACATTGATCCCGTGTGAGATGTTCGTGCCTCCTACGGGGCCGTTTGGGGGCTGGTTTGGGTTTTCACCCTTTAAGGGCTTGTTTTTAACCTTAATCGATATATTTTGAAATTATCATCATATTCTCAAATCTGGATACCCGCGACTACTCGGTCAGTTCGTACAAGTTACATTGGTCCCGTGCGAGGTGTTCGTGCCTCTTACGAGGCCGTTTGGGGGTTCGTTTGGGTTTTCACCCTCAAACGACTTGCTTTCAAGTCTAATCTACATATTTTGAAATTATCATCATTATCTCAAACCGAGAGGCCCACGACTACGCTGTTCTTTCGTACAAGTTGCATTGGTCCCGTGCGGGGTGCTCGTGCCTCTTACGGGGCCGTTTAGGGACTGGTCTAGGTTTTCACCCTTCAACGGCTTGTTTTCAAGCTTAATCGATATATTTTCAAATTATCGTCATATTCTCAAATCGAGAGACCCGTGACTATGCGGTCAGTTCGTACAAGTTACAGTGGTCCCGTTCGAGGTGTTCGTGCCTCTCACGGGGCCGTTTGGGGGCCGGTTTGGGTTTTCACCCTTTAAGAACTTGTTTTTAAGCTTAATCTAAATATATTTAAATTATCATCATAATCCCAAATTGGGAGACATGTGACTACATGGTCAGTTCTTAAAAGTTACATTGGTCCCCTACGAGGTTTTCGTGCCTCTTACGGGTCGTTTGGCGGCTGGTTTGGGTTTTCACGCTTTAAGGACTTCTTCTTTAGCTCAATTGATATATTTTGAAATTATCATCATATTCTCAAATCGGGAGACCCACGACTATGTAGTGAGTTCGTACAAGTTACATTGGTCTCGTGCGAGGTGTTTCAGCCTCTTACGTGTTCGTTTGGGGGCTAGTTTGGGTTTTCACCCTTTAAGGGCTTATTTTTAACCTTAATCGATATATTTTGAAATTATCGTCATATTCTCAAATCTGGAGACCCGCGACTACGCGGTCAGTTCCTACAAGTTACATTTGTCCCGTGTGAGGTGTTCGTGCCTCTTACGGGGCCGTTTGGGGGTTAGTTTGGGTTTTCACCCTTTAAGGGCTTGTTTTTAAGCTTAATCGATATATTTTGAAATTATCATCATATTCTCAAACTGGGAGACCCGCGGCTATGTGGTCAGTTCGTACAAGTTACATTGGTCCCGTGCGAGGTATTCGCGCATCTTGCGGGGCCGTTTGGGGGCTGGTTTGGGTTGTCACCCTCAAAAGACTTGTTTTGAAGCATAATCTATATATTTTGAAATAATTGTCATTATTTAAAACTGGGAGGCTCGCAACGACGCGGTCAGTTCATATAAGTTACATTGGTCTCGTGCGAGGTGTTCGTGCCTCTTACGGGGCCGTTTGGGGGCAGGTTTGGGTTTTCACCCTTTAAAGACTTTTTTAAGCTTAATCGATATATTTTCAAATTATTGTCATATTCTCAAATCGGGAGACCCGTGACTACCTGATCAGTTCGTACGAGTTACATTGGTCTCGTGCAAGGTGTTCGTGCCTCTTATGGGGCTGTTTGGGGGCTGGTTTAGGTTTTCACCCTTTAAGGGCTTATTTTTAATCTTAATCGATATATTTTGAAATTATCATCATATTCTCAAACCAGGAGACTCGCGACTACGCAGTCAGTTCGTACAAGTTACATTGGTCCCATGCGAGGTGTTCGTGCCTCTTACGAGGTCGTTTGGGGACTGGTTTGGGTTTTCACCCTGAAACAGCTTGTTTTCAAGCCTAATATACATATTTTGAAATTATTGTCATTATCTCAAATCGGGAGGCCCGCAACTATGCTCTCAGTTCATACAAGTTACACTAGTTCCGTGCGATGTGTTCGTGTCTTTTACGGGGCCGATTGGGGGTTAGTTTGGGTTTTCACCCTTCAACGACTTCTTTTCAATCCTAATCTACATATTTTGAAATTATCATCATATTCTCAAATTGAGAGATGCGCGACTACGCGGTCACTTTGTACACGTTACATTGGTCCCGTGCTTAGTGTTCGTGCCTCTTACGGGGCCGTTTGGGGGCTGGTTTTTATTTTCACCCGTTAAGGGCTTTTTTTTAAGCTTAACCGATATATTTTTAAATTATCATCATATTCTCAAATCGAAAGACCCATGACTACTCAGTCAGTTCGTACAAGTTACATTAGTCCTGTGCGAGGTGTTCGTGCCTCTTACGGGGCCATTTGGGGGCGAGTTTGGATTTTCACCCTTTAAGGGCTTATTTTTAAGCTTAATCTAAATAATTTTAAATTATCATCATAATCTCAAATTGGGAGACACGTGACTACATGGTCAGTTCCTATAAGTTACATTGGTCCCGTGTGAGGTGTTCGTGCATCTCACGGGACCCTTTGGGGGTTGGTTTGGGTTTTCACCTTTTATCGGCTTGTTTTGAAGCCTAATCTAGATATTTTCAAATTAGGGTCATATTCTCAAACCGAGAGAATTGTGAATACATGGTCAGTTCCTACAACTTACATTGGTCCCGTGCGAGGTGTTTGTGCCTCTTACTGGGCCGTTTAGGAGCTGGTTTGGGTATTCACCGTTTAACGATTTATTTTTAAGCTTAATCTAAATATTTTCAAATTATCGTCGTATTCTAAAACCGGAGCAAATTATTGTAGAAAATAGGAGAAAATTATCGTAGTATTTAATATGAAGAAAATTGGAGGTATCTCCAGTTTATAACAGGAGCAAACTCTAAATTTTTTTATTTAAATATACATTACATGGCTTTTATAATGACCCCTCTTTGGATCAAATGCCAATTATTATACCTCTTATAAAACTCAGAGCAAGAGCAATGCATAAACATGATCCTTCATGAGTCACTCCAACAATCTAAATCATCATTCTCATCACATCTGGTCAATGCCTGCTTAAAAATACCAATCTCATTATTGCAGTCGAAATCGCAGTAGAGAAAGAGAGTAGGAGAGAGATGCTTAATAGAAACAAAATTAGATAAGCACCACCGGGTGTGGGGTGTGGTGGGGTGTGTGTGACATGGAATATCACATTTGCCTATTTCAAATGGCTTTAACCTTCGAGTTTTTGTGAGGACCCTGAATGCTAGGTCTGGTTGCAACTGCATGTTTCAAATAGAAGGATGATGGAACTAAGGTGAACTCAGTGATCAATTCTAAAGAGATTACATACAACTAAAATGGAAAGAACAGAAATAGTATTTTCACTTTTACCTTGCCCCGTATCTGAAAAATACATGTACTTGATAATCATACATTTTCTTCACATTCAATATCATGGGTCGCTCAAGATTCTTGTGCTCTAAATATGTTTCTGTTTGTGGCTGATAATATTAGCATTTGTTTATACAAAACATAAGAAATTGTTCTTCCTTATTACATAAATTTCATATAAAAAGTGGAATAAACCATCTAACAGTGCATTTTTTCTAAACAAACAATATCTAAGCAATCGTATTTTTTTATTACAAAAATTACTATTACTTTACAATAAACCTATGCTTTCATATATATTAAAGCATAAATAAACAAGATCTTGATTTAACTTTTCAATTTGACTGCAAATTAAACTTGATCCTACCTTTGACAAGTTTTGCTTCACCTCTCTTTTAATAATGTATATAAAAATCAATAAATTATCAAGTACACTATAAGAAGATCATGCTATTTTATATGCCGTATAAGGGATTATTTATCCCTTACCTTACCAGTAATATTTACAGGAACATGACCCATCAATGAAGCAATGAAAATGGTTAGTGTCCCACACAATTATCTCTCTACCCATAATTCTCGAGACGAGCTTTATGGTCGTATTAGAATCACCACACACACGGAGGTTTTTCACTATTTGGATTACATCATTCGATTTGGTACTGATCAGAGCAAATGCAATAGCCATCTTCTCACTGTGGCATCCAAGAAAATGCTCCTTCTCCTCCTTATCAATGTCAAATATCACAAATTCAGTTGTTGGAGCATACCACTACTTTCAATTCTTCGGCCATTTCATGAAGTTTAGCATAAATCTTATCCGATAATGAATCGGACTTATCTCCCACGAGAAACTCATGACCAATACCAGTTACTTCGATCCAACTATACCCTGGTGTTTTTTTAATGCCCTTTTTATTCATAATTGATCTTAGCTTTACTGTATCGTCCCATTTATGATTGGTCGAAGACATATTTAATAGGAGAACATAATTCCCTGAGTTCCAAGGTCCTAACTCAATCAAGCTCTTTAATACGTGTTCATCCAACTGGGTATCCCGATGTAACCTGCATCCACCTAACAAGGCTCCCCAAACAATGGCATTAGCCTCAATTGGCATTTTTTTATCAACTGATGAGCCTCATCTAATAATTCGGCTCAGCTAAGAAGATCGACAAGACATCCAAAGTGTTCGATAGTAGGAGCCGATGAATATACACGACTCATACTATTAAAACATTTTCGACCCTCACCAACAAGACTAGCATGAGTGCACCCATAGAGCAGGCCAATGAAGGTGTTCCCATCGGGTCGTACCCCAATTTTTCCTACTTGGCCAAAGAGACCGAATGCAACTTTGACATAACCTTTCATTGCAAGCCCACATATTACAACATTTCAAACAACAAGGTCCTTTTCTGTCGTTCCTTTTAAGACTCTCCAAGATTAATCCATCTCCCCACATTTTGCGTACATTTCAATAAATGTTGTGCTCAAAACAGGGTTGGACAAAAGCTCACTTTTATCGATTAGGGTACTAGCCCATTCACCTAATTCTAGAGCTCCCAATCTGGCACAAGAAGAAAAAACTCCAACCACGGTATAACAATCCGTCTTGAAATTCTCTCTATGCATTCTATAAAAGAGGTCTAAGGCTTCTTTCAGAATCCCATTCGACGCGTAACCCTGGATCATATCACTCCACGTAACAACATCCTTTTTTGGCATATCATCAAACACTCTCCGAGCTCTCTCCATGCTTCCACATTTGGCATTCATATGGACTAGTGAAGTACCCACAAAGACATTTTCCCCTATGCCAATGCCTGATATATAGTTATGTACCCACTCTCCAGTATTCAAATTCCTCAACTGAGTACATGCAAACAAAACCCGAACAAGTGAAAAGCTATCAGGCCTCAAATCCAACCCTAACATCCCATGAAACATATCAATGGCTTCCCTGAATCGACCAATGCCAATGTACCCACTTATGATGATAGTCTAAGAAACAACATTTTTATTCGGATATCATAAAAAAATGATTCATTTCTTGTTCGTGGTAAACAAAAAACTAATAGTTAAATTTTATGAATCTGACAACTACAAGCACAATAAGAAAAATAATAAATGAATCATTCTAACAACTATAAACATTTAGTCACAAATAAAACAATATTTTAGATACTATTATATATTTACTAACTAGATAGTAGAGATATAAGAAGAATCGAAAATAATCCAAGATCTAAAAGTCATGATGTCTCAGCCATTTAATATTAGAGAAATGAAAACAAGATGGAGAAGAGAGTTACCGGTTGGGTGGAGGTGGGAGACGATGGGCAGTGCAGTGATGAGAGATATGGCGATGAGAGAAATGAGAGACGAGCGTGAGAGAGGGAGTGGGAGGGAGCGGGAGACCTAAGAATAAGAGAGAAGATAGCGGGAGACCAACAAAATTGGAAAGATTAATATTTTTTTAGGGAATTTTATATTTTAGTTAAGCGTGCCCAATTTTGGCACACTTTTAAACAGTGCCAAATTTTGGCACTATTTTGAAGTGTGCCAAATTGGTATTAAACCGTGCCAAAATCTAGCACAGTTTTGAACTGTGCCAGATTTTTAATATCAGGGTGTGCCAAAAATACTGTTTTTGGTGTAGTGTACATATGACATCTTTTTATCAACTATATGCTACTGTTACCTCCATTATAATTGTTGTAACATTTCAAATTAATATTCAATTAACTTATTTATTAAGAATATATAATCTTGATTAAAAAAAATTATGATTTGGTTCCATCATTGTATTTTTCTCATTCATAATTAAATAAAAAAACAAATTAGGGCCCAAAGTTCCTAATTTACATTTAAATTTTGAACCTAAAGCTATGAATTGTGATTTAACCTTTTGGACCTGTAGTTCCAAATGAATACCCCAAATCATCACTTTAATTTTTGATTATTTATAAGGGACATTATATGTACCCACATAATTTATAATTTGAAACGAAGTTCCAAATATATATTTGTGATCAAACCTGAAGTTTTGAGACGATGGGGTGGGGAATTTAACATGCCAAAAATATTAATTGGATCCGATGATCGATATATTTATGTGTTGAACCCTAAATATTAATCACTTGACATTTCAATCATATTTTTATTTACATTGTTTAAATTATGCATTTTGTGTTTCTAATTATTATTACTTACATGATCAGTTTCCAAAAATATCGAACATATATAAACTTGAATTTGAGGTACTTGATATAAATGGAAACAATTATCTCAACTGGTCTCAAGATGCAGAACTCCATCTACAAGCCCAAAATCTCGGTGATGCCATTACTAGTGATAACACTATGTCCCGGTAGGACACGGCTAAAGCCCTCATATTTCTTAGGCATCACATACACAGTGATTTGAAAAGTGAATATCTAACTGTGAAAGATCTATTAAAACTCCCTGAAGGAGAGATATGAACATAAAAAATCGGTCATACTTCCATGTGCATGACATAAATGGCTCAATTTGAGATTTCAGGATTTCAAGACAGTGTCAGAGTACAATTCTGTTATGTTTAAAATCACCTCGCAACTCAAAATTTGTGGAGAAAAGATACATGATGCAGATATGCTAGAGAAAACTTTCTCTACTTTTTATGCCTCGAATATGCTCCTATAGCAGCAATATCGAGAACGGGGTTTTAAACGATATTCAGATTTGATATCATGTCTCCCAGTATCTGAACAAAATAATGATTTATTGATGAAGAATCATTCCTCAAGACCCTCTGGCTCGGTAGCACTCCCTGAAGTGAATGCTACCTAAGCTTGGAATTTTGAAAGAGGTCGAGGAAGTATAAGGCACCACCGTGGCAACCCCAAAAGAGGCGGTTACCATAACCAAGGGCCTAGATGAAATACAAATTTCAAGAACCACCAGAAGTGGAATGGCCGAAATAAAAAATCAAATCAAAATTCAAACATAGCACAACCGCAAGACACTTGTTATAGATGTGGTGGCAGTGGTCATTGGACCCGTAATTGTAGTGCCTCCAAGAAATATGTGGAAAACTATAAAGATTCAAAAAGGGGAGTGGAGACAAATATTATGGAAGGTCCAGAAGACCGTTGGAAGATGGAAGGTCCTGAAGACTGCTGGAACATTGATAATACCCAGCTCAATGTTAATGAATTTTTTGAAGATGAAGATGGAAATCCCATTGCTAATGAGACATTTGATGCTATACTTAGAACACCCCCCCCCCCCCCCAAAAAAAAAATGAATCATTTATGTTTTTTTAATATGGCTACAATAATGTTTTTTTACTTGAAACATCCTTATGTTTTTCTTTTCCCTTTCACTGCTTATTGTAATAAATTGCATGGTTTTACATTTATTTTAAATGCTTATATGGTTTGTAACCGTAATTTTGTTACTCCTATAAAAGGTATGGATCCTAAATTGCAAGCAATCGATGAAACTTGTCTAGTTGGCAGTGGAACAACTCATACTATTTTGAAAAATCAGAAAATTTTCTCCCACTTGGTGTATGGTACGACAAATGTTTCCACAATAGTTGGCCCTACTAAAATTATTGATGGCTCTGGAAGAGCCCATATGATGCTACCTAATGGTACACACTTGTTGATACAACATGCCATATACTCAATCACTTCTAGAAGAAATTTGTTGAGTTTTAAAGACATCAGAATGAATAGGTATCATATGGAAACAAGGCATGAAAATAACAAAGAATTCCTTTGCATTACTTCTAGTGTTGGAAGCCAGAAGGCCACACTAGAAAAACTCCCTGCATTATCCATGGGGTTATACCACACAACCCTTAGTGTTGTAGAATCACACTCGGTCATGGGTCGAAATCTTAATGATCCTAATGCGTTGATAGTATGGCATTATCATTTGGGTCACCCTGGATACAACATGTTTCGAAAGATCATCAATAATTCGAATGGACATTTTTTGTCAAATCGACAACTCACACTACCAAGTGACCATTTTTGCACCCTATGTATGCAAGGAAAATTAATTACTAAACCATCTTTTCTCAAAATAACATCTAAGTCACCATCCTTTTTACGACGCATTCAAGGGAATATTTATGGGACTGTTCACCCTTTTAGTAGACCTTTTAAATATTTTAGGGTTTTAATTGGTTCTTCCACTCCATGGTCACATGTTTTCTTACTCTCTACTCGCAATTTGATTTTTGCAAAATTATTTGCTCAAATGATTAAGCTCTGAGCACATTTTCCCGATCATCACATCAAATCGATTCGCTTAGATAATGCGGTCGAATTTACTTCTCAGTTTTTTGATGATTATTGTTTATCCTTAGGCATTGATGTTCAGCACCTAGTTCCCCATGTTCATACCTAAAATGGTTTAGTCGAGTCATTAATTAAACATTTACAACTGATAGCCAGAAAATTGCTTATGCAATCAAAACTCCCAGTCTCAGCTTAGGGTCATGCCATCCTACACGCTGCCAAGTTAATTCAACTTTGACCAACTGCTTATGATTCTTTTTCCCCTTCACAACTTGTGACTGGATGTCAGCCAAACATATCCCACTTGCCTAAATTTGGTTGTGTTGTGTACATACCTATTTAATCTCCAAAACGTACCAAAATGGGTCCCCAACGTCATTTGGGCATATATGTGGGTAATGATTCCCCATCAATAATTCAATATATTGAACCATTGACAGGTGATGTATTTATTGCTAGATTTATGGATTGCCATTTTGATGACATCACCTTCCCTCCATTAGGGGGAGGGAAGAACGTACTCGAAGTACGGTCCATTCCTGAAGAACAACGAGAATTAACGTGGAATACTTCCAAATTATCTCATTTACCCCCCCCCCCCGGTACCTCACAATGTGAGCATGAAGAATGAAGGATAATACATCTTCAGAGAATTACAAATTAATTACCCGATGCATTCAATGATGCTGCGAAAGTAACCAAATCTCATGTACCCGCGATTAGTGCACCAACCATAATTGATGTTCCAGTGGGACAAAATTTGTTTCAGCAGCAAATGATTATGTTGCACGCCAGAAGCGTGGCAGACCTATAGGTTCCACATATTCAACTCCCCAGAAGCGGAGATCAAATGAAAAACCATGCCCTCTTAACGATCCAGAAGAGGTTATGAATAGGGTATCCACTTTCTCTAAAACACCTGAAGAGGTTAGTGTCATTGAAAAGACATAAGTCCCTGAAATGACTATAAAAGACCCTGAAGAGGCAAAGGTACCTAAGAACAATAATGAGATCTCTATATTTTATACATGTTTATGAGAAATGTGGGATCGTAATGAAACAGTCATCGATGACATATTTTTATATGCAGTAGCTACGCAAATTTCAAAGGGCATTGATGATGATGATAATGAACCACGTATTATAAATGAATGTCGACAAGATGAAGATTGGCCAAAATGGGAAATTTCCATCAAGGCAGAACTTGAGTCTCTAAATAAATGTGGTGTATTTGGATCTATAGTGAAAACCCCAAAAGATGTTAACCTAGTAGGTGACAAATGGGTGTTTGTAAGAAAGCGCAACGAGAAAAATGAAATCTCTCGATATAAGGAACGACTTGTGGTGCAAGGTTTCCTTAAGAAACCCGAGATTGATTACGATGAAACATACTCCCCCATTATGGATGATATAACTTTCAGATATCTGATTAGTTTAGTGGTCTCTAAAAATCTTGATATGAGACTCATGGATTTGTGACTGCTTATTTATACGGGGACTTAGACACGGAAATTTATATGAAAATCACTAAAGGATTTTCTTTTCCATAAGAAAAGTCAAGAAGTACGTACTCAATTCGACTAAGAAGATCATTATATAGCTTAAAGCAATCCGAAAGGATTTAGTACAACCGTCTTATTGAATACTTGTCTAAGGAACGATATGAAAAAATTCCAATTTGCCCATGTGTCTTTATAAATAAATCCCCAATGGGATTTGCGATAGTAGCAGTTTATGTGGATGATATTAATTTAATTGAGAATCCAAAAGATCTCAAGAAAATGACTAACTATTGGAAAAAGGAATTTGAGATGAAAGACCTCGGGAAAACTAAATTTTGTCTCGACCTGCAGATCGAGAGAAATTCTGGTGGAATCCTTGTCCATCAGTCTAATTATACTGAAAAGGTCTTGAAAATATTTGGTATGGATACATCACATCCACTAAGTACACCCATGGTTTTACAGTCTTTAGATATAAAGAAAGATCCATACCGTCCTAAAGACGATGATGAGGAAATATTGGGTCCAGAAGTATCCTATTCAAGTGCAATTGGTGCATTATTATACTTGGCACAATGCACTAGACTCGATATTTCATTATCAGTCAACTTGATTGCTAGGTATAGTTCTAAACCAACAAAAAGGCATTGGATTGGGATCAAGCATATATTCAGATACCTACGAGGAACAACTGACATGGGCTTATATTATTCTAATCATTCTAATGGTTCTGAGTTAGTAGGTTATGCAGATTCTGGATACCTCTCCGATCCTCATAAGGGTCGATCACCGAAAGGTTATGTATTTCTTAGTGGTAATACTGCTATTTCTTGGCGCTCTACTAAACAAACTTTAGTCGCTACTTCCTCTAACCACTCTGAAATTTTAGCACTTCATGAAGCAAGTCGTGAATGTGTATGGTTGAGATCTTTATAATTCAGCATGTTCGTAGTTCTTATCATCTGTCTTCCATTACAGATGTTCCCAGTATCATATATGATGATATTGCAGCATGAATAGCTCAAATTCAGGAAGGTTGCATCAAAGGAGACATAACTAAGAACATTTCACCAAAGTTTTTCTTCACTCATGACCTTCAAAAGAAAAATGAAATCAAATTCAAGCAAGTGTGTTCAACAGAAAATCTAGCTGATCTGTTTACCAAGTCACTTCCAAAAGAAACGTTCCGGAAACTTGTGTATGGGATCGGAATGCGGAGACTTCATCAACAGTCAATTTGGGATATGCAAATCAGGGGGAGAATAAAAAAGCATTCTTATTTAGGACATAAGTGCGCTGTACTCATTTTCCTTCAACTAGGTTTTGGCCATTATTTTTTTAGTAAAGGTTTTAACGAGGCAACATTAAACACGTCCAACACCAATTCAATGAAAACAAAAGTTGTACTATTTTTTCTTCACTTTGGTTTTTTCCCACTGAATTTTTCCTTAGTAAGGTTTTAATAAGGCAACAATCGTTGAATGGTGGATATGGTGTACATCCAAGGGGGAGTGTTAAAAATATGTGGCTTTTGGATTTTGGGTTGATGTCCACTCATATTCTTGTCTCTTGATATGCCTCTATGTCATATAAATAGGAGGATCCCCATTTGGTTTTGGACAACAATTACACCCAATATTACTGAGAAATAAAATACTCCCTCTCTATCAATTCTCAGTCTTTTATTTTCAACAAACTTATGTATTTTGATATATTAATCATGATATTTCTTCTTATTTACAAAGTTAAAATTTGTGTATCCAAACATCTATGTACCTGATATAATTATGAATGTTTTTCTCCAGTATTGTTTTTTTCTTCCAATCCAGTTTGAACTATAATAGACAATGTTTGAAAATTTTAGCCTTAAATTGTTCATGTGAGACTATTACTGTTGGTACTTGAAAATTTCTCTTTTTATTTGTAAACCTCTCACTATCAAACATATACTTTGTCTCTCTCCCTCTTTCTCCCTTTTTAAAACTTTAAATTTTGTTTTTAAGGGTTTTGAAACCAAGGGTTTAAGTCCTTTAACGTAATTAAATGATCATATTTAGCTTATGAGTTTTAGGCTAAAAGCAAAGATTTATGATTTCTTCTTTTTATATTTGTTTTACCTACATCTATTAATTGCAATTACTAATTACTTTTTTAGGTAAATCCCCTCATTTTACTCATGTTTACTTTGTTATACATTTTAGTCATTTTTACAAGTTGTGATATAGTATCAGGGGTTCCATATTACGCGAGTACGATTTTTTAACTCTTGAATTGTAATTTTTTTATTTAAGTAAATTTTATTTGGTTATAATAATTTATGTTTGGTTGATATAGGTTCTCCAATTTTCATAGGCTTCAAGGACATGGTTTTGATTTTAGTAATGATTAATTTTTATCATGTATGTTGTATTAAATTATGAAACTAAATATATAATTTATATAATGGTTGTATAAAATTATCTTTTTTGTAAATTGTGCGATAGTAGTATCCTATTTATGTGTCTATTGTTGTTTTATTACTTTCCTTTGTTTACCTTTATCGAGTTTGTTTGTATTTTATAGGATGGGTTCTCCGCATTTTGGACTCCTTTTGATACTAATAAGTGCACATTAACTTCCCAAAGAAAATGTTTTTTTCAATGATTAATGTATATTCCATTACGGCTATTATTTTTTCCATTTTTATTAATGAACCTTTTCTTAGAATGCATAATTATTTATTTTTCCATCATGTACTCTATTTTCATCTATTTGTATAATTATTAATGTTAGGAAAAGGGGTGTGTGTATATAGGCCATCTCTTGTAAGAACTTCATATGGTGTAGACCCTGGAACATACAATTTTTTTAAAATAGTAAAAAAATGAATTTTTGGATGAAATTTCATGGTTATAATCTCCGCGGTGAGAAGATCATCTCCAATTTTTTCATTAAAAAATTCAATAACAAAACTGTTGAGATGAGATGAGATGTAAAAAAATGGTATAAATATGCATTTTTACCGTTAAAATGTTGACGATCAACTCACCCACTTTTAAATTGAATTTTTTTATGAAACTTCATGGATATGGTAACGATAGTGAAAAAATCAATCAATAAAGCCGTTGGCACCGACCCAACATTTCAACGGTTGAAATGCATATTTATATCATTTTTTTTACATATCACCTCATCTCAATGGTTTTTTTATTAAATATTTTGACGAAACAAATTGGAGACGATCTTCTCACCCTGGAGATCATATCCAAAAAGTTTCATCAAAAAATTCAGTTTTTTACTACTTAAAAAAATGGTACGTACTGGGATCTGCAACTTAAGGAGTCCTTACATGAGACTTCTCTCTCTCTCTCTCTCTCTCTATATATATATATATATATATATATATATATATATATATATATCTGTGTGTGTGTGTGTGTGTGTGTCTGTGTGTGCGTGGATATTTCAGGTTTCTTCTCAAGCAGATGTAGCTACTAAAGTATTTCTTTGTGTATGTTTTTATTTCTCTCAGTGTTTGATGCAGTTAAATCTATTCTTTTGATTATTTGGGTTAAAAATGAGTGATATGTAATTTTTTATTATTTGGATCAGTTTTTATGAGTGTGTTTCGTTCCTGTAGTTATAGAACTCTAAACTTGATTTGGTAGCGTAATTACTATAGGTAATTTAAAGTGGCTTATTTTTGTGGCTAAATTAAGTCTTTATAATAAGTTTCTTTATGCACTGATGGTTTAGCACATATATCACATATATAGAAGCTTTAAATAGGTACATACCCACCGATAAGTTAAACGCTCTTATTCTTGTGGTATTTTTCTAATCTTTTATTTCTTTATCTTTATATGTTTGGGCATAACCTGGTTTTTTTGAGACATTTTGCTATTTGTTTCTTAGACATTTCACTATTTGATTCATCACACCAGTTGGATTGATTTTTAAGCTGATGAGTGTAATTTGATAGACTTTTTAGGTGATGAGCATAGTTGGATATGTTTATTAAGTGATCATTGAAGTTTGGAAATTTTAGAATCTTATGCCTTTTTGGGTGATTGATTTCTATTTTTTGGGGATTCATTTTGGTGTTGTATGAGGGTTGTCATTGTTTTCGGGCATGCGCTCACTCTTCTTTTCACGTTGACATTATCCTTCTTTCCAGTTTGCGATATAATTTTCAGTAAAGTTAATTCATTTATGTATTTTGTATATTGTTTTTTTGTGAAATGGCATTTTTATCCATCATTCAAAAGTATTATATACATAAATTGGATCATAATAAATCTTTACTTTTTTTTCTAAAAGTACTTTAGCTATTGAAAATGAAATTTCACGTCGATTGCAATCGATTGGCATATGTTTTTTCCTTTTATCCGCCATATTTTTAGTTTATCTTTTTTAGAGCTTACATTTTATTTCTTGACTCCCTCATTATCCATAACTTAGATAGATTTAATGATGGTTTCTTGCCTTCATCTTCATTACGATGGTTTACCTTTAATTTTTCTCTTTACTTGTTTTAAGTTGATGAGACAAATTCATGAATAATGGTGAATATTTACTTAAGATGGTACTGTTAAAATTTTGAATTGCACTAACATATGAAGAGTAGTGTGAAAATTGTTAATATATGTAGGATGTATAATGGTTTCATATATCTAGATTGGAATCTTCTTTTATATATATATGTGGTCGTTAGTGATTACCTAAACATTCATCTCGATTTCATGTTGTTCCATTTCTTTCATGTCTTCTACTTTCTTATTTTCCATTTTATTCAAATTTGTAAGCTTCCCAATAACGATAGTAGGATTATTTTAAGGAGGTCACATATATTTCTAAACACTCAAGGCATTTGAAATATTTATAATATTTGGCATTTCTCACCATTCTTGATATCTATTCGTATTTATTTATAATTTATATTACATCTATTTATATTATGTTGACATGGAGTTATTAAATCCAGCATTTTTTATCGTCTTAAACAGATGAATGATTATATAAATATATGTTGAATGAGGGTTAATTTGCGTTCAATGTGTATGGCCATGTATATGTGTTTTTTCCTTTTCTTTGAATCTACCGTTTGTGTAAAGGAAACCTGGAAAGTTTAAAATGGGAAGATGCTCTGATATGTTGGTAAACATATTAAAGTAGAATTTTTATTTAATTTAAGTTTGAACAGCGAAATTCGATATTGATTTCATTTCAGTTCTTAAGATAATGTTTGGAAAACTTTGTACACAGTAGTGCAAAATATTTGTTAAAGGATTTACATTTGGCAAAAAAATTACAAAGTACGATTTAATGATTCTAGTTAGTTTTTGTAGGTGTGAGCTTTTACATTTGATTAATTTATACCTTTAGAGAATTTTTAATTGATATTTTTGTTAAAAGTGAAAATGGGGTGTGTTTAAGGAATGAGACATTAGGCATTCTTACAACGTAATATTGCAAACGTATATTTGAGTCACGATACTTAGACGTACTCACTCATCCAAAGAGGGATATTATATATAGTTCCATTGGCATGGGCATATGTGAATTTTAACTAAAGTCGTTACTATTTGAATTTTAACAAATTTAATGTGTTTGAGAAATATTGTTATGCATATGAGCATTTCCCTCTTATCCGAGTAGGCGCGTGGATGTGGACACCATCAAAGTTATTGAAATGTATGGACTGGATGCAAAAAAATATTTATTACAATATATATTTATTTCAGAACAATGTAATGAGTTGATCTTTCCTATAACTATGTAATTTATTTATGATAACTTAGTGAGATTTTTGCCTAATTTATAACCATATTACATTAATGTTTCATGTCGATAATATAAATAAATGCTGGCAAAATGTGAACATGTTAGAGTGATGTTGGCACATGCATAAGCCACACACACACACACACACACACACACACACACACAGTTGTCTTGTAACATCATTGGTGATCATTTATCCATTTGTACATTATTCCTTGTGATTCATATCTCGTATTACTATTGCCTTCTTATGCTTATTGTTGTTCATAAAATATTTAATATTCTATCTTGTTTTCCTCTATACTACATTATATATAGTTTATTTTCAATTTTCCTTGATGATTCATTTCACTACACCAAATATGCTAGATTGTCACGGTCATTGACCGTGACAAGTCCAACTTGTCAAGGTCAATGACCGTGACAATTCTGGGGGTGACAACTTATGTTGTCACGGACTTTTCATGGTAGTTGACCGTGACAAGTTCATTGGACTTGTCACGGTCTTATAACGGTCTGTGACCTTGACTATCTTTGTCACGGTCTAAGACCGTGACAATTCTGGGTAGAATTGAAAAAAAATCTGTTGGGCAGTATAGCCACTGCCACTGCCCAGCAGCATATTTGTACCTATTATAGCAACGTTGTACCTGTTCAAAGATCATATATCTAAATAAAATAGAGATAATACAAATATACATTCAAAACAATATACATCATGATATAATTCACATGAAACAACTTAAATCAATTCAATTCAATTAATGTCACTATATGTCTGGGGTAGGTTTGAGGAGATGGATAGGCCACACGATATATGAGTTCATACACCCTTGTATATTCATCGTGTTGCATTGTTCGCGCAACCACAATAGGGAGTTATCCTTCCCGGGTATCACATACATTACGAGTACCTTGGCCTCGATGTCTTGAAGCGCACGTCCATGAACTGGCATACCCTGGACGGTATTCGGGTCCCTTAACCCCCTCCGTATCTGCTGGCCATCAAATATGTCCTGTATAAACACGCTCGGCCAACCAAGTGTCAACATGGATCGATCGAAGAGAGCCAAATAGGCGAATGCATCATCATAGTTCGCATGTGTCGACGATGAAGTAGCAAGGTCCACATTCTCGTCCTCCTCCACCACCTTCTCCTTCCCTTTCCCCTTACGGTTTTCACCCAACGAACGCTTCATGAATGAGAACATATCTTGGACCGTCGCCTCCAAACGGGACAGCTTCACGTCATGCGAGTCTACCGTTCGAGCCAACCCGGTGTTGCTCGTCTCCGATTGGATGATCCTAAATTTGGCCACCTGCGAGATCACCCCCTTGTCCTCCCCTTCAGATCAGCGGCAAACACTTGGCTGAGTGCGTCCGTGGACAAAGATGCCTAATCGGCATCAGACTGCGATGCATGCACTTCCTTAAGCTTTGCCTGAAACGACAAAAAGCACATGATTAGTTAAATAAGTAAATAAAAAAATTATAACGTAATTAATAAAAAAGTAAACAGTCGGATTACTTACAATCGTGGATGCGAGAATCAGGGACACCTCCTTATCCTTCCCCTTCTTCGTCCGAATAGCCACATAAGTATAGAGCATATGTGGCCTACCCCCAGGGCCACTTCCCATCCCCTGAAATAAAATAATGCAAAATTAGTATCAGACTCGCAAATTAAGATAATGCAGAATAACATATTTTTGTAATTATAGCAAAATTAAATCTTACCATCATCTTATGCTCCACCTCGACGTAAGACGTCCGCCCGAAGTAGTGCATGTCCGTCTTTTTCTCCCGATTTTCCCTCCTCGATTGGCGAGATGCCAACTGTCGCTCCCCGATCTTATTGTCAATGAACTTTTTCCATTGTGCCAATGAGATCGTCTCATTCGGTGAGACGTAGTCACGCATTTGGATAATGGAGTCTCGGGTCTTACCAAAGTACCGGGTCCGCATATTTTTCTTCCACGTCTTATGTTGCTCCCTAAACTGCTCCAAGACGGAATCGCGTAGTTTTGGGTCCAGGTTGAATTGTTCTTGTCCAACAAAAACAATGTGAGTTGCGAATAAATATAAATATAGATATAAAATGAAATTGAAATCGAAATCGAAATTAAAATTGAAATATTCATATTCATATAAATATAAATATAAATACATTACCAGTAGTGCCACCCAAATAACTGACTTGAGCTCATTTGGCACCTCCCTCCAACTAGTGTACCCTAGACCGATGATCGTCTTTACCAGCGAGAGGGATCTCGCTAATAGCCCCATCTTATTCTCCATGACCATCCCCAATTTGCCCCATTTGGGGAGCCTAGGGGCCGAGGAGCCCTCGTCGCCTCCGCTACCACTGATCTCAGATGACATCATCATAATCAACATCATCATCCTCGCCTTAATACCTGAAGGAGATATTTTTTGGAAAAAAATGTTGTTATTAGTACAAATCCAAATGAATTAGAAGAAGACATGCAAATATGTACAATTATTACAAATCCAAATGAATTATTACTGTTCAACACCTCAATTCTGAATTCCAAAATAACAACATCTAACTCATAATATGTACAATTACTAAAAATTTGAAACATGTCCACCCCCACCCGTACTGCCCACACACACGCACACTACACACACATTGCCCCCCCACATACATATACAGCGGAAAAGAGAGAAAGATAAAAAGAGTGAAAATGATAAAGTGCAAATCAATTAAAAGGAACTTTCAATTCACCGTGAAAACTCCAAAATCGATAAATATCTTGAGTACCCCATCTTAACAAATGTAGTTCAACTATTTTCCACTCAAACACCATACCATTCTTACACCTTGCACACGGACACGAAAACTCTTCATCAGTATGACATTTCCTTGCGTATTTCACAAATTCATTAGCACCTCTGCGAAACACATCCCCCATTCTATTTATCTCACCCATCCACTCTTTGTATTTAGGATATCCCATCACAGCTACCACAACTAATCAAATATTAATGGTAAGAAGCGTATATTCATGGATTAGTATATTCAAAACATATATTGATAGTATGTTTCATTTAATTATGTCTTATTTATATTCGATTTTTAAATTTCAAGTTCAAATTCAATCTATAATAGAAATTCCTATTTGCTCTTTCTCCTCTAAAGGGTGATTGGTCCTATCCTATTCAAGACCGCATATTTATGTAATATACTTAACAGCTCATGCACATTGTTACGATTTGAGAAAAATTCGGCAGTATATCCCCGTAGTTCTCCAAGTACACGACGTAGATTGGCAAGTGTGAGTGTTATTTCAATTGATCAATTGAAATAACAGTCACACTTGTCAATCTAATATGTACCCATAGAACATTAGGATACGAATACAGAACTTCCTCCAAAAGTAACAACTTTAAGCCGCTAAGAATATTATTATTCAAAAATTATGCAGTCCCAAAATGTCCGAACGGGACAATTCGAGAGATCTCATTACAGGGGTAATGACTCTCGAACGTGTCGAAGGCTAGTATCTATGAGCACTATATGTAATTTCATGTATGTTTCATTTAATTATCATACTATATATATTGTTTGTGATACAAAGAAAATTTAAAAAAAATTTAAAAAATTCCACCCCATATGGACAATAATCCAGTGGTCATGCCACTTCTAAAATTAACCAACCGAACATCGATCCACTATAATACAACTGCAATATCAACAAAAAATGTGTATCATGTACTCCTTCTAATTGATCTACTCAATTAATTCTTTTCATCAATTAAACTAATAATTAAAGTATAAAATTATTAATTTACTAATTTACAATGAGGGGCGATCCCACTTGCATATGAAAGGAGCATTAATTATTAATTTTCTAAAAAAAATTAACAACCAATTAATATTTAATCAATCAATTCTTTTACAACGGAAACTACTTGCATATGAGGGGCAATATCTAATAAACCAATAACAATTTAATTAAAAAAATTAACAAGCCCCACCCCCCGCCCCATTTCCCCATGCCGCACCCCACTCCCTTCCGCCCACCACACACAAGCACACACATGCAAGCACATACACACACACACACAACCCCACACCCCCTGCCCACCCCACTCCCTGCCCCTGCCCCTGCCCCTGCCCCTGCCCACCACCACACACACACACACACATGCAATAGTAAAATTATGTTACTAATAGTAACAGTAAAATTATGTTACTAATAGTAATAATAAAATTCATAATTAGTAACGGTAAAATTATGTTACTAATCTTAGTACATATTTAAAAAAAATATTTTTCAAGGGCCCTCCCATAATCCAGAACCTTTGGACGATTCCTTACCAATTACAAACAAATAGAGATCAATCGCACCAGCTATAGCCACAAACAAGATTGTATAGTTTCTCACAAACCCTGCAATGTGCAATATCATTACAGCTGCAAACAAGCTGACCGTTTGCTGCACCAACAGCTTCAGGGGCTCCCCCTCCGTCACTCCTTTGCAAAGTTCACGTACATGAAATATTAGTAGTACTAAATCAACGATGGTTGAGCTTGCAAGTTACTTCCATGAAAAATTTATACCTTGTAAAAACCAAAAGCTATGAAGTTAGGCCATCGCCTAGCAGATGCATCGTGATAAGTACTCATCATGGGAAACAAGGGAGCTGAATTGTGCTTACAGGATTGGGTTATACCAGGGTTATCTGGAAAGTAGTTCATCAGGACTAGTGACCTTGTTATTATGTTCATGGGAGATGACTCTACCCGGTTGGGGCACGACCAGATCTCATCCCGTCATTACCATCTACAATTCAAATCCCATTAAAACTGCCTTTACTTCATTCAATATTCTTTTTCTTGGGGGGAGGGGAGTCACTCGTCTGTTGGTCTTGGACCGCAATGTTTTCTAGACTAAAGCTGACTTCAGTTTATAAATTTTTCATTAATTGCACCTTTACCCCATTTTGGATGGTTTTGTTAGCTGGCTATTACAGTTCATAACCAATTACTAAAATTTCACTGATTAATGCATAACTATATAAAAAACATGTAAGCCGAAGTCTAATTATGAAAAGAATTGTGAAGTCAAAAATGGAGCTGGAGTCTAATAACTGAAAACTTCACATGATAAAGTTATTTTTGACATAAAATGTGAAATCGAAGAGCTAAACAACCCATTTATGTAATGTTCTGTATATTTCTCGAAAAAAGATATGAAAAAAGATATGAAAAAAATATGTAATGTTCTGTATATTTCTCGAAGTTCATTGGAAAAAAGATATGAAAAATAAAGATCACATTGATTTTCTACCAAGTATCTCCACTCATAATCAATGCCTTTAGAAGATTCCTTAGCATATCTTGAGGTAAAAAACACTAAACGCTGATTCCGCTGGATCATATCAACGTCTGTCGGCCAATCAGCACCATTTTTTGGCATTCGAGATACTGGAAACTATAATTTCCTCACGCCAGCATCATCAAACACCTTGGTTAGACCTCTTGGAGATGTAACATAGTCTTCAATGAAAATGGTGATGATTTCAGAAGGGTTTGCATCCAGAAACAATTGTATTTCTCTCAACACATTGATGGTCGGTTGCTGCTCAATTAGAATTTAGGCAAATGAGTTATATAGAGAATACAAGCAATTAACATATTATAAATAAAACATGAATATATTTCAATTTTAATTTCAATGAAGAAAAGACTTTTGAGGGAAGTGTTGATGCTAGAGCTCAATTATGCTGCTTTCGTGGATATCAACTATACATGACTTTAAAAAAAGTATATATTGATTGGCACCCCAACATGTTGAAATTGAAACTAGAATGATATGGGAAGATCAACACATGTTCTAAATTTGGGTTTATTGATACTGTCCAAAAAAAGGAAGTGAACTATTATTTTGAGACAACTCAAAAGTGTCTCTTAATTAGTAGCAAACTCAGTGATTTCAAATAAATAGAGATCAATCGCAGCAGTTACAGCAATCAGATAAGAAATCAAAGCAATTTTAGAGTGAAAAAAATACAACAATAAAGCCAATATAAAAACAATCTCAAAGAGAGACGGAGTATTATTAGAAGAAAAACGCACATGAGGATATAGGAGAAAAGAAATTTCAAGCCCTAACCATCCCACCCCAACTCCCAACCCCTTCTCTCTCTCTCTCCTTGGGGTCATGTAATCCCAATATCTAACGAGGAAAAATAAAAAATGAACTAACATGAAAATGTGAAAACTCAAAAGAAGACCTTGCAATACTAAAAAATATACAGATACTACTATGCATAGGGGATCGTGAAGAATGAAACTAATGTAAGACATATTTAACAACTTATGAAATAACTTCTTTCAACAAAGGGTTACACAGAAATGTGGTGAACATGCACACATAAACTCAAAAAACAACTATCAATTCAATTTTTTAAAATTTTTATTTTCTCAGTAAATATTGTTCAGTTCTCAACACATAATCCATACAAGACACCGACTTATTTATCCAATGAACCGCTAAAGAAATTATCTTTCAACTTCCTGAATGGACAAGAAGTGAGCAAACTATCCGAACCCGCCTGATAACAAACACCAACTCTCTCAACTTCTAACAGCTCCGCGAGCTTTCTCAATCCACCATGAAGACTATTACAAAACTTCATCAAATGCTTAATGTCATAAACCATCGGGAAATACATATTAATCAAAGAAAAGAACCCAGCTTGTGTATCAGGCAAATTCTGGAAAGTCAATAGCTTGTGTATCAGGCAAATATTCATTAATGGTTTGTCTCTACTTGTAATACTCTGTTGAAACTTGAATCTGAACAATTCGGGACTTCTTCACCAAAAAAGAACAATCCAGGACTTTTTCAACTACAAAGGTCCCATCCCATTTAGGTTTCTTTTCATAATGAGTACTCATAGAGATTTTAAAAACATTTTGGCTCAAGTATGGAGCTCTATTCCTTTTGGTGGTAATCATATGAGTACTCTTGTTCCTAAATCGAAAGCGGTTAATCAGTTTTAAAGGCATGGAATAAGCAGGTATTTGGTAATGTCACAAGCTAGTGTAGGACACCACCTATAACTTGACTCCGATGTAGAATGATATTGCTTCAAGTAGTTATACTATCCATCTCTTGGTGGAGGAGGGGCACTGGGAGACTAGTGTTCATGCGCTCTACTTCTACACGAGAAATTGTGGATATATCCAGAATAAGATGGCTCGAGGAAGCGGATATAATTACATTGTGTTTCCATACTATTACTGAAATTAAGGGTGTGAATAAGATAACTAATACTTTGGTTTATGGAAATAATGCTCTGACTAGAAGGAATGATATTGGTACCCATATTACTACTCAACTGCCTTAGCCCTTTCAGACCTACTCCATGGTTTAAGAATTTCATTATAATCTAGCACAACACATGATAATGACATCATCACTCTAAAGGTACTCACCATATTATTCTCACTCAACAAAATATTAGTATGAGTCCATGAAATCATAAATAAAGAATAAAAATCTTACAGGGGTGATCTCAAGTCCATCGTATTTGGCGTAGTCATCCCACTCATTGGCAGTTCCGTCATAGCTTAGAAAAGACAAGAAAGTAAAAAGACATGCCCCAAAGGTGTTTGATCAAGTTAAAGTTATTACCTCCATAATAAAAGGCATTAGGAAGGAAACATATATTTGGATCCACAAAATCTGGCAGCAAACGAAATGTTCTCTGGATTACTAATTTCTACAGTTTGCTTATGGGAATCAATCGCACCCAACTGAATCGAATCACTTATTTGTGTAATAAGTTCATAATACTGGAGGCAAAGAACTGAGGCAGGTAGCCAGTGTATGAAGAGAGTAATTGGATTGTACCAGAGTTCAATTGATCTTTGTTCTTCTCCAAGAAGCCATTTGTGTCATATAGAACCTCTCCAGCATAATGGCAAACACTGAAAACGTCTTTACCTCCTTTAAGGCGGGAATTAAAGTTCAAGTATTACTTCAGCTTATTGGCAAAGGTCAAATCAATTGCCTTTGTATATTTTGATTACTTATCCAATAAAGATATTATCCCAACTGGCTTCTTTTCAAATATATCCAAACACTCCTGGTTGTCTTCAAAATCTACTTTCGTCGAATAAATTCCATCCAATTCATACTCCTCCTATTCAAGTTGAAATAGATGCCTATTGAAATGATGCTACAAAATTTCATTTGCATAATTTATACAAAAGTGTTCAAAAATATTCTTCTGAAATGACTCAAATCCATAAACATCTAAAATACTTATGTATATCTAAGTAATCAAGCTCGAATAGAGAAAATTTTCCAATACATCTGTCATATCAATTTCCTACTGCATTGTTAACCTTTTGGAAAAATTATCCTTCACTCCTTGGATTCTATGGGTAGATAAAGCTACAATCAGGTCCTAGACACTACATCCTATGAACCTAACAGCATTTGTAGCAGCTGCATCGACCATAATCTCTACATGATTTTCATTGTCAATTACTCGGAATGATATGTTTCCCGGCCATAAGACTGCAGCAAGTATTTCAAATACATGTTCTTAGTCTTTTTTTCATATTCAATCAGTATATAAGGCTTCCATGAGCGTCTGAAACTTCTACGCATCATCGAAGTCACTGATTGCTAACCAAACGAAATAGCTTTTGTACCCGAAAATTGCAAGGAACATTGAGTTAAATGGGGCATATTTTATTATATTAAAAGGTAAAAAAAATCACCTTCCAAATGAATACATACAATGAGCGTCGGTGGGTCCACAAACCAGGGCTTTATCTGCTAGATGCACAGTGAGGTGAATGCTAATATCAAAAAACGTAAATGAAAAATATTTTTCTAACATGCATAATGCTTCAACAACCATGTATTTGGCTATTTGGATATTGTATACACCCCATTATAATACCCCCTTAACCTCTCCTTAGGTCCCTAGCACTTCCCTTCATCATTGCAAATCTAAGTCATACCTCGGGTACTGACCTAAAGGCCATTTGGCACTCCCAGGCTCCGTTTGACCAAAAGACAAACTCTTCAGCTCAAATGAGACTGAATGAATCTTTAAAGGGCACTGAATCCCCTTTCTAACGGTCCCTTCCGTGCGCAATTCTGACCTACGGTGCAGATGAACGACCCATTTTTCCCCGAAACTCGATTGGGAGGTCACCGGATGCTCCCAGGATCCATTTGACCAAAGCCAACTCTTTAGCTCAATTGAGAATGAATGAATCTTCAAAGGGAACTAAAACCCCTTTCCAATGGTCTACCCTGTGCGCGATTCGGACTTACGGTACGGACGAACGATCCGTTTTACTCTGAAAAGTCACCGAATGCTTCCAGGACCCGATTGACCAAAGTCAACTCCTCGAATAAGGTCAAACTCTTTGGAATGTCAAACTAAATCTCTTAACCTTTCCAATGGTCTGCCCCATGCGCGATTCTGACTTACCATGCGAACGAACGACCCGTTTGCGTCCGAAGTTTCCCCGTCCAAAGGACCGACAAGCGCTTCCGAGCCACATTTGACCCAAAGTCAGCTCCCAAAACCGAGAGCAGTCCAAAGGAATTTCAAAGGTCTCTAAATTACCTTTCCAATGGTTTCCCCATGAACGATTTGGATCAACGATTTGTGCTCTACGACTGATTTTGTGAAGGAACTTGAAAGAGATTGCCAAACGACACGTTCCAAACCCTGCCTATCGGCAGTGTGCCTAAACACACCTGTCGATTGGCAGGACCAGGGCTGCGCCGATCGAAAATTCCATGGACCTATAAAAATGAGTTCCTAATCTCATTCCAAAAAAGAAGAAGATCAGAGATCCATCACTCTCAATAATCTCAAAAACCCCTCTCGAAGTCAGCGTGATTTCCACATCCAAATCCCTTTCCAACCTTCACCTTTCATCACCTTATTCATCAAACTTGGTGGATTAAGTATCCTCCATCATCACCCAAGTGCAAGGGCTGCTCTCCAACATCCAAGATCAATCTCAAGATCTTCAAGAAGGTCCAACTTTCTCAACTCTCTCTTTAAATTCCCCTAAATTCGCATTAACATGTTTTATTACTTAGCACTTTTATTTTCACATCTCACACACCCTAATATACTTTTTATTTAGTATTATTTCACATCTCTTCTTTTCATATAAATAAAACGCAAAAAAGCAAGAAAAAGAGGATTTGCTCATAAATCCCCAACGGGAATTCTCACACTTTTCTCACAACTAAAAAACTTTTTTACACACACACACATAAAAGAAGTCCGCGGTTGGATTTATGAGATAAATCCCGCCCCTCATTTTGCATACGAAGTACGTGGACTTTGATGCCTCCATAGTCTACATAGGCATCTTGGGGTAAAACCCATGACTCGAGTCCTATTCCTACTTTTCTCTCATTTTCTATTTTTTCCCTATTCCTTGAACTCAATTCTCTTAAATTATATACATTTACATATACATATATTTGTTCTTAGTGGCATATTATTCCATGCATGTTATCGTTCCGTTATAATGATCAACGCGAGAATAATCGCGTAAATCCTATTTTCTAATATTAGTTTTTAGGAACATTCCTATGGATTACTCGCTTTATCTCTTCCATCATACAAGTCGATGATTCCTATCTCCACTACGCATACACATGTAACGGGGAATTAAAGGAAAATAGCAACAATCCATGAGAGACCGTAAGGGCAGAATGGTTGCCTAACACCTTCCCATTTCGTAAGCCTCCGGACCCTTTTCGTATCATTTTGGTTTCGTATGTATCAGTATGTCTTTGGATGCTGTCCTTCGGGATGGAGCCCTTTTCTTTTGTCTGTTTTGAGTAAAATGGACTGGCCACTCCATCTCTCTACATTTTTCACCTCATCAATGACGTCGATCGAAGCGCTCCCGAAAGGGACGCGCGGGTTTAGGATCCTCTCCCTCCGCGAGGATCGGGGATGGCCACAGTGGGGACTCCACTGGGGATTTTCATTTTGAGGGATAGACTCTATTTACATGGGTATTTTTTTTCTTATATATCCCCCTATTTTATACTTTACTTAATATGTGTATCTCATGCTTATGCTTCTATTCACACACTTGTATAAAATTCTCCTTGTACACTTCACACCACGTGCACCTATGATCACATATATCACCATATTGCACGCGTCACCCATACTTGGTATACCGTTAGTACTCATAATTTGCTCCCTGTTGGGCATGATCAAGAAATATACTCTCATCATAAGATACTAATAAGATAATCATGCATGATTCACAGGATATCACTAAAGAGCATAGTGATTTACCAAATTTTGTCCAGTAACTGGAGGGTCACTTCGTGATGGGCACTGGTCTATCAGGGCCCAGTTAGCCTAAGCGATATGACTCTCACCTTCCATTGTCCAAGTACCTTCGACGTATATCGAACGGTTCCCCCACATCATACCGCTCGACTGAAGTCATGACGGGAGGTATATCGAAGGAAACTCATTCATGTACGTCGAGTATATCGAATTCATTCTCACATGTACCGTCCCCACGAGGTATATAGTGAGGTAATTCAAGTACACTCAGGTATATCAAATGGCTTGTCCACACGCACCAATTGCTCTCAAAAGAAAGACGTATATCGTGGAAGCCACACTATAGGGGGAACCCTTTCCGATTCACCCAACCAACTTCATACCCTCATATTGGTGTCAAGCCTAGGACACACATGTTAGATTGTCAATTTCAACTCGAAACTCTGTCGAAATTCCGGGTCGGCCTGTCGCCCATATTTTCCGCATTTTTAAAATGGTAACCTACCCATGAGACTAGTTACAAGTCCAGCCATAACTTTGCATATGTTACAAACCTAACTTTTCCAGGCTCAGGTCCCATCCAACATTTCATTTTCATTTAGGAGAATTTAATACATGTGAGAACATAATAATTATAATAATCGTGCTGAGACCCGTCTTCCAAAAACATTTCTCCTTTCTTTATCAAAAATCCAAAACCATTTCTCCTTTCTTTACCAAAAATTCAAAAATATTTTGTCTTTCAATCTCAAAAAAAAAATGTCAAAAATATTTTCATATTTTTTTGTCAAAAATAAATCCCATTTTACGCCTTCTCAGGTCGATCGTACATCCTTGGCCTGGCTCCATATTGGCTTCGATCTTCAGTCAAATCACCCCAGAGTTCCGTTCGTTCCTCTGCTACCGCTTCCGAGTCTAGTATTCATCCACTTTCCATGGAAAAAACAGATCAAGTACCAGTTGCGCAGCCATATCTGATAGAAGTTTTAGATCAGCTCGTGTCCAAGATTGACAACCTTCAGACTGAGGTCCGAGAGATGCAACGAAACCCGGTTCCTATTCCTTAAGAGCCCGAGGCCCTATCCCCTCGTTCTATGGTTCCACCCGAGCCTATCTGGGTTCCCGAGGAATATCAGCATGCTCCACGTGCCTCTCTTATTAATGGGCCTCCGCCTGCCCAGCTTTCCATGTCAAACCTTGCCCAGCATGGGTCTAACTTGCCTGCGATTGTTGATCCGAAAGAAGTAGAGTTGAACAAGGTCGAAGAAGATCTCAAGATGCTAACTAAGAAGTTTGACAAAGTTAGAATCTCTGAAAATTACATGGACTACACCCACATGTCTCCTTATCCTAAGGCAAGTTACCCGAGATGTTCAAGATGCTGAATATCGAGAAATTCGAAGGAAATGGACCCCCGATTGTCCATCTTCGCAGTTATCACCGTGTTGTGACTCTCCTAGGGGCTTTAGAAGAAGTGATGACCCAATTTTTTCAGCAAACTCTGAAGGATAGCACTCTTCGATGGTTTTTATCTCTCGAGGAGTCCAGAATCCGTAGCTGGGAGGATGTATCCCGAGAATTCATATCGCAGTAAATATATAATGAAGAGCTTGAGGTCACCCTTCATGATTTATGGCTTCTAAAATAGAACTCTGGGGAGTCAGTCAGTAACTTCATAGCCCGATGGAGGGAAAAGGCAGCCACCTTGACCAATCGACCATCCGATAAAGAACAAGTCAACATAGTGAGGAAGAACTTTTTGCCCCATATCTAATCAACCATGGGAGGATAATATTAACCCCACTTCTGAGCTCTCAAAGAAGTAGGAGTAGAAATCGAGGAAGGTATTTCTAAAACAGAGGTTGAGCCAAAGAAAGTGTCCGGACAGTTCAACCCCAGAAAATATGACAAACCTTCCAGTGATGCAGTCTCAACCATCAACAACATCTCTCAACCAACCATGTTGTGGGTACCAGAAAGTCACCATATCCCGTCCAAAAGGAATACATCGAGCTCCATGCTCCCCTCTCCAAAGTTTATCAATCCTTGTTAAGCCGAAACCTTATCAAACCCTTGGATCCACATCCATTGCCCAATCCACTACCAAGAAACTTCAAGGCAGATGCCCATTTTCCTTTCACCAAACTACTGGTCACACCATTCACCAATGCTTTCACCTTCGAAACATAATCCAAGTTCTAATTGATCGGGGTACCATTGCCCCACCAGCCAATCCTAAGCCAAACACTACTCACAACCCACTCCCAAATCATACCAAAACTATATCCCTAGTAATGAACCCAGAATTTGATCCCTTAACTCAAATCACACCCATACACTCTCCCAAACCACTCCAAACTTGCCCATATTTCCTCTTACACCCTATTAGCCTCACTGATAAAAAGCTGTCACTCCTTACCAGAGTATGCTTCACTGTCCGTAACCCTTCTGAAAATGGAGGTATGGAATTATCAGAAGTGTTAAACCAACTCCTAGAGTTCAGGCTGAAATTTCCCTCATATATGATCATTGATTGCTAGAGGTTCAACACGCTATTCTTGAAAGCACGAAAATGGGCCCGAGAGTCAACTGTTGGGTAGTACCCACCGATGAAGTCAGCCTAGATAATGTCGTCTAGATCATGGCAAAATTATTTAGGTAAACTAACGACATCTGCAGTATGACCGGATGGGGGGAAGAATTTTGTATGAAGAATCCATTGAAATTGTGGAATGCATTGAATTTACAGGGAAAGACGAAATTATTACCACCGAATGGGGGGGAAAATTAAAAAATTCGAATGAAGAACAAGTTTTTGAGAAAATTGGCTCGGTAGCCGACATATGTGGGATGATATCATTTGAGGAGCTCCTCGGAGAAATAAACAAAGTTGCAGAACAACCCGAGATTGACGAGGAAATAAGGTTCATATTCTTCCCTTCTTCAGTAAATCACATGACCAGATCAGGGAGGCATTACTAGATCCCAAGATCATTACCAACCAATGACAAGGGTAAGGGCGTTAAAACCTTCCTATGCCAGAAATGACCCTCGGGGAGAGCAATATCCTCGATCAACTAAAGAAAACTCAAGCTAACATCACTCTATAGGGGATTTTCATGTCTTCCGAGCTGCACAGAAATTCTTTGATCAAGTTTCTCACTGGACCCACATTTCCTCCTTCTACCATAGCAAAGGAAGTGATAAATTTGGTTGGATCCTTGACCTCTACACGAATGCTATCCTTTTCCAAAGAAGAAATCCCCAGAATCGGGGCAACCCATAATCATACACTCAACATCTCCGTCAAAGTTATTGGGAAGGTCGTACCACTCTCTCTTATCGATAATGGATCTGCCTTGAATGTCTACCCATTAAGAACCTTCAAATTCTTAGGACTGAAGTAAAGTGATCTCGCTCCAACTTTCGCTGTTGTACGTGCCTACGATAATACTCGTCGGGACGTGATGGGATCCATAAAACTTGTAATAGGGGCTGGCCCTATAAACCTTATTATTGAATTCCAAGTTATTGACATCCCATCTTGCTTCTACATGTTACTCGGACGACCTTGACTCCACAACATCAAGGGTTTGTTTTCCTCATTCCATCAGAAATTGAAGTTCTTCGCCGACGGACGAGTCATCACCATTTTGGGCGATGACGATAATGTCGTGGGTGCAAGCACCAGCAATCAAATCCTTGAGATCCAGCACAGGTCAAATGAGATCCAACACGGGACAATTTCAAAGAAAGGGTTTGTCCAGAATACGACCCTCATGGCAATGTCAATGTGATTCAGATGTTTAGAAACATGCACTTTATGCTCGGACTGGGGCTAGGACAAAGACAACAAGGGATACTTGAGCCCATTAAAATTAAGAAATCTTTCCTTCCTTGTGGTTTGGGGTATCAACCATCAGAACAAGTGCTCAGAATGATTCGTCGATCTCGAGCAAAGAGAAGACTACGCTGCATCCAAACTATCCCAGGTGACTCCTTGAATGGAATATTCATCAAAGAGGGTGAAGACTTCCCCTTTTGCGGCTTTTCAGAACCATAGTATGGCCATACAGATAAGAAAAAGAAACCCGAAATGGAGATCTTTTTCCAAGACAGCTACCCATGGGCCGAAAATTCCCAACACCATGTACAACCATTCATCAAAGATACTAAAGAGACTAAGGAGAGTGACTCTAAGGACTTGTTCAACTTGCAAACACTAGGGATGGCACTCTGCATGGTTCATTTAAGCACTACATCACTAGATCCATCCCACTTGATTAAAGCTACTGATACACCTCTCCTCAACTGGCATGCTGCGCCAGTTCTACCTATTGAAATCCCACCTTACCCCAATGTTTACCCTATTTCTTCTTCTGTTCTCTATCCTTGCTCAAATGTAATCGAGACCTCCTTTGATGAGGTTCTCAATGCTGTTTTTGCTATCAGTGAAATAAACAAAGATTTTGAGTATCTTGTTGTGCCTTACATTAATTGATAGATTTTAATCAAACTTTTGATGATGATGATTTTGCAAATGAACAATTCTTAACTGATCTAAATAAGGTTAATAACAAACAACATAACCGCGTTCAAGTTAATTAAGAATAGACTGTTATTATTAACCTCGGTTCTAGTAGCTAACTGTGCGATATTAGGATAGGGGCTACCCTTGGCGAGCATGAGCGCACACAACTCGAAGAATTATTGAAGGAATTCGTAGATGTATTCGCATGGTCCTACGAAGATATGCCCGTCATTGATCCTGAAATTGCTTAGGATGAGATCCCCACTCTTATGGATTACAATCCACTTAAACAAAATCTGAGAAGGCTCCGCACCGAATGGTCGCTCAAAGTCAAAAAATAGGTGGTCAAACAGCTGAATGTGGGATTCATACTTTTTGTTATACCTCGTGGTAGTAAACCGTGATTCCCAGTTTTCACCTTATTAATACCATCATTTATTAATTCGTTTAAGTGTTATCACACTAAGTTAAGTATTCACCGTTTATGTCACTTAAGACTATACTATCCCAATAACCTTCAATTATCTCACAGTAGGAATAACACAAGTATATATGTACATTCACCACTATAATATACATATACTAATACAGCACCCTAAGGCTAAACATGTAGTGCATTGCATACTCTGCTATCATGTACTAGTACATCTCGTACTCTAATAAGGACTGTCAGCTCGGAAGTCTCCCATGAACCATATACACAAAACACACATAGTGGCGGTGAACATAGTTCACATGCCTATGGGTCACGCATATACCTACGCTCCCATAGTCAGCTAACTTATCAACTCACAAATAAGTCTTCATAGTACTATGTTCTGAGATACAAGTCAAATATCCCCCCCCCCTGAAGGTCACCCAGGATAAGACCGTCTCTACACAACCCCCTGTGATAGCAAGTAGCTAGGTATGTCATATAAATAATATTAAATAAGTAATAGACATTCACACATCTTATTAATATTATTAGGCATTCTCCCCAACCTCCTTGTATATGTCCCATAAGTATTTCATTTTCATTATTACGTATTTTACTATATTACTAAATTTCCATAATTCTTTAGTAATTTCCAAAGTAACTCTTCTTTTTCGGATAAATTTAAGTATAAAACTCACATACTTTCTCGTAGACCTGTTTCGTTTCATTTCTATTAATTGGTAATTTCTCTTACTCGTAAAGACTCGAGAATTCCAAAACTGCCCCTAAGAAATTTATCAAAAATTTCACCCTGTCGCTCGAACCAGATGGCATGTCGTTCGAACGACTACCACGTGTCGCTCGAGATGCAATCTCGCTCGAACGACTTCGAGCGACTTCGCGCGATATTGCACTGTTCGTCTCCTACCCAAAATTTTAGCATTTTCCCACCATTTTAAACCCTAAAACCTCTAAATAAACATCCCAAAATCCAAACAAATGGTTCCAATTCGAACCCTATCAATTATATGTGAATTCTAACCTCCTAGAATCATCAATTCATTACGAATCATTAATAAAACATGGAATCCCCAAATTAATTTATCAAAACTCTAGTTCTTCAAATTCTTATTCAAGAACACATAATTTCCAGATTCGTTCTTCACATAAGTTCATCAAAACGTGATTTCTAGTCTACATACATGGAGGGTTTCAATTTAACAAATCTCAGATTCGATTTATATATCCTAATTCCCCAATTTTAATCACTTTTATGAACTAAAACATGTTTATAACAACCCTATACTAACATGAGTATGATAAATGCTAAGGTACATCAAGTTATAAACATTTTCCTCGAATTTGTCGTCTGATTTCTTGACGTTGTTGGTATGGGTGTGTTCCCCTTGTCCCGATGTACACGGTGGTGATGGCGGTTGTGCTAGGCGGTGTAAACTTGGGCCTTTCCTCTTGGAATTTGCTCTCCCTCACACCTTCTATGGTCGTTCTTGACTTTCTGTAACTTTTAACCCTAATGGACTTTCCTTGGCTGATAATATAACTCCTAATTTTCATCCATTAATTTATCCCAAAAATATAATTTACCATAATTCCCTTTGGGGGTGCTGGTTGGGCCTAAAATTGCTCCAGGACCCAAAATAAACACCCGGGTATACTCTTTCGACTATCTCGACCCTTTCGGACTCAACGACGCACTCAAAAAGACCATACGAGCTACCCAAAAATAATTAATCTTTTATTTTATTAAATTAGTCCCGACACGACTCACACGCGCGTCAGACTTAAATTACCAAACTGTCGTAGTATTCACTCTCGACAATTTATCAAAGTGTATAGTTCCATATTACATATCACACAGTAATATTAAATCAATCAGTGTCAACCCTTGGCATGCTAGTTGATATTTGTTTTTTTAAATCCGGATTAATTAAGAATTTAATTCTCACATTTAAATTTAATTAATCCCACTGTAATAATTAATCCCATAATTATTTAAATCATAAAAAATATGGGGTATTACATACTTCCCCCCTAATAACGGAATTTCATCCCGAAATTCGAAAAAAGAATAAGGTATACCTGGTGCGAATAAGTTCGGATATTTCTCTCGCATATTCGCCTCCCGCTCACAAGTAGACTCTTCTACACTGTGATGCTGCCACTGCACCCGAACAAGTGGAACCACTTTCGACCTCAATTTCCTCTCGCTGTGGTCTAGGATAGCCACTGGTCTCTCCTAGTTAGAGCTGTCAGGATGCAAATCAATCTCCTCTATCGCGATGTGAGTATGGGCCATGTCATCTCGAAGGTATCATCTCAACGACGAGATGTCGAACACATCGTGAATGCGGTATAAATGCTTTGGCAACCCCAATCTATATGCCACCAGCCCAATCCTCTCGATAATGGGAAATGGTCCCACATACCTCGGAGCCAACTTCCCCTTTTTCTCAAACCTCATTACCCCTCTCATAGGAGATACTCGCAGTAATACTTCGTCCCCAATGCTAAACTCTCGGAAGGATCGCTTTGCATCAGTGTAGCTCTTCTGTCTGTTCTGTGCTACCCGAATGTGACTCTTGATGAGCTCAATCCTAGTTGAGGTTTCCTGAATTACCTCAGGTCCGAGCAATTTGTTGTCCCCCACCTCTAGCTAAGAAGCGGGAGAATGACAAGGCCTGCCATACAATGCCTCAAATGGAGCCATGCTGATCGTGAACTGATAGGAGTTATTGTAAGCAAACTCCACCAGTGGAAGATACGGCTCCCATACTCCTCCAAAGTCAAGGACACACATGTGTATCATATCTTCAAACATCTGATTTGTACGCTCTGTTTGTCCATCCGTCTGTGGGTGATTAGCTGAACTCAATCTCAACTCTATACCCATGACTTCTTGAAATCTCTCTCAGAAGTGCGACACAAAAATCTTATCTCTATCCGACACAATATCTTGGGGCACCCCATGTAGCTTAACAACCTCTGCAATGAACAACTGTGCATACTGGCCCGTGGTATAGTCTGTCCGTACTGGCAGAAAATGAGCCACCTTGGTCAACCGATCCACTATTACCCATATGGAGTCATGACCGCGCTGTGATGTAGGTAGCCCAGTATTGAAATATATGAAATACTCTCCCATTTCCACGTAGGTATCTCCAACAGCTAAAGTAACCCCGACGGTCTATGGTGGTCTACTTTTACCATCTGGCAAGTAGAACACTTGGAAACGAACTCAGCAATGTCCTTCTTCATTCCACTCCACCAATACTGCCGCCTCATATCCTGGTACATCTTATCTCCTCTGGGATGTACAGCAAATCTAGACCCCTGAGACTGTGTCATCACTGCATGACGTAAGTCTTCTCCTTCTATGATTACTAGTCTCCCATTAAACCTTAAACCTCCATCAGAACTTACTGAGTAGGACTTAGCACCCTCAGCTAAAAGTTGTACAATCTTCTCCTAACAAAATATATCCACTAACTGTGCCTGTATCACCCTTGTAACAATCTCTGATGTGACTGTCATAATCGATACAAAGGAACGAGCTACCGTGTCCTGGTGACCCAACTCTTTCCATTTCGTTTTCCAGATGTCTTCTACATCACCCTCCAGTCTACGGCTTAACGCATCAGCAACAACGTTAGCCTTTTCCGAATGATAATGTATCTCAAACTGGTAGTCTTTTACAAACTCCAACCATCTACGCTGACGCATATTCATCTCTCGCTGAGTGAACAAGTACTGCAACGACTTGTGGTCTGTGAACAAGCGAAACTTCTCCCCCATCAAGTAATGTATCCAAATCCTCAATACAAAAATGACTGTTGCTAGATCTAGGTCATGGGTGGGGTAATTCCTCTAATGAGGCTTTAGCTTACGGGAGGCAAAAGCTATAGCCTTCTCCTCCTGATGAAGTACTCCCTCGAGTCCCCATAAATAAGCGTCAGTGTACACCAGATACTCTACTCCCATCTTGGGCAAAGTAATAATGGGGGCCGAAGTTAACTTATCTTTTATCTCATCAAAAGCCAATTGACAAGTATCATCCCAAACATACAAAATTCCATTGCGAGTCAGATTCGTCAATGGAACCGCTATCTTTGAAAAGCCTCGGATGAATCTCCTGTAGTACCCGACTAACCTTAAGAAACTATGCGCTTTCATCGGAGTCGGGGGCTGTCCCCACTCCCTCACCGCAGACACTTTTCTTGGGTCAACTGATATTCCCAATTCCGACACAATATGCCCCAAAAACGGTACCCCCATAACCAGAATCCGCACTTCTCATACTTAGTATACAGTTAATGCTCTCGTAGAGTCTTAAGAACCTGCTTTAAGTGCTCGTCATGCTCCTCCTCAGTGTGTGAATATATCAGGATGTCATCTACGAAAACGATGAAAAACTGATCCAAGAACTCTATGAACACTCGGTTCATCAAGTCCATGAATACGACTGGAGCATCTGTCAACTCAAATGGCATGACTCTGAACTCATAGGACCCATACCTCGTCAAGAAAGCAGTATTCGACACATCCTGATCCCTAATTCATAGCTGATGGTATCCCAATCTCAAATCTATCTTTGAAAAGAAGGTTGTTCCCCTCAGCTGGTCGAATAGGTCATCGATTCGAGGCAACAGATACTTATTCCGTATCGTGACGTTGTTTAACTCTCAGTAATCCATGCATAACCTCAATGAACCATCTCTTTTTTCACAAACAGCACTGGAGTGCCCCAATGTGAGGTTCTCCTACGAATGAAGCTCTGACCTAACAGCTACTCTATCGGATCCCGTAACTCCCTCATTTTCGCTGGGTCCATACGGTACGGTGCACGTGCTATCGATCCAGTGTCCAGCATCAAGTCTATGACAAAATCTATCTCTTGACTGGGGGGTAGGCCCGGTATCTCCTGAAATACATCAGAATACTCACGAACGGCTGGGATCGAATCTAAGGTAATTACGACCTCTTTACAGGTATCATCCTCTATGTAGTACAAATGGGTGGAGGAGCCTCCCTCTAGGCGAGGCATCGCCACCAAAAATATATCCTTCCCCGGAATGGCAAAGATGATACTCCCACCAAAATAATCTATCATGGCTCTGTACGCAGCGAGCCAATCCATGCCAATAATAACATCGTGCTCATGCATCTCTAAGACTAGCATGTCAGCTGGTAAAATTAGACTACCAATCTATACTCCAACACCCCGGTATATAAATAAAATCAAAAACCCATTCCCCAGTGGTGAGTCTATGCATGTCACGGTGCTCTCTGGTCTGTCTAATAACCCTAAGGCCTTTGCTAAATGAGTAGCTGTAAAACAGTACGACGCCCTAGTATCAAATAAAACTCGACCCATAGTGCCATGGATAGGAAATGTACCCTAAATCACGGGTGGTGCCTGTGGGGCTACGGCCTGATGGAGGTTATAAACCCGTCCATACAGAAGTTGCCCTTGCTGAACTAGAAATGATGGAATAGCAGGTAACGCTAGCATCTGAGGTGGTGCTGGGAGGGCAGCGGGAAAAATCGGTCTCTTGGGCTCCTGTCTAGCACCTTGTTGCTGTTGTTGTAGGGACTTTCTCCTCTCAGGATAGCCATATCACTTGTGTCTAGTCTTGCTACATATGAAACAATTCCCACCAAAGTTTCCCCCTCGCTGCACCTGCTGGCCGTTCCCACCTCCCCTTTGGCCATATCAGCCTTGCCTAAACTGCTGCTGGCTGTGACACCCCGCCTAATTAAACCTTAGGTGATCAAGCCTTATTTTAATTTAAACAGGTTTCTTAAATGGTTCAATCTTAGCATCACTACTGAAAGCTTTTTAATTTACTAACCACCTAAGTGAAAATAAGCGAGTGCCAAATTTTATCTTCTTTAAGCAGAACAAATAATCCAAACAAACACAATGTAATTATAGTAATATTTAAAATAGTGGCATAAATAACTGAATGCAGATAAAGTCTTGCCGAAAACCACGGCCAATAAAAGACAACTCAAAATCCAGAATCAGAATAACTATAAGACTAAATATAGGACAACATGTCCCAACTACGAATACTAAAACTAAGATCCTGTACTAGAACTGAAAAAGAGGAAGCGTCTAAACAATCCCTGCAACATCCACACGTGCTGTAGCTCCCAAATCCCTGGAATGAAATCATGCTGGGTGTCCCTGTGGTTGGGCACCTAAAAGGTTTTAAAAAAATTTACATAGAAAGAGTCAGTATTCAAAACATTTGAAAATATTTTGCAAGCAGTTATCACAATTGAGTTATTGATTACAAATATTAAGGTTTGCAACAACTCCCTTGAACTTCCTCACCTCTCTTCTATAGTGCATGTCTAACGAGGATACTTAGTTCACCCAGTTATACTACCCATAAGCGTAGGTAACTTATTTACTACTCGTTATCCTTATTCTTGAAATAATTACATCACGCTATAAATTATTACTAAGATATTTACAATTCATCTCATTATCTACTATTCTCAATCTCTAGATTATGCACATAGAATAAATTTTATCACACAATCATGTATGTAATATGAGTTCTCACTAATATATCCTTTTACCACACATAAAGGACTCTTAGTTCGGAAAGATTCATTGACCCTAAGTGAGAGTTGGTTCGGAATGATCCATCGACCCCAACTATTTAAAAATATATATATACACATATTCTGGTTCGGGACTCTTTCATCGCGACACCAGTTTAAGGTTTGGTTCGTCATTTTACATCGACCCCAAACATATAATAACTTTATGTTAGTTCGGAATGTCTCATCGACCCTAACATAATTAATTTAGGTAAAATTCTCTTTACCCAAGATTTTATACAAATTAGTAGGTACACACCCGACCTATCAAATTATGCCCGTACGTAATATATTTTACTTATATTCACCGTACTCATTAATTTACAATTCATTTCACTATTGCATTTATTCGAGTATTCACGCAACTCTAAGGCCCTAGTTACCCCTCCCTTAATTCAGTACTTAAGTTAACTTTAATCTACTGGCATTTTTTCGAAATTTACTCTCACTCTTTCCGTAGCTAAATTCTCACAATCCCAACATACGTCTTAATCGATCGTTCACCCATCAGTCCATTTCTCCAAAATTCCCACTCAATCATTTATGAAGAAATATAACGGTACACCTACTGGTATTTATGAAGTCTCCTTCATGATAATCCACCATATTTGCAACCAATAATTTCTAATCATTCCTACATGTTCTGGGATGATTACTAACGATTTAAAACAACAAAATCATTATAAAACTTGGCCAAATTAACTAAAAATCTTACTAATATTCAAGAACCCTAAAAACACATTCTTTACATCTTTCATCGTAATTCTAGATTTTTAGTTCGATTCAATCATCTAGTTTTCTATGATATCAGAATATTTGGAGATCCAAAAACGTCCTACATGCAATCCCTACTAATCATGGATCATAATCAATTGTTTTTCTCCTAAAAATATCATAAAAACCATGTTCTTTATAAAACTTAAATATGGGTATTATAACTCAATTTATTTTGCAAATAACCAGTTGCCTTATGATTTGTAGGGTTTGATTTCGTGGTTGTTGATGATGGTTGATGATTTTGATCCTTCAATCCTCCTTCCCAACAAATTTGTGGTGAAATCTCCTTAAAATTCCCCCTCCTTCCTTCTTTTGCCTTAGGAAATTGCCTCTCTCTCTTCTTTAATGGCTATGGTGTATTTTTTTTCCTTCTAACCCTAGCCTCAGCTCTTATAATCTGATTTAGGGTTTCAAAATTCGTAGGTCTACTTACCCATAAATGTAAAGACACCAAAATGCCCTTGAATGGTCCCGGTTTAGCATGAAAATGACCCGGCACTTAACTAGTACCCCCGGATACACTATTTTGACTAATTCAACCCCTTCGAAATCATCTGTGGACTCTAAATTATCGTTTGAGTCTCTTAAAATATTTTTCTAATCTCATCTTCCATTTTAGTCTAAAGCTGACACTCGGTTGGGATAACTCAAGTACGTCCATGTAATCACTAGACCGTACATCTCAACATTAAAAATTTACTACTCACATTTAGTAAATTTTATAATCGTCATATTCATCTTTATTAACATTATATTACATTAAATTACTCTTCTCACGTAATTTAAATAAAACGTATTTTATCACATTAAATTTCTCTTCTCACGTAATTTAAATAAAACGTATTTTCCTAATTATGCAGAATTCCTAATTATGCAGAATTACGGGGTATTACATACTTCCCCCCTTACAAAAGGAATTTTGTCCTCGAAATTAGAAAATACTTGCTGTGAATAATTCTGGATATTGTTCTCACATATCCTCCTCCCGTTCCCAAGTAGACTCATTCATATTGTGATGTCTCCACTATACTCGTACCAAGGGTACCACCTTGGATCGTAGTTTGCGCTCACTATAGTCCAGAATAGCCACGGGTCTTTCTTCATTCGATACATCTGGATGCAAATCGATCTCCTCCAGTGGAATATTACAGAAGGCTCTCTCACTCCTCTTGTATTTCTTCAGCGATATCACATGGAATACATCGTGTATTCGCTGAAGATGCTCAGGGAGTCCCAATCTGTAAGCTACCAGTCCCACCCTCTCAATGATAGGAAATGGCCCCACATATCTCGGTACTAATTTCCCCTTCTTGCCGAACCTCATAATCCCTTTCATAGGAGATACCCGAATTAACACCTGGTGGCCCACATCTAGTTCCACGTGTCTCCTACCGGCCTCGGCATAACTCTTCTACCTATCCTGAGCTATTCGAATACGTCCTCGAATCAACTCTATTTTGGAGGAAGTTTCCTGTATCATCTCGGCCCCAATAGTTTATTGTCCCCTACCTCTAACCAACAGGCGGGAGAACGACAAGGCCTCCCGTAAAGTGCCTCGAATGGAGCCATGCCGATAGTGAATTGGTAAGAGTTATTATATACAAACTCCACCAAAGGAAGGTATGGCTCCCAACCTCCCCCAAAATCTAGAGCACACATCCTTAGCATATCCTCCAACATCTGGTTTACCCTTTCGGTCTGATCATCCGTCTGTGGGTGATACGCCGTACTCAACCGTAAGTCGGTACCCATGGCCTCCTGAAAGCTCTGCCAGAAGTGTGACACAAATATCTTGTCTCGGTCAGACATAATATTAATAGTAACTCCGTGCAGCTTAACGATCTCCGAAATGAATAGCTGCACGTACCGCATCGTATCATAATCCGTACGAACCGGTAAGAAATGAGCCACTTTATTCAGTCGATCCACTATTACCCATATGGAATCGTGACCCTTCTGTGATGTTGGTAACCCAGTAATAAAATCCATCGAGATACTCTCCCACTTCCACACGGGAATCTCTAGTGGTTGTAGCATCCCTGAAGGTCTCTGACGGTCAACTTTTACAAGCTGACATGTAACACACTTTGAGACAAATTCTGTAATATCTCGTTTCATACCTGACAACCAATATAATCGTCGCATATCCTGGTACATTTCGTCCCCACCTGGATGTACCGAAAATTTTGACCCATGTAACTCCGTCATAACGGCATGCCTTAAATCATCATCTTCGGGTAATATCAGCCTAGCATTGAATCGTAGTTCTCACTCTGAACTGATGGAGTAGGACTCTGCCCCCTCGGCCAGTAACTGTCGTACTTTATCCTGACAAAATGGATCTTTGGCCTGTGCCCTCACTATCCGCATGACACTCTCGGGAGTGATGTCTAGAACTGCCATGTATGCTCTAGCTATCTCATTCTCGTGTCGAAGTTCACTCCACTTCGCCTTCCAAATTTCTGCCAACTCCCTGGTAGGTCTTCTGCTTAACGCATCTTCCATCACGTTAGCCTTACCCGGATGATACAGTATATCAAATTGGTAGTCCTTCACGAATTCTAGCCACCTCCTTTGCCTCATATTCAGATCCTTCTGAGTGAACAGGTACTGTAGTGACTTATGATCCGTGAATAGAGTGAACTTCTCGCCCAGAAGATAGTGTCTCCATATCCTCAATGCAAAAGAGACCGCTGCCAACTCGAGGTCATGGGTGGGGTAATTCTTCTTATGTGGCTTAAGTTTTAGGGACGCATAAGCTAGAGCCTTCTCTTCCAGCTGTAACACACACCCCAAGCCCTTGTAAGGACGCATCAGTATAGACTCGGTACTCCACTCCGCTCCTAGGCAAGGCAAGAACAGGTGCTGATGTCAACTTTTCCTTCAATTCATCAAATTCTAACTGACAACTATCACTCCATACGAAGGTCACTCTCTTCTGAGTCAAGTTCGTCAAAGGTTCGGCAATTTTTGAGAACCCCTTGATGAAGCGACAATAATAACCTGCCAACCCCAAGAAACTGCGAATTTCGGTCGGTGTCGTGGGATGTCCCCACTCCCTCACCGCCGATACCTTACTCGGGTCAACAGCAATGCCTCTGATAGGTACAACGTGGCCTAGGAACTGAACCTCATGAAGCCAAAATCCACACTTCTCAAATTTGGCGTATAACTGATGGTCCCGCAATGTCTGTAGAACCATTCGTAAATGTTCAGCGTGTTCCTCCTCCGTGCGAGAGTAAATCAAAATATTATCTATGAATACAATCACAAACTAATCCAAAAACTCCCTGAATACCCTATTCATGAGATCCATGAATACTTCCGGCGCATTAGTTTGCCCAAACGACATCACTCTGAACTCGTATGACCTGTACCGCGACAGGAAAGCGGTCTTGGGTACATCCTCTTCACAAATGTGCATTTGGTGGTAACTCGACCTCAAATCGATCTTTGAGAAGTATGTAGCCCCTCGCAACTGATCAAACAAGTCGGCAATCCTTGGCAACGGATACTTATTACGTATAGTCACTTTGTTCAGCTCTCTGTAATCTACACACAGATGAAGTGAACCATCTTTTTTCTTTACAAATAACAGCGGCGCACCCCATGGCGATGTACTCCGTCGAATGAAACCCTCTCCTAATAGCTGCTGAATCTGTTCTCTCAGTTCTCGCATCTCCGAAGGAGCCATGCGATACGGTGCTCTGGCAATCGGTCTCATCCCCGATGTTAGGTCAATAACGAACTCTATCTCCCTGCTGGGTGGTAACCATGGTATCTCCTGAAAGACATCCTCAAAATCCCTCACAACTGGGATTGAGTCCAGAGAAACGACAACCCCATGTGAGGTCTCCTCCTCAATATAATATAAATGAGTTCGCAATCCTCCCTCGGGGAGTGGCATTGCCACAAGGAACATCTCTTGTCCCGGGATGGAGAACACGATAGTCCTCTCATAACAATCTACCATTGCCCTATAATGCGCCAACCAATACATGCCTAGGATGACATCATATCCCTCCATATCTAGCACTAGGAGGTCCGCCGCTAGACTCAATCTCCCAACCATAATGTCCACACCCTTACAAATCGAGTGTATAAGGGACCCACTACCCATCGGTGACTCCATGCACATAAGATGAGTGTCAGCTGTTGCTAATAAGCCGGTTGCCCGTGCAAATCTAGTGGCAATAAACGAATGCGTCGCCCGCGTGTCAAATAAAATACTACCCTCAAGTCCATGTATAGGAAACATACCCGCAACTACCGGTGGTGCTGGAGGTGCTGGCTGAAATGGAATATCACGGACATTGAACACACGTCCGTAGTGCATCTGTCCTGGCTGTGGGGCCTGTACTGCTGCTGGGGCTAACGGAGCCTGCTGCCCCTATTGGGCACCCTGTTGTTGTGCCCTGTCTGGCTATGGACAATTTCTACTCTTGTGACCCTGCTGGCCACAAGTGAAACATTGACCCTGAAATTTTCTCTGCCCTAGGCCCTGTTGGCCCTGACGTTGGCCCTGTCGACCTTGGCCTTGCTGTCCTCCATTTTCGTTCCCTTGGCCTTGTCGGCCCTAAGGAACTTGTTGTTGGGGACCCTGTTGGCCTTGTCTGTCAAAGAGATGACTCCCATGCTTAAACGTTTTGGTAGAGTTCCCCTGTCGGGAATCCTGCCCTATCTGGCCTACTGTTTGCTTCTATGGTGTGCTACTGTCGCTACTTCCAACTAATTTGCTCGGTTGTCTAGGCTCACCTCTCTTATTTCCCCTTGCATGAAAGCGGTGGTCCTGACAGTGTAGTAGAGCGGCATTAATGAAATATGTATAAGTCACTATCGTCGGATTGCCGATCAAGTGTTGCCTGATTCTCCAGGTCAAGCCATCCATAAATTTTGACTTCTTTCTCTCCTTATCGCTCACCTTGTTTGGCACAAAGTTAGCCAAGCGGGTAAACTCCTCCTCATAGTCAGCAACTGAGCAATCACCCTGAACCACTTCGCTGAATTTCTTCCTCATCTCTGACTCTACTGCTGGAGGGAAATATTTGCGGTCAAACCGCACCCAAAAATCATAAATTCCCATAGTGTCCCTTTCCTCGGTGGTGGTAACTGACTCCCACCACTGTAAAGCCGCTCCTGACAGACGGAAAGTGGCTAGCATTTGTTTTTGTACCTCGGTGCACTCTAGCATGCGCAAGTGGCGCTGGATATTTTTCTTCCAGTTGCACGCATCCACTACATCGGTACTACCCTGAAACTCGGGTGGGTGTCCTTTCTGAAATGTCTCTCTGACTCGCTGCCAAGTAGATGGTCCTGCTAGAGCCTGAACTACCGGTGCCATGGTAGGAGGTACCTGGGGCTGAGGAAAACTGCCTGAGCCACTATCACTGCAACCTGAGTAGTGGAAATTAACTCGGGTGGGGGTGGTGGTATCGGCACCTGTGGCTCCTGATGAGCCTCCCTCACCTCATCTCTAGCTTCAGCCCTCTCCGTTCGCTATCTCCTTGGTGGCATCTGAAATAAGATTCAAATTGTATAAGTACACAGTTTATACAAAATTTAAGAGCAGATGTACGATATCGCAAAAGAGGATATTGAATCAACAGTCCTAATAGTAGGGCTCCAATGCAACCAAACGTTACCCTGAAAAACAGTAAGCCGTACAGATCCTATGGACACTAGAACCTGATGCTCTGATACAATCTGTGACACCCCGCCTAATTAAACCTTGGGTGATCAAGCCTTATTTTAATTTAAACAGGTTTCTTAAATGGTTCATTGTTAGCATCACTGTCGAAAGCCTTTTAATTTACTAACCACCTAAGTGAAAATAAGCGAGTGCCAAATTTTATCTTCTTTAAGCAGAACAAATAATCCAAACAAACACAATGTAATTCTAGTAATATTTAAAATAGTGGCATAAATAACTGAATGAAGATAAAGTCTTGTCGAAAATCACGGCCAATAAAAGACAACTCAAAATCCAGAATCAGAATAACAGTAAGACTAAATATAGGACAATATGTCCCAACTACGAATACTAAAACTAAGATACTGTACTAGAACTGAAAAAGAGGAAGCGTCTAAACAATCCCTGCCACATCCACACGTGCTGTAGCTCCCAAATCCCTGGAATGAAATCATGCTAGGTGTCCCTGTGCTTGGGCACCTAAAAGGTTTAAAAAAAATTACATAGCAAGAGTCAGTACTCAAAACATTTTAAAATATTTTTCAAGCAGTTATCATAATTGAGTTATTGATTACACATATTAAGGTTTGCAACAACTCCCTTGAACTTCCTCACCTCTCTTCTATAGTGCATGTCTAACGAGGATACTTAGTTCACCTAATTAAACTACCCATAAGCGTAGGTAACTTATTTACTACTCGTTATCCTTATTCTTGTAATAATTACATCACGCTATAAATTATTACTAAGATATTTACAATTCATCTCATTATCTACTATTCTCAATCTGTAGATTATGCACATAGAATACATTTTATCACACAATCATGTATTTAATATCAATTATCACTAATATATCCTTTTACTACACATAAAGGATTCTTGGTTCAGAATGATCCATCGACCCCAACTATTTAAAAAAATATATATACACATATTCTGGTTCGAGACTCTTTCATCGCGACACCAGTTTAAGGTTTGGTTCAGCATTTTACATCGACCCCAAACATATAATAACTTTATGTTAGTTCGGAATGTCTCATCGACCCTAACATAATTAATTTAGGTATAATTCTCTTGACCTAAACTTTTATACAATTTAGTAGGTACACACCCGACCTATCAAATTATGCCCGTATGTAATATATTTTACTTATATTCACCGTACTCATTAATTTACAATTCATTTCACTATTGCATTTATTCGAGTATTCACACAACTCTAAAGGCCCTAGTTACCCCTCCCTTAATTCAGTTGTTAAGTTAACTTTAATCTACTGGTATTTTTTCAGAATTTACTCTCACTCTTTCCGTAGCTAAATTCTCACAATCCCAACATACGTCTCAATCGATCGTTCTCCCGTCGGTCTATTTCTCCAAAATTCCCACTCAATCATTTATGAAGAAATCTAACGATACATCTACTGGTATTTATGAAGTCTCCTCATAGGTAAAATATCATCACTAAGGTTCCCATTAAGCAACGGTAATTAAAAGGAAATTTATTCGTAAAATTCTCTAAAGTCTAGCCAGGGTCGATCGATTGATGGGATTTGGTCGATCGATCGATCAAGTAGTGACAGACCCAGTTCCTCTTCTTCATCCGGGTTTCACCATTTTTATCTATCTATCTTTCATGATAATCCACCATATTTGCAACCAACAATTTCTAATCATTCCTACATGTTGTGGGATGATTACTAACGATTTAAAACAACAAAATCATTATAAATCTTGGCCAAATTAACTAAAAATCTTACTAATATTCAAGAACCCTAAAAACACATTATTTGCATCTTTCATCATAATTCTAGATTTTTAGTTCGATTCAATCATCTAGTTTTCTATTATATCAGAATATTTGGAGATCCAAAAACGTCCTATATGCAATCCCTACCAATCATGGATCATAATCAATTATTTTTCTCCCAAAAATATCATAAAAACCATGTTCTTCATAAAACTTAAATATGGGTATTATAACTCAATTTATTTTGCAAATAACCACTTGCCTTATGATTTGTAGGGTCTGATTTCGTGGTTGTTGATGATGGTTGATGATTTTGATCCTTCAATCCTCCTTCCCAAAAAATTTGTGGTGAAATCTCCTTAGAATTCCCCCTCCTTCCTTCTTTTGCCTTAGGAAATTGCCTCTCTCTCTTCTCTAATGGCTATGGTGTATTTTCTTTCTTTCTAAACCTAGCCTCAACTCTTATAATCCGATTTAGGGTTTCAAAATTCGTAGGTCTACTTACCCATAAATGTAAAGAGACCAAAATGCCCTCGAATGGTCCCGGTTTAGCCCGAAAATGACCCGGCACTTAACTAGTACCCCGGGTACACTATTTTGACTAATTCGACCCCTTCGGAATCATCTGTGGACTCTAAATTATCGTTTGAGTCTCTTAAAATATTTTTTTAATCTCATCTTCCATTTTTGTCTACGCGTGACACTCGGTTGGGATAACTCAGGTACGTCCATATAATCACTATACCGTACATCTCAACATTAAAAATTTACTACTCATATTTAGTAAATTTTTTAATCGTCATATTATTCTTTATTAACATATTATTACATTAAATTACTCTTCTCACATAATTTAAATAAAACATATTTTATTACATTAAATTACTCTTCTCGCGTAATTTAAATAAAACGTATTTTCCTAATTATGCAGAATTCCTAATTATGCAGAATTACGGGGTATTACACTGGCCTTGATGCCCCTGTTGGCCCTGATGGACATACTGACCCTGCTGGCCAGGCCTAAAACCTCCCTAACCCTGACGAAAACCCCCTGACCTAAATCGCTTAGAATCCCCCTGATGGGAACTCTGATCAACCTGCCTCTGCTGACCCTGAGCTAGTTGTGCCCCGCTGGAACCATTTTTTCCTGTCCTGCCCGGCTTGCTGGACTCCCTCGCTCATTTTCTCCTAGTCATATGGAAGCGGTGGTCCTGGTAATGTAATAGTGCTGCATTAAGCACATCGGAATAAGTCTGTAATGAGAGGTTACCCAGAAGATGCTGCCTGATCCTCCAGGTGAGGACATCCATGAACATCTGAATGCGCTTCTCCTCGGTAGGTACCTCATTCGGTACTATGTTTGCCAATCGCGTGAACTCCTCCTCATATTCCGTAACTGTTCTCCCTTCCTAGGTGAGGTCTAAAAGTTTTCGCCTCATATCGGTCTTGACGGTGGACGAAAAGTTCTTGCGGTCAAATCGCACCCAAAAATACTCATCGTCATTAAATCTAGCTCCTCAGTAGTAGTACTAGTGGATTCCCATCACTGTAAGGCTTCCCCTTTCAGCTTGAAGGTAGCCAAAACTTGCCTCTGAACTTCAGTGCACTCATTCATACGAAGGTGTCGTTGTATGTCCTTCTTCCACTGACTAGCAATAACCATATCTGAACTGCCCATGAACTCTGGGGGACATGGCCTCTGAAAGGATTCTCTCACTCTTTCCCATGCAGTAGGAAACGGATGCACTAAAACTAGTGCTATTGCCTGAGCTTGGGGTGGGTCCTGCTACACCACCTCTATGGATGCATTCACTGCTTGTGCAACTATTGCAGCAACCTCTGTTGCGTTCATTGTCCCCTGAGTCTACGCTGCCGACTATTCTGGTTGGGTCTGTCTGTTTCTTGGTGCACATCGAGGAGGCATCTGAGGAGAGAAAGAATTTATTAGACCACAGTTATTACTAAATCTCAAATAACTGAAGACGAAATCACAAAATTAAGATCACAACAGTCCTAAAGATAGGGCTTTATATCAAAGGATGAAAAGCTGAAACATAGTAAGCCGTACAGATCCTAAAGGACCCTAAAACCTGATGCTCTGATACCAACTGTCACACCCTGCCTAATTAAATATCGGGTGAATAGTCCTTTATAAAATTTAAAACAGAATGTTCGGTTGGTTCATTCTTAGCATCACTGTCGAAAACATAATAACCTTATTAACCACCTAATAATTAATAAAGCTAGTGTCAATTTTTTTTAAAATAATCTTTCAATTATCAATCCGAGAATATAAACATCAATCATCCACCACAACTAGTTAGTGTAAATAATAAATCTGAATCACAAACTAAAATAGATAAAAATGGATAAAACATCCCAGTTTTAAAACTGTAAATCAAGTACCATAGGAACAATAAATCCTATTAAATGAAAAGGAATTAATCTGAATACAATCTAAAATAATTGTCTAAGGAATGGGAGAAACATGCCCTAAATAGAAAGTCTAAACAGAACGGAAGTGAAATGATGGAGGCGTCTAATGCAAAGACCTACAGCTTCCACAACAGCTACAACATGCCAAGCAATCCAAATCTCTAAGCCTTGTATCCCTGTGGCTGAGAACCTGATATAATACATATATAGCAAGAGAGGGAGAAGAGATGCAAGAAACGGGCCAGAGCCCGATGGGTAAAAATATTTGTTTTAGCAAGTATTTAAAATTTGTAGTAAAGTAAATGTCAAATGCATGTTAGTTCGAACTCTCACATGAGAATCTCACCTCTCGTCTACTGTGCATGTCTAACGCACATCTATTCTCACCTAGCCATCCGTAACACTTCTAACTAGATAACGATTCATACTTCTTGTTATACCTCGTGGTAGTAACCCGTGATTCCCAGTTTTCACCTTATTAATACCATCATTTATTAATTACTTTAAGTGTTATCACACTAAGTTAAGTATTCACCGCTTATGTCACTTATGACTATACTATCCTAATAACCTTCAATTATCTCACAGTAGGAATAACACAAGTATATATGTACATTCACCACTATAATATACATATACTAATATAGGACCCCAAGGCTAAACATGTAGTGCATTACATACTTTGCTATCATGTCCTGGTACATCTCGTACTCTAACAAGGACTGTCGGTTCGGAAGTCTCCCACGAATCATATACACAAAACACACATAGTAGCGGCAAACATAGTTCACATACCTATGGGTCACGCGCATACCTACGCTCCCATAGTCAGCTGACTTATCAACTCATAAATAAGTCTTCACAGTACTATGTTCTGAGATACAAGTCAAATATCCCCCTCGAAGGTAACCCAGGATAAGACCATCTCTACACAACCCCCCCGTCATAGAAAGTATCTAGGTATGTCATATAAATAATATTAAACAAGTAATAGTCATTCACACATCCTATTAATATTATTAGGCATTCTCCCCAACCTTTTTGTATATGTCCCATAAGTATTTTATTTTCATTATTACGTATTTTACAATATTACTAAATTTGCACAATTCTTTAGTAATTTCCAAAGTAACTCTTCTTTTCAGATTAATTTAAGTATAAAACTCACATACTTTCTCGTGGACCTTCTTCGTTTCATTTCTATTAATTGGTAATTTCTCTCACTCGTAAAGACTGAAAAATTCCAAAACTTCCCCTAAGAAATTTCCCGAAAATTTCACCCTATCGCTCGAACCAGATGGCATGTCATTCGAAAAACTGCCATGTGTCGCTCGAGCGACTTCGTGTGAGATGCAATCTCGCTCGAACGACTTCGAGAGACTTCGTGCGAGATTGCACTGCTCGTCCCCTACCCAGAATTTTAACATTTTCCCACCATTTTAACCCTAAAACCTCTAAATCAACATCCTAAACTCCAAACAAACAGTTCCAATTCGAATCCTATCAATTATATGTGAATTCTAACCGCCTAGAATCATTAATTCATTACGAATCATTAATAAAATATGGAATCCCCAAATTAATTTATCAAAAGCCTAGTTCTTCAAATTCTTATTCAAGAACACATAATTTCCAGATTCGTTCTTCACATAAGTTCATCAAAACGTGATTTCTAGTCTACATACATGGAGGGTTTCAATTTAACAAATCTCAGATACGATTTATATATCCTAATTCCCCAATTTTTATCACTTTTATGAACTAAAACATGTTTATAACAACCCTATACTACCATGAGTATGATAAATGCTAAGGTATAGCAAGTTATAAACACTTGCCTCGAATTTGCCGTCTGATTTCTTGACGTTGTTGGTATGGGTGTGTTCCCCTTGTCCCGATGTACACGGTGGTGGTGGCGGTTGCGCAAGGCGGTGTAAACTTGGGCCTTTCCTCTTGGAATTTTCTCTCCTCACACCTTCTATGGCCGTTCTTGACTTTCTATAACTTTTAACCCTAATGGACTTTCCTTGGATGATAATATAACTCCTATTTTTCGTCCATTAATTTATCCCAAAAATACAATTTACCATAATGCGCTCTCGGGGTACCGGCTAGGCCTAAAATTACCCCGGGACCCAAACTAAACACCCGGGTATACTATTTCGACTATCTCTACCCTTCTGGACTCAACGACGCACTCAAAAAGACCATATGAGCTACTTAAAAATAATTAATCTTTTGTTCCATTAAATTAGTCCCGACACGACTCATACGTGCATCAGACTTAAATTACCAAACTGCCGTATTATTCACTCTCGACAATTTATCAAAGTGTATAGTTCTATATTATATATCACACAATAATATTAAATCAATCAGTGTCAACCCTTGGCACGCTAGTTGGTATTTGTTTTTTAAATCCAGATTAATTAACAATTTAATTCTCACATTTAAATTCAATTAATCCCACTGTAATAATTAATCCCATAATTATTTAAATCATAAAAAATATGGGGTATTACAAGCACCTCCCTTCATCATTGCAAATCCAAGTCATACCTCGGGTACTGACCTAAAGGCCATCGGGCACTCCCAGGCTCCGTTTGATCAAAAGTAAAACTCTTTGTCTCGAATGAGACTTAATGAATCTTCAAAAGACACTAAATCCCCTTTCCAACGGTCCATCCCGTGCATAATTCTGACTTACGTTGCGAACGAACGACCCATTTTCCCCTAAAATTCGATCAGGAGGTCACCGGATGCTCCCAAGCATTGTCTGACCAAAGTAAACACTTCAGCTCAGACGAGACTGAATGAATCTTTGAAGGGAACTCAAACTTTTTTTCAATGGTCCGCCCCCATGCACGATTCTGACTTACGGTACAGACGAACAATCTGTTTTACTTCGAAAGGTCATCGAATGCTTCCAAGCCCTAATTGACCAAAGTCAAATCCCTGAACCAGGTCAAACACTTTGTAATGTTGAATTACATCTCCTAACCTTTCCAACGGTCTGCCCCGTGCGCGATTCTGACTTACCATGCGGACGAACGATTCGTTTGCGTCCGAAGTTTCCCTGTCCAAAGGACCGACAAGCACTTTCGAGCCACATTTGACCCAAAGTCATCTCTTGAACCCGGATGCGGTCCAAGGACTTTTGAAGCTCTCTGAAGTACCTTTCCAATGGTTTAACCCGTGCACGATTCAGATCAACAGTTTGCGCTCTACGGTCGATTTTCCGAAGGAACCTGAAAGAGACTGCCAAACGGTAGGTTCCAAACCCTACCTATCGGCAGTGTGCATAAACACACCTTCCGATTAGTAGGACCATGCTATGTCGATCGGAAATTCCATGGGCCTATAAAAATGAGGTCCTAACCTCATTCCAAAAAAAAAGAAGATTAGAGATCCACCACTCTCAGTAAGCTCAGAAAACCCCTCTCGAAGTCAGCGTGATTTCCACATCCAAATCCCTTTCCAACCTTCACCTTTCATCACCTTCTTCATCAAACTTGGTGAATTAAGTACCCTTCATCATCACCCAAGTGCAAGGGCTTCTCTCCAACATCCAAGATCAAGCTCAAGATCTTCAAGAAGGTCCAACTTTCTCAACTCTCTCTTTAAATTCCTCTAAATTCGCATTAACTTGTTTTATTACTTAGCACTTTTATTTTCTCATCTCACATACCCTAATATACTTTTTATTTATTATTATTGCACATCTCTTATTTTCGTATAAATAAAACCCAAAAAAAATAAGAAAAAAGGATTTGCTCATAAATTCCAAATGGGAATTCTCACTCTTCTCACACTTTTCTCACAACTAAAACATTTTTTTACACACACACACACATACACACATATAAGAAAAGTCCCCGGTTGGATTTATGGGATAAATCCCACGCCTCGTTTTGCATACATACTACGTGAACTTTGATGCCTCTATAGGCTACGTAGGCATCTCGGGGTAAAACCCATGACTCGAGTCCTATTCCTACTTTTCTCTCATTTCCTTTTTTTCTATATTCCTTGAACTCAATTCTCTTAAATTCTATACATTTACATATACATATATTTTTTCTTAGTGGCGTATTATTCCATGCGCGTTATCGTTCCGTTATAACGATCAACGCGAGAATAATCGCGTAAATCCTATTTTCTAATATTATTTTTTAGGAACATTCCTATGGATGACTCGCTTTATCTCTTACATAATACAAGTTGATGATTCCTATCTCCACTATGTATACACATGCACACATATCACGGGGAAATAAAGGAAAATAGCAACAACCCATGAGAGACCGTAAGGGCGGAATGGGTGCCTAACACCTTCCTATTTCGTAACATAGCCTCCGGACCCTTTTCGAATCATTTTGGTTTCGTATGTATCAGTATGATTTAGATGGTGTCCTTCGGGATGGCTCCCTTTTCTTTTGTCTGTTTTGATTAAAATAGATCGACGACTCCATATCTCTAGATTTTTTACCTCATCAACGACGCCCGCCGAAGTTCTCTCGGGAGGGGCGCGCGGGACCAGGATCCTCTCCCACCGCGAGGATCGGGGATGGCCACAGTTATCTTGACGAATTAAGACCTTAGAGCATAAAATGTTAAAGAAAAAACTTAATTTCTCGATTTCTCTTCTTAAATCTCGATGTTTCGAAAAGGCATGTTGGAGCAACACAAGTAGCAAATGTTCAATTATGACATTATGATCATGCAACTTTAAGGAGTGCAAATATGGGGGACTAAGACTTACTATATTGCTCAAGTGAGAGGAAAAACTGGTAGGAAGCTTTAAGTCCTTCAAAATTTGGCAGAATTGTCTTTTTTCTTCTTTATCCAAGATAAATGGTGCTGTTGGTTTTATCGTTTTTCTAGTGCGTCCATCAACTTGAATCTATTGACCGCTGTGTATGCCCATACCCTTCATATCCAATCGAACCTTTCCAGTATCCTTTGATTTATTATCATCAAAAATTGTGTTTATTAAATGATCTACAACATTCTTTTCGATGTTCATCACATCAAGGACATGTTGAACTTGATGATATGGCCAGTATTCCAAGTCAAAGTAAATAGCTTTTTTATACCAAGATTATTTAACTTCAACATTAGCACTCCCACTAACATTATTAGAATTTATCTTCTTAGCGGGAACTTTTGAGACTTTTCTAGGTACATATTTTATATTTCTTAACTTCTCCACAAGTGCATCTCCGTTTAGTCGAACCGAGGGACGTCCAACTTCTTGTGTCCTAAGTCTCGAACCTCTACTACTCCTAAAAGGATGATCATTTTTAAGAAACATACGATAGTTTGTGTAAAATATCTTTATCGACACAAATAGGACATGCTTTGTAACCATGTGTTACACACCCAGATAAGTTTCCATATGCGGGAAAATTATGAATCCCCCACATCAACATAGCTCTCAACGTAAAAGGTTGCATTTTGTGCATGTCAATAGCTGAAACTCCTTCCCATAGTTGTTTCAACTCATTTACTAATGGTTTAAGAAAAATATCAATGTCTTGACCCGGTGCCTTTGGCCCAGGAATCAACAAAGATAAAATTTATAACTCATGCTTCAAGCACAAAGAAGGGCCCACATTATAAGGCGCGATCATGACAGGCCAACAACTATAACTACTAGACTGAATACCATGGGGATTGAACCCATCTATTTCTATTCAAGCCAAACATTGTGCCCTTTCTCGGCAAAATCGGGCCATCTAGTTTTTAACATTCTCCATTGGGATGAATCACAAGGATGTCGCTGATAATCCCATGAACTTGTTGCCTGATGGTGCCATGTCATTTCATGCGCTATCCAAGGTATAATGTACAATTTCACTAACCTTGGAATTAAAGGGAAATGTCTCAACACTTTCATCGGTTCTTTTCATATCCTTTTCCCTTTATTTGAGGTCACTGCATATCTCGGTTCTCCACACTGAGGACATTCCTCCAAATCTTCATTCTCTTTCCAGTATAAAATACAGTTGTTAACGCGAGCATGGATGTAATTTTCTTTCATCCCTAGGTCTTTCATCATTCTCTTCATGTGCGGATATTTTTCTTGTTATGTGTTACCTTTTGGAAGACACCTCTCTAAGACCGATAAGAGAGAGGTCACACTATTTCCCGACCAACCAAATTGCATTTTCAAATTATGCAATTCCACAATTGAAGAGAGAGTAGTCTCCGGACCCTCATATGAAGGGTACAATTTCTCTATCTCTAATTTTTTTTATATTGATTATACTTCTCATTGTCGACATTCGATTTTTTAGAGAATCCTTCCTGATCGGGTTCTACACAATATTGTTCGTGCACTCCGTAACATGTGTCAACTAAGTTTCGCAACCTTTCATTGTCATTGTTATCAGGGTCCTTCACAATCAATAGGTTCTACTACGGGACAGGTTAGGTTCGATGATAGTGTTTCACCATGTAAAACCCACTTAGTATATGTCCTGTCTATACCATGCATTATCAAATGACCCTAGATATCTACCGCAGTAAAACGGTTCTTATTTCAGCACTTAACACATGGACAAGGAAAGGTCAAGAATTTATGACCATTGTTTCCAATTGCAAAATTAAGAAAAGACGCAACTCCATTTGTGTACACCTCACTTATTCTATTCCTCTCATTCATCCACTCTTTGTTCAATGTTTGTGACATTCTGCACTACCAAAAAAATATGGTTTACACACAAGTTATATGACAATATAAAAAAAATAGAATTATTGACACATATAAGAAAAAGCACACTTAGAACATGTAATTTTGTTAGAACAAACCTTAAAGTTCAGAGGAGGGAGTGAAATTTCCTTAGTTATATACTTATGCAATTATGTGTTTTAATAATATAAATCAGTGTATAAAAAATTCATTTTCTTAAACAGGGTATTAAATACCAGGTCTAGTAATGTTATAAATCAATGTATAAAAAAAAATTTAAGCCTTGGATTTAATACAAAATAATCAAAAACTTGAACCAAAAAATACAAAAAGTATGTACCCAACAACAATAACAAAAATACATTGCATTTTACCAAAAAATAAACTTGTAACCCAACAGCAAATCGCAAACTTTCAAAGAATTTTAACCATCCAACAGCAAATCGCAAACTCATATATTCTAAAATTTTGAACATGATTTTTGTTAAGTTAATAAGATATCATTGTACCCACTATAATGGAGAAATTCTCGACGCCAGCACATAACCAATGAGTTGGTCTTTCTTCAGTTCACTTTTATATTTATATTGTCTATCCTATCGAAAACAGAAAATTGAGGATTAAGCCCTAAAATATATGAGTTATGCTTATGGGATAGTCAATATTTTTTTTACTAAATATTGTCACAATTTGATTTGTCCTTAAACCTAGCTTAATCAATTTTTAAAATACAACTTCTACCCTTTCTGAGAATATCATTTTAAATTTTTTACTGTCAATCGCTGCTCACCATTATTGGCCTTGCAAACCTAAAATTACACTATTTCAATGCAAAGTTGAATTAGAAAACTTCGTTTTACAATGTTAAATCTCCAAACAAAAATTAGTTCAACAGATTATATCAACAAACACTAAACAGATTCAAAATAAAAGCATCCAAAAAAAATAAACAAAGAAGAGAATGTCAGTAAATCGCTTATGAACAACAAATCGCACTATTTAGACAAAGCATGGTATAAAAAAAATAAACAAAAGCTCTTCACGTTTTAGACAAAGCATGGTATGAATGAGATAATTACCTTATGAACAGCAAATCGTAATTCTCAAACCCATTGTGATGTGAGCGCCAAATGAACCCTAGGAGAAACCCGTTGTGATGTGAGCTTCGAATGCTTCCAAACCCTAGGTTGCGATTCTTCCAAACCCTAAGTGAGACTTTTTCTGAACCCTAATTGCGGTTCAATGGAGAAGATCGCGATTTGGAGAAGAGCAACCACTCGCGATTTGGAGAAGAGGAAGAGGTTCAAGGTCACACTAAAGCATTTTGGAGAAGAACATTTCTTTGGGTCGGGGACATTTTAGAGAACGCTAGAGTGCATAGTCATGAGCTATTAATTTTTTTTAAAAAAAATTACTTTTAAAATATTCAAATAATATTAGTAACACTTATCAGATATTAGTAACGATAATAGTAATAGTAGAATATTGTTAGTAATACAAAAAATAGTCTGTTACTAAATGAGTGGTTTGGTATAGTGCTCCACCCCTCTTTCCCCCCACCACACACACAAGCACACACACACACACATGCACATACACACACACACACACACACACACACAACCCCCCACCCCCAACCCTGCCCCTCCCCCCACTGCAACTACCCACCACACACGCACACGCACACACACACATGCACATACACACACATGCACATATAAACACACACACACATGCACATATACACCCCCTCCCCCCCCCCCCACACGCATATATACACAAAACACACGTATATTTACACAGACGCATATATACGCACACATATACACAAATGGAAGAGAAATAGAGAGAGAAAACGTACCAAAATCGTAGAGAGAGAGTGTAGTCGCTTAGAGAGAGAGAGAAATGGAGGGAATAAAAATCGGTGGGAAAAAATAAGAGGGAAGGTTTTTTTACTGACAGAATTGTTACGGACATGTCACGGTCTTTGATCGTGGCAAGTTTGTAAGGTTTGTCACGGACTTGTCATGGTCATTGAGCGTGACAAACTTTTATCGCGGCCTTGTCACGGTCATTGACCGTGATAAAAAAATGCGTATTTTTTTGTCACGATCTATGACTGTGGCAAGGCTGACCGGTTGAAGGGTGTCCATTTAACCATTTTGGTGTAGTGTTTTCTTAATTTCTTTATCCTTTCCATTGTTCATTTTATGTCAAAAAGGGAGAGAATTTTTTTTAATGAGGAGAATCACCTTGTAGTAAAAGGGGGAAGCCTATAGACATTTGAGGAGAAGATTGATGTTCATAGGTTGTACTTTTATATTGTACTTATTAGGGGAAGACAATAATACAATAACTAGTTGAGGATTTTTTTTAAAGGGGACATATTTATCTCTTGTGCGATTTCATGAAATCTCTTAATAATTATTTCGTGTGGTTCAATTTATTGCTTATGTTTCACCACAACTTGATTACGCATTGGTATTAAAATATGTTTGCTAGTGTGTGGCTGGAAAACAGGTACATGATCTCTTTGAAGGTTGTTTAAACATCTTATGTAATTTGACTTTAGTAAATGTAATTTTTATATCTTGAGCCTTAGCCTTTGGTAGAGTGATTTGTGTCAATTGTGATAGATTTAGATTCTTGTAATATTTATTTTGTGTATTTCTTCACATAATAAACAAAAAAAGAGATTATAAGAATATGTATATACTCATTTTTCTTAAATTTTTAAGTGGTGCTATTTAATTTACCGAACTCATATTGAGTCTTAGTCCCAGAGGTCTCTCGAAATCTTCATATTCAATCTTTGATAACTAAACTCCACATAAAGCTTCATCATGAAAGATTCTCATAGTAACAAAAAAATTTGGAATTTTAAGGTGAGAATAAAAGGAATTAGAGTACATAATGTTTTCCCTGAATTATATGTCTTCTTAAGCTGAAATTTTATTATATATAACCTTGAGGTATATTTCCCAATAAATGATACAAGATAATTTTCTTATATAAACATATTTTAAAAAATACGTTCTTGTGTATTTGTAAATCATGTTCTTCGGTTGGAATTTATTATTATCCATTTTCTACTGCAATGAGGCTTGACTTCATTTCCCGTGAACTTATGAAATAATACTTAGCAAAATCTCTATTTCGTGACCACGTTCTTAGAAACTCACTACAATAAAGGGTTCTTTTTTTCTATAGAAAATATTCTTTTTCTGAGAACCATTCAGTGGTTGGCCTCGTAAAATGTTTGTATTTCTTCTAAACAAGCTAGTTGGAAGATCGCTATATTAAATCATAAGCTTTGTTGCAGTGAACCTCCCACGACACAACAGGCGAAGGTTGCCCAAAATTGGGATTTAAAACCTTTAGGCCATCTGTAGTGGCAATGTGTAAACTGATTACGTGGAGATGTAAATTTAGATTGTTTTGTTTAGATTGTTGGGCGAAGTTTTATACTGGGGCAATGCAAAAAGGGTACGTGGCAGTGTTGCGCGTTAACCTTTTTACCGCCCAGATCTGGGCGGCTATCATTTTACTGCCCACAGCCCACACACCAAATCTGGGCGGCTAACATATTACCGCCCAGATCTAACCAATTTTCAGCCGTTATCTCCTAGTCGTTTATAGCCGTTTATACCCGTTACAAATATAGCCGTTATAACTAAATATTAATTATACATTTACCCCTATAAATAACATTTTCTCCTCTTCTATTTTTCATTCTTATTACAAAATTATTTCTATAACAAATTTTATCTCCTATAATATTCTTGAATATTTTTTAATTCCCAAAGCTCAAAGTCATATTTTTTATATATTCAATACCATTTATTTTAAATATGTTATCTATTAAAAGAAAATGGTGTGGCAAACTTGCAAAACCTAATCCCATTCCACCCCCACCACCGAATTTGCCAGTCTTGTATCAGAATTATCATCAGTTGTTTGACGATAGTTTTTTTACATGCGAGAGACATGATTGTTGATCCTACAGCTAATCCAACCGACAGTCAATTTCATATGGGCGGTAGTATCCACGGTCCGATAGAGGTGTATGCTGAATTATCCCATATTCCATTTGTGCGAGTGGCCATTGGAAATTTTGGTTTTAGTCATTTATTTAGCGAATATTTTCCTAACTCCGCCAACCAATTGACTGGAGCGCTCGTAAATACGTGGTCGGAAATAACTCATACATTCCATCTACCTAGTGTGGAGTTAGGGATTACCCCTTATGATTTTGTTCATTTATCAGGTAAATATTTCATAAATGTTTTTTCGCACAATATTTGTATTTTATAATTTATTGTTTGATGTTTCCATATTTAATAATTTTTAAATTATATGGTTTTAGGAATTCCAATTGGAATCCATCCAATTTTGCCTAGTTTTCCAACATCTAGTCAGTATACTATGGAGCAAATGTTCGACCTATATTTTCCCGGAATAGGCCACCCAGAGTTCAAAGGAAAAAATATTTCTTGTAAAACAGTAAAACAATATATGTTGGATTGGTGCGAACAAGTTTGGGAGCAAAGACTAGCGAGCGAAGAACAAATTGACCTTTATTGTATATGTGTTGAGCTCCATTTTTTTTCCCGACAGGCCATAACACCTTGTGTGTGGATTGGGCAACTTATTTAAACAATCTTAACGACATGGCTGCTAAGGATTGGGGTTCTGCCATTTTAGCGCGTATTTACTATGCGCTTGACGCGTGTACCACAAATGCACAAAAATCAGTAAAAAAAATTTGGCAACTTATAGAGGTATTATTCCCTCTAATTTTACATTTGTATCACGATCAATAAAATTAAATTTTTTTAGTGTAATAATCTCCTTAATTCTAATGAGTTTTTTCTTAAACCCGCAGTACTTTGGCTACGAGTACCTTCACACGATGGCTCCCATATTGCACGATAATGCTGTGGAAAGATGGCCGCGTATGCTACGATGGGTGTCTGATCAACGTTAGACTTTATTGGGTCAAATGAGATTTAAAAGTTCGGTAATGCAAGAGCAACTGGAAATGCGTTCTCCCGAGTCAGTCATATGGCAACCTTTTATGGGATTAACAGAAAACCAGTTTAATATCGTTACAATTGCTCATGATTTGGGGCAAAGACGAATAATGCTTTTGGATATCGAGTTAGGTGGAACTTGGTATCTCGGAGATCGTTGCTACCGTCAAATGACAAGTCTCGTTGCGATTCTAGAAAACCCACCGTATCCAATGGAATTCATTCCAAGGGATATATATATGGAACAAATTGGCAACTGGAAACCTGCAATTGCTCGTCTCGCAGTCTCATCGGAGGACGAATGGTTGACATACTGGAAGATTGTGGGTAAAGGTGCAATATTAGGCTCCTTAATTCGGTGGAAAAATAATGACGGGGTGGGGTTCGCCTCGATTGCACCATCTGATTTATGGGTACCCAGCGCACCAGCAGATAGATGGGAGGCTCCCCATATATACAACACACAAGGGAAATCTTCATCGTCAAATCTTATACCTTTGTTAAGGGATATTGAAGTTGCAGATACAAATTTGAGTGGCACAACAGTCATTCAAGTAGACCCGCCAAGCACTCATAATGACTTAGCTCCCGACACATTTTACTCACGCGACCAATGGCGTGATATGTTTTTTTGAGAGAGGACTACATAAGGAAACTTCAATCAATAATGTTAGAACGAGAGCTTATGTGTCAAAGGTGGGTGAGAGAGCTTAAAGGCGCTGGGCCCAGTTCGTCTACCGGGAACAACCCCATTCAACAATACACCCCCCTGATATATATGGAGATGAATATCCAATTGCTACGCCTAATATAGCCCATTCACCATCATAAGACCCTGGAGGATCGGTCAGTCAAACCTCTCTTGTCGATGATGTTTTTAGACTATTCAATGAATTTCCTTATCAACAATTACGATGTATTAAATTTCTTTTGATAATAAAATCGTTTTTATTTAATAACGATGTGGTTTATATTAGATTCAAGTGCAAACACTGTTAAAATACAAACACCATAAAAACACCAACAAACGCTTAAATACTTAGGTCGAACCTAGGAGAAGTACAACAAAATGGTTTCCCATTGTGTACTAAACATTTAGGTAAGTAAGATCATTGCGTATTTGAATCAATATATTCTTTGTTATAGATTGATATATTTGGTTCGTACTCTTCCCCATCATTTTCATATATGCATTCCGAAAAGTAATCATAACCAGAATTGGTGTAGTCTGAAATGTCGTTATTTGATGCCAACGCATAATCATTATATATTTTAATCATTTGCTCCTGAATGTGATGACCAGATTGCATCGCGTGTTGTACTTTGTGATAACGTTATAAGCGCCTCTCCATCTGCCATATCTGTTCCTCTAATAAATCAAGGCAAAACATCTCCGCTTCTTCGGGATATGATATTATCCAAAGAGCGGCAACCCGATTTCTCAGCACACAGGTATTTGATGGTAATAGCAAAGAACCTCCAAGTCACACCTTTTATGATATTTTTCTGGCCATGACAGGTGTTCCCAAGGGTACTCTACTCCATCTTTTGGTTCAGAAGTAGGGGAGATTATGAAAATATGACCATAGTCATTAAGAAAACGTCGAGAAGTATCAATCGGATAAGTTTGAAATATTTGTTTCTTTCCATACCAAACGTTACCAGCAATATCTGTGTATGATCCATTGTAAATGGATGAATTGTATGGAGATGAAGCCATGATTGTAATGTTAGACGAAAAGGTGTTATATATATAGGCTTGTTGGGCGGGACTTATTTTACCGTCCAACAAGGACGATTTGTACGCCATGTATAATATGAGGACTGATATTTTATGAACATGAATGTTTCCTGCTTTAGTCCTGTACACTTGTTGGGCGGGACTTATTTTACCATCCAACAAGGACTATTTATCACGTCATGTAAAATATGAGGACTGATATTTTGTGAACATGAATCTTTCCTGCTTTAGTCCTATACACTTGTTGGGCAGGACTTGTTTTATTGTCCAACAAGGACAATTTGTACGCCATGTATAATATGATGACTGATATTTTTTGAACATCAATCTTTCCTGCTTTAGTCCTGTACACTTATTGGGCGGGACTTGTTTTACCGTCCAACAAGGACGATTTGTCATGTCATGTAAAATATGAGGACTGATATTTTGTGAACATGAATCTTTCCTGCTTTAGTCCTGTACACTTATTGGGCGGGACTTGTTTTACCGTCCAACAACGACAATTTGTCACGTCGTGTAAATTATGAGGACTGATATTTTGTGAACATGAATCTTTCCTTCTATAGTCTTGTACACTTGTTGGGCGGGACTTGTTTAAATATACAACTTTGATAGATGTTGAGCATCACAACTACTACTCCTACAATATAAACATTTACCATGTCTAACAACGATATTGAGGAGATGATATTAGCGCAGATTACCCAAATGTATGATCTCGACTCCGATGATGAAGCCGTCGCGGTACACAACAGATTTCGAGATTCAATACATCGGACGTCCTTACTGCACAGTAGTCGGGAAATACATGAGCGACGAACGGTGCACCGAGATAGAGAGATGGCTCATCACAATTTATGGAAAGACTATTTTCAGGAGAACCCCACATACCCTGAAGAAATGTTCAGGCGTAGGTTCAGGAGGAATAAGGCGAGCTTCAATCGTATTTTGGAAGCAGTCTGCGAAAATGATTCATATTTCATCAGAAATCGAATTGTGTTGGACGAATGGGATTAAGCTCTCAACATAAGATTGTTTGTGTACTTCGTATGTTGGCGTATGGGGGATGCGAGGATTTACAAGATGAATATCTGAAATTAGCCGAGACAACAACGATTCAGACTTTAAAATGTTTTTGTAGGGCTATAGTGAAGGTGTTTAGCTCGGAGTATTGCCGCAAACCTACAGCCGCAGATATAGCCCGCATGCAGCCAGAGAATGAACGACGTGGGTTCCCCGGGATGATTGGGAGCATTGAATGCATGCACTGGGAATGGAATAACTGTCCACATGCATGGAAAGGACAATATCAGGGTCATTCCCATGCTGCCACTATAATTTTAGAGGTAGTCGTGTCTTATGATACTTGGATTTGGCATGCATTTTTTGGAATTCCTGGTGCATGTAATGATCTGAATGTTCTTGTGAAATCTCACGTGTTCGAAGAACTTTTGGAAGGAAATCGTCCCCCTATGCACTTTGAAATCAATGGAAACACGTATGACACGGGGTACTACCTTGCAGATGGTATCTATCCACCCTACGCAACTATCGTTAAGAGTTTCAAGAGACCGATCAGTAAAAAACAGAAGGTGTTCACACGAGCCCAAGAAGGTGACCGAATGGATGTGGAACGGGCACTTGGCATCTTGCAACAACAGTTTCACTTCATAAAAAATTCGGCCAATTTTTGGGAATATAAAGACTTACGTGTAATTATGAAGGCTTGTGTCATATTACACAATATGATTGTCGAGGAAGAGTTGCGGGACGGGACTTGGCGAGCTGACAAACCCTTACGTGGCCCACCCCTGCTTATGCAGACAAAGTCTCGCTGGCCATTATTAGTACCAGGTGCAGGAGGCAAAGATGTGGAACAAGGATGCCCATAACTAGTTACGTGAGGACCTTATGGAACACATTTGGAATCGTCACGCAGAATCATAATCTTGATTGTAATTTCAATATTATCCATTTACCCTACCTAATATATGTAGACAATTTTCTTCGTGCTAAATAAAATATGTTTGGGCAAAACTAGTCATTGATGAACATTGGTAGAAAAACTAGTAATTAATAAATTTGAATTACATAAATAACCATATAAATCTAATAATCTAGTATTAGAAGTTCTGAAATGCTTGAGACCGACGCTGCATTATCTGAGTCAATCACATCTCGTGAAGGGCTCTTTGTTGGGGAGTGAAGTTACTTGTATCCATGTAAATAATGTGATCTTCGTCACGTTGGAGTTAAGCTTCATACTCTTTGGTGTGAATTGAAATTAAATCATCAATCTTTTCATTTAGAGTTCTTTTGATTGATTGGGATTCTACTAAATTTTTATCATAAAGTTTTTTGAATTCATCAGAGTTCTCTAAAATGTGCGTTTGTGAAGCCGCGCTGTTGGCTGCCGCTCTTTTATTCCCTTTCAATTTCGCAGCTTTAAGTCCTTCCGGTCTTTTCAACGAATTATTGAATTCCCTTGTATCATTATCGTTCGAATTAAGCGGGTTCCCATTATCTTCTTCATCAGTATATTGTGAACCAGTGGTCGACATCGAATACTTTGGCAAATTCTTAAGCACCTCGTTGCAGTGGTCGTAATTGAATTTATGACCCGTTTTTGATAGAAAGTTATCACGAGCTCGTTGTACCTATCAAAAAAAATATTCTCGCATTATTTTTGCAAAAATTATGAATTTAATTATAAATATAATATAAATAAATATTAATTGTAATTACCCATTAAACCTCCGACGTGCCGCTTTCTTTCCCCCTACCGTATGCTTTGGACAAGTTCGCCGTATACAACACATAATCTATGTTAATTTTTTGAAATTTTCCATGCAATGTATTTTCAGACCGTTTGTAAATGACACCCTCGCTTGAGTTCTATTCGTTCGTAATTTTTTTCCATAACGTTGAACCTGCTTGGTTAGTCCCCATAGCACCATCTATAGAAAATTTAACGTATTCCATACAAAGCAACACCTCATCGTGTGCATTAAAATTTGGCAATCAGCTAGAATTAGGCGGAGTACTTTGAGAAGAAGAATCCATTATAATTATTTAAATTATAATGTTCAAAGATATAAAGTACTCTTGTGTTCAAAGTGTTTGAGGAATGTAATATATATACACAAAAATAAAAGTTACCATTGTAAATATGTTTTAGCCGTTTGAAAAGTTACTGTTTGGATATTATTATTTTTTTTAAATTGAGGTTGGGCGGTTATATGTTTACCACCCAGAAAATGTGGGCGATTTTATGTTTAACGCCCAGTCTGGGCGGTTGTATGTTTAACGCCCAGACCCCCCGAGCCCCACTTGCACATTGCGTTTCGGATGTTTAGATTTACATTCCGTCTACCTTTTCTCCCTCCTCCAACTACACGATTCTTTACCCATTGTAAGATGTAAATGTGTAGTTTTACACATTTACACCCCCACTACAGATGGCCTTAGTGGTTGGATCTCCTTGAAACTTGTGCCAAGATCATCTCTCTAAGATTTTATATTTGGTTATCTTGAATGATCTAAAAACAAGCTAAATGGATCATTAAGTTTGCCTTTTGTCATTAACAAGTAGATGGTTTGAAAGTTTTACGGGTTTTGTAACTGTCTTATAAAGATTAAAAAAAAATAGATGTGAAGATCATCTTTGTGTGTAAAAACTCTTTACAATTCTTTTATTAAAAACATTAAAGACTTTACTTTTTCTACAATTTAATATTTATTTATTCTTGGGTTCCCCCCATTTTAATTTTTATCCACTTTGTGATATTATTCATAAGCCCAAACAAATCCTAGTTGTTAATTCATTGATTACTCTTGCTTCCATTTTCTTTGGAAAAAAGTTTTCTTAAACTTCAAACATGCTTTTAAAAAGGTTCAAATGTTCCCTTTGAAAATTATTTTTCTTTATTTAGTCATTTATCGCAATTAGGATAAGGTGCCTATTTGGCACAAAGTTTTCTTCTAAGGGTTTACCTAATTAAAAAATCCTTGTCTTTAGTCCATGATTTACTTTTTCACGTTTTGATTATCTTAATATACTTAATTAACATATTCTAAGGATTCAAATCACAATTTTTTATTTAGACATTAAAATAACATTTCTCCAAAATTTGGATAAAACAATCATTTTTAAGGATCAAATACGAAAAAGTCCCTCAAATATTTTTTAATACACATTTAGTCCAAGCTTTTTATTTTGTACCAAAGAAATTTCTTATTCTCTTATCTTTAAAGGTTTGCGCCAGCGGCATGGTAAAGCCTTTTTGGCATAGTGAATGACTTTTTGGTGCAAAATAAAAGGACTTGGACTAAACGTGTATTAAAAAAAGTTCGAGGGACTATTTGGTATATGCTCCCATTTTTAATGGGAAAGAATTTTAATTTCGATAGTTACCATCGAGATCCAATAATTTTCACTCCAAACTAGATTAATCCAATCCTAAACATATTTAAACTAATCATTTATTTAAGAAAAATAATTGCATTATCATGTAATATAGTTTAGAAAGATCAAGTTTTAAAATAACATTTCCACCAAAGAATTGCTCCATCCACTTAATGAGAAAGCTCGAGTCAAGAACATTTTATGAGTTAGGCATCTCCCCGTCACAAATTCAGTTTTTTTAGAGGATATAATGCTAGTAATAACGGTAATAAGACTTTACCTTTGGAAAATTAATATGTTATTTGTCATATAAAACACAATACACAAACTTAGATGCCTCAACTTACAAAAATATAAAGGATCATCAACCTAAGGAATAGTAGTCATAGAGGTGCTAGAAAAATTATTTGAAATTATAGCTCCAAAGAAAACCTCTCTAACTTTCTTATTCCATAACACTAACACTCAATATTATTGGAAAAACGATGTTGTGTGTCCATTAGGGTACTAAACTATTAGAACCTATCTCCATAACCTGTCCTCTAATTTAATTCATCTTTGGGGCTTTACACAACTTGTCATTACCTTCATTGGTAATTATTTTGTGAATATGGTCAAATGTATCATCATCCCCACATATGGCAGTTAGGGATAGAAATTTGATGTTTTTGAGACATCAAACTATTTGATGTCTTGGATTTTGATTGGTCAATATCGTTGGCGCGGACCCATTTTCATAAATGATGTGAGTCTCCACCAATACTATTGACCAATTAGAATCCAAAACTTAAAAAAGTTTGATGTCTCAAAGACATCAAACTTTTTTTTGACAGTTAGTTATAAAAAATCTTAAAAGTAATCAACAACTCGACCACCAACTTTTGTTGCGAGTTTCCAGTAGTATATTTATCATCAATATTTAGGGGTTAGTTAATCTCTTTCTTTTTTATTTATTCCAAGCATAAACATAGTTAGTCTTTTTTCCCTTCCTCCAACCACTTATTTTTGGATACTTCCAATATAGCTTCACATACAAGATCCCAATTTAAATCTCCTTTAAAAAGACTAGACAATTGATTATTTTATTCACATTAGATTGTTTTAATCATAATTTATATCTCTAACACAAGATCATTCGCTTAATACATTTAAAAAAAATATTCTTTAGCATAACTGGTTTGTAAATGATCACATATAATGATAAATGATCACATATAATGGGTTTTCAGCATGACTCATAGTCTCCTCGCAACAATTCTTAGAAATGTTAAAAAATTAATATATTCAACCCATGTGTTATTAAATCTAAATGGGACAACAATAGCCCCTTCACTTTACGGACGATGAAATAATTGGAGCATGATATGAAATTCCGTTGTTGAGAAGCTCCACCTTGATTCGAGACATAAGGTCATATGTAGTGTATTCTTATTATACCAAGTAAATTTACTACAACTGTAGAAAATATCACTCAAATAAGAATCTAAAACAATTTGAATAGAGTGATTCACAACCTGAAAATTTACCGCTACACATACCAGTCTTTATGATACAACAAGCTATACTAGATTTAAAAATATTGTTTGTATACATAAGAATAGTTTGATTGGCTGCTTTTTTCTCAATAATTCCTCACTCGTGATTATATATTATTGTAAGAAATATGTGTAACTGAGCAAATCCTTAACATAAATTTCTCCCAAATATTATGAGATCATTTATTTTGTAATACGATGTATTTTATAGCATTTATATAAAGAAAATATATTTAAATCTTCAGATTTTTTTAATTGGGTTTTGCTTGTTGTGAATAAGAGACAGTTATACTGAACATGAAAATCTTGGTTGGGGTAGTGGTTATCCCTTTGGATGCCTGAAGCTAGTTGGGGATAACCTTGAGGTGAAATTACATAATAAAATTGGGGCTTCACACATTATTTTAAGTGAAAAATAAAGAGTTACAAAAGGGTATAGCATCTAGGCCTCACTTAAACAGTGAGTAAAGGGCATGACATTATATGGTCATTTTTATACCATAGATCGGGATTAGCCTGTTATATAGGTTACATATAGCTGCTAAATAGACCTTCGACATTTAAATTTTTTATTCATATTTTAAGGTTTTTAATCCCCTTTGTTTGCCTCTTTATGCACCAAAGGAAGTAAATATAGAGGAGGAGGAGGAGGAGGAGGAGGAGGAGGAGGAGGAGGGGAAAAAGAAGAGGAAGGACTATTTGAATAGTGGGATGATATGGACAATTAGTGTAATACCCTGTATTTTTATGCTATATTAATTTGGGGATTTATTAAATTTGATGTGAGTTAATTATTTAATAAAAATCCGGAAATTAATTATGTTATAATTATTAACGTGACGAGAGTTAGTAATTATGGAAAATTTGTTGAATATTACTAATGAGCAAAGTAATATGTAATATTGGTTATATTGAATGTCACGAGTGAATAAAATGACAATTTTGGAAATTTGAGTCGAGACGCGCCCGTGTCGCGTCGGGACTAAATATTGATAAATAAAAGTGAATATTTTATAAGTCGTTCGTATGGTCGTTTTGAGTGCTCCAATGCGTCCGTAAGGGTCGAGATAGTCAAAAAAGTGTACCTGGGGGTTTAGTTTGGGTCTCGGGGCGTTTTTAGGCCTAATTGGTACCCCGGGAGGGCGTTTTGGACATTTCACCTTTTTGGGTAATTAAACCCATGAAAATCAGTAATCTATATCAGCCATTTAGGTTAGTCAGCTAGGGTTAGAAAACTCAAACACAAGAACGGCCATAGGAGAGAAGGAGAGAGCTCTCAAGGCAAATTTAAGGCCCTAAAGTCATCCGTTTGCACCGCCACCACCACCAACGCGTAGATCGCGCAACGGGCTACGCAACCACACCAAAATCATCTGCAAATCAGAACACCAAAAATACCAGGCAAGTGTTTATCTTGCTTATTTCGTTGATGCATCTTTCATATTAGTGTAGGAATGATTATGATCAGTTTTATGGAAGAAAACCGAAGATTTGAGATAGGAATCGCATGTAGTTATGGGTTAAATGATAATTCTGGAAACCCTTGCCATGTAGAGGAATTTACCCACGAAATTATGATGTTTATAAGAAGAAAATTCTGGAAAAGATGGATTAGAACCATGTTAATGAAATTTTAGGGTTCTTGAAGTTTTATATGAATTTGGGGCTTGTTAATCCATGTTTAATAGTAGAAATCTACATGCTTTACGTAGGAAATGCATAATATCATGTTAGGATGTTAGTAGTACAAATTTTGAGACGTTTGGGACTGTAAAATATGGATTTGGTGTAAGTTAGAAGATGAAACCCGTAACTGCAATTCTGCAGATTTCGCAGACCTGCTTGATCGATCGATCGAGCCCAGAGCTTCGATCGATCGAAGGTTCGATCGATCGAGCCCCAGACCTCGATCGATCGACCCCTCCTGGAAGACTCCTATTTCCTTTTTTAAATGAGTTAAATTCAATTTATTGTGAGATAATTCTTAGGCATCCTTAATAAAATGTTTTGGGAGATGGGGAAGACCAGTAGGACATGTGAATAGATTTTGGGACCCTTGATGTCGGACAAAGATTGTATTTTGGGATAATTACATAAGGGTCGGTAAATTTATGATTTAAAGAGAGAGACACGTAAGAGAGTTACTTTGGGACAAATGTGTATACCTACTGAATTTTGTACTTGGGAGGATAGAATCCATGAGCGTTATGTAGTAAGTGGAAAAGTCCTCAAATTAAAGTAAGATGTGAATGGTTATACGTGATAACTAAATAATGAGAAATAAATACAAATGTCGTAATTATGGGAATTGAGAACTTACCCATTATTGATATGAAAATATTAGTATAGTTATATGATTGTGTATGCATATACTATCTATGTGTGAAAAACATCCCCACGCTACTTGCTATCCCTGAGGTTTCCGCGCTGGGACAGTCTTATCTCGATGGGACCTTTATGGGGGATATTGACTTGTACCCTAGAAGATAGATATCCTTGGTACAGGCTACCGGAATGATAGTTCAGACGGTCCTAAGAGACGCAGGTATGTGCTTTCCTCTTAGAGACTTGGAATCTATGCTTCGCCTCATATTGTTTGTGAATAGATATCCTTGGTACAGGCAATCGCAGTGATTGTTCAGACGGTCCTAAGAGACGCAGACTTATGCCATCCTCTTAGAGACTTGGAATCTATACTTTGCCTCAATATTGTTTGAGAATGTGTTAATACAGTTCGAGAGTGATTCCAAATTTGTATTCCCTTAGTACGAGTGATACGGGGATTGGATAGTAGAGTATGCCCGCACCATAGTTTATTTGGGCTGCTGTTGTGATATATATAGATTTTATGAGTAGTTATTATTATTATATATATATATATATATATATATATATATATATATATATATATATATATATATATATATATATATATATATATATATGAAATTCTGAAATCTGGAACTGCCTACTGTGATGTGATTTGTAGGATATGGTTGATGACTCAAATTGTAAATACTTGTTTTGAGAAAGTATAATATGACACTGGAAAACTTTATTGATTTATAAAGTTAAAATGAGAACTTTGGTTACTAATTGAAATACCCTTTTCAAACAATTGAATCGTTAAATTTTGAATCCTGCGAATAATCTAAGATAAGTTAAACCATTGGGAAAGGATAGTGTGTTATATGATGAGATAGACCATTGGGAAGGTTAGTACGATAGGTGTGCACATTAGAAGAGAGATGAGAATTTCTCAAGAGAGTGTCGCACTAATATGTTGTTGCATTGGCATGTGTCAATTTAAATACTTGTTAAACAATTTTTAAATCATATACACTATCGGGCTCTGACCCATTTCTCTCTCTCTCTCTCTCTCTTGTATATATATGTATGTACTACAGGTGCCCAGCCACAGAGGCGTCTTGCTTAGGATCCCTTGGAAGGAACATGCTGCAGCTTATGTGGGAGTTGCATGCCACTTGTTTAGACGATTTCATTTACTTGATTCCACTCCTATGATTCTCAGTTATTGGGGCATGTGTCGCCCTTTCCACTATTTATCTGTTTTGTTGGGACATTTATATTTCAGTTATTTCTAGTACTGTTACTTTGGGACTTATTCAGCATGTATGGTTTACATTAAGTTTTAATGTTGGGATTTTGGATGTTGAATGTTTAAAGTATTTGGATTATGTTCCAGGTTAATTGTTGTATGATTCTTACTTATTGAAAATGTTGTTACTAATTAAATAAATAATTTTCCTTTAAAAAATAAAATTGGTCAGTAATGTTGAAAAATGGTTTTGATACTTAGCTTAATTAATTAGGGTGTTAATTTGAAAAAATTTATTTTCACGACAGTGAAGCTAAGAATGAACCAACTGTTCACCTTGATTTTTAATTTAATAAAGGAGTGATCGCCCGGTATTTAATTAGGCGGGGTGTCACAGGTGGTATCAGAGCATCAGGTTCTAGTGTCCATAGTATCTGTATGGCTTATTTCGCTTTCAGCTTAACGTTATTGCTATAGAGCCCTATTATAGGATGGTTGTATTCTTGCTTTTAAGTTTATGTCTTCAGCTATTTGAGATTTGATAATAACTGTAGACTAATAAACTTCTTCACGTTTTAGATGCCTCCGAGACGTTCACCGAAGGATAGGCGTGCCCAGGCCGAGTAGCCAGCAGCTCCGGCACAAGGCATTATGAATGCTAATGAAGTAGCCGCCATTGTTGCTCAGGCGGTGAATGCCGCGCTAGCGGTGGTTCATCAGGCTCCACCCCAGATTCAGGCAGTGGCGCCAGTACCAGCACAGCTTCCATCTGCATGGGAGAGGGTTAGGGATGCTTTTCAGAAGGTGCATCCCCCTGAGTTCTCTGGTAGCTCAGATATCGTCACAGTCAGCCAATGGAAGAAAGACATACAGCGGCATCTTCGTATGTATGAGTGCACCGACGTGCAAAGGCAGTTGTTGGCTTCCTTTAAGTTGGTGGGGGCCTCTTTGCAGTGGTGGGAGTCCACTACCACATTGGAGGAGAGGGACACGATCCCTATTCAGTTGTTCTGGGAGTGGTTTGACCGCAAGTACTTTCCACCCGCCGTGCAGACTGTGATGAGGCGGAAATTACTGAATTTGAAGCAGGAGAACTCTACCGTAGCTGAGTATGAGGAGGAGTTCACGAGACTTCTCACTATCGTGCCAGATGAGGCACCCACTGAGGGCAAGAAGATTATGTTATTTGTGGACGGGTTAGCTTGGAGGATCCGTCAGCATCTTATTGGGAATCTATCTCTGAGTACTTTTACTGATGTACTCAATGCTACGTTTCTACATTGCCAGGATCACCGCTTCCATCTGCAGGGAAGCAAGAGAGCAGGAGAGTCCAGCCAGCAGGGCAGGACCGAGGGAAATAGTGCTAATGGGGCACCATCTCATGGACAGACTCGTCAGCACGAGCAGAGTTCCCATCAGGGGGACCCTGCTAAGTGATTCTGTTCAGGTGATTCCAGGCAGGGATTTGGGGGTTATAGACAGGGTCAGCAGGGCCAGCCTAATCATCAGGGCCAACAAGGCCAACACCGACAGCAGGGTCAGCAGTAGGGCTAACAGGGCCAACATCGTGTTCATCGGGGCCAGCAGGGCCGTGGTCAGCAGGGTCAGAGGGGAGGCAACTTCAAGGGCAGATGTTTTGGGTGTCTTAGACACGGCCATAGGCGCCAGGATTGTCCGGAGGGAGATAGGGCCCCACAGCAGCAGGGTGCCCGTAATGAGCCACAGAGACAACTTTTTCCGGTTGCACTCCCAGCTCCAGCCCAGGTGCCATCCCTACCAGCCATTCCAGTAGCTCCAGTGCAGCAGGGGCAGTTACAGTACGGACGTGTCTATAACGTCCACCAGGCAGCAGCTCCACAGGCACCACCCGCGATTGAGGGTATGTTTCCTATCCATGGTACTATGGGTCGGGTTTTGTTTGATACTGGGGCGACTCATTGTTTTATAGCTACGCATTTTGCGAAGGCCTTAGGGTTGTTAGCCACAGCAGAGAGCACAGTGACGTGTGTAGACTCACCACTGGGGAGTGGGTCGCTTATCTTCTTTATATGCCGTGGAGTGGGGGTAGAGATTGGTAGTTTGGTATTACCTGCAGACATGTTAGTCTTAGACATGCATGAGCATGATGTTATTATCGGTATGGATTGGCTCGCAGCTTATAGAGCTATGATTGATTGCTTCGGTGGGAGCATTGTTTTTTCCATTCCGGGGCAAGAGATGTTTGTAGTGGTGATGCCTCGCCCAGAGGGAGGTTCGACCGCTCATTTGTATTATATAGAGGAGGATACCTCTAAGGAGGTTGTGATTCCGTTAAACTCGATTCCAGTTGTTTGAGAGTATACCGATGTGTTTCAGGAAATACCAGGCCTACCCCCCAGTCGAGAGATAGACTTTGTTATAGATTTATTGCCAGATACCAGACCTATAGCATGCGCTCCATACCGTTTGGCTCCGACGGAGATGCGAGAGTTACGAGATCAGATAGAGCAGCTATTAGGTCAGGGCTTCATTCGCAGGAGTACCTCACCTTGGGGAGCTCCGGTTCTGTTTGTGAAGAAGAGAGATGGTTCACTGAGATTGTGTGTGGACTACCGGGAGTTGAACAAGGTCACGATACGGAATAAGTATCCGTTGCCTCGAATCGATGATCTGTTCGACCAACTGAGGGGAGCAACTTTCTTTTCGAAGATAGATCTGAGGTCGGGGTACCATCAACTACGTATTAGAGAGCAGGATGTGTCAAAGACTGCCTTCTTGACGAGATATGTGTCTTACGAGTTCAGAGTGATGCCATTTGGTCTCACAAATGCTCCAGACGTATTCATGGACTTAATGAACCGAGTATTCAGAGAGTTCTTGGATCAGTTTGTCATCGTCTATAGAGATGACATTTTGATATATTCACACTCCGAGGAGGAGCACGCCGAGCATTTGAGGCAGGTTCTTCAGACTTTACGAGAGCATCAGTTGTATGCTAAGTACGAGAAGTGTGGATTCTAGTTGCGAGAAGTACAGTTCTTGGGCCATGTTGTTTCTGAGCAGGGGATAGCAGTTGACCCGAGTAAAGTGTCAGCGGTGAGGGAATGGGGACAGCCCACGACACCGACGGAAGTGCGTAGTTTCTTGGGGTTAGCCGGATACTACAGGAGATTCATTCGGGGATTCTCTAAAATAGCGGGTCCATTGACGAATCTGACTCGCAAGGGGGTACCATATGTTTGGGATGACGCTTGTCAGTTGGCTTTCGACGAGCTGAAAGACAAGCTTACTTCAGCGCCAGTCCTTGCTTTACCAAAGTCGGGTGCGGAGTACCTGGTTTACACCGATGCCTCTTTACGGGAACTTGGGGGAGTACTTCATCAGGAGGAGAAGGCTATAGCTTTTGTCTCCCGCAAGCTTAAGCCGCATGAGAAGAATTACCCCACCCACAACCTGGAGTTAGCAGCGGTCATTTTTGCATTGAGGATATGGAGGCACTACTTATTGGGGGAGAAGTTCCGTTTGTTCACAGACCACAAGTCACTACAGTACCTATTCACTCAGCGAGAGCTGAATATGCGACATCGCAGATGGTTAGAGTTTGTGAAGGACTATCAGTTTGACATACAGTATCATCCGGGGAAGGCCAACGTAGTTGCTGATGCGTTGAGCCGTAGACCGGTAGACGAGGTAGCGGATGTCTGGAAAGCAAAGTGTAAGGAGTTAGGCCACCAGGACGCAGTAGCCCGTTCCTTCATATCTGTTATGACAGTCACACCCGAGATTGTTATGAGGGTGATACAGGCACAGACCACAGACCCGTTTTGCCAGGAGCAGATTGTACGACTTTTAGCTGAGGGTGCTGAGTCCTACTCTGTTAGTTCCGATAGGGGTTTGAGGTTTAATGGGAGATTGATGGTTCCAGAAGGAGTAGAATTACGTCATGCAGTGATGACCTAGTCTCACGGGTCCCGATTTGCAGTACATCTTGGAGGAGATAAGATGTACCAGGATATGAGGAGGCAATACTGGTGGAGTGGGATGAAGAAGGACATTGCTGAGTTCGTGTCCAAGTGTTCTACCTACCAGCTGGTGAAGGTGGACCATCAGAAACCGTCAGGATTGCTTCAGCCATTGGAAGTACCTGCGTGGAAGTGGGAGAGTATTTCCATGGATTTTATTACAGGGTTGCCTACATCACAGCGGGGCCACGATTCTATCTGGGTGATTGTAGACCGTTTGACCAAGGTGGCTCATTTTCTGTCGGTGCGGACAGACTATACCACGGGTCAGTATGCTCAGTTGTTCATTACTGAGCTTGTAAGATTACATGGGGTACCCCTGAATATTGTGTCAGATAGAGACAAGATTTTTGTGTCATGTTTCTGGGAAAGCGTTCAGGAGGCTATGGGTACTGAGTTGAGGATGAGTTCAGCTTATCACCCACAGACAGATGGACAGATAGAGCGTACTAATCAGATGTTAGAGGATATGCTACGCATGTGTGTTCTTGATTTTGGAGGAGGTTGGGAACCACATCTTCCACTGGTAGAGTTTGCTTATAATAACTCTTATCAGTTTACGATTGGTATGGCTCCATTTGAGGCTTTGTATGGCAGGCCTTGTCGTTCTCCAACTTGTTGGCTCGAGGTGGGGGATAACAAGTTGTTGGGACCAGAGGTGATTCAGGAAACCTCCGCGAGGATTGAGATGATCAGGAGTCTCATTCGAGTAGCCCAGGACAGGCAGAAGAGCTACGCCGATGCGAAACGGTTCTTCCGGGAGTTTAATGTGGGAGACCAAGTATGAAAGGAGTGATGAGGTTCGGGAAGGGAAATTGTCCCCGAGGTACGTGGGACCATTTCCCATCATCGAGAGGATTGGGCCGGTAGCATACAGATTGGGACTACCAGAGCATTTACATCACATTCACGATGTATTCCTCACCTCGTCGTTGAGACGGTATCTTCGGGATGATATGGCCCATACTCACATCGCGATAGATTACATAGACTTACATCCTGACAGCTCTTACGAGGAGAGACCGATGGCTATCCTAGACTATTGTGAGAGGAGATTGAGGTCGAAGATAGTTCCACTTGTGCGAGTCCAGTGGGAGCATCATAATGTGGAGGAATCCACTTGGGAGCGTGAGGCCGATATGCGCGAGAGATATCCAGATTTATTCTTACCAGGTATGCCTTGTTATCCGAATTTCGGGACGAAATTCCGTTATTAGGGGGGAAGTATGTAATACCTCCTATTTTTATGCTATATTAATTTTGGGATTTATTAAATTTGATGTGAGTTAATTATTTAATAAAAATCCGGAAATTAATTATGTTATAATTATTAACGTGACGAGAGTTAGTAATTATGGAAAATTTGTTGAATATTACTAATGAGCAAAGTAATATGTAATATTGGTTATATTGAATGTCACGAGTTAATAAAATGACAATTTTGGAAATTTGAGTCGGGACGCGCCCGTGTCGCGTCAGGACTAAATATTGATAAATAAAAGTGAATATTTTATAAGTCATTCGTATGGTCGTTTTGAGTGCGCCAACACATCCAGAAGGGTGGAGATAGTCAAAAAAGTGTACCCGGGGGTTTAGTTTGGGTCTCGGGGCGTTTTTAGGCCTAATTGGTACCTCGGGAGGGCGTTTTGGACATTTCACCTTTTTGGGTAATTAAACCCACGAAAATCAGTAATCTATATCAGCCATTTAGGTTAGTCAGCTAGGGTTAGAAAACTCAAACACAAGAACGGCCATAGGAGAGGAAGGAGAGACCTCTCAAGGAAAATTCAAGGCCCTAAAGTCATCCGTTTGCACCACCACCACCACCACCAACGCGTAGATCGCGCAACGGGCTACGCAACCACACCAAAATCATCTGCAAATCAGAACACCAAAAATCCTAGGCAAGTGTTTATCTTGCTTATTTCGTTGATGCATCTTTCATATTAGTGTAGGAATGATTAGGATGAGTTTTATGGAAGAAAACCTAAGATTTGAGATAGGAATCGCATGTAGTTATGGGTTAAATGATAATTCCGGAAACCCTTTCCATGTAGAGGAATTTACCCACGAAATTATGATGTTTATAAGAAGAAAATTCTGGAAAAGATGGATTAGAACCATGTTAATGAAATTTTAGGGTTCTTGAAGTTTTATATGAATTTGGGGCTTGTTAATCCATGTTTAATAGTAGAAATCTACATGCTTTACGTAGGAAATGCATAATATCATGTTACGATGTTAGTAGTACAAATTCTGAGACGTTTGGGACTGTAAAATATGGATTTGGTGTAAGTTAGAAGATGAAACCCGTAACTGCAATTCGGCATATTTCGCAGACCTGCTTGATCGATCGATCGAGCCCAGAGCTTCGATCGATCGAAGGTTCGATCGATCGAGCCCCAGACCTCGATCGATCGACCCCTCCTGGCAGACTCCTATTTCCTTTTTAAATGAGTTAAATTCAATTTATTGTGAGATAATTCTTGGGCATCCTTAATAAAATGTTTTGGGAGATAGGGAAGACCAGTAGGACATGTGAATAGATTTTGGGACCCTTGATGTCGGGCAAAGATTGTATTTTTGGATAATTACATAAGGGTCGGTAAATTTATGATTTAAAGAGAGAGACACGTAAGAGATTTACTTTGGGACAAATGTGTATACCTACTTAATTTTGTACTTGGGAGGATAGAATCCATGAGCATTATGTAGTAAGTGGTAAAGTCCTCAAATTAAAGTAAGATGTGAATGGTTATACGTGATAACTAAATAATGAGAAATAAATACAAATGTCGTAATTATGGGAATTGAGAACTTACCCATTATTGATATGAAAATATTAGTATAGTTATATGATTGTGTATGCATATACTATCCATGTGTGAAAAACATGCCCACGCTACTTGCTATCCCTGAGGTTTTCGCTCTGGGACAGTCTTATCTCGATGGGACCTTTATGGGGGATATTGACTTGTACCCTAGAAAATAGATATCCTTGGTACAGGCTATCGGAATGATAGTTCAGACGGTCCTAAGAGACGCAGGTATGTGCTTTCCTCTTAGAGACTTGGAATCTATGCTTCGCCTCATATTGTTTGTGAATAGATATCCTTGGTACAGGCTATCGCAGTGATAGTTCAGACGGTCCTAAGAGACGCAGACTTATGCCATCCTCTTAGAGACTTGGAATCTATGCTTTGCCTCAATATTGTTTGAGTATGTGTTAATACAGTTCGAGAGTGATTCCGAATTTGTATTCCCTTAGTACGAGTGATACGGGGATTGGATAGTAGAGTATGCCCGCACCATAGTTTATTTGGGGTGCTGTTGTGATATATATATATATATATTTTATGAGTAGTTAATATATATATATATATATATATATGAAATTCTGAAATCTGGAACTGCCTACTGTGATGTGATTTGTAGGACATGGTTGATGACTCAAATTGTAAATACTTGTTTTGAGAAAGTATAATATGACACTGGAAAACTTTATTGATTTATAAAGTTAAAATGAGAACTTTGGTTACTAATTGAAATACCCTTTTCAAACAATTGAATCGTTAAATTTTGAATCCTGCGAATAATCTAAGATAAGTTAAACCATTGGGAAAGTATAGTGTGTTATATGATGAGATAGACCATTGGGAAGGTTAGTGCGATAGGTGTGCACATTAGAAGAGAGGTGAGAATTTCTCAAGAGAGTGTCGCACTAATATGTTGTTGCATTGGCCTGTATCAATTTAAATACTTGCTAAACAATTTTTAAATCATATACACTATCGGGCTCTGACCCGTTTTTCTCTCTCTCTCTCTCTCTTGTATATATATGTATATACTACAGGTGCCCAGCTACAGGGGCGTCTTGCTTAGGATCCCTTGGAAGGAACGTGCTGCAGCTTTGGTGGGAGTTGCAGGCCACTTGTTTAGACGATTTCATTTACTTGATTCCACTCCTATGATTCTCAGTTATTAGGGCATGTGTCGCCCTTTCCACTATTTATCTGTTTTGTTGGGACATTTATATTTCAGTTATTTCTAGTACTGTTACTTTGGGACATATTCAGCATGTATGGTTTACATTAAGTTTTAATGTTGGGATTTTGGATGTTGAATGTTTAAAGTATTTGGATTATGTTCCAGGTTAATTGTTGTATGATTCTTACTTATTGAAAATGTTGTTACTAATTAAATAAATAATTTTCCTTTAAAAAATAAAATTGGTCATTAATGTTGAAAAATGGTTTTGACACTTAGCTTAATTAATTAGGGTGTTAATTTGGAAAAATTTATTTTCACGACAGTGATGCTAAGAATGAACCAACTGTTCACCTTCATTTTTAATTTAATAAAGGAGTGATCGCCCGGTATTTAATTAGGCGGGGTGTCACAATTAGGTATCTTAAGACGTAAATGCAAATCTTATACATTATCAGTATAAGAGAGTCCTAGAAATCTGGGGTGAGAAACGACTGGACTGAGGCTCAAATTCACAAAGAGGAAGCATATAATAAGAGTTAGTGGAACTGGAAAAAGGAGAATTCGGAGAGACCACCAAAGGACTCATGAGGGAAGGAATTTCATGGATGTTTTAAAGATCTTATGGATTTGGATATTAGAGTCATTCGGGTAAGATCTTTTTTTAAGACTGGATGGTATGATCGGTGGGGATTTTTAATACAACTCGCGTAGCAAATTGTACTACAATTATCGTGACCCCCAAAACCTAAGAGAGGGAGAGAGAGGGGGGGTATAAACACCACAAAACGATACAAAACACATGAGCTTTACACAATAGCAGAGTATCGATGTGTCTAAATATGTGGAATGGAATTAAGGGCGTGAATTAGAAACAAACAAATTATGACCCAATCACTCAAAAATGTCCAAGGGGTTCTATTTGACTATAAAACTTTATCAAACAAAGATTTAACTTCAACTGATTGATAAAATAAGATCAATGAACAAACAAGCACAATGCACACAAGCCTAGAATATTGATGATTGTAAAAATTAATAGTGTCATGATATGATAAGCATAACTTGAATTAATTGTGAGAACCCATTGATCTTTAATTATAACACCTTCAAAAGCTAAACATATATCATATATTTTTTTCACTCAATTCTTTTGAATATACCGTTTTTGAAAATCAAACAAACAAATAAACTTGTTATCCTCCAATTTTTTTTCTTTTTGCCTCTCAATTTTTAAGGCTCTTACCAACAGTGGGTTTCTCGCAAAGGATATTTGATCCTCTTGTAGCCCTTTTTTGTGCACCCTCATATACTAAATAAAAGTCAACATACTCAGGGGCAATAGTTCTTACTTGCACAAATCACCCATAGTCAACAGATATGTAGATGACAAAATTGATGGGAGAACATCTCATTTAGCTCAAATATAACATGTGAAGTTAAATCCAAAAGAGGTTATGAATGTGTGTGCAGAGGCATATACAAAGTTAATCAATTAAGAAAATCAAAGTCAAACAACTCCATGCAAACATGATTAAAAACAATCTAAGAATTGAAAATCAAAATCAAATGTCCTAGTCACATGAAAACATTGAATGGAGTGGATTCAAACACACCAATATACCATAAAAAATATGTAAAACTAAACTACACATGAACCAAAATCTATTTGAGTTTGTAAACATCTTTCCAAATGATACAAATTTAAAAAAAAAATAACTTCGGAGACAAACAAAATATTTTGTATTTTTTTCAATAAGACACAATAAATGAAATATCAAAATACAAAAGACGATAAACATCATACAACTAGCAAGCATATATATCATGAAGTACAAAAGCTAGTGTATAAAAATCATGCAAGCAATCAACCATGAGATATAGCATGTGAAGAGTCATGTTCAAGCATGCGAGAATCAACCAGTCTAATATTTAGCGCCTCCAAAATCAATTTCTTAACCCAAATAGAGGAATACTTATCGCATCAAGTTTTAAGAACTATGGGGTCACTAAACTTAAAATTCCTAGGATCTTTTTTAATATTAGTGCAAAAAATCCTAACTTTTCTTACCGCAGTGCGTGCTCGTGCAGAAGCAACGAGGAATGGGACCTCCGGTTGACCTTCTAAAATAAATTATGGTCTTAGCTTTAGCAGTGGAAGAATTCTAATTATTGAAGTAAGTACCACGAGTACTTGAGTCTCTCAAATCATCTTTTAACCTCAAAATCTTAGAGTCAAACAAAGAATAATACTCTTCAAATGTTGGGGACTCTTTAAAAATTTCAATTATTCCTATAAGGTTATCTCGCTCCCCCTCAATGCAAGTGAACTTATCCCTAAGACTCTTTTCACATGCCCTTAATTCTTCTATCAATTTATCATTAACTTCAATGGCACGTTCATTAATCCTATAAATTTTAGAGTTCGCTAATTCATTCTCTGTAAGGACATTTTCTATAGTCCATAGTTTACATAGAGTATGTCATATACCGCTACAATCGTCGAAGAAGTTAACGTTCATACGTTCATGAAGACGGATCCGAATTTCAAGTATCTTCAACATATGTGCGATATGAGGTATAATTTCATATATAATGTGTTTAAGTTTCATAAATGTTTTACTTTAATTTGGGATATTTTTCGAAACTGTTTTTATCAAGCTGAGGCATTTTTTCTAAGTCAAAATTAATTTTTCAAGACTTGTAGGCGAGATTTTAAAAATAATATTTTATCGCTCCTGCCGCTCAAACGTCAAGGAAATGTCGTTCAAACGACATTAACATGCCGTTCAAACGACAACTTTTAATGACATGCAATGTCATTTGAAGGGTCATTTCTTATTTGCTACAAACAAACCCGTACTGTTTTGTGTTTTTACTGGTCGTTTGTAAGCTCATTAGTAATGACATGAGATGCCATTCAAACGACATAAACATGTCGCTCAAACGACTTCTAATGACAAGCACTACCTCAAGAATTTTGTTCAACTATAAATACATATATTGAAGAACTTTTTCATTGAGACTTTTGATACATAAAAACTACTTTTTGGGACACCTTTAGTTTTCATCTTTTAGGGTTAAAAACCTTATTTTTTATTCACAAAAGCATCCCAATCCTTTTGTGAATCATTTGTATAACCTAAAATACTTCGCGGATGTTTTATCTTTGTGGAGTGCCATTATTACTACTGATTGATGGTTTTTACGAGAGCTACTTGCTGACGACTACGGTCATTGAGGTTCTCCAGGGGATCTTTACTGGTTAATAGGTTGTGGTCTATGTGGGGTTGCTGTGATAAATTCATTGCAGATTTCATTGTGTAATTTGTAAGTTGCGATTTACGTTATATAGTGAAATAAAGGTTTTACCCGAAAGGTTTTTTTCCTTAAACCTCGAGATTTGTGATTGTTTGAATTTGCATATTTGATTTATATCACATAAATGCATGATTAGGGTATAATTTATTCGGATCAAAGATTGACACTGATTAATTAAGTCTAAAATTGGAATTTTATGAATTAAATTGATATTCGATATCACACACTTTACAAATTGGTATCAGAGCAGGTTAATCTAATTTATCGAGTGATTTTTTTTCTGCAAAACTTTTGTGATATCGATTTTTTGAAAAATCTGATTTTGAAAATTTTTGCAATTTTTCGATGGAGAACTTATATAATGGTTGCCTGTCTTTGATGATATGAATTATGCCTACTAGAAATCCCTCATGAAATCTAGTTTAAAGTTTATTAATGAACGTGTCTGTACTATTCATAAAAGAGGGTGGACTCCTCCCACTGTCACCGTTAATAATGTCCCCAATGTTAAATCTATGTCAGACTGGACTGAGGATGATTTTAAATGGAGTAAATTTAACTCCCGTGCCCTTAGAGCTATTTCTGGAGCCATCGTCCCTGACGAGTTTCATCATACTATGACTTGCACCACGTCTAAAGAGACATGGGATATCCTCCAATTGACACATGAGGGTACCAATCCGGTTAAGGCGTCTAAGTTGCTGAGAATGCTGTGATATCGATTACTTGTTAGATTCGAAAATTTTCAATTAAAACTTATTTAATTAGAGTCAGTCATCGATCAAAATAAATTCCAATTGTTTTGAAATCCTAATCATGCATCTATGTGAATAATCAATCCATCACAAACAATCAAAAAATGATGGACACACAGATTTCAGGAAAAATTCCCTGAAAGGGCAAAACATTTATTTCTATAAATATTTGCAAATCGTAACTTACGATACATTTATAGAAATCTGCAATGAATCTGCTGCATCAAACTCACATAGATTGCAGCCTAAATAAACAATGGACTTTCGTAAGAACCTACAACAACCGCAGCTCCATCTCTAATAGGGAACACTCTCGAGTCTTCCCAAGGGATTGCAATTATTAGCAAGTAACTCCCTCGAGAGCTACCAATCCAGTAATAGAGACGACAATCCACAAGAACAAACTTCAACAAGAAGTGATTTGGGCTCCACAAAAGATTCACAAAATAATTGAGATGTTTTGTGTGAATTAAAGCATGTGTTTGGCCTTATAAAATTAAAGACGTGTTGTAGTAGGTCTCTCAAAAAACTTTCTTCCAAAGTCTTAATAAAAAACCCTTCAGAAATGGGTATTTATAGAAAAATTGCATATCTGAGTCAGCCCGTCGAACCGGTTCTGTTTGGACTTTATAAGAGGAAAACCAGTTCACTTTTCCAGTACGGCCAAGCCTTTTAGCAAATCGAATTGGTTCGGTTTTCCCTTTATTAGAGGTGAACCGGTTTGCTCCAGTTTTACAAAAATGCCTCAGTTTGTTATAACATTTTAGAAAAAATATCCCAATACTAAAATGAAACATTTATGAATCTTAAACACATTCTATACAGAATTATACCTCATGTCATGCATATGTGGAATACGCTTGAAATTCGGATATGCTGTCGTGAACAAATGATTACGAGCTTGTCTCGACGGTTGTAGTGGTATACGACATACTCTTCTATGACTACGGACAATGGAAATAACGTCCTTAAAAATCTCCCCTATGTCTATGCCGGTACAAAATAAAAACATCAGGATTATCAGTATGTTCCACTCTATGGGCCATCAGCATGTTCCACTCTATGCGCCATAAAGAAACTCGATGCATGTTGTAAGCAACGTAGTCGACGTTATAAGAGCACATCGCTTCCAAAGTCTTGAGGTAGTTAGCAAACTCAACACTACCAGGGAGAGCCATCTCACAGAATAAGAAATCCAGGATGTAAAGGTGTGATGAAAACACTCCACTCTTACCCCTCTTTTATGCTTGAAAACTCCTTTAAAAGACATAACCTCTACAGAAATCGGAAGAAATCCTTCCCCATAAGGTACCAAAAGATGAAGAGGGTACTAATAAAAGCTTTGAATTGATGGGACTTGACTGACTTGCTGATAGGCAGGACAAGGTGCTTGCCGATCTGCAACCCCCTACTTTTGGAAATTTTCCTTTTTCCTCTTTTGTCAAAATTCAGAAAACTCAAAATAAATTGATACTCTCAACAGAATTTCAAAAATCCCCTTTTCATCTTTATATAAATTCTTATTTTAAATAAAAATTTCTTTCAAAATCCCAAAAATATTTCTTTTTATGGTCTCAGCATCAAAGTAAAAAGTGCATGTGCATTCATTCATTCGTCATTAACAGAAGATAATAAAAAAACTTCATTGCATTGCATAGATATGTTTCTATGTTACATCAAAGAAAAAAAAACAACGGGACTCAGCTCGAACCCACATTTTCTCTCTCTCTCTCTCTCACTCGCCCTTTACCCTCTCTCTCCGAAGAGCTTCCACCCCGGTGATGCTCTCTCTTTCCCCGACAGCGAGATGATGCACCACCGCTACCTGAACCTGACTCCTCCCCGAATGAGGCAGGCAGTACCAAGAAAGAAGGAATAAGAACCGCGTCCCAAATATGGACATTCGCCGAAGATATCAAGTCCCTGATATCCCTCAGCCAAGTGGTGGACACCCGAAAGTGCTGCAAGAAAAGGCCGAATCAGTGTCAAGAAGAAGACATCAAAAGAAACCAAAGGAGAAGAACATAAAAAATATAATTTAGGATGAAGAACATCCTCTGTCAAACCCAGCTCCTCCGGGTCCATCGCATGAGGATGATGCAGCATAGGCACCATCCCTCCATCATCCTATCGAATGTTGTATGAAGGGGTATGCAGCCACACAAAGGGAACCTCCGAAGTCGCCACCACCACAGATGTCGACGGACTGCCACCGCTATGGGAGGACCCCACTGGCCGACTCAAACCCACAGGAGGGAAGGGCACTGCATCATATAAGTTGGGCACCATTAGCCAGGTCATCACAAAGTCCATATAATCATACGGCACAACCGTATTGGTTTGCAGCAAGTAGGACTCACCAATCATCACTGCGATCTCGTATCCTCTGGAAGCAACCGCTCCCGCCTCATAGACATAGGGGGCCTCGCAGGTGGCACCACCACCTCCCCCTCAACAATCTGTCGGACCACCCTCTCCCCGAGATACCAAAAGTGGCCAAACTCATGCGCCAGCAAACACCTCATTTGCGCATTTACTCCAGTTAAGCTCGTGTCCTTAACGGTTGTCCCCCAGGGGTAAAAGGTCACCTGAAAAATCCACAGCAAAATATAAGGAAACATAGTATCATAGCACACAAAGGTCTTACACTGAAAAAGAAAAAAGTCTTAACCTATCACTGGTCAGGTCATTCAAGACCTGACGCACCGCTTCTAGAGAGAGACCTCCTCGACTACCGATTGGCTTTATGCCATCGATGCAACGGGAAAAAGTCCCCAACGGTCTCATCCTTCAAAGCGATCAGCTGGGTATTACACCCAATCACCTCATAGAACCACGTCTGCAAAAGTCAAGAATTCGCAATCACAAGAGATGCATAAGGAAAATATGAATGCATGAAGGTTAAATGCGCAAATTAAAATAATACATCAAGAAGATACATGGCTCCAGTGAAAGTGTGCCGGCAGCACCGGCTGAATGCATCCAAGGAAAAATAAAGGGTCGCCAAAGTTAGGCTCCCCCAATCATAGAGAGGGATGTTCGAAAACATCCTCAGATATGGTAAAAACCATAAGTGGACAACGTCGCCGCTCGACGCCACCAAAAATCCCCCTAACACCAGCAAAATGAACAACCGGGCCATCTGCCTCACCTACAATTCGTCCTCCACATCGATCACCCTGCCCAATAAATCATCCTTCAGCAGTGACAGACGGATGGAGTCCTCAGACACTATCCTCCCCACATCACCAAGTGACGTGCACACCGTCTTCGGCCTCACCCGCAAAGAGCGATCCACCTCTATCTGCTCTCCATCGAAATCCAGCCCCAGTATCCGCTACATATCTATGGAAGTGACAGTCATCTCCCCAAAACCAAAATGAAAGGTGTGGGTAGTGTCCCAACACTTCTCCCCCAGAGCGCATAAGAGTGTCATCGAATGAGGCGTCTCATCTAGCACAGATGCTAACCTCCCAAAGCCTACTGAGGATACCACCCAATGCATCACAGGTGGAAGATGCTCCCAGACATCCTTAAGCCTTGTCATCCCGCGGGCACGCATATTCGACAAAGAAACATTAGACTGGAAAAAGAGAAAAACCTTGTCAGAATCCAAGAAAAAAGGAAAAACACAAAAAAGAGAATGCCAAAAGTTATTTTACTTACATAACCGCCAGGGTTCACCACCCTCGAAGAGAGATGGCGCAATGGCTCCCGCAGCAAAGTCCGCTCATCCGCAACCGGCTCGAATGCGTCAAAAGAATTATTACGCTCCAAATCAAGAGGCGCTCTGGACCTCCACTCCACGTTTGCCCAGTCATCAATTGCCGACCACTCCTTGTGTGCTATTGTGCTCACAAAAGCATCCATTTTTTAGATTACGGAATGCTATAACGATTCGCAGAAGAAAATTGCAGAAAGGGAGAAGGAAATAAGCTGTGAAAAATGAGGGGAACTCGCCCCCTTTATTTAGGATGCCAAGGGTCATGCCGATCAGCACTGCACCCCCACCTACCGATCGGCACTGACCCTTTGCCTTCTCAAGGAAACCCAAAAGTTCGTGCCACAGCCGAATGGCACCCTCTACACCATGCCGACCGGCACATCCCTTCAATTTTCGTACAGAAATTCCCAAAAAATACAAGAAAACCCTGAAAATTCCTCAGAAAATTCCTAAAAATCCGAGAAAGGATTTACATCATTTTCACTAAGAAAATTTCACACTTCCTCAAGTAGAACCCCTATTTTCCCAGCGAATCTCTCCCCGACAACGTCCATAGAGGACCTCCAAAATATCCAAAACTTCAAAATCATCTCTTATTCCCCAAAGGTCTTAATTTTCCCTGAGAAATACGCCCAAACCCTAGACGACCTAATCATTTCCCCATCAATCAGCTCCCTAGCTGAAATCAAAATCATGAGGTAATTTCCCTGACAGAGTTCCCCGAGGTCATCTCAACTTAAGCCCGTAGAATTAGCTTCGACCCGCCGAATTGGTCATTTCAAACTTAAGCCCGCAGAATTGGCTTCACATCGCAGAATTGGTCATTTCAAACTTAAGCCCGCAGAATTGTCTTCGACCTGCATAATTGTTCATTTCAAACTTAAACCCGCAGAATTGGCTTCGACCCGCAGAATTGGTCACTTTAAACTTAAGCCCGCAGAATTGGCTTCGAGCCGCAGAATTGGTCATCTCACCTTAAGCCCGCATAATTGGCTTTGACCCGCAGAATTAGTCATCTCAAACCTAAGCCTTTAGAATTGGATTTGACCCGCAGAATTGGCCATTTCAAACTTAAGCCCGCAGAATTAGCTTCGACCTGTAGAATTGGTCATTTCAAACTTAAGCCCGTACAATTGGCTTCGACCCGCAGAATTGGTCACTTCAAACTTAAGACCGCAGAATTGGTCATCTCACCTTAAGCCAGCAGAATTGGCTTCGACCCACAAAATTGGTCATCTCAAGTCCGCAGAATTGGCTTCGACCCGCAGAATCAATCATCACAACCTAAGCCCTCAGAATTAGCTTTGACCTGCAGAATTGGTCACCCCCATCATTATTGTAGGTCCTCAGAATTAACCTAAATCTTTGGTCATCACTTCCTTTAAGACCATCCCCAACATGCCCCTTTAAGCCCGCAGAATTGGCTTCGACCCACAGAATCCGCCACCGTTACCCTTAAGCCCTCAAAATTGGCTTCAACCCACAGAATCGGTCACCCTCATCCTTAAGCCCTCAGAATCGGCTTTAACCCGCAGAATTGGTCACCCTCATCTCCAAGACCTCAGAATTGGCTTCGACCCGCATAATCGGTCACCCTCATATCCAAGCCCTCAGAATTGGCTTCGACCCATAGAATCGGTCACCCTCATCCTTAAGCCCTCAGAATCAGATTCGACCCGCAGAATCGGTCACCCTCATCACCAAACCTGCAGAATTAGCTTCGACTCGTAGAATTGGTCATCTCACCTTAAGCCCGCATAATTGGCTTCGACTCGCAGAATTGATCATCTCAAGCTCGCAGAATTGGCTTCGACCCGTAGAATCGATCATCCTCATCATTAGGTCCTCAGAATTGACCTCGACCCTCTGATCATCCTCTTTCAAAGGCACCATGTGGTGTCTATTCAACGGCTATCGTTTGTTCCAAACTCACTCGTCGAGGGGCTCTAAGACACCCCATTCTAATACCCCCCTAACCTCTCCTTAGGTCCCTAGCACTGTCACACCCCGCCCAATTAAATATCGGGTGATCAGTCCTTTATAAAATTTAAAACAGAATGTTCGGTTGGTTCATTCTTGGCATCACTGTCGAAAACATAATAAGCTTATTAACCACCTAATAATTAATTAAGCTAGTGTCAATATATATATATATATATATATATATATATATATATATATAAAATAATCTTTCAATTATTAATTCGAGAATATAAACATCAATCATCCACCACAACTAGTTAATGTAAATAATAAATCTGAATCACAAACTGAAATAGATAAAACTGGATAAAACATCCCAGTTTTAAAACTCTAAATCAAGTACCATAGGAACAATAAATCCAACTGAAATGAAAAGAAAATAATTTGAATACAATCTAAAATAATTGTCTAAGGAATGGGCGACACATGCCCTAAATAGAAAGTCTAAACAGAACGGAAGTGAAATGATGGAGGCATCTAATGCAAAGATCTACATCTTCCACAACAACTGCGGCACGCCAAGCAATCCAAGTCTCTAATACTGGTATCCCTGTGGCTGAGCACCTGATATAATACATATATAGCAAGAGAGGGAGAAGAGATGCAAGAAACGGGTGAGAGCCCGATGTGTAAAAATATTTGTTTTAGCAAGTATTTAAAATTTCCAGTAAAGCAAGTGTCAAATGCATGTTAGTTCGATCTCTCACATGAGAATCTCACCTCTCGTCTACTGTGCACGCCTAACATACATCTATTCTCACCTAACCATCCATAACAATTCTAACTAGATAACGATTCATACTTTTTGTTATACCTCGTGGTAGTAAACCGTGATTCCCAATTTTCACCTTATTAATACCATCATTTATTAATTCGTTGAAGTGTTATCACACTAAGTTAAGTATTCACCGTTTATGTCACTTAAGACTATACTATCCCAATAACCTTCAATTATCTCACAGTAGGAATAACACAAGTATATATGTACATTCACCACTATAATATACATATACTAATACAACACCCTAAGGCTAAACATGTAGTGCATTGCATACTCTGCTATCATGTGCTAGTACATCTCGTACTCTAATAAGGACTGTCAGCTCAGAAGTCTCCCACGAACCATATACACAAAACACACATAGTGGCGGTGAACATAGTTCACATGCCTATGGTTCACGCATATACCTACGCTCCCATAGTCAGCTAACTTATCAACTCACAAATAAGTCTTCATAGTACTATGTTCTGAGATACAAGTCAAATATCCCCCCCCCTGAAGGTCACCAAGGATAAGACCGTCTCTACACAACCCCCTGTGATAGCAAGTAGCTAGGTATGTCATATAAATGATATTAAACAAGTAATAGACATTCACACATCTTATTAATATTATTAGGCATTCTCCCCAACCTCCTTGTATATGTCCCATAAGTATTTCATTTTCATTATTACGTATTTTACTATATTACTAAATTTCCATAATTCTTTAGTAATTTCCAAAGTAACTCTTCTTTCCGGATTAATTTAAGTATAAAACTCACATACTCTCTCGTGGACCTGTTTCGTTTCATTTCTATTAATTGGTAATTTCTCTTACTCGTAAAGACTGGAAAATTCCAAAACCGCCCCTAAGAAATTTCTCGACAATTTCACCCTGTCGCTCGAACCAGATGGCATGTCATTCGAACGACTACCACGTGTCGCTCGAGCGACTTTGCGCGAGATGCAATCTCGCTCGGACGACTTCGAGCGACTTCACGCGAGATTGCACTATTCGTCTCCTACCCAAAATTTTAGCGTTTTCCCACCATTTTTAACCCTAAAACCTCTAAATCAACATCCCAAAATTCAAACAAATGGTTCCAATTCAAACCCTATCAATTATATGTGAATTCTAACCTCCTAGAATCATCAATTCATTACGAATCATTAATAAAACATGGAGTCCCCAAATTAATTTATTAAAGCCCTAGTTCTTCAAATTCTTATTCAAGAACACATAATTTCCAGATTCGTTCTTCACATAAGTTCATCAAAACGTGATTTCTAGTCGACATACATGGAGGGTTTCAATTTAACAAATCTCAGATTCGATTTATATATCCTAATTCCCCAATTTTCATCACTTTTATGAACTAAAACATGTTTATAAAAGCCCTATACTAACATGAGTATGATAAATGCTAAGGTACATCAAGTTATAAACACTTTCCTTGAATTTGTCGTCTGATTTCTTGACGTTGTTGGTATGGGTGTGTTCCCCTTGTCCCGATGTACACGGTGGTGATGGCGGTTGTGCAAGGCGGTGTAAACTTGGGCCTTTCCTCTTGGAATTTGCTCTCCCTCACACCTTCTATGGCCGTTCTTGATTTTCTGTAACTTTTAACCCTAATGGACTTTCCTTGTCTGATAATATAACTCCTAATTTTCGTCCATTAATTTATCCCAAAAATATAATTTGCCATAATTCCCTTTGGGGGTGTCGGTTAGGCCTAAAATTGCCCCAGGATCCAAACTAAACACCCGGGTATAATCTATCGACTATCTCGACCCTTTCGGACACAACGACGCACTCAAAAAGACCATATGAGCTACCCAAAAATAATTAATCTTTTATTTCATTAAATTAGTCCCGACACGACTCACACGCGCGTCAGACTTAAATTACCAAACTATTGTAGTATTCACTCTCGACAATTTATCAAAGTGTATAGTTCCATATTACATATCACACAGTAATATTAAATCAATCAGTGTCAACCCTTGGCATGCTAGTTGATATTTTTTTTTAAATCCGGATTAATTAATAATTTAATTCTCACATTTAAATTCAATTAATCCCACTGTAATAATTAATCCCATAATTATTTAAATCATAAAAAATATGGTGTATTACATACTTCCCACCTAATAACGGAATTTCATCCCGAAATTCGAAAAAAAGAATAAGGTATACCTGGTGCGAATAAGTCCGGATATTTCTCTCGCATATTCGCCTCCCGCTCCCAAGTAGACTCTTCTACACTGTGATGCTGCCACTGCACCCGAACAAGTGGAACCACTTTCGACCTCAATTTCCTCTCTCTATGGTCTAGGATAGCCATTGTTCTCTCCTCGTAAGAGCTGCCAGGATGCAAATCAATCTCCTCTATCGCGAAGTGAGTATGGGCCATGTCATCTCGAAGGTATCGTCTCAACGACGAGATGTGGAACACATCGTGAATGCGGTACAAATGCTCTGGCAACCCCAATCTATATGCCATCGGCCCAATCATCTCGATAATGGGAAATGGTCCCACATACCTCAGAGCCAACTTCCCCCTTTTCCCAAACCTCATTACCCCTCTCATAGGAGATGCTCGTAGTAATACTTGGTCCTCAACGCTAAACTCTCGGAAGGATCGCTTTGCATCAGCGTAGCTCTTCTGTCTGTACTGTGCTACCCGAATGCGACTCCTGATGAGCTCAATCCTAGTTGAGGTTTCCTAAATTACCTCAGGTCCGAGAAATTTGTTATCCCCCACCTCTAGCCAAGAAGCTGGAGAATGACAAGGCCTTCCATATAATGCCTCAAATGGAGCCATGCCGGTCGTGAACTGATAGGAGTTATTGTAAGCAAACTCCACCAGTGGAAGATACGTCTCCCATCCTCCTCCAAAGTCAAGGACACACATGTGTAGCATATATTCAAACATCTGATTTGTACGCTCTGTTTGTCCATCCGTCTGTGGGTGATAAGCTGAACTCAATCTCAACTCTATACCCATGACTTCTTGAAATCTCTCCCAGAAGTGCGACACAAAAATCTTATCTCTATCCGGCACAATATCTTGGGGCACCTCATGTAGCTTAACAACCTATGCAATGAACAACTGTGCATACTGGCCCATGGTATAGTCTGTCCGTACTGGCAAAAAATGAGGCACCTTAGTCAACCGATCCACTATAACCCATATGGAGTCATGACCGCGCTGTGATGTAGGTAACCCAGTAATGAAATCTATGGAAATACTCTCCCATTTCCACGTAGGTATCTCCAATGTCTAAAGTAACCCCGACGGTCTATGGTGGTCTACTTTTACCATCTGGCAAGTAGAACACTTGGACACGAACTCAACAATGTCCTTCTTCATTCCACTCCACCAATATTGTCGCCTCATATCCTGGTACATCTTATCTCCTCTGGGATGTACAGCAATCTAGACCCCTGAGACTGTGTCATCACTGCATGACGTAAGTCTTCTCCTTCTGGGATTACTAGTCTCCCATTAAACCTTAAACCTCCATCAGAACTTACTGAGTAGGACTTAGCACCCTCAGCTAAAAGATGTACAATCTGCTCCTGACAAAACATATCCACTGACTGTGCCTATATCACCCTCGTAACAATCTCTGGTGTGACTGTCATGACCTATACAAAGGAACGAGCTACCGTGTCCTGGTGACCCAACTCTTTCCATTTCGCTTTCCAGATGTCTTCAACATCACCCTCCAGTCTACGGCTTAACGCATCAGCAACCACATTAGCCTTTTCCGGATGATAATGTATCTCAAACTGGTAGTCTTTCATAAACTCCAACCATATGCGCTGACGCATATTCAGCTCTCGCTGAGTGAACAAGTACTGCAGCGACTTATGGTCTGTGAACAAGCAAAAATTCTCCCCCATCATGTAATGTCTCCAAATTCTCAATACAAAAATGACCGCTGCTAGCTCTAGGTCATGGGTGGGGTAATTCCTCTCATGAGGCTTTAACTTACGGGAGGCAAAAGCTATAGCCTTCTCCTCCTGCTGAAGTACTCCCTCGAGTCCCCATAAATAAGTGTCAGTGTACACCAGATACTCTTCTCCCGGCTAGGGCAAAGCAATAATGGGGGCCGAAGTTAACTTATCTTTTATCTCATCAAAAGCAAATTGACAAGTATCATCCCAAACATACAAAATTCCATTGCGAGTCAAATTCGTCAATGGACCCGCTATCTTTGAAAAGCCTCGGATGAATCTCCTGTAGTACCCAACTAACCCCAAGAAACTATGCACTTTCGTCGGAGTCGCGGGCTGTCCCCACTCCCTCACCGCAGACACTTTGCTCGGGTCAACTGATATTCCCAATTCCGATACAATATGCCCCAAAAATGGTACCCCCGTAACCAGAATTCGCACTTCTCATCCTTAGTATACAGTTGATGCTCTCGTAGAGTCTTAAGAACCTACCTCAAGTGCTCGGCATGCTCCTCCTCAGTGTGTGAATATATCAGGATGTCATCTATGAAAACGATGACAAACTGATCCAAGAACTCTATGAACACTCGGTTCATCAAATCCATGAATACGACTGGAGCATTTGTCAACCCAAATGGCATGACTCTGAACTCATAGGACCCATACCTCGTCAAGAAAGCAGTCTTCGACACATCCTGATCCCTAATTCATAGCTGATGGTATCCCGATCTCAATTCTGGTTCAGGACTCTTTCATCGCGACACCAGTTTAAGGTTTGGTTCGGCATTTTACATCGACCCCAACCATATAATAACTTTATGTTAGTTCGGAATGTCTCATCGACCCTAACATAATTAATTTAGGTAAAATTATCTTGACCCAAGCTTTTATACAAATTAGTAGGTACACACCCGACCTATCAAATTATGCCCGTACGTAATATATTTTACTTATATTCATCGTACTCATTAATTTACAATTCATTTCACTATTGCATTTATTCTAGTATTCACGCAACTCTAAGGTCCCTAGTTACCCCTCCCTTAATTCAGTAGTTAAGTTAACTATAATCTACTGGTATTTTTTCGAAATTTACTCTCACTCTTTCCGTGGCTAAATTCTCACAATCTCAACATACAGCTCAATCGATCGTTCACCCATCGGTCCATTTCTCCAAAATTCCCACTAAATCATTTATGAAGAAATCTAACGATACACCTACTGGTATTTATGAAATCTCCTCATAGGTAAAATATCATCACTAAGGTTACCATTAAGAAACGGTAATTAAAAGGAAATTTATTCACAAAATTCTCTAAAGTCTAGCCAGGGTCGATCGATCGATGGGATTTGGTTGATCGATCGACTGCTCGATCGATCGACATTCAAGGGTCGATCGATCGATTAAGTAGTGACAGACCCAGTTCCCCTTCTTCATGTGGGTTTCACCATTTTTATCTATCTATCTTTCATGATAATCCATTATATTTGCAACCAACAATTTCAAATCATTCCTACATGTTCTGGGATGATTACTAACGATTTAAAACAACAAAATCATTATAAATCTTGGCCAAATTAACCTAAAATCTTTCTAATATTCAAGAACCCTAAAAACACATTCTTTACAGCTTTTATCATAATTTTAGATTTTTAGTTCGATTAAATCATCTTGTTTTCTATGATATCAGAATATTTGGAGATCCAAAAACGTCCTACATGCAATCCCTACCAATCATGGATCATAATCAATTGTTTTTCTCCCAAAAATATCATAAAAACCATGTTCTTCATAAAGCTTAAATATGGGTATTATAACTCAATTTATTTTGCAAATAACCACTTGACTTATGATTTGTAGGGTCTGATTTCGTGGTTGTTGATGATGGTTGATGATTTTGATCCTTCAATCCTCCTTCCCAACAAATTTGTGGTGAAATCTCCTTAGAATTCCCCCTCCTTCCTTCTTTTGCCTTAGGAAATTGCCTCTCTCTCTTCTCTAATGGCTATGGTCTATTTTCTTTCCTTCTAACCCTAGCCTCAACTCTTATAATCCGATTTAGGGTTTCAAAATTCGTAGGTCTACTTACCCATAAATGTAAAGAGACCAAAATGCCCTCGAATGGTCCCGGTTTAGCCCGAAAATGACCCGGCCCTTAACTAGTACCCCGGGTACACTATTTTGACTAATTCGACCCCTTCGGAATCATCTGTGGACTCTAAATTATCGTTTGAGTCTCTTAAAAAAAATTTCTAATCTCATCTTCCATTTTTGTCTACGCGTGACACTCGGTTGGGATAACTTAGGTACGTCCATATAATCACTAGACCGTACATCTCAACATTAAAAATTTACTACTCACATTTAGTAAATTTTTTAATCGTCATATTATTCTTTATTAACATTATATTACATTAAATTACTCTTCTCACGTAATTTAAATAAAACGTATTTTATCACATTAAATTACTCTTCTCGCGTAATTTAAATAAAAAGTATTTTCCTAATTATGCAGAATTCCTAATTATGCAGAATTACGGGGTATTACACTGGCCCTGATGCCCCTGTTGGCCCTGATGGACATACTGACCCTGTTGGCCAGGCCTAAAACTTCCCTAACCCTGACGGAAACCGCCTGAACTGAATTGCTTAGAATCCCCCTGATGAGAACTCTGATCAACCTGCCTCTGCTGACCCTGAGCTAGCTGTGCCCCGCTGGCACCATTTTTTCCTGTCCTGCCCGGCTTGCTGGACTCCCCCGCTCATTTTCTCCCAGTCATATGGAAGCGGTGGTCCTGGTAATGTAGCAGTGCTGCATTAAGCACATCGGAATAAGTCTGTAATGAGAGGTTACCCAGAAGATGCTGCCTGATCCTCTAGGTGAGGCCATCCATGAACATCTGAATGCGCTTCTCCTCGATAGGCACCTCATCCGGTACCATGTTTGCCAATCGCGTGTCCTCCTCCTCATATTCCGTAACTGTTCTCCCATCCTAGGTGAGGTCTAAAAGTTTTCGCCTCATATCGGTCTTGACGGTGGACGAAAAGTACTTGCGGTCGAACCGCACCCAAAAATCACTCATCGTCATTAAATCTAGCTCCTCAGTAGTAGTAGTAGTGGATTCCCATCACTGTAAGGCTTCCCCTTTCAGCTTGAAGGTAGCCAAAAATTACCTCTGAACTTCAGTTCACTCATTCATACGAAGGTGTCGTTGTATGTCCTTCTTCCACTGACTAGAAATAAACATATTTGAACTGCCCATGAACTATGGGGGACATGGCCTCTGAAAGGATTCTCTCCCTCTTTCCCATGCAGTGGGAAACAGATGCACTGGAACTAGTGCTATTGCTTGAGCTTGGGGTGGGGCCTGCTACACCACCGCTATGGCTGCATTCACTGCTTGTGCAACTATTGCAGCAACCTCCGTTGCGTTCATTGTCCCCTGAGTCTATGCTGCCGACTGTTCTGGCTGGGTCTGTCTGTTTCTTGGTGCACATCGAGGAGGCATCTGAGGAGAGAAATAATTTATTAGACCACAGTTATTACTAAATCTCAAATAACTGAATACAAAATCACAAAATTAAGATCACAACAGTCCTAAAGATAGGGCTCTATATCAAAGGACGCAAAGCTGAAACATAGTAAGCCGTACAGATCCTAAAGGATTCTAGAACCTGATGCTCTGATACCAACTGTCACACCCCGCCTAATTAAATATCGGGTGAATAGTCCTTTATAAAATTTAAAACAGAATGTTCGGTTGGTTCATTCTTAGCATCACTGTCGAAAACATAATAACCTTATTAAAAACCTAATAATTAATTAAGCTAGTGTCAATTTTTTTTCAAAATAATCTTTCAATTATCAATCTGAGAATATAAACATCAATCATCCACCACAACTAGTTAATGTAAATAATAAATCTGAATCACAAACTAAAATAGATAAAACTGGATAAAACATCCCAACTTCAAAACTCTAAATCAAGTACCATAGGAACAATAAATCCAACTGAAATGAAAAGGAATTAATCTGAATACAATCTAAAATAATTGTCTAAGGAATGGGCGAAACATGCCCTAAATAGAAAGTCTAAACATAACGGAAGTGAAATGATGGAGGCGTCTAATGCAAAGACCTACAGCTTCCACAACAGCTACAGCATGCCAAGCAATCCAAATCTCTAAGCCTGGTATCTCTGTGGCTGAGAACCTGATATAATACATATATAGCAAGAGAGGGAGAAGAGATGAAAGAAACGGGCCAGAGCCCGATGGGTAAAAATATTTGTTTTAGTAAGTATTTAAAATTTATAGTAAAGTAAATGTCAAATGCATGTTAGTTCAAACTCTCACATGTGAATCTCACCTCTCGTCTACTATGCATGTCTAACGTACATCTATTCTCACCTAGCCATCCGTAACACTTCTAACTAGATAACGATTCATACTTCTTGTTATACCTCGTGGTAGTAACCCGTGATTCCCAGTTTTCACCTTATTAATACCATCATTTATTAATTCGTTTAAGTGTTATCACAATAGGTTAAGTATTCACCGCTTATGTCACTTAAGACTATACTATCCCAATAACCTTCAATTATCTCACAGTAGGAATAACACAAGTATATATGTACATTCACCACTATAATATACATATACTAATATAGGACCACAAGGCTAAACATGTAGTGCATTACATACTTTTCTATCATGTCCTGGTACATCTCGTACTCTAATAAGGATTGTCGATTCAGAAGTCTCCCATGAATCATATACACAAAACACACATAGTAGCGGCGAACATAGTTCACATACCTATGGGTCATGCGCATACCTACACTCCCATAGTCAGCTGACTTATCAACTCACAAATAAGTCTTCACAGTACTATGTTCTGAGATACAAGTCAAATATCCCCCCCGAAGGTAACCCAGGATAAGACCATCTCTACACAACCCCCCGTGATAGCAAGTATCTAGGTATGTCATATAAATAATATTAAACAAGTAATAGGCATTCACACATCCTGTTAATATTATTAGGCATTCTCCCCAACCTTTTTGTATATGTCCCATAAGTATTTTATTTTCATTATTACGTATTTTACAATATTACTAAATTTGCACAATTCTTTAGTAATTTCCAAAGTAACTCTTCTTTTCGAATTAATTTAAGTATAAAACTCACATACTTTCTCGTGGACCTGCTTCGTTTCATTTCTATTAATTGGTAATTTCTCTCACTCGTAAAGACTGAAAAATTCAAAAACTGCCCCTAAGAAATTTCCCGAAAATTTCACCCTATCGCTCGAACCATATGGCATGTCATTCGAAAAACTACCATGTGTCGCTCGAGCGACTTCGTGCGCGATGCAATCTCGCTCGAACGACTTCGAGCGACTTCGCGCGAGATTGCACTGCTCGTCTCCTACCCAGAATTTTAACATTTTCCCACCATTTTAACCCTAAAACCTCTAAATCAACATCCTAAACTCCAAACAAACGGTTCCAATTCGAATCCTATCAATTATATGTGAATTATAACCGCCTAGAATCATTAATTCATTACGAATCATTAATAAAATATGGAATCCCCAAATTAATTTATCAAAACCCTAGTTCTTCAAATTCTTATTCAAGAACACATAATTTCCAGATTCGCTCTTCACATAAGTTCATCAAAACGTGATTTCTAATCTACATACATGGAGGGTTTCAATTTAACAAATCTCAGATACGATTTATATATCCTAATTCCCCAATTTTCATCACATTTATGAACTAAAACATGTTTATAACAACCCTATACTAACATGAGTATGATAAATGCTAAGGTATAGCAAGTTATAAACACTTGCCTCGAATTTGTCGTCTGATTTCTTGACGTTGTTGGTATGGGTGTGTTCCCCTTGTCCCGATCTACACGGTAGTGGTGGCAGCGGCTGTGCAAGGCGGTGTAAACTTGGGCCTTTCCTCTTGGAATTTGCTCTCCCTCACACCTTCTATGGCCGTTCTTGACTTTCTATAACTTTTAACCCTAATGGACTTTCCTTGGATGATAATATAACTCCTAATTTTCGTCCATTAATTTATCCCAAAAATACAATTTACCATAATGCGCTCTCGGGGTGCTGGCTAGGCCTAAAATTACCCCGGGACCCAAACTAAACACCCGGGTATACTATTTTGACTATCTCGACCCTTCTGGACTCAACGGCGCACTCAAAAAGACCATATGAGCTACCTAAAAATAATTAATCTTTTATTCCATTAAATTAGTACCGACACGACTCATAAGTGCGTCAGACTTAGATTACCAAAATGTCGTATTATTCACTCTCGACAATTTATCAAAGTGTATAGTTCCATATTATATATCACACAATAATATTAAATCAATCAGTGTCAACCCTTGGCACGCTAGTTGGTATTTGTTTTTTAAATTCGGATTAATTAATAATTTAATTCTCACATTTCAATTCAATTAATCCCACTGTAATAATTAATCCCATAATTATTTAAATAATAAAAAATATGGGGTATTACAAGCACCTCCCTTCATCATTGCAAACCAAAGTCATACCCCGGGTACTGACCTAAAGGCCATCGGGCACTCCCAGTCAAACTCTTCATCTCGAATGAGACTTAATGAATCTTCAAAAGACACTAAATCCCCTTTCTAACGGTCCATCCCGTGCGTAATTCTGACTTACGTTGCGGACGAATGACCCATTTTCCCCTAAAATTCGATCAGGAGGTCACCGGATGCTCCCAGACATTGTCTGACCAAAGTCAACTCTTCAGCTCAGATGAGAGTGAATGAATCTTTGAAGGGAACTTAAACCTCTTTTCAACGGTCCGCCCCCGTGCACGATTCTAACTTACGGTACGGACGAACAATCTGTATTACTTCGAAAGGTCATCGAATTCTTCCAAGCCCTCATTGACCAAAGTCAACTCCCTGAACCAGGTCAAACACTTTGTAATGTTGAAGTACATCTCCTAACCTTTTCAACGGTCCCCCCCGTGCGCGATTCTAACTTACCATGCGGACGAACGATTCATTTGCGTCCGAAGTTTCCACGTCCAAAGGACCGACAAGAACTTTCGAGCCACATTTGACCCAAAGTCATCTCTTGAACTCGAATGCGGTCTAAGGACTTTCGAATCTCTCTGAAGTACCTTTCCAATGGTTCACCCCGTGCACGATTCAGATCAACGGTTTGCGCTCTACGGCCGATTTTTCGAAGGAACCTGAAAGAGACTGCCAAATGGCAGGTTGCAAACCCTGCCTATCGGCAGTGTGCATAAACACACCTACCGATTGGCAGGACCATGCTATGCCGATCGGAAATTCCATGGGCCTATAAAAATGAAGGCCTAACCTCATTAAAAAAAAAAAGAAGATTAGAGATCCACCACTCTCAGTAAGCTCAGAAAACCCCTCTCGAAGTCAGCTTGATTTCCACATCCAAATCCCTTTCCAACCTTCACCTTCTTCATCAAACTTGGTGAATTAAGTACCCTCCATCATCACCCAAGTGCAAGGGCTTCTCTCCAACATCCAAGATCAAGCTCAAGATATTCAAGAAGGTCCAACTTTCTCAACTCTCTCTTTAAATTCCCCTAAATTCGCATTAACTTGTTTGATTACTTAGCACTTTTATTTTCTCATCTCACATACCCTAAGATACTTTTTATTTATTATTATTGCACATCTCTTATTTTCGTATAAATAAAACCCAAAAAAAACAAGAAAAAAGGATTTGCTCATAAATTCCAAATGGGAATTCTCACTCTTCTCACACTTTTCTCACAACTAAATCATTTTTTTACACACACACATACACACATATAAGAAAAGTTCCCGGTTGGATTTATGGGATAAATCCCACCCCTCGTTTTGCATACAAACTACGTGAACTTTGATGCCTCTATAGGCTACGTAGGCGTCTCGGGGTAAAACCCATGACTCGAGTCCTATTCCTACTTTTCTCTCATTTTCTTTTTTTTTCTATATTCCTTGAACTCAATTCTCTTAAATTCTATACATTTACATATACGTATATTTTTTCTTAGTTGCGTATTATTCCATGCGCATTATCGTTCCGTTATAACGATCAACGCGAGAATAATCGCGTAAATCCTATTTTCTAATATTATTTTTTAGGAACATTCCTATGGATGACTCGCTTTATCTCTTCCATAATACAAGTTGATGATTCCTATCTCCACTACGTATACACATGAACACATATCACGGGGAAATAAAGGAAAATAGCAACAACCCATGAGAGACCGTAAGGGCGGAATGGGTGCCTAACACCTTCCTATTTCGTAACATAGCCTCCGAACCCTTTTCGAATCATTTTGGTTTCGTATGTATAAGTATGCTTTAGATGATGTCCTTCGGGATGGGTCCCTTTTCTTTTGTCTGTTTTGAGTAAAATAGACCGACGACTCCATTTCTCTAGATTTTTTACCTCATCAACGACGCCAGCCGACGTTCTCCCGAGAGGGGCGCGTGGGACCATGATCCGCTCCCACCGCGAGGATCGGGGATGGCCACAGTTATCTTAATGAATTAGGACCTTAGAGCACAACATGTTAAAGAAAAAACTTAATTGCTCGATTTCTCTTCTTAAATCTCGATGTTTCGAAAAGGCATGTTGGAGCAACACAAGTAGCAAATGTTCAATTATGACATTATGATCATGCAACTTTAAGGAGTGCAAATATGGGGGACTAAGACTTACTATATTACTCAAGTGAGAGGAAAAATTGGTAGGAAGCTTTAAGTCCTTCAAAATTTGGCAGAATTGTCTTTTTTCTTCTTTATCCAAGATAAATGGTGCTGTTTGTTTTATCGTTTTTCCAGTGCGTCCATCAACTTGAATCTATTGACCGCTGTGTATGCCCATACCATTCATATCCAATCGAACCTTTCCAGTATCCTTTGTTTTATTATCATCAAAAATTGTGTTTATTAAATGATCTACAACACTCTTTTCGATGTTCATCACATCAAGGACATGTTGAACTTGATGATATGGCCATTATTCCAAGTCAAAGTAAATAGCTTTTTTATACCAAGATTCTTTAACTTCAACATTAGCACTCCCACTAACATTATTAGACTTTATCTTCTTAGTGGGAACTTTTGAGACTTTTCTAGGTACATGTTTTATATTTCTTAACTTCTCCACAAGTGCATCTCCGTTTAGTCGAACCAAGGGACGTCCAACTTCTTGTGTCCTAAGTCTCAAACCTCTACCACTCCTAAAAGGATGATCGTTTTTAAGAAACATACGATAGTTTGTGTAAACTATCTTTATCGACACAAATAGGACATGCTTTGTAACCATGTGTTACACATCCGGATAAGTTTCCATATGCGGGAAAATTATGAATCCCCCACTTCAACATAGCTCTCAACGTAAAAGGTTGCATTTTGTGCATGTCAATAGCTGAAACTCCTTCCCATAGTTGTTTCAACTCATTTACTAATGGTTGAAGAAAAATATCAATGTCTTGACCCGGTTCCTTTGGCCCAGGAATCAACAAAGATAAAATTTATAACTCACGCTTCAAGCACAAAGAAAGGACCACATTATAAGGCGCGATCATGACAGTACAACAACTATAACTACTAGACTGAATACCATGGGGATTGAACCCATCTATTGCTATTCAAGCCAAACATTGCTCCCTTTATCGGTAAAATCGGGCCATCTACTTTTTAACATTCTCCATTGGGATGAATCACAAGGATGTCGCTGATAATCCCATGAACTTGTTGCCCGATGGTGCCATGTCATTTCATGCGCTATCCAAGGTATAATGTACAATTTCACTAACCTTGGAATTAAAGAGAAATGTCTCAACACTTTCATCGGTTCTTTTCATATCCTTTTCCCTTTATTTGAGGTCACTGCATATCTCGGTTCTCCACACTGAGGACATTCCTCCAAATCTTTATTCTCTTTCCAGTATAAAATACAGTTGTTAACGCGAGCATGGATGTAATTTTCTTTCATCCCTAGGTCTTTCATCATTCTCTTCATGTGCGGATATTTTTCTTGTAATGTGTTTCCTTTTGGAAGCCACCTCTTTAAGACCGATAAGAGAGAGGTCATGCTATTTCCCGACCAACCAAACTGCGTTTTCAAATTATGCAATTCCACAATTGCAGAGAGAGTAGTCTCAGGACCCTCATATGAAGGGTACAATTTCTTGATCTCTAATTTTTTTATATTGATTATACTTCTCATTGTCGACATACGATTTTTCAGAGAATCCTTCCTGATCGGGTTCTACACAATGTTGTTCGTGCACTCCGTAACACGTGTCAACTAAGTTTCGCAACCTTTCATTATCATTGTTATCAGGTTCATTATGTCCTTCACAATCAATAGGTTCTACTACGGGACAGGTTAGGTTCGATGATAGTGATTCACCATGTAAAACCCACTTAGTATATGTCCTGTCTATACCATGCATTATCAAATGACCCTAGATATCTATCGCAGTAAAACGGTTCTTATTTCGGCACTTAACACATGGACAAGTAAAGGTCGAGAATTGATGGCCATTGTTTCCAATTGCAAATTTAAGAAAAGACGCAACTCCATTTGTGTACACCTCACTTATTCTATTCCTCTCATTCATCCACTCTTTGTTCAATGTTTGTGACATTCTGCACTACCAAAAAAATATGGTTTACACACAAGTTATATGACAATATACAAAAAATAGAATTATTGACACACATAAGAAAAAGCACACTTAGAACATGTAATTTTGTTAGAACAAACCTTAAACTTCAGAGGAGGGGGTGAAATTTCCTTAGTTATATACTTATGCAATTATGTGTTTTAATAGTATAAATCGGTGTATAAAAAAAATCATTTTCTTAAACAGGGTATTAAATACCAGGTCTAGTAATGTTATAAATCAATGTATAAAAAAAATTTAAGCCTTGGATTTAATACAAAATAATCAAAAACTTGAACCAAAAAATACAAAAAGTATGTACCCAACAACAATAACAAAAATACATTGCATTTTACCAAAAAATAAACTTGTAACCCAACAGCAAATCGCAAACTTTCAAAGAATTTTAACCATCCAACAGCAAATCGCAAACTCATATATTCTAAAATTTTGAACATGATTTTTGTTAAGTTAATAAGATATCATTGTACCCACTATAATGGAGAAATTCTCGACGCCAACACATAACCTATGAGTTGGTCTTTCTTCAGTTTCACTTCTATCTTTATATTGTCTATCCTATCGAAAACAGAGAATTGAGGATTAAGCCCTAAAATATATGAGTTATGCTTATGGGATAGTCAATACTTTTTTTACTAAATATTGTCACAATTTGATTTGTCCTTAAACTTAGCTTAATCAATTTTTAAAATACAACTTCTACCCTCTCTGAGAATATCATTTTAAATTTTTTAGTGTCAATCGTTGCTCACCATTATTGGCCCTGCAAACCTAAAATTACACTATTTCAATGCAAAGTTTAATCTGAAAACTTTGTTTTACAATTTTAAATCTCCAAACATAAATCAGTTCAACAGATTATATCAACAAACACTAAACAGATTCAAAACAAAAGCATCGAAAAAAAAATAAACAAAGAAGAGAATGTCAGCAAATCGCTTATGAACAACAAATAGAACTATTTAGACAAAGCATGGTATAAAAAAAATAAACAAAAGCTCATCACGTTTTAGAAAAAGCATGGTATGAATGAGATAATTACCTTATGAACAGAAAATCGTAATTCTCAAACCCATTGTGATGTGAGCGCCAAATGAACCCTAGGAGAAACCCGTTGTGATGTGAGCTTCGAATGCTTCCAAACCCTAGGTTGCGATTCTTCCAAACCCTAAGTGAGACTTATTCTGAACCCTAATTGCGGTTCAAGGGAGAAGATCGCGATTTGGAGAAGAGAAACCACTCGCGATTTGGAGAAGAGGAAGAGGTTCAAGGTCACACTAAAGCATTTTGGAGAAGAACATTTGTTTGGGTCGGGGACATTTTAGAGAACGCTAGAGTGTATAGTCATGAGATATTAACTTTTTTTAAAAAAAATACTTTTAAAATATTCAAATAATATTTGTAACACGTATCAGATATTAGTAACGATAATAGTAACAGTAGAATATTGTTAGTAATACAAAAAATAGTCTGTTAATAAATGAGTGGTTTGGTGTAGTGCTCCACCCCCCTTTCCCCCCACCACACACACAAGCACACACACACACATGCACATACACACACACACACACAACCCCCACCCCCACCCCTGCCCCGCCCCCCACTGCAACTACCCACCACACGCGCACACGCACACACACACATGCACATACACACACATGCACATATAAACACACACACACACACACACACACATATACACCCCCCTCCCCCCCCAAACACGTATATATACCCAACACACACACACACGCATATACACGCACACATATACACAAATGGAAGAGAAATAGAGAGAGAAAACGTACCAAAATCGTAGAGAGAGAGAGAGTGTAGTCGCTTAGAGAGAGAGAGAAATGGAGGGAATATAAATCAATGGGAAAAAAGAAGAGGGAAGGGTTTTTTATTGACAGAATTGTTACGGACATGTCACGGTCTTTGATCGTGGCAAGTTTGTAAGGTTTGTCACGGACTTGTCATGGTCATTGAGCGTGACAAACTTTTATCGCGGCCTTGTCACGGTCATTGACCGTGATAAAAAAATGCGTATTTTTTTGTCACGATCTATGACTGTGGCAAGGCTGACCGGTTGAAGGGTGTCAATTTAACCATTTTGGTGTAGTGTTTTCTTAATTTCTTTATCCTTTTCATTGTTCATTTTATGTCAAAAAGGGAGAGAATTTTTTTTAATGAGGAGAATCACCTTGTAGTAAAAGGGGGAAGCCTATAGACATTTGAGGAAAAGATTGATGTTCATAGGTTGTACTTTTATATTGTACTTATTAGGGGAAGACAATAATACAATAACTAGTTGAGGATTTTTTTTAAAGGGGACATATTTATCTCTTGTGTGATTTCATGAAATGTCTTAATAATTATTTCTTGTGGTTCAATTTATTGTTTATGTTTCACCACAACTTGATTACGCATTGGTATTAAATATGTTTGCTAGTGTGTGGCTGGAAAACAGGTACATGATCTCTTTGAAGGTTGTTTAAACATCTTATGTCATTTTACTCTAGTAAATGTAATTTTTATATCTTGAGCCTTAGCCTTTGGTAGAGTGATTTGTGTCAATTGTGATAGATTTAGATTCTTGTAATATTTATTTTGTATATTTCTTCACATAATAAACAAAAAAAGAGATTATAAGAATATGTATATACTCATTTTTCTTAAATTTTTAAGTGGTGCTATTTAATTTACCGAACTCATATTGAGTCTTAGTCCCAGAGGTCTCTCGAAATCTTCATATTCAATCTTTGATAACTAAACTCCACTTAAAGCTTCATCATGGAAGATTCTCATAGTAACAAAAAAATTTGGAATTTTAAGGTGAGAATAAAAGGAATTAGAGTACATAATGTTTTCCCTGAATTATATGTTTTCTTAAGCTGAAATTTTATTATATATAACCTTGAGGTATATTTCCCAATAAATGATACAAGATAATTTTCTTATATAAACATATTTTAAAAAATACGTTCTTGTGTATTTGTAAATCTTGTTCTTCGGTTGGAATTTATTATTATCCATTTTCTACTGCAATGAGGCTTACCTTCATTTCCCGTGAACTTATGAAAAAATACTTAGCAAAATCTCTATTTGGTGACCACCTTCCTAGAAACTCACTACAATAAAGGGTTCTTTTTTTTTTATAGAAAATATTCTTTTTCTGAGAACCATTCAGTGGTTGGCCTCGTAAAATGTTTGTATTTATTCGAAACAAGCTAGTTGGAAGATCGCTATATTAAATCATAAGCTTTGTTCCAGTGAACCTCCCACGGCACAACAAGCGAAGGTTGCCCAAAATTGGGATTTAAAACCTTTAGGCCATCTGTAGTGGCAATGTGTAAACTAATTACGTGGAGATGTAAATTTAGATTGTTTTGTTTAGATTATTGGGCAAAGTTTTATACTGGGACAATGCAAAAAGGGTACGTGGCAGTGTTGCGCGTTAACCTTTTTACCGCCCAGATCTGGACGGCTATCATTTTACCGCCCACAGCCCACACACCAAATCTGGGCGGCTAACATATTACCGCCCAGATCCAACCAATTTTCAACCGCTATCTCCTAGCCGTTTATATCCGTTTATACCCGTTACAAATATAGCCGTTATAACTAAATATTAATTATACATTTACCCCTATAAATAACATTTTCTCCTCTTCTATTTTTCATTCTTATTACAAAATTATTTCTACAACAAATTTTATCTCCTATAATATTCTTGAATATTTTTTAAATCCCAAAACGCAAAGTCATATTTTTTATATATTCAATACCATTTATTTTAAATATGTTATCTATTCAAAGAAAATGGTGTGGCAAACTTGCGAAACCTAAGCCCATTCCACCCCCACCACAGAATTTGCCAGTCTTGTATCGGAATTATCATCAGTTGTTTGACGATAGTTTTTTGCATGGGAGAGACATGATTGTTGATCTTACAGCTAATCCAACCGACAGTCAATTTCATATGCGCGGTAGTATCCACGGTCCGATAGAGGTGTATGCTGAATTATCCCATATTCCATTTGTGCGAGCGGCCATTGGAAATTTTGGTTTTAGTCATTTATTTAGCGAATCTTTTCCTAACTCCGACAACCAATTGACTGGAGCGCTCGTAAGTAGGTGGTCGGAAATAACTCATACAGTCCATCTACCTAGTGTGGAGTTGGGGATTACCCCTTATGATTTTGTTCATTTATCAGGTAAATATTTCATAAATTTTTTTTCGCACAATATTTGTATTTTTATAATTTATTATTTGATGTTTTCATATTTAATAATTATTAAATTATATGGTTTTAGGAATTCCAATTGGAATCCATCCAATTTTGCCTAGTTTTCAAACATCTGGTCAGTATACTATGGAGCAAATGTTCGACCTATATTTTCCCGGAATAGGCCACCTAGAGTTCAAAGGAAGAAATATTTCTTGTAAAACAGTAAAAAAATATATGTTGGATTGGTGCGAACAAGTTCCGGAGCAAAGACTAGCGAGCGAAGAACAGATTGCCCTTTATTGTATATGTGTTGAGCTCCATTTTTTTCCCGACAGGCCATAACACCTTGTGTGTGGATTGGGCAACTTATTTAAACAATCTTAACGACATGGATGCTAAGGATTGGAGTTCTGCCATTTTAGCGCGTATTTACTATGCGCTTGACGCGTGTACCACAAATGCGCAAAAATCAGTAAATTGTTTTTGGCAACTTATAGAGGTATTATTCCCTCTAATTTTACATTTGTATCACGATCAATAAAATTAAATTTTTTTAGTGTAATAATCTCCTTAATTCTAATGAGTTTTTTCTTAAACCCGCAGTACTTTGGCTACGTGTACCTTCACACGATGGCTCCCATATTGCACGATAATGCTGTGGAAAGATGGCCGCGTATGCTACGATGGGTGTCTGATCAACGTTAGACTTTATTGGGTCAAATGAGATTTAAAAGTTCGGTAATGCAAGAGCAAATGGAAATGTGTTCTCCCGAGTCAGTCATATAGCAACCTTTTATGGGATTAAAAGAAAACCAGTTTAATATCGTTACAACTGCTCACGATTTGGGGGGAAAGACGGATAATACTTTTGGATATAGAGTTAGGTGGAACTTGGTATCTCGGAGATCGTTGCTACCGTCAAATGACAAGTCTCGTTGAGATTCCAGAAAACCCACCGTATCCAATGGAATTCATTCCAAGGGATATATATATGGAAAAAATTGGCAACTGGCAACCTGCAATTGCTCGTCTCGCAGTCTCATCGGAGGACGAATGGTTGACATACTGGAAGATTATGGGTAAAGGTGCAATATTAGGCTCCCTAATTCGGTGGAAAAATCATGACGGGGTGGGGTTCGCCTCGATTGCACCATCTGATTTACGGGTACCCAGCGCACCAGCAGATAGATGGGAGGCTCCCCATATATACAACACACAAGGAAAATCTACATCGTCAAATCTTATACCTTTGTCAAGGGATATTGAAGTTGCAGATACAAATTTGAGTGGCACAACAGTCATTCAAGTAGACCCGCCAAGCACTCATAATGACTTAGTTCCCGGCACATTTTACTCATGCGACCAATGGCGTGATATGTTTTTTTTAGAGAGGACTACATAAGGAAACTTCAATCAATAATGTTAGAACGAGAGCTTATGTGGCAAAGGTGGGTGAGAGAGCTTAAAGGCGCTGGGCCCAGTTCGTCTACCGGGCACAACCCCATTCCACAATACACCCCCCTGATATATATGGAGATGAATATCCAATTGCTACGCCTAATATAGCCCATCCACCATCACAAGACCCTGGAGGATCGGTCGGTCAAACCTCTCTTGTCGATGATGTTTTTAGACTATTCAACGAATTTCCTTATCAGCAATAACGATGTATTAAATTTCTTTTGATAATAAAATCATTTTTATTTAATAACGATGTGGTTTATATTAGATTCAAGTGCAAACATTGTATTAGATTCAAGTGCAAACACTGTTAAAATACAAACACCATAAAAACACCAACAAACGCTTAAACACTTAGGTCGAACCTAGGAGAAGTACAACAAAATGGTTTCCCATTGCGTACTAAACATTTAGGTAAGTAAGATCGTTGTGTATTTGAATCAATATATTCTTTGTTATCGTTTGATATATTTGGTTCGTACTCTTCCCCATCATTTTCATATACGCATTCCAAAAAGTAATCATAACCAGAATTGGTGTAGTCTAAAATGTCGTTATCTGATGCCAACGCAGAATCATTATATATGTTAATCATTTGTTCCTGAATGTGATGACCAGATTGCATCGCATGTTGTGCTTTGTGATAACGTTATAAGCGCCTTTCCATCTGCCATATCTCTTCCTCTAATAAATCAAGGCAAAACATCTCCGATTCTTCGGGATACGATATTATCCAAAGAGCGGCAACCCGATTTCTCGGCACAGGTATATGATGGTAATAGCAAAGAACCTCCAAGTCACACCTTTCATGATATTTTTCTGGTCATGACAGGTGTTCCCAAGGGTACTCTACTCCGTCTTCTGGTTGAGAAGTAGGGGAGATTATGAAAATATGACCATACTCATTAAGAAAACGTCGAGAAGTATTAATTGGATAAGTTTGAAATATTTGTTTCTTTCCATACCAAACGTTACCGGCAATATCTGTGTATGATCCATTGTAAATGGATGAATTGTATGGAGATGAATCCATGATTATAATGTTAGACGAAAAGGTGTTATATATATAGGCTTGTTGGGCGGGACTTATTTTACCGTCCAACAAGGACGATTTGTACGTCATGTATAATATGAGGACTGATATTTTGTGAACATGAATCTTTCCTGCTTTAGTCCTGTACACTTGTTGGGCGGGACTTATTTTACCGTCCAACAATGACTATTTGTCACGTCATGTAAAATATGAGGACTGATATTTTGTGAACATGATTCTTTCCTGCTTTATTCCTGTACACTTATTGGGCGGGACTTATTTTATCGTCCAATAAGGACGATTTGTACGTCATGTATAATATGAGGACTGATATTTTGTGAACATGAATCTTTCCTGCTTTAGTCCTGTACACTTATTGGGCGGGACTTGTTTTACCGTCCAACAAGGACGATTTGTCACGTCATATAAAATATGAGGACTGATATTTTGTGAACATGAATCTTTCCTTCTTTAGTCATGTACACTTGTTGGGCGGGACTTGTTTTACCATCCAACAAGGACGATTTGTCACGTCATGTAAAATATGAGGACTGATATTTTGTGAACATGAATCTTTCCTGCTTTAGTCTTGTACACTTGTTGGGTGGGACTTGTTTAAATGTACAACTTTGATAGATGTTGAGCATCACAACTACTACTCCTACAATATAAACATTTACCATGTCTAACAACGATATTGAGGAGATGATATTAGCACAGATTGCCCAAACGTATGATCTCGACTCCGATGATGAAGCCGTTGTGGTACAAAACAGATTACGGGATTCAATACATCGGACGTCCTTACTGCACAGTAGTCGGGAAATACATGAGCGACGAACGGTGCATCGAGATAGAGAGATGGCTCGTCACAATTTATGGAAAGACTATTTTCAGGAGAACCCCACATACCTTGAAGAAATGTTCAGGCGTAGGTTCAGGATGAATAAGGCGAGCTTCAATCGTATTTTGGAAGCAGTATGTGAAAATGATTCATATTTCATCAGAAACCGAATTATGTTGGACGAATGGGATTAAGCTCTCAACAGAAGATTGTTTGTGCACTTCGTATGTTGGCGTATGGTGGATGCGAGGATTTACAAGATGAATATCTGAAAATAGCCGAGACAACAGCAATTCAGACTTTAAAATGTTTTTGTAGGGCTGTAGTGAAGGTGTTTAGCTCGGAGTATTGCCGCACACCTATAGCCGCAGATATAGCCCGCATGCAGCCAGAGAATGAACGACGTGGGTTCCCCAAGATGATTGGGAGCATTGACTGCATACATTGGGAATGGAATAACTGTCCACATGCATGGAAAGGACAATATCAGGGTCATTCCCATGCTGCCACTATAATTTTAGAGGCAGTCGTGTCTTATGATACTTGGATTTGGCATGCATTTTTTGGAATGCCTGGTGCATGTAATGATCTGAATGTTCTTGCGAAATCTCACGTGTTCGACGAACTTTTGGAAGGAAATCGTCCCCCTATGCACTTTGAAATCAATGGAAACACGTATGACACGGGGTACTACCTTGCAGATGGTATCTATCCGCCTCACGCAACTATCATTAAGAGTTTCAAGAGACCGGTCAGTAAAAAACAGAAGGTGTTCACACGATCCCAAGAAGGTGACCGAAAGGATGTGGAACGGGCATTTGGCATCTTGCAACAACAGTTTCACTTCATAAAAAATTCGGCCAATTTTTGGGAATATAAAGACTTACGTGTAATTATGAAGGCTTGTGTCATATTACACAATATGATTGTCGAGGAAGAGTTGCGGGACGGGACTTGACGAGCTGACCAGCCCTTACGTGGCCCACCCCCTGCTTATGCAGACAAAGTCTCACTGGCCATTATCAGTACCAGGTGCGGGAGGCAAAGATGTGGAACAAGGATGCCCATAACCAGTTACGTGAGGACCTTATGGAACACATTTGGAATCGTCACGCAGAATCATAATCTTGATTGTAATTTCAATATTATCCATTTACCCTACCTAATATATGTAGACAATTTTCTTCGTGCTAAATAAAATATGTTTGGGCAAAACTAGTCATTGATGAACATTGGTAGAAAATCTAGTAATTAATAAATTTGAATTACATAAATAACTATATAAATCTAATAATCTAGTATTAGAAGTTCTGAAATGCTTGAGCCCGACACTGCATTATCTGAGTTAATCGCATCTCGTGAAGGGCTCTTTGTTGGGGAGTGAAGCTACTTGTATCCATGTAAGTAATGTGATCTTCGTCACGTTGGAGTTGAGCTTCATACTCTTTGGTGCGAATTGAAATTAAACCATCAATCTTTTCATTTAGAGTTCTTTTGATTGATTGGGATTCTGCTGAATTTTTGTCATAAAGTTTGTTGAATTCATCAGAGTTATCTAAAATGTGCATTTGTGAAGCCGCACTGTTGGCTGCCGCTCTTTTATTCCCTTTCAGTTTCGCAGCTTTAAGTCCTTCCGGTCTTTTCAACGGATTATTGAATTCCCTTGTATCGCTGGCGTTCGAATTAAGCGGGTTCCCATTATCTTCTTCATCAGTATATTGTGAACCAGTGGTCGACATCGAATACTTTGGCAAATCCTTAAGCACCTCGTAGCAGTGGTCGTAATTGAATTTATGACCCGTTTTTGATCGAAAGTTATCACAAGCTCGTTGTACCTATCAAAAAAATATTCTCGCATTATTTTTGCAAAAATTATGAATTTAATTGTAAATATAAAATAAATAAATATTAATTGTAATTACCCATGAAATCTCCGACGTGCCGCTTTCTTTCCCCCTACCGTATGCTTTGGACAAGTTCGCCGTATACAACACACAATCTGTGTTAATTTTTCGAAATTTTCCCTGCAATGTATTTTCAGACCGTTTGTAAATGACACCCTCGCTTGAGTTATATTCGTTCGTAATTTTTTTCCATAATGTTGAACCTGCTTGGTTAGTCCCTATAGCACCATCTATAGAAAATTTAACGTATTCCATACAAAGCAACACCTCATCGTGTGCATTAAAATTTGGCAATCGGCTAGAATTAGGCGGAGTACTTTGAGAAGAAGAATCCATTATAATTATTTAAATTATAATGTTCAAAGATATAAAATACTCTTGTGTTCAAAGTGTTTGAGGGATGTAATATATATACACAAAAATAAAAATTACCATTGTAAATATGTTTTAGCCGTTAGAAAAGTTACTGTTTGGATATTTTTTTTTTTTTTAAGTTGAGGTTGGGCGGTTATATGTTTACCACCCAGAAAATGTGGGCGATTTTATGTTTAACGCCCAGACCCCCCGGGCCCCACTTGCACATTGTTTTTCGGATGTTTAGATTTACATTCCGTCTACCTTTTCTCCCTCCTCCAACTACACGATTCTTTACCCATTGTAAGATGTAAATGTGTAGTTTTACACATTTACATCCCCCACTACAGATGGCCTTAGTGGTTGGATCTCCTTGAAACTTGTGCCAAAATCATCTCTCTAAGATTTTATATTTGGTTATCTTGAATGATCTAAAAATAAGCTAAATGGATCATTAAGTTTGTCTTTTGTCATTAACAAGTAGATGGTTTGAAAGTTTTACGGGTTTTGTAACTGTCTTATAAAGATTAAAAAAAATAGATGTGAAGATCATCTGTGTGTAAAAACTCTTTACAATTTTTTTTTTAAAACATTAAAGACTTTACTTTTTCTACAATTTAATATTTATTTATTCTTGGGTTCCCCCATTTTAATTTTTATCCACTTTGTGATATTATTCATAAGCCCAAACAAATCCTAGTTGTTAATTCATTAATTACTCTTGCTTCCATTTTCTTTGGAAAAAAGTTTTCTTAAACTTCAAACATGCTTTTAAAAAGGTTCAAATGTTCCCTTTGAAAATTATTTTTCTTTATTTAGTCATTTATCACAATTAGGATAAGGTGCCTATTTGGCACAAAGTTTTTCTTCTAAGGGTTTACCTAATTAAAAAATTCTTGTCTTTAGTCCACAATTTACTTTTTCACGTTTTGATTATCTTAATATACTTAATTAACATATTCTAGGGATTCAAATCACAATTTTTTATTTAGACATTAAAATAACATTTCTCCAAAATTTGGATAAAACAATCATTTTTAAGGATCAAATACCAAAAAGTCTCTCAAATATTTTTTAATACACATTTAGTCCAAGCCTTTTATTTTGTACCAAAGAAATTTCTTATTCTCTTATCTTTAAAGGTTTGCGCCAGCGGCATAGTAAAGCCTTTTTGGCATAGTGAATGACTTTTTGGTGCAAAATAAAAGGACTTGGACTAAACGTGTATTAAAAAAACTTCGAGAAACTATTTGGTATATGCTCCCATTTTTAATGGGAAAGAATTTTAATTTCGATAGTTACCATCGAGATCCAATAATTTTCACTCCAAACTAGATTAATCCAATCCTAAACATATTTAAACTAATCATTTATTTAAGAAAAATAATTGCATTATCATGTAATATAGTTTACAAAGATCAAGTTTTAAAATAATATTTCCACCAAAGAATTCCTCCATCCACTTAATGAGAAAGCTCGAGTCAAGAACATTTTATGAGTTAGGCATCTCCCCGTCACAAATTCAATTTTTTTAGAGGATATAATACTTGTAATAACGGTAATAAGGCTTTACCTTTGGAAAATTAATATGTTATTTGTCATATAAAACACAATACACAAACTTAGATGCCTCAACTTACAAATATATAAAGGATCATCAACCTAAGGAATAGTAGTCATAGAGGTGCTAGAAAAATTATTTGAAATTATAGCTCCAAAGAAAACCTCTCTAACTTTCTTATTCCATAACACTAACACTCAATATTATTGGAAAAACGATGTTGTGTGTCCATTAGGGTACTAAACTATTAGAACCTATCTCCTTAACCTGTCCTCTAATTTAATCCATCTTTGGGGCTTTACACAACTTGTCATTACCTTCATTGGTAATTATTTTGTGAATATGGTCAAATGTATCATCATCCCCACATATGGCAGTTCGGGATAGAAATTTGATGTCTTTGAGACATCAAATTATTTGATGTCTTGGATTCTGATTGGTCAATATCGTTGGCGCGAACCCATTTTCATAAATGATGTGAGTCTCCACCAATACTATTGACCAATCAGAATCCAAGACTTCAAAAAGTTTGATGTCTCAAAGACATCAAACTTTTTTCTGACAGTTAGTTATAAAAAATCTTAAAAGTAATCAACAACTCGACCACCAACTTTTGTTGCGAGTTTTCGGTAGTATATTTATCATCAATATTTAGGGGGTAGTTAATCTCTTTCTTTTTTTTTACTCCAAGCATAAACATAGTTAGTCTTTTTTCCCTTCCTCCAACCACTTATTTTTGGATCTCTACTTCCAATATAGCTTCACATACAAGATCCCAATTTAAATCTCCTTTAAAAAGACTAGACAATTGATTATTTTATTCACATTAGATTGTTTTAATCATAATTTATATCTCTAACACAAGATCATTCGCTTAATACATCTAAAAAAAATATTCTTTAGCATAACTGGTTTGTAAATGATCACATATAATGATAAATGATCACATATAATGGGTTTTCAGCATGACTCATAGTCTCCTCGCAACAATTCTTAGAAATGTTAAAAAATTAATATATTCAACCCATGTGTTATTAAATCTAAATGGGACAACAATAGTCCCTTCACTTTACCGACGATGAAATAATTGGAGCATGATATGAAATTCCGTTGTTGAGAACCTCCACCTTGATTCGAGACATAAGGTCATATGTAGTGTATTCTTATTATACCAAGTAAATTTACTACAACTGTAGAAAATATCACTCAAATAAGAATCTAAAACAATTTGAACAGAGTGATTCACAACCTGAAAATTTACCGCTACACATACCAGTCTTTCATTTAGGAAGCAAGTATAATAAAATTTTCTACAATTAGACAACAAATTAAATTCATCATTAAATTTCTCACATCATTCCATGGAACTTTATTATCATTCCCAGAAGAGATACGTAGATATTTGAAATGAGAACTTGACACTTTACATCCTTACAAAAAAAATCTTGTAAAGAACTTATTTTGATTTTTTCTATCGTAGGGTCTAAAGGCACCTTAACTTTTATTGTGTGAGTTTGAATCAACTTATTTAATCTTCTCTAGGAAGGTATGTACCCACTCTTTTATATTTCAAAATAATGATTTAATCATTCAAATTTCAAATTCTATTCTTCTGACCGCCTCACTTAGTCTTAGTTGGAATACCAAAACCCTTGTTTACATTTTATTTGTCTCCCTTGACTTACCTATTTTTATTACGACCAACCAAAAATCAGCAACCTTAATTGCCCAAACCTTTATGATACAACAAGCTATACTAGATTTAAAAATATTGTTTGTATACATAAGAACAGTTTGATTGGCTGCTTTTTTCTCAATAATTCCTCACTCGTGATTATATATTATTGTAAGAAATATGTGTAACTGAGCCAATCCTTAACATAAATTTCTCCCAAATATTATGAGATCATTTATTTTGTAATACGATGTATTTTATAGCATTTATATAAAGAAAATATATTTAAATCTTCAGATTTTTTTAATTGGGTTTTGCTTGTTGTGAATAAGAGAGAGTTATACTGAACATGAAAATCTTGGTTGGGGTAGTGGTTATCCCTTTGGATGCCTGAAGCTAGTTGGGGATAACCTTGAGGTGAAATTACATAATAAAATTGGGGCTTCACACATTATTTTAAGTGAAAAATAAAGAGTTACAAAAGGGTATAGCATCTAGGCCTCACTTAAACAGTGAGTAAGGGGCATGACATTATATGGTCATTTTTATACCATAGATCAGGATTATCCTGTTATATAGGTCACATATAGCTGCTAAATAGACCTTCGACATTTAAATTTTTTATTCATATTTTAAGGTTTTTAATCCCCTTTGTTTGCCTCTTTATGCACCAAAGGAAGTAAATATAGAGGAGGAGGAGGAGGAGGAGGGGAAAAAGAAGAGGAAGGACTATTTGAATAATGGGATGGTATGGACCATTAGTGTAATACCCCGTATTTTTATGTTATATTAATTTGGGGATTTATTAAATTTGATGTGAGTTAATTATTTAATAAAAATCCGGAAATTAATTATGTTATAATTATTAACGTGACGAGAGTTAGTAATTATGGAAAATTTGTTGAATATTACTAATGAGCAAAGTAATATGTAATATTGGTTATATTGAATGTCACGAGTGAATAAAATGACAATTTTGAAAATTTGAGTCGGGACGTGCCCGTGTCGCGTCAGGACTAAATATTGATAAATAAAAGTGAATATTTTATAAGTCGTTTGTATGGTCGTTTTGAGTGCGCCAACGCGTTCGGAAGGGTCGAGATAGTCAGAAAAGTGTACCCGGGGGTTTAGTTTGGGTCTCGGGGCGTTTTTAGGCCTAATTGGTACCCCGGGAGGGCGTTTTGGACATTTCACCTTTTTGGGTAATTAAACCCACGAAAATCAGTAATCTATATCAGCCATTTAGGTTAGTCAGCTAGGGTTAGAAAACTCAAACACAAGAACGGCCATAGGAGAGGAAGCAGAGAGCTCTCAAGGCAAATTCAAGGCCCTAAAGTCATCCGTTTGCACCGCCACCACCACCAACGCGTAGATCGCGCAACGGGCTACGCAACCACACCAAAATCATCTGCAAATCAGAACACCAAAAATCTCAGGCAAGTGTTTATCTTGCTTATTTCGTTGATGCATCTTTCATATTAGTGTAGGAATGATTAGGATGAGTTTTATGGAAGAAAACCTAAGATTTGAGATAGGAATCGCATGTAGTTATGGGTTAAATGATAATTCTGGAAACCCTTGCCATGTAGAGGAATTTACCCACGAAATTATGATGTTTACAAGAAGAAAATTTTGGAAAAGATGGATTAGAACCATGTTAATGAAATTTTAGGGTTCTTGATGTTTTATATGAATTTGGGGCTTGTTAATCCATGTTTAATAGTAGAAATCTACATGCTTTACGTGGGAAATGCATAATATCATGTTAGGATGTTAGTAGTAGAAATTCTGAGACGTTTGGGACTGTAAAATATGGATTTGGTGTAAGTTAGAAGATGAAACCCGTAACTGCAATTCTGCAGATTTCGCAGACCTGCTTGATCGATCGATCGAGCCCAGAGCTTCGATCGATCGAAGGTTCGATCGATCGAGCCCCAGACCTCGATCGATCGACCCCTCCTGGCAGACTCCTATTTCCTTTTTAAATGAGTTAAATTCAATTTATTGTGAGATAATTCTTGGGCATCCTTAATAAAATGTTTTGGGAGATAGGGAAGACCAGTAGGACATGTGAATAGATTTTGGGACCCTTGATGTCGGGCAAAGATTGTATTTTGGGATAATTACATAAGGGTCGGTAAATTTATGATTTAAAGAGAGAGACACGTAAGAGAGTTACTTTGGGACAAATGTGTATACCTACTGAATTTTGTACTTGAGAGGATAGAATCAATGAGCGTTATGTTGTAAGTGGAAAAGTCCTCAAATTAAAGTAAGATGTGAATGGTTATACGTGATAACTAAATAATGAGAAATAAATACAAATGTCGTAATTATGGGAATTGAGTACTTACCCATTATTGATATGGAAATATTAGTATAGTTATATGATTGTGTATGCATATACTATCTGTGTGAAAAACATGCCCACGCTACTTGCTATCCCTGAGGTTTCCGCGCTGGGACAGTCTTATCTCGATGGGACCTTTATGGGGGATATTGACTTGTACCCTAGAAGATAGATATCCTTGGTACAGGCTATCGGAATGATAGTTCAGACGGTCCTAAGAGACGCAAGTGTGTGCTTTCCTCTTAGAGACTTGGAATATATGCTTCGCCTCATATTGTTTGTGAATAGATATCCTTGGTACAGGCTATCGAAGTGATAGTTCAGACGATCCTAAGAGACGCAGACTTATGCCATCCTCTTAGAGACTTGGAATCTATGCTTTGCCTCAATATTGTTTGAGTATGTGTTAATACAGTTCGAGAGTGATTCCGAATTTGTATTCCCTTAGTACGAGTGGTACGGGGATTGGATAGTAGAGTATGCCCGCACCATAGTTTATTTGGGGTGTTGTTGTGATATATATATATTTTATGAGTAGTTAATATGTATATATATGAAATTCTGAAATCTGGAACTGCCTACTGTGATGTGATATGTAGGACATGGTTGATGACTCAAATTGTAAATACTATTTTTGAGAAAGTATAATATGACACTGGAAAACTTTATTGATTTATAAAGTTAAAATGAGAACTTTGGTTACTAATTGAAATACCCTTTTCAAACAATTGAATCGTTAAATTTTGAATCCTGCGAATAATCTAAGATAAGTTAAACCATTGGGAAAGGATAGTGTGTTATATGATGAGATAGACCAATGGAAAGGTTAGTGCGATAGGTGTGCACATTAGAAGAGAGGTGAGAATTTCTCAAGAGTGTGTCGCACTAATATGTTGTTGCATTGGCCTGTATCAATTTAAATACTTGCTAAACAATTTTTAAATCATACACACTATCGGGCTCTGACCCGTTTTTCTCTCTCTCTCTCTCTCTCTTGTATATATATGTATGTACTACAGGTGCCCAGCCACTGGGGCGTCTTGCTTAGGATCCCTTGGAAGGAACGTGCTGCAGCTTAGGTGGGAGTTGCATGCCACTTGTTTAGACGATTTCATTTACTTGATTCCACTCCTATGATTCTCAGTTATTGGGGCATGTGTCGCCCTTTCCACTATTTATCGGTTTTGTTGGGACATTTATATTTCAGTTATTTCTAGTACTGTTACTTTGGGACTTATTCAGCATGTATGGTTTACATTAAGTTTTAATGTTGGGATTTTGGATGTTGAATGTTTAAAGTATTTGGATTATGTTCCAGGTTAATTGTTGTATGATTCTTACTTATTGAAAATGTTGTTACTAATTAAATAAATAATTTTCCTTTAAAAAATAAAATTGGTCGGTAATGTTGAAAAATGGTTTTGACACTTAGCTTAATTAATTAGGGTGTTAATTTGAAAAATATTTTCACGACAGTGATGCTAATAATGAACCAACTGTTCACCTTAATTTTTAATTTAATAAAGGAGTGATCGTCCGGTATTTAATTAGGCGGGGTGTCACAGGTGGTATCAGAGCATCAGGTTCTAGTGTCCATAGGATCTGTACGGCTTATTTTGCTTTCAGCTTAACGTTATTGCTATAGAGCCCTATTATAGGATGGTTGTATTCTTGCTTTCAAGTTTATGTCTTCGGCTATTTGAGATTTGATAATAACTGTAGACTAATAAACTTCTTCACATTTCAGATGCGTCCGAGACGTGCACCGAAGGATAGGCGTGCCCAGGCCGAGCAGCCAGCAGCTCCGGCACAAGGCACTATGAATGCTAATGAAGTAGCCGCCATTGTTGCTCAGGCGGTGAATGCCGCGCTAGCGGTGGTTCAGCAGGCTCCACCCCAGATTCAGGCAGTGGCGCCAGTACTAGCACAGCTTCCATCTGCATGGGAGAGGGTTAGGGATATCGTCCTGAGTTCTCTGGTAGCTCAGATATCGTCACATTCAGCCAATGGAAGAAAGACATACAACGGCATCTTCGTATGTATGAGTGCATCGACGTGCAAAGGCAGTTATTGGCTTCCTTTAAGATGGTGGGGGCCGCTTTGCAGTGGTGGGAGTCCACTACCACATTAGAGGAGAGGGACACGATCCCTATTCAGTTGTTCTGGGAGCGGTTTGACCGCAAGTACTTTCCACCCGCCGTTCAGACTGAGATGAGGCGAAAATTACTGAATTTGAAGCAGGAGAACTCTACCGTAGCTGAGTATGAGGAGGAGTTCACGAGACTTCTCACTATCGTGCCAGATGAGGCACCCACTGAGGGCAAGAAGATTATGTTGTTTGTGGACGGGTTAGCTTGGAGGATCCGTCAGCATCTTATTGGGAATCTATCTCTGAGTACTTTTACTGATGTACGCAATGCTGCGTTACTACATTGCCAGGATCATCGCTTCCATCTCTAGGGAAGCAAGAGAGCAGGAGAGTCCAGCCAGCAGGGTAGGACCAGGGGAAATAGTGCTAATTGGGCACCATCTCATGGACAGACTCGTCAGCATGAGCAGAGTTCCCCTCAGGGGGACCCTGCTAAGCTATTCCGTTCAGGTGATTCCAAGCAGGGATTTGGGGGTTATAGGCAGGGTCAACAGGGCCAGGCTAATCATCAGGGCCAGTAAGGCCAACACCGACAGCAGAGTCAGCAGCAGGGCCAACGGGGCCAACATCGTGTTCATCCGGGCCAGCAGGGCCAGTGGCGGGGAGGTAACGGCTAGCAGGGTCAGAGGGGAGGCAACTTCAAGGGCCGATGTTTTGGGTGTGGTAGACACGGCCATAGGCGCCAGGATTGTCCGGAGGGAGATAGGGCCCCACAGCAGCAGGGTGACCGTAATGAGCCACAGAGACCACTTTTTCCGGCTGCACTCCCAGCTCCATCCCAGGTGCCAGCCCTACCAGCCATTCCAGCAGCTCCAGTGCAGCAGGGGAAGTTACAGTACGGACGTGTCTATAACGTACACCAGGCAGCAGCTCCACAGGCACCACCCGCGATTGAGGGTATGTTTCCTATCCATGGTACTATGGGTCAGGTTTTGTTTGATACTGAGGTGACTCATTATTTTATAGCTACGCATTTTGCGAAGGCCTTAGGGTTGTTAGCCACAGCAGAGAGCACAGTGACGTGTGTAGACTCACCACTGGGGAGTGGGTCGCTTATCTTCTTTATATGCCGAGGAGTGGGGGTAGAGATTGGTAGTTTGGTATTACCTGCAGACATGTTAGTCTTAGACATGCATGAGCATGATGTTATTATCGGTATGGATTGGCTCGCAGCTTATAGAGCCATGATTGATTGCTTCGGTGGGAGCATTATTTTTTCCATTCGGGGGCAAGAAATGTTTGTAGTGGCGATGCCTCGCCCAGAGGGAGGTTCGACCGCTCATTTGTATTATATAGAGGAGGATACCTCTAAGGAGGTTGTGATTTCGTTAGACTCGATTCCAGTTGTTCGAGAGTATACCGGTGTGTTTCAGGAAATACCAGGCCTACCCCCCAGTCGAGAGATAGACTTTGTTATAGATTTATTGCCAGATACCAGACCTATAGCACGCGCTCCATACCGTATGGCTCCGGTGGAGATGTGAGAGTTACGTGATCAGATAGAGCAGCTATTAGGTCAGGGCTTCATTCGCAGGAGTACCTCACCTTGGGGCGCTCCAGTTCTGTTTGTGAAGAAGAGAGATGGTTTACTGAGATTGTGTGTGGACTACCGGGAGTTGAACAAGGTCACGATACGGAATAAGTATCGGTTGCCTCGAATCGATGATCTGTTCGACCAACTGAGGGGAGCAACTTTCTTTTCGAAGATAGATCTGAGGTCGGGGTACCATCAGCTACGTATTAGAGAGCAGGATGTTTCAAAGACTACCTTCTTGACGAGATATGGGTCTTACGAGTTCAGAGTGATGCCATTTGGTCTCACAAATGCTCCAGCCGTATTCATGGACTTAATGAACCGAGTATTCAGAGAGTTCTTGGATCAGTTTGCCATCGTCTTTATAGACGACATTTTGATATATTCACACTCCGAGGAGGAGCACGCCGAGCATTTGAGGCAGGTTCTTCAGACTCTACGAGAGCATCAGTTGTATGCTAAGTACGAGAAGTGTGGATTCTGGTTGCGAGAAGTACAGTTCTTGGGCCATGTTGTTTCTGAGCAGGGGATAGCAGTTGACCCGAGTAAAGTGTCAGCGGTGAGGGAATGGGGACAGCCCACGACACCGACGGAAGTGCGTAGTTTCTTGGGGTTAGCCGGATACTATAGGAGATTCATTCGGGGATTCTCCAAAATAGCGGGTCCATTGACGAATCTGACTCGCAAGGGGGTACCATATGTTTGGGATGACGCTTGTCAGTTGGCTTTCGACGAGCTGAAAGACAAGCTTACTTTAGCGTCAGTCCTTTCTTTACCAAAGTCGGGTGCGGAGTACCTGGTTTACACCGATGCCTCTTTACGGGGACTTGGGGGAGTACTTCAGCAGGAGGAGAAGGCTATAGCTTTTGTCTCCCGCAAGCTTAAGACGCATGAGAAGAATTACCCCACCCACGACCTGGAGTTAGCAGCGGTCGTTTTTGCATTGAGGATATGGAGGCACTACTTATTGGGGGAGAAGTTTCGTTTGTTCACAGACCACAAGTCACTGCAGTACCAATTCACTCAGCGAGAGCTGAATATGAGACAGCGCAGATGGTTAGAGTTTGTGAAGGACTATCAGTTTGATATACGGTATCATCCGGGGAAGGCCAACGTAGTTGCTGATGCGTTGAGCCGTAGACCGGTAGACGAGGTAGCGGATGTCTGGAAAGCAAAGTGGAAGGAGTTAGGCCACCAGGACGCAGTAGCCCGTTCCTTCATATCTGTTATGACAGTCACACCCGAGATTGTTATGAGGGTGATACAGGCACATACCACAGACCCGTTTTTCCAGGAGCAGATTGTACGACTTTTAGCTGAGGGTGTTGAGTCCTACTCTGTTAGTTCCGATGGGGGTTTGAGGTTTAATGGGAGATTGGTGGTTCCAGAAGGAGAAGAATTACGTCATGCAGTGATGACCCAGTCTCACGGATACCGATTTGCAGTACATCCTGGAGGAGATAAGATGTACCAGGATATGAGGAGGCAATACTGATGGAGTGGGATGAAGAAGGACATTGCTGAGTTCGTGTCCAAGTGTTCTACCTGCCAGCTGGTGAAGGTGGACCATCAGAAACCGTTAGGATTGCTTCAGCCATTGGAAGTACCCGCGTGGAAGTGGGAGAGTATTTCCATGGATTTTATTACAGGATTGCCTACATCACAGCGGGGCTACGATTCTATCTGGGTGATTGTAGACCGTTTGACCAAGGTGGCTCATTTTCTGCCGGTGCGGACAGACTATACCACGGGTCAGTATGCTCAGTTGTTCATTGTTGAGGATGTCAGATTACATGGGGTACCCCTGAATATTGTGTCAGATAGAGACAAGATTTTCGTGTCACGTTTCTGGGAAAGCTTTCAGGAAGCTATGGGTACTGAGTTGAGGTTGAGTTCAGCTTATCACCCACAGACAGATGGACAGGCAGAGCGTACTAATCAGATGTTAGACGATATGCTACGCATGTGTGTTCTTGATTTTGGAGGAGGTTGGGAACCATATCTTCCACTGGTAGAGTTTGCTTATAATAACTCTTATCAGTTTACGATAAGAGGTGAAATTACATAATAAAATTGGGGCTTCACACTTTATTTTAAGTGAAAAATAAAGAGTTACAAAAGGGTATAGCATCTAGGCCTCACTTAAACTATGAGTAAGGGGCATGACATTATATGGTCATTTTTATACCATAGATCGGGATTAGCCTGTTATATAGGTCATATATAGCTGCTAAATAGACCTTCGACATTTAAATTTTTTATTCATATTTTAAGGTTTTTAATCCCCTTTGTTTGCCTCTTTATGCACCAAAGGAAGTAAATATAGAGGAGGAGGAGGAGGAGGAGGAGGGGAAAAAGAAGAGGAAGGACTATTTGAATAATGGGATGATATGGACCATTAGGTATCTTAAGACGTAAATGCAAATCTTATACATTATCAGTATAAGAGAGTCCTAGAAATCTGGGGTGAGAAACGACTGGACTGAGGCTCAAATTCACAAAGAGGAAGCATATAATAAGAGTTAGTGGAACTGGAAAAAGGAGAATTCAGATAGACCACCAAAGGACTCATGAGGGAAGGACTTTCATGGAGGTTTTAAAGATCTTATGGATTTGGATATTAGAGTCATTCGGGTAAGATCTTTTTTTAAGACTAGATGGTATGATCGGTGGGGATATTTAATACAACTCGCGTAGCAAATTGTACTACAATTATCGTGACCCCCAAAACCTAAGAGAGAGAGAGAGAGAGAGGGGGAGTATAAACACCACAAAACGATACAAAACACATGAGCTTTACACAATAGCAGAGTATCGATGTGTCTAAATATGTGGAATGGAATTAAGGGCGTGAATTAGAAACAAACAAATTATGACCCAATCACTCAAAAATGTCCAAGGGGTTCTATTTGACTATAAAACTTTATCAAACAAAGATTTAACTTCAACTGATTGATAAAATAAGATCAATGAACAAACAAGCACAATGCACACAAGCCTAGAATATTGATGATTGTAAAAATCAATAGCGTCATGATATGATAAGCATAACTTGAATTAATTGTGCGAACCCATTGATCTTTAATTATAACACCTTCAAAAGCTAAACATATATCATATATTTTTTTCACTCAATTCTTTTGAAGATACCTTTTTTGAAGTGGGAGAGTATTTCCATGGAAGTACCCGCGTGGAAGTGGGAGAGTATTTCCATGGATTTTATTACAGGGTTTCCTACATCACAGCGGGGCCACAATTCTATCTGGGTGATTGTAGACCGTTTGACCAAGGTGGCTCATTTTCTGCCGGTGCGGACTGACTATACCACGGGTCAGTATGCTCAGTTGTTCATTGCTGAGGTTGTCAGATTACATGGGGTACCCCTGAATATTGTGTCAGATAGAGACAAGATTTTCGTGTCACGTTTCTGGGAAAGCTTTCAGGAGGCTATGGGTACTGAGTTGAGGATGAGTTCAGCTTATCACCCACAGACAGATGGACAGACAGAGCGTACTAATCAGATGTTAGAGGATATGCTACGCATGTGTGTTCTTGATTTTGGAGGAGGTTGGGAACCACATCTTCCACTGGTAGAGTTTGCTTATAATAACTCTTATCAGTTTACGATAAGAGGTGAAATTACATAATAAAATTGGGGCTTCACACTTTATTTTAAGTGAAAAATAAAGAGTTACAAAAGGGTATAGCATCTAGGCCTCACTTAAACTATGAGTAAGGGGCATGACATTATATGGTCATTTTTATACCATAGATCGGGATTAGCCTGTTATATAGGTCATATATAGCTGCTAAATAGACCTTCGACATTTAAATTTTTTATTCATATTTTAAGGTTTTTAATCCCCTTTGTTTGCCTCTTTATGCACCAAAGGAAGTAAATATAGAGGAGGAGGAGGAGGAGGGGAAAAAGAAGAGGAAGGACTATTTGAATAATGGGATGATATGGACCATTAGGTATCTTAAGACGTAAATGCAAATCTTATACATTATCAGTATAAGAGAGTCCTAGAAATCTGGGGTGAGAAACGACTGGACTGAGGCTCAAATTCACAAAGAGGAAGCATATAATAAGAGTTAGTGGAACTGGAAAAAGGAGAATTCAGATAGACCACCAAAGGACTCATGAGGGAAGGACTTTCATGGAGGTTTTAAAGATCTTATGGATTTGGATATTAGAGTCATTCGGGTAAGATCTTTTTTTAAGACTAGATGGTATGATCGGTGGGGATATTTAGTACAACTCGCGTAGCAAATTGTACTACAATTATCGTGACCCCCAAAACCTAAGAGAGAGAGAGAGAGAGGGGGGGAGTATAAACACCACAAAACGATACAAAACACATGAGCTTTACACAATAGCAGAGTATCGATGTGTCTAAATATGTGGAATGGAATTAAGGGCGTGAATTAGAAACAAACAAATTATGACCCAATCACTCAAAAATGTCCAAGGGGTTCTATTTGACTATAAAACTTTATCAAACAAAGATTTAACTTCAACTGATTGATAAAATAAGATCAATGAACAAACAAGCACAATGCACACAAGCCTAGAATATTGATGATTGTAAAAATCAATAGCGTCATGATATGATAAGCATAACTTGAATTAATTGTGCGAACCCATTGATCTTTAATTATAACACCTTCAAAAGCTAAACATATATCATATATTTTTTTCACTCAATTCTTTTGAAGATACCTTTTTTGAAGTGGGAGAGTATTTCCATGGAAGTACCCGCGTGGAAGTGGGAGAGTATTTCCATGGATTTTATTACAGGGTTTCCTACATCACAGCGGGGCCACAATTCTATCTGGGTGATTGTAGACCGTTTGACCAAGGTGGCTCATTTTCTGCCGGTGCGGACTGACTATACCACGGGTCAGTATGCTCAGTTGTTCATTGCTGAGGTTGTCAGATTACATGGGGTACCCCTGAATATTGTGTCAGATAGAGACAAGATTTTCGTGTCACGTTTCTGGGAAAGCTTTCAGGAGGCTATGGGTACTGAGTTGAGGATGAGTTCAGCTTATCACCCACAGACAGATGGACAGACAGAGCGTACTAATCAGATGTTAGAGGATATGCTACGCATGTGTGTTCTTGATTTTGGAGGAGGTTGGGAACCACATCTTCCACTGGTAGAGTTTGCTTATAATAACTCTTATCAGTTTACGATTGGTATGGCTCCATTTGAGGCTTTGTATGGCAGGCCTTGTCGTTCTCCAACTTGTTGGCTCGAGGTGGGGGATAACAAGTTGTTGGGACCAGAGGTGATTCAGGAAACCTCCGCGAGGATTGAGATGATCAAGAGTCTCATTCGAGTAGCCCAGGACAGGCAGAAGAGCTACGTCGATGCGAAACGGTTCTTCCGGGAGTTTAATGTGGGAGACCAAGTATGAAAGGAGTGATGAGGTTCGGGAAGAAAGGGAAATTGTCCCCGAGGTACGTGGGACCATTTCCCATCATCGAGAGGATTGGGCCGGTAGCATACAGATTGGGACTACCAGAGCATTTACATCGCATTAACGATGTATTCCACATCTCGTCGTTGAGACGGTATCTTCGGGATGATATGGCCCATACTCACATCGTGATAGATGACATAGACTTACAGCCTAACAGCTCTTACGAGGAGAGACCGGTGGCTATCCTAGACTATGGTGAGAGGAGATTGAGGTCGAAGATAGTTCCACTTGTGCGAGTCCAGTGGGAGCATCATAATGTGGAGGAATCCACTTGGGAGCGTGAGGCCGATATGCGCGAGAGATATCCAGATTTGTTCTTACCAGGTATGCCTTGTTATTCGAATTTCGGGACAAAATTCCGTTATTAGGGGGGAAGTATGTAATACCTCGTATTTTTATGCTATATTAATTTGGGGATTTATTAAATTTGATGTGAGTTAATTATTTAATAAAAATCCGGAAATTAATTATGTTATAATTATTAACGTGACGAGAGTTAGTAATTATGGAAAATTTGTTGAATATTACTAATGAGCAAAGTAATATGTAATATTGGTTATATTGAATGTCACGAGTTAATAAAATGACAATTTTGGAAATTTGAGTCGGGACGCGCCCGTGTCGCGTCGGGACTAAATATTGATAAATAAAAGTGAATATTTTATAAGTCATTTGTATGGTCGTTTTGAGTGCGCCAACGCGTCCAGAAGGATGGAGATAGTCAGAAAAGTGTACCCGGGGGTTTAGTTTGGGTCTCGGGGCGTTTTTAGGCCTAATTGGTACCCCGGGAGGGCGTTTTGGACATTTAACCTTTTTGGGTAATTAAACCCACGAAAATCAGTAATCTATATCAGCCATTTAGGTTAGTCAGCTAGGGTTAGAAAACTCAAACACAAGAACGGCCGTAGGAGAGGAAGGAGAGAGCTCTCAAGGCAAATTCAAGGCCCTAAAGTCATCCGTTTGCACCGCCACCACCACCAACGCGTAGATCGCGCAACGGGCTACGCAACCACACCAAAATCATCTGCAAATCAGAACACCAAAAATCCCAGGCAAGTGTTTATCCTGCTTATTTCGTTGATGCATCTTTCATATTAGTGTAGGAATGATTAGGATGAGTTTTATGAAGGAAAACCTAAGATTTGAGATAGGAATCGCATGTAGTTATGGGTTAAATGATAATTCTGGATACCCTTGCCATGTAGAGGAATTTACCCACGAAATTATGATGTTTATAAGAAGAAAATTCTGGAAAAGATGGATTGGAACCATGTTAATGAAATTTTAGGGTTCTTGAAGTTTTATATGAATTTGGGGCTTGTTAATCCATGTTTAATAGTAGAAATCTACATGCTTTACGTAGGAAATGCATAATATCATGTTAGGATGTTAGTAGTAGAAATTCTGAGACGTTTGGGACTGTAAAATATGGATTTGGTGTAAGTTAGAAGATGAAACCCGTAACTGCAATTCTGCATATTTCGCAGACCTGCTTGATCGATCGATCGAGCCCAGAGCTTCGATCGATCGAAGGTTCGATCGATCGAGCCCCAGACCTCGATCGATCGACCCCTCCTGGCAGACTCCTATTTCCTTTTTAAATGAGTTAAATTCAATTTATGGTGAGATAATTCTTAGGCATCCTTAATAAAATGTTTTGGGAGATAGGGAAGACCAGTAGGACATGTGAATAGATTTTGGGACCCTTGATATCGGGCAAAGATTGTATTTTGGGATAATTACATAAGGGTCGGTAAATTTATGATTTAAAGAGAGAGACACGTAAGAGAGTTACTTTGGGACAAATGTGTATACCTACTGAATTTTGTACTTGGGAGGATAGAATCCATGAGCGTTATGTAGTAAGTGGAAAAGTCCTCAAATTAAAGTAAGATGTGAATGGTTATACGTGATAACTAAATAATGAGAAATAAATACAAATGTCGTAATTATGGGAATTGAGAACTTACCCATTATTGATATGAAAATATTAGTATAGTTATATGATTGTGTATGCATATACTATCTATGTGTGAAAAACATGCCCACGCTACTTGCTATCCCTGAGGTTTCCGCGCTGGGACAGTCTTATCTCGATGGGACCTTTATGGGGGATATTGACTTGTACCCTAGAAGATAGATATCCTTGGTACAGGCTATCGGAATGATAATTCAGATGGTCCTGAGAGACGCAGGTATGTGCTTTCCTCTTAGAGACTTGGAATCTATGCTTCGCCTCATATTGTTTGTGAATAGATATCCTTGGTACATGCTATCGCAGTGATAGTTCAGACGGTCCTAAGAGACGCTGACCTATGCCATCCTCTTAGAGACTTGGAATCTATGCTTTGCCTCAATATTGTTTGAGTATGTGTTAATACAGTTCGAGAGTGATTCCGAATTTGTATTCCCTTAGTACGAGTGATACGGGGATTGGATAGTAGAGTATGCCCGCACCATAGTTTATTTGGGGTGCTGTTGTGATATATATATATATATATTTTATGAGTAGTTAATATATACATATATATATATATGAAATTCTGAAATCTGGAACTCCCTACTGTGATGTGATTTGTAGGACATGGTTGATGACTCAAATTGTAAATACTTGTTTTGAGAAAGTATATTATGACACTGGAAAACTTTATTGATTTATAAAGTTAAAATGAGAACTTTGGTTACTAATTGAAATACCCTTTTCAAACAATTGAATCGTTAAATTTTGAATCCTGCGAATAATCTAAGATAAGTTAAACCATTGGGAAAGGATAGTGTGTTATATAATGAGATAGACCAATGGAAAGGTTAGTGCGATAGGTGTGCACATTAGAAGAGAGGTGAGAATTTCTCAAGAGAGTGTCGCACTAATATGTTGTTGCATTGGCCTGTATCAATTTAAATACTTGCTAAACAATTTTTAAATCATACACACTATCGAGCTCTGACCCGTTTTTCTCTCTCTCTCTCTCTCTCTCTTGTATATATATGTATGTACTACAGGTGCCCAGCCACTGGGGCGTCTTGCTTAGGATCCCTTGGAAGGAACGTGCTGCAGCTTAGGTGGGAGTTGCAAGCCACTTGTTTAGACGATTTCATTTACTTGATTCCACTCCTATGATTCTCAGTTATTGGGGCATGTGTCGCCCTTTCCACTATTTATCTGTTTTGTTGGGACATTTATATTTCAGTTATTTCTAGTACTGTTACTTTGGGACTTATTCAGCATGTATGGTTTAAATTCAGTTTTAATGTTGGGATTTTGGATGTTGAATGTTTAAAGTATTTGGATTATGTTCCAGGTTAATTGTTGTATGATTCTTACGTATTGAAAATGTTGTTACTAATTAAATAAATAATTTTCCTTTAAAAAATAAAATTGGTCAGTAATGTTGAAAAATGGTTTTGACACTTAGCTTAATTAATTAGGGTGTTAATTTGGAAAAATTTATTTTCACAACAGTGATGCTAAGAATGAACCAACTGTTCACCTTCATTTTTAATTTAATAAAGGAGTGATCGCCTGGTATTTAATTAGGCGGGGTGTCACAATTAGGTATCTTAAGAGGTAAATGCAAATCTTATACATTATCAGTATAAGAGAGTCCTAGAAATTTGGGGTGAGAAACGACTGGACTGAGGCTCAAATTCACAAAAAGGAAGCATATAATAAGAGTTAGTGGAACTGGAAAAAGGAGAATTCAGAGAGACCACCAAAGGACTCATGAGGGAAGGACTTTCATGGAGGTTTTAAAGATCTTATGGATTTGGATATTAGAGTCATTCGGGTAAGATCTTTTTTTAAGACTGGATGGTATGATCGGTGGGGATATTTAGTACAACTCGCGTAGCAAATTGTACTACAATTATCGTGACCCCCAAAACCTAAGAGAGAGAGAGAGAGATAGAGGGGGAGTATAAACACCACAAAACGATACAAAACACATGAGCTTTACACAATAGCAGAGTATCGATGTGTCTAAATATGTGGAATGGAATTAAGGGCGTGAATTAGAAACAAACAAATTATGACCCAATCACTCAAAAATGTCTAAGGGGTTCTATTTGACTATAAAACTTTATCAAACAAAGATTTAACTTCAACTGATTGATAAAATAAGATCAATGAACAAACAAGCACAATGCACACAAGCTTAGAATATTGATGATTGTAAAAATTAATAGTGTCATGATATGATAAGCATAACTTGAATTAATTGTGAGAACCCATTGATCTTTAATTATAACACCTTCAAAATCTAAACATATATCATATATTTTTTTCACTCAATTCTTTTGAATATACCGTTTTTGAAAATCAAACAAACAAATAAACTTGTTATCCTCCAATTTTTTTTCTTTGCCTCTCAATTGTTAAGGCTCTTACCAACAGTGGGTTTCTCGCAAAGGATATTTGATCCTCTTGTAGCCCTTTTTTGTGCACCCTCATATACTAAATAAAAGTCTACATACTCAGGGGCAATAGTTCTTACTTGCACAAATCACCCATAGTCAACAGATATGTAGATGACAAAATTGATGGGAGAACATCTCATTTAGCTCAAATATAACATGTGAAGTTAAATCCAAAAGAGGTTATGAATGTGTGTGCAGAGGCATATACAAAGTTAATCAATTAAGAAAATCAAAGTCAAACAACTCCATGCAAACATGATTAAAAACAATCTAAGAATTGAAAATCAAAATCAAATGTCCTAGTCACATGAAAACATTGAATGGAGTGGATTCAAACACACCAATATACCATAAAAAATATGTAAAACTAAACTACACATGAACCAAAATCTATTTGAGTTTGTAAACATCTTTCCAAATGATACAAATTTAAAAAAAAAATAACTTCGGAGACAAACAAAATATTTTGTATTTTTTTCAATAAGACACAATAAATGAAATATCAAAATACAAAAGACGATAAACATCATACAACTAGCAAGCATATATATCATGAAGTACAAAAGCTAGTGTATAAAAATCATGCAAGCAATCAACCATGAGATATAGCATGTGAAGAGTCATGTTCAAGCATGCGAGAATCAACCAGTCTAATATTTAGCGCCTCCAAAATCAATTTCTTAACCCAAATAGAGGAATACTTATCCCATCAAGTTTTAAGAACTATGGGGTCACTGAACTTAAAATTCCTAGGATCTTTTTTAATATTAGTGCAAAAAATCCTAACTTTTCTTACCGCAGTGTGTGCTCGTGCAGAAGCAACGAGGAATGGGACCTCCGGTTGACCTTCTAAAATAAATTATGGTCTTAGCTTTAGCAGTGGAAGAATTCTAATTATTGAAGTAAGTACCACGAGTACTTGAGTCTCTCAAATCATCTTTTAACCTCAAAATCTTAGAGTCATGCAAAGAATAATACTCTTCAAATGTTGGGGACTCTTTAAAATTTTTAATTATTCCTAGAAGGTTATCTCGCTCCCCCTCAATGCAAGTGAACTTATCCCTAAGACTCTTTTCACATGCCCTTAATTCTTCTATCAATTTATCATTAACTTCAATGGCACGTTCATTAATCCTATAAATTTTAGAGTTCGCTAATTCATTCTCTGTAAGGACATTTTCTATAGTCCATAGTTTACATAGAGTATGTCATATACCGCTACAATCGTCGAAGAAGTTAACATTCATACGTTCATGAAGACGGATCCGAATTTCAAGTATCTTCAACATATGTGCGATATGAGGTATAATTTCATATATAATGTGTTTAAGTTTCATAAATGTTTTACTTTAATTTGGGATATTTTTCGAAACTGTTTTTATCAAGCTGAGGCATTTTTTCTAAGTCAAAATTAATTTTTCAAGACTTGTAGGCGAGATTTTAAAAATAATATTTTATCGCTCCTTCCGTTCAAACGTCAAGGAAATGTCGTTCAAACTACATTAACATGCCGTTCAAACGACAACTTTTAATGACATGCAATGTCATTTGAAGGGTCATTTCTTGTTTGCTACAAACAAACCTGTACTGTTTTGTGTTTTTACTGGTCGTTTGTAAGCTCATTAGTAATGACATGAGATGCCATTCAAACTACATAAACATGTCGCTCAAACGACTTCTAACGACAAGCACTACCTTAAGAATTTTTTTCAACTATAAATACATATATTGAAGAACTTTTTCATTGAGACTTTTGATACACAAAAACTACTTTTTGGGACACCTTTAGTTTTCATCTTTTAGGGTTAAAAACCTTATTTTTGATTCACAAAAGCATCCCAATCCTTTTGTGAATCATTTGTATAACCTAAAATACTAATCCCAATCCCTCATGAAATCATCCCAATCCCAATCCCTCATGAAATCTAGTTTAAAGTTTATTAATGAACGTGTCTGTACTATTCATAAAAGTGGGTGGACTCCTCCCACTGTCACCGTTAATAATGTCCCCAATGTCAAATCTATGTCAGACTGGACTGAGGATGATTTTAAATGGAGTAACTTTAACTCCCGTGCCCTTAGAGCTATTTCCGGAGCCATCGCCCCTGACGAGTTTCGTCGTACTATGACGTGCACCACGTCTAAAGAGACATGGGATATCCTCCAATTGACACATGAGGGTACCAATCCGGTTAAGGCGTTTAAGTTGCTGAGAATGCAGTGATATCGATTACTTGTTAGATTCGAAAAATTTTCAATTAAAACTTATTTAATTAGAGTCAGTCTTCGATCAAAATTAATTCCAATTGTTTTGAAATCCTAATCATACATCTATGTGAATAATCAATCCATCACAAACAATCAAAAAATGTTGGACACACAGATTTCAGGAAAAATTCCCTGAAAGGGCAAAACATTTATTTCTATAAATATTTGCAAATCGCAACGTACGATACATTTACAGAAATCTGCAATGATTCTGTTGCAGCAAACTCACATAGATCGCAGCCTAAATAAACAATGGACTTTCGTAAGAACCTACAACAACCGCAGCTCCATCTCTAATAGGGAACACTCTCAAGTCTTCCCAAGGGATTGCAATTATTAGCAAGCAACTCCCTCGAGAGCTACTAATCCAGTAATAGAGACGACAATCCACAAGAATAAACTTCAACAAGAAGTGATTTGGGCTCCACAAAAGATTCACAAAATAATTGATATGTTTTGTGTGAATTAAAGCATGTGTTTGGCCTTATAAAATTAAAGTCGTGTTGTAGTAGGTCTCTCAAAAAACTTTCTTCCAAAGTCTTAATAAAAAACCCTTCAGAAATGGGTATTTATAGAAAAATTGCATATCTGAGTCAGCCCGTCGAACCGGTTCTGTTTGGACTTTATAAGAGGAAAACCAGTTCGCTTTTCCAGTACGGCCAAGCCTTTTAGCAAATCGAACTAGTTCGGTTTTCCCTTTATTAGAGGCGAACCGGTTTGCTCCAGTTTTACAAAAATCCCTCAGTTTGTTATAACATTTTAGAAAAGATATCCCAATACTAAAATGAAACATTTATGAAACTTAGACACATTCTATACAGAATTATACCTCATGTCATGCATATGTGGAATACGCTTGAAATTCGGATATGCTGTCGTGAACAAATGATTACGAGTTTGTCTCGACGGTTGTAGTGGTATACGACATACTCTTCTATGACTGCGGACAATGGAAACAACGTCCTTAAAAATCTCCCCTATGTCTATGCCGGTACAAAATAGAAACATCAGGATTATCAAAATAAAAATCCTATACAAATCCAATAGCCTCCCATGCAACCCAAAAGCGAAAAGAGCCTAAAAATGCAAGTCTTCAAATCCTTCAAAAAAATCTTCAACTATGACATCTTCAAATCTCCAACGTTTCTTTCTCATCATCAAGGTGTGGAAAATAATGATCCTCAAAATTTGTATCTACACACATGAGGCAAGAAACAAATACCTTTATGACATATCGAGTTTGAAATGAGATAAACATAAATTAAATTAAACGTTAAATATCTCAAATCTTCCCCTAATTCAAAATCTCCATGAGATAAACATACATAAAATCAAAGATCAAATATCTTAAATATCTCCCATAATTCAAAATCTCATTCCCCTATAATTCGTAATTCGTTCTCCCCCTTTTTATTTTGTCCGAAATACACAAGGAAACTAATAAACCAAATAAATACGGAGTGACACGACAAGCATAACAAGAACATCATGAATAAATCACCTACGCTCATGCAAGGATAAAATCGAAAGCATTCACGATTTTTTTTTATTTTTCAATTGTTTTTCAACAAACCAAAATTACAAAAATATCACACACCATGAATTTACACTAAGATAACTAAATCATGGAAATGGAATGAATGGGTGTGAAAAAATTCAATAGGAAAATCAATGCAATCAAACATAACATATGTTCACGATGAATATGGATACTCCTAACGAATAATATCAAAATCGTCCTTAGGTGTAAAAAAAATATCGAATTCAAATGACATTGAATCAATCAAATAAAAAAATCAAAGTCTGAAATGATTTTCACACCAATAACGTCTAAAACATTGTTATACTTTTTCAAGACTTTGTTAGGACACGCAAATCCGTTGATATATTTCCAACCAAACTCCCTCAAATATAAGATAAAGATCATATTTGTATATTCAATTATTTTTTTGAATAATCATACCAAAACAAACTAATATAGCTTTGGCTACTTTTTTCAATACCACACTTTTTTGGCTCTTTTTAAACTCTTTGGGCCTTGAATACTTTTCACAATGCCATACTTTTTTAGGTTTGATTTAAACAGTGGCTTAATCATAAAGGATATATGTATCTTTTGTAGCCCTTCCCCGAGTTCACTCATCAATTTTTCAAATTAAATAAATTCCTTACGGGAAGCAGTTCTTACAAGCATTACTTTTATTGTCAAGTTTTATCACACATAGTTCGTTTTAAAGACAAGATTGAGATGGCCACACATTGACCAACATGTGATGGACAAGTACAATAATCAAACAAATATGTGCAAGTGTTCATTAAAGGAAATCATGAGTCAAACATGTAGAAAGTAATCTCAAATCTCATCTTAATGACTCCAAACATGATAAAGCACATGGATGAAATGATGTATCGTCTCAAAACACTATCAAATAGTCACGTGGATATGGAATGATGTTGTGACTTGGTCATCCTAAATGTCCATCCACAAACAGTGAAAAATAAAATACAAAAATCTTTTTGTCTTTTTCCAAAAATTCTATTAAAATAAAATCTTTTTGGCTTTTTCAATTTTTCTAAAGAAAGAATATCTTTTTGTATTTTTCCAAAAATTTTCAAAATCAAAAATCTTTTTGTAATTTTAAAATATGACTCAATAAAAGGAAAATATAATACAAAAGATATACACGTTATAACACTAGCAATAATATATCATGAAGCATAACTAGAGTATGATAAAAAAATCATGCAAGGAATCATCCATAAGAAATAGCATGTGATGCATCATGTGCAAGTATATGAGAATCAACCAATATAATATTCAGCATCTCCAAAATAGATTTCCTAATCGAAAAATGTGTATGTCTAACTGGAAGGGTTATGAGAATCGACGGGACACTATCCTTAAATTTCCTAGGACCTCCTCTAAGATCGTAACAAAAATGCCTAAGGTGACCTTTCCTACCACAATGTGAACATGTGTAAACGGGTGGAACGATACCGATGGTTTGACCCTTTCTAACATCCTTGATTTTGATTGAACCTCTAAAACAAACAATGGTTTTATCTTTAACATTCGAAGCATGAGAACAAGACGAGCCATTACCATCATTACTCAAACTACTCAAGTCTTTTAAATCAACTTTTAACTTCAAAATTTTAGACTCAGGCAAAGAATTAGACTCTTTCAATTTTGGGGATTCCTTTATCAAATTTATAATCATTCCTAAAAAGATATCACATTCTTCCTCAATTAAAATAAACTTTTCCTGAAGAGTGTTCTCACGTGCCATAAAATCAATAATTAAATTATTTTCGTCAACGGCACAAGCATTAACCCTAGAATTTTTAAAGTCCTCCAATTCGTTCTTTAATAATAGGGCTCTATCATCACTCTCCATTTTGGACAATTATAATTTTCTAAATTTACGGTCCACGTCCACAAGTCTCTTGCGAATTAAATCTCTTTAATCTTGAACAATCTGCAAAAGTTCCAAAACGATTTTAAAACGAGAATTTGCTTTTTTCAAAAATTTAATTTTTTTAGCAAATGTCAAATTCAAATGATTTAAGACGTTAAAACTATGAGAATCCGTTGAGAGAGGAGAAACAAAAAAAAAACACCCAAAAATATAAAGTAAACAAGATCAAACATAATGACTTCGTGCAACCCGCTCGGATACCAATTTGAGAATGCACTGCTATCGATTACATCTTGGATTTACAAATTTACAATTAAAACTTATTTAATTAGAGTCAGTCTTAGATCCAAATTAGTTCCATTTTTTATACCCTAATCATGCAATGTACAATACACTTATAGAAATCTACAATGAATCTTCTGCAGTAAACTCACATAGACCGCATCCTAAATTAGTAATGGACTCCCTCTAGAACCCACAAGAACCCAGATCTGTCTCCAGTAAGGAACACCCTCGAGTCTTTCCAAGTGATAGCAATCGTCAACAAGCAACTCCCTCATGAGCTACCAATCTAGTAGTGGATATGGCACTCCATAAGAACAAACTTCAACAAGAAGTGATTTGGGTTCCACAAAATAATTGGGAAGTTTTGTGTGAATCAAAACATTTGTTTGGCCTTAAAAAAATAAAGACTTGTTTTAGCAGGTCTCTAAAAAAAACGTTCTTCCAAAGTGTTAATCAAAAACCCTTTTGGAATAGGTATTTATAGAAAAATACATATTTGAGTCGGCGCATCGAACCGATTCGATTTTTCCTTTATAAGAGGTGAATCGGTTCTCATTCCCATTATGTCCAAGACTTTTAGTAAATTGAACTAGTTCAGTTTTTATAAGAGGACCATATTTACAAAAACACCTCAGTTTGATAGAAACTTTTTAGAAAAAATATCCCAATACTAAAATGACATATTTATGAAACTTAAACACATTCTATACGAAATTGTACCTGATGTCGTGAATATGTTAAAGATGCTTGAAATTCAGATCCGTCGTCTTGAACAAATGATCGTAAGCTTCTGGCGAAGGTTGTAGCGGTATATGACATACTCTTATGTAAACTACTGAGAATGTAAATAATTTCCTTACAGTTGTAAAATTTGACCACCCAGTTTGAGACTATCACGATGTCAGAGTCCGAGTGTTTTATCGAGTTTTAGGGTAGGTTGCCGGACATTGTTAACACGAGTTTTAATTTGGGTGAGAAAATTTAGAACACGAGGGGTGTTAAAAAGATTTTGAGATCACTCCCATCCCGTTTTATTCCTAAGGTCACTATTTTTAATTCTTTAGGAATATTAGATACACTTAGGCTAGAAGAACTCATAGGAGACCTTCAAATTTATGAGATGGACATGTTTCCCAAAACCGAGAAACCTAAGGATAAAGGGATTTTAGTTAATGCACAATCTATAAAAGGTGAGGAAGTGTCTAGGAAGAAGAAGAAGAAGAAGAAGAAGAAGAAGAAGAAGAAGAAGAAGAAGAAGAAAGAGAGAGTTGTAAAGTCTGGGTTTGGGGGAGAATTTGATTTTAATGATGTGGCCGTGTTTACTAAAAAATTTAAAAATTTTCTCAAATTTTTCAAAGAAAATTCTTCCAATAAAAAATTGTTTGAGAAAAATAAAAAGAAATAAGAAGCCGATGAGAGCGGTGAGAAAGAGAAAGATGAAGATGAGAGATGTTTTGAGTGCAAGGGAAAATGGCAAAAAGCATTTGAATGTCCCACTATGCTAATGATAAAGGGCAAGAAAGTTGATATTCCAACCACTCTTAGCGATAGTGATGAAGAGTGAATAATTTTTTGGATGATTCATCACATGGTATATGTGTCGCCTTTATGAAAAGTCACGTGATCACACCTAGTTTGTCCCATGATGATGAAGACACTTGTGTACGTGAGAGTCTCGATGATGATTTGAATATTTCAAGTGAGTGTGGGAGTGACATTGAAAGTAAGGGTGAAAGCGATCTCCAAAAATCGTTTAGAGAATTATACGCAGAGACCTTAAAGACGAAAACATTGAATAAAGAGTTAGGTTTTAAGGTGTTTGATTTGGAGAAAAAGAAAAGAAGTTTTGAGAGGATGTGAGGCATCGGTGAGTCAACTCGAGAAGGTGAATGTTTTTTAAGTGAGCAGCTGATCGTTGTAGGGTGGGAAAAAAGTGAACTTGAATCACGTGTGTCCCAACTCGAGAGAGATCTCAAATGTTCCTGGGAGGTCATGGCTACCATAGAGGATACATATAAGAAGGTAGTAAAGAATCTCCTCGGTCCCGCTTTGGAAAATATTGAGAGACTAGGAATAGTCATGACGATGCGTCCACTTCCCATGTTGCACCCGATCTAGTTCCCAAGCTTGTAATAGATCAATATGGATCTCAACCAAACCTACCTAGGCGTCCGTTACTCGAGAGGAGAGTGTGTCCTATACGTTCAAAGAGAGGTGTTCCTAGGCTCGTGTATCTTTGTACCCATTCCAAAAAGAGAGGAAACTTTAGGGAATTCTGTTTTAAGTTGGGTAGTGTGTCACATAGATATTTTCCACGTGTTCCCACACATGCACCCACACATGATATTTTGCGTGATCCTGCACATCACATGAGAGAGTTTGCACATATTTGAGAGCAGGTTAAGTTTCTAGTCAAGACTTCACATCATTTGTTGGACTTTTTCATAGGTTGTCATCACCTTTGGAAAACTCCTTCGCACCTAATGGTTGAGGTTTAGACTTGTTTACTAGCATTGGATGATTTTCATAATGATATTTTTTCCTATTGCTAGTGTGTACTGCTTTTGTATTTAACTTTTCCTTTTTGATATATTTTTTGAAAAAACCAAAAAAAGATTGTTTTTGAAAAATACAAAAAGATTTTCTTTTTTTGGAAAAAATTGAAAAAGCCAAAAAGATTTTATTTTGATAAAATTTTTGGAAAAAGACAAAAAGATTTTTGTATTTTATTTTTCGCTGTTTATGGATGAACATTTAGGATGACCAAGTAACAACATCATTCCTTATCCATGTGACTATTTGATAGTGTTTTGAAATGATACATCATTTCATCCATGTGGTTTATAATGTTTGGAGTCATTAAGATGAGATTTTAGATTACTTTCCACATGTTTAGCTCATGATTTCCTTCAATGAACACTTTCACAGATTTACGTGATTATTGTGATTGTCTATAACATGTTGGTCGAAGTGTTTTCATCTCAATCCTGTCTTTAAAATGAACCATATGCGATAAAACTTAACAATGAAAGTAGTGCACGTAAGAACCGTTGCCCGTGGAGAATTTGTTTAAATATAAAAAATGATGAATGAACGCAAGGAAGGGCTACGAAAGGAACACATGTCCTTTGCGATTAATCCACCATTCAAATAGGGTCTAAAAAAGTATGGAATTGTAAAAAGTAGCCAAGGCCAAACTACTTTCGTTTGATATGATCATTCAAAAGAAAAGAATTGAATAGAGAAATATGATCATTTTTATATATGAGGGAGTTTGGTTGGATATATATCAACGGTTTTTCACGTCCTTACAAATTCATGAAAAAGCATTACATTGTTTTAGACATTATTGGAGTGGAAGTCATTTTAGACTTTGATTTGTTGGTTAGATTAAGTTGATGTCATTTGAATTCAACAATTTTTACACCTAACGATGATTTTGAAGTTCATTCGTTAAGAGCATCCATATTCGTCGTGCACATTTGTTATGAATATTTGAGTTGATTTTACTATTGAATTAGTTCACACCCCTTCATTACATTTCCATGATTTGGTTATATTAGTGTAAATTCATGGTGTGTGTTGTTTTTGTAAATTTTCTTTGCCTAAATTTTTTTTAAAAAATCAAAAAGATATTGTCGATCCTTTAGAGTTTATCCTTGAATTAGCGTAATTGTTTTGATATTTGCTATGCTTGTCGTGACACTTCGTGCTTATTTTTGTTTATTATTTTCCTTGTCTATTTCGGATAAATAAAAGGGGGAGAACGAATTATGAATTATGGGGGAGTACAAGTGTATATTTATGGGGTAGATTTGAGGTTTGAGATTTGAGATTTGATCTTTGATTTGATTTATGTTTATCTCAATTCAAACTCGATACATCACGAAGGTAATTGTTTTGTTTTGCTGTGTGTCGAACTTCCATGATTATTTGTAAACGACACAAAATAAGTGCAAAGGAAAGCAAAAATATGTGATTTGAAGAAATTTCAAAGTTGAACATTTTTGAAGAATTTGATGACTTGAAATTTCAGTATCTTTTAACTTTTAGGTTGCATGGGAGGGTACTAGATTTGTATAAGTTTTTTTTTATAATTCAGATATTTTTATTTTGTACCGTCATAGACATAGGGGGAGATTTGTAAGGACATATTTTCCATAGTCCATAGTTTACATAGAGTATGTCATACACCGATACAACCGTCGAAGAAGTTCACATTCATACGTTCATGAAGACGTATCCAAATTTCAAGTATCTTCAACGTATGAGCGATATGAGGTATAATTTCATGTGGAATATGTGTAAGTTTCGTAAATGCTTTACTTTAGTATTGAGATATTTTTCGAAACTATTTTTATCAAACTAAGTCATTTTTTCTAAGTCAAAATTAATTTTTCAAGACTAGTAGGCGAGCTTTTTAAAATAATATTATCTCGCTCCTGCCGTTCCAACGACAAGAAAATATCATTCAGGTGACATTGACATGTCGTTCAAACAACAGCTTCTAATGGCATGTAATGTCGTTTTAAGGGTTGTTTTAAGGGTCATTTTTTTCTTCAAACAAACTGGTACTATTTTTTGTTTTTACTGGTCATTTAGATTTCGTTCAAGCGACATAGACATTTCATATGAATGACTTCTAGCGACATGCGTTGCCTCAAGAATTTTGTTCAGCTATAAATACATGATTTGAAGACCTTTTTCATTAAGACTTTTGATACACGAAAATTCATTTTTGGCAGACCTTTAGTCTTCATATTTTAAGGTCAAAAACCTTGTTTTTCATTCAACCAAAACATCCCAATCCCTTTGTGAATCATTTGTGGAACCTAAAATACTTCTTTGAAGTTTTATCTTTATGGAGTGCCATACACAATGTTGATATGTGGTTCTTATGGGAGATGCTTGCTGACGACTGCGATCATTGAAGTTCTCTAGGGGATTTTTGTGGGTTGTTAAGTTGCGGTCTATGTGATTTTGCTGCGATAAATTCATTATAGATTTCATTGTATAATTAGTAAGTTGTGATTTACGTTATATAGTGAAATAAAGGTTTTACCTAAAAGGTTTTTTTTTTCCGAACCTCGAGATTTGTGATTTTTTTAATATTCATATTTGATTTATATCACTTAGATGAATTATTAGGGTTTAATTTATTTGGATCAAGATTGACTCTAATTAAATAACTTAAAAATGGGAAATTTATGAATTAAATTTATAATTGATATCACACACTTTACATTCTCTAAAACCCAAACTCTATCCCTACTCTCTTTCTTGGACACTTTAAAGTCTTAAAATCCAGATTCATGTCCATGAGCTTCTCACCTAGGATAACTCTTTGAGCTTGAATAGTTTGCAAAAATTCATTTTCAGCTTTAAAATGAAAATTTCTATTTCAATAATTTTAATTCTTTTTACAAACTTCAAATTCACAAGAGCTAATTTTTCAGCGTGGTTATGAAGCATATTATACTCATCTCAAATATCAAAGTCGTCGTCATCGCTAAACGTATCGAACGCTTATCACAATGATGACCCATCGAGAGAAAAACAAATAAAACTAGAGAGAGATAAATACACCCAAATAACCCTTAAAAAATAAGAAAATATGGATCCACACGATAGCTTAGTATACCCACTTTCATACCAATTTGATAAAGCTAACATGCCCTCGGAATAGTTCATAAAACACCACTAATTTTAATAAACTTAGTATCGTAATAAAACCAAAGTATTATGATAAATAGTTTGCCAATTTTATCTTGACCTAAACATGCATTTAGGTGATAATAGATAAAAATACCTAAATCAAACCAAAATGTGTTGTTGTACAAGGAAAACCTCTAATGGAAATAACCTTAGATAGCCCAGACATACAAATCATTATGATACGGATTTACACTATTTAACAGATGAATTACCCAATGACTCGACTACCCGCAAGACTTGGCGCATCTTTAATCTTCAACCTCTCCTCCACAGCGACAACATTGAAATCCACCCATGAAAGTGAAACAACATGTGAGGCCACACATGCTTTGGTATCAACTTCTCTACTCTCAGCAACCATCTACGTATAGGAACACAGGATCCATCACTTCTTCTCCACAATACCATAAACACGGAAACCACTATGTATAAAAAACAAATATAAAGTCAAATGTAATAAAATAATTCTCACAAAGATATGGAGAATAAACTTGGTGCCCACAAATAAGATCTTAAAGAATATAAAAATGAAACTTGGATCTTAAACAATCTTAGACATAGGCTGGGTTTAGGTAAAATTGAAGAGATTTTAGAAGAGTTTTAGGAACTCAAAATAAAATTCTGCTCTGCACTTATAGGAAGTTTGTTAAAAACGAGATAAGGATCAAAAGAGGTTTGGAAAATTTCAAAATCCTAAAAAATTTGCGCACTCGTTCGAACGACATTGTACCTCGTTCAAATGAAGTATATCATCTCATTCGAACATTTTTCAACCAACATTTCCAACAAGATTCCAGATAGGCCATGATTTTCAAAATTAATCTCCTTTGAAGTCTCATTTGATGCTATTCTACGAGATATTATATCTTGTTCGAACGACTTACCAAGTTCGTTCTTACGAAGTCCCGAAAAAAAATCTATTTTTCTCTTAGAAATTATGAAAAGGATAAAATAATTTTAAAACTATCCAAAACAATTTTATAAAAATCCTACCACCAAGAATAAATTGTCTAAGGATTAAAATATATACACATCCATACTGAGAGATCTTCAAAACACGAAGACAAAAACGTGACACTATGGGGGCACACCCTCCGTATCATAGATAGGTGACGACATCAACTAAGTGGTCACGAAGTCTAGATGATCATAACCTGTCGACACATCCGTGTAGAGCATATATGGCCCACCTACCATTGCTTCGTCCCTTAGATTGTCTGACATCTACTTCACATTCCTAATGTACACATGTGGCACTGATGGTGGAACCTCTATCTCAACCTACATCACTTGCCTCACCACCCTCCCTCCTAGGTACCAAATGTACCTAAGCTCATGATACATTAGTCTCCGTATTTGTCCATGAACACCCGTGAACCCTATAGTGTCCAAGGCCAAATGCCAGGGATAGAACATTACATATCCCCAAATAAAAGTCAACAATAAAAAATCTAAATAATACAAAAAAGACATAAAATCCAAAAAAGACAAAGCCAAAACCTAACATGATCACTCACCAGGGCGTTCAACACCACCCTCATATCCTTCAGGGATAACAACTCCTTCAACTTCCTATTCGACCTCCTCCACCGGTACATACTCGGGAACTCCCTTTACTCACTCATCTTCAGAAACACAAACTCAATGTTGTGCCCACTCACCTCATAAAGCCATGTCTGCAGAAGCCAACACAGAATTTTCTCAAATCTCAAACAACATAATGAAAAGTAAAAAACAAGAGCGGTATCTAAAAGTTACCTCCAAAAGGTACATAGGCCCCATAAAAGTCTATCGATGACACCTGCTAAAAGAATCGACATAAGCATAAAGGAACGTCAATGTAAGTCTCCCATAATCATACAAGTGAATTTCAGAGCTAACCCGCAGAATAATGGGCGATGTCACCGCTCGTCGCTACCATAAATCTCCCAGCAAAAGCAAAATAAAAAAATGGGTTTCCTGCCTCCCCTCGGTAACATCAATCCATTTGTTCATCAAGGCATCCATTAACACCGATATCCTGACCGATTCTCAAAAAATAATCGGCTCGATATCCCCCAGAACAGCCTTAATCTCAACCTCAGAAATGTGCAAGGTTTGGTCAACTATTATGTGTTGAACCTCACACTCCAAACCCATCAACATATGCACATCCATCGGAGTGACCATCTTCTCTCCAATGCCCAAATAGAAGGTGTGAGTAGTGTCTCACCATCTCTCACTCGAAGTGATCAACACCACCGAAAACCACGTCGTCTCATCCAATGCCCCCGCCAAAGGAACAAACTTGACAACCTCTACCATCAACTTTACTGCCCTATGGAGCTTATCTTACACCTTCCTAATCCCCATCGAACCCCAAGAGCAAATGTTAGATGAGAAAACATCCACCCAAATATAAGAAAAAATCCTTAAATCCGTATCGAAAATAAAAAATCAAATAAACAATAAACTCAAAAATAAGAGCAAATACTCATATAACTATTCAAATTCTTCACCCTTGAGGAGAGATGATTCCCAAGATCCTCTCATAAGTAATGATCTCGAAGCTATTATATGCATTCTCACTCCCAAGCACCAACACCTCCACATCGCTCCACTCTAAGCTAACCGAGCCATCGGTGGTCATAAAAGAGTCATTGACCATGCCTTCCATGAGTCCCTTCGAAGTAAAGATGTCTAAGATTGATTTCTAAAGAGAGAGATAGAGAGAGATAATTTTATTTTTTGAAGTGTGAAAATAATATAACTGCACCCCTTTTATAAGGGGCCAGGGGTTTGTCGATCAATAGTCACCTGGCCATGCCTATCGCGATGGCTTTTCACTTTCCCCAAGAATCATATGAGTTCATTCCATATGTTGATAGGCACAACCCTTCCTATGTCTATTTTCAAGCCACCAAATTGTTATCACAAAAATTCCAAAAAAATCCAAAAATTGCCCTAAACATTTGCAAAAAATTCCTCAAAAATCGTCAAAAACTTAAAATTCATCAAAACCATAATTGTTTCCCAAAAATCATTTATACATAATGCATTTAAGAAAAAATTAATTCCGTATCATTGCAAAAATCATTCTCAAACATTTTAGCCTGCAGAATTGGGCTCGACCCTCTAAATCAATTCGCTTTCACTCTTTAGGTATGTAGAATTAACCTAGGCCTGTAAAATTAGCTTAACCCTCTGACTTAGTTCAGTTTCATCCTTTAGGCTTGTATAATTGTACTTTGACGCACCACAATCAATCACTTCCAACACTTTAAGCCCATGAGGTTACCCTAAATCTCCAGTTGAGGCCTTGACCTACTGAACTGACTACTTACGCTCCTTACGTCCTTAGAATTAGATCTTTAAATTCAACACTCATAAGTTTTAATTAAGGTGTCTATCTTTTGAAATATTTATGTATCCTAATATTTCCCACCAAGGGGCTCTGTACACACTCCATTCTAGTACCTCCTCAGGTCCCTAACACCGTCCCATTCACCCTTGGACCCTAGGTCCTACACCAAACCCTAACCTAGAGGCCACTAGGAATTTTTTAGCTCTATTTGAGTTTGGACAAGTCTAAAAATAAGAGTATCACAATGCACTTTCATAGGGCTCTGTATACCTTTCGAATGGTCCATACCCGACGCGAATAGGCCTTACATTTTGTGTATACTTGCCTTTTCACTCCAAGACCTAACTTAGAGGATATAGGACACTTCCAAGCTCCATTGGACTTTGGTCAACTCTTAGAATCGAGTAAATATGAATTAATTTTTGTAAGTCTCTGAATACCCTTTCTGACGATCCATACTATGCTCGAATTAGCCTTATAGTTCTCGCGTATTTGCCTTTTCACTCCAAACCCTAATCTAGATGCCATCGGGCTCTTTCAGCTCCATTTAAACTTTTTCAAATCTAAAAATAGGGGGTTTCTCATTCACTTTATAGGGATACACGTACCCTTTCTAGAGGTCCTAGTCGTGTACGATTTAGACTTTTAGTTTGCATTTTATGCCTTTTTTCCCAAAAATTCCATTTGGGACTGCCTGTAGGCACCTCTAGCACTCTGCATATCAGTATAGTAGTAGTTTTACTTACCTTACAAGCCAGGACGTCCCCGTTAGAAACGATTAGGCCTATATATATTGGCATACCACTTTACCCTAAAACTTTACAATTTAATAAGGCCATGACCTCCTTCTCAAATGACTGCTTCTTTAAATCTGGAGACCTCCTGCCTTGAAATCAGTGCATCGCCTTCTAAAATAATCATTTACAAAATATTCTCTCCACATTTCTTTAAAACACTTTCACCCCAACTTTGCCATCCCTTTCACTACCACTTCATCAATATAAAAAATAATCCTACATCACTTCGAAATCAGATGTAAAGCTTCATAAAAGGTCTAATTCTATCATTTTATAGCTCATTTAATTAGTCTCATTTATCGCACTTTATTACTCTTAGAATATTTTTTTCTTTAATTTCCCTTTTTTACCCTTAATTATTCTTTTTTATTACTTATATACACAAAATATATTTTCATAAATCCCAAAAAAATACAATAAGAGGGTTTAATCGTAAAACCCTAAATTGAAATTTTCCTCCCCCTTTTCCTACATTTTCTCCACTTTTGCACATTTTTCAACAAACTAAATATAAGGAAATTATAGTTTTGGGTTCATGGGTTAAAGCCCCACCCTTTTGTGTTACTGAACTGCGTGGACTTTTATGCCAATATCGAATACGTAAGCGTCATGAGTTCATCTTGAGACTCCAATCCTCTTTTCCATATTTCACTATTTTCCTATCTTTTTACACACACACACACACACACACACACACACACACACATATATATATATATATATATATATATATATATATATATATATATATATATATATATATATATATATATATAACAGTTTATCTATTTTTCCTCATTTAGTTATCTTATTAATATGTGTGCTCATTCATTCATAATGATCTTAATCTTACACATTGCTCACACTTATATATTATTATATATTATATCTTGGCTCCTTAGCGATCCCATACCATGTGTGCCAAGTGCTCATAATGAGATCAATCTGGCGCATCGCTCATATTTTTACCATATTTTAATGTCACTCGTGCACACTCCTTCGATTGATTAATTTCGATCCTCCCTTATGATAAGAAAATGATGATATCACCCCATGTGTGTGTGTGTGTGTGTGTATGTGTATACTCTTCACACATCCCACATTATACCCCATTTAGGAAAAAAGGAGAATAGTTTTATAGCCCATGAGAGGCGGAATGGGTGCCTAACACCTTCTCATTTCGTAACTTAGTCCCTAGACCCAGGATCTACTTAATTTAATATACATCAGTTTGTCTTGTGATGTCGTTTATTAGGGGATGGCTATATCATTTTCCCGTTTGGGGACAAATAGGTTGATGACTCTATTATTGATATTCTTACACCTCAACGATGGCCTATTTATGTCCGTGGGAGCCCGAGAATACCATGTTAGTGGTGGAAAGGGAGCTTCTCTTCCTTGACCCCATTCTCTATGAGATAACAACTTTTTTCTTCAGGTTGGACCCAAATTGAATTTTCTCCTATTTTTTTTAATCCCGGGATGGCTATAAGTGGAGTAGCCCATCCTCGTATGGAATGTGCATTTTATTATAAGTATTAACTATGGTGGAAAAGGAAGTTCTCTTCCTTGACCCCGTTCTTTACGAGGTAGAGACTTTTTTCTTTGGGGCCGAAAGCAGATTTTCCCTTATTTTTTTTTAATCCCGAAATTAACACAAGAGGAGTGGCCTATCCTCATATGGAATGTGCATTTTACTATAAGTAACAACTAGTTTATTGGGTCCATAAATTCAAACACCCGATTGTCTAGTAGAGGTTGGGAAGGGTGTTCGGTGGATTTCCCATATGAACGGTGTATGTATGGTCTTGTCAAAACCCTCCCTCATTAAGAATTAATTATTCCAATCTATATTAATTAGAAACTTGTTAGGGTAATTCACAACGATAAGTGACATCTAGGATGACCCATATTATAATTTTTGTTTAGTGCGAATTATATTTATGAAGTATAGGTTTTCGTACACTCCTATACTTATATCATATTAAATATCCATACAACATATATAAGGCAGGGATGATTATTGTAAATATAATAACTTGATTATGTGCATTTAGATCTAATTGATTATTCTCATAAAAATCATATTGGAAACTCAATGTTTAAAATACCATAACTGGTTATATTTTGTGTACATATTCTATATCATGCACCCATATGTTTGAATTAGTTTCACCACATAACAAATTTAAGGTAGACTATTGTGAAAACCCCCTTATACAAATAACAGGTGATCTGCCCTTTATTAAAATAAAAATAAGAATCTCATCTGGTTCATTCTTAGCATCACAATCGAAAATATTTTAATTACTAATACACTATTAGGCCGGGTGTCAAATTTTAAAACATACTAATTTGTTTATATAAAATCCCCATTCACATAATAAACCATGAAAATAATGAAACTCACACTCACTAGCATAAATAAATTAACCGATAACTCTCGGTAAAAAGTCACAATACAATAATTCAACTAACTGAAAGTAAAACATTTGAGTAAAATAAATACTAACTAACTAGGTGACATGCCTAGAATAACTCTGAAGTACCTCCTATCTAAATCTCGAGGATAGAAGCATCTAATCAATCCATGTAGGCATCCACATCTGTTGCAACATTGTCCAACTACAAGAATAGTTAAGTCAGGCGTCCCTATAGTTGAGCACCTAAAAATTTTAAAAATATTTTGATACGTTCATGGTATTTTTTCAAGTGTTCAAGATACAATACTAAATATATCATGCAATCTTTCATATTTAAACTGGCGTTGCACTCCAGTGAGATATCCCTCTCATGTCATCTATAGTTCACACCTAACGCATGTATTCAAGTTACGCTACCCAACCTAACTAGTACCTCTGCTAATCTTAGTCCCATAGACTGCCTTATGCCCCACATATACCTTTTATTTTAACTTGGAATTCACACTAGGCTTTTTCTTTTGCTTATTCATTAAAAACCTCATTTATAATCTAATAAATTCACTTCATATTACTTCAGTCTAGTTACTGATTTAATATTAACACTTTAGTGTCACATATATGTATATATTTCTATCACACTTATATATGTATTTACACATAGCATCCCCAGGAAGTCCTTTCGGATGCATATAACTTTACGGTTTGTATAATCCTTTATTTGCCTACATATATATTTACACACACCTATATATATGTATAAATATATCACATCTCATACACAAACATACTTATATATATGGCGCTACTGTACTAGTTTTTGTCGGGTTCTTTGCTAGCCAGACACCAGTCAACTAACCATCCAGTAACTCTCAGTTCTTTCGCAATCCAAGACAATATGCCTCGATCCGCCCGAGGAGAATTTGAGTGAAAGCAGCAACCAGAGTCGCGTGTGTCAGCAAACAACTCTAAGCTAAACTGATTACATATAGGTAGTGCAGACTATACTACTTTTCCGTAATCACCTCATTCACTCTAAGGTGAGTTAATTTCCCTACTTCTATCTCACGGCTAGTGGTAGTGTAGCTAGACTATTGATCCTGGTGAAGGAGCCCTATCAAGTAAAGGCCGAGCAAGGAGAATAGCAAGCATGGTCACTTCCGCAAGCAAAGGAAAATACCCTTCCGGTGAGATCTGTAGCGCAACAGCCAACCGCCTATTCTAGTAACCTAACGTACTGGCATTTAATGAAGCGCAAGTATGAGGCAGCGCCACAAGGAACCCAGAGCCTGTGAGTGAGGTACTAACCCCAAAACGAAAGTCAAAAATAGCAGAATATCTTACTATCATCAGAAGGGACTATCACCAGAGGGCTAACTACCACTAGTGAGTATATATATATATAAGGCTCTAAAAAATACGGGGCGTGATCGAGGCGCTTAGAAGCCTAAGCGGGCCTTAGGCGTAAAAAGGCGTGAAAAGGCATTTAGGCCTTTTTAATATATTTTAATTTTTTTAACCATAAAAAGGATATTAAAATACTAAAATTGTACATATCATAAAAATATGTCTGAATATATGCAAATTAAAATACTATTTTATTATTTTGGACGAAATAATGGTCAGGTTAGTAAAAAATTCTTTAAAAAGCGATACCGTTTCACTAAAGCATTGTTGTTTTTAGAAAAAAGTGCTCCTTAAGGGTTTTACTAAGAATAAGGCGTAAAAAACTTAAAGCGGGGCGTTTCTCCCAAGCCTTAAGCCTAGGCGGGTTTTTTAGAACAGTGATATATATATAACCGCAATCCCCATTGCATTACCTCACGAATGCAAATCTCTACCATGCTATCATGTTCCAGGGATACACACCTCAACCTGGGCCACCGGGTTAGAATCTCACCATCGAACCCAAAGTGTAAACATACAATCGGAGGTGGTCATAGTCTTGAGTCAGTTGGTCATAAACCTACCACATTACTCCACATGGACTTCAAACTCACACATGATGATCATTCATAGTCCTATGACCCTGGGGAACACTGGGATTTGCCAGGATAGATCTCCCACTGCGCGCAACCTCCGCTGGTGGCATCCCCTAAAGTAGGCATGTTTCACATATATTAATATCACACAGAAATATTCATACACATATATATACCATCTTTATACACGTATATATATATATATATATATATATATATATATATATATATATATATATATATATATATATATATATATATATATATATATATAAATCGGTTAACCATGAATGTCACTCGTAGTACTAGCTTATATTCCTCGAGTCAAATCCCGATTCCCGAATATTTAAATAATCACTTATTTAATTGATTCACCCACATAATAAAAATTTGGACACTAATCTATACCCAACCAACTCGTGTCCTAATATTATCCGAATTTATAACCGAATTCGTTAATTCATTTTTTGAGTGTTGTTCATCCTAAACACCCTAAATTTCGCACCCCGGATTTACCCCAACTATTCTAAGGTAATTGTAAATATTTCTATATTTTTCCAGAAGTCGTAATCTTATCTACGAAAATCCAAAAAAAATCCAGAATCAACCTGACCAACGAAATCATTTAAATAACCAAGCTCGGCTAACCAGGGCAGCCGAACTAGTTCAATAATGGGGCCAACCGATTCGACCCTGGGTTTGACCAAAATGGGGTTGTTTTGTTTGATCCGAAGTTCTACATAATTAATCCAATAAAATCAATCCCAAATATTATCCCAACCCACTATAATACATCACTATCAATCACAATCATAAGGGTGCATGTTTCAATGATTTAATTTCCCCAATATAAATCCAATTTCCGGGATTTAACATCAACTATGTAGAATTAATCCGCACCTCAATTCTAAGAAAATTTCCCAAATTCATAAGTCAAGATCACCTTTATTCATAATGAAATTTTAGATTTCATTATCAAGAATTTATCTTTCATAGTGGGGTCAATTCTCAGATTTCATAAGGTATAATCATCAATCACATTTTATGAGATCATTTCCCAAAAACCCATTCTGACATGTAAATACCACCCAAAAGTTCATATCAGTTTTTCACCAATCATGATATGAACTATAACACAACATATAATATCAAATCAAGCTAAACACTCGCCTCTAATTTTAAAAATTCTGATCTTGCATCTTGAGATCGTCAACACGCAATGCTCCAAGCACTGAAATTGTTTAATCTTCTTCCGGAATGGTGTTCTTGAGTTTTCTCTTGAATTCCCCATCTTTTTGACTCCACTCAATCTTAGGTGATTTAGAATGAGTGTATGGATGACTCCATCATCTAACACCCTTTTATCTTCCCCTCATCCCAAAATTAGGTTTTGTTATAATATTAAAATGACCTAAATACTCCCGTACGGGTCCTGTGTGGATTAAAAATTCTTCGAAACTAGATTACAACCCTTGGGTAACTAATTCTGACTATCTCGACCCATCCTGGATCATTCATGCAATCGAAATCACCATCTCAATCACATATCAATAATTTACCATCTTATTCCCAACACGACTCCACATGTGCATCTCGAATAAGATACTGTAACACCCCACAAAATTCGAGGTGTCATTGTGCTTAAAATTAAACTAAAATTCTCAACAATCCATATAAAGCATTTATATTCCACTAAAATAAACATGAAAGGTCATCAAAACATACAATGTCCAATTCAAAATTTACACGTCAATCTAAAATGTTTCCTAACAACATGGCTAGGTAAAATATACCTCGAAAAAATTACAGTTTTCATTTCACTCAAAATAACTCTAAGACACCAAATATCTACATTGCTAATTTGTACAAAGTGATATTCTCGAAATGTTTTTCTCTTAATGTCCTTCATAAATCTGTAACGTCCAAATCCACAATTACCTTCCACTAAAAAAATAACGGAGAAGTACACAATATGATAAGAATATATGCTCAATACAATAATGGTGAATAAAATGCAACAATATGAAGCCGTATACGAGTTCAATACGACACCCAAGCATTGTATCAATTAATTTCTCAATAATACATCAAAAGGTCACCGGGCCTCACCTCACCTCACCTAGGCTTCTCAAAGCCTCATTTCAACTATTGGACTTTTGACGGGTGACCATTCTCAGTTCCACATTAAAATTTTATGGCACCATGCCCATATAAACAAATACACCATCTCTTAATCGAATAACACATAGGACTCCAATGAATACCACAACATTTCAAGAGGAATACAAATAATTAAGAAACAAGAAAATACTCTCGAGATATTTAGAGAAGCATATTGTGTAAACCCCGTACCTTAAAATAATCACTTGAAAACTCATAAAATTCTTCCTCAAAATTCTAATTATACTGTCCCATTCCGCTCCCAAAAATAGTAAAGACGGGTTCTTGGTTGTTCTTGAGAAAATTTGATTTAGATCTTCAAAACTTGGGTTGAATGTTGATTTAAATGGGGTTTAGGTTATGTAGATGAGAGGAGATAATAATTTGGGAGGCTACAATTTTTTTCGAAGGGTTAAAAGTGTTTTAAAAAGTCTAAACCCATCCTTTCGGTAAAGAATTTTAAGAAAGAGTCATAATCAGACACAAACACTAAAAGAAACATCACGGACGATCATACCGTCAAATTTGACTGAAATTTTGATATGTTGTAGTGATGGCGAGATGAACGTGATGTAAAATATTCAAGTCGATCAAACGGTCGATTTTTCCTCTTTAGGCCAGATCCTCCACAGATTTTTATATAAAAAGTTATAATTTCTAAATTTTAAATCCCGATCCAAATTGCACATAAAACCTTATTTTTATATAAAAAAAACAACATTTTTACAAACCAAAATGAAATAGAATTCAAAAAATTATTTTTTTGAAACTTGTAATTTAACAAAGATTTTTCTTCTCAAAAATCATGGGGTGTTACATTCTCCTTCACTAATAGAAGAATTTATCCCTCAAAATTTCGATCAAGCGTAAACGTCAAACGTAAAGTCGCGCAAATAAAGTAAGGCTTACATATGCCTACATGTATAATGCTACGATTGGGCGTCCATACACCCAATCCTACATGCATATACCCCACAAGCAAAGATACAATATATATCCTAACTATATATATATACGTATAACTCTGAAACGAATCACCACTCAATTTTATCTCTAAAAGACATCATAAGCTTAAATCCTCAAATCAAATGACATCACTGCATCGATACTAAATATACCCAAAATTTATACTGACGATCTGCCAAATAAATATCATTTTCAAAGTAAACTCAATGGATTCTCACATCAAGATTACTATTTCTAACCTCAATGCCTATAACGTCCCTAACACAAAACTCCCCATCTCCAAGAAGCACAACTAACATGTATACTATATCGAATACCTTAAGTAGTACAAATCAATAAATGGAATCAAATATTGGTAACACGAAAGCTAAACGGACTCACAATCTACAAGACCTAAGACCATGCTCTGACACCATTCGTAATAACCTGTGAAATTCAAGGCATCAGTGTGCTTAAATTAAACTAAAATCCTCAATAATCCATATAAAGCATCTATATTCCACAAAAATAAACATGATAGGTCATCAAAATATATAAGGTCCAATCCAAAATATACACGTCAATCTAAAATGTCTCCTAAGAACAAGGCTAGATAAAATATATCTCCAATTAATTACAGTTTTAATTTCACTCAAAATAACGTTAAGATCCCAAATATCCACATTGCTAATTTGTACAAAGTGATATTCTCCAAATGTTGTGCTCTTAATATCTTTCATAAATAAGTAACGTCCAAATTTACGCTTATCTGCCACTAAAAAAATGAAAAATTACGCAATATGACAAGAATAGATACTCAATACAACAACGGTGAATAAAGTGCAACAATACAAAATCGTATACGAGTCCAATACAACACCAAAGTATTGTAGGAATTTATTTCTCAATAACATATCTATAGGTCACTGGGTCTCACCTTTCCTCACCTCGGCTTCTCTAAGCCTCATTTCGGTTATTGGAATTTTGGAATTTTTACGGGGGACAATTCTCCGTGCCATATTAAAACTTCATAGCACCCTGCCCATATAAACAAATACATCATCTCTCAATTGAATAACACATAGGATTCCAATGAATACCACAACTTTTCAAGAGGAATACAAATAACTGAGAAATAAGAAAATACTCTCGAGAGATTTAGAGGAGCATATTGTATAGACATCGTACCATATAATAATCACTTGAAAGCTCATAAAATTCGCCCTTGAAATTCTAACTACACTGTTGCGTTTCTCTCGCAAAAATAACAAAGACGCGTTCTTGGTTATTCTTAACAAAACTTGATTTAGATCTTCAAAACTTGTGTTGAAAGTTGATTTAAATGGGGTTTCGATTTTGTAAATGAGAGGAGATAATAATTTGGGAGGCTACTGCTTTTTGAAAGGGTTAAAAGTGTTTAAAAAAGTCTAAATCGGTCCATTATTTGAAGCATTTAAATAAAGAGTCATAATCAAACACAAACACTAAAAAAAATATTACGTACGATCAGACTGTCGGAATTGGTTGAAATTTTAATATGTTAAAGCTAATGGGAGATAAAGCTACTGTAAAAAATTTAGCTCAAGGGGATGGTCAAAATTTTTTAATCCTCCTTAGTCCAAAGCCTCCCCTAATTTTTATATAAAAAATTATAATTATTAAATTTTAAATCCCGATTCAAATTCCACTTAAAAACTTATTTTTATATATAAAAAATCAATAATTTTACATACCAAAATGAAAAAGATTCCAAAAAAAATTTTCCAATATTTTTAATTTAATATATATTTTTTACGGCTAAAAAATCACGGGTTGTTATAGATACTGTCGACCTGTCATCTTATACCTACTTACGATGTAACATAAAATACTGTAGTTTCATTTACTTCTCACACAAGTAAATATAATATCACAAAATATTAATCCAATATTCTTTAATTAATATTTATTCCATTCACTTTTATTTCTCAAATTAATTAGATTATGAGTACACGTGTAATTTAAATACTCCTAAAAATATGGGGTGTTACGTACTTCCCACCTTACAAAGGAATTTCATCCTCAAAATTTGAATATTCCTGGTACCAAAGACTTTGGATCCTTAATCACATGACATCTTCTAGTACCAAAATAAAATTATGATAACATTATAGTGCCTTCGTTATGCACCCGCTAGTTGTATCGTCATGTCTAAAGACCTATTCACTATAGCTGAAGTTTAGCGACAAGTCTATTTAAATCAATTTATACTGATATACTCCATCATTCTTAAGGTCTCACCTTGATGACGATACGTAAATGTATCATGAACGTGTTAAAATTCTCCAATCAGAGGAGCCTATACACCCTTAGCTTTATCATGTCAATCCTGGGGAAAAGACTCCACATCTCTAAATTCTAACTTCCTTTATCGACAAATCAGATAACGCCTTTCATGGGAGACACATGCAATAGTGTTTGACCACTCACATTTGTCTTTGAAAACTTTGGTTTGCAATGATGTAAATTCTACGATGTTCCTGGACTTCATGAAGTAATTCCATATTAACTCAATCCTTGTCAACGAACTTTGAATCATGCCCTGCCCGAGAAGTTTATTATCCCCCACCTCAAACCAATCAGAGGGTGGACGATAAGTTCCCTTACACAAAGCCTGAAAATGTGCCTTTCAAATGATAAACTGGTACGAGTTATTACAAGCAACCCTATCAATGGTAATTACTCCTCCTAATTACCCTAAGATCCAGAATACGCATTCCTCGCATTCTCCAACATTTTAGTCACCTTTCACGTTTACTCATTGGTCTATGGGTAATACATCTTTCTCAAAACACAACTTCATCCCTATCGCCTCCTGATCATCCCTATCAGAGATGGAACCCGAGGATCTCAGCCTGATCCATCACAAAGTTGGGTGGCACCGTATGTCAGTCTTTGTCTTTCTTTAATGAAATGTTAGGAACATTTCCCGATAGTATAACTCAACCAAATTAATAATAATTGCTCCAAATCGGTCAACAAATTCCACACAACCCCAGAGGGAATTTTTTACCTTTCGTGATGTTGGTAAGCAAACAATGAATTCTTTCAATCTGCCCATTCATTCCATCATTGAAAATCACCAATTATTGCAAAATTTTGGTTGATCGCCTCGGAACAACCTTTTCCCATCTACTAGTGGTGCTCCTAGAGACAACTTCTCTATGCCTTACTTCATACCGATCTACAAACTCCACATCCCACATCACATGGTACCGCCTACTCCCTTTCCTGGGGTATGCTAAAACTCATGACCCATTCGTCTGTTCCCAAAATTGCATACTTTTTAGGTCTCTTTTGCGTGGTACAATCGACATCATATTAATGCTCTATTTGCCAAAACTATTAGATCCTCCCTTGTCAAGAGATATCTTTTACTTATGTCTCCACAGTATTTTAACCCTTCTCGCTTATGATAGTTCTCCTCATTGTATACATGTTCAGACTAACTTCTTTCTCAAACGAAATCCAGTCTATCTTACTTTTACAATTTTGCTCCTTTTGCCTCACAGGCATACGGTTCAACACATTTATTACCATATTCCATTATCCTGGAAAATACTAAAAAACAAACTAACTAGGGCACCCATACACCTTATATCCCGTGCATATCTGCAAAAACATTACGGACGTAACATATTTATCTCAAACTCAGCCCCGCATACTCAGTATGGCTATACAATAAAGATATGATCGATTAACCAACTAATCGTGACTTAATTATCCTTGAGATTTCCCCACCTATCAACTAGTGGCACTAACGTTCCCCAATGCTTCCTACATATCATTACTCGGCTCCACTAGCCTTACATCATATAATAGATATTACCTCAAAGTGTTTCCTCCACACGTACAATAACTAATTCAAGACCAATGCCTTTGCATCCGACGACATTTCCAAATAAGGAACTCCCTCTATGCACCATCACCTAGCATCACTGGTTGTCGAGATCCTTTGGCCCAAAGAACATAATTGAAACACTCAAAATCTTATCCCCATACATGTAAGTCTAATCTTAAACTCCCACATATCTAAAGGAGTTATATAATAAGGCTCTCATACTAACACAAAGTCCCAAGTGCTCAATCAATATTGAGCTCAGTCTCTCCACTCGGTGATAAACGTGATATCCCCGGAATCATATCAATAAAGTATCTATGCATCGGGATCAATATAACGGGATAATTATACTCTCAAAATTCTCCTCTATAATATAGTACACATGCGGGCTCGACCTTCTTTCAGGTGAGACATCCCAAAAACAACACATCCTGCTCGGGAACAACGAACACGATAGCCTTACTGTAACAGTCCACCATTGCTCAAACCATAGCTAACTAGTCCATACCCAAGATAACATCATACTCGCATTATTTATCTCTTTAAAACAATTATATCTACAAAAACATATCCTCCTAGTTTCCATACCCGCTTCCCTGCAAATGGAACCAAAGAGAATGTGACACCCCGCCTAAATAAACATCGGGTGATCAGGCCTTTATTAAATTAAAATAGGTTTCTCAAATGGTTCATTCTTAACATCACTGTCGAAAACTTTTTAATTACTAATCACCTAAGTGAAAATTAGACCGGTGCCAAAATTTTATCTTTCTTAAACAGAAAAATCAACCATGCAGAAAAAGTAAAACAATTACCATGTACTAAAACCCAAACCAACAAAGTATAAGTACAACAGAGCAAAAGTATTACCGAATAAAACATTGGCTAAAAATCCCAAACACCAATAGAACAACTACTAGTCTGAAACTAACATCTCAGACTGATACCGGACTACAAGTCCATACATAGAATAGTGTGAGATCCTGTACTAGATCTGAATGAGAGATATCGTCTAGTCAAAATCCTGTAAGCATCCACTGTGCTACAGCTTCGAGTCCCTGGAATAGAATCACCATCCATGGCGTCCCTGTGGCTGGACACCTAAAAGGTTTTGAAAATATTTTATAGCAAGAGTTAGTACTCAAAACATTTTGAAAATATTTAGCAAGCGTTTATCACAATATAAAATGCGGTTATTGATTACACATGTTAGGTTCTCATACACTCTCTTGAGTTTACTCACTCCTCATCTATTGTGCACACCTAACGTTCTACACTTAGCTTACCTAGCCGTACTTCCCAAGCTAACTAACTAAGGTAATCAATTGAACTTATCTATATCTAAGTTCTCGTACTGCCCATACAATACAAATCCATTTCACTATCATCTCGCGTATGTTAATTAACTATCAAGTAACATTTCACCTATGTTATACTTCAAGACTTCTCATTTAGTTTCACTACTAAAATTATTACAATTCTTACAATTTCTATCTTCCCACTTTTGTAATTAAGTTTCACTCCTTAAATTATTAAATAGATATTCTTTAGCTAACGTTACGTTTTGTAATTAAGTTTCACTACTTAACTTACCAGTTTGATATGTATCTTTAAATACATAATATATATCAATCTACTAATACACATAAGTAGAATATCATTAAGTATATATTTCACACACAATATATACTAAATATCAGTCATTACTATTTTGTCCTTTTTACACACGTAAAGGACTCTTGGTTCGGAATGATTCATCGACCCCAAGTAAGAATTGGTTCGGAATGATACATCGACCCCAATTATTTATATACACAAATTTTGGCTCGGACTCTTTCATCACGCCACCAGTTCAAAGGTTTGGTTCGGCATTTTACATCGACCCCAAACATATAATAACCCTATGTTAGTTCAGAATACTCCATCGACCCTCACATATAATAACCCTACGTTAGTTTGGAATACTTCATCGACCCTAACATAGTTAATTTAGGTATACATATCTCAACCTACTAGTTCATACAATTTAGTAAGTACACACCCGACCTATCAATCATACTTGTACGTAATATAGTATTCTCTTATATTAACCATAATTGTTTGCTTTACAAATTTATTTCACTTTCATATTAATTCGAGTATTCACACAACTCTAAGGATCCTAGTTACCCCTTGTTATATCAATTAAGTAGTTACCCTTGTTAACCTATTGACTCAATAAATTTAAGCTCTCTCACGCTTTTCCGTAATTATATTCTTATCATCTCGAATTAGAATATGTCACAATCAAGCCTATGAATCTCCACTTTAATTCTCTCAAAAAATTAAAGTCCAACACTCAATCATAGACCTACTTCCATATCATTATTCAAGAAATATATTTCATCAAGGTCCCAAACACTTCCCCGATAAAATTTTAGGAATTTGAGTCTTAAAAAGAAAGATCTTACATTTTCTCGCACCCGAAACGAATCATAAATTTTCTGGCAGATTAAACACCCTTTAGTAAAATTTTGATTTCTCCCTCTACAGAACTCCGATTGACCTGATTCCAAGTTCACTGGAAAGATAAGAGATACACCTTTCCATAAATCTATGATTAACACTCTAATTTGAAGTACAACTCAAATTGTACACGTTTAAAGTCACGTTAAAATTCTGGCAGATTACTATGCTGCCAGATCAAACACCCTGTAGTAACATGTCGATTACTCCCTCTACAGAACTCCGATTGACCTGATTCCAACTTCATTGGATATCTAAGAGATATAAATTTCCATACATGTATTGTTCACACTCTAATTTGAAGTAAAATTCAAATGGCATTCGTTTAAAGTTATGTAAAAAATTCTGGGAGATTGACATCTTGTGTTCATCAATTAAACCCTAAGTCATTCAAGATTCATGTTCTTTAACCAAGAACTCATAAAGATTCTATGTTAATCATAAAATATATTAAAATTTTGTTTCATCTTTACTTAGGGATTCATTCTACATGCAATCCTACCCAAACATATGATCGATTCATACATTTAATTCAAGGTTTTTCAATAGAATCAACCAATTCTTAAAACTCCCTTCACATGGGTATTATAACTTGAATTTGATTTATAATAAGAACTTACCTTGATATAGGGGTTGTGATTTTGTGATTTTTTTTGATGATTGATTGTTTTTCTCCTTCAATCTTCCTTCCCCACAAGTTTGTGGTGAAAGTCTCCTTTGAATCCTTCCCAATTCTTCCTTGTGCCTTGAGAATTGTTTCTCTCTTCTCTCTAATGTCTATGGTGTTTTGTTTCCTCTCTAACCCTAGCCTCCAACTCTTATAATCTAACCTAGAGTTATTAAATTCGTAGGACTTCTCACTCATACATTTTAAAAGACTAAAACGCCCCTGAACGGTCCCGGCTTAGCCCAAAAATGTCCCGGAACCTAACTAGTACCCCTGGGTATACTATTTTGACTATTTCGACCCTTCCGGGGTTCACCGTGACCTCTAAATTGTCATTTGAGTCACTTAAAAATAGATTACTCATTCTCACCCCAAAACGGTCTACACGCGTTAAGTAACTATTTACTACTCGCACTAAGTAAATAGAATGAGGCAATATTAATCGGTATCTATCTCTCGATTAATACTCCATAATCACAATTTTTAATAAATCTCATTAAATTACTTCTCTTACGTAATTTAAATTAAACCATATTTTCTCATTTAATTCTCCAATTTAATTAAATATAAATATCCAGAAATACGGTGTATTACAGAGAACTCCGCTTCCTAACGATAAATATATACACATGATAGTAATGCTAACAACACATCCACTAAACCCGTTCACTCTCGAACCTAGTGCTAACAAAATACAGTGATGCACCTATTTCACATCAAACTTACCCCATTTACCCATGGATAAAACTCATACTTCAATGGCTACTAGCACTCGTTGTTCCAATGGTTCCTAAATATAATACTCACATCTGAACTAAACCAAAATTTTTGGTAACTATTGCCTCTACTGGGCACCTTGATCCTATCCCCTGACTTGTTGCAGACAAAATCGACACATGTGGCCTTGTTCTCCACATATAAACACCTCCAAGTGTAATCCCCCAGTCTCTAGCGCCATTGTCTATGTCGGGGAAACCTTACTCTCTACCCTGGTAGCCTCAGCCCTGATAACATCCCTCATTGTTCCTTGGCTCCATTGGCCCTATGGAACATTATACTAGACCTAATGGCCTTGCTTGAATCCACCATCACTAGGTCAAAATTTCTTTGATCTGAATCATTTACAAGGATCCCACTATTGGGTATCCCCCTTATGGTGCTCCACTAGCACCTATACATCCAATCTTGCTCTGTTGGCTAAACATTATCACTCTCTTAGCTCCCTTCACATGGAAAAGATGACATTTAAATTATAAAAGTGTGGCATTGATAACATCGGCACATGTCGCCCAAGTCGGATTACTTAATAAGTGCTAGAGAATTCTCCTTATGAGTCCATCAACAAACTTAAGGACTTTTTCTCCTCCATTCCACCTCGTCGGGCATGAATTTACCCATAACATCCCCGGGTTTTCCTCCCAGATGCATATAAATTTATTTTTCATAATATCCTTTAATTTGTCCGTGTATATATATATATATATATATATATATATATATATATATATATATATATATATATATATATATATATATATATATATATATTGTTATCACACTTATATACGAATTTACACATAACATCCCCGCGCTGTCCTCCCAGATGCATATAAATTTACTTTTCGTAATATCCTTTAATTTGTCCGCATATATATTTACACAGACATATATATATATATATATATATATATATATAACCATAATCCCTAGAACTTTACCTCGCGGATGCAAATCTCTAGCATGCAATCAGGCTCCAGGGATACACACCTCAACCTGGGCCATCAGGTCGTAATAACACCATCAGACCCAAAGAGTAAACGTAAAACCAGAGGTGGTAATAGTCTTGAGTCAGTGGATCATAACCATACCACATTACCCCACTTAGACTCCAAACTCACATAGGGTGGTCTTGCACAAACCTATGACCCTGGGGATCGATACTAGACCTGTTGGGATTTTCTAGGATAGATTTCCCACTGCAAGTAACCTCCACGAATAGCATCCCCTAGAGTAGGTATGTTTCACATATATTAGTCACACACACACACACACACACACACACACACACACACACACACACACACATATATATATATATATATATATATATATATATATATATATCAAGGTTCTAAAAAACGCGGGGCGTGGAGGCCAAGCCTTAAGCCTTAGAAGCCTAGGCGGGCCTTAGGCGTAAAAAGGCGTTTAGGCATTCTTAATATAAATTGATATTTTTTTTAACCATAACAAGGCTATTAAAATACTAAAATTGTACATATCATAAAAATATGTTTGAATATATGCAAATTAAAATACAATTTGATTATTTTGGATGAGATAATGGTCCGGTTTGTAAAAATATTCTTTAAAAGGAGATATTGTTTCACTAAAGCATTGTTGTTTTTAGAAAAAAGTGCGCCTTGAGGGTTTTACCAAGAATAAGGCGTAAAAAGCGTAAGGCGAAGCGTTTGTCCCAAGCCTCAAGCCTAGGCGGGTTTTTTAGAATAGTGATATATATATATATATATTGTCTCTTATTATTATGTGGGTGAACCAATTAAATAAGTGATTATTTAAATTTAAAAAGTGGGGATTAGACTCAGGAAATATAGGCTAATGCTATGAGTGACATGCACGGTTCCATTAATTCATTTTTCGAGTGTTGTTTGTTCTAAAATCCCTAAATTTCACACCCCGGATTTGTCCTAACTATTCCAAGGTAACTATATATATTTTTACATTTTTTCAGATGTCTTAATCTTATTTACAGACCTTACAAAATAACCTAGAATCAACTTGACCAATGAAATCATTTAAATAACCAAACCCGACCAAGCAGGGCAGTCGAACTGGTTAGGTTATGGGCGAACCAGTTCGCCCTTAGGTTTGGTCAAAACGGGACTTTTTTGTTTGATTCAAAATTCTACCCAATTAATCCACCAAAATCAGTCACAAATATTATCCCAACACACTATAATACTACCCTATTAATCTGAATCGTAAGGGTACTTATTTCAATGATTCAATTTTCCCAATATCAATTCAATTCATGGGATTTATCATCAATTATGTAGAATTAATCCTCACCTTAATTCTAATACAATTCCCTAAATTCATAAATCAAGATCACCTCTATTTAAATGCAATTTCAAATTTCTTTATCAAGAATTTATCTTTCATAATGGGTTCAATTCTAATATTTCATAGGGTATAATCATCAATCACATTTTATGAGATCAAATCCTCAAAACCCATTATGGGACGAAAGTTCATATTTTTTTTTCTGGGTTTAATCCCATGTCCAAAGTTTTTTTAGGTTCCCCTCCCATATATTTTTAAATTGTATTTAGTCCCATAACTACACAAAACATCCATCAACCGCCTTGTAACAACCTCACTTTCTCTTTGTAGAGAATGACACGTGTCATACAGTTTTTACAATAGGAACAACGACTGAAAAAATAAAAGCATAGGAGTGAATACAAATGAATCTTCAAAAGTTGGACTAAATACATGTGATCCTTATTTTTTTACCAATCATGATCTGAACTCAAACACAACATATATTATCAAATATAGTCAAAGACTTGCTTTAATTGTAAAAATTATGATCTTTCTTCTCGGCATCCTCAACACGCAATGATCCAAGCCCCTAAATTGTTTATTCTTCTCCTAAAATAGTGTTCTTGAGTTTTCTCTTGAATTCTCCATCTCTTTTTGCGTCTCTCTCAAGCCTAGGTGTTTTAGAATGAGAATATGGTTGCCTCCATCATCTAGCACTCTTGCATATTCCCCTAATCCCGAAGTTAGGTTTATTTATAATATTAAAATGAATTGAATACCCCCCGTACGAGTCCCATGTAGCCTAAAAAGTTCTTGAAACCCGATTACAACCCTCGACTAGCTAATTCTGACTATTTCGATGCATCCTGGATCGTTCGTGCACTAAAAATCACCATTCGGGTCACCTATTATCAATTTACCATCTTATTCCCAACACGATCCCACACGCACGTCCCGAATAAGATATTATCGACCTGTTATTTTCTACCCACTTACGACGTAATATAAAATACTAAAGTTTCATTTAATTATCACACAAGTAAATATAATAACACATGCATATCAATCCAGTATTCGCTATTAATATTTATTCCATTCACTTTTATTTCCTAAATTAATCAATTTACGAGTACATGTGTAATTTAAATACTCTAAAAAATATGGTGTGTTACAACTACCCCACTAGCAGTCATAACATATGCTAGATCAAAGAAGAAATATTTTTCATATTTTTCGTATTGCACTCCTGCAATTGCGTTGTGTCGTGCTTCAACTTCAGTTTAGTCATTTTTTAGGCTTTTCACTTATATCTTTGTCTACCATTCCCGAATTTACGTGAAGTATGTCTAGTTTATCAGATTCTCACATTTATTTCATTTAAAATAAACAAAAGATGTTTGGTGAGCCCTTGTGGGATCATCATAAGTCTTTGTCGGCATGTGTTTCCAAAGATTTGGGATGTGGGTTTGGTAACAAGATTTTGAGTAGGGAAGGTGTTAGGCACCCCAATCATTATTTATCTTCTTTATATACTTATTTATATTACACTTCTTATAATGGAATATAGTGAATTTTTAAACCTTAGTATTTAGATCCACGAAGATGTATAGACACTTTATTTAGGCCCAAAGAATGAATGACCTTGGAAATCAATGCAGTGGGTGTAACACTCCCTATTTTCCACGTGCAGGTGATCAGGCTGAAATGACGAAGATAAGGCAAGCTAATCAATGTATATCATTCTCAACATCTATGATAAATTAAATTTACAGTAAATAAAAACCATCCACGACTTAAATAACAATAAAAGACAACAATATAAACAACTGAACTGAATAAAACAAATCTCTAATAAAACTAAATCGACTTATATGAGTTTCCATATTACAAAAATATCCAATTGAAATTAAATGAACTCAACAATACAATATCTACTAGAGTAACAACTTAAACGAAATTAACTCCTACACTAAGGATGACGAACTGAATCTTCAATAACTGGAACTTTGATTCCTCAGTCCAACTCTAATTTCTCAGTCCTGGTGCTCCTATATAACAATAATAATAATTGGGGGAAAAGGTTTTATAGATTTGGTTCACCGCCCTAAGGTTGCAAGAAATATTATGTTGATTAAAAATATAAAATGCGATCCATTTACGCCCCATTCCATCACTCATAGGATCTCATACAATAAATACATCACGTATCCTCTAACCTGATACAGTTTCAACTATGCGTACGCAATCCATACCTTACCATACTAAGGCTATCTATCCACATGAGTAACATAAAAAGTAAACTACCAGTCTAGTCAGCGATATCCAAACAATAAGTTACCCCCCCATATAGTACAACTTAGCTTAGTTGGTCATTAAATTTGTTAGCCCAAGACTCAACACATACAACACTGATATTCATACAAACCAAATATTTATAATGAGGTAAGTCCCAAGGATACCATACCCAAAGCTCCTAAACTCCCAGTCGAACTAGACAACATGCATGGGACATCTTGCAAGCAAAATCCAAATAAGGAATCCGCTGACACACTTATGTCTATTCGGACCATTCGTTGAAGATAATGGTAAGAGACTCTCTAAAGAAATACCTAAATTAAATAAATTTATATACAGTCTACTATACATATATATTATGTCGATCCAGTGAAATTAACCATCATATACCAACCCAACAAGGAGTAATCACCCAACTCATAAATGTACATTATACACACAGATAGTTTTAACCAAGCGATATCCCAACTCAGGCGCCACATATAATACATACAAGTAGTGTCACTAATATAAATAAATTCATTTTAATGGATATGCCATGATCACATAGTTTTAACCATTTTCTACTCATTATGATTAAACCATTCCTGGTGTATTTTAGCATTTTTACTAGTTATTTACACCATCACTAATTACATTTTACATATATTAATGTATTTCTAAATTAGCCTCATAGATAAAAATAAATCCCATGTACACCTATACGGGGATAAAAATAAATATAACATCTATCCATAACCGACGATGTATATAATACCTAATGTTAAACTACTCACATTCACAACACGAATGTATTTAACATTCATACATTATCCTCACAACCGAACTAAATATCCAATATAATATTATAACCATGACTAATACCCATAGTTTAATAAATATCCACCTATATATGTAGGCAATCCCTTGTATATGTAGAACCGTGACTGAACTCATAGTCTAGTAATCTTCACACACACACACACACACACTGAGAAAAAATTCATTGTCTAATAAATACCCATATATATATATATGCATTATTCTATATATTGAAAATTGTCACGATCCCAGATCGTGACAATTTCTATATAGACCATTTCGAGGGTCACGGTAATGAACAATGACCATTTCTATGTGTCACGATCAGGATCGTAACATAAAATTTAGGCCATGGCCATGTTATGAAAAAAATCAACTGGTCATGGTACTTGATTATGACCCAAGCCATAAACATTGGTCATAATTATGGACTGTGACTAGTACTCATAATAATAGAGATATTGGTCACGATTTACGACCTTGACCCTTTACTTTAACCATGAAGATTTTCACAAAAATGTTCACGATTTTGGATCATGACCAATATTACTTTATTAAGAAAAAAATTGATTTGTTTACTTCCAAAAACATTCTTGTACATGTTTTCAAACTTGTATATAATTTCATTATAGAACCAACTAATACATCAATCCAAAAACAATAATATTTAAATTATCAAGGCATAAAATTAATTACATAAATCTGAAACTAATATTATTAAAATCCATAAAACATTCCTTCCCCAAAACATATGTAGTCTCGTTGTAATCAGCATCCGCGTTCACCCAAAGAGAGCTAAAAATATGACAAAATATTCCCAATGTTAATATAATATGATTAGAACAACAAAATTTTCCTTACCCAAAGTTACAAATATTTCAAAATGCAAGAGAACTAACGTATGAATGCGACCGCTATGAAGAGAGTAAAGAAATAAGTAAAAATTTATAAAATGTGAGGTACAAAGTAATAAATGTAAGAGAACTAACTATACGAGTAGAAGATGAAAACTACGTGAATGAGATGATAATGTATGAAGATTAACTAAAGGAAATTTATAAGAAAGGACTTCAATCCCAAAAATTTTTTGGCATGCCTACGTAGCCAAAAATAGCATCAAAGTCATGGTAGTACTTAACATGACATGATAACACGGCACAAAATTCAAAGTTAATGTCCTTGGGAATTTGATTAATGTGTTCAATGATCCAAATAAGGAAGCCAAAATCCTGTTAGCATCAACAAATTGTTATTCATAGGGTATTAATCTTGTTGGGGCACCAAGAATGGTTCTAATCGACATTGTGTGGAACTTGCCGGTTAAAACACAAGCAATTAGTCGGGCTTATAGGCTTGGCCAAATTGTAACTATACAAAACCTTCTTTGGCCAAGTCAATAACCCGACTAATAGCTTGTGTTTCAATTGATGGGTCCCATAAATTGAGAATATTGGTATTTAAGAGTACCCACACAAAATATTGACCCTTATTGAATACCAATATTCTCAACAAAACAATCACATTCCTAATTTGTGGAATCCTTCAGTTGAAACACATGTTATTAAATGGGCTTATAGGCTTAACCAAAAGAAGGTTGTGTATAGCTACAATTTGGCCAATGCTATAAGCCCGATTAATATCATGTGTTTCAACCGACGGGTTTCACACAGTATCGATTAAACTCACTTTTGATGCCCCAATATGACTAATCCCCTCTGGACAAAACTTTATTGATGCTAGAAAGATTTTGGCTTTAGTGTTTGGATCATTGAACACATTCACTAAATTACCAATAAAACATTAAATTTTAATTTTGTGTCGTGTTATGATGTCATGTTATACATACATACGTAAATGTAAATAAATAAAAGGATTTTTTTCCAAAATTTTTTCATATACATATTATACTGATAAGGTTGTGATACAAAGGTTTAGTAGATAACAATAAAATAACGTATCAGAACTTAATTATCATATAAATTAAGTAAAAGATCCTTTAAATTAGGGTTGTCATCAAGAGCATATTAAAACTCTATAGGGGCCCTTAATTCATCTTACTGAGTAGTCAAACCCTTTGGCAAATTCAAAACAACATACCAATTGTCACCATTTATGCACTTTGAGTAGAATAGCTTCTTCAAGTTTTGAAAGGCACAAATAAAAGTCTCACTAACCATGCGATCCGATCTTAGATACATCTACTATGATAAGTTTTATGGAAGGTTCAACTTTAGAACCATTAGTATTGTCCTCTACCTTCACCGAGTCGCAATAGAAGACGATTTCTTTGAAATCTATGCAATCATGTTCTAACATTTATTAGATAACCCATAATAGGTTAGCACCTTATCCTTCGAAATTTTATCACTTTTCTATCCACATAAGAAGTCAAGGAATAAATTGAAATTTCGATGCTTTTCATTAATAGTTTTTCCTCTCATGGGTATGGTTTGTAATCAAAATTATTGGCGCAAAACTTTTTAAATCCCTTTGCATGAAAACTAGGACTTTTAGGCGTGTAAGACTTGAAGAGACATCACCACCTTTTAAAATATGCATTTATTAATCGATATATATTATTAGGGTACATTTTATAACACGTGCATAAGTAATCATAACAAATATCTGACAATTACCTCTTTTGATACCCATACCCTAAAATCATCTATCAGGTTCAATGAACCTTTTTGCTTCTGATTCTAGGCAAGTTCACTCTCATACTTAGTATATGTATTACTGAAATTGTAGAATTTAGATTTTTATATAAAGAGTACATATAATTGAAACAAAAAGGTGTTATCTATGTAGGTACTTACTCTTTCCAATATTTAACTTCATCTTGTGTTTCAAAGATATAACGAGGTGCTTACTCAAATTGCCGACTAGTGAGTCTAACCTCTTAGGGTTACCAAAAGGCAATTCATCCTTAAACTCTTCAAATTCGTCGACCATTCGCCGTGAAGATTATAACTCCTAAGCCCTTGTTCCTAAATATGTTCCCGGGCATATAAAAATTCTTCTTCTTTTATGTATTCTTCTGTAATTGAACCTCCAATATATTGTGTACTGTTAGCATAATATTTGAAGGTTTTCATCAAGCGCTCAAAAGGATACATCCAACGATACTTGACAGGTCTCCACAATAATTCCTTATCTCACAGATGCACAGGTAAGTGGAAGTCGATGTCAAAGGACAACAGAGGAAAGCATTTCTCTAAGACAAATCTCCTCGATTAAAGTTACTTTTATATCTCTAGTGTGATTTTTAGTTACATTTCTCTTGCACACACTAAGGTGAAACACAAACTATTCTGCATAATTTCCCCATGGAAATCTTTGTGCTAAAAAAACAATATCTAAACAACAAAAGGATTAATTTAATGATGATGTGATAGTCATGAGACTTGTCCCATTTTAGATAAGTTCTTTGATATTTTACAACCTAGTGAAAATTAATGAAATAACTAGTTTGAGTCTTTAAGTTTAACAACGTGTTTAGGAGGATCTTTTTCTCACTAGAAGTCAAAGTGAGACAACATGCGGGAATTAAAGTTCTTCATATTATAGGATCAATTTTTAACCACAATTATTTATTATTATTTTCATTTGATTTATGTCGAGGCACGCTTTCTCTCCATCTTTTGAATGAAATCCACCCAAACATTCTCATATCATATTTTCTACAAAATTCTTCTTTGTGTGCATCACATCATTACATGACTTACACAGTGCTCTTTCCAATATGACAAGTCAAGTAACATTGACCCTTTAGACCATGCCTTCATTTTACTAGGATTTTTTGAATCCTCCCTAACTTTTCACTTTTGGCTTGCAAACTGAAAGTATTTGGCTACAAACTTATTCCCTTAAGTCATAACCTTCTCATTCTCCTTAATTAGATAACTAGAAATCCGAACAGGTTGTTTCCTACACTCGTGACCAATAGGTAAAAATTTAGACTCGTCATTCTTAAAAGGGTGACTATTTGGCGAAACTCTATGATGACCGGCATAACATATCTTCCCATTATGCTTTATCCAAGTTGAATCAGTTTTCGCCCCACATATGGACATCCATAATAAGCATTAGCATTGTAATAAGACAAGGTCCCATAGGCAAGAAAAGCATGGATCACCCACAAAACCATTGCTGTAAGTGTGAGCTCTTCACCCTTATGAGTGCCAGACGACCTCATGACTTCATCCCATAACTCTTTTAGTTCTTCAATTAACGGGGCTAAGAAAATATCAATATCATTGTTGGGAGCCTTTGTTCCAAGTATGAACAACGATAAAAAAGTGAACTCTTTTTTGATGTATAGTGTTGGTGGAAGACCTAAAGGTGCCAAGAGAACTAGATAATAACTCTGATTAGTTCTTAAATTAATGATAGGGTTAAGCCCATCGGTTGATAATACAAGATTGACATTGTGCAATTCCTTTGCAGATTCAGGGTGTTCTATATTTTAGTAAGTAAATTGGCCGAACATATATATGCTTTTATACTTAATAAATTGATCTTGGTGACCTAAGTGGTCAACAAACACACACCCTACTATTTGTAACCCGGGTATGCTTCATCCATCAATATCTTTGCCTTAATTTTTTTCAAAGAGTGACCGTGCACACATGTTTTCAAAATTGTAGAAATGATCGTGCACCACCCAAAGACCTTGGTATTGGTCCAGTTCATTGTATAATGCTCCTAAACTTAGTCATCATGTAGGGAAGATGATGATTCTCACAAACCTTGAGGCATAAGAGAGGGGAATGTTGGAGGAGGCATTTGGAAGGGAAAACCTTGAGGCGTAGGAGAGGGGAAACCTTAAAGCATGATTTAAGATCCTATTTGTGTTTGGATAAACATTTCTCACAATCATTTGATTTCATTCATGATCCGTCCCAGGGTAATGTTAACAAAGTTCATGTCTATATTAAGATGTGACACTTACTCTTTCATAATCCCCATTTCTTATGCCTAGTTGGACATATGGCTCTTCACCGAACTGAGCTATTCTAATACAAGTGCGATGTGCATTAATTTGGTCCTCGGTGTCTTAGAGATTATGTCATTTATCCTCCCTTTTATCCTTCCTAACTACATTTGATATGTCATGTGAGTCAATGTCACTAGGGTTACACTCTAACTGACTGCTCATCATGCCATTTATCGTTTCTTATAGTATAATAATATATTAAGGATAATAATTTTAACGTTATTTTATTGTAGAGTGTATATGATCATTAAATTCAAACTCACTAGAGTCGGAGTCAATTTGTCTAAGAATTTGCTGGTCTTTTTATCATGGCGAACATGCAAGTACATATTGATCTAATTAGGTTTTATCACTTCTTATGATGTCCCCTTGGTCTTATCCACCCATTCATCCTTCAAATCATCATATGATTTGGACCCCAGGTTGTGGACATCAATTTTCTTTAACATATTCTCTCTATTTTTCTCCGTTTGTTAAAGTTTTTCTTCCTTAGACTTTTTCTCCAAGAATTCATTCCATTGGCTGATGGTACTTCAATATTTTTCAGACCTTTGTCTTTGAGTGACAAAATATCAAAATTTGATGTCCTTATTTGGAAGTAATTCTTTTGGAGTTTAGTCCGATAGGTTTTCATTTGATCACCAACCCGAGAAAACATAATTGATTAGAACCCATTGGGAATGAATTTTTTTATAGAGTTGATCCCACACGCAATTCTTTATGGCATTATCAATAGTCTTCTACTTGTCTGCTCCATGATGACACAGTAATATTTTTGAGATTTAAACAATGGGCTTTAAAAAATTAGATGGCATTATTTTATCACCGATAAAATTTTCGTTAGGGGTGAACCCAATATGCTTCTTCTCTTATGTTTAGGATTCATCGATAACAGGAGTTAGGGTATTTAGATTAATAGGGATATGTGGAGTTTGATGATTCAGAGATAGTATAGATAGAGTAGAGTATTGAGAACCTCATATGACGAGAATTCATGTGGTGGATTATGAGAGAATTGAGATGGAGTAGGAGTGTCATTAATTGGTTGATTATATTTGTAACTCTTTGACATTTCCTACAAATAAATATATTTAGTGAAAAATGTACAATGATCACATTTAAGACCACACACACACACACACACACACACACACACACACACACACACACATACACACACACACACACACATATATATATATATATATATATATATATATATATATATATATATACATACATAAGAGCTTTTAATACATGTTCGATGTGTTTGATTTCCATCCACATGGTATTTTTTTTTAAAATTAGTGAAAAACTTTATGTGGTCAACTGGGGGGAAGCGTATTTATAATTGTTGTATAAATGTCCATGATGGGAACTTGAAATCCCTTATTCTTCAATATAGTTTTTCAAGCTCATATTTATTGTGAATATATTGTGACACGTCGCAATCTAGGTTTTCTCGAAGAGGAAATCATTTTGTCTTAACTGTCCCGAGCTACCGTTGTGGATTGTGCTCAGTAAAGAAGTTGTCCTAAATGCCCCAGTAGTAGTAAGCTTAGGAAAAGTTTCAATCAACTTCCTCGTACCTCACATAACCACACTATTTCTCCTAGAGGCAACATGATAAGAAACTTCAATTTTTCTATCACTTGAAAGAGGTTCTCGGGGTATCCATTAAAGAAATGTTCATAATCATTGTCAATAATACTATAAGTAATTGTTGTGTTTTGAAAAAATAATGAAGTGATGCTTTGACATATTTCGTTGTGAATTTTGACGAATCTTATTGTTTGAATTATATATATTGATCATTAAGTCGTACAATATCCTTTTATTCATTTAAATGATGAGAGAGACTAGTGCTCTCTACGGGAGAAGAGAGTAGCATTTGTGAAAAAGAAAGGAACGTGGCCAAAGTGACCTTATGGGATGTCTACATACCTCTGCGGTGTTTGAAAATTATTTTGTAAGTTTTTTATTTTAAAAAGGAGATTTTGAGAGGATCAGGTCCTACGTAGTTCTGAAAAGAGTGGAGAGATGATTTTTTTAATACAAGGGAAGTAAGAAGAGTCATAGTGCAACGAGAATTGGGCTAAGGGTCGAATTTCTTTAGATGGTCCAAGTTGATTAGATGTCCCATAACTTCTCCATCGAGGTCGGTGAGAATAGAGACGCTGCTTGATAGAATCTTCTTTATGAGGTATGTCCTGATCGAGTTAGGTTAGAATTTTCTTCTCGAGTCCCAAATGGGTTTTATAATTTTTTTGAGAGCGAGAACTCCTTCTCGCACACTTATGCATTTGACTTTATTGTTGAATGATAATGTAATGTGGCAGTGGTACCATCATATATGGTATAGAGCCTTTATTCCTCCTTCATCCAAAAGTGCAAGTTCGTCGTAGAGACTTTGCTGATAAATAATTTCACTAACTTGGCTTTCGAGCATGACTCGTGGAGAGGGCATTTCAAGTTCGACTAGTAAGATTTCTCTCAAGATTTATATCAAGGTGTAGGGGTATTTCCAGGGGGTGTTTCAATAGAGGTGTGGTATCTGCAGAGAGCATATGGGATCCGATATGCCCAATCTCTACAACTTTTAGGTATTTTACTCATTATGGATTTCAGGCTTTTGTTAGCAGATTTGACAGCCCTACTGGTTTATGGTTGGTTGGGACAGGACTTGTGCCACCGAATCTTATACTTATTGATTAATTATGTGACTTCATCCTTAAAATGGAGCCCATTATCTGATACCAACTCCTAGGGAACTCCGTATCAATATATGATGTTCTTTCTCACGAACTTGGCCACTTTCTTCACATTTAACACATCGCATGATTCAACTTTAACCCATTTGGTGAAATAATTAATGTCAATCGGGATGAATTAGTTCCCATTTGATGCTTTAGGAGTAACTTTCCCAATGATTTCAATGCCCCAAGCTGAGAAGGGCCAGGGTAAATTCATCTTATACAGCTTTCAAGGAGGCAAGTGCTGAAGATTGGAAAGTAGTTGGGATTTGAGGCACCTTTTGACATAAAAAATGCAGTCTTAGACCTGGTTGGTCCGATAATAACCTTAATGGATAATCATTTTAGCAAGCATATGACTATTCATGTGGGACCCACATTCCCCGTTGCAGAATTTCTACATTGTGTCTTCAACATCAGCCCCTGTTATGGATTGCAAATGGGTTTTGTAGAAATTTCTCTTAAAAAGAGGTTTATCGTAGATGATGCACTAAGCAGCAAGCCTGTAAAGTGTTGCTCGTTCTTTCTTATTAGCCTCTTGGGGATATTTACCATGCTTAAGGAGGCACCAAATATAGTAATATTGATGTCCAACTATGTGTGTGTCTTCTTTTATTATAAGCTCAACGTGGTAGCCGTTAGTGGGCGAAGACTTCTTTCGGACAAGAAAGGGAGCCATTGTTATTCCCTCAGGCATGTTGACCATGGAGGCCGAGTTTGCCAATGCCTCAACAAAGTTATTTCTTAAGCAGGGAAGGTAGTGGAAGGTGATACCCTCAATTTATGAGGCGAGCGTGAAATGGTGGGAGTTTTTTCTCGTTGACTTTCCATTTTCAAAGGACTTATTTAATGATGAGATTTGAGTCGCCATAGATGTCGATGCATGAGATTTATTTCTCGAGAGATGTTTTGAGACCTATAGTGAGTGATTCATACTCTTTCATGTTATTGGTGCAGGGTAAGTCCAACTTAATGCCGATGGGAATGTGAGAATCGTTGAGGGAGATTAGGAGTATCCCAATACCATATCCCTTCTTATTAGTAGCTCCATTAAAGAACATATACTATTGGAAATCTTTATGAGAAGTTTAAAGAATATCTTCATCCTAGAGCTAAGAAATCCATACGTTGGCTTCTCCTATGGGATTATTGTCAAGGTAGTTAGAGGTGGCACTTCCTATCATGGCTTTCTGAGAGACATCTGCGATGTCAAATTCGACTAGTAACATCAACCACTTAGCCATATGACTGGATAATGCAGGCTTTCCTAATAGGTATTTTTATGGGATCCATTCAAGACACCAACTTGATGAGGAATGCAAGCATGTAATGTCAAAGATTATGAGTGACCCAAACTAAGACGTTCTTTCTCCAATGTAGAGTAGTTTCACTTCATACCCTGCTAGCTTTTGACTAGAGTAGTAATAGGCCTTTCTTTATACGACTCTTCAATGCATTGGTCTAACATAGCTCATGTTGCGGTTTTAACGACAGTGAGGTATTGAAGGAGGGGAAGACCCTGTTACGATGGAAGGATCACCATAAGTCGGGTAAGGTACTTGATCTTGTTAAAGGCTTTTTGACATGGCTCGTTCTAGACTTTAGTCAAATCCTTTCAGAGAATTTTAAAGATAAGTTCCCAAATGGATGTCAGTTGGCTGATGAATCGACTGATGTACTGAAGTTCACTAAGGAAGCCAAAATCTTCTTTTTATGTCCGTGATTGTGGAATTTTAAGAACTTCTCTAAGTTTGGCAGGGTCGTCTTTGATACCTCTCTCACTGATCATAAAACTGAGGATTTCTCCTTTTGTGAGCTCGAAGATGTATTTTTACGAGTTGAGCGCATCCGGTATTATCACAGTCACGTAAAGAATTTCCTCAAGATAAGGATCTGACCATATCGAGTTTTAGACTTGAAAATTATGTCATCGACATAGACTTTGACCTCTTTATGGGTAATATCTTGCAAGATAGTTGTAACTTCCCTCTAGTAGGTTGCTCTAGAATTTTTTAAGTCAAAATGCATAATGGTGTGACAAAAGGTTCCCCATGGGGTGATAAAGGCAGTTTCTTTTGGTGATCGGGATGCATCTTGATTTGGTTTTACTTGATAAAGCCAATGCTAAATAAACTGAGGGAATGACTGGAAATATTATCAATAATTATGTCGATGTTGGGTAAAGGGTAATCTTATTTTGGAGATGCTTTGTTTAGATACCAGTAATCAATGCACATACAGACTTTTCCTCCTGATTTTGGCACAAAGACAATGTTCGCGATCCATATAGGATATTTGACTACACGAATGAAGCCTACATTTAACTATTTAACCACTTTATTTTTAAATTTAAAGGACCACTCGGTTAAGAGCTTTCTCAATTTCTTCTTGACATGTTTACTTTCTAGATGAGTTGGAATTTCATGTCACATGATCGCTAGGTCTATGCCTAGCATGTCATTGTATGACCATGTAAATACGTCCATGAAGTCTTTCAAAAGTTTTTTGAACTGTGAACGCTCATGCTCAATGAGGGTGGACTATATCCTAATCTCACGTGGATTGCTACTAGAAATGAGGTTAATAGTAATAGTCTCATCATCATTAATTTGAACGCCATTATGTTGTTTAATTTTTTTCTTTTTGAAAATAGTTAAGACTTGTTCATTTATTAGATCATCTTCATCAATTTTTTTTATTAGAATCAATGCAATAAATATAAGGCACAACAAATACTTAAAATCTTCATTCATTTCATTAGAAACATTTTTTGGAAATACATTATTGAAAACCTCATCAAAAAGGCCTCGTTTACATTGATATCAATGATAGAAAAAAGATAGACATGTTTAGTTTTATTTCACAGAGGGTAAATAGCAGGGTTCAGGATGGCTAGAGCTAGGTTAAAAGGAACACTACACCATTGAGGATCAGCTTTTCAGTAGGGACAATCTTTGTAAATTGGTCAAATAGATCAACCTTGGTGTGGATCATGAAGAGATCTAGATCATGTGTATGGAAACCAAATGACTCATCGTTGTCAATTCTTTCAAAACGTTCACTTCTTAAAGAGCTTGAAACTACAGATCTAATGGTTAGGGGTTTTACCTTATGCTTCTGGTCATCAACCTAGGTGATTTTATCTTCAAAGAAGATTTCCAACTCGAGTTTCAATTTCTTCTCAATAGATTACTACACGGTTTGAGGAGAATACATAAGGGTAAATGCTCACCTTCCATGATAAACTTCCCAATTAAGGAGTCTCTTGGAATGGCCTCTTTTCTTTTCAAAACCCTCTTCTGATATGAGTGATGGAGGGCCATGAGTTTAGCTAGTGATGGTTGGTAACCTAGACCATTGGGGGAAAGCTTCTTTTAGAACTATCGATTCAAAAATCCCCTGGTGAAGGCGACTTAAACCCATTCTGGGCATGAAATGAATATTCTTGAACATCTTGATAACATTGACATTGTCGTATAGGTTGTGCTTTGGGCATACTTGGTCATTGAAGTTATCCCCTGCTAGGATAGGACGTGGATTATGTTATTAGGCCCATATTGGATTTAAAAATAAGTTTATTTGTATCGCTCCTGCTAGAGATGTCGTTATCCTCGATTATAGCGATGAACTAGTAATTGGCAAAATAATTTATCTTTTGATGGAGGGAGGAGGACACACCTATGATCCTATGAAGACAAGGATGACCAAGGAGTAATTTGAAGTAGGCTAGTATGTCAATGACCTGAAACTCGGTTTGGGGGCATATAGGGACAACCCTTAGTGTGAGATTTATTAAAACCATAAATTCTTGGCGAGTGTTATCATCAATGTAGACACCACATTCTAGGACCCCCTAAATCTCTCATTAGGCTCCTAACACTTCCCTCTTCCATCGTAAACCTAGGTCGCACTTCGAGTACCGATCTAGGGACCATTGGGCCAGGCCCCGAGACCCCAACGAACTCCACCGTTAGACCAAAATCTTTTTGAATCTTCGAAGGGTACTGAAACCCCTTTCTAACTGTTTGCCCTGTGCATGAAACAGCATAACTATTTGGATGAAATATTAGTTTTCTCCTGAAAATCGATCCGAGGCCACCGAGCACTCCCGAACTTTATTTGGCCAAAGTCAACTCTTTAGCTCGAATGAGACTGAATGAATCTCTAAAGGGCACTGAATACCCTTCCTAACGATCTACCCCGCGCACAATTCTTACCTACTGTACGGACGAACGATTCGTTTTACTCTGAGAGGTCACCGGGCGCTTTCGGGCCCCGGTTGACTAAGGTCAACTTTCCAAACTGAGCGAAACTCTTTGGAATGTCTGAGTACATATCCTAACCTTTCCAATAGTCCATCCCGTGCACGATTCTAACTTACCATACAAACGAACGATCCATTTGCGTCCGACCATCTCCCGTCAAAAGGATCAACATGCGCTTTCGAGCCACATTTGACCCAAAGTCAACTCCCGGACTAGGGAGAAGTCCAAAGGACTCTCGTAGACCTCTAAAATACCTTTTTAATGGTATACACCATGCGTGATTTGGATCAATGATTTGTTCTCTACAATTATTTTTCCATAAAAGTTCGCACGAGACTACTAATTGGTAGGTCCTGAACCCTACCTATCGCCACAGTGTCAAGGGTGACATGTCGATAGGCACCACATGGGGTACGCCGATCGGCACCCCCTGACCCTATAAATAAGGGTCATGACCTCATTGATAGAAAGAGCAAAAAAAAATCAGCATCAGTGATCTCAGCAACATTCTCTCGAAGTTAGCGAAATTCCATATGAGAAATAGCATTCAAGCCTAAATATCCATCCTTTTCACACCCAATTTGGAAAATATCCTGCTATCTCAACAGCATCCATAAAAATTCAAAGGAATTCATCTAAGACCCAAGTTCAAGCTCCAAAAGAAGGTCGAATTCCTTCTCTCTCTCTTTCACATCTCTTGTTTTGCATAAATTACTTTAGATTCGTAATCTAGTTTCATTCTAGTTCATACATATTAACATCTACACTTTTATTAGTATATTTCACATACTCTATTTTTCATAAAAAAGAGGGTTACACCCATAAATTCCGAACGGAATTATCTACCACACTTCTTTTTCCAAAACTATAAACACATTTTCTACACTCACACACCTAATAAAATTCGTTCGAATCTATGGGATAACCCCCACCCCTATTCTACATTCGAACTACGTGGACTTTGATGCCTTTATATGCTACGTAGGCATCTCGGATTAAAATTAGAGAATCAAGTCCAACTTTCGAAATTTCCAATTTCTTTCATTTTCATCATTTCTCAAAACCCTCATTTTCATCACACATATACATATATCATATACTTCTTCGTGTTTCATCCCACACATATTATTGTTTCCCAATAGCGATCAATATCGTGATGAACGCTTATATTCTATCTTCTACATTTATTATTATTTTGGGAATATTCCTATGGATGACCTCACCCTATCTTTTCCATGGTATGGGTCGAACGATTCAAATCTCCATTATATAAACACATGCATACACTTTACGGGGATAAAAAGGGAAATATTAACATTTGCCCATGGGAGATCGAAAGGGAGGGATGGGTGCCTAACACCTTCCCATTTCGTAACTTACCCCCGGACCTCTGATATATTGGTTTCGCACGTATCAGTTTTGTCCTTGATGCCTGTCTCTTGCGGGGGCAATATATTCTTTTGCCTGTTTTGAGCGAAATAGGCTGGCGACTCTATCTCTTTACATTTATCCCACACCGACGACGGTCGAAGCCCTCTTTTTGAAGAGAAAGGTGTGAGACCGCGATGCAGTTTGTTCCTCGGGGGATCCTTTATCCCTCGGAACGAACGTCGCGCCGACCGGGATGGCCACAGTGGCGACTCTGCTGGGGAATATTTTTAAGAGGGCTAGATTCTATTTATATGGGTGTTTTATTTTCTTGTATATTCTCCAACTTGCATATTCCCCCTTTATTATTCATGTGTACCTCATGCGTATGCTATTATTCACACACTTGTAGAAGATTCTCCATGCTCACTTATCATACACTCACTTGTAGACAGTTACACCACTCATACATCACTTATCCATGCTTAGTATACTTTTAGTACTTTTACTTTGCTCCCTGTTTGGCATGATGAAGAAATATACACTCACCATAAGATACTAATAAGAGAATCATGCATGATTCACATGACATCACCAAGGAGCATTGTTATTTACCAAATTTTGTCCTGTAACTGGAAAGTCTCTTCGTGATGGGCACTAGTCCGGCAGGGCGTAGTTAGCCTAAGCAATATGACTCTCACCTTCCATTGGCCAAGTACCTTCGACGTATATCGAACGGTTCCCCCGCATCATACAACTTGATCGAAGTCAAGATGAGAGGTATATTGCAGGGAACTCATTCATGTACGTCGAGTATATTGAATTCGCTCTCGCACGTACCGTCCCCACGAGGTATATAGTGAAGCAATTCACGTACACTTAGGTATATAAAATGGCTTGTCCATACGTACCAATTGCCCTCAAAAGAAAGACGTATATCGTGGAAGTCACGCCAAAGGGGGAACCCTTTCCAATTCACCCAACCAAAGTGCATACCCGCATATAGGTGTCAAGCCTAGGACACACATGTTAGATTGTCGATTTCGACCTAAAACTCTATCGAAATTTCCGATCGGCTTGCCGCCTAAATTTTTGCACATTTTTAAAATGGGACCCTGCCCGTGAGCCTGGTTACAAGTCCAACCATAGCTTTACATATGTGACAAACTCAACTTTTCCAAGCGCGGGTCCCGTCCGGCATTTCATTTTGCATTTAGGAGAATTTAATACAAGTGAGAACCTAATAAATATAATAATCATGTTGGGACCCGTCTCTAGTCTCTTCCCATTTCTTTTTCCCCAAAAGCATCCAAAAATGCTTTTCCTCTTTTATCAAAAACACCAAAAATATTTTCGTTCTCATCTTTTCCAAAAAAAATCAAAACAATACCTCCTCCTTTTCTAAAACTAAAAATTTCCCTTTTTCTTTTCGAAAAAATAAATTCCATTTTTTTCTCAGGTCAGTCACATATTCTTGGCTTAGCTCCCTATTGGCTTCAGTCTTCAGTCAAACCACCCCTAAGTTCTATCAGTCCCTTTACTTCCTTTGAGTTCGAGACTCACCTGCCTTCCATGGAGAATACGAATCAAGTGTTGAATGTACAGTCGGATTTATTAACATCTCTGGCTCAACTCACTACCAAAATGGATAACCTTCAAATCGAGGTTCATGAGATACAAAGAAATCGGGTCCCTATCCCCAAGGATCCTGAGGTCATTTTCCCTCGTGCCATGGGTCTGCCTGCACCCGAGCCTATCTAGGTTCCTGAAGAATACCATCATGCTCCGCGTGCTTCTACTGCTAATGGGCCGCCACCAACCCAGCTTCCTATGCCAATCCTTTCTCAGACCGGGGCTAATTTACCCATAACTATTGATCCGAAAGAGGGAGAACTAAAAAAGGTCAAGGAAGACCTCAAGATGTTAACTAAGAAATTCGACCAAGTCATAATCTCTGGGTACTACATGGACTACACCCACATGTCTCCCTATCCTAAAGCCAGTTTAGTAAAAAACTTTAAGATGCCCAATATCGAGAAGTTTGGAGGCAGTGGACCCCTAATCGTTTATCTCCATAGTTATCACCGAGCCATGACCCTCCTAGGGGATTATAAAGAAATAATGGCTCAAATGTTAAAGCAGACCTTGAATTATATCGCCCTTTGTTAGTTCCTATCCCTTGAAGAATTTAGAATCCGCTGTTGGGAATATGTTGCCCGTGAGTTCATGTCTCATTACAAGTACAAACAGGAGCTAGAGGTTACCCTCCATGACTTAGAGCTACTTAAGCAGAATCCTAGGGAATCATTTAGCAACTTTAAAGCAAGATGGAGAGAAAAAGCAGCTACCATGACCAGTCGGCCTTTCGAAGAAGAACAAATTAGCATTGCGAAGAAGAATTTCCTACCCCATGTCCTAGAAATAATGGGAGGATAGTATTACCCTCATTTTTTAGCCCTCCGAGAAGGAGGAGTAGAAATCAAATAAGGTCTTTTCAAGACATAAGTTTAACCAAAGAAAATCTCTGGATAATTTTCTCCTAGAAAGTTTGAAAAGCCTCCTAGTACTGCAGTCTCAACTATCAACAATATCTCTCAGCCTGCCACTTCATGGGCACTACAAAGTCACCCAAACCCAATCTAAAAAGAATATAGTGAGCTTCACACTCCTCTCTCCAAAGTCTACTAGTCTCTTCTAAACCGAAACCTGATCAAAACCTTGGACCATCATCCATTACCAAACCCACTTTCCAAGAATTTCAAACCTAATGTCCATTGTGACTATCACTAAACTGCTGGCTATGCTACCAACCAATGTTTCCATCTTCGAAACACAATCCAAAGCCTGATTAATCGGGGTATCATCTCCCCACCGGCTAACCCTAAACCAAACACTACCCATAATCCACTCCCAAGTTATACAAACGCCATCTTACTAGAAGAAAACTCAGAACTCGACCCATCTACCCAAATCATACCAAGTAAATCACTAGTCATACCCATATACTCTCCTAAACCTCTCCAAACATGCACATATTTCCTCTTACACCCTAACAACCTTATCAATCAAACCTTATCACTCCTCACTAGAGCCTGCATCATTGTTCGTACTCGTTCTTGGGGTAAAGATATAGAATTCTCAAAGTGTTGAACCAACTCCTAGAGTTCGGGAGGAAATTTCACTCCCAGATGACCATCGAGTGTAACAGATTCAGTGGGTTATTCTTAGAAGCTCGAAAATGGGCCCGAGAGTCAGACAACTGGCTAGTGCCTACTGACGAAGTTAGTCTAGATGACCTAGTCCAGATCATGGCAGATTTATTTCAATAGACTGGTGATATTTGTAACATATCCAAGCTTCTCGATGCTTTGAAATTACAAGGGCTCCTGGTTCCCTCAGTCTTGCATTTCCCTACCGAATGGGAGGAATTATACTAAGAGGCCATAGAAGTTGTAGAGTGTATTGACTTTGCATGTAAAGATAATATAGTTGCCACCGGATGGGGAGATGATTCTGAAGATTCAGATGAAGAGCCAAATTCAAGAAAGACTAGTCTAATAGCCAATATATCATTTGAGGAGATGCTAGGAGAGATTAACCACGTAGTTGAGCAAATCGATATCGATTAAGAAATAGGGTTTCTATTTTTCCCCTCTTCCATGAACTATATGACTAGGTCAGGGAGACATTACCAGAACTCGAGCTTACTGATAGTACCGATATTGCACCACCTTCCGCGGAACAAAGGCCACAGTATTATCATCTATGGGCCACAGCCCTAATTACTATTGAATACATAAAAAGTCCTACGCACATGCCACGGTCCTTAACATGTAGGTTGCGGCCCCTAACCCACTACATGTCGTCGCTATTGAACGTTCATTACTGCAGCACCTTATGCAGTACATGCCGTGGATTATGCCTGTCCTTTTAGCTACCCGCAGCATCTCCTCATCACAGCGACAGTACAATGCCTACACCTATATATAGAGGTCCACACCTCGAGATAGAGGGAGATTAATTCTTCCTTAGAGGGAAATTCATTCTTCCTCCTCCAGGGCCAAGGGGATCCATTTTCTTACACCAACACTCAGCTTAGAGCTGATTATTCTCTCCTCGACGGTCTCCAGACCACTTGGTCCACCTTGGGGGCTACTCACCGGAATCCCAACTGTAACACCCCATGTTTTTATTAATTAATTTAATTAATTAATTAGAATATTCGAGAAAAATAAATTTTGGAATTTAATAATTTTTATTGGCTAAATATGTTTGTTATGATTTTAGAAGAATAAAACTTCAAGCGGAATTAAAATTGGAATTAAAATGGATTTTATATGAGTTTTTGAAATATTTGTCTCTCATTTTTTTTAAGCAAAACTGTCAGTTTTTCTGGGCGATCGATCGATCGACGCCTGGGCATCGATAGATCGATGCCTTCAGAAAACGTGCGCTGAAGTTGTTTTTAATTAGAGTTTGTGTAGGATTAGGACTCCTAATCACTATATAACCTTGTTAATCCGTAGGGTGACTTCTCATAATCACCTTTTCTCCAGTTTTTCACCAGAGAACACTTCCAAATATTTTTCCTCTCACTCATAATCATCAACCTTCTTCATAATCAATTTTTTTTATCACAAGTTTTGGGAGGCTTAAGTGGGGCTTAATCAAGTTTGTTCAATAACACTTCTTTGCTAATTTTGCGAGAGGAATCCATATTCCTAATAAGATTTTCAACACGATCTTCACAGGCATGAATACTCTATTCTTTTCCTTTAATATTATGCGTTTTAAGTGTCACCTAAACACTTAGTTACATGTTTTCTTAAAAATAATTAGTAACTTAATTAGAAAAAGTGGACACTAACTATGGGGATGTTTTTATAAAATCTTTTAATCTGAATAATATTCATAACCCTTTGGGTGCGTAGGATTCGTGATTGATTTGGGGTTTTATTGGCGAGGGTTGCATGTGGAAAAATCCTAGTTTTAAAATAAATGGATTTGGGGGCGTATAACTCATGTAATTTTTGTTAAAACAATGAAATTAGAATTTTGATGCTTTAAATGATGAAATGGTGGGTATATTTAAATTACATAATTAAATGAGATTAATTGGATGTTTATGTCGAGGTGATAATTAAATTAAGGTTTAATTGAATTGGACTATCATGCGTAGTTTTATACATTGATTAATTATGCTTGTTTATGGAACTTGTTAGTATTATTATATTATCTTTGGGATGACGGGTTGTTGGGTAATTTTTTCTCTCCCTATATTTTAGGATGCCTTCTAGGTATGGGACTAGTGGGTAGGCCTTTTGATGATTTACACCTTCTAGGTATGGAACTAGTGCGGGTAGTTTATCGTGTTTTTATCATCTTGGGGGTGGGATGATTTTTGATACTTTTTCATTGTTACGCTACCCTAGGCACGAGACTAGGTCAAAGTTTAGGATAGAAATTCTTCCTATACATAGCGTAGGACGTAATAACGACTTGGGGACCCTTAGTTATGGGACTAGGGGGTATTTTGAGGATCTCGCATTGATTAAAAGGGTGGAGTGATTATAAATTGAGAAATTGAGAATTAATGCCTAAGATAAAAATGGGTATTAGAATTTGTGGCGGAAAAATGTGTCGAGACCGACAGTTTAAATAGGTCAGATGGCGATTGACAAGGGGAAGTGTGACACTTTAATAAAAAGTGAGAACAATAATAAAAAATTTTGTTAATTTAATAAATTAACATCGCGGGACTTGGAAATTTTGAAATCATATTGGTATGCCTTTTAAATGGGGATTCCTACGGGTAGTTAGTAATTTATATTTATCGTGTTTAATTATCCCGTTTAATTTAAAATATTCTATTGTGATATTTATTGCGTATAATGCTAATGTCTGGATTCAAGGATCCTATTTGAGGGGAGTAGTGTGTATTCTTGCTCGGGAATTTGGCTCTGGCCCATGCATTGACTAATCTTTTTCAGGATTATAACTGGAGAAGCTGCATAAGTTTATCGGAGTTATCATTTGGAGGCGCAGATGGAGTTATTTATTTTATGGCATAGTTTAGTTAGACTTTCTTTTCCCGTCGTAATTAATTATAAGACTTCATTGGAGTTTTATTGGTCCATTCGGTTCCAAAGTTGTTTAGAGGATTTATGTTGGATTATTCAGATCTTTTTTATTCAGGTTTTATTTAATCCTTTTTGGAGATTGGATTTATTTGGAGTTAGCATGTGATGGATCTTTTATCGCTTAATGGTTTATGATTATTTGAGATTAACTCAATTATTTATCTTATGGACTGATTATTTATGTCTCATATCTGTCTCATGCTAAGAATGGTATTTATTTAGTTCACGCCAGGCATAGTTCGGCGGCGGTGGATGGCCATCCCGTCTGTCAGATTTTGTGGGGTGTGACAACAACCATCTCTCCGACACACCGAAATCCTCGTAAACATGTATTCTCTTTTATTCACATGCTTGTACGGCACTTTAGGCACAACTACTATGTACCAAAAAACATATATAACGAGAGTGTGGCACTAAAGTGGACGTAGACTCATTATTATAGCCTAACCACTCTGTATCTTGTCTTTTATCTCTCTTACTTGCTCTATTTGCTCATTATGCACTTTATACTTGATTTGCTGATACGAGAACGACAAGTGGACGATTTCTCTTATCATCAATTAGGGGTCGTCTGTGGAAAATCAAGATATTTCAATCTTGTTTCTCTATATTTTGAGTTCTTAAACGCCTTATTTTATTCATGGGGATCCTTTGGATCATCATCTCATGAGTAAATTTTTGTTACTGAACTCTATTTTATATTTACACCCTTAAATGGGTATTTTATATATTCAGATTTGCTCTTGGGTCATCATTTTATGACTTTAAATCTATTTTGCATACCCCTGTTATATCATTTGATCTAAATAATGCTGAAAAGCATGATGGGCTTTAGCCCCTTAAAGATAAGTGATTAGGGAAGGATTATATTTACTCCCTTTTTGTTGTTCTTGACCTATGATCCAGGGTTTATCATTGGAATTGTGCCATTTTGTGCAACATGAGGGTAATCTCTCATTAATAGACCCTAGTAGGTATGCTCTCCACGTGTTTTGGGAGAAAATCTCAATTTTTGGGTTTCAATCTTGGGATTGTTCCCTTCACTGCTTAGAAGGGGATGTGGCCTTATAGTTCAACTGCCTTTCTTGTCATGGCCTCTACTAGTGAGGTTGTATTACAACTTCTTCAAATCATTGGGAAATGGAATCAGGTGGTCTTCAGCTCAACCTCAGCGAATAACACTCAAAGGCCACGACAGTACACTTATGCGCCTTACTGGTCGCGGCCTCATCAGTAATAACATGCAGCAGCTCAAACGCTGCATCCCAAATTCCTACTTAGTTAATCCAATATTTTTATGATTACTCACTTCTATTAGTTTTGTCTCGGATTATTTATACTTTGTAAAGACTAAGAAAGCAGAAAATGGAAGGAGAATCCAGCCATATCACAAAAGTAAAAGATGAGATTGTGCAGCTGTACAATCACCTCAATCATCTCTATGACAGTCGTGCCTCACTCCAAACCTAGGTTAACTATTTGACCCAGAGGGTCCTTATGCTAGAGGCCGCAGCCTCATCCAATGTGGGTGCGACACCCAAGATCATTACCTCATTAGACTTCACTGTCCTGACAGTACCAGAAGTTCCATCCGTAGAAGCAGCATGCAAGAACCAGAAAAGGAAAGTGGAGAAGGCAGAAAGAGTCTTTGAGTCCTACACCCCATTGGCCTTCCAGTTGAAAACATCTTTGAGTTCATAAAAGAGGACAAGTTGCTAAAGTGGATAGAGGAGCATAAAGCTCCACCCCAGGAGAGGAACAAAGCCAAGTGGTGCAAATTCCATCTAGACCACGGCCATGACACTGAGCAGTGCTATGCCCTGAAAGATGAAATTGAGAGGCTCATAAGGCAGGGGATGCTCCATCAGTTCCTGAAGGATGCCTGAGGGGTGAAGCCTAGCTGAACAGGCCACATGTCCCTTTTTCATGCTTCTGTTTTATATTTACTCTGTTTCTATTTTACAGTGAAACTCTTTTTACGCTGTTTTAAATTAAACTTTGTATTGTCCTTACAAAGTCATATATATACGAAATCAATTTCACTCTTATAGTGCCATATTTTGATCTCATTTCCATGAAATGTTATCTTATAAAAGACTATTTCGAGACAATATGTTATATTGGGAACGATAATATTTAAATGGGCCCAAAATGCCCGTCAAGACGCCTGATTGTTCGAAAGCAAGTGACAATTGAAAATGGTGAAAGCAACTATCAAGAGCATCTATCTGAATTGGTCTGCGACATCACTTATAGAGACTATATTCCTACATATTATGGTTGCATTCTGGAAAGCATTTATCCGAAAGCGTTATTAGCCACGGGGGCTTACAGTGCCTGTTCTTAGCTTTCGGGATGCGTCGTTAAGCCGGGAGGCTTGTAATGTCCAGCCAATGATGGCTTTATATATATTATGAGTTGTGGGTGGCTTAATAAAATAACCCATCCTAGGGAGGCTTGATAGTATCCCGTATATTAGATATGGGTGGATTCATAACATAACCCAACCTGGGGAGGCTTGATAGTATCCCGTATATTAGTTGTGGGTGGCTTCATAACATAACCCAGCCTGGGAAGCTTGATAGTATCCCATATATTTATTGTGGGTGGCTTCATAACATAACTCAGCCTGGGCAGGCTTGATAGTATCCCATATATGTATAGAGGTACATTCATACATAGCAGCAAATGAGTTTTTAGCATGTCGTGGCTAGATTACAAACCAGTTGCAGCAGGCTAAGTTGCAATCAAAATTTGGGTCATTTTAAGATTGAAGGGAAAGAGATAAGCCACGGCCCCAAAGCCATGTTCCTTTGGCGCCGCGGCTTAGGGGATCATTTCCCTACAAAGTGAAGTTTGGAAGCCTGTAAGGCAAGATACAAGAATACAATTGAAAAGTGCAAAGGTTCACCTTTAGAAGACCAAGCTTATAATAAGCCATAGCCTTATACTCCTGGTTGCAGATATCTAAAAATTCACTTAAGTTGTTAGAGTGCCGGGAAAGTATCACATGCGTTGCAGCATTATTTTCAAGCATTTTTGGGTCTATTGTCGCGGACTAATCAAGAGATTAGTGAAGTTTGCAAAGAAAAGACAAAGACAAAGTCCAAGGAAAAAGTACGACAGGCTGTAGCCAACTTTCTATACAGTCCGCAAGCTATATGAACAAAACATTTGTATATTGGTTATGATTAGTATGTTAGCCTGGCAAGCTCATTCAATCAATCAATCATTCATTCATAAAAGTATTGAGGTGTGCAAATGAAGTTAAAAAAAATATCATACTAGAGGAGTCTGGCCGCAGCCTTGAGAGTACAGTTAGCAGAAATATATAAGGATATACCAATGTTTGAAAGCTAAAGCCTAAGAAAAAAATTCAAGCATTATAGTTATACAAATAAAGGCCACAACCATTCCAAAATGCACAACAAAAGATAAAGAGGGACGCATCCCTAAGATGCAGCATCATCATCTTCATCTCCGTCTTCTCCCTCCGCAGCCGTTATAGTCTCTTCCTCAGCTGTCGCTTCTTCAACCTCTGCCCTTGACCTGGCTCTTTCTTCTGTCGCAGCCTTCATCTCAGCCACGCACTAGTGATGCTCAGCATCACTAATGCCCCAGGCAATAAATGTCTCTTTAGAGTCGAGGAAGTTTTTATGACTTTATGCCTGACCTCTTGGTAGACGCGCAGGTAGGCTCTATTGTTGATAAGGTTTGGATCCCTTAAATGACTCCATAGTGCTATCAATCGCCAATTGATGGGTTGCAGCATGATCTTCTCCCATTTTCTTGACCACCGCGGAATGGTCCTTCGCATCGTTGACAACTTTGGCGTCCAATTCCTCGTACTTCTTCTGTAGAAGTTCAAGCTTGCTATTGGCAAACTCTGTGACTTTGGCAACTTCCACCGCCTGAGCTTGGGAAACCTTAAGGGATTTTGCGATCTGCCTAAAATTCTCCTCTGCATCTTATTTGGCTTGTTCCGTAGCTTTGATGATGGAATTCGCATTCATCTTACATAACTCAAGGGTCGTCGTGGAAGACTTCTTTCCAGCTTCAAAGGAATCAGCACTTGCCATCACCAAATCAGCATTGTGAATGCTGTCTGCGGCCTCCTTCAGCCTATAGAGGGCTTTGTATTTCCTCTTCTATGAAATCATGATGTTTGCAACCTTTAAAGAGATTTAAAGTTAGAAGTAAAATATGAAATATAAAAATAAAACTGAGAAGGTACTAGCACTTACCCTCAACAGACTATGGAGACCTTAATCCTCCAAGTCATCATGGTCTTCATACACGAGTCGATCATGGTTCGCGGCATCTAGAACTCTCTTCATCCTACAAACAACCTTTGCAGTTGAGTCCTAAGAAGATTCAGGGTTGGGCTGCCTAAGCTGTGGTCGCGGACGACCATCAAGACCAACACTAGCACGAAACCGAGGAGGCGCCAGGTTAGCATTAATAGCAACAACTATTGAAGGTGGTGAATTTAAATGGATTGGACCCTCATACATTGACATTAGGCCTACCGCGGCCAGATTAGCCCCAATATCATCATCAAAAGTACCCTCGGGCCTCTCGTGAGGGGCCAACTCCCCAACTTGGAGTTGGGGCGTGGCAGGGGTAGTTTGTTCCATAGTCTGATTTTGGGGCGCGACCGAAAGATTTTGGTCACTTGAAGTGACCGCGGTAGGAGCCTTGGACTTTTCCCTCTTCTTCTTCGTTTGCCTAGTAGTGTTATTGAGGACAGTTGCGTCCTCATCCATTTTTGCCAGTTGGGCAGCCAAAAGCTCCCTATCAACTTCCTCACCTGAAAGAAGAAATGCAGCAATAAAAATTAGCTTAAAAATAGATGCCACAGTATTAATTAGAGATTGGATTATTACCTTCCGCAGCCATATCTTTGGGAATAGATTTATTTGTGAAATAACCTGCTTCAAAAATAAAAGCTGAGTTGACAAGTGTGTTGAACTTCTTTTGCTCAGCAGGAACTGCTGCAGCCTTACCAACTCTCTTTTGTTGCTGCTCACTCAAATACAGGTTGTCAAGGGTTGTAGAAAAATGCAAAGGTTAGTAAAAAAATCTTTATGTGAAGTATAAAGTAGGGACGCAACCATAATTCAAAAAAAGTACCAAGCTTAGAGGGACATCCCCACTGCTACGACATCCTAAAAGTTATCTCCCTCTGAGTCTTTTAGGGGTGGATCTCCCACTCTTCTCCAGAAATGTAAAAATATTTTCCCTTCTAGTTCGTTACACTGGTAGGCCTCCTAAAATAAAGGGTCTCATCTCTGCCGCGGACTGAAAAGTAATAGTTCCCCGTAAATTTTACGGAGTTTTCCTTTGGGTGATAGAAGTAGAAAAACTCCACCGGAGTAATGTCTCTCCCAAATTTTTTCTCCCACATCACGGTAGCTGTGAGAATTTCCCTCCAGCCTTGGGGATCTAATTAGGTTGGGGATGACTTCATTGTCTGGAAAATTCTTCTAACTGGAATAGGGATAGGTAGCCGCAGCCCATAAAGAAAGCGTGTAAGGGGAAGCAAACCCCATCGTTAGCAAGTGTCGTGCAGGGCCTTTGTTTCGTGACAGGTGCTGAGCACATCAAACCCTCAAGAAACTCAAAGGCCTCATCAACCCATTCTTGGGTCATAGTGTTTTGGATACCAAGTGCAGCATGAGGTCTCTCAGCTCTGCCAGATGTACTAACAGGTATATCCTTAACCTCAGACGGACCCCCTTTCGCGGAATTCTCATCTATGTCTATTGGTTGGTTGCTAGAATTGGCCTCTTCCTCCATGGCTACAGAATCTGAGTCTATATCTAGCACCACACAGTTGGAAATTTCTCAGCTAGCAAGTTCCAATTGATTTCAAAGGGCCCACAAAGGGAAGTTAGGGAGGAGAGGCTCCAAAATGTTTGTTCTAAAAGCCTCTTAGAAATTTGTCTGGGTCAAAGTTCATATGGCTGCAGCAGTACCTGAAAAGCAGAGAGTCCACAGTTAGGCACCGCAGCTAATATGGTCCTAAAAATCAGCGAAAGGAATAATGATATGTAGATTAAAGACTGAACATAAATGATTAGAAAAATTGGCTAAATATGCCAACTGTTGGGTCCTAAAGCCCTAGAAGTTAAATGTCACCGCAGCATATTATTTTGAGGGTATGAGGCATTATCTTCTTACATGTCGTAGTCATTAAATTACGGGATAAATGTCGTGGACTCTATTATGAGAACCTAAGGAAAGTAATATCCTATCAAATAAGAGTTACTACAGGCCGCAGCCTATACTTTCTACATGCATCAGCATTATGTTTAATGCCTACCACAAGAACATTTTGTATGCCCCAGATGCCTCTTAAACAAATCAATATTTGAAGGTTGCATTGATACAGGACAACCTTAATTTACTAAAGGGATTTTACCATGTCGCGACTACTCACTCAAACAGGTTAGTATTTAGTCTAGGTAAATTCAAAGATCAAAAGACCTAGAATACCAAGAGTCCCTCCCAAGAACGTCAAGAACATAATGGGAGTTCAGAAACCTTAAAGTCTAACCCAAACCAACAAAGTTCATTTATTAGGTCAACATTGAAGATTTATTCAGTACAATATTGGTTACCTAGTTAAAATCCTAACAACTATGTGAATTCAAATGAGCTCGATTAGCTTGGAAATTGGTAGAAACAAATATAAACGAAGAATCATGAACTAAAGACATGAACTTCCCAGAAATACAAGTTCAGAATGCAGTAAACATGATTGTAATTCAACTAAACACATTCAATTCGTGATGAGTTTAGCAAATATAATTCAAGATTGGGTGATTCACAAAGGCAGAAATTCAGAAGTTCAGTTGATAAATTATGAATTGTGAATTGAGAAAGCTATTAAAGAGGTTTTTAATTGAAAAAATTACCCGAAAATGAAGAAACCACCAATGCTCGGCCTCGAACCGCCTTCAACCGCCTTAGAACCACCACTCGCAACTGCTAGAGATTGCCAAAAAATGCAAGGAGATAAATGCGCAGAAATTCGCTCTCTATATGCTCTTAAAGATTTGGGAAACATAATGAAGTCCACGATCGGTACAATTTATATAAGAGTGCGCAGGAAGACGAAGCGTCGCCTTAAAAATATCGCGGCATCTTGAGAAGACTTGATTACTCATCCGCAGCCCCAATCGCAATCTCTTGGCACTACGAATTGGGGGCATATTGACAGTACCGATATTGCACCACCTGTCACGGAATAAAGGCCACAGTATTATCATCTATGGGTCGCGACCATAATTCCTATTGAATACATAAAAGGTCTTACACACATGCCGCAGTCCTTAACATGTAGGTTATGGCCCCTAACTCGCTACCTATCGTATCCATTGAACGTTCATTACTGCAGCACCTTATACAGTACATGCAGCGGATTATGCATGTCCTTTCAGCTAGCCGCAACATCTCCTCATCACAGCAACAGTAGAGTGCCTACACTTATATATAGAGGTCCACACCTTGAGATAGAGGGAGATTAATTCTTCCTCCTCCAGGGCCAGGGGGATACATTTTGTCACACCAACACTCAGCTCAGAGCTGATTATTCTCTCCTCAACGGTCTCCAGACCACTTAGTCTAGCTTGGGAGCTACTCGCCGGCATCGCAGCCATCTCTCCGGCACACTGAAATCCTCATAAACATGTATTATCTTCTATTCACATGCTTGTACGCCACTTTAGGCACAACTACTGTGTACCAAACAACATATATAATGAGAGTGTGGCACCAAAGTGGACGTAGGCTCAATATTATAGCCGAACCACTCTATATCTTATATTTTATCTCTCTTACTTGCTCTATTTGCTCATTATGCAATTTATACTTGATATGCTGATACGAGAACAACAAGTGGATGATTTCTCGTATCATCACTTACAACCATCAGGAAGCGATAAAGGGAAAGGTGTTGAGAATATCCCTATGCTAGAAATGACCCTTGAAGAAAGCAAGGTCCTTGATCAACTGAAGAAAACTCAAGCCAACATCACTCTATGGGGACTTTTCATGTCTTCCCAACTGCACCGAAATGCCCTAATCAAGCTACTCACAGGACCCACATCTCCTCCCTCAACCACACCAGAATAAGTAGTGAATCTAGTTGGATCCCTGACCTCTACTCGAATGTTCTCCTTCTCCGAAGAGGAAATCCCTAAGAATGGTCCCAACCATAATCATGCTCTCAATATCTCTGTCGAAGTTATGGGTAAAACTGTTCCCCTCTCACTTATATACAACGGATCAGCTCTAAATGTTTACCTGTTAAGAACACTAAATTATTTGGGGCTGAAAGTGAGCGACCTTGCTCCAACCTCTGTTTTCGTGCGTGCCTATGACAATACCCACCGAGAAGTAATGGGATCTATCAAGCTTGCAATAGTGACTGGCCCTAAAAATCTTGTTGTTGAATTCTAAGTCATTAATATCCCAGCCTGCTTCAATATGCTTCTCGGACGATCGTGTCTCCATAGCATCAAAGGGGTGTCTTCTTCCCTTCATCAAAAATTGAAATTCTTTGGCAATGGACAAGTCATCACCATCTTGGGAGATAGTGACAACACCGAGAATAAAATCACCAGTAATCCGATACTCAAGATACAACACGGGGTGAACGATATACTATTATCAGGATTTCAGGTCAAACCACTCCTACTCCCAGCAGGGGACGACTTTAAAGACAGGGTTTGTCCGGAATATGATCCTCATGGAAACGTCAATGTAATCTAAATGTTCAAGAATATGAACTTCATGCCCGAGATGGGGTTAGGGCAAAGACAACAAAGGATAACCGAACCTTTTGTGTTAAAAGAGGATTTTCCTCCCTGTGGCTTGGGTTATCAACCATCAGAAGAAAAGCTCAGATTGATCCGTCAGCCTCGACTGAAGAGAGAGTTAGAATGTGCCAGAACTATCCCAGGAGATTCTCTAAATGGAAGATTCATTCAAGAGGGTGAAGATTTCCCCTTCTGCGGCTTCTCTAAACCTTGGTATGACCCTATGGGAAAAAGGATGAAAGCAGGAATGGATATATTTTTTCAAGACAGCTACTCGGGCACTGAGAGTTCCCAATACTATGAGCAATCACTCAGTGAGGAGACCATCACCGATGTCGGGGATTCTAAGGACAACGATTACGAGGACTCTTTTAACTTGTAGATACTGGGGCTGGCACCCTGCATGATCTACTCAGGGACTACATCATTTGATCTATCCTACCTAATCAAAGATGATGATATACCTCTTCTCAACTGGCATACTGCACCTACGCCACCTGCTGATATGCAACCTAACCCTGATGTTTACCCCCTTTCCCCTTTAGTTGTTTCCTCTCACTCTGATGTAATCAAGACCTCCTTTGATGAGGTTCTCAATGTTATTTTTCCTATCAATGAAATAAACGAATATTTTGAGTATCTTTTTGTGCCTTACATTAATTATCTTAATTCTAATCAAACTCTTGATGATGATGACTTTGCAAATGAAAAATTCTTAGCTGATAAAAATAAGGTTAATAACAAATAACATAGCCGCGTTCAAGTTAATGAAGATGAAACTCTTGTTATTAATCTCAGTTCTAGTAGACAAATGAGCAAGATTTGGATAGGGGCTACCCTTAATGAGCAGAGTGCACGCAACTCGAATAGCTACTAAAGGAATTCGTGGATGTATTCACATGGTCCTATGATGATATGCCCGACATTGACCCTGAAATAGCCTAGCATGAGATTCCAATACTCCCAAAATATAAACCTGTCAAACAGAAGTTGCGAAAACTCTGCACCGAATGGTCACTCAAAGTAAAAGAAGAAGTAGTCAAGCAACTGAATGTGGGCTTTATTCATGTAATTGAATATCCCATATGGCTAGCCAATATCGTACCTGTGTCGAAATCAGGGGTAAAGGTTTGCATGTGTTTCGACTATCGAGACTTGACCAAAGCATCTCCTAAAGGTGATTACTCACTACCCAACATCGATATGATCGTGGACAAAACATCCAGTCATGCTCTCAATTCGTTCATTGACAGATTTGCCATCACCCCTTGGGGAACCATTTTCTATAAGGTCATGCCATTTGGTCTAAAAAATGCAGGGGTTACCTACCAAAGGGCTGCCATAACCATTCTTCATAATTTGATACACAAAGAAGTCAAGGTCTATGTAGATGAGATGATTATCAAGTCGAAGACTAGAGAAGGTCATGTTCCCTCTCTCCAGGAATTCTTTGAGCGATTGCGAAAGTATCAAATGCGACTTAACCCATAAAAATATGTCTTCGGCATTACCAAAGGGAAACTCTTGGGATTAATGGTCAGTGAGAAGGGGATAGAAGTAGATCTTGCTAATCTGAAAGCCATACATGAGATGCCACCTCCCCGAACGTAGAAAGAAGTCCCAGTATTCCTTGGGAAATTACAGTACATTAGTAGATTCATTAGCTGATTGACTTCCATCTGCGAACCCATCTTCAAACTCCTCTGAAACGATTCAACCAAGGTCTGGAATGAAGCTTGCCAAGAAGCCTATGACCGAATTAAGCAATACATAACCCAACCTCCGATGATCATGCTACCACAGCCTGGTCTTTAGTTACTCCTATACCTAATCGTGACCGATACTGCATCCGAGGCTTTGATATCATAATACCTTGAAGAAACCCGTAATGAGAAATCCATCTACTATACCAGTCGTAAATTATTCGGTTACGAAGTTAACTACATCGCCTTACAAAAAGCATGTGCCGTCAATGTTTGGGTTACCCAAAAGTTACGACACTATATGATCGCCTTCCCCATCAGACTCGTATCCTGAATGAATCCCATCAAATACCTAGTTGAGAAGCCCACCCTATCCAGCCGAATGGCCCGTTGGTTGATTCTTATAGCCGAGTTTAATATCACCTATGTCACACATAAAGCCATTAAAGGAAGATCCATCTCTGACTACCCTATGGAAGAGGCCGATGTATGGATTTCTGAATTCCCAAATGAGAATATCCTTTGCGCCTCCCATGAAGATCTTTGATGGAAAATGTTCTTTGATGGTGCTGCCAACAAAAAGGGGTATGTCATTGGGATTCTCCTAATTGCCCCTGATGACTCCCACACTCCTATTGCCATCAAATTGGATTTTCCCTGCACTAACAACATGACTGAATACGAGGTGTGCACGGTTGGCCTCAAAGTTGCCCTCAAGAAAGGAATTCGATACCTAGATGTCTACGGGCATTCAACCCTCATCATCGGTCAAGTACTCAGAAAATGGAAAGTGAAGGATAAGAAACTCTTACCCTTCCATACCTACCTTGAAGAACTAGCTTCCCAATTCAAAGAAATCACCTTTCATTACCTGCCCTAAGCAAAGAACAACCTGCCTGATGTCCTTGCCACCTTAGCCTTCATGATTGACATGCCCAAAGGAATAACCATGGCTCCCTTCCTTGTTTAAGAACAAGATAAACCAACCCACTGCTACCACATCGAGCTCTGCACAGAGGAAGAGTCCAAAATTGTCGATTACTGATACTGTGATATTTGGCGCCTCCTCAAACACGGTATGTATCCTCAAAGACACGAAAAAAAACACCGAGCAACTCTCCACGGACTAGTTGCCCAGTACATTATCTGTGATAAAGCACTATTTAAGAGAAACTTCAATGAAACCCATTTGCACTGCATTGAAGAGATGATGCAGAAAATCCATAACGGGGAATGCTAACCCCACATGAATGTCCATATGCTCAACAAAAATATCATTCGACAGGGATACTACTGGACTACCATGGAACAAGACTGCACAGTCTACGTGCAAAGATATCTCAAATGCCAATAATTCTCCAACTTACTACATCTGCCTCCGCGAGAACTATATAGCACGACTTCTCCATGTCTTTTTTCCACACGGGGCATTGACATCATAGGGAAAGTTACACCTAACGCATCCAAAGGTCATGAGTTCATCCTAGTCGCTATTGACTACTTCATCAAATGGGTTGAAGTCGAGTCATACGCAGTTCTGGATGACAAGAAAGTGGCCAAATTCATAAAGAAAAATATCATCTATTGATATGGGGTCCCACACAAACTGGTAGCAGACAATGGGTTACATTTTGAGGCGGAGGTTATAGAAGTGGTCAACGAGTATGGAATTCAGAGACATAAATCCTCCCCATACCATCCTCAAACCAATGGAGCAGTTGAAGCAGGTAATAAAAATGTCAAAGCCATTATCAGCAAGATGACAGAGAGTTGTCGTGATTGAGACGAAAGGATTCCTTACACCCTTTGGGGATACCGCACTTCAGTTCAAACCTCTACTGGGGCAACCCCTTACTCTCTAGTCTATGGCATGGAAGTAGTTCTACCCGTGGAGCTAGAAATACCCTCATTGTGCATCATGCTTGAAACCAAGGTCAGCGAAGAAGACTAGTACCAAAGCCGTCTGGAAGAGCTGACCCTCCTAGATAAAAGGAGATTGAAAGCTCTATATCATATATAAGGGTACAATCGCCGTATAACGTGATATTTCAATAAGAGAGTCAAGGACCATGGTGTCCGAGAGGGGGACTTATCCCTCAAAGAAATAGTAGAGCCCATCTGGACCCCAGAGGGAAATTCCAGCCTAATTGGAGCGCCCCTACATTGTGAAGAAGATCATGTCGGGTGGCACCGTTGTGCTCACCGACCTCGATGGGGAGGAAATGGTGCGCCCAGTCAACCAGGACCGTCTCAAGAAATTCTACCCCTAGTCCAAATCTTGGCGCACTACGACTCTTCTCATCCCCCTTCTATTCTAAAAAAAACTCTTCATTTCCCTTACCCAGAACTACGTGGGCCTGATCCTTTAAACACATTTTTAAAATTGAATTTCAAGATTTTTCAAAACCCTCAGAGGTGCGTAGGCATTTCATTCACTTCACATGAGCACGACCCCCTTCTTTTTCACAAAATGTTATTCTTTTATTTTCCTCGAGAATCATAATTCATTTTAACATAAACATGAACAAAAGGATTATGTATGCCTTAACGATTGGTATAGATAATTCAAAATGCAAAAAGTCATCAAAAGGCACAACTAGATGATCAAAAACTTATTTATTTCATTATCTGCAATTTTCATACGATTACATCGGTACAAAGAGTCAAATGACTTCCCTAGCCAAAAAAACCCAGAAAATAACAAGCCCCACTACCCCTGAAAATCACTCCAATTATTCCCAGAAAACATAAAAACAACACCTTTTACAAAAAGCTTCACAAAACCCTACCCACAGCTGCTAGAGGAATCAACACCATCATCACTTACATCCTAGACTCCCCAAACCTCCCCTACCTGAATGGAGTATCACAGACGCTCCATGGAGCAATAAATCCAAACCAGCTTGGGGTAGACCACAATGCCTCCCTTCATGGTGTCAGATATGTCAAACCACCTTTGACCGATCTCCACAGCCATCATCCTGGCCACTACCTTCTTCCACAAACACTTCATGTAGTCCCCATATACATGCCAGACCCGCCCAGTAGACTGAGAAGGAAGGGTCGATGGACGATGATTTTTCCGTAGGGAACCAAGCCGCATGAGCATATGTTCTATCAGATCCTTCACAGGAAAGAAGTTTGGTGTTCGCGGTAGCACAATTTTATCCCAACCATATTGGCACAATAACAACTAGGGAAAGTAGAAAAAGGCCCGCCAGAGGCCAACCAGTCTAATGTACTGGTACTCTCCAAACTCCAGAATGAGCAACATCTCCCCCCACCAAGGCACGGACCAGCATAGGCCTCAAGCCCCCTGCTCTGCAAATCAATTCCCCCAACTCTCAATGTTTAGGCCCACACTAATGAAATAGTGTGATAAGAAGTTTGGAACCGACGACAAGGGATACTCAGGTGGGACCGCCATACGAAACCTCTCTGACAACCACATAAACAACATTATAGGGTTTCCCCTCAGAAGTCAGAACGACCCTCCCGCCTGGCAACTAGGCTATTTAAGGTCTCCGCCAATATCACCGTCATAATATTGGGATGGTACGATCACCAAGAAATAATAGCATCCAGTTGGGGGTCCACCAGCGTCTCCCTAGTCACTAACATAATTTTAGAAATAATACCTAGGATAATGGCCCCAGCAGATCCAGCATCACCCATGTCCGGCGAATGCACGGACTTCAACACCACCGGAAGAGAAATCATTCCCCCCGTAACTAAGGGACTGGCCATCGAAGGCAAACTATGAAGAAGCCGGGCCAATAATTCCCTAAGAGAATGGGAATACTCAGATAGTGCCAAGATAATGTTAGGATGTATCCCTAGAATGGCAAAAAATTCCTCGAAGGTAGTACAAATCTCAATAAACTCGAAGTGCAAGACATGATCCTCGGGATACCAAAACTCGACAACCACCATCAACATGTTCCACTCAATGGGACGATTGCGGCATAAAGAGATTCGTCGCATGTAAAAGGTATTATAATCAATATTGTAAGAACACATTGCTTCCAAGGCTTCGAGGTAGTTGGCAAACTCAATGCTTCCAGGGAGAGCCATCTTGCAAGACTAAGAGATAGTAGGCAAGTAAGAATGTGTAAAATAAAGAAAGTGAAAGTATGAGGATGAAAGCCCCATCCACACCCCCTTTTATACTTGGAAACACCCAAGCTAATATAAGGAACCCTGTAGAAATTGGAGAAAAACTTGCCCCACCAAGTACCAAGAAATTGAAGAAAGTGAAATCAAAGACTTGGATTGATTGGACTGGACTGACATGCCAATTGGCAGGATAGGGTTCATGCCGATCGACAACCCTCCATTTTGGGAAACTTCCATTTTCCCTCTTTTATCAAAATCAAAAAACCAACAAAAACAATTTTTATCTTAAGGGAATTTGGAATTTCCTTTATACTTGTGCTTTACTAATATCATTTCAAATAAAATACTTCTCAAAATCCATTTTTAAAATTATTTTTACGGTCCCAGTAGCAAAGTAAAAAGAGCATGTGCATTAATCACTAAACAAGAAAATTAACCACAAAAAAAATTCCATTCTTCATTTGCATGTATTTTGTTGTGTTACATTAACATTTTGCAGGAAAAGCAAAAAAAAAACAACGGGACTCAACCTCTCTCTCTCTCTCTCTCTCTCTCTCTCTCTATATATATATATATCCCCCATCCCTGTGGGGAGCCCTCTTCCCCCTGCGGCGAGACGACGTACCCCCACTAACAGAGCTCAATCCTTCCCCAGACGAGGCAGATGGCACCAAGTAAGAAGTAACCGAAATCGCCTCACGAATATGAATAGTAACCGAAGATATCCAGTCCTGATATCCTTCATCCAGGTGGTCGAAACACTAATATGCTGCAATGAAGAATAGAAAAGATCAAATCAGTCAGGCATAAGGAGAGAGAAAGAAATCAATGAAATAAAAAAAGACGTACCACACGCCGAAGAACCTCCTTCATCAGACCCAACTCCTCTGGGTCCATAGAATGAGGGCAATGCTGCAGACGAACGAATCCCCCATCACCTCACCGAAGGTTGTAACTAGGGGAATGCAGTCAAATGAAAGAAGTCCCAGAAGTCATCGTCGATGCCACTAACGTAGCTGCACCACCTACGCTATGAGAAGACCCCACCTATCGACTCGAGACCGCCCTAGTGAGAGGCATCACATCATAAATGCTAGGGGGCATCAACCAACTAGTGATGAAGTCCATATAGTCATACATCACCGCTATGTCAGTGTACAGGGGGTATGGCTCTCCCATCATCGCAGCCACATGGGCATCATCAGACATCTCCCACACGCGCCTTATGAACATAGGGGGCCTCATCGGTGGCACTGCAACCTTGTCCTCCATAATCTGATAGACTACCCTCTCTCCAAGATACCAGGAATGGACGAACTCATGCGCCAGCAGGTGCCGCATCTGCGCATGTCCCCTAGTCACCCCGGTGTGCTGAATATTCGTCCCCCATGGATAGAAGGTCACCTGCAAATCCCCAGCAAAAGAGAAGGATCAGTATCAATTAAATCGCATCAAAGGAAAAGAACAGTCGCAAGGATAAAAGAATTCTTACCCGCTCGCTCGTTAGGCCATTCAAGACCTGGCGCATTGCCTCTAAAGAAAGGTTCTTCTTCGACTGTCGGTTGGACCTCGGCCAACGAAACAACTGGCAAAAGTCACCAACGGAGTCATACTTTAGAGAAATCAGTTGGGTGTTCAACCCAGTCACCTCGTAGAACCACGTCTGCAAAGGACAAGGATCAACATTCAAGAAATTAAAAGGAAATGCATTAATTGAAAATGCAAATGCGTAAAGGAAAATGCGTAAAATAAAGAATACCTCCAGAAGATACGTGGCCCCAATAAAAGTCGGCCGACAGCACCGGCTGAATGCATGCAAAGAATAGTAAAGGGTCGCCAAAGTTAGACTCCCCCAATCATAGAGGCGGATGTTCGAAAATATCCTCAGAAATGGTAGAAACCACAAACTGACGACGCCGCCACTCGTCACCACCAGAAAACCTCCCAATACCAGTAAGATAAACAGACGGGCCATCTGACGCACCTGTTGCCCGTCGTTCTCATCAAACCTCCTCCTCAGCAAAAGCTCCCTCAAAGAAGACAGGCGGAGGGAATCTCCAAAAACCACCCTCTCCATGTCACCTAAATCTGTCGTCACCGCCTCCGGCGTCACCCGCAGCGTCCTGTCCACCTCAATCTGGGCACCCTCGCAATCGAGCCCCAAAAATTGTTGAACATCAATGGGAGTCACCTTCATCTCCCCGAAGTCGAAATGGAAGGTGTGGGTAGTGTCCCACCACCTCTTTCCCAAAGCACATAGAACGGCAGTGGAGCGGGGAGTCTCATCCAATGCCGACGCTAGCCTCCTAAAACTCGCAAAGGACACCATAGAGTCCACCACAGCAGGAAGGTTCTCCCTAACATCCTTAATCCCTTTCATACCGCGGGTACGAATAGTCAACATGGAGATGTCACACTGTCAAGAAATGAATAATATCCTTGTCAGATTCAGGAAATAAAGCAATCTCGTCAAGAAAAGAAGAAAGGAATACCAAGAGTCATGCAATACTTACATAGCCACCAGGGTTCACCACCCTTGAAGAGAGATGACATGAAGGCTCACGCATAAGAGTCTGATCATCTGCCACAGGCTCAAACGAGTTGAAAGAATTCTCGCTGCCCAATGCGAGGGGCACCCTAGCCCTCCACTCTAACCCTGCCCAGTCATCGGTATTGAGCCATGCCATATGGGTCGCACTTCTTGAGAATTCAGCCATTTCGAACATTAGGACGATTTGCAGAGGTGTATAGAAGAAGAAAAGAAGTCAGAAAGCTGTGCAAAATGAGGAAAACCCACCCCCTTTTTATAGTAGGTTGAGGATCCTGCCGATCGGTAGTCCCCTCCACCCACCGATCAGCATTGAGCCTTTCACCTACTCGAGGCACCCCAAAACTCCATACCAATGCCGATTAGCACACCCATACCCATACCGGTCGGCACACCCCTTAAAATTTTGTGTAGAAAGTCCGAAAAAATACCAGAAAATTCTAAACAATTCCCGAAAAAATCCTAAAATTGCCAAATCCATTCTAGCACCTTGTTCATCAAGGAAAACATTTTTTCTACACCTCCAGTGGAATTCCAAAGAATCATTCTCCCCAGCAGCATCTCCAAAGGACGCTCTAAATTTTCCCCATCTACAAAATCCCCGGATCATTCACTATTCCCTGACGGAACCCAAAATCCAATCTTTATCCCAAGTGGAGTCTCGAAATTTCCCCAAGAAAAAGTATGCCTTTTTTAGGTCAGAATTGACCTCGGTTATGGATGGTTACCTTGGTTGGGTCAGAAATGACCTCGATCCTCGGTCGTCACCTCTCTTAGGTCAGAATTGACCTCGGTCTTGGATCGTCACCTTAGTTAGGTTAACCTCAGTTCTCGGTCTTAACCTCTTTTAGGTCTAAATTGACCTAGGTCTTGGATCATCACCCTAGTTAGGTCAGAATTAACCTCGATCCTCAATCCTCACCTCTTTTAGGTCAGAATTGACCTCGATCCTCGGTCCTCACCTCTCTTAGGTCAGAATTGACCTCAATTTTGGATCGTCACCTTAGTTGGGTGAGAATTGACCTCGTTCCTCGGCCGTCACCTCTTTTAGGTCAGAATTGACCTTGGTCTTGGATCTTCACCCTAGTTGGGTCATAATTGACCTCGGTCCTTGATCGTCACCTCTTTTAGGTTAGAATTGACCTTGGTCTTGGATCGTCAACTTACTTGGGTCAGAATTGATGTCGGTCCTGGATCATCACCTTAATTAGGTCAAAATTAACCTCGATCCTTGGTCTTCACCTCTCTTAGATCATAATTGACCTTGTTCTTAGATCTTCACCTTAGTTGGGTCAAAATTGACCTCGGTCCTCGGTTGTCACCTCTTTTAAATAAGAATTGACCTCGATCGTAGACCGTCACCTTAGTTAGGTCAGCATTGACCTCAATCCTCGGTCGTCACCTTTTTTAGGTCAGAATTGACCTCGATCTTGGATCGTCACCTTAGTTAGTTCAGCATTGACCTCGGTCCTAGGTCGTCACCTCTTTTAAGTCATAAATGACATGGGTCTTCGATCGCCACCTTAGTTGGGTCAAAATTGACCTCGGTCCTCGATCCTCGATAGTCACCTCTCTTAGGTCAGAATTGACCTTAGTCTTGGATCGTCACCTTAGTTGGGTCAAAATTAACCTCGGTCCTCGAACGTCACCTCTTTTAGATCAAATTGACCTCGATCTTGGATGGTCACCTTAGTTGGGTCATAATTGACCTTGTTCCTCGATAATCACCTCTCTTAGGTCATAATTAATCTCGGTCTTAGATCATCACCTTAGTTGGGTAAGAATTGACCTCGGTCTCAGGTCATCACCTCTTTTAAATTATAATTGGCCTCAGTCTTGGATCATCACCTTAATTGGGTCAGAATTGTCCTCGATCCTCAGTTGTCACCTCTCTTAGGTCATAATTGACCTCGGTCTTGGATTGTCACCTTAGTTGGGTTAAAATTGACCTCGGTCCTCGGTCGTCACCTCTTTTAGGTCAGAAATGACCTCGATCTTAGATCGTCACCTTAGTTGGGTCAGAATTGACCTCAGTCCTCGGTTGTTACCTCTCTTAGGTCAAAATTGACATCAATCTTGGATTGTCACCTTAGTCGGGTTAGAATTAACCTCGATCCTTAGTCGTCACCTCTCTTAGGTCAGAATTGACTTCGGTCTTGGATCGTCACCCTAGTTAGGTCAGAATTGACCTCGATCCTCGGTCGTCACCTCTTTTAGGTCAAAATTGACCATGCCCCTTGGTCGTCACCTCTTTTAGGTCAGATACCTTTGAATCGGTCATCCACATCCCTTAGGTCTGCAGAACTGACCTTCTTCCATCATGTGGTGTCTATTAGATGGACATCACTTATTCCAAGCTCACCTGTTGAGGTTATCTATAGACATCACATTGTCGGACCCCCAAGTCTCTTCTTAGGCTCCTAGCAGTTCCCTCTTCCATCGTAAACCTAGGTCGCACTCTGAGTACCGATCTAGGGACCATCGGGAGCTCCTGAGCCCCGAATTGACCCTAACCAACTCCACCATCAGAGAGAAATCTTTTTGAAACTTTGAAAGGAACTGAAACTCCTTTGCAACAATCTTCCCCGTGCATGAAACACCATAATCGTCCGGACGAATGATCAGTTTTCCCTCAAAAATCGATCCGGAGGCCACCGGGCAATCACGGACTCTGCTTGACCAAAGTCAACTCTTCGACTTGAATTAGACTGAATACCCTTTCTAACGATCTACCCCATGCACGATTCTGATCTACGGTACAGACAAATGATATGTTTTACTCTAAGAGGTCACCAAGCGCTTTCCGGCCCCGATTGACCAAGGTCAACTTTCCAAACCGAGCGAAACTATTTGGAATGTCTAAGCACATCTACTAATATTTCCAACGATCTACCCCATGCACGATTTTGACTTACCATGCGGATGAACAATCCATTTGCGTCCAACGATCTCCCATCCAAAGGATCGTCATGGGCTTCCGAGCCACATTTGGCCCAAAGTCAACTCTCGGACCAGGGAGCGGTCCAAAGGACTCTCATAGACCTCTAAAATACCTTTTTAATGGTATGCCTCGTGCATGATTTGGATCAACGATTTGTGCTCTATAATCATTTTTCCAAAAAAGTCCGCACGAGACTACCAATTGGTTGGTCCTGAACCCTGCCTATCAGCACAGTGTTAAGGGTGAAATGCTAATAGGCACCCCCTGGGTATGCCAATCGTCACCCCCTGACCTTATAAATAAGGACCATGACCTCATTGCTAGAGAGAGAGAAAAAACCAGCATCAGTGATCTCAGCAACATTCTCTCAAACTGAGCGAAGTTCCATATGAGAAATCTCATTCAAGACTAAATACCCATCCTTTTCACACCTAATTTGGAAAATATCCTTCTCTATCATCAACATGTATCAACATTCAAAGGACTTCATCCAAGATCCAAGCTCAAGCTCCAAAAGAAGGTCCAATTCATGCTCTCTCTCTTTCACATCTCTTATTTTGCATAAATTACTTTAGATTCGTAATATAGCTTCATTCTAGTTCATACATATTAGAATCTACACTTTTATTAGTATATTTCACATACTCTAATTTTAATAAAAAAGAAACCAAAAATAAACAAAAGAGGGTTACACTCGTAAATTTCGAACGAAATTATCTACCACACTTCTTTTTCCAAAACTAGAAACACATTTTCTACACACACATACCTAATAAAATTCCGTTTAAATCTATTGGATAAACCCCACCCCTATTCTACATTGAAACTACGTGGATTTTGATGCCTTTATAGGCTACGTAAGCATCTAGGATTAAAATTCAAGACTCGAGTTCAACTTTCTAATTTTCCAATTTCTCTCATTTTCATCACACATATACATATATCATATGCTTCTTCGCGTTTCATCCCACACATATTATCGTCTCCCAATAACGATCAATATCACGATGAACGCTCACATTCTATCTTCTACATTTATTATTATTTTGGGAATATTCCTATAGATGACCTCACCCCATCTTTTCCATGGTATGGGTCGAACGATTCCAATTTCCATTATATAAACACATGCATACACTTCACGGGGATAAAAAGGAAAATATTAACATTTGCCCATGGGAGACCGAAAGGGCGAGATGGGTGCCTAACACCTTCCCATTTCGTAACTTAGCTCCCAGACCTCCGATCTATTGGTTTCGCACGCATCAGTTTTGTCCTTGATGTCGCTCTCTTGAGGGGGCAACATATTGTTTTGCCTGTTTTGAGCGAAATAGGCTAGCGACTCTATCTCATTACATTTATCCCACACCGACGACGGTCGAACCCCCCTTTTCAAATATATTGATGCGAGACCGCGACGCAGTTTCTTCCTTGGGGGATCCTCTTTCTCCCATTTCCCCCCAGAACGAACATCGTGCCGACCGGGATGGCCACAATAGGATCGCATGATGGTGGAAGTAGGGGTGAGATCATTAACTTTTATCCCTGGACAATTGAGAGTTCTTAATGGATAGACATTCAAGATGAACTCATTGTTAACAAGTGCTAACAAAATTGTCTTTCCCATGACTTCCTTCGAGATGTTAATAGAATAATTATGGTGAGGATCGATCATAGGAATTTCATCATCACTAAAGGAGATGAGCCTCGTCACGGTCAGAGATCCAACTATATGGATGGCTTCTGAAGGGCTAATAGTAGGAGGAACTGTAGGTCCTATGAGGAGCTTGATCAAAGAATTTCTATGCAACTGGGAGGATATGAAAATCCCCCACAAAGTGATGTTGGCTTAGGTCTTCTTGAGCTATTAAAGGATTTTACTTTCTTCGATAGACATCTCTAGCATCAGGATTTCTTCAGCAACTCTTTTCTCGTTATCTAAATGTATGCTTGTCGGTGGAAAAATTAGGTCTTTGTAGTATCACCCTGATCGGGTCATGTGATTTATACATGTTTGGAAGAATAGAAATACTATGTTTTTATCCATTTCTAGCTTGACAGATACTTCAATAATTCTTGATAACTTCTCTTCGAATGAAATCATCCCATATAAGGCGGCAACTGTGCCAATATCCTTACTATATGGTTCATCATCTAAGTTGTCTAAATGGTCTTAGTCATCACTCCACCTGATGGAAACAATATTGTATTTTCATTAGAAATCTATGCATTATATGACTCCAACTACTTCATCGTACAAATCTTCCCACTCAATGGAGAAGTATTGAAAATAGGGAACCAATTATCCCTTGATCCTTTGGATGGTAAGCAGTTTGAATGTTGTACAAATTTCTTTCTCCTTAAAAAACTCATCGGACATTACCTGCATAATATTATCTAAGATGAATTCCCTTACCAACACAAACCAATCATTTGATTATCAGGACCATTCCCAATATTTCATGTACACGTCACTGATTCTTTCATAATTGTCCTCTTCAAGGGCCATCCTTGGTGGTAGTTCCAGCCCAATGTCTTTGAGTTGATTCAAAGCAGGAAGTATCTCCATGTTCCTTACTTCTGAGCAGAGTTAGATGGCGATTCAACACCTTATTATGAGATATAAGGCTCGATCTGGTACATTTTCAGTGTAGAAGGAAAGAGGGATAAATTTTGAGGGTTTTAGGGAACTAGCAGATATAGCAAGTCTATTGGTGAGTCAAATTCTGGTGGAAGGATCAATATCTGGATTTTCATCTAAAAGAATGATGTTCACACTGGTTGGGTGTGTTGGCAGAGGATTTTGAGTAGCATTACGTTTAGGATTGGCTGAAGGAGAAATTAACCTCTTACCAGTGAAGCCTTGAATGATGCTCTTTAGGTGGGAAACATTGGTCAATGGTGTGCCGAATGATATGGTGGAAATCACAATGAGTGTTATGTTTGAAGTTCCTTGGAAGTTGGTTTGGTAATGGGAGAGACTCTAAAAGTTTGATGAGGATTCAAGATAAAATATATTGGTAAACCTTTATTATGGAAGCATGGAGCTCGACGTACTCTCTATTGACTATGGGATGATCTTCGGGCTCTCATTGCATAAAAGGATGAGAAATGTTGCTGATGGTTCAGACAACAGTATTAGTTGGCTTATTATACTTATAAGGAATGAACTACCTTATTGGTCTCTTTGGGTCATACTCAACTTTCTGATTGATAGCATGTTCTTCGATCTCGACCCCTACCTCCCTTAAGGCTCTTAAATGAGGGTAATACTGGCTTCCCATAGAGGTTCGGATATGCGAGAGGAAATTATTCTTCACAGTGCTCACTTATTTTTGGTCAAAAGATTGGTTTGTCATGATAACATTATTTTCTCTCCATCAACTGACAAAGCTATTGATTGGTTTCCCATGATTATGCTTGAGTAGCTCAAGTTCTTAGTGAGTTACTTATAACTCCTCATTGTATTTGTATTAGGTCATGAATTATGAAGCTACATCCTGCCAACTATGAATTTGGGACTCTTTTAACAACCAGAACCATCGGAGAGAACTCTCTTTAAGGTTTTGCTAGAACATCTGCACCATTATTTCTTCAGATGCTCAAAGTAGAACTATAGCACAATGATAGTTAGAAAGTTATACAATGGGAGGTCTGTCACCTCCAAAAATTCTTATGCATGATATCTTGAACTTTTTCAACACCCGAGATGTTGCGTAGGGAGACATATGGGTGAATCCATGTAGTTCCCTAAGATCTTGACTTGGTAAAACTTCTTAGATAGCAATCTGAGGTATTCCTTGACCTTGTTCAATTTTTCCTCTTTAAGATCAATTAGAATAGGCATTAGAAAATTAACCCATAGTTGGGTGAAGTTTGACATTGACAAATAAGTTGGTAGCAGCCTATTAGCAGGTGGGACACGCGAGGTATAAGGGACTTGTTCATACTCTTTGAAACCCATTTATGTTTTGGTGCTTGCGAACCCACGACACGGGGGAAGACGATGTTAGTCTCGAGAACCTCGAGTGTTTGAACCCCGTTCCACTACATCTCTTGGACATTTGTCTGGAATTTATCAATCTTCATGCTAAGCTTAACGAGGATTGTCATCTAGTGTAGTTGAATATTAGCATTCGGATGAAGGTTCTCCATAAAGAGTTTTTGGAGGGATTGTTCAATTTATGTGTAGGTAATAGAGGAGGTGGTAAGGCTCTGAGGTGGCTTCATAGGGGATCTTGGCCAATAAGGAGAAAGGACAAAACTAGTGTATGCGATCGGATATGAGAGGGGGAGAATTTTTATAGACAATGGATGTTTTTGGTATTTTTTTTAAAAAGGAGAAAATATTTTTTCGGTATTTTTGTTAAAAGTAGGAACGAAAATTCCCCAGTGTAGGTGTTATTATTAGGTTTCACTTGTATTATGTTCCGCCTCGGGTGTAAGTGAAATTTCAAACAAGACCCAAGTATGGGAAAATATAGGATACGTGATGTAAGGCACGGTTTGACACGTTTTCAGACTCATGGACAGGGTCCTGATTTAAAAATAGGCTGAACAACACAAAATTCAGGCGACAAAAGACCCAAAATTTTGGAAGATTTTTTTCAAAAACTAGTTATGAGTGTCCTAAGGCAGATGCCTACATGAGGTTAATGCATTAGGAGGTTAGTGGAAAGGTCCCCCCCTTGGCATGACTTTCGTGATATACCTTTTGCCTATAATGACAATCATGCATCGGTACGTGTAGACAAGCCATTTGATATACCAGGGTGTAAGTGAATTACATCAACATATACCTCAGAGAGATGGTACATGTGAGATCGAATTCAATATACTCAATGTACATGAAAGAATTCCCTATTATATACCTCCCTTCGTGAGTTCGATCAAGCGATACGATGCAGAGGAACCATCTGACATACTTTGAAGGTAATAGACTAACAATAGGTAGGAATAATATCGCCTAAGTTAACAGAGCCTCGCAAGACTCGTACCCATCACAAAGTGACCCCCATTAGTGGACAAATTTTGGTCAAAATTTAGTGCTCACGTGATGTAGTGTGCAAAATACATGAGTCTTAATTAGTATTTTATGCAGAGTTTTATGTATGCTAAGCGGGATAAGTACTACTACAAAGCATGAGGAAGAGCATTGGAATATACATTAGAGGCATGTGATAAGGGATCTAAGGAAGAAGAGAAAAGCTACCGAGTATGTACATAAAGCATGGAGCATATAGAAAGCATGTTGATACATACAAAGTGAGACAAATGCGAATATACATAAGTGGGAGAAAGGAATGTGCAAAGTGAGAGCGACATGAGGATATGTTTAAGTGAGGAAAATATGCAAATATTAACAAGTGAGAGTAATGTGGAAGTGTGTGTAAGTTCGAGTAATGTTGAAGTGTGTGTGAATGAGAGTAATGTGGAATTGTGTGCTAGTGAGACTAAGCATGGGTATCTATAAGTGCTATATGAAGCATGCGAGTAAGAATGTGGCTATATACGAGTGAGAATCAGCATGGATATCTAAAAGTGATATGAATCAGGTGATACGTGAGTAAGTGGAGTGAAACATGGTATGTACATACAAGTAAGTGAAGCATGAAGCATGGGATAGAATAGATTATATATATATATATATATATATGTGTGTGTGTGTGTGTGTGTGTGTGTGTGTGTGTGTGTGTGTGTGTGTGTGTGTCTGTGTGTGTGTGTCTATGTGTGTGTGTGTGTGTGTGTGTGTGTGAGTGAGAGAGAGAGATATAAATAAGAGAATGAACATGATAGAGAGAAAATTATACAACATGTGAGCATGAGAGAAGGAAGAACATAGAAGTGAAAATATATACATAAATGTAGAAAAATAGAGAAAAAGGAGAGAGGGAGAAAGGGAGAAAGAAAAACAATACCCTTGTAAATATAGTCTAGTGATCTAAAAAAAATAAGAGGCCCCAAGAAGAGTTTCCACTGTGTCCATCCCGGTACTAAAAAGGGGGAAAATGCGATTTCGGTTCACCCTAAAGGAAAAAGTCGCTAGATCGCGGAGAATGGGGTCAAAGAAGAGAACTTAACTTTCCACCACTTGCATGGTATTTGCGAGCTGCCACGGACATAAATCGCTTGTTGTTAAGGGGTAAGAATATAAAAAATAGAGTGGCCAACTTATTTTGTCCAAAATAGGCAAAAGATATTGCCATCCCCGAAGATATGACATCACAAGACAAACTGAAGAGTAAGAAACTAAGTAGATCATGGATTGGGGGACTAAGTTACGGAATGGGAAGGTGCTAGGAACCTATTTTGCCCTTTCGATCTCTCGTGGGTTATAAAAATATTCGCCTTTCTCTCTTAAATGTGGTATAAAGTGGGTAGTGTGAAGGAGTGATATAATTTTGTCCACGTCATGGAGAGGATTAGAATGAATCAATCGAAGGAGTGTACACGAATGACAAAAAAATATGGCAAAAAATGTGAGCGATCCGGCAGATTGAGCTCATAATGAACAAATGAGCACACGTGTCGATGGGATTGCTAAGGGGCCAAAATATATATATATATATATATAGAGAGAGAGAGAGAGAGAGAGAGAGACACACACTACAAGAAAAATACCTTTTTATGACGCTCGAAAAAATAATTTAAAGACATTTATTACAAAAATGTCATTTAAAGTTTAAAGTTATTATTAATGTGACATTTTCAATATAAAAGCGTCATTTTATACATATTAGTATAATTTTTCATGACACTTTAAATATAAAAATCATATTTGATTATAGATATTATGACCTTTTTTAAAAGGTTTTAACCTATGTGTACATAGGTTTTTTTTTCTTTATCGTTCTTTTGTACTCCCGCGCTCAGCCCTCTCTCTCACTCAGTGTCTCCTTCCCTCTCTCTCACGATGTGTAATTTTATCTCTCACTCTCTGTGTGTAATTCTCTCTCTCTCTCTCTCTCTCTCTCTCACGCGACTCTCCCTCTCTCTCACGCATCTTGTCTCATCTCTCACTTTCCTAACTTCCATGCCGTCCAGATGTTACAGGTAACATTCAATATATATATATATATATATATATATATATATATATATATATATATATATATATATATATATATATATATATATATATATATATATTTCTGACCTTACTCTTGTTTTTATATATTTCTCTTGTTGTAAATATATATTTGTTCATTTTTCCCACCTCGGTTCTTGATTTTGATTACCCTTCACCTTTATATTTCAACAATGTGAAATTTCTAGGGTTTAGATTGATCAATAATGTTAATTTTATCAGATTGATTTGTTTTGTTTTTTAACAGATAGAACTAACAATTATATATATGTTGATGTTAAAATCTTACAGTTATATGTATTGTGTCAATCAGGCACATAATCAAGATTTCAAATTAGAGGGGGCTAAGCAGCTCAGTGGTTGGATTGAGGGCAAAAAGGTCAGACATAACTAATATTTGTTAGTTTTTGTTCAACTTTATTTTATATGTGTGTTTGTATGTTGGATTGAAGACTAACAAAAGAGTTTGACTACAGACTTTTATTACCAAAAAAATAAAATAAAAAAATAGAGTAATTTGAAAAACAAAATAGATTAATATTTTGAATTTATGGATAATAGAATCCAAATAATAAAGAGGAATGATTCAAGGACCAACTAAAAAGACTCGAGTGAAATTTTACATTATTTTCTACTTTAAATAGACCCACACACATATCAAGATAGGCTTTTCACATTATATAAGTTTGCCATTTTAGGCATTCCTCTAGCACTTCTCTATCATAAAGGTTGAATTTCAATATATGTATATACAGTAAAGGCACGTGTCGGCATTATAGTCGTTGTAGTCTTCTCGAATGCATGCTTTGTTTTATTTTTATTTGGGATTTTTTTGACTTGATCATTACTCTTTAATATGTCATTTGACTTAACCCTCTTTTCTAATCCCTTTAATTTAACCTCCAATTTTTTAACACCATTAGGCATTTTCTTGGAAAGATCAAATTGTGTGTGGTAATAAGCTTTGAGATATTTGAGAATGTAAATTAAAGGGTACTTTTGTCTTAAAAATTTGATGTGCTATGTCTAATAATGCATTCACGACTTTTTAACGAATTTAGGTTGCCATCTAAAAAAGGGGTATTAAGTTAAAGGGATTAATAAAGTGAGGGTTAAGTTAAATAATTAAGTGAAAAAAAACATATTTTAAAAGAAATGGATGCTTTTACAATTTTTAGAGTAATATTTGCTATTACAATTTTTAGAGCGATATTTATAATTAAAAAGATTTAGAATCCCAAAATAGTGCACAAAAATTCATATTCACTTTGTAAGAAAATGAGTCCGATTATAAGTACTTTTCGTGGACTTTCTTTTTCATTAATTATTTTGATTCATCCTTGATTAAAAAGAATATGGTATAAACTTTAAAATGAAAGAAGCGTGGGTACTTAATCAATGCTTCATCAATACAATGCGAACCATTTAAAATTCTTGGGGGTGGTCGTGGTCCCTCTTGGCTATGCCTTAGTTTCGTCACTGCTGTCAATTGTATTTTAGGTATTGGTAACTGATTTTATTAGATTGATTTTATTATGTTTTTTAATAAATACATACTAACAAATACATATTATATAGACAAAAGAAATACAAAATAAATTAACAGATACACATTATATACATAAATACATTATCTTTATTTTTTAATTTTTTATCTTTGTGTTCAACTACAAACTGTTGGGTGATAAGTCAAAATGTCAGTTTCTTTATACACTCTCGAATTAAACCCTATGTATATATAAAATGTGCATTTGAGCTGTCAATTTATCAGTAGTTGGATTAAGTTAATCAATCTGGTATGTGAGTTCATTATTAGCAAGTTAAATTTTTAGTATTTTAGGAGAATTTATAAATTTTGAATATTGATTGGAACCCTGAATTTCCTTATGTCTTTTGGTGGCGTTTAGGAAAAATAGTGATTCTGATTCATTTTGTGCGACATCGATGTGCCGTGTCTACAGACGTTAGTGTAGTGCACAAAATAGTCAAACCTTAACTATGCTCACCAGATATTCATTGCGTCTTTTATCAAAATCACCACAATAACTTTACATTTGGTTACAATTGTCATACTATTACTTAATTTTTTAATATTTAAACGTTAGCCTGATACGAGTTTGATACTTGCACATATTATTCTTCTTAACTTCTTTTGGTATCTTCTGAAATCCACTATTGTGTGCTAGTGCTTATGAGTGTCCTTGTGATTATGAGAGATATGTAATCATACACACACATAAAAGTGATGTCTTGATGAGTTATGTGCTCTTGTGATATATATAGGCTTAAGAGAGTTGTAGTGATGTGTTTAGGTGACAACTTTAGAAGCTCCATTAACTTGGTTTGATTCATTTGTGGTTAAGTCAGATCTTAAACTCTTGTTGGTGCATTATATGCCATTTTTTTCATCTATTCTTCTCATTTTACAAAGACCAACAACTTACCATTTGTTGTTATTGGAAAATGATTAGAGTAGTTGTCAATAATGTCCCAATTATCCAAATAATGGAATCCTGGTGCGCTAATTTTAGAGATTGGCATATGCATGTCTGTTTTGCAGTGATACTTAACACATGTGTGCTCTAAATGCATAATAGGCATGTTTCTATTGATGTTATATACAACTCCTTTCAAACCTTCATCATCATGGAACCTTGTAGTATGTAAAGTTAATACACCACAAAAATACCAAAAAATGTTGATTGAACCACTTAAGACACAAGATTTGGATTTATAATGATGGAAAATAATAAAATGTACAAAATAAAGAAATTAAGACATAAATTCACAACGATCTTTATTTCATTCGGCAAATCAAGCCTACATATATGAAGGACCATATTCTTTTACATGAGGATTGTAGCGGATTACGTGACACGTGGCGAATTACAAGAGTGCACACAACTCTCAACCTCCAATCTCACTCAAGCGTAATAAAGTTCTAATACAGAGAACACTCTCACTTGATGACCTTTTAAATAATAGGGACTTCTCAACACTATATGTTCTTGATGTGTTCCCTATAGTTTAGCACTTGGTGACCCAATGTTGTCTCCTCTTGTTTAACTGTGATTTCCTTCCCTAAATATGTGTCAAGCTATACCCCCTATATATGTAATGTCAATCAAGGAGATAGGAATTCTGATGGTCGCTATTCATGACAGTAAGAAGGAATAGAGTAAGACCTTTCACCAATATATCTACTGAAGCTCCTAACATAATTGTAATGTCCCTACATTCTCGGATTTATGAAGGAATAGGATAAGAGACGACCTTAGATATTTTTATTTTAGCTACTGAGCCACAACTATACGTGTTTGATTCTTTTATATGAGCAACAGGAATCTATGCTTATTTGATATAGAATGAATGCATTTTAATTACATCTAGAAAATGAATACAACTTACCCCTTTAAGGTCTTTTTAAAGATAGGCAAAAGTGACCTCTGCATTACCCTTCCGCCTTGTGGTCTATTAACTATACATACTGCAGGGAGCCATGATGATGAAGATTTGATAGGAATTGTATATAAAATCAATAAAAACAGGTAAATTATGCATTTGGAATTGCCGAATCACATCTGTTTGGATTCTATTGATGTTAATGCTATAAATGTTAACTAAGGTTGTCATAGAAGTCCAAATAGATCTGTTTCTTCTCTCCAATGCATACAACACCTATAGACTAATAATTGTTTCAATTTTTATTGTATACAACAACTATAGAGTAACAATTATTGTATACAACAATTTTTATATATGTTTCTGCAATATCAGTCCTTCAAATCATTTTCTATAGATGTTATTTCAAGAGATGTTACTGCAATATCTATAGATGTTGCTACAATATCAGTCCTTTAATTCTGTTGTTGCAATATCTATAGATGTTATTTCTATAGATGTTTCTATTGTATCTAAGTTATTTATATAGATGTAGGTCCAAAATCAATTCTTCAAATATGTTTCTGCTCTCTGATGCTTCTCTGTTTGGATTCTATTGATGTTAATGCTATAGATGTTAACTAAGGTTGTTATATTTATCCAAATATATTTGTTTCTGCTCTCCAATGCATACAACACCTATAGAGTAATAGTTATTTCAATTTTTACTATATTCAACAGCTCTAGACTAATAGTTATTTCAATTGTTATTGCATACAACAATTAGAGTACAATTAATGTCTATGATGTTGGAAATAATGTAGATTTCAGTTTGCAATTTGAACAAGGAAATATGCATATAATAAATTCTTTGTTTAGGATTATAGTTAGGCGGAGAAAGGGGGAATTCATTTTAAATTATAATTGCAAGTCAAACCAATTGCCTTGAAGTAAATCTGTGAGTAATCTATTTTAGTCAAACTATTTGTTGTGATAGTGTAAGTATTTTACAATACAATATAGTATTTATTTGGATATGATCGAATGTGTGAATATCCTTTGGGACATATGTTGCCCTCTAATAAACTAATGTGTATACATCTTTTTTTGGGTCTATTTGGACTGATAAACTAAAATGTGAAACTATCACGAACTGATAAATATAGCAGGTAAATATGTTTGATTTTATCTTTCTTCTCCTATTGTACTATTGTTGTAAGTACTTACTATATCACTGTGATTTTTCACTTATATGTTGAATTTCATATTACTTATATTGATTTTGGGGGATAATTTTAAGGGCATATCCATTGATTTTGAGGTCTTCTATTCTTTCCCTAATTTATCTTGCTTTTGGCCAACACTACCTGAGTGAGGCTATCATCGCAAATACATTTTACTTTATCAGTCCAAATAGATACAAAGGAACTTCACATATTTGACTACCCTCTATTAAAATAATGAAACATATATGTTTCTTCTCTCCAATACATACAACAGCTATAGGCTGTAATATCAGTCAAAACAGATCTGTTTCTGTTACACTTATCTATGTAACTATATAAAATTGTTGCTTGAAATTAGCACCAAAACGTGTGAGAGTGACACATGGCATATTAATTTAATGTAAGTTATTAGTTGAACATCTGTGTTGTTTCATCTTTGGCTCCCTACGTTTGCACCCTAACTCTTCTACATTTAATGTCAGTTAAGTTAACATGGTCAGCTATTCCATTATCAGAACTCAAATCCAGTTATCCTTCTTATCTCACTTCTTTGGATAAACGAGTCTAGCCATCTACAATGCATTCTCACTTCAATCTTTTCAAAGGTACTATATATTAATCACACTGTTTTCCCCATTCATTGGTTGTTTTTTACAGTAGAAGTTTATTTGTTTTACTTTAATTGTATTTTTTTTTGCAGAACATTTGATGGTTTCATTCAAATGTCTCAGGAATCAATTGAAAGGTACATTGTTTTTTTCCTCATTCCATGTATTCTGCATATGTTTATTGTTTGATCTCAAATTGATTATGTGTGTTTCAAATGTGATTGCATAATAATCACATTATACTTACATTTGATTTAGTTTTCGGAATTTTGACATTACATGTTTCTTAAAATAGTAAAGCAAATAAGTATTGACTGTTATTGGATAGTAATAATATCTTAAATAGATTTTATAATTTTATTTAGTTTGCACATTAGGTGTTTGTTAAAATGTTAAAGCAAATAATTATTGATTGTTATTCGCAATTTACTTGATAGTTGTTCTCCAATTGAATATATTTTTTTGAAATATGATTGCATAGTATTCATATTTTACAAACGTTTTTTCTTTTTCTTTCAATTAGAAATAGTACCACATGCATGTATACCTCTGTCAATGATATGCTCTGAATTTGGATATGATAGAGCATATAATTTATTAGTTGAATAATTGAAAAGAGCCAATAATATTTTCCATTTCTTTTGGGGAAATATGATCATTCGATACATGTATACCTCTGTCAATGATCTGCTCTGTCAAGTATGAATCAAGGATATGCTATGTCAAAAAATGATATGAAATATGGTCTATCAATGATATGCTCTGTTATAATCTTGGTCAACATGTTTCGAATGTTCTTTTTATGTTGTAAGTCGAAGTCATACCTATTTTATACTTCAAATGTTTCACCCAAAAATGAACTGAAATATGTTCTATGAATGATATGCTCTGTTATACTTCACTCGACTGATTCATGTATACCAAAATTATTTTGGAGTCGTGTTTTAATATTCTCCAATAAGTTCCCTATGAATTCTTCAGATTCCAATATTCCTCATAACCGTTGGACCCATAAACAAGTATTAAAATTACGTGGTCTATATCAGGTTTACTAAAATCTAGGACCAAACATGTTACCATGAATTTGCGTACGGTGAGAATTGTATTTGACTGAAAATTGAGGGATACCCTATATGTAGATCTCATATCAGAAAGAACCTCGAGTCTAATTAGCATTACAGTAATTCAGTGGGATGGATCGTCAAATTAGTATCGAAATTTCTTCCCTTAAAACTCCACACTTACGTATGGTTACTTAGAATTAAATTTGGTCCAGTGCGTAAATGTTAGTGCTAGTATATTGATCTTGATATGTAGAAAAATATAGGAGCATCTAGACATGAAAGTAGTAAAAATATAGCTGACTTTTTTGCAGTCGGTAACCGTTGTGCACAATGATTTCTCTACCAGTACATGTTGCGCTTTTGGGTCGTTAATGATATCCATTAGGATTTTGTAATGAGTTTTATTTGGAGTTGAAATAATAAACATAACTGATAAACATTGCAACATAATGGAGTTATCACGGGATTTTCCAAGTCCATTGAGAACCTTTCTAAAACCTTTTTCATGTAGTTAGCTTGAGAGATGAACATCTTGCTCTTTGTTCAGTCTATCAAAATATTTATTGCAAGTATCTTTCTTGCAGCCCCTAGATCTTTCATTACAAACTCATTACTTAGTTGAATTTTCAACTTCTGAAGTTCAAAGGTTTAGAATTATCTATATCTTTAGCTACTGTAAGGGCATAAAAGATAATCTCACCAAATCCATAGCATTCCAAAAAACACCAGAATAAACAACCTTGAAATCAGAAGGGAATTTCTGCATATCCATCCACTTATTTGATAAAGAATCTAAATTTTAACAGGATCTAAGGGCTTATCCCATGATCCGAGAGTTCTGATCATTTTGAAATCAGCTTATTATTCAAATTCATATCCTGCGACACTTTTGTTTAGTCTTAATGTTATTTGTTCAATAGCTTTGATAATTAAAAAAGATGGTTAGTTATTTAAGGATAGAGAGAGAGGTTCAATTTCAATTTCATGTTTTTATGTTTTCCACTTTTATTATTCTAATAGTCATGTTATTTCAATTTACGATTCTTAATTCGTTTGCCAACAATGAATTTGTTCATTTCTCATTATCTTACTCTTCTAATACATATAGATACACAGTTTAGAAATATTCGGCCACGCGTCGTGTGGCCTGCATGCTAGTAAGTTAATATATATGAATCTTAACTAATTAGTTAGATAAGTCAATTCAATTAAGGAAAGAGCATCTTACATAATTTGATTTATTATTATGGAAATATAGTCTTCTTGAAATATTAAAACACATTAAAGCAAATACTAGTGTGTGCGTAATCATATGTCGTGTATACATTATAAAATTCCATTAAATTAGAAACTTGATGATCTGTTTCTTAGAAACTTGCATGTTTAGTAGACTGAGTGCATTTGTTTGTTGTTCTGTTTATCCCTTTTATCAACTACGTGTTATTTTTTCTTTTTAATGCTATTTTCTTGTTTATGCTTTGGTTTTTACTAGTTTTTATTTTGTATGTTTTGTATGCTCTTTCAAACTTAACTAAATTTTAATATTCATTTTTCTCTGAATGCAAATTGCATACGAATATCACTCAGCATATGAGGAATACCAATTGCATCATTTGTCTCTCTGATTAAAACCTCGGCCTTAATACATGTCTTCTGAACAAGACCATTCACAAGCATCATGATTGCCATGCAATATAACATGGCCAACATTTCCTCATAATGAAAATCATCATTAGTTTTGTCATTTCGAAAGAAAAGATTGTTTTGCTGAACTTCAATAATGGAAGCTATAATTTCAATCACTATAGGTAAACATCCTTTGCTTCTCCAAGTCGGTATTCTTCTGAGAGTTGGAATCTTCACTTAAGGTGAATTTGGATTGATTAATGTGATTTGAGTACACATTTAAAAAAAATATTCTATTTTTTTTTATCATATCTCCACATCTTGATGTTCCAAAAGGTGGCATATAAAATTATAGTGTAGGTGAAAAGTCAAGTATCAAAGGGTTAACAAAAAATAAGTTAATCGATTACTTAACAAAATGTTAAATTTTATAGACGGTATTAAGTCATTGAATTCATTTGTAGTAATTCAAGTCTATCAATTTCTTAAGGCAACAGTGATATACATTCATATCATTTGTGGTATCCATTGCTTGTAATTTTATTGGTATTCGATTTATGATGGTTGTGGTATTCATCCTGGTAGTGGTATTTGGATTTGAATTTGTAGCATACACTACCTTTCACATTGGTAGAAGATACTAGAGATTTTTAGAAGTTTAAAAAAGAAATAAAAAGTGACATGTTGCATCACAAGCTGTAGCTTCAGTTTAGGTTTAGTAGTACATTATGTCAATAACATACATTTGGTAATCAACCACACCAATTACTAAAATAATTGTATTTTTTTGCCAAACTTTAGCAGTTGTCTGATGAGTTTTTTCGTGAGTATTATGTTTACATGGGTATCGTGGACTCTGGTCTTGGATCTCCTTATAGTGAGTGTCAAGCTTTATCACATTTAAAATTTTGTATTATTTTATTTTCCCTTTTCAAATTTTCTCTTTAACGGATTTATGATATCTTCATCACAAGGAAAGAAAATCATCCATGGAACATTAAAAATCAATCAACCAGGATCTGGATGTTGTTTATCGAGCAACTATTCTGTTGAAGTTGAATGTGGAGCTAGTAAACACGCTGAGAGTGAGATATTGGTAAATAATTCTCACATGGAAAGTTCTCCTGAATTTAATGTTGATGTCATGAGAAAGGAGACTGTTGATATTGAAAAGAGATACCCTTTGGCATAACAAACTATCATGAAGATTATAGTACCAAGTGGGATGAATCAAAATGAAATTTCAGAAGTTATGAAAAAAATAGAAGTCATGGAATTATGGGGAGGAACAAATGCAAGCGATGGAGGGGGAGAGATGAGAAGCTAGATTTCACACCTGAAGTTTGTTGGTAGGGTCACCAAAAAGGACTGTTGACAGAGGTGTCTTAGAATCTTAGAAATAAATCAACACCTTGTTAGAAAATTAAAAAAGATTCATCCAAATTCAATGGGAGTAGTAGTATTAGGAGGATGAGGAGATGAAAATGCTAAAACACTTATATTGCACAACTAAACCATCTCTTTTTCTCCTATTCAACCTACCTCAAAATGCACTCGGAACTTATAGACCACTGTGGTGCATATAATAACGCCCGTGATAGGGTCAAGGGTGGTGTCGCTGGCATGGAGTGTGGCACAGCTTGGGTGGATTGCAGGTCCATTGTGCATGCTAGTATTCTCATTCTTCACCCTTCTTTCTACGTTCCTTCTATTAAACTTTTATAAATATCCGGACCCGGATGATGGTCCCACCAGAAATAGATCCTACACGGAAGCTGTTCACACGGTTTTAGGAAATAAGAGCACTTGCGTGTGTGATATTTTTATACGAATAAATTTATTTTATCTCAGAGTTGTTTATACAATTACAGCTCCAATCACATTAGTGCAATTCAGAAATCAAACTGCTATCAGAGAGAAGGGTTTACTTCTTCTTGTGAATATGGAAATACTTCTTATATGCCTCTATTTGGATTTGTTCATGTTTTCTTGTCTCAGATACCCAATTTTCGTAATACAAAATGGCTCTCAATTGTCACTGCAGTTATGTTCTTCACCTATGCTCTGGTTGGATCGACAGCTTAGCAAAAGTAATAGGATATGGACAAATTAAAGGTAACACAGTAGAAGTTCCAACTGCTTCTAATGTTTAAAAAGTATGGTTGGTCTCTCAAGCAATTAGGGAAATTTCTTTTGCCTGTCCATTCTCCACAATCCTTCTTGAAATACATGATACTTTGAAATCAACTCCACATGACAAGGCCACCATGAAGAAGGCATCAGTAATTGCAATCTTCATTACAAATTTATTTTACCTAGGGTGTGGAGGATTTGGCTATGTAGATTTTGGTAATTCTACTCCCGGGAACCTCCTGACTATATTTTGATTCTATGAACCTTATTGGCTCATTGACTTCACTAATGCATGTGTTGTTCTCCATTTAGTTTGAGCAAATTAGGTATTCAGCCAATATCTGTTTGCAATAGCATAAAGATGGTTTTCTAAAGAGTTCCCAGACAATGGATTTGTAAACAATAATTACGATTTTAAGCTTGCACCATTGCCAAATGCTAGATTAAATCCACTCAGATTGTGTTTCCTAACTGCTTATGTTGCATTAACCACTGTTCTTGCAATGTCATTCCGTTATTTCAACCAAGTTGTGGCAGTGGTTGGATTCTTAACCTTTTAGCATGTGGTTATCTATTTCCCCATTGAAATGTACTTTGTTCAAAAAAATATTAGGGCTTGGACAGGCAAATGGGTTGTTCTTCGTGTTTATTTGGCATTTGTTGGCTCATGCCAATGTTCATACTAGTTGGATCATTTGAAGGATTGATAACAACAAAATTTGGCTGATAATATACATCATGCTCTTCCACAACGTAAAGTTAGGAAAGTAAATTTGATAGTTTCTCGAGTTCAATGGTAAAATTTGTAATTCTATACACTCCCCCAAAAAAGCAAGAAGAGGAATGGATGCAGAGGTTGTGGAAGAAATAAATATGGACCCGAACTTCTTTGCACAAAATTCTATTTTGTTATTCCAACTTAAACAGGTGATTGGAACTATTTAGAATATTTATTTGGCGGTGGTGTGAGATATAAATAAACTGGCACACTTTTGACTATTTAAATGGCTATAGGTTGAAGCAGGTCAGCTCTAGTGACCATTCCAGTACACTAAGGGTTGCTTATTCTCATTTGGGACCTTTGGCAACTAGAGATCCATCTCTGCTGAAGCCCTTAAAGGAGACTTTGTTAGCGTTTCTCACAACACACAAAGAGGAACTTGGAGAAGGCTGGCCCCCTTATATGCTCTTTCAACTTCACTACAGGTATTGTATTGTTTGCTGACATAATAACCTGTCAGTGTTATTGGATCTATTTGATTTCACTGCGTATATCGTAGAATGAAACTAACAACTTAAGCTCCACATGAATCAAGCTTTACTAGTTTTCATTTGTGGTCTATACAGTTGTTTAGATAGTTATTTGGGAACTCCAACACCCTATTGAATTACATATTAGCACGCATGTTCTGAAATCTGATACACCTCCATTCCAATACTTTAAAATTAGCGATTCGAGATGTATTTACATATTTCTTCCCTCATATCAATTTTTTTATGAGAAAATATTAAAAATACATTGTGTTTATTATGAACTACAATCTAATACAAAGAGGTTTGGTATTTTAAAGAGAATTTTGAAGAGTCTAGTATATATTTATTTGGTGTTTACATAAATAATTCTCATTTATGACATCTGAAATGTGAATAAAGAACATTCTCGTCTTAAGAATATTAGAAGTTATTTATTATTATAACTTTTAACGACGAGTGCACTCAATGCTTTCCTTGCAAGATGTGTGTGATACAGAGTTTGAATTTTGAGAGCTGCCAAATTTCAATTTCTCTTTCCAAATTTTTGAGGGATGACCGTGAGCTAGACAACCTCAGCAGAAATACGTGTAGAAGGAACATCAGCTTCGGCTGCCAAAACCATTGTTGTGGCAATGGCTAAAGCATCATTTATTTGCTCTTCCCTCGCATCACTCAGTTTTCTCTCTGCTATTTCAATTACAGGACATTGTTTGAGTTTTAGCCTTCTAAACACCCATCTCCATCTCTTTGGTTTCCTATCTTCTTTTGATTTTGCCTTGGGAATGAAAAGTCCTTTCACAAGGCTAAACCAACTCCTTTTCTTTCCCATTGAAGATATGAGAGATTCAAGACTCACTATTGATCAAATACCTTGCATTATCTTCAAACTACACCCATTAACCAATTTTCTTGAAAAGCGTTCAGGAATTGCACGTTGTATGATCTCAATAAGACTCAAAATTCAATGAAGTTGTCTGCAAATGGGCTTCCTATAAAGAAAGATGATGTTTTTAAGACATGATCTTTGAATTATGAGGTATTTGATGGTACTTTATAGAGTGAGTTAGGAGGAAGTCCTTTGAAAAGTAAGGGGGCCTCTTGGTCTGCCTATTCTTTCTCTTCTCTAACTGCCACATTCACAACTTGCTTCATACTCCTAGTGAACACAGTTTTTCTTCTGTAAAATAAATATGGGCATTATCAACGCAACCAACTTTTCTTTCATATACTACCTCAATAATAACTTAGTATTGGTACTGGTGTTGTATTGTGAGCGGCGCTATGGTAAGGCCAACTTAATAGTGTATATTAGAGTATGTTCCATAAATGGATCTTTGATTGTTATGAGCATTAAAGAAATAGGTATTTCCATAAAACTCACACTGAAGGGTTCAAGACAAGTAGCAACATGGTTCGAGATACCTTGGCTCCTATAAATATATCTTTTTAATCTTTATTTATCACTTTACCTGATGAATATGAATTGAAATATAGTGTTTTGGTTGTATATGTGTATTGTCCAAGAAGTTCACTATGTATACATCATGATAATTCTTCAGTACTTTCTCTATCTTTTAAGTCAGTAGTATTCTAGCATTCGGGCCCCACGTTTTAAATGCTGATCTCTCAGTTAGGGTTAATCTTACTTTTGGCATGAATGTACTTGTATTTTCATCAATGTACTTGATACACTTTTGTCTTGTGTTGAATTCATATGATATATTCATGTTCATTCTTTATGGATTATGCTGTTGGAAATTTATTTGTTTTAGATTGGCAAAATATGTAGCTCCGTTCCAAATCATCATTCATTGATGTAGCTCTGTTGCAACACAATTAGGCAGGTTTTTATCTTCTTAATTAGTTGTTGACCGTTCAAGTAAATGTGTGAATGTTATGTAATAAGTTCTTAAACACTATTGTATTTTACCCACTATTTTTACTAAAACTTGGAAAGCAAATTGTACAGGAAAGGAAGGTCTTACACAGTGGCTTGAGGACCCTACATATCCAAATACTACCTTATCATGGAACATCATTTATAGTGAGTTGGAAATGTGGAGTATGTATGTTATGTGGTAATTTAGTATGTTCTAACATAAGCATTTGTTATCAATAGGAAATGGTCTGATCCAAAAGAATATTAAGAAGTCATATGGTTACTACATTATTGTGGGAAATTTCGGCTAGGAAGCACGGACACTTTTCTAGTTTATGTACACTAAACTAACAGTGATATTATGGTGAGTTGGAAATGTGGAGTATGTATGATGAGTGGTAATTTAGTATGTTCTAACATAAGCACTTGTTATCAACAGGAAATGGTCTGATCCAAAAGAATATTAGGAATTCGTATAGTTACTACAATATTGTGGAAAATTTTGGTTAGGAAGCGGGAACACTTTTCTAGTTTATGTACACTAAACTAATAATAATATTAATTTTTATTTTAATGATTTTTGTTGGTATTTGGGCAGAGCTCCCCGAGAATTCGAAGTGCCTTATGGAGAGTGAAGGACTTAGTTGGTAGTATGACTTCACCAAAGAAGAAAAAGAAGCATGAGTTAAGGATAAGAATATCAATAAGGTTTGTTTCACTATACTAAATACCAAAATATTTGATGAAAGATTTTGTGAGACTGTTTACATTTTGTTTAATTAGTGGTAAAGACAAGCACGAGCGTAGGATGGTAATGGGGTGGGTTTACCGCGATCCATGACGGGATTACTTCAAGGAGCCCCGAATCTATTTAAGTCTATATTACATGAAACCGTACCCGCCCAGCCCCGCCCCATTTAAACCTCATGGGTCACAATCCGGACCGCTCCATTTAAACCTCAAGTGACTCTCCATGAATTTCAACATCATCCTCGTATCATCAACTCATGAAAACCTGAAAAATTAAAAAATAATTCCAACATGTTAAAAAAATGATATCAATAAATTATCAATACAATATCAATATTTACAACATTTTAACTATTAAAAAGTTACCTTAAGCCTCCATTGGCTCGAACTTTTCATCATAAATCATTGGCCTCGAGTCGGCGGTGGAATCTTCATCTACAAAAATACAATACAAATATAAACAAACAAGTACCTTGTTAGTAAAAGAACAAAGAAAGATAAACAACACGTATGGACATTGTTATTAAAAAAATTAGACAAGTACCTTGAATATTATTCGACAACCAATCTTGGGTACACATCAAAGCCTCTAAAGCACCCACACTAAGTCAACTAAGATGAGCACTTACCATTCTACCAATTGCGATAAATGTCAATTCAGATGTGACGGTTGATATTGGAATAGCCAATATATCTCGGGCAATGAGTTATAATGTTGGATATCGAACACCATTTTCTTTCCACCAATTTTGAATGTCAAAATCCGAAGTTCGTGAAAATATCGTAAAACTAATTCTAAGAAATGAGGCTAACAGGTATGAAACTAACAGTATCAGTAGAATGTAAGAGAGAACTAAATTGTAATTATATATAAATATGCCACTCATAGATAACTAAGAGAAGCCATGTTAGAAATTGAATAAGGAAGATTCCCCACTTAAGTTGTTGTTTGTAAGATTTTTGCATGAACTAAAAAGATAATAATTGGTACCGGGAACTTAAAATAAAAGTCTTATTAAATACACTTGCATGGAAACAACAGCAGAACCCAAGCAGGTAATTCCTTTCCAAGATTCGACACAAGGAACGCCACGAATCGATTTCCCACCAGTTAGTTGTGAAGGAATGCTAAGTGAAGTGCACACAACCTGATCGCTTGAACTAAAACACAAACAAAACGACAATCACATAGCCCAACACCAACCTATCTACCATAAGTTTACATCACATTATTAACATACAACAGAAATTGATCGCACATTCAACGAGTCGATAAATACATGTATATGTACATACAAGCATACCACAACATTAAAACAATATTAATATTCCTGATTTATAGAGACCAACCTTTATATCTTGACTTTGCATCGACTTTCAACTTCATAATAAGACAAAGTAGATATTCTAAACTCACTAGTCACAACAAAATACCAAATCAATGACACTTAGATCCATTCTCATGGTTAAAGTAAAAACAATACTGGAGCATGAAAACATAAGATAAGAGCAAAACTATATGAAAAGAGGCATAAACACCTCACACGAGATAAAGAAAGTCGTGGAAACAATTCGAGTAGTCACGTGACTCACGGGTTTGAGATTTGATCAAATTTTGGAAAATTTACGTGTTAAAACTTGAAAATTGGGCTTTGTGGAAGAAAATGAAAAACAACAATCAAACATCACGAAAATAGGCAAACACACCTCATACACGATTATAGTAACTTGTACAAACAACCCTTATAGTCACGAGACTCATGGATTCAGATGTCTTTCTAAATTTCAAATTTCTAAATATAAAACTTTAGAGTTGGGGTTAGAGGGTGGAAACGCAAGATAAGAACATAACGACCCGAAAATAGGGACGCACACCTCACAAAGGACCAATGTAAGATTATTGTTAGGTTGTGCGGGTCGTGTGAGATTATTATTATTTTTTTTGAACTCGAACATGAGTCTATTGAACCTTTATGTTGATGGACTTAATTTTTTTTAATCTTATATATGTTGAATCAGTGGAATGGATTTATTGGTGGTTTAGTTGTGGCTTTTGTTGTTGAGTTTATTTTAATGTTAAAACAGGTTGGATTTCATAAATAAACAAAGGAAACTCTACCGAAATTTTCTGAAATTAATAAGTGTATTAAATTGATTAAGTCGAATAGAGACGCGTTTGAAAATGGGTATTGGTGGACGAAAAAGTGAAACAACTAATAAACATACTAGAAAGAGAATAGACACGCATTTTCCGCCTAATTTTTTATTTTTTTTTACAATTGTTTATGTTATATAAAAAATCTTTTCGACTTAAATTATAGATGACTTAATGCTTTTAAAAAATTGGAATTAAAATATTGTGTTTTACATTGCACTAGAGATTTATATATGATGTTTTGAACTTATGCAGGAGCATCTAATTAGAGGCAACTGAAAGGTATGTTGCTGTCAGACAACATGGCAATGAACGCAAGCGAGAAGAGGACTTTGGCGCATTGTTACCTAAAATTATGAAGCGATTATTACTATGGAGGAACACTTAGTTTTGATAGATAAATTAATTTGGCTTATGTGTTAGTTAAATTTGATGTGAAATAAAAAAATACATTGATGGGAGTTGTTGTATTTCTTGGCGAAATGATATAATTTATAATGTATCAATTGTAACGTTGAATATGGAATACATGATTATACGAATTTTGGTTTGTGTTTAGATTTATTTATTAACTATTACATTAATATTGATTCATAATTGTTTTTATTCAATGTTTAATGTATGGTCGTTCATAGTAACCATCATGTGATGAAATTTTTTATGACCTTTTAAAAATTTGAAAATTGTTTATCATGACGCTTTTTAAATCAAATATGACATCTTATAGAGAATATTATGACCTTTTTTTGTAGCAGACATGACACTTTTGAAAAAAAAAAGTCATATATAATCATTACATAATATGACACTTTTTGTGGGTATCAATTATGACACCCAAACTTATGACGCTTTTTATTAAAAAATAAAGCATCATAAAATGCATTTTATGACACTTAAAAAACATCATAAAAAGGCATTTTTCTTGTAGTGACACCATCTAATATATAATTGTTAGCGATGTGCCAGATTAAGCACGTTATGAATGAATGAGCACACATGCCAATGGGATTGCTAAACAAGAAAAAAAATAGATAAACAACTATAGAAAAATAGTGAAATATAAAAAATAGGACTCGAGTCCTGAGGTGAACATGGTATGCCTACGTATCCAAAATTGACATCAAAGTCCACTTAGTTCGATAATACATAAGGGTGGGATTTAGTCCATAAACCAAAAACTAGAATTTTCTAATTTTTAGTTTGCTGAAAAATTTGCAGAAGTGGAAAAAATTTAGGAAAATGGGGAGGAAATTTTCAATTTGGGGTTTTTAAGGAACAAACCATTTTTTTTGTTTTAGTGGGATATATGAAACTACAATTTGTGTATATAAGTAATAAAAAGGATTACTAAGGGTGATAAAGTAAAATTAACACTACAAGAAAAAAAGCCTTTTTATGACTTTTTTAAGTGTCATAAAACGCATTTTATGACGTTTTATTTTTCAATAAAAAGCGTCATAAGTTTGGGTGTCATAATTGATACCCATAAAAAGTGTCATATTAGGTAACAGTTATATATGACTTTTTTTTCAAAAATGTCATATCTGCTACAAAAAAAGGGCCATAATGTACTCCATAAATTGTCATATTTGAATTAAAAAGCATCATGATAAACAGTTTTCATAGTTTTAAAAAGGTCATATAAAAAATTTCATCATATGAGGATTTAACATAAATGGTCATAAATTAAACATATAATAAAAAATTTAATAACCAATATTAATGTCATAATTGACAAATAAGTTTAAACATAAATCAAAATTTATAATATTATAAAAATAGTCTTCAATTGTTTTGTATTTGAAGTCACGTACACCTAAAATGCACCAAGCCAAGTAATTTCTCCACATAAAAAAATAGTGGGATACAAATATATATACCCACCATCTACATTAATTATCCACAAAAAAATAATGAACTACTACATGTATCATAACTAGATATACCCACTATGTACATCACTCAAAAAAATATCTCCCAAAAAAAGTACATATAAAAATCACACATATATATCCTCAATTCTGCCATTGCTTCATGAAGATGTCGATCTATTTCTTCCTTTTTTTTTTTGACGGAACCCCCACACATGATATTAATCACTATAGATGGAATAGCCCCATCAAGTGGCTTACAAGATCAAGAGGACAACTTAAAGGAAAATAAATAAGGCTTTGTATAATAAAGCCCTTACAAAGAATTGAACTAGAAAAACTTAGAACCAAAAACTAAGAATACTCCCCTAAATTATCTAATAACTCTAATTGATGGGAGCCTCCATTTATCTACCTTTACCAAACCTTTTATCTTCTTAGGGAACACATCAATATCAAGGGAAAAGATTGAAGATTGCCTCTCTGCACCATAGTTTGCTAGTAGATCAGCTGGAGTATTACCCTCTCCATATACATGAGCAAAAGATATAGATAGACCTTCACTTATACTCCAAATATCCTCAACCACGTCTCTAATTCTCCAGGGGCATGTAGTTAGCCTTTTCAGAATATCTACAAGAACTTTAGAATTGGATTCAACAATTATTGGATAATCTTTCAAATCGGAATAATGAGATAGGCCTTCCAAAACAGCTTGAGCCTCTGCTTCCATATTTGATTTAACCACCAAAAAAGAGCAATAAGCCCAAACAACTTCTCCTCTATAGTTTCTCAATATCCCCCCTCCTCCACTTGGACCCGGGTTACCTTTAGAGCAGCCATCTGTATTTAACTCCAACACCTCTTTTGGGGGATGCACCCAATGCACTAGAATAAATTTAGAGGAAGGATGAGGAAAATCATGAACATTATATATTGAACAACCTTTAGGAACATTTGGATGGCTTTTAACAATAGATTTTCTTAACTTGTTAATTCTATCAATCATCAAAAGGCTATTTGGCAATGCATCATTAAACCTACTGTCATTTCTTTGAACCCATAAGAACCAACAAATAAGAGTGGGAATTATTATGTGAAAGATACCTTTAGTAGATTTGGGAGAATTAATCCACCATTGAACAATCCTACCTCTCACTGTAGACATGTTTAAAACCATTCCCAAGACTCTACTGTAGTGATCCCAAATGCTTCTAGCCAAATCACCTTCCACAAACAAATGATCATAAGTTTCCATTCTCTTCTTGAATCCTGGAATCTAATTCCTCAACATGTTATTTCGATCCCCTTCTTGGGATATGAAATCAAGTTGTAACAAGTCCCTTGAGTTGCTCTGGAGTACCAAGTTCCAAGGTTAAGATGCCTAAAGTCCCTTGAGTTACTAAGCTCTCATCATGAACTTTCTTCTTCAAAGCGTCCTATAATAAATAAAATTACCGAGTGTTGCTAAAAAAAATCTTTTCGATACTCATATGTAGTATATATCCAAAATTATAAAGATTATATAAAAAAATTGTGTTTTCTTAGCTTTTGAAAGAAACTCGCAATTTTTTCACCAACGTCCTTGATTGCATCGTCTTGATATTCTCCATTTCTCGATTATCGGGTGGTTATCCACATTTAAGATCTATCATCCTCACCAAATGCATCTCCATTTCTATTTTCCTGTCCCCAATTATAAAATCAAATATAAGAAATTGAGTACACAACATAAAATCCTCATAATGAATTGATTATGGTTGTATATTCTACAAATAATACAAGAATTCAACCACATGCCAAAATTCTCTCGAGACCTGCATACCCCAACTTTCTAATAAGCTTGTGGCTGAACTTATTCTTTGCTCGTCTTTCTCATTGTACATCACTTAATTTCAACGCATTGAATATATAACTAATGTAAGAAGTTAACAATACTATTAATAAATGTTATACATTTACATAATAAAGGAATTTAATTACATTTAAGAAATTGTATATCATTATGAACAAGAAAATGAAAATCAAAGTTTGATATCAATAAGTTGAGTGTAAACTACAAATAAGCCACAATTTATCTATTTAACCACCCACCCCCACCCAACCCAACCCACCCACACACAGAGTAAACAAAGAAGTTTTACCTCGGTTTTCTACAATGACTTCCTCATTGCTTAGAATTTCTGATGTCTCCGCAGTCAGGTTTCTGACATCATAACCAATCAAAAGTGGTGCATGCATATAAAAGAAACACAATCAAGTTTGCAAAAAATTAAAAAATCAAACTAATAAATCTTAAATGACTCTACGATCATAGGTAGAATATTGATCTACGCATCATTTAAGACACTGCAACCATAAGTCGGGTTGATTTTTTTTCAATAAATTCTAAGAGACGGCTAATAAGAGACCTAGAAAATCTTACAAATTAATAATATTTAGAATCGCAAGCTGGGCACAGATAGGGACAATGGTGACTAAGCATGACAAATGTGCGGAATTTTTTTTTCTTTTAACAGTGACCAATTTATAGTTATCTTCCTAAGATTAAATAAAAATGGATCTAAAATGGATGCAATCATATAGCCCTCATGTTTATTAACAAAGAATCACAAAACCAAATAATGAACTAATTCCACCAAAACCATCCACATAATTAACTTATATTGTCATTTAGATCATCAATAGAAGTCGTACTGAAAAAGGGGAAAGCAATGCTTGATCGGTACAAATTCTCCAATAAATATCAGCAAATCAATGTGGGTAATGTGCAAATACAAATCTGATCCAGGGAACTCAAATCCAGCAGCCAGTTAATGAATAGACTGAAATAAGAAATCTTGATTCACACGGAACATGATATAACATTTTGCTACAGGACCATCAAGAATCTCTTGTATATATTCTATACCTGTGACGGCATATGTGTGATAAGGTTATTTTTGTGCATTTAATAAATAGAGAAACATCATAAACTCACTGTCGTCATCATCTGTAGAGTCCTCATAATATGATCCATCTGCATTGTTAGGCATCATCGTCATCGTCATCTGCATTTTTATCAGCAATTAAAATACACTAAATAAAATTGTGATCTGAATTTTATCAGGTGTTAGAATCCCTTAACATTAATCAAGTAGTAAAAATACCTCAACATTAATCAACTAGTAAAAATAACAAATGATAACATAGTACAAACATAAACGTAGTTCAAACATAACATATATATACTACAAACAGATTTGGAGTACAAACAACTTAACAATTGATCTTTTTTTTTTTAATGAAGCTCTATCCCAGTTATTTAGAGCCGATTACATTAATTGTATGGCACTATTCTTTTGTTGTATTATTAATCTCTTATACACTAACAAAACAAACTCTCTCCAAGGAACTTGATCCTACAATAACAATTAGCTTTATGTGATATTATTAAGTGAAAGGTGGGAAAATGTTAGTAGCAATAACTTTTTTGTTGACTTCTTATTCAGGATTCTGCTTATAACATTTTTTGTGTTGGATCATATTTAGCAAGCTCCGAGTACATTTCTGATATTTCTTTAGAGAAATACTCCTTTTCCTGTGCCCTCTTCACCTTAAATGTTGGAGTGAGAAGGCCATTCTCCAAAGTGAATGGTTTAGCCACCAAGGTTACAACTTTTATGGATTCAAAACCTCTCAACTGAGCCTCCCTTCCAAAATCATCCATGTCATCTAAAACGACAACTCTTGCTCTTGGATCTTTACAAAGTTGTTCTATTTCTGCATTATTGATGCCTTCAGATGCAGACCAATCCCTCAACACATCTGTTATACAGACGAGGAACGCTGCAAAATAATGTTGGTCTTAGAGCAGCCAAATCGTCCATCAATTCCATATTGTCCCCTTGATAGAAACCCACAGCAATACTATAGTATACTGGAAGAATTTGGTTAAGAAGTTAACATACTGTTCTTATGACTATAATACGTACAGATGGAATCTCGGATAAGAAATTAACATACTGTTCAGTGAACTTGGCACACAAAAAATGGCCACTATAATATGTACAGATTCTCCTTTTGTTAATCCATGAAAGTGAAGAGCTGAACCTATAAATGATCGAGCAAAGTCTACCTCTCCATATGTCATCCATTTGTAGTCTCCAATGGTTCCATCTTCCCGAATGCGTGTACCAAAGTACTTGTAATCTCGAAATGACTCAACAACATGAATAAAGTTATTATGCAATGTACCAATTTTAGGATGATCGGGGAATCTTCGAGCAAGTTCTAATGGAGAATGTGCAGATTGATCTTGATCACAAACTATGTATCCAACTACGCTAGTTGGATAAATGTTCAGCCACACCCTCTTAATGAAAAACTAAATCTAGAGCGAAATAAATTATCATAAGATTTGTATTTTCTAATAGGACATGACAATACTTCCAACAACAGTAGTAAATTAAGAAACAAAATGAAAGGAGAAAAAAATACTGACCTTTTGGGAAACTGTATCACCATCATTGATAAAATATTGCCTAGTAAAAAAAAGATGGAATTTTTACGAATTAGTGAAAACCAAAAAATCCCCCTAAATCAAGTGCCATATATGTTAAATGCATAGACAAAAAGCAATAGCTGAAAAAAAATAACTAAATTCACTTACTTAACAACATAGTAGGATTGTCTTGCAATGGATTGTAATTGGTCTGACACAAACACAAGAAAGAATATTAGTATAGAACTACAAAATGGATTTCCATAAGCGAATACTACATAACGATAGTGTCAACTTACATTTGGTGCCTGAATAAGATATTTTACACAATATCTTTTTCTTAGTTCAATAATCCATTAATCTAAAACCTAGATTATATATTCAATACATATCTCAAAACTAAAGATTACTAAAGTAAATTCTGAAAGAATATAGAAACCAAAAGACAGATGATTAAAATTAAAAAATAAAAAATAAATCTCCCAATACATATCTGAAAACTAAAGATTACTTACCGAAGTAAATTCTGGGTGACCAGTTCCGGAGGATCAAAGATTAATTTACCTTTTGATATCCCAACAAATTTCTCAAATTAAGCCAAAACTTAACTATGAACAATTGACTTAAGGTAATTTATAGATGACAATATTCTTATGGAATTTACTCAGGTATCAGCACCAAAAGTCTAAAAAAATGACAAACTGAAACAAAACTATGAATTACATTAAAAAAAAACATATGTTCATCTCAAGATCTAGTAAAATTTTAGGAGGATTTTGTTCAGTTTCAAGCACTGGTATCCCTAGAAATATTTGAAATTCAATTACTAAAAATGTCTAAATCTAGTTTGAAACTAAAATGTATGCTACACTTGTATTCTTTCTATCACCAGGTCAGAATGAAGAAGGAAGACATACATAAGACTAGTTTTCGAACATGTATCTCCCTAAGGTGATTTCTTTCATACCCTTCAAATGTAGCCAAACCATTACTCTGGATGACATCAGAATTTCCTCTTAGGAGAAATTTATTATTGTTAATACAATAAGGATGTTCCTCTAGAAAATTAATTTGTTACTCAGACGTGGTACAGAACAAACTAGAACTAGTGGCATGTCTCCACTAAGAAAATTAAACATAGACTCTTCTATTTTGCGTGCACTTGAAGTAGACATCTCAAAGAAATTCCAAATCATAATGATATAATGCATTGCCACAAGCATTCAACGTGGAAGAATATTGAAATTTAAGCGTGAGATTACTTGGGGATGTTCTCGAGATGAACCATCAATGCAAGAAAAAGGTTGCATGTGAACAACACAAGACTGGAATGGAGCCCTAGAGAACTTTCTAGATCTCTTGTAACACTTAAGAGGTAACCCAAATGCTAAAGGCTTCTTTTCCAAATGCAAAGAATCATATCACAATTTGGATCTCCTGTAACACTTCAAAGGTAACCGAGGTTCTGAATCCTTCTTTTTAAAACGAAAAGAATCGCAAAGAAACTTATTTTCACTATTTGAAATAGCGTTTAAGCTTATAAGCCTTTTACCGTACTGCAAGAGATAACGATCGAGTTGTACTAAACCTTGAGTTTTATGCTCATTAGAACCCAACTCGTGGCTTGACATGTCTTACTTATCAAAGGACACATATTTAGATTTCATCCTACTATCATCACCAGAGTTGCATTCTTCAGCATTGACGTCAGCAAAAATAATGACAACATTTTCTTGGCACTCCTTGCCATTTAGACTAATTGTTGTATCAGCAGCTGGTACCTCAATATTTACACAAGCACTAGCATCTCATATCCCTCTCGAATCCCTTATTTTCTAAACATCGAATCCGCTTGATTTCATCAAGCACGAGTTCCTCAAAATCCTACGGGAATTTTTTATGTCACGATGTAACTGAAACGCCAGCTCCACATCATCCACAACCTTCCTCCCAATAGCATCAACATTGTTACTACGCCCAACACCAGCAACAAACTCCACAGAACTTTTCGACACTACATATTTTCTCAACGCATTCTCTTTAATATTCTTCCCTACCCCATTTTTAATTGAACTCTAATTGTTGTATGCAATAACAATTGAAATAACCATTAGTCAAGAGTTGTTGTATATAGTAAAAATTGAAATAACTATTACTTTATAGGTGTTGTATGCATTAGAGAGAAGAAACAAATCTATTTGGACAAATATAACAACCTTATTTAACATCTATAGCATTAACATTAATTGAATCCAAACAGAGAAGCATCGGAGAGCAGAAACATATTTGAAGAACTGATTTTGGACCAACATCTATATAAATAACTTAGATATTGTAGCAACATCTATAGATATTGCAGCATCAGGTTTGAAGGACTGATATTGTAGTTGTGGCTCATATAAAAGAATTAAACCCATGTAGTTGTGGCTCAATTGCTAAAATAAAAATATCTGAAGGTCGTCTTTTATCCTATTCCTTCATAAATTCGAGAATATAGGGACATTACAATTATGTTAGGAGTTGCAGTAGATATATTAGTGAAAGGTCTTACTCTATTCCTTCCTACCATCATGAATAGTGTCCATCAGAAATCCTATTTCCTTGATTGACATTACATTTATATAGGGAGTATAGCTTGATACATATTTAGGGAAGAAAATAACAGTTTAACAAGAGGAGACAACATTGGGCCACCAAGTGCTAAAATATAGGGGACACATCAAGAACATCTATTGTTGAGGAGTCCCTATTATTTAAAAGGTCATTGAGTGAGAGTGTTCTCTGTATTAGAACTTTATTACGCTTGAATGAGATTGGGGGTTTAGAGTTGTGTGCACTCTTATAATTTGCCATGTGTCACTTGCACCACTACAATCCTCGTGTAAAAGAATATGGCCGTTCATATATGCAGGCTTGATTTGCCGAATGACATAAAGACCATCGTGTATTTACGTCTTGATTTCTTAAATTTGTACATTGTATTATTTTCCATCATTATAAATCCATATCTTGTGTCTTGAGTGGTTCAATCAACATTTGTTTGGTATCTTTGTGGTGTATTAACTATACATACTACAAGGTTCCATGATAATGAAGATTTGATTGGAATTGTATATAACATCAATAGAAACAGGTTTATTATGCATTTGTAGCACAATGAGGGGGTCGGGGTTTGGCGTTGGCAAATGAGCATATATTTAGGACTTTGAGGGAGATGAGGCACCAAAGTGTGATGGGTGGGTTTGAGTTTATACCGTCACCGCCTCCAACGTATTACTAGAATTTGAAGAACAGGGCTGGGGATGTGTCGAGTGATGAGTTAATTAAGGAATGTGAGGAGCTGGGGATTTTTTTCTATAGGGATGATCAAGGAACTTTGCTTCATATCTTCACTAGGCCTTTAGGAGATACGTATGTATGCTCTTATTAAATTTTTTGCTCATATTTCTTGATATATCAGTCCATTATTATTTTGTATTGAAGCCTAATTGAGTATATCCCTTAAGAAATAAAGATATAAAGTGGAGAAACAACAGGTGTTTATTCAAAAGACTATCACTGGAGAAAAAAAGTTTAGATGTGTGACACACCCATTGTATTCACATAAACTGCCAATGTTTCTATTACTAACCTTACATATGGATTGAATTCAAGGAAGAGAGATAAAAAAATCTCAATATATGACTCACTTTATTTGAAAAGTTTTATTATTTTTTTGTGAATAAGTAGCTTTAGTCAACCACGATAGTATTATTGGATTGGGCTCAATTAGAGTTGTGAAATAACTTTAGAGAGTAGATTTCCACAAATCACAATCCTTTACTGGAAAATGAAATGATTACATTACACGACTAAGTATTGGAAAATGTCCACACATTTTTTTTATTCTTGTATTGGAACATAATATTGACCATTAATTTATGAATGAATGGTTGAGATTATCAATCTACCAAATATCCAATCCTTTATTGGAAAATGAAAGCCTGTGATTACACCGTGTCAACTAACCGAATTGAAAAATATCAAAACTGAATTATTATTATTATTATTATTATTATTATTATTATTATTATTATTATTATTATTATTATTATTATTATTATTATTATTATTATTATTATTATTATTATATGAAAACGATAACTCTACCTAGTATCTGTATCTACTCACATAAATAAAGCCGGAATGACTTATTTTTTTCATATATCTATAACATCTTCCATTTTTAACTAATAAAGAATAATGGGGGAAAAATAAAAACGAAAAAGAATAACAAAGAATGAGTAATTCTAGACATGTAAGAGTTAGTTAGAGTGTTTTAGTTAATAATAAGTGGGATAGAGAAATAGTTCTGATTTTCTTGTACTTGTTGATTTTATTTGGACCATCTCCAACCTTGTTGGGTATTTTACCTTGAGAAATTAGTAAAATTTGGGGTTTTCCACTATTAAGAGTTAGGTATATGTTAGTGGTGTAGAAGGGAGTATCACGCCAATTTATTTGAGCATTAGGCAGATATAAAAATATATTGGTTCAATATTGACAAACTCAACACTCCAGCACCATGACAGAACTAGACAAAAAAACTCTTATACCCCTACAAAATGAGTGGGTTATAGTGGTTGAAACCTATTTTAATCTGCAAGATGCGTTAAAGATGGTCGTAGTCCCTAGTAGAGCAAGATGGTCATTACACTTGGTTATCCAATGTATTATAGTGATTAAGTAATTAAGATGTTTTCATATGTGATTAAAAGTTAGTAATTGTCGAAAGTTTTTTTTAGGATGGATGCTTAGACAGTGGAACTCTTAGTCATTGTCCTTCACCCCTTATTTTCTTTGAAATTTCGTAATTATGTTGATAGTATTTTCTCATAGTCCCATTGTGGTCACTAGTTTATAGTTGGAAAAAATGAGCCTCTTCTCTTAGTTCAAATCCTCATAAATGTCTTTTTTCTCTTGAAATCTGTTAAGATTAAGGTGTTGGCTACTACAAACCATTTGTTACATTTTATGCCGGATTGTAGATTAAAGCTCTTATTAACTCTTCATCTCTATTCTCCCACTTCTTTCCACTACCTCCACTCCCCTCACCCCACCACCCACCCTAAGAAAAAAACTTCATTTTTAGTTAATGTGAGATGGATGCTTATGAAATTTTCCAAAATATTACGCTCATAGACCTGAAAATTGGCCATTCATTGATAAAGTGGTTTGTGTAGAATCCAAACCAAACCGATTAAACCGATCGATTCAATCCAATTAAAAAATGACCTATATTGTATTGGATTGGAATTTGATTTTTAAAAACCGATTTGATTGGATCAGTTTCAGTTTTCACCCACAAAAATTGATTAAAACAGAATCGAACCAATTGTTATTAATATAGTTAAAAAATACAACATGTCCTTGCATAATTGGAGAATTATATTCTAACCATACACCTTAAATGTAGAGTATTCCTACCTACACTATACACCTAGGCTCTTAAACTACACACCTCTTCCTCAAAACTCAAATCCAATTTCCATATTCAATCAAGATCAAACCTAACCTAAACTACATACACAACACAACACACACACACACACTGTCGCTGATACCCCCTCCATCTCCCCCTCCTCCTCCTCCTTAATCATTCCCTTCCTGACAAAATAACCCATCCCTCCGCCATTATTCAGCACTGTGTGAACCCATCCATCCCTCCCTCCGCTGTTGTTCAAGTCCGGATCTCCCCCCTCCGCTGTTGTTCGGATTCATCACCTCCGCTGTTGCTTAACTAGGTTTTGTTCTTATGTTCTCATCATATTTTTTCTACTCATTTTTTTTTTATTAGTTGATGTTCTAATCTTCCAATTATTTCTTTCTGTTTGTGTTTTATGTTAACTTTATAATTTTGGATCCATCATATTATATATTGGTTATGTGTTTCGGATCCCTAATATAATTTCGGATCTATAATAATTTCAATGCCAAACAGTGTTTTTTAGTGTTTTCATTTATGATGTAAGGCTTAGTCCTATGTTTATTATACACTTTTTCCTGTTAGTATCACATTTGTGGCATTAAATATGTTGTTTAAATGTTGTTTTCATTATTGAAATTGTTGCTTATTTAGGTCTATTTTTTTATACTGTAGGGTGGATATATAACTTGTTGTTCATTAAAGGGCAGTCACGACTCAATATTTAGGCTCATCATGCTTGGTAAATTTAAATACAATCTCCTATTTCATTTATGTTTATATATTTAGATTCTATTATAATAAATTAAATGTGTTGTTATTTAGTTCTTTCTACTTTTTTAGATGAATGATCCTAATAGAGAAACAAATGGAACACCTTCAGACGATCATCCGCCCGATCCCAATAGTTCAAATAGTGAGAAACTCGAGTTGATTTTTTTTGGTATGGCATATATATTTCTTCATTACCCCTTTCCCTCGAGAGTGTAGGTCTTATATTTTGCCTATATTAACTAAGGTGCTTACTAGCTGGTAATATAAACTATGTTCCAGCATAATAATCTTTGTATGGACATATTTATGAATACTTACTGTCGAAATTAATTTATGTACAAAATGAAATGAAAAGAAGTGAGATAAGCACCATTATCCTGGTCTAGTTTTTGAGTTTTAGAATTCATTATGATTTCAACCCCACCGAAAGGAGATGATTACAATTTGTAGTTGGTTCATGAATATTTTTTTTCTCTTTCGTGTAGGGGATAATGTGGCAAGCACCAATTTCATAACTCGATATTATTAAGAGACATCTCAAACCTACCGTGGCAAGCAACAATTTTAAACAATGTGAATACCAAAACACACATATCTCATATATGACTTCACTTATGTATGCCAATATAATTTATGTGTCAATATCTTTGGAATATTGCAAATGCTCGATTGTTACACTACCCTTAGACCATTGTCCAAATCCATCTTAAACTATGACTTGTGATGGTGTTAAATTAAACAATCATAAAATGTAAAGATTGGTAAAGTGTCTTACGAAGTAGACATAGAAGATTCGGTGCGAGGGAGTGTGTATTAACATTTTCATACTCAAATGGTGATGGGATGACACCAGCGGTAACCAACCCACTAATATGAGCCACATCAGCCAACAAAATAGATCTCTTCTTGTCACAAACCTATCGACCACATGAAAACCTTACTAAATGTGCATTTTGATGTAGTGTATTATATAGAAATGACAATTTATATATATACACACTAAAATTCATCTTGAGAAACTGTTGCACAATTCTCATATTCTCGAGTCATGATTGCATAATTCATATTGCCTAGGGAAATGTACTTACCGAGATGATAACATTATTTGCGTAGTAGAAGTTCCCTTTTTGGAACCTTCAAATTGAAATACATAGAATGAGTATTTTCTAATTGTTCCCAGAACCTCAAAAGTATGACAATTCAAATGTTACTTCATATTTTTTTATAATCCTTGACAATTTAGCAGCTGAAGAACACAAAATAAGCTAACTCATTTTAAAAACAACACTAACTATGACATTCTTATAAAAACTCTTGAGAATAATTATTATAATATATAATTTTTTAATTTTGTCTTTGAAATTCAAAATTGTAAATGAAACAAAAGCTAAAAGTAAAACTCAAGACCAAATTTATCTTGGTATTATTTCGAAAGTCGTATAGTATTGTTGAGCCCTAGGTTCATGGATATGAAATATTTGTATGAAAGTGAGAATGTGAGAAAAATCTCCAAGAACAAAAAATGCAAAATTTGTAAACGGGCTTTGGATGCTCAAAATCCTTCGCATATAACCTTTATCAACCAATGTTGAACATTACAATATCTAGAATTTGTAATGTTTATTTAAATAAAGAACAACTTATGCTAATTCAATCTCTCAAATGTTATCGCCACAACAATGTACAGCGGGTAAGGGGACAAATTAACAATCATTGAATCACAATATCCATAATAATTAGTGCTATAAATTCAATGAATTTGATAGATGAAGGATGTTTTCAACCAAGATAATTAAAACTAACATTGACTACTCAATTTTATAGAATTCCCTACATTAATGTCCAACAGTGGAATATGGCACAATTCATTTAACATATGAATGTTTAAAGTTATTTAATTAAGCACTCTCGTTTTCAAGGATAGCCTAGATTTATGTGAAGAATATAATAGAATACAATAAAACTAATAGACAAGACACAATATTTCCCTATAATATTCCAACACATTCACATGAAACTTCACTATAACATTATTAAATTAACTCAAATGTCTTAACAAAATTAATCCAACTAGCCACAAAAATTAAAGGCCACTCTTTTTTACATACTAATATGCTACTAAAAGCCCTAATTTTAAAATTATTCTAGACAAGCATAACAATCAAGTTTAAGTTAAAAATAAATTAATCTCAAAATGCATAAGAGAAATTGAAAAAAAAAACAATGCCGGTGTGGATGAACATGTGAGTTTTAATGCAAAATTGAAATCAAATTTTTTTCTAGCACACAAGAGTGTGTACGAAATATTGAGGGTTTCATATTTATGTGTGCATATGTTTGTCTATATATGTGTGCATACATGTGAGTATGCGTCTATGTGTGTGCGTGAGAGAGAGAGAGAGAGAGAGAGAGAGAGAGAGAGAGAGAGAGAGAGAGAGTACATGAGGTTATGAGGGAGTGAATCGAAGGCTTCCATTTCCGTTCAGATTTTGGGGTTTTTCAAAGATGTTTCCGTTCTTGATATCTAGGCTTTTTCATAACTGAGAAGGGGGTATAAATATTAACACTTGAGTGAAAAATACATAGAGAGATGAGACCTGTGAGTGAGAATGAGGATGAGGAGCGATGGTCGTGATAGAGAGAGAGAGAGAGAGAGAGAGAGAGAGAGAGAGAGAGAGGGCAGCTGCGTGAGACAGAGAAAGGAGCCACGGTGGACGGCGACAAAGAGCGGGGCAATGTGAGTGAAAATGATGAGTGGGAGATATCAAAGTTCTCCTAAATGTTTAAGAGGGAAAAATCCCTCTTAATTTTCACGGAGAACAAAAAAAATGTCATAATATATACATTTAGTATAGAAATCCTTAAAAAATGTCATATTATCTATAATAAAATATGATTTTTATATTTAAAGTGTCATGTAAAATAATATTATTATATATAAAATGACATTTTATATTAAAGATGTCATATTAATAATAGTATTAGCCTTTAAATGACATTTTTATAATAAATGTTTTTAAATTAATTTTTCAGGCATCATAAAAAGGTGTTTTTCTTGTAGTGTAAAGCAAAATATATGCTAAGAGTAATAAAGTGCGATAAATGAAACTAGTTAAATGAGCTAAAAACTGATAGGATTAGACCTTCTACGAAGCTTTTCTCCTAATTTCTAAAGTGACGTAAGCTGGTTTTTTATCACGATAAAGTGGTGTTGATGTGGTGGAGAAATTAGTGGCATAGGTAGGGTGAAAGTTATATAAGAAAATGTGGAGAGAATATTTGAAAAATGATGTTTTCAAAGGTGGAACACTAATTTCGAGGTAAGACATCTCCAGATATCGAGAAGGGTTCCTTTGAGAATGAGGTCATGACCTCCTTAAATAGGAAAGTTTTAGGGTTAAGGGGTCTACTGATTGGCATAGGCCTACGCCTACCTATCAGCATAACTTCTTATAGGCCCCTTTTTCTTTCGAATGTGTTTTAAAGATGTCAAAACAAACTTTCTTTTTGAAAAACCAATTTCCAAATTTTATACGCACCAAGTATGTGAACCAATTTTAGTTAAGAAAAATTTTATCTTGTTTAATCCTAAACATGCATCTAGGTAATTAAAGAAAGTAAAATAAATAAGTTCACAAAAGTGACGTTAGATATACGAGGAAACTACTGAGGGAAAAAACCTCAGAGGACCCAAGCCAGATAATCACTATGATGTGGTATTACAAAGTACATACGATAGACTTACTCAATGACTCGATTCCCCATAAGTCTTGTTGCTTCTCTGATCCTTCAACCCTTCCATCACAGTGCCCACGTAGAAGTCTTTATATAATAGTTATCCATAGCACACGCATCCATGAATGCCTCGGTGTCCATCGATGCAGCTTGGCAATGTCTACGATGTTGAACATGAACTCCTTCACTTCTTCAGCGTAAAATACAACGTTCAAAGTGATGAACAAACTCCAATGGTGAAAACCAAGATCTCTACGGCATTAAAGTATGAAATCTCGGATATTGAAGTTCTAAGGATGTTTTTAGACTTTGAAAACCTTAGAAAACTTGTGTAGAAAATGTACTGTATGTAAACTGATTTTCTGGTTCTGCAACTTATGAAATTCTAAGTGAAATGCGTCTTAAATAAAAAAGTTAAGTCGGAGCATTGTTTGATTGAGATCAGCATGTTGCTTGAACGAAATGTTCATATCACTCGAATGACATGTTCATCTCCCTTGAACGACCATGCAATGTCGCTCGAATGGCTGCAAGTATCGTTTTATCCTTTTAAACATAAGGGAAGGTTCAATGCGATTCCTAACAATCCTTATCTCAGAATAAACGAACTTAAAACTCTTTAAAAATAGTTTTTAATAAAAATAACATCCTAAAATATTTTCTGAGTCCCATAAACATTACGCATTCACACCTGAGAGATCGGGATGCAATGAAGACGTGAAACCTCCACTAAATTAATCTTGGCATGATAATTATTTGAAGTTTGGCCACAACATCTACAATAAACTTTGTGTCATAGATTGTGTGGGATCGTGACAATAAAAACTCTATATATAACTCAAAAACACGTTTTGTTTCGAAAATAAGTCAAATACTTACAATGGACTCAATTTGAAATTTTGTCCTTACAAATCTTCCCCTTTGACTATTCCGGGATAAAACCCAAATAGTGAAATTCCTAAGCCGGGATGTCAAGATGTATAATGCCTAAATCCCATCCCATAAAACCCAAAATAAAAAAAAAATTACAAGACAAGACCAGAAAATGATGGTCCGACAAGCATGAACTGTCTGAATGTGATGTAGTCTTGAAATCTCGACTCACTGAAGAATACCTACTCACATGAAACACATAAATACCTAGTGAAGTATGGAGGAACAAATGATATAAAAATACCATCATGTAAAGACAAACCATTTGTTCGACATGTGAACAAAGTATTTTGATACCAATTTGAAAACCACATTGAAATCAGGATATCAATTTGTGCAAATTAATTCATACAAATATATAAGCATGAAAGAATATGATATCAATTTGTAATGCAACAATAAGCTATGTGCTCAATCTCCCCTTACATCATATACATATCTCCCCCTTTATGTCTCGGATAGACAATAATTAAAAATGATAAACAAAAATCAAATCTAGAAAGATTAATCAATGAAGCATATCTAGATAAATAGATGTCTATAGCCGACTAAAATAATAAGAATATATCAAATTCGTAGCTAGAAAAAAGAAGTCACATGGAAGAAATCATTAAAATCAGTAACGATGTGATTAAACGAATAATGCAATATAACAGTTATGATGCATAATCATCCTACAGTGCATTAAACTACCCAGAAGTACCTAAAATGAAGAAAATCATCATTAAACTTAATCAGGTACGAAATCTGATTAATCCTCACCAAATCCTTCAGGTCGCTCGAACGACTTTGTATGTCGTTTGAAGTAGCATCAAGCGACCTTAAATAGTGCAAAACAATAGCATATCGCTCAAACGTCCTTTCTCGCGACCCATCATGCGACCCTTCTCACGACAGATACCTGACACTTTTCATCATCTCGCTTAAATCTCCCGAGATCAATTCATTACGCGACATAGACTTGTCGCTCGAACAAAGTCCAGATGTCGTTCAAACGACATAAAAAATGCCCAATTCTAGTTCTAGAAATCATGAAGTTTTTCCCAGCGAAGAAATTTCTTGAAAATATTAATTGAAAATACCAAATAGTAGCAAAAAATAGACCTAAAATAGAAAAAAATAAATCAAGTAAAACAATGTAAGTTTCATGCCAACATAGTATGAACGTGCTTTTGAAAAAAATAATGTCACTTAAGTTGTTTAAAAGTTTTAAGGCTCCGAACAGTTTTGCAAGGCCCTAAAATATGATTAGGAATGTTAATCAAATTATTAATTATAAGTTATAAGTTATAAGTTGGTGAGGAGTGTTAAACATGTCAATTATCACATTTGGGGGATCCATGCTCATGTGATATATATGTTGTCTACATTAGATGCTAATTGAGCTTAGGAACGGGGATAACATGTTTAGGGAATATGATTAGTTATGTGGTTAAATGCATCATGAAAATAGTTTTCTAATGCATCATTATGTTTATAAAAGTAAACTAGGGTGTTAGTGCAAAATTGGCGATGTTTAGTCGTCAAATGTGAAAGTTATGAGATTTTTCGGTAAATTGCGACTTTCCTGTTCGAGCCCAAGTTAGGTGTATTAATTTTATGAGTTTATAAAAACACAAATATGAAAGTGATAGATATATAATTTATCTGTATGTAGAAGCAAAGTGGGAGTAAATCGGGTCCCGTAATAGTGAGTTATGGTGATTTTACAAAGGTGGGACAAATCCGTCATTAGTGGGATTGTCTTATTGGACTCCTTGTCCAACCAATCACATGACACCACTTATATTGGTCACATGACCACGTTTTATGGTTATAATATCAGACCTTATCATCTTTTTAATTTCATATTTCAAGCTTGGGAATAAACATGCTTATGGAGAGAGAAAAAGAAAGTTAAGGAAGAAATCCTTCGAAAAATTACCATAAATCGACGAATTCTCGTAAGGTAATTACTTCTTTATTAAAATTGGTCCCATGGATGAGTTATACACTTGGTATATTTTTGTTTCTTATTTGAATGAATATTTAAATGATTCCCATTTTTCCAAATTGAGTTAAACTAAGGATGGCTTAAGATCATACGTGAGGACTTGTGTTAGGATCATAAATGTTAATTTAAAGTACCAGTTTTGAATTTCCTTCTCGTGAAGCTTTTTAATGTAGGAAATTCATATATATGATGTGTTTATATACTAAAACATGTTCAGTATATGTTCCCATGATGAATACCCAAGGTGGAGGTGATATATGCTTAAAAATGTTAAGTTATACTTTCATGTTATGTTCTTACCTAGTTGTGATAAAAATGGTATAAATCATGGAATACTTATTGAAATAAAATGATTCCAGTTGGAGATTAAACTAGACTCATATATGTATACTATATCCGAAAATTATATAAAAATACCAAGAAATGAATCTTGGGTGACAGTTTGAATTTCAGATATAAAATTTGTGCCAAAAGTGTAATTGCGCTCACTAGGTGTTCGACGTTTTGCTTGACTTAGCAAATGAACTCTAAAATTTATGCAACTTTAATTTTATATTATTCAATATGTTTAATATATGTTTCCCTGATTTACAACGGAGGTGGAGGTTATATATGCTTGAAAATGTTAAGTTATGCTTTGATGGTCTACTTAGACCTAAATGTGTTAAAAGTGGCATAAATCATTGAATACTTGTTGAAATCAAGAAATTCTAATTGGAGATGTTTCAGAACATATATGAGTATGATATAGTTTAAGTGGAGAATAAAATACCTTCTGGTTTGTCTTAGGGGTTATGTTCAAGTTGAACTTTTGTTGTTGTTTTTCTCCATAAATGATTTGGAAAAGGTTGTAATAAAACGGGCATAACTTTATCTAAAGAATTTGTAATTTAATTCCGTAAATTGCGTTAGAACCCAAATGAATAAGGTGTTATATAAATGTGAAGTATCATATCCATTTAATTTCAGTTAGGTCAGATTTACCAACTAATGTGATGTGTTACTGAGTTTAATGTGATTTGGTGTATTCAAATACTAATGATGTTCAATTATTAGGTGGGGAAGCGACTAACACTACCATACCAAGGAAATAATTTTGGTATTAATCTTAGTACCAAATTCAAGGTGAGTGACCTGTCCTATGAAATATATATGCTTATATGTTCATATGGATATGTGTAGTTAAACTCATGTGTTAAGATTCTTATGGGAGTGATGTTGTATTTATGAAACATATGCATAGGATTAAGAATGTTATGTGATGTTATATAATGTTATAGATTGTGGCGGGTCCTTTATCTAATGTTAAGGACTGTGGTGGTTCCTACGGGATGTGGCGGTCCCGTTAATTCAACATAAAGGTTTGTTGTACTCGGGCCTAATTATGGAATGTGGTGGTCCCCATTAACTGTGGTGGGTTAATTGGACTGTGGCGGGTCCAGGCTTGCGAGAGTTACACAAATCCTGTTGAGTTATGACATTAGAAAATAAAAATTGTTATTCAAATTGGTTATATATATGTGGTGTATGTGTGGAATATGGTCGTTGACTAAGCTTGTGTTGTTTACACTCCTATAATGTTATGTGCAGGTATGCTTATCATTTAGAGTTCATTGCCAAGTTAGGACCTTAAACGGGGGAGTGGTGGATATATAATATGGGTTGAATATCAACAAGCTTTTTGGGTAAATGTTAAACTAAACAATTTTTTTATATGTAAATTTTTTTAGTACTCGTAAATTACATGTGAATGTAGTTATGTTGTCATCCAAACATGCTTTTGAAAAAGAAAAAGGAACGAAAAAAAAATATGGTGCTACTTATCGATACAATTACAGTAAATTATTGTTTAAGACAATTTATTTCTACATTAAAATGGTAATCTTAACATAATTAAGTTGGGGCGCGAAAAGTTTGTTTGAGAATTTTTTTTTTACAAAACAAATATTAACACAAGATGTGTATAAAATTGTTATGAACGAGATATTTCAGTTAGATAACCAAGTATTGAAAAACAAAACTTAGTAAATTCTAAATCAGCACGCAATGAGAAGAGGATGAGTGGAAGATTAAACATGCAAGTACATGGGTATTTTAATCTGATAAAACCCCACCCAACCGGGGAAATATCCACTGAGGACTATACACCTCAAAAGCAAAATTCCACTAAAAATGAGTTAACATGTTACAAACTATTAACAAACTAAACACACAATTAGACCTATTCTAAGTCAAGAATTTATACCACCTCCATTAGGTAATTTTGACTTCTCTGAAGGCTCTAAAGTTGTTCTTGTTGTTCACCCAACTTTGTACCTCCTCCTCCATTTAGCTTTATATCGACTCTAAAGTCAAAAATCTCTCCACCAACACTGTTTTAGTGTTATAGCGTGAAAAGTGTAGTGTGGTGTTGTGCCTAACACATGCATGAACACACATACACACTTATACAGACAAATAATTCTATAAATTACAGATTTTGTCGAAGATGAGTTTAGGATTATGAATCACAATTTATTGAAAACTTAGACTTCTAATTTTTTGACGATCGAGTGACAACCCTACTATTCAAAAGAGACAATGTCCTATACACTTTCTTTTTATTTATTTACACTTCTATTTCACAAAATGTGGAATACGAACTTGAAAGTGTAAACGCCTCATAATATTTAAAAGTTTTGAAGTTTGTTTTTCTCAAAACCTGAAACAGAATAGGATTTGTTGGTAACAAGTTTAAAAATAACATTTGAGTATAAAAATACCAACAAATAAAGATTTCTTGAAAAAAAATCAACCTATGCAGATCTAAGTGAGTTACATTTCAACAAAAGTCGGATCTACGTTTTCTTTTAAATAGAAAACAAGATCCAACTACGTGACAAGTTGGAAAAGAGATTTAAGACTAGAGAGGAATGAATCTTTAAACGGGAACAACTCTCAAAGGAAATTTTTTGAGAAAATTTTGCCTGAGTTTGGCTTGATTTTACAATGTCTCTCTCGTTCTCTCTTTTTCTCACGATCTCAAACTCATTAAAAGATCCAAAACGTTAGGCCTATATTTATAGAATACAATGGAAGGGTCTGGATCTCTACTCAAAACAACGGCTGAGATTAAGTCGAGCCAAACGAAGTAAATCCAAGGGCTGTAAATGCACTACACTTAAACTCTCTCTTATTGGTCCAATTGATATAGACAAGGATTGAGTTAAACAACATGCAGACCATCGATTAGATTAATCCAATGGCTGATAAGCGTTCTGAGTTATGTGAGAGGCAACAAAGACAATCTTGACCGTTGTGAGGCAAACACCTGTAGGGCTGAGATAACAACTAAAGCGCATATTTTTGTTGTTTTTAAAAATCCAATTTTCTACCCCACAAGTTCTTGCCGCTTTCGGATTCTACCTAACCAACTTTTTAGGAAAATAATGATATTACAAAATAGCCCAAAACATTTTAAAACATTATTTTAAATTTTTAAAAATTTCTAAAAATTGTTTAAAAATCCCAAAAATTGTTAAAAATTTATTTTAATGGGAATTAGTACTCACACACCTAAAATGATATAAATGAAACATAAAATATGCAGTCCTAGGTGCAGTGTTGGTATACTACCTTTGAAACCATTAGAAATTTTTTGATATAGTGTCTGAAGCTCTTTGGTAGACTAGGATATGACTCTAATTTTGTCACTATTTCCAAACTAGACAAGCGCCTATTAATGTAGACTCGTGTGAGTCAAGGATATAGGGTGCTTCAATCTCCCCCTTTGGAAATATGAGACAAAATCTCCTTTGAGTCATCGAAGACTCGTAGGGATACAAAAGATATAGAAAATCCTATTCCTATACAAAAATTCAATCTACCCCATATCCTAGAAAAATAAAATTACATTACTCAACTAAATACAGACCAATACCCTGACAATATTCTAATAAGAATGAGGTACTGATTTCCTCAAAATAAGATAGCTAAGATCAAGTATTTTAGTTGAAGTGAACAAAAGATGTCCAAGTGGACTCAAATTTCTCCCCCATTTTGTCTCAAATGGACAAAGGGTAGGAACAAATACTCATAAGCAAATAAAGATACATGAAATATATATCAACGCATAAACATCAACGATTCACATCAAGGATCTCCTACATAAAATAGATATAAGAGATGTCTTTTGTCATTTTTTAAACAATGGTACCCTATATCCTCAAAGATCAATGATAAACAAGAGTGTGACCGGATGATACATTATGTGATAACAAATATTTACTCAAGAAATATCTGCCAATAAATTTTCGAAGAGAATCAAATCTTATATTATATAGAGGACTTGTGTACAAATAATCTAACTGAAGATCTGTAGGCAAATATATAATTTCCAATTCCTTGGATTCAACTAATTCACAAATGAACTTATATCGAATCTTGATGTGTGTTGTGCGAGAATGTTGCACATGATTTTTGGAAATATTAATTGCACTTTGATTATCATAATAGATATGCAACTTATCTTTAATTATGCCATAATCTTTTAACATCTGTTTTATCCAAAGTAATTGCGAACAACAACTTCCTACTACAATGTATTCTGATTCAGCGATGGATAATGATGTACAATTTTTTTTCTTACTAGACCATCCTACCAAATTATTTAATATATAATAACAGGCTCGTGGCGTACTTTTACTGTCATCGGAACACCTAGCCCAATTAACATCGGTGTAACTAATTACAAAAGTGGATGTGTCATTTGTGTACCAAATACCTAAGTTGAGTGTTCATTTAACATATTTTATGATTCTCTTAACACAGCATAAATGACTCTCTTTAGGTGAATTCTGATATTTAGCGCATACACAAACATCATACATGATGTCAGGGCATGAGGCAGTTAGGTATAGTAAGCTTCCTATCATACTACGATACAAAGGGGAATCAATAGATTTCTCATGTTCATCCTTAGACATTTTTACAGAAGTACTCATGGGTGTCCTAGCATCTTTTGCATTCTCTAGGCCAAATTTCTTAATAATCTCTAAAGCATATTTGGATTGCGAAATGAATAAACCTTCTGAATTCTATTTGACTTGAAGTCCTAGAAAGAATTACAACTTCCCTATAAGAGACATTTGAAATTCTCCATGCATAAATTTGGAGAAATTTTCAACTTCGCTTAAGGATATAGATCCAAAGATTATATCATCTACGTAGACTTGGGATATAACTACAGTTTTGTCAAAATGTTTGACAAATAGAGTTGAATCATTACCACCTCTCCTAAAACCGTTATTTAATAAAAACATAGACAATCGGTCATACCAAGCATGAGGTTCTTATTTTTGACCATATAAGGCCTTTTTTAATCGAAAGACGTGATTCGGATGGTGAGGATCAATAAACCCTTTGAGTTTTTTTACATGGACTTCCTAAGCTAGAATACCATTAAGGAATGCAGACTTCGCATCCATTTGATAGAGAGTGAATTAAAAATGACAAGCTATTGCTAAGAGTAAGAGAATAGATTCAAGGCGAGTTACTGATGCAAATGTTTCCTCAAAATTTATTCCTTCAATCTGAGAGTAGCCCTGGGCAACTAATCTTGCCTTGTTTCTAATGACCACCCCAGTCTCATTTATTTTATTTTTGAAAACCCTGGATGTGTCAATAACCTTTTTATTTTCTGGACTGGGTATAAGATACCATATGTCATGAACAACAAATTGAAGAAGTTCCTCTTATATAGAACTTATCCACAAGGAGTCACTTAGAGATTCATTTACATTCTTTGATTCTATGAGAGACACAAAGCATGCATAATGAGAAAAATTACGTAGCTGGGATCTTGTACGAATAGGCTTAGTAAGGTTACCAACCACGCGGTCTAAGGGGTGATCTTCAGAAACCTAGTTAGGCACTTCGGGGTTCTCAGGTGGCAAGTGATCATTTATCTCTGGAGAGTCATAATTTAAAATATTTTTTGACTCATCCACGATAGTTGGTCCTATAGGTTTACTCTCAAAATTAGTGTCACTAACAATCACATTAATGGATTTCATCAAGGTTTTGGTATGAAAATTTAGATACTATAGGCTCTACTATTGGGAGAGTAACCTAAGAAGATGGCTTTATCACCTCTGGTTTTGAATTTGGAGAAATGTTCTCTGTCCTTACACCCATAGCAAGCACTACTAAAGGTTCTAAAATATTTTAGATTAGGTTTCTTACCATACTAAAGTTCATAAGGAGTCTGTTTAGTATCTTTTCTAAGGTCGCCACGGTTTATGATATGACAAGAAGTCCTAATAGATTCAACCCAAAAATACTTAGGGAGGCTTTTAGCATGAATCATAACTTGTGCCATTTCTTGAATAGTCCTATTCTTTCTTTTAGCTATACCGTTTTGCTGAGGGGTTTTAGGAGCGCTAAATTCATGTTGATATCCATTGTAGGTACAATATTCAGTTACTCCTAAGTCTTTACACTCTCCACCTCGATTACTAGGGATACGATTTACTTGACTATCTTTTTCATTCTCACTACGTAGGAGATTTTTTAGAAATTCTTAAAAGGTGTCGGACTTTTGTTTCAGGAAGGCTATCTAAGTAAAGCTGGTAAAATCATCAACCATCACTAAGATATAGTTGTCGCCGCATAAACTAACCGTTCTAGTAGGACCCATTAAATCCATATGGATGAGTTCTAGAGGTTTAGTAGTCAATACATCTTTGACTTTCTTATGTGCAGACTCAACTATTTTTCCTTCTTGGCAATGCCCACAAAGAATGTTTGATATAGGCTTTATCTTATAAAGACCTCTAACTATTTCTTCAGAACATAATTTACCAAGGCTGTCAAAATTTATATGACCCAACCTATTATGATAACTCTCATTGTCATCCATTATGTCAATGTTACAAACCTCATTACTTGGATTAACTGTGTAACAGTTATCTTGAGTATGTTGACCTACAATAATGCAGTCACCATTTTCATTTAAAATTTTGCAATTATTCTTTGAAAATGTGACAGTATGGTTAGAGTCACAAAATTGTGATATACTAAGTAAGTTTTCTTTTAGACCTTTTATTAGAAGTACATATTCTAAAGTAGGTGACCCTTTTTCACGGAGTGTCCCTTTACCAATGATCTGGGCTGATACCCCATCTCCAAACAGAACTTTACCTCCTGAGAAGCTAGTTTTATTTTAAAGTTTGGTGTCATCCCTAGTCATGTGTTTAGAACATACTGATTCTAAATATCATCCAGTTAATGTATGTTTAGCTTTCAAAGCATTGATCACAATATTACTTCTCATCTGGGGTACTTATTCATCCTTTCTAACCCAAATTTCTCTGGTTTTTAAATGTTTGTGTTGATTGGCTCGAATAAGGTAAAATTTGCGAGCATTAGCCTTTGCTTGAAAAGATTTTTTTCTCAAATTTGATTTTTCTCAAATCTCTTAACATTTGGTTTAGTCATGAATTTAGGGTTTCCTCTTGTTAATGATCTTTTCGTACTAGATATTTTCTTCCTATTACGATAGTTAGAGTTATTATCTGGTTGCCTAGGAAGAATAGTTATTTATGCCTTTCCTAGAGTAGTTAAAGTTATGATAGACAGGTGAACTAAAGACCAGTTTATATAGACGTTTAGAAAAACATCCATTAAGAGAATGTCTATAGACATCGCAATATGAGCAATGAAGATGGCTCGTAGGAGGCTTGTCTTTAGGAAAGCTGTTAAACATGGATTTGCCTAAAAGTTAGACTCTAGCTTTATTTCTAGGGGCACTAGTTAGAAAGATGATTCGCATTTCCATATGGGAGGACAGACGTATTTAGCCTTATGTTAAACATTAAGCTTAGAAGTATTGGCCTCACCAACGTCTATCATTTGTAATTTCAAATTGAAATCATTTTTTAAGGCTTGAAAGTCTGGATAAGCTTCAATAGGTCTTTTGCCACCGGACACAAACTTGATAGTTTCAAGATTTTTAGTTTGTTTATTTGTTGGTATATTGGGGAAAAATCTTATTCTAGTTTTTTCCTCAGAATTGGTTTTACTTTCAGCAACAAAGTCTTCAAAACAGTTTGAGTTATTTTCAAATTTAGCAAATTATTTTAAGATTGTTGATGTCTTTTATTTAGTTTGTTCCAATTCTAACAACGTCCCTTTATATTTCTTTTCCAAAATTACATTTGATTCAGATAATTCCTTGATTTTTTGAACAAAAGTCTTAGTCTTATTCTTATGATCTAGACATTGAGAGGTGTTATCTTCAGCATTGTTTTTGACCATTTGGCTTAGGACTTCTATTTTTTGGGTAAGGTCCTTGCCTACTTTTTCAAGTATAAGGGTTTTTTTGTATAGTATGTGAATATCTGGGAGGTCCTCATTGTCGGAGTCACTAAGTGTGAAGTGTGCAGTGACCTTAGCGATTCATTTTTAGGACTCACGCACACGTTTACATCATCAATAGAACGTTCCCTTTGACTCACACACACAGCATTAAACCTACTAGTAACATTCTCAAGTAATAAAGCAGATAAACCATTAAGAACAGTATCATTCAGCATAGCATGATTAGAGATACTACTATCAGATTTAGTACTAGTCATAAGCTCATCAGTGTAAATGATTTCAGCAAAGAATGACATACAAGGGTCAAAAGAATTAGATGACTCGGGATCATCAGTTTCTAATTCACTTGAGTCATCCCAGGTCTTGCACAAATTATCCCTATTGTTTTTGTTATTCTTATTCAAATTGACTCTACAATCATTGTCCATATGTCCTAATTTCCCGCATCTAAAACACTCAACATTTTTTAGGTCTTTTTCAGATTTGTTTTAGTTATCAATCTGGTGTTTGTCCTGTCTTTTCTCATGAGGCCTATTATTAAAGAACTTTGAATAAGAAGGTTTGCCTTGTCTATTTGTAACTTTATTTGGATATTTTAAAATTTTCTTAAACTGTTTAAACATTAAGGAAATATGATGATCCAAATTGTCTAAATTATAATCCTCATCGGAATCTAAGTCAACATCAGGCAATTGAACTCAGGTTTGGTAAACTTAGAGGAGAAGACAAGATTAGATTTGGACTGTTTCTTTTTGGACTAACTGTTTCTTAAACTCCAATTCCATTTCCACTATTCTTAGCTTACTATTGAGGAGTTTGTCGATGTAAAAAATTAGATTATCTCTAATTGTTTAATCACAGATAAAAAATAAATAAGACAAGATATTTTAAAGTGGTTCAGCCTTGAACGAATGGCCTATGTCCACTGTTTGTGTTATTATTGATTGTTTGGGAATTCTCGAAGTATGGTTTACCTCAATAAATTCCGTCCCCCTACAATGAGGATGATACAGTGTATTTATAGCCATGAGGCTGTACATGTGAATGAGTAATACATAGCTGTTCAATAAGCGTATACAACTGTATGATAATATTCAACATTTAATGCGCATTTAATCCTCTTAATTATCTGATAATAAATGCTCTGATCGAGGTGAAGCTCGGACTGCCTAAGCTGCTCAGACCGCCTAAGTATCTCGGTATCCATGAGTTGCTCGTTGCAGTAAAGTTCCTCGATGAGCCCCTACTGCTCGGTGAGTTGATCAGGGAAATTGAGTTCCTCGAAGTCAAGGTATTGTTCAGAAATATTTGTTAGTGCCATGTAGATTGATACGTGTCTCCACTTCATTGTGCCATGTCAGCAGACTAAAATTGGTATCAACAGAAGCCCCCAATGTTTCACAGTTCGAGACTGAGGAGTGTGGAACATTCTTCTCGAAATATGGCGTGATTAAATGGCCATCCTGAATTTTAGGAGCGTGTTCTTTGCATTTATTTTTCCTTTTCGAATTCATAGAATCAGACTTTTTGAATTTTTCTAACTGTTTCGATCTGTAGCGTAAATGTCTCCCTTTGTAATCATTATTTTTACCTTTTCCCAAGGTAAGGTATTTAAGCGTTGCAGAAAATCATATCGTCTTTTACTTTTTCAAATCTTTATCTTTGAGTTTTCCATTTTCTCTCTCTCTTATGCGTTCATCCTTTTCATCGTTCATTGTCAACAGATCCATCATTTTTCTGTAAGATCTTCTTCCTTCTCTTTTATTTCCTTTATTCGCCATGGTTTACCTTGTTGAGTCGCTTGATAAGTTTTGTTTTGATTTCTCTATTCCTTCATGGGTTATTTTGGAGGAACTTTCTGAGCCTTCAGATTATTTTCGTTTGGCTGAGGGGCATTGGTTTCCCAGTCTCTTTGTTGTTGAATGTGGCTTTTATTTTCCCCCAAACCCTTTGTGTCGGGAATTCTGTCAATATTTTGACGTGGTTCCTGCAAAAATAACCCCCAATACATGGAGAATTGTTAATGGAGTTCATAGATTAAATCAGATTCATGGAACTCGTATAGGAATTCCAGAAATCATGTTTTGCTATAGATGGGTTATCAGCGACAGTACTTTTTACTTGAAAACTAGGTTTTTAAATAGAGCTTTAGTGGTCAATCTCCCAGATGCTAATAGGGATTATTTTGAGCATGGTGTTGTTATAAAAAATTGGTAACATGCTCCACTAACTGGAAATGATGTGTATCAGGGTCCCAGATTCCCTCCCTATGGCAATGGGATATGTTGTTTTTACTTTACTTTATTTTTGAAATTATGCTTTCTTTGTGTTTGATAAAATGTGTCACTGATATTTTAATTTTCATTTATTTGCAGTTGACAGCAAAAGAAGGTCTCCAAAAGAGACAGAAGTTAACTTAAAACATCTGAAACTTATCTGGGGTTTGCATCAAACTATTATCGATGAGCATATCAGATCAGCCTCATATTTGCTGCAGTATAATAGTTACACCTCGTCTTTTACTGCTCGTCCGGTGATAAGTGACATAAAACCAGTACCAACTTCTTCAAGTTCTTCATCTGAGTCACATATTCCTCTGAGTGAAAGAATAAAGAGAAGAAGAGCTCCTGCCCTCTTCGAGAAATCTGCCTTTGTTGCTGGAGAGGCAAAGAAAAGCAAACATGATGTCCCAGAAGAAGGGATAAAAAAAATCGATGCACCTCCTCCGGCTGCTCCTGTGAAGGTTGCCGAGAAGCCCCCAGTGGCTCCGAGCAAGGTCGCTGCTCCAAGCGAGGTTATAGTTATATCCTTGACTAAGACTACATCCTTGGTCGAGACCATTGATGCTCCTCTGAGGAGGCTGAAGAAGATCTCCTCGTTCAATTTAGCTGAATCCATCGCTCAGCCTCCGACTACGGGAAGTGGTGTTCCCATTTTTGTTGCCCCGAGCTCTGCCATGCGCTCGGTGAAGTCTTGGATCATTCTCGAGATCCAAGGTATTGAAGAAAATCTTTCTCGGGACATGGTTACCATATTAGCTGCTCGTCATATTGCTTCTGTAAGTATTATTATCCTAAACTTTCATTTTTTCCTTGTTATATCATTGCACTGACTTGCTATTATTTTCTTTTCCCAGTTGGTAACCTGTTTCAATACAATTTTGAAGAAAAATGAAGCTATTAAAGCTTCAAGTTCCTCGTCAGGTTTAGAGGAAGCCTTGGTGGGTCAGACGCAGTCTCTGAAAGATTCTCGTCAGAAGTATATTGATGATAAAGTTTCCTGGGAGAAGCAGCTCAATTTGATTGAGCAGGAGAGGGATCAAGCTGTTGAGGTCTCCAAGGGATTGGAGAAGAAAATAAAAGAATTGGAAAGTAAAAGTAAAGAGCTCGAAGTGAAGCTCCAAAATGCTAGGGAGCTTGAAGGTAAGCTCAAAGCTGCTGAGGAAGAGTTGGGAAAATTTCGTGAAGTAAGTCGTCAGAAGGAGGAAGCGGAGAATAAATTGAAGGCTACCGAGGAACTTCTATCCGAGAAGCTTTCCTCGGAGAAGGTGAAAAGAAAGTTAACTGTGAAAAAGTCCTTCAGTGCTGGCTGGGACAAAGGATGGAATAAGGGTCTGGCTGCCATGATGTCGCAGGTGGAATATGGTAGCCTTAAGTACTTTAGGGATGGCTGGGTCGCTGCTCTGAAAGAGATGAATGTTGATGAAAATTCTGACCTGTCTCAGCGACACATCCTTGGCCCCCCTCCAACTCCTGAAGAAGAAGAAGAGGACGAAGCTGCCTCTGAGGAATCCTCCATGGTGATGGGAGATCAAATTTCTCATCCCACAGTTGTCCAGTCTTCCTGTGAGAAACTTCAACCATCCATTATTTCAACCGACCAGCTTCCAGCATTCCCCGAGCAACCATCTTTGCCATCCGAGCAACCTACCTCCTCATCCCAGCCTCCCGAGAAAGTTTTGGGAGACAAAGAGAAGGTGTAGAGTTGTTCGGATTTTTCTCTCTGTTTATTTTTGTCCATTATAATTCTGAACTATGTACTTCTCTTTTATGATGTAATAAAATTTGAAATTTTGACTATTCATTGATTCTCTTCATCTTGCTCCTTATTGATTCTTGCTATCTCTTCTTTTTACTAGTTTATGGCCAGGATGGAATTTCTATCTGCTCATGATACAAAATTGTTGAGGCAATGCAATGATTACTTCAGAGCTGGTCTTACACATATGACTGAAGCTCAAATCGTTGATATCCTTGGTCAAGATGCTTCAGAGCAGGCAGTTGAAGCCTACCAGTATTTAAAGTGTCTGCTCGACCGGGCAGTGGCTAATAATGTAGCATATTATGACATGATTGAAGACCTCCAAAGCACTCTCGAGGAGCTTCAACAACAATACAAGGAATATTCAGCCCTCTTGCACCAAGGATATGATAAGAAGTATCAGCAACTGAATGCTGATAAGGGATACGATAAATTGTTTGTTGCTTATGAAGTGAGGGAGAGAACTTTGAAGACCGAGGTCGAGGAGCACAAGCAGATAGCCAAGCTACTGGAGCAGGAAAATAATAACTTGCGAGGAGAGGTATCCCAGCTGAGGTCAGCAGCCTCTACCTCAAACGCTTTGGTCCGTGTAAACGACGAGGGATTCTCTTTCCTAGAGGTTGAAAATGCCAACCTGAGGGATGAATTAGAAACCTTGAAAAGGATTGGGCCTTCAACCTCTACTCAGGGATGAGCAAAAGATGCTCGGATTACTATCGAGGAACAAAGAACTCAATCGGCTCTGGAAAACCAAGCCTTCCAATTGATGGCAAATAACCAGGCATTGGCTGAGATGCCTAAAAAAATCCAAACTTTAGACGAGAAATTGGCTGCCCAAAATTCTACCTTGGAGAATAAAACGAATTTGGTGAAGAATCTCCACGAGTAGTTAGAAATATTAATCTACTAATTCCACAAATAGCCTAGGGAGTTCTGGATGGCTGGTTACAATGAAGCCCTCTACCATTTAGATGATCGGCTCCAGAATGCAAATAATGTGGGTTATAAACAAGGATGGTTAAATGCTTTGGGCAGGCTGAAGTTGGAACAAGGTCATTATTTATGGGATTACCACAATCCTGGGTTGCTCAACCTACCAGTGCCTCCTTTCAAGCTTGATATGAGCTGGATTCCTGCTCGGTCCATTCCACAATGCCTAATTTCAAAGTATCTCGGCGACTACAGTCTTCACTCCAACTTTAAGATATCTCGCCCCGAGCACCTCCTTGATCGGCCATCAGTTATGAACATCAGGATGCTTAAAGATTTGAATTTCATTAATTCCCCTTATGCCTTAGACGATCCTCCTCCTGGTGAAGCACCTGTTTCAAAGGCAGAGGGGAAGAAACCAATTGAATAGGAATCTTGATGTAATAATTAATATGTATTTCATTCTCGATGTATTTTGCTCTAGATTTAATGAAAGACTTTTATTTTTCTTTGCAATCTTGAATGCCATTGTCTTGTAGATATTTTGTAAAACACTTTACATGTGTGTATGTATATCTGTTAAAAAGATAACAACATTGTGTTATTTGCCGATCAACTAAAGCTGGTTAAAACTTATTGTCGACTATCCTGAATTTGTAGTAATCATTTGACGACTAACCAAAATTGATGATATTTTGTTTCTCGACCAGCTTGGTGGTAATTTAAAATGTTACGAGTATCAAAAATTTTGCTTGATGACTTTTTAATTCTAAGCCATTAGCTGACTTTTGTCACATACTCATGCTTTGTTTAATAAAAATGTTCCCGACCCACTGTAGTTGACATCTTCTTATTCCCGACCAACCTGAGTTGGTGGATTTTTAGAAATATTTTTTCTTCCCATCCAACCTTAGTTGGTATTCTGGGAAATATTTTTTATTCCCGACCAACCGGAGTTGGTGGATTTTCTTCCCAACCAACCGGAGTTGGCACTTTTGGGAAATATTTTTTATCCCGATCAACCGGAGTTGGTGGATTTTCTTCCCAACCAATCGGAGTTGGCACTTTTGGGAAATATTTTTTATTCCCGACCAACCGGAGTTGATGGATTTTCTTCCCAACAAACCGGAGTTGGCACTTTTGGGAAATATTTTTTATCCCGACCAACCGGAGTTGATGGATTTTCTTCCCAACCAACCGGAGTTGGCACTTTTGGGAAATATTTTTTATTCCCGACCAATCGGAGTTGGTGGATTTTCTTCCCAACCAATCGGAGTTGGTGGCTTTTCTTCCCAACCAACCGGAGTTGGCACTTTTGGGAAATATTTTTTATCCCGACCAACCGAAGTTGGTGGATTTTCTTCCCAACCAACCAGAGTTGGCACTTTTGGGAAATATTTTTTATGCCCGACCAACCGTAGTTGGTGGATTTTCTTCCCAACCAACCAGAGTTGGCACTTTTAGGAAATATTTTTTATCCCGACCAACCGGAGTTGGTGGATTTTGCTGAGTAGTGTGTAATACTAGTATTCCGCGAAAAAAATTTAATAAAAGGAGAGAGTTGGGTAGAATATTCACATTTTATTCATGCTGATGAAACAACATTACATGAGAGTTTACATTACTGATAATATTTGCGCAGGTGTTCTGCATTCCATGCATTCTTAAACTCCTCCCCCTCTAAAGTTTCTATTCTGTAGGTTCCTGGTCGAACAACTTCTGTAACTCGGTAAGGTCCATGCCAGTTCGCTTCCAGTTTGTTGTGCTTTTGAATCACTTTCTTTAGCACATAGTCTCCTTCTTTCAGGTCATACTTCTTCACTCTCTTGTTATAGAACAAAGTTGTTCGTTGCTGGTAAGCAGCATTCTTGATAGCTGCTTCTTCTCTAACTTCTTCGAGCATGTCCAAATCTAACCTTATCATTAAATCGCTGACAGGGGAATTGAAATTCAGTACTCTGTGTGTTAGAAGACCCACCTCGGCAGGTATAACAGCTTCACTTCCAAATGCCAGCATATATGGAGATTCTCCAGTTGCTGCTCGGGGGGTAGTACGATAAGACCATAGTACTGAATGTAGCTCATTGATCCAGTTTGCTTTCGCGTCATTCAGTCTTTTCTTCAAGCCATTTAGCAGTGTTCTGTTTGTCACCTCAGTTTGTCCATTGCTTTGGGGATGGCCTGGTGCCGAGTGGATTTTCAAGATATTTGACTGATGATAATAGGCAGCGAACTCCTCGTTGTCAAATTGTGTTCCATGGTCGGTGATGAATGCGTGGGGAAGACCATATCTACAAATGATGTTTTTCCAAATAAATTGGTACACCTTTTCGTATGTTATGTCGACAAGAGGCTCGGTTTCTACCCACTTAGTAAAATAATCCACTGCGATGACGAGATATTTAAATCTTCATCTAGTCGTTGGAAGTGGCCCGACCAAGTCAATTCCCCACATGGCAAATGGCCAAGGGGAAGTAATGGGTGTAAACAATGCTTGGGGAGTTCTTCGGATGGAGGAGAAGCGCTGACACTTGTCACATTTCTTGGCATAGGCTATACAATTAGCCCTCATCGTGGGCCAGTAGTATCCTTGCGTCATTATTCTTTGCAGAAGTGTTCGACCTGCTACATGGGCTCCACAAGACCCTTCATGGACTTCTTCAATCAAATCCTTCACCTCGGCGGGATGTACACACCTCTGCAAGCCAGCTATGATTCCTCGTCTGTATAGAATACCATTAGTTAGTACATAACGAGTAGCTTTAAACTTTAATTTCTTGGCTGCGAGTTTGTCAATCGGTAATTCTCCTTCCTCAATATATGCCCTGATGGGGTCCATCCAAGATGGCCCTAAATCAAGGGTAATAAAATTCATCGTCAGATCTTCATCTATGCTCCGACCAGCTAGAACTTTAATTGGGATTGTTCTTTATAGCTCGGTATGAGTAGCCGATGCTAATCGATCGAAAGCGTTTTCTCTTGCATTCTCCATTCTTGGTATTCTGACCAGTTAAACAGTAACAAATTCCAATACCAATTCCATTGCCTTTGCATGGTACTTAGTCATCAACTCTCCTTTTACTGTGTATACACCAAGCATTTGGTTTACAATCAATTGTGAGTCACTGCATACGATTACCTGCTCTGCCTTCATGATTTTTGCCAGACTAAGACCTACAATCATCGCTTCATATTCGGCCTCATTATTAGAAGCTTGAAATTGAAAGCGCAGAGCATATTCTATATCGACCTCATTTGGACTTTTTAATACAATCCCAGCTCCACTACCTGAGGTGCATGATGAGCCATCCACATATAGGTTCCGTACAGGTATTTCGTCCTCAAACTTCTTATTAGACAAAGTTCCTCGATGGAATATTTGTTGCTCCTTTATCTCCATTTATACCACACCTCGCTGCTCGTCGATATTCTCCTCTGTCTCTCCGACCAACTTAAGTTGATCGGGGTTTAAATTTGATGATCCTGTAACATCCACGGGTTGGTCAGTGTTCAGCTTTTGCTCCTCGAGGGTATCAGGATAAGTGAACTCTGCTATAAAATCCTCTACTGCTTGCCCTTTCAGTGACGATATAGGCTCATAAATTATATCATATTCACCGAGTTCTATTGCCCAATACATCAATCTCCCTAAATTTTCTGGTTTATGAAGAGCTTGCCTCAACGGTATATCGGTATATACGACTATGGTATGAGCCTGGAAATATGGATTCATTCTTCTACTCGCTTCGATCAGCGCTAGTGCCAACTTTTTCAGCTTTGGATATCTGATCTCTGCTCCTCGGAAGGCCTTACTAGTGTAATAAATTGGTTTTTGTACTCCATCCTCTACTCTTATTAATGCCGAGCTAACTCCATTTTCTGAAACTGCCAGATACAAGTACAACCTTTCTCCCATCACTGGTCTGGACAACAGTGGAGGTGCTCCCAAATATTTCTTCAATTCTTGAAAAGCTTTCTCGCATTCTTCATTCCATTTAAAAGTCTTTCGGAGCGTTTTGAAGAATGGGAGGCATCTATCAGTTGCTCACGATATAAATCTGTTAAGTGCTGCTACTCGCCCTGTAAGATGTAATACCCCGTATTTTTATGCTATATTAATTTGGAGATTTATTAAATTTAATGTGAGTTAATTACTTAATAAAAATACGAAAATTAATTATGTTATAATTATTAACGTGACGAGAGTTAGTAATTATGGGAAACTTGTTTAATATTACTAATGAGCAAAGTAATATGTAATATTGGTTATATTGAATGTCACGAGTGAATAAAATGACAATTATGGAAATTTAAGTCGGGACGCGCCTGTGTCGCGTCGGGAATAAATGTTGATTAATAAAAGTGAATATTTTATAAGTCATTCGTATGGTCGTTTTGAGTGCGCCAACGCGTCCGGAAGGGTCGAGATAGTCAGAAAAGTGTACCCGGGGATTTAGTTTGGGTCTCGGGGCGTTTTTAGGCCTAATTAGTACCCCGGGAGGGCGTTTTGGACATTTCACATTTATGGGTAATTAAACCCACGAAATTCTTATGTTTATATCAGATGCCTAAGGTTGTCTTCTAGGGTTAGAACAACCAAAGGCAAGTGACGACGATAGGAGAGGGAAGAAGAGAGCTTCCAAGGCAATCCAAGGTCCAAAAGTCATCCGTTTGCACCGCCACCACCACCAACGCATAGATCGCGCAACGGGCTACGCAACTACACCAAAATCATCTGCAAATCAGAACACCAAAAATCCCAGGCAAGTGTTTATCTTGCTTATTTCGTTGGTGCATCTTTCATATTAGTGTAGGAGTAATTAGAATGAGTTTTTATGGAAGAAACCTAAGATATGAGTTAGGAAATTGCATGTAGTGATGAATAAATTGATAATTCTGAAAACCCTTGCCATGTAGAGGAATTACCCACGAAATTATGATGTTTACAAGAAGGAAATTTCTGGAAAATACTTGTTAGAACCATGCTTAAGAGAATTCTAGGGTTCTTGATAATTATAATAATTTTTGGTTGAGTAATCCATGTATAATGATAGAATTCCTCATGCTTCACGTTGGAAATACCTAGTAGAATGATATAATGTTGGTAGTACAATTTTTGAGACGTTTGGGATTGCAAAATATGGATTTGGACGAAGAAATGTGTTAGAACCCGTAACTGCAATTCTGCAGAAATCGCAATACCTGCTTGATCGATCGATCGAGCCCAGAGCTTCGATCGATCGAAGGTTCGATCAATCGAGCCACAGACCTCGATCGATCGACCCCTCCTGGAAGACTCCTATTTCCCTTTCTAAATTAGTTAAGTTCAATTTATTGTGAAATAATTCTTGGGCATCCTTAATAAAATGTTTTGGGAGATAGGGAAGACCAGTAGGACATGTGAATAAATTTTGGGACCCTTGATGACGGGTAAAGATTGTATTTTGGGATAATTACATAAGGGTCGGTGAATTTATGACTTAAAGAGAGAGACACGTAAGAGAGTTACTTTGGGACAAATGTGAATACCTACTGAATTTTATAATTTGGAGAATAAAGCCATGAGAGTTGTGTGGTACGTTGGAATAATACCGAATCAAGGTTAGAAACGAACCGTTATAAGTGTTTACTAAAATATGATAATATGGAAATGTCGTAATTATGGGAATTGAGAATTTACCTAATATTGATATGGTAATATTAGTATAGTTATATGATTGTGTATGCATATGCTATCTATGTTTGAAAATCATGCTCATGCTACTTGCTATCCCTGAGGTTACCGCGCTGGGACAGTCTTATCTCGATGGGACCTTTATGGGGGATATTGACTTTTACCCTAGAAGATAGATATCCTTGGTACAGGCTATCGATATGATAGTTCAGACGGTCCTAAGAGATGCAGGCATGTGCCATACTCTTAGAGACTTGGAATCTATACTTCGCCTCAATATTGTTTGTTTATGCGTTAATACAATTCGAGAGTGATTCCGAATGTATTCCCCTTAATGCGAGTGATATGGGGTTTTGGATAGTAGAGTATGCCCGCACCATAGTTTTTATTTGGGGTGCTGTTATGATATATATATTTTACGAGTACTTAATATATATATAAAATTCTGAAATTTGGAACTACCTACTGTGAATTGATATGTAGGTCATGGTTGATGACTCAAATTGTAAATACTTGTTTTGAGAAAGTATAATACGACACTGGAAAACTTTATTGATTAATAAAGTTAAAATGAGAACTTTGGTTACTAACTGAAATATTCTTTTCAAACAATTGAATCGTTAAATTTTGAATCCTTCGAATAACCTAAGATAAGTTAAATCATTGGGGAAGGATAACGTGATATATGATGAGATAAACCATTAAGAGGGTTAGTGCGATAGGAGTGCACATTTGAAGAGAAGTCGGAATTTCTCAAGAGAGTGTCGCACTAATATGTTGTTGCATTGGCCTGTATCAATTTAAATACTTGCTAAACAATTTTTAAATCATATAAACTATAGGGCTCTGACCCGTTTTTCTCTCTCTCTCTCTCTCTTTTGTATATATATGTATGTACTACAGGTGCCCAGCCATAGGGGCGTCTTGCTTAGGATCCCTTGGAAGGAACGTGCTGCAGCTTAGGTGGGAGTTGCAGGCCACTTGCTTAGACGATTTCATTTACTTGATTCCACTCCTATGATTCTCAGTTATTGGGGCATGTGTCGCCCTTTCCACTATTTATCTGTATTGTTGGGACATTTATATTTCAGTTATCTCTAGTACTGTTACTTTGGGATTTATTCAGCATGTATGATTTACATTAAGTTTTAATGTTGGGATTTTGGATGTTGAATGTTTAAAGTAATTGGATTATGTTCCAGGTTAATTGTTGTATGATTCTTACTTATTGAAAATGTTGTTACTAATTAAATAAATAATTTTCCTTTTTAAAATAAAATTGGTCAGAAATATTGAAAAATGGTTTTGACACTTAGCTTAATTAATTAGGGTGTTAATTTGGAAAGAGTTATTTTTACGACAGTGATGCTAAGAATGGACCAACTGTTCACCTTGATTTTTAATTTAATAAAGGAGTGATCGCCCGGTATTTAATTAGGCGGGGTGTCACATAAGACTTTGCACTTCTTTCTTCGTCGTTGGAGATCGCAGCCTTAACAGAGCTTTGATCTTTTCAGGGTTTGCTTCAATGCCTTGTTGATTGACAATGTACCCGAGAAACATGCCTTCTCGTACTCCAAATATGCACTTGGTAGGGTTCAATTTCATTTGATATTTATCCAATTGATCAAAGGTCTGGCCTAAGTCAACTAGATGGTCAGCAGCTTTCTTACTCTTTGTCAGCATATCATCAACATAGACTTCCATATTGCGACTGATTTGTTCTGCAAACACCTTGTTCATCAGCCGCTGATATGTCACACCTGAATTTTTCAAACCAAAAGGCATAACATTATAACAATAAGTTCCCCTAGGGGTAATGAAAAAGGTAATTTCCCTGTCTTCAGGTTTCATTTTAATCTGGTTGTAACCAGAATAAGCATCCATGAAGCTCAACAGCTCGTGTCCTGAGGTAGTATCCACTAGTTGATCAATTCGGGGCAAGGGAAAATGGTCCTTTGGACATGCCTTGTTGAGGTCGGTGAAGTCTACACACATCCTCCATTTATTATTATTCTTTTTCACCATTACTACATTTGCTAACCAGTCTGGATATTTAACATCTTCAATAAAGCAAGGTTTTTGGAGCTTCTCGACCTCCTCTTGTATAGCTTGGTTCTTCTCGGGGCTGAACACTCTTCTTCTTTGCTTAACTGACTTGATTTCCTTATTCACATTGAGCTCGTGACATAAGAAATTTGGGTCTATTCCGGGCATATCTTCATGACTCCAAGCCAAGGTTTTTTTTCTGCTTTTTAAGAAAACTATCAACTCCTGTTTTAATGAGGCATATAACGACAAACCTATCTGAGTTGTTCGTTCAGGGTGCTCGTCGTCCAGAATGATGTTTTCAGTAGCTTCAACCACCTGACCTTTAAATGAGTTGCGACTCGTCTCTAGGATCCAATGTTTCAATTTCTGCACCCTCGTCCACCTAATAGGTAGTGGTCTTTTTCCTAGATTCCTCTAGTTCCTCCTGTTCGGTAGATGAATAGTAGCATTCCCGAGCTACTTTTTTATCACACTTTACAACTCCTACTCCAAAATTGGTTAGAAATTTTAGGCATTGATGTACCGTAGATGGTACTGCTTTAAGCTTCTTCAATCCTACCCTTCCCATGATGATATTATAGGTTGATTGAACATTCTTATCCATCACGAAGAAGCGTACTCTTTCTGTTCGACAAGCAGGCTATGTACCAATGAACATATCCAACTTGATCGTCCCAAGTAGAAAAACTTTCTCGCCAGTAAAATCGAGGAGGGGTCTATGATAAGGCTCCAACTGAGACAACTTGAGATTTAAGCTATCGAAGCACGAGTAGAACATAATATCAGCCGAGCTACCATTATCAACCAGTACTCTCGAGATCATCACTTCCTTCATTCTCATTTTGATCACCAATGGGTCATCATGAGGATACAACACACCTGCGAGGTCATTTTTTGAGAAACTGATGACCAGTTTTTCTTTGTTGACCTTCCTTGGACGATCATCTTCAGCCAAGTTTATTCGTTGAATATATGAACAGGCTTGAGCCTCATTGAGGTAAGCTTTTCTTTCTGCAGTAAGGTCTCCACCTCCTGCATCTCCACCTGTAATAACATTACAATCAAATGATCCAAAACGTATTGAAAATACCTCACGTTCTGGCTGCCTTAGTCTTTTGGGAAGATCGGGGTCATCTTCTGGATCATCTTCATGGTCTCTTTTCTTGTTCTCCTCTGCTCGACGAGGAGATCTAGATCTCTCTCTTGCTCGGTCATTGTTTCTTCTTTCATTTCTGCGATCAACATACTTTGCCAGTTTTCCTCTTCTAATGAGTGCCTCGATCTCATTCCGAAGAGCTATACAATTTTTGGTCATGTGGCCATGATCTTTGTGGAACTCACAATATTTGTCCTTATTCCTCTTGTCAGGGTCTGACTTCATTTTCTCTGGCCAGTTTAACTCCTCGTTGTTCTTGATTTCTTATAGAATATGGTTGATGTCTACCTTCAAAGGAGTGTAATTATCAAATTTCTTCAATACCTACCATGATGGCTTTGTTTTTGAGTGTTTGTCACCACCATTATTCTTATGCTCTTTCTTTTGGCCTTATCACCCTCCACCTTGGTTGCTTTGGTATCCATATTCTTCTTTGCAGCCATAGCCTCCTCGGCATTCATGATCTTGGCCGCTTTTGCCATCAATTCTGACATGGTTCTGGGTGGATCTTTAGCCAAAGTGTAGTACAAATTGTTGGGCAACAGCCCACTCATCAGAGCAGTAATCGCTGTCTTTTTCTCGTAATCAATAACTTCGAGTTTCTCGTTATTGAAACGAGTTATATAATCCCTAGTGCTCTCACCTGCCTTTTGTCTAACACTTAACAAGTGTGCTACTCGTTTAATAGGTTTTTCTCCAAAACAAAAGTTTTCAATGAAGAGCTCGGCCAGTTGAAAGAAAGTTGAAATCTTACCCCAAGGAAGATTATTGTACCATATTTGAGCAGATCCTGTAAGAGTTCCCGAGAATGCCCTGCATCTCATCTCATCTGGCACAGCATAGATGTCGGCAACAGCTTGGTATTGCTCTATATGAAGGACAGGATCGGTTTTTCCATCATATTTAGGAGTCACAACATGTGCTTTGAACTTTGATGGTGTGGGAAAATTCACAATTGCTTGGACAAAAGGTGTCCCTCGGATAAAAGTTCTTTGTAGAGGATTCTTGGCCTTGGCCATTTCCCCTAATCTATCCTCCAGCCTCTGAATAGAGCCTTTCCACGCATCATTTCCTTCCTCGGGCCTATTGGTTCGAGCAACTGATCGCGTGGATGTGGCTTCTTGTGATCTATCTTGTCAAGCAGCTGGTTGTGATTGTGCAGAACCCTCTCTTAAATCAAATGGTCGTCGAAAGTTTCCCGACACAGCCTTAGGAGGACTTTTATTCTTCCTAGAGCCCAATCGATTAAAAGGAGAGACTCTACTCAATCTTTCCAGTGCACTGGTCCTTTCCGGAGAGAGAGTGATGTGTTGTTCAGTATTTGTGGCTCGTACTGATGAAGTTCGACCCGGTTGATAAGAAAAATCTTCAGATTTATCAGTGCGATATGAATCACTTTGACTAATGCGTGAAGAAAGTAAATGAGTATTTCTTTGACCACTTCGTTGTCCTGAATAGGTTGATGCTCCACCTTGGATAGTTTGCATGAGTTGTCGCATTGTTTCCTGCATGGTTGTCAAGCCTTGAGCCAAACTGGCCATGATTCCTGCCAGATCTTGGATATTTGGAGGAGCGGATGGATTTGGGGGGTTTCCAGCATTTCGATTGCTGGATTTAGGATTGTCATCCATTAGTGATGATTTGTTTTTGGTGAAAAACGAAAATTACAGTCGTTTTCCCACAGACGGCGCCAATTTGTTGATGTAAAAAATTAGATTATCTCTAATTATTTAATCACAGATAAAAAATAAATAAGACAAGAGATTTTAAAGTGGTTCAGCCTTGAACAAATGGCCTACGTCCACTGTTTGTGTTATTATTGACTGTTTGGGAATTCTCGAAGTATGGTTTACCTCAAGAAATTCCGGTCCCCCTATAAGGAGGATGATACAGTGTATTTATAGCCATGAGGTTGTACATGTGAATGAGTAATACTTAGCTGTTCAATAAGCGTATACATCTGTATGATAATATTTAGCATTTAATGCGCATTTAATCCTCTTAATTGTCTGATAATAAATGCTCTGATTGAGGTGCAGCTCGGACCGCCTAAGCTGCTCGGACCGCCTAAGTATCTCGGTATCCATGAGTTTCTCGGTGCAGTAAAGTTCCTTGGTGAACCCCTACTGCTCGGTGAGTTGATCGGGGAAATTGAGTTCCTCGAAGTCAAGGTATTGTTCAGAAATATTTTTTAGTTCCATGTAGATTGACACGTGTCTCCACTTCATTGTGCCATGTCAGCAGACTAAAATTGGTATCAACAGAGTTCATGTGTTAAATTCGGGTCATCCATTTCGTCAATGGAATAGCACTTGTTATCAAATTTTTGGGGAAGTGACCTTAGAATTTTAGAAACAATTTCCTTCCTATCATAGATTATTCCATTAGCATGCAGCTTAGTCACTATGTCTATTAATCTAAGATAGAAGTCATCAAATGACTCAGCCTCAGTCATGACTAAAGTGTTATACTGTTGGATTAACATTTGAGTTTTAGCATCTTTAACATGCATGTCTCCTCCATGTGCAGTCACTAAAGTGTCCCATGCTTCTTTAGAGGTGGTATAGAAAGATATCCTCTTGAATTTGTGTTCATTGATAGACATGAATATGGGAGTTTTTCCTTTATTATTATTAAGGGAGGTTTGTTTCTCTTCTTTAGTGTATTCACTTAGCAGTTTCCTAATCCTCACAGTAATTCCTTCTGCGGCTTGTTTAGTAGGAAAAGTGTATCAATTTTCAATAGCATCCAAGACATCGTCTCCCAATGTGCCTTGGATGAAAGCAACCATCCTCACATTCCAGTAAGGGAATTTGGTTCCATTAAAGAGTGGGGGTCTCGAAAGGTTACCTAATCTCTCAAATTTCTCGTCTATTGTTTGTTTTGAAAAATCAATTTCAGAAACTTAGGATTAAAACGATTTTATAAAATCGAAGCTCTAATATCAATTGAAACACATAATGCCACTTAAGTTGTTTAAAAAATTTAAGACAGTTTAAATGGCTCCGAACAGTTTGTTTGAGAAACTTCTTTTTACAAAACAAATACTAACACAAAATGTTTATAAAATTGTTGTGAACGAGATATTTCAGTTAGGTTACCAAGTTTTGAAAAACAAAACTGAGTAAATTCTAAATCATCATGCAATTAGAAGGGGATGAGAGGAAGATTAAACATGCGAGTACACGGATATTTTAATGTGGTGAAACCCCACCCAATTAGGGTAACATCCACAGAGGTCTCTACACCTCAAAAGCAAAAATCCACTAAAAATGAGTTAACAGGTTACAAACTATTAACAAACTAAACACACAATTAGACATATTTTAAGTCAAGAATTTATACCAGCTCCATTAGGTAATTCTGACTTCTCTGAAGTTGTTCTTGTTGTTCTTCCAGCTTTGTACATCCTCCTCCTTTTAGATTTACGTCGACTCTAAAGTCAAAAATCTCTCCACCAACACTGTTTTAGTGTTGTGATGTGAAAAGTGTATGGTGATGTTGTCCCTAACACATGTGTGAACACACACACACACAAACACACACACTTAGACAAACAAATAATCCTACAAATTACAGATTTCATCTAAGATGAGTTTAGGATTCTGAATCTTAATTTGTTGAAAAGTTAGACTTCTTATTTTTGACAGATCAAGTAACAACCCTACTATTCAAAAGAGCTAAGGCCCTATACACTTTCTTTTTATTTATTTACACTTATATTTCACAAAATGTGAAATATGAACTTGAAAGTGTAAACATCTCAAGAGCTTTAAAAGTTTTGACGTCTATTTTCCTCAAAACATGAAACAGAATATTGATTTGTTGGTAACAAGTTTAAAAAGAACATTTGAGTATAAAAATACCAACAATAAAGATTTCTTGGAAAAAAAAATCAACCTACGCAGATCTAAGTGAGTTATATCACAACAAAAGTCAGATCTACGTTTTCTATGAAACATAAAACAAGATCCAACTACGTGACAAGTTGGAAAAGAGATTTAAGACTATAGAGGAATGAATCTTCAAACAGGAACAAATCTCAAGCACTTGAAGGAAATTTTTAGAGAAATTTTTGTTAGAGTTTGGATTGATTTTGCAATCTCTCTTTTTCTCTCTCTTTATCTCTCTTTTTCTCACAATCTCAAACTCACCAAAAGATCCAAATCCTCTATTTATAGAAAATGATGGAAAGGTTTGGAATCTCTACTCAAAACAAAAGCTGAGATTAAGTCTAGCCAAACGAAGTAAATCCAAGGGTTGTAAACGCACCACACTTAAACTCTCTTATTGGCCCAATTGATAAAGACAACGATTGAGTTAAACAACATGCAGACCATCGATTAGATTAATCCAACGTCTAATTAGCGTTGTGACTTATGTGAGAGGCAACAAACATAATCTAGACCGTTATAAAGCAAACACGTGTAGGGCTCAGATGACAACTAAAACTCATGTTTTTATTATTTTTAAAAATCTAATTTTCTACCCCATAAGTTCTTGCCGCTTTCAGATTCTACCCAACTAACTTTTTAGGAAAATAATGATATTACAAAATAGCCTAAAACATTTTAAAATCTTATTTTATATGTTTTAGAAATGTTTAAAAATTCCTACAAATTATTTAAAAATCCCAAAAATTGTTAGAAAATTATTTTGATGGGAATTACTACTCACGCACCTAAAATGATATAAACGCAACATAAAATATGCAGTCCTTGGTGAAGTGTTGGTATACTACCTTTGAGACCATTAGAGGAATTTTGATGTAATGTTTGAAGCTCTTTGGTAGATTAGGATATGACTCTAATTTTATCACTATTTCGAAACTAGACAAGTTCCTATATAATGTAGACTCAAGTGAGTCAAAGATATAGGATGCTTCATCTTTAATATAGATATGGAGTGAATGGGCATGAACTACAACAAATGAATCACAACTCCAACATAGTGAAATGGTCAAGAAGCTTTAATTGATAGCTAAATATCATCAAACATAGTTTTAGCCATATGTGACAATTAATATAACGAGCTAAATGAACTAAACAATCAACATACACATAAATCCAGAATTTTGACGATTGTATAAACAATAGCGTCATGATACGATTTTTCAATATAAGGATTCATGGTGCAAACATGTTTAATTTTTCCATCCAAACTCCCTCAAACATATATATATATATGTTCTTTATTTTTCAAGTTCTTTTGAGGTTTCTATTTTTCTCAACTTAGAGAAATCCATTTGGACCTATTTTGGCATATGATTCTTTTTTTGCCTTAATTTTTTTCTTGGGCTCTTTTAAACGGTGGATTTCATGACGTGATTAATATTCACTCGCAGACCTTTCCCGTGAACACTCATCATTTTTTCAATTTATACAATATCAATCCTCATGGTAAATGGTTCTTATATGCACACCTCCTGCTAAGTCTACATATGCATAGATGACAAAATTAAGATAAGAATATCTCACCAAACTCAAATATGCATGAGATGTCAAATATTCATATAAATTCGTGTATCTGTGCAAAGATGTCATATATACAAAGTCGAACTCAAATGCATATAAACTTCGAAAAAAAATATTAAGACAATGGTTAAGATCATTCGATGCATCAATAATTATGACCAAATATCCCAGCCACATGGACAATGAAATGATGGGGGTCCAAGCACACCAATATGCCATATCAAACAAGAAAAATTCTCGACACAAAAAATAAACCGAAAATCTTTTTGAGTTTTTCAAAAGAAAAATTGACCCAAAAATAAAAACTTTTTGTATTTTTTGAAAAAAAAATTATCAAAAACAAAATATTTTTGTATTTTTCAAATAAGACTCAAGAAATAAATAAAATTATGATACAAGAGATACACATATAATAACACTAGCAAGATATAGATCATTATGAAAAGATTAGCATATGACAAATATGGCAACACAAAAATCCTTTAGATTTAGCATGGGAAAAATGAAGTGCAACCAAATAAGAACCATGCAGTTTAGTTCCTAAAGCCTCTAAGTACAATTTCCTAACCCAAGTAGGTGTGAAATTACGCATGAGGAATTTAGGAACTGAAATGACTTTATTCCTTAACTTCCTAGGAGCATTCCTAAGGTCATAGCATAAACGTCTAAGGTGACCTTTCCAATCGTAATGAGGGCAAGAATAAACACAACGGGAATGATTAACAAAATGTCGACCTCTCCTCATGTTCTTAGTGTGCTCTCTCACACGACGGTTATTGGCTTTGGAAATGGAAAAATTCTATCATTGTAGCCTACACTAAACCTATCTCCCTTGATTTTGATGTTGCCTAACATCCTATCCAACTTCTTCGATCTAGCCTCCAAATCAAACGTCACCTTACTCGAGTCTTTCAATCTCTCCTCTAGCTCACAAATCTTTGATCAAGAAAACGTATAATCTCCTCAAACTCTAAAACCACTTTATTTAAAGCCTCCATCAAACCACTAAGACATTCCCTTTCTTTCTCCACATATTCTAGTTTATCCCTAAGAGTCTTCTCCCTTTCCCTAAGATCCTCAATCAAATAAACATTATTATCTGCGGAACGCTCATTCAACTTAGCTTGCAATTTAAAGTTGGACTTCTTCACCTTTATCGCTTCTGCATACAACTCACAAAAGGCAACTTCTATCTCTCCTACATCAATCTCTTCATCCGCACTAGCTTCACACTCATTCACTTGGGATTCACACTCAACGACCTCTGAAGTGTCATACACATGAGAATATTCATGGGAAAATTTATCGTCATCACTCACATGACATGCCATGAACACTATAAAGTTACGCTTAATAGGGTAACTCTCTCCCTCTTCCGGTTCACTATCACTTAAGGTGGCATTAAGTGTTATTGTTTTCTTTCCCTCTTTCTTAATTTAGTGGGACACTCGGTAACCTTCTGACCAAAACCTTCACACCCAAAACACTGATCCGATTCAACCCTCTTAACATTCTCACTCTTATCCTTAGGGGCGGGATCTACCTTCTTGTTCTTGAATTTCTCAAGTCTTTTGGCATCTTTAGGTTGATTTTGGAACTTATGAAATTTTTTGAACTCCTTTGCCAACAAGGCAACATCCTCAAAATAAAAATTGGAATCATCATCCGAAACTTTAGTCTCCTCCTTCTGAGCTTTCAAAGAAATGCCCTATTATTTCTTTGGCACTGGCTTGGAGGTAAATATATCGAGTTCATAGGTTTGTAAGTCACTTATAATTTCTTCATGTTTCGTCGATTCAAGCATACCCAAGTAGTTAAAAATGATCACTTTTGCATCAAATCTACTCGGCAATGACCTTAAGATTTTCTTTATGACTCGATTATCGATTATTTTCTCTCCTAAGTTAAACGATGAGTTGACAATATTTAACAATCTAGCGTAAAAATCATCAAATGACTCACTCTCTATTATTTTGATTGTCTCAAATTATGTTGTGAGGTTTTGAAGTTTAGACGCTCTAACAGTTCTAGTGCCCTCGTGAGTAAGTGCAAGTATATCCCAAGCTACGTTTGAACTCTCACACGTCATGGTTATATTATACTCATTATGTGTTACATGCGAGGAAATAACGTGAAGACCTTTAGAGTTGTAAAGTGTAAGTCTATGTTCGGCTTCGATCCATGACTCAACGAGTTTTAATAAAATAGCCTCTCCCTCTAATGTGACAGGTGGTGTCCGACACTTTTCGACTGCTAACCACACACGCTCATCAATTGATTTCAAAGCACTTCTCATTCGCATTTTCTAATAACCATAGTTAGTTCCATAAAAAATAGGAGCTCTAAAACTTTCATAGTTTTCGAAATTCATCCTTAAAAACATAAGGGATCAATACAATAAAAAATATGCTACTAGCTCTGATACTAATTTGTTCCTAATGTGTTTTAAGGATGTCAAAACCAACTTTCTTTTTGAAAAACATTTTTCCAAATTTTATACCCACTAAGTATGTGAACCAATTTTGGTTAAGCCCAATTTTATCTTGTTTAATACTAAACATGCATCTAGGTGATTAAAGAAAGTAAAATAAATAAGTTCACAAAAGATATGCCGGATGTATGGGGAAACCACTAAAGAAAAAAATCTTGGACGGTCGAAGCCAGATAATCACTATGATGTGGTATTACAAAGAACAGGTGGTAGACTTACTCAACGACTCAATCCCCCACAAATCTTGATACTCCTCTGATCCTTCAACCAGTCCTCCACAATGCCCACGCAAAAGTCCTTCTACGATACATGTCCATAGCATATGCATCCACGAATGCTTCGATGTAGCATGGAAACATTCACAATGTTAAACATGAACTCCTTAGCTTCTTCACCGCAAAACTAAGCGTGTAAAGTGATGAAAAAACTCCAATGGTGCAAACCAAGATCTCTAAAGCATAAGAATATAAAATCTCGGATCTTGAAACCTTAAGGATGTTTGTAGATTTCGAAAACCTTAGAAAACTTGTGCAAAAAACATATTGTACGTAAACTGATTTTCTTGTTCTACAACTTATGAAATTCTGAGTGAAACACGCCTTCAATAGAAAAGTTAATCGGGGCATCATTTGAACGAGATCAACATGTTTGTCGAACGAAATGGTCATGTCTCTTGAACGACATGTTCATCTAGCTTGAACGACCTTGCATTGTCGCTCGAATGACTACAAGTGTCGTTTGATCCTTCTAAACATAAGGAAAGGTTCAATACGACTCTCAACAATTCTTATCTCATAATAAATGAAGTTAAAACTCTTTAAAAACATTTTTTAATAAAAATACCATCATAAAAACATTTTTTGAGTCCCATAAACATTACGCATTCATAGCTGAGAGATCGGGATGTAATGAAGATATGAAACGTGCACTAAATTAATCTTGGCATGATAATTCTTTGAAGCTTGGCCGCAACGTCTTCAATAAACTTTGTGTCATAAACTGTGTCTGATCGTGATAATAAAAATTCTATCTATGATACAAAAACATGTTTTGTTCCAAGAATATCTCAAATACTTACGATGGCCTCAACTCAAAATTTTGTCCTTACAAATCTTCCCCTTTGACTATTCCCAGATAAAACCCAAACAGTGAAATGCCCAAGTCGATACGTAAAGATGTATGACACCAAAATCCTATGCCATAAAAACAAAAACAAAAATAAAAAAATAACAGGATAAGACTAAAAAATGATGATCCGACAAGCATGAATTGTCTGAATGTGATGCAGTCTTCAAATCTTGACTCGCTCAAGAATACCTACATACATGAAACAAACAAATACCTAGTGTAGTATGGAGGAACAAATGATATAAAAATACCAATATGTAAAGACAAACCATTTGTTAAACATGTGAGCAAAAGTATTTTGATACCAATTTGAAAACGACATTGAAATTAGGATATCAATTTGTGAAAATTAATTAATACCAATATATAAGCATGAAAGCATATGATATCAATTTATAATGCAATAATAAAATATGTGCTCAATCTCCCCCTACATCAAATACATCTCTACCCTTTTTGTCTCGAATAGAAAATAAGTGAAAAAGATAAACAAAAATTAAATCTAGCAAGAATAATCAATGAAGCATATCTAGATAAACAGATGTCTATAGCTAGATAAAATAATCAAAATATATCTAATTCGTAGCGACCAAACAGAAGTCACATGGAAGAAATCATCAAAATTAATAATGATGTGACTAAGCGAATAATGCAATATAATAATTATCATGCATAATCATCCTACACTACATTAAACTGACCAGAAGTACCTAAACTAAAGAAAATCGTCATTAAACTTAATCAGGTACGAAATCAGAAGAATACTCACAAAATCCTTCAGGTCGCTTGAACGACTTTGTATGTCGTTTGAAGTAGCATCAAGCGACCTTAAATAGTGCAAAACAGTAGCATATCGCTCAAACACCCCTTCTCGTGGCCCATCACACGACCCTTCTCACGACAGATACCTGACACTTTTCATAATCTCGATTAAAGCTCGCGAGATAAATTCATTGCGCGACCTGGACTTGACACTCGAACGAAGTCCAGATATCATTCAAACGATATAAAAAATGCTCAGTTCCAGTTCTAAAAATCATGAAGTTTTGCCCAACGAAGAAATTTCCTGAAATGTTAGCTGGAAATACCTAATAGTAGCAAAAAAAAGACTGAAAACATGAAAAAATAAATCAAGTAAAACAATTTGAGTTTCATGCTAACATAGTATCAATGTGCTTTAACATGGATATGAAGAGAATGGGTGTGAACTACAACAAATGAACCACAACTCCAACACATTGAAACGGTCAAAAATCTCTAATATATAGGTAAATATCATCAAACATAGTTTTAGCCATATTTGACAATTAATATAACGAGCTAAATGAACTAAACAATCAGCATACACATAAATCCAGAATTTTGACGATTGTATAAACAATAGCGTCATGATACGATTTTTCAATATAAGGATTCATGGTGCAAACACGTTTAATTTTTCCATCCAAACTCCCTTAAACATATATTTATATATACTCTTTTTTTCAAGATCTTTTGAGGTTTCTATTTTTCTCAACTTAAAGAAATCCATTTGGCCCCATTTTGGCATATGATTCTTTTTTTGCCTTAATTTTCTTCTTGACCTCTTTTAAACAGTGTCTTTCATGATGTGATTATTATTCACTTGCATCCCTTTCCCGTGAACACTCATCATTTTTTCAATTAATGCAATATCAATCCTCACGGTAAACAGTTTGTACATTAACACCTCCTTTTATGTATACTTATGCATAGATGACAAAATTTAGATAGGAATGTGTCACCAAACTCAAATATATATGACATGTCAAATATTCATATAAACTCGTCTATGTGGCAAAGATGGCATATATACAAATTCGAATTCAAATGCATATCAACTTCGAAACAACCCCATTAAGACAATGCTTAACATCATTCAATGCATCAATAATTATGACCAAATGTCCTAGCCACATGGATAATGAAATGATGGGGGTTCAAGCACACCAATATGCCATATCAAACATGAAAAACTCTCGACACAAAAAATAAACCAAAAATATTTTTGAGTTTTTCAAAAAAAAACATTTGACCCAAAAATAAAGTCTTTTTGTATTTTTCAAAAAACAATTATCAAAAATAAAATCTTTTTCAAATAAAACTCAATAAATAAATAAAATAATACAAAAGATAATCGTGTCATAACATTAGCAAGATATAAATCATGATGCAAAGACTAGCATATGACAAACATGGCAACACAATCGTCCTTTAGATTCACCATGGTAAGAATCAAGTACAACCAAACAAGAACCATGAAGTTTAATTCCTAAAGCATCTAAGTCCGATTACCTAACCCAAGTGGATGTAAAATTACACATGGGGATTTTAGTAACCGAAACGACTTTATTCCTTAACTTCCTATGGGCATTCCTAAGGTCATAGAAGAAACATCTAAGGTGACCTTTCCTACTGCAATAAGTTTAAGAATAAACACGGCAGGAATGATTACCAAAATGTTGACCCCTCCTCATGTTCCTAGTGGTCTCTCTCACACGATTGGTTTTGTCTTTGGGAATGGGAACAACTCAATCATCGTAAGCTATACCAAACCTATCTCCCTTGATTTGGACGGTTCCTAACATCCTATCTAACTTCTCTGATCTAGCCTCCAAATACAACTTCACCTTACTCGAGTCTTTCAATCTCTCCTTCAGTTCATAAATCCTAGACTTAAACAAATGCCAAGACTCCTTAAACTCGAGAAACTCTTTCTTCAAAGCCTCTATCAAACAATTAAAACTATCTCTTTCTTTCTCCACATATTCTAGTTTCTCCCTATGAGTCTTCTCCCGTGCCCTAAGATCCTCAGTCAAAGTATCATTATTTTCTACGGAACGCTCATTCAACTTATCTCGCAATTTCAAGTTGGACTTTTTCACCTTTACCACTTTCGCATACAACTCACTAAAGGCAACTTGAAACTCTCCTACATCAATCACCTCATCCTCATTAGCTTCACACTCACACACTTGGTATTCATACTCAACAGCCTTAGAAGTGTCGTGCACATGAGAATATTCATGGCAAGTTACACGACTCAAAATGTGTCTCTAGTGCATGCTAATTACTGTTTACAGGATATAAAATTTGTTGTGAATTGGATAATTAATTAATCCATAGACGTTATTAATTCCAAGAATTACATATATGAGGGTACAATTCCGCATCATACATAATCAAGAATAGAAATAAAGCGGTGTCAGAATAGCTGACAAGCGTGTCGCACTCTAAAACACACCGGTTACCTAGGGAAAATGAGGTTAAAAGTCCTACGACGGTTATAAAAACAATCAACACGATTCAATCATTTATTTAATTCAAGGAATTGCTTTTATAACCATACAAACCACATTGGGTTGGGTTCATGCATTCCAACCCTTAGAAATCTAGTCGGACATGATTTCGTGAAAACTAACACAAATATTAACGTAGCATGCGATGAAAATCATAATTATGAGAAAAGTGTAATGAAACATGCAAAGGAGACTTTTAACTAAGATATAATGAATCACCAATTGAAAATACAAAAGCAATTGAAAGCAATGAAGAAATATTACTTGGAATAATGAAGAACCTTGAATTAATCCAAAAAGATGGACAAATGTTGAACAAGATGAATCCTTGGGTTCTTGGCTTTAAAACCCTCTCAAAACTAACTACAAAATCCTCCTAATGTTCGGTATGACAAAATAATAAATACATCACGTTATTTTAAGTGTTTTCACCATTCACAATGCTTTTTAAGAGAAAAGAAAAATTAAAATTTTTGCCTGCCGAACCGGTTTGGATTCCCCTTCTTTCATTGGCGAATCGGTCCGGTATAAAACAGAACAGGGGATCGGTCTGGGTTTTTATTCATCATTTTGGTTTAGTCAATCCAGTGCTTGGGACCTGTACGGTAGAGACTCTATCGGTTCGATTCTGCTACTTTCTATTTTTCTTCCTTTTTCATCTTGATTTCTTCTTATCTTCAATAATCCATAACTTTTCACCCGGGACTTAGATTTGGTTGCCATTTTTTCCCAATATTCTTGTAACTTCAAGCTCTACAACTCTCCCATTGCCCCATATCCGAATTCCTAGTGTATAATTGCCATTTTACCTTTGACTTTCCTTCACTTGTATATTTATGGAGTTTGAGTTTTTTGTTTTCTCCAATTGTGTAAAATACCTGCAAAATGTAAGAGAAATACATAAAACTTGATGCACTATATAGAAAATGTCATTAGTAATGATATGAGATAAATTGACTCGATTTTCGTAATACAAGGCGATAAAAGCTTTTAAATAAAGGAGATAAATGAGAAGAATTTATGCCTAATCAAACCCCCTAACTTAGAACTTTGATCATCCCGAGCAATGTAAGAGAATCAAAACAAGGCTCAACACTTAGCAAACTTGTTATTAGGATAGAATACCTCTTTCGCGGGCAAGCGATTTCATTTCGAGTATGCAATAAGCCGTTAAACCCCTAGGCTACCCTAGTAGGATGATTGGTGTCTCGTGAGTTCTGCAGTGAATATACCCACAAAATTTATTTATTTTACTTAAAGAAAATTTAAATTACTTAAAAATTGTACAATTTAAATTTCTCAAAAATAGCCACCGTAAATTTGTATTCAAGAGTCTCAATTCGAATTGTATGTGTGCGGAGCAAAAAATTAAGCTACTAGCTTCCACCGATTGATCATTATGTTACTTTTCAAAAATTCGTTTTGATTTTAAAATATCACGGGATGCACTCACAAACGAATCACTAGGAATGTGGTTATTTCTCTCGGTATGCATGATTTATAAGAGTAAATATAATGGAGTACGAATTCACTCACACAAATTTAAAAGACCGAATTATTTTATGGTGAAAAGATCTCATCATCGGATTACGATTATTGAAAAATGGGAAATATCGCCTCTTATTCACACCAATTAATCTCACTTATTATCTTCTTGTGTCTTAGCTCTCCACGCGATAATTAATTTAGCAATTTGGACTCGGTTAGAACTTTTTCGAATTTAAGATGCATTGAGTAAAACTGGGAATGGGTGGGAAATTCGGAGTTGGAAAATGTTCTTATGATGTCCGTTAGTTCTTTTTCAAGCTTTGGCTCCTTTTCTTTTTCTTTTTCTAATTTTTTTTATATTTTTCACATTTTTTTTCTTTTCTTACTATTTTTGTTGAGCATTTTTGTTTTATTTTTTTTCTTCTTGCCCCTTTTTGGGCGTACTTGATGAATATTCAATTTTCACAATTCCAGTCCAATTAGGTTTTTCGGGCTATCAAACGAAAAGGGAAATTTATTGGGCTCAAGTTGGCTAGCAAAAGGATAATTTTTTATTACTTTTTATGGCTAATATTTTTGGGTAAATGAATGACGGCCTACTTCATTGTCCAAATTGCTAATTGCTTTACCATATACGTCTCGAGATTAATTTAGTTTAGATATAATTGTGTCCCGTTTTTCAAGACAACATCTCACACGTTTCCCGTAACCGATCAAAACAAAAGAATTAAGATCCTCAACGACTCATTTTAAACACTGAATTGAACTTTGAGTTAAACATTAACTCTGATTGATTTAAATACTCCCAAAAAGTGATAGGCTCAAAATCTCATCAGGTTATTAATCTCCATATTTATTCACAAAGACGTCAATTTTCACTCAATTTCTATCTTTGGTCAATTTCGACTTTATGCATTTGATTTTTACAATTTGAGACTTTAAACAAAATTTCGTGACATTTTCAAAAAAATTAAATTACACTTTTTATTTATTTTGAAAGAAAATATTTTTGTCTCTATCGAAAATTTTCAATTTTTTTTTTTGGAAATTTTGAAGTTTTCTAAAAAAAAATTTGGGGGGGGCATTTTGAGATTTGTGAAGTTGTTAAAAGATGCACTTGTCACCCCTCCCCCCAAAAATTAGACTTTTGCAGTGTCCTCAATCCAAAAAACTAAAAGCTAAAGAAGAAAAAATAATAAGCGCGACAAATAAAACAAGCAAATATTTAAAATGCTATTAACTCAAACACATGACAAAAAAATTAAAAAAAATCACCTCATACGCGTCGGGGGTGCGATGACCTCTCTCTCCCCACTAAAAACTCATCCGACCCCCTGTACGGGGTCCGATGCTCTCCTCGTCTCCCCCGTCCTAGCATCGTAAACCAATAGTCGGAACAAATTGGGACCCATCCCATAGATAAGGGAGTCACCTTAAGGTTCGTGATATCTGTCATGAATGGGATGCTCATGGTGCCCAATCGAATTACAACTTACTTTTCCCGACTTGGAGCGCACGTCTCGGTCGAAATTGTAGGGGCACGCTAAACTTCGGGAATGCAAGGGTCAGGCTCTAAGTCGGATGAGACTCGAGTCCTCTCCTCTATCTCATACGAGGACTCAGGTGGAATGGGTGGAATGGGTGGATGGACACAAAGAAGAATCTCTTTTATCCTATTTTTCTATTCACTCTCTTCGACGTGGCTACCGAGGTCCAATAGTGATTGGATGTCTATAGTGATTCTCATCCACCGGCCCGATGTTTTTCTCAAAATTTTCTAGGTTCATGTCTCCTACCTATCTCTCTTGCTTACTTTCTATGTCCTCTTTCACTCGCTCAATCTCCAACACCTCCCTCTCACACTCAACAATGTGGTATCTCCCACTCTCCACATCTACTCACTCAATTAAGGCCACTAAACACGCCTCCCTATCCTTTCGATTAATGTTAGGAGTGCCGATCTCACTTGATGTAGTAAGACATACCCCTACCGAATCTCTTGCGTGATTCCTCTCGGGCTCGCGTACTATATCTTCCATAAGATCCGTCTCTCGCAACTCGCTCACATCACCCTTGGGCATAGTGATGTTGAAGATATTTCTTTCCAGGGTCATATTCCCAAACGTGAGTCGCATTCGTCCATTTTGAGTATTGATTAGTGTATTAGCCGTAGCTAAAAATGGACGACCAAGAATGACAGGAACATGATTTCTCGGTACAGCGGAGGGCTCCTCATCACAAATGACAAAATCTACCGGAAAGTAAAAGTGTCAACTTGGACGATCATGACCTCAATAACCCCCTGAGGTATCTTCACTGAAAAATCTGTGAGCTGGAGAGTCATCTTGTGGGATTAAGGTTCCCTAAGTCTAAAATCTACTAGATGGAGTAGGGGAGAATGTTAATACTCGCCCCTAAATCTATTAGCTCTCTCTCGATTCGATTTTTCCCCATGATGCACGAAATGGTGGGTGCACCCTGATCTTTGAATTTTGGTGGAAGGTCGCTCGACAGTATTGAGATGACGTTTTTTGCTAGGAACACATTTTTATTACCTTTAGCTTTCTTTCCACCGTTAATAAGTCCTTAAGGACTTTAGCATAGGCGGGAATTTTCTTTATGGCATCGAGAAAAGGCAAATTAATCTTTACTTGCTTAAAGACATCTAAAACACCATAACCAGAGGTCGCCTTGGAGTGGGATACTAACCGTTAAGGGACGGCGCAGTAGTGCATTCTTTCACACTTACCTCAGGCCTGACTGTGTCATGATTACCACTCTTGCTCAAGGAGACATCTTCAGCCTCTTTCGTGTGGGGTAAAATCTCCTTGTCATTTGGCTCGTCGTGCGGGAGAGATAACAAGTAAACAACTCTTCAACTACGTAGCGTGGTAATTGTACTACATTTATCTTGATGTACATCGAAGGTAGAGCTAACACTAGGTTGACCTTGAGGAGGTATTTGACTTTGGTCTTGAAATTTACCCTTTTCTTGGATACTCAAGGAATCTTGTAACTTTGAAATGTTTGCATTTATTTCGGCAAACATTCGGGTATTTTAAACATTCGTCACTTGTGGGGATTACATGAATTGATTGATGTTATCCTCAAATTTTCGCCTTGGTGGGGTGATATATGGTGCACGAGGTGGTTCTTGTTGAAAGTGAGGAGGCGATGGTGGAGGAGGGGCAATGTGTGAATTGGGATTCAACGCCTCATGTTATTTCCCATAACTAAACCCAGGATGGTTCCTCCACGAAGGATTATAAGAATTCCCATGAGGGGCATTAAAATTATCCTTAAGATTTCCTATTTCTCCCACTTGCCCTTTAAGCATAACTTTACGAGTGGGTATCGTCGGACATTCCTTTGTTGAATGGCATGCTGCACAAATGGCACCCACATTTTCTTTCATAGCTCGGGTGGATCCAGTTATTTCTCTTGATCATGATTTAAATACGTCTTCTAATCTCCACTCAATTTGGTTAAATTTAAGGCTCCATGAAGTGTCCTTATCCACGTGATAGAGACCAAACATGAAAGGAGCAGTGGACATCTGTCGAACCCGATCTTGGGTGTTAGGATCGGATGTGTCCCATGTTTGAGTAGTCTTAGCGACATACTTGACATGGGCCTCGACATCGTTCGCATCTAACTCCTAAAATGGTCTCTCGCACAAAGTTTCAATGAGTTGTTTAGATGTTATACTTAGACACTGGTGGAAGAAGGAGATAAGGCGATACTTCTCAAACCATTGTGTGGGCATGTTTTAAGGAACTCTTGGAAGCTCTCCCAACATCTATCTAATGGTTCCCTCTCTTGTTGTTTAAAAGTTAGAATTTGAGCCGTGATGGAATTTGTTATGTGTTGGGGGAAGAGTTTTAAAAGAAACTTGGCTCGCATCTCCCTCCATGATCCAATTGAGTTAGGTGATAAAGACCAAAGCCAGGTCTTAGCTTTATCCTTTAAGTAAAATGGAAAAAGTTTTAGGCGAAGGACATCTTGAGTGCAAGCTTGATCACCAAACGTTTCGCACGCATCTTCGAACTCATGGATGTGGAGGTATGGTTTTTTCGAATCCAACCCATGAAATGGGGGAAGAATTTGTATCATCCCGTTACGATAAAGGAACTGTCTCACATTGTGCGGAAGTAGAATGAATCCTAGGGTGACAGTTCTCTCAGGATATAAGATCTCTCTTATGGGACAATACGGTATTTCTCCCTCACCCGTACCATAACTCCTGTGCTCCGACATGGCTCTTTCTCCAAATGATTCAGTATCCTCACTCAGTGTCCTAGAAATGTTACATGTAATGGAATTTGGAGGTGTAGGAGGTAGAACCCAAAACTGAGGTGCGTTAGGAGTGTGTGGGCTATCGGGATCGTACTCATCTATCGAATTTTCATGAATGCGAGTGGGAGTTGATTGAGGAGTTTGTTGCGGATTGTGCATGAAAAACTTTGAGAGATGTTAAAAAATCTTCTTCTTCTTTTTTCTAATTTTTTATTTGGATTTTTTATTTTATTTTATGATTTTTTTAGCATTTTTAAAATTTGGAGACAAATTTCTGATTAAATCGACCTACCCTAAAAATCTGACTAAATCCCTGATAACGGCGTTAGAAACTTGATGCGACTCAAAATGTGTCTCTAATGCATGCTAATTACGGTTCAAGTGCAAACCGATCGCGTACATAATAACCCCGGTAAGATAGGGTCGAATCCTCATGGAAATAAGACATAGAACGTAATGAAAAATGGGAAAGATGTTTAACCCTAAACTGACTCAGAAACATAAAAAAAGGTGATGAATTTTGAGTTTTATCTACTAACTAAATGAAAATTAATTGAACGAGTAATTAAACTATGTAAGCAGCAATAAATCAACTAGGAATTAATTAATACGAAGGAGAAAATTAGGTTGGACTACAATTCCCCCGACCCTAGTATGCTTATTAGATATAAAATTAGTTGTGAATTAGATAATAAATTAAACCACAGACTTTATTAATTTTAATCATTACATATATGAGGTACAAGCCACATCATACATAATCAAGAATAGAATAAAGCGGTGTCAGAATAGCTGACACGCGCATCGCACTCTTAAACACCCTAGTTACCTAAGAAAAACGAGGTTAAAAGTCCTACGCTGGTTATAAAAACTAATAAACATGAGTCAATCATTTATTTAATTCAAGTAATTACTTTTATATCCATGCAAACCACATCAGGTTGGGTTCATACATTCCAACCCTTCAAAATCTAGTCGGACATGATTTCGTGAAAACTAACATAAATATTCAAGTAGCATGCGATGAAAATCATAATTATGAGAAAAGTGTAATGAAACATGCAAGGGAGACTTTTAACTAAGAAATAATGAATCACCAACTGAAAATATAAAAGAAATTGAAGACAATGAAGAAAATATTACTTGGAATGAAGAAGAACCTTGAATTAATTCAAAAAGATGAACAAAATGTTGAACAAGATGGATCCTAGGGTTCTTGGCTTCAAAAACCTCTCAAAACTAACTAAAAGGAAGCCTCCTAATATCTGGTATGTCAAAAGAATAAATACATCACGTTATTTTAAGTGTTTGCACCATACACAACTCTTTTTAAGAGAAAAGAAAAATTGAAATTTTGCCCGTCGAACCGATCTGAATTCTCTTTCTTTAATTGGCGAATCGGTCTAGTATAAAATAGAACAGGGGACCAATCTGGGTTGTTATTCATTAGTTCGGTTTGGTCAATTCAGTGCCAGGGACCGGTTCGGTAGAGACTCTATTAGTTCGGTTTCGTTACTTTATATTTTTTTCCTTTTTCTTCTTGATCTTCTCAACTTCCAAGATCCATAAATTTTCACCCGGAACTTGGATTTGGATGTCGTGTTTTTGCAGTATTCTTCTAACATCAAGTTCTTCAACTTTCTAGTTGGCCACGTATCCAAATTCTTGGTGTACAATTACCATTTAGCCCTTGACTTTCCTTCACTTGTATCTTTCTTGAGTTTGAGTTTTCTCTTTTCTCCAATTGTGTAAAATGTCTGCAAAATGTAAGAAAAATACACGAAACTTGATGCACTATATAGAAAATGTCGGTAGCAATGATATGAGATATATTAAATTGATTTACATCGTACGAGCTGATAAAAGCCTCTAAATAAAGGGGATAAATACAAAGAATTTATGCCTAATCAGGAAGATTTATCGTCGTCGCTCACTGATCGAGGTGGAAACCGAGCGTCCGTGTAAATACGCTAATCGTTGTTATCGGCTTCCAACCACAATACAAAAACCTAAACTTTAACTACACTCTTATGGAGTATAGTGGCGAGTCTGGGTATCGAATCCACAGGGAATGTTTGATAGATTTTAATTGATTTATTACTTCAAAAAATAAAGTGTAAAAGATGATGATTGAGTGAGAAAGGAAAAAGGGGAAAATAAAGAAGTTAACTAAAACTAATTGGAAAAATTAAGGTAGAGACACAACCCCCCAACCCTAGTGTATTGATGGTATAAAACTAATCGTAAATTTAACTGATTAATTTGACCCGGAATTTAGTACTCCCAAGCATTACGTATACGAGGTTCAAGGACGCTTCATACTTAATCTGAGGATGAGTAAATCAGTATCGCGATAGTAGCACTCGAATTGCATTCTAAATCATCACGAGTACCCAGAGGCAAACGAGATATAAAGATCTACAATTGTTGTGTAACTACGCAATACGGTCATAATCAATCATTAAATTCAGAGGACTAACATTATACACATGCAATTAACACATCAGGTTGGGTTCATGTATCCCAACCTTTAAAAACCTAGCCTAACATGGTAAATAATAATAAAAGTGATGGAAATAAAAATTACCACGACTGAAGAACAAGAACATGCAAGAAGAAATCAAAGATTGAAGAAAAACTGGAAAAGCCCTTGAATTAATGGTGCAAAATATGTGAATCTTTCTCCTAGATGTTCCTAATTGTTATGGAGCTTTTACATCAATGAAATCCTAATAAAAAGAGTCCTAATGACTAAATATATATGCTAGAGGTCGTTTAGAAGAGTCCCCAAAACATAAAACTCTTTTGGCTAAAAGATAAGCACAAAATAAAAATCCCGTATTTGCCAATTTGTCACACTTAGAAAGCGTGACTAATTTTGTAACGGTTCTGGAGCGTGACAAATGGGAAAAACGGTTCGGGTTCTGGGTGTACCGGTTCGGGTGAATTGGCTGGTTTCTGGGCCTCTTTCAACACTTAGAATATTTTCCAACTTTCTTCTTTTCTTCCTTGGATTTTTTCTCAACTTCAAATGATCATAACTCCTTCACCGTAGCTCGGATTTGGGTGCAGTTTTTTCCAGTATCTTCTTTGTTCCGATATCTTCAACATTCCAGAAGGCCTCACCTCCGGGATTGGGCTGCAGAATTACGAAAATGCCCACTTGCCTTCCTAGCCTTTCTTCTATGATTTTTCCGCAACTTCAAGGGATCATAACTCTTTCACCGTAGCTCGTATTTGGGTGACGTTTTTTCCAGTGTTCTTATAATTGAAAGATCTTCAACTTTCCAGTTGGCCCCACCTCCGTACTAAGGCTGAAAAATTACGAAAATGCCCTTCAACTCCCCGATTCTTGGTTTCTTTCACTATTTTGAGTTCTCTTTTCCATCTTCTTGCATGAAATACCTGTAAAACACATAAGAGATACACAAAATACGAAATACTTGCCAAAAATGATTAGTAGCATAAATTTGAGACAAATCCAAGCTATTTACACCACACGAGAAAATAAAAATACCGAAATTAAGGGGATAAATGTGAAGAATTTATGCCTAATCACTCACATGAAATGCCAGGGACGCTACAAAGTTACGCTTAATAGGGGAACTCTATCCCTCTTCCGGTTCACTATCACTTAATATGGCATTATATGCTATTGGTTTTTTTCCCTATTTCTTAAGTGTAGTGGGACTCTCGAAAACCTTGTGACTATAACCTTCACACCCAAAACACCTATCGAACTCAACCCTCTTGAAATTCTCACTCTAATCCTTAGGGGTGGGATCTACCTTGTTGTTATTGAATTTATCTAGTCTTTTGGCATCTTTATATTCCTTTTGGAGCTTATGAAATTTTTTGAACTTCTTTGCCAACAAGGCTACGTCCTCAAAATCGAAATCGGAATCAGCATCTGAAACTTTAGTCTCCTCCTTCCGGGTTTTTAAATCAAATCCCTTATCTTTTTTTGGTACTTTCTTAGAGGTAAACATATTGAGTTCATAGGTTTGTAGGTCACCTGCATTTTCTTCAAGTTTCGTCGATTCAAGCATACCCAAGAAGTTCAAAACGGTCAATTTTGCATCAAATCTACTCAACAACGACCTTAAGATTTTCTTTATGACTCAATTATTGGGTATTTTATCTCCTAAGTTAAACGACGAGTTGACAATATTTGACAATATAGCGTAAAACTCATCAAACGACTCACTCTCTAGCATCTTAATCGTCTCAAACTGTGTAGTGAAATTTTGAAGTTTAGATTCTCTAACCGTGCTAGTGCCCTCATGAGTAAGTGCAAGTATATCCCAAGCTACTTTCAAAGTCTCACACGTCATAATTATATTATACTCTTTCGGTGTGACATGTGAGGAAATAATGTGAAGACCTTTAGAATTGTAAAATACAAGTCTATGTTCGACTTCGGTCCATGACTCAATGGATTTTAAAGTAATTGCCTCACCCTCTTTTGTGACCGGTGGTGCCTAACCCTTTCCGACTGCTAACCACGCATGCTCATCAATTGATTTCAAAGCACTTCTAATTCGCATTTTGTAATAACCATAGTTAGTGCCATAAAAAATAGGACCTCTAAAACTTTCATAATTTCCAAAATTCATCCTTAAAAACACAAGGGATTAACACAATAAAAAATATGTTTCTAACTTTGATGCCAATTTGTAGGCCCCTTTTTCTTTCCAATGTGTTTTAATGATGTCAAAACCAACTTTTGTTTGGAAAAACCTTTTTGTAATGTGAACCAATTTTAGTTAAGCCCAATTTCATCTTGTTTAATCCTAAACATGCATCTATGTGATTTAAATAAGTCAAATAAATAAGTTCACAAAAGTAACGACGGATGTACGAGGAAACCACTAAAGAAAAAATCTCGAACGACCCAAGCCAAACAATCACTACGATGTGGTATTACAATAATAAACAATAAACTTTCTCAATGTATCGATCCCCCACAAGTCTTAATACTCCTTTGATACTCCTCCACAGTGCCCATGCAGAAGTCCTTCTACAATACCTGTCCACGGCACACGCGTCCACAAATGCCTCGGTGTCCACTGATGCATCTTGTCAACATCTATGATATTGAACATGAACTCCTTTACTTCTTCACCGTAAAACCCAACGTTCAAAGTGATGAACAAACTCCAATGGTGCAAACCAAGATCTCTGCAGTATAAGAGTATGAAAGCTCGAATCTTGAGACTCTAAGGATGTTTTTGAACTTTTAAAACCTTAGAAAACTTTTGCAAAAAATGTATTTTATGTAAACTGATTTTCTTATTCTACAAGTTACGAAATTCTGAGTGAAATTAGAAAAGTTAAGTCGGTGCTCCATTTGAACGAGCTGAGTATGTCGCTAGAAAGAAATGGCCATGTTGCTCTAATGACATGTTCATCACACTTGAACGACCTTGCAATGTTACTCGAATGACTGCAAGTGTCGTTTGATCCTTCTAAACGTAAGGGAAGGTTCAATACGACTCTCAATAATCCTTATCTCAAAACAAATGAATTTAAAACTCTTTAAAAATATTTTTTTAATAAAAATAACATCCTAAAAATATTTTTCAAGTCCCATAAGCATTACGCATTCATACCTGAGAGATCGGAATGCAATGAAGACGTTAAATGTGCACTAAATTAATGTGGGCATGATAATTATTTGAAGCTTGGACGCAACGTCTTTAATAAACTTTGTGTCATAGAATGTGTGGGACCGTGACAATAAAAAAATTTATCTGACTCAAAAATATGTTTTGTTACGGGAATAAGTTAAATACTTACAAATGACTCAATTGGAAATTTTATCCTCGCACTTTTGGCTTGTAGGCTTAGTAAAAGTACCACTATGCCGATAGGCAGAGGGCTAGGAGGGCTTATAGGCAGTCTAAAATAGAGTTTTTAGGAAAAATGCGTAAAATGCAAACCATAAGTCCGAATCATGCAAGGCCAAGACCACTAGAAATTAAATTCAGAGCCCTATGAAAGTACTATTATAAACCCTAACATCTGAGAGTTGACCAAGGTCAAACGGATCTTGGGGGTACCCAATGGCCTTTAAGTCAGGGTTTGGAGTGAAAAGGTAAGTATGCGCGAACCATAAGGCCAATTAGCACACGGTATTGACTGTTAGAAAGGGTATTCATATCCCTATGAAATTTCATTGAGCTAATATTGATTTAGATAATTTACTAAAGACAAACAGAGCTCGAAAGTGTCTGGTAGACTCTAGGTTAGGGTTTGGAGTGATAATGTAAGTACACGTGAACCGTAATGCCAATTTGCTCATGATATGGACCATTGGAAAGGGTATTCAGAGCCCAGTGAAAATTTATTAAGTTACACTTTATTTTTAGTGTTTTCCAGATTCAAACAGAGCTCGAAATCACCCAATGGCTGCTAAGACAGAATTTAAAGTAGGACCCGTCGTCTGAGGGTGAAAGTGATGGTGTTATGGACCTAAGGAGTACTAGAATAGGGTGTCTACCCCTTAATGAAAAAGGAATGTGAGACATGTTGAATCCATAAAGCTAACCACGATTTCAAAACGTTAACCACTCCTTGAAGTAGTGGGAACGGGATGATAGGAACGACAATGTAAAGCCAGCATATAAGGCCAAGGTAACATAGGGGGAAGTCTAAGTCGGTTGATTTTCATGCAATCACTATAACTCCCAAGATAATAAAACTCATCCCCCACTCCCTTTACTCCATAAATATAGGTAATCAAGGACGAACCACGTACACATTGTGTATGCTCTTTATTATTTTGCATTATCTAGAATTATTTATTATTGTGTTGTGTGTGTCATATTTTCACCCAACATTAATTAAGATTAATTAGTTCACATAGAGATTAATTAATTTTATGACTAGTATAGGGATGAATCAAATAGGTCACACATTATAGAGGAGTTTCCCACAAGAATATAAATTTAGATGGTGTTTTATGCAATTACATACACGTTTGGGTAGTTTATAAGTTATATGTATATATGATATCCCCGTGTGAATTATTGATTAATATATCTAATATGGTTGTATTTAAAATCTTTATAACATTAGGCATTTTTATATATTCCCGTGTTACGAAATCTATATGGAAATGAGACTAAGGGAGTTCCAATTCTATCTCTAATGGGCTTAATACGTCCCGTCATGTGTGTGTGTATGTGTCTCTGTGTGTGAATATATGGATATATGTCATAGGTGTTATAGGAGAGATCTAATAACATATTTGAGTTCTTATGCTCTTCCCAAAAGAGATCAAGGGTATTCTTGATATTCTTCAAGTGTAAATACTATATAGAGTCTTGATAGTTGAAGAACTTGTGTTTGTACAATCGTGGTCAATATTGTTCATGAAAATCATATATAAACGATCAAATATTTCTAGAAAGGTATATTGAGGGTCTTTTATATGATCTTGTAAATTATCTTTACGCGATATAATATTCATAAGATAGATCTTGCTAAAAAATCCGAACATAAAATTTATGTTTCCATTCATTTATGTGTATGACCCCGTATTTTCTAGAATTTCTTTATTTCTTATTAATTGTGAGAATAAATTAATAACTGGTAATCAATTATTACTTGAGATATTTGGTAATACAAAATTGCATATTGAGATGATAATTATATTTACATATTAAGTAAATTATTTGTGTCGCATGCTATTTTTAATTAATGGGTGTAATTAATTATGTTGGATTATACACAGTTATGTGTAAAATAATTAATTGGGTATTTTATTCTACAATGTGAGACCTTATCATGGGGTGTGAGGCCTGGCCCTAGAGTGTTAATGTGACCCGGTTAGATGTTTTTATCATCTTAAGTTTGGCTCGAGGATAGGTATAACCTTAGGCTAAGTTTTGGGCTATTTCGGGTTGTATTTTGGGTCCATTTGGGAGCCCTAAAATAGGCCTAATGTAAAACTATAGAAATTAAATATATTTAATAGAGTTAAATATCATTAATTAATCATTTTCACATTTAAACAAATCCTAGCAGTCGTAGAGAGTTTGGATAAATTGGGAGGAACTTTGAGAAGGGAGAATAAGGAATCAAAGCATGAAAGATTCACCGTTTGTATTTTCACGCAAAAAACTTTGCAATACATTTTTAAATCTATAATTTACTTAGAATACATGTTTTCCTCTGTTAATTGGAGATCAGAACGCGTGCTTAGGGCTTGATTTAATTGGTCTTGTTCATATTTGAATATTTAGGTTAATTAGGAATTGAATTAATTTCCTATGCATTGAGGACTTGTACTCATATTTTGAAAATATGAAATTGAATGTTGTAAATATGTAAATATGGAATAGAACTCGTGTTTTAGGATTTATATTCATCGTAAAGTAGAAACCCCATGATAATTTGAAGAGTGAACCTGAACTCGTAGGTTAATTTAGACCATTTTATGTTAATGATGAACTAGGTTTGAAAGTATGAACTTACATGAATTAAATCTTATTTTTGACTATTTTAATCTTATATAATTATTAAAATACATTTAGGATCATGGCCCAATAGTTAGGATTAATTTTAGTCAGGTTTTGGATCTGGTTTGGGAGCTTAGAGAAACTTTAATGGAGGTTTTAGGGGAAAAAATTCGTAACGAGGAAGAAGAGTAAAATATTTATGACCATCGATTGATCAACTTGGGTCTATCGATTGACCCCTCCTATTTTTCCCAAGGATTGTTCGGGGTCTATTTCGTTGGGTTTTTTGAAGCCTGGTTTGGGTTTGGGATTCCTTCTGTGTTTGTATAACTTAGTTATTGAGATATTTGGATGTGGTTAATATTGAGAATAGTTACGTAGGTTAAGGACATAAATCTTAGTACTAATTAGTAAAATCCAGTGTCGGGATCGGGTCTAATTAGGTAGGCATGCGAGTGAGAGATATCCTATTATCGCGTGTATATATTAGGTTTAAAAAGCAACAAAATAAAGTTTTGTAGGTTGATTCAGGTCTTCAAAAATTATAGTTCATGCAACAAACTCAATAATTAAATGATAATATGTATATGTATGTTAAGGCAGTGAGTATGTATGTGTGTGTGTGTGTGTGTGTGTGTGTGTGTGTGTGTGTGTATAGCCAAGTACTCGTAGTTTAATGACATGATTAACTAGGGGCTAGATGAAAGTTGTTGTGTGATCTTATGAACATACCAAATACTCATAGTGAATCTATTATTCAGGATGTTGGATTAAAATGGTTGTGACCATGTATTGTGTGCCTGGTTATTGACGTAGGATCCTTGTGGAGGTTGATATCTCACACTCAATTGGTTTTAGTTTCGTGAGACAAGAGACATGAAAACCTAATCCATTGGGCGCATTGTGTTAGCTAGCGATGTGGAACTCTTTTATGATATACTTTGATCATACATTTAATCGATCTAGACCTCATGATGATAGAGGTTGGTCACATGATCCATCGGTCGAGTTTTGGTATGGGGCTATGCCGCGGTGTGATTGCATAGTGATTCCCCGTTCCTATATTTATGTGTATGCTTATTTTGAAATCCGTTAGGTAAAGTACTCCTATGGGTTTATTGATAAAAGGACGAGAAGTTCCCCCAAGGTATATGCCTTCGTGTGGTTATTATGAGACTTATATATGTGTATATGACATTAGTTCAGTGAGGGACACTTTGATTTAAGCTCTGTGTCACATTGTGTGCTTTATGGGAGATTGTATACTTATCTTTCGAGTGAGATGAATGGGATTAATGTGGGATCGTATTATGTAAATACCTTAGAATTTGGGGATGAAGACAATTATTAAAGATGTTAAGATAAAATAGAATGTTACGTTATGAGATTGTGAGAATCTAAATAAGTAAAAGATTGGGTAAAGGGTTATATTTTCTACGTGTATAGTATTTCTTATTAGTCTAGAGATCTAGACTTTTAGTATAGTTTATGCCTTTGGTTGGGACATGCTCTTAGTAATTGCACTAGATGAGAGGTGAGGTATTCATTGCATGTCAGTGTCGACGGGTTGCATATTTATTGTAAATGAGTCGCATGATCAGCAATATTATTATTGGATATATTTCTTGCAACTTTCGGGACCTGACCCAAATCTATATATGTTTACCCACATGCATGATTACTATTATAACCAGTTGGGCTGAGCAGTCAGACTTGTAATTGAGGACATTCAGCTTGGTATCCTTAGAGTAAAAGTCACTGATTCTTTATAGTTGTCACTTGTATTCATGATTTGATTCAAAGGTGGTTATTATTATATTTCACTTTCAGTTATGACATTTGTATAAAAGGAAATTTTATATAGTGAATTTGATTATTGGAATTTCAATTATTTCAGTTCAGTTAATTTTATTGGTATCCTTTATTGAGCTTTGGGATGGTTTTTATATTAATTGTAGTTTTTTTTATCGTCGATGCTGAGAATGATATAAATTATTTTAATTCTCCTTATATTTCGTGTCGGGTCTGAATAACTGGGTGTGGAAAATTAGGGGTGTCATAGATGGTATTAGAGCATCCAGGTTCTAGTATCCTTAAATATATATGCGTACATTTTGTTTTTCACTGAGTGTTCTTTGATGTGGTAGAGTTCGTCATAGATTTTTGTACTTTGGTGTTGCGATGATGTGTATAGGCATCGTTCATAGCCGTTTGAGCATCGACGGGACTTGAGGAGTATTCGAGTATAGAAGAGCATAAGAATGAAGACCGTTTTGAGTTAGTGGTCAAGGTAGAACAAGTGGCAGGACAAAGGTGTTCACCACTGTTGTAAAGATAATTTTAGGGAGTTGTCTCGTTTGAGATGAGATCTAAAACTTAGAGAGTTTTGTAGGTATAATTAATAAATGTGTTTCACGCTAAGACCATTTTTATAGACATTGGGGGATTCATGTTTTTTATGAGCCTATTAGAGATTTGGGTTTTACCTATGGTAATATGGATTGTGATGGCAACCGAGGCTAGTAGAATGCCTTTATAAGACTCTGTGCACCTAAGATATAGGGCAGTAGATTACTATATTTTAGAAAATAAAAAAATTATGATGATAAGTCTAAATGTGATTAATTTCCATGAGAGTGAAATTTATATAACACTCATACTTGAGAAAGGTTGGTTTGTGTTATTAAAATTCTTTTGTGATTTAGGGTGATGATTATGTGAGAACTTTGATCTAGGAGTAGCGCCATTGGGTAGTTGCAAAATATGACCTGAAGCTAGTTAGGAATGATTAGTTGTACACCTGAGTGGGTGAAAATTGGAGAGGAGATGATTGATTTTTCCTGTTGTTCGAGTTGACATGACTCAATTAGAGATCTTTATGAGAGTGGGCATGCATATGTGTTATGGGTCTGTAGTTCATGCATTAATTATATAGAAGGTTTAGCTGAGGCTTGCAGATTTTATATAGTTAGCATTACTACCGGCACTTATGTTATAGCCATAGGTTTTGCATGATTTTGTGAGTAGTACTTTGTGGAGAATGGGTGCAACTATGTGGGGATTGAAGTGTGGGATTTATTTAACCTTTTAAATTCACTGTCTAATTTTTCAGCTTTCAACCACTCGTGGGATAATGGTATTTTGGTATCGTCTAAATTGAGAGTTGACCTAGGTTGGAATATTATGGTTACATATACTTACTGTTATACAGGTTGAGGCATAAATTGATGATATATAGTTTTAGGGGTATATAGCTCGATGTGTGCAGTTATATGGTCATAGGGTATGCCTATTCATGTAAGGTTGTTTGTGGATGCATGGGTTGAGTGAGCACCAATGGTATGTGGGAATTTTAGGCTGGCTATGATGTAGTTCATTTATCTAGGATATAATGAAGCATGCGACATATATATAGTAGCAGATGCCCGTGCCCGAGGGCACGGTGATAAATTTGCCCCCGTGATAAAACCCAACTCATAATAACTCGCCTTTTTCAAAAAAACTTTTAAAAAAATATTTTTTTTAAAAATATTTTAATAATAAAATAATAAAGTAATAATGTATGTATGCATGCAACACATAAAATGCCATGCATGAGCTACTATTCATTAGATCATAGTCCCATATATATTGTATTGATGTACCTTCTTTGGGCATAGTTATCTAGTCAAGAGTGACCTCTTTATGTGTGGATTGACTGTTAACGCAATCCCGTGGGTTACGGTTTGGAGTTCACTAGGATATGGATTTGGTAGTGAGAGACTCCATTCCATATGAAAGTGACTGTGCGAGTTATTATATATGAGTAGATCATGTGTGTATTCCCCGTATATATTGAGAGTTGTGGGCATCTAAGAGTCCCCTACGTTATGTTAACTACTTATGAATTATGGGAGGGCCCAAGTGATTGATTGATTCCGTGAACATTTTATGCGTTGTGTTAGTATTTTCAGGCGGTGGTTCTGCCCTAATAGGTATTCAAGGAGTGAATGTGATAATGACATTTCGATTTTTGGCGTGAGAATGCCTATTGGATGTGATATGCTAGTGGATGTATACTTTATAGGATGGTTATATGGGTTGATTAGTCGATGATGTATTTCTCTTTGCATATGAGGATACCGTGATGGGAAGCATTTATATTATGATCAATTGAGTTACTTTGAGGACGACGTGGCTAGGGATGGCCTCAGTTACATGAAGGTGTGCATGATCACATATGGTATTAGCATAGTGATGTTGTCAGGGTGACTGGTAATAGTAGACCTTTATTGGAATGATTAGATATTCAGAAGTATATGAGTGGTTAATCACTCTATTGGATTTAAGAATGGGAAGAGGTTTCCCTTATTAGATGGTTGAGAAAATCGTGATGTTTTTCATGAGCTATCGGATTGATGAACATATGAAGTTTGGGTATCACTCTTGGAAGAGGTGAGCCTTTTATTAGAATTTCCATAAGTTAATATTTGTGTGGATATTACATTGCTTCATGTTAGATCTTGGGATAAAGAATCTTAATGACCGATCAAGATATGTAATAATGTATTGGGAGGTTTCCTTATTTGTATTTCGCGTGCGAGACATCCCACGCACGAGACCTAGTAAGGGTTTGGAGTTCAAACACTGTTAGCCACTAAGACAATTCTTTATTACTTTGGACATTACTCGTGTGGAGAGATAATGCATCGAGTGACGAGATATTCCAAGACTTAGGTCCAGTGATGCCCAGAAGTATGATGGCGAGAGGACCGAAGAAAGTTTGCACCACTAATAGAATAGATGAGTCAATCTCAAGAAGAGTTGAGTCCCGGTTAGTAAGGAATTAGAGTATACTATTATAATTATTCCTTATATATGTGGTTGAGTTTTGTGTGTATATATGTATGATATACGTATGTTATTCTTATGCATGTGTACACGTGGTATTGGGTGTATGGGGGTCCCAATCATGGTATACTATAGTAGGCATATGTGAGCATTTTTCTCTTATCTCGTAGTGATACGGTTACGGTTTACTTGTGTATAAACCTATGATATTTATGTGGTTTACATTTCAACGTTATGCTTTAGCAAATTCCAAGGATGGAATTCCTGTATTAGGGAAGAATAATTCAATACCTCGTATTTTCTGGCATTTAGTTATGATTTATTGATTGTATGAAATTAATTGTTGCTTGAGATATTTGGTAATAATAATTGAATATTTATATGATAATTAAATTTGCATATTAAGTCATTTATTTGTGTTACGTGTTATTTTTAATTAATAGGTGTAATTAATTATGTTAGAGTATATACAGTTGTGTGTAAAATGATTAATTGCATATTTTATATTACGCTGTCAGGATTTACTGTGGGGTATGAGGTGCAACCACTTGGAGAGGACTCTAGAATGATACAAAGACCTGGTTATGTGTTTTAATTGTCTTAATTTGGGCTCGGGAGTAGGTATACCCTTAGGCTAAGTTGTGGGCTATTCCTGATAGTATTTTGGGGACCGAAAATAGGCCAAATGTAGAGATGCAAAATTAGAAATATTTAATAGAGTCAAATCTCATTAATTAATCATTTTTCACATTAAAAACAAACACTAGAAGCCCTATAGAGTTGGAAGAACTTGGGAGGAACTTTGATAAGGAAGAAAAAGAAATCAAAGCGTGGAGGATTCATTTTTAGTCATTTTAGGCAAGAAATCTCTTGCGATACACTTTTAAATCTGTAATTCATTTAGAATAAATATTTTTCTATGTTAATATGACATTATGCTTAAGGACTTATTTAATTAGTACTGATCATGTGTGTATATATGAGTTAATTAGGAATTGAATTAATTGCCTATTAATTGACGACTTGCATTCATATGGGGAATATATCAAATTGACTATTGTAGATGTGTAAATCTAAAATTGAACTCATGTTTTAGTATTTATATTCATCATAAAGTAAAAAGCCCATATTAATTTGAAGATTGAACCTGAATTCGTAGGTTAATTTAGCCTATTTCATCTTAATGATGAAGTAGGTTTGAAAGTATAAAATAGGATGAATTAAATCTTGTTTATGACGATTGTAATCTTATATAATTGTTGAAATACGCTTAGGATCATGACCTAGTAGTTAGGATCAGGTTCTGGTTGGATTTTGGACCCGATTTAGGAGCTTGGAGAAACTTTAATGGAGGTTTTGGAAGAAGAAATTTGTAATGTGGAAGAAGAGTCATATATCTGGGACCATCGATCGACCCCTCATATTTTGCCTAAAGATGGGTCACGGTCTGTTTGGTTAAGTTTTTTTGGAGCGTAATTTGAGTTTAGGCTTCCTTATATGGTTGTTTAACTTAATTACTAATATATTTGGACTTGGTTAATATTGGGAATAGTTATGTAGGTTGAGGATATAAACCTTAGTCCTAATTACAAGGTTCTAAAAAACGCGGGGCGTGATTGAGGCGTGGAGGCCAAGCCTTAAGCCTTAGAAGCCTAGGCGGGCCTAGGCGTAAAAATGCGTGAAAAGGCGTTTAGGCCTTCTTAATATATTTTAATATTTTTTAACCGTAATAAGGTTGTTAAAATAGAAAAATTGCACATATCATAAAAATATGTCTGAATATATGCAAATTAAAATACTATTTGATTATTTTGGATGAGATAATGGTTCGGTTCGTAAACAAATTCTGTAAAAAGCGACATCGTATCACTAAAGCATTGTTGTTTTTAGAAAAAAGTGCGCCTTGAGGGTTTTACCAAGAATAAGGCGTGAAAAGCGTAAGGCGAGGCGTTTCTCCCAAGCCTTAAGCCTAGGCGTGCCTAGGCGGGTTTTTTAGAACAGTGCTAATTAGTATCATTCGGTGTTAGGATTGGGTCGAATTGGGTAGACGTTCGAGGCGTGTGTATGGATTGGAATTGGAAAGCAATAACTAAAGTGTTGGAGGTTGATTCAGGTCTTGAGAAATTATAGGTCATGCAACTAACTCAATAATTAAATGAGAAGATATATATATATATATATATATATTGGAATTGGAAAGCAATAACTAAAGTGTTGGAGGTTGATTCAGGTCTTGAGAAATTATAGGTCATGCAACTAACTCAATAATTAAATGAGAAGATATATATATATATATATATATATATATATATATATATATATATATATGTGTGTGTGTGTGTGTGTGTGTGTGTGTGTGTGTGTGTGTGTGTGTGCAAGTACTCATAGTTTGGAGACGTGATAAACTAGGGGTTGGATTTAATAAGGTTTGGGAATTGGTACATTTAAGAACCCAATGAACAATCCGACATTTGGGGAATGGGATAAATTGTGTTACGCTTAAGAATACACGGTGTCCTACATATAGTATATGTTTGATGTGATTTTGAGAGATAGTAAGCCTTATTTAAATTGATAATCCGGCATTGGGTTTTGGGATGATTTGGGTACGCTAAAAGTATGTGTTATCTTGTAGTTATATATAAATTTGTGTGTGTATGTATGTGTGTGTGTGTGTGTGTTTGTATGTGTGTGTGTGTGTGTGTGTATTGTGTGTATGATTTTTTAAACATACCTATTACTCGTGGTGAATATATCGGTCGGGGTATTGAATTCAAATAGTTATGATCGTATATTATATGCCTGGTTATTGACACAAGATCTTGTGAAGGTTGATATCTCACATTCAGTTGGTTGTTGTTGCGTGAGATGAGAGACGTGATAACCTGATCCATTGGGCGAGTTGTGTTATAGTTAGTGGTGTAGGACTACGTGATAATATACTTTGATCATACATGGTCCAAAATTGGTACCAGGATAATTATATGTCTTAGCTGAATAAAACCAATAATAAACTACAACAGATATAAAATAAAATGATCTGAACTTGAGAGAGATGGGAGAGAGAAAAAGATACAAGAGTTTTAGCGTGGTTCAGCCCAATGAGGTGCCTACGTCCACGGATATAAAGCTACTTTGTATTAGGGCAAAGTACAAGGTCACAAGGATCTCTCTAAGGTTGAGTGTATGCCATTTTCTTCAAGGTTCCAGCTAAGGGATATAGTGGGCTATTTATAGTAGGGGTCAGAACAAAAAAAGGTGGAGTGCCTTTATATGTCAGATAATTATACCTTTTTACATTTGATGACAACCAGTCATGAGCTAGCTTGGATAATAACCCACATGCATTTATAAAAGAGACTGTAGATATTCCCATGTGTGCTTAAACTTCGACATTATGCCTTATTAATGGTTGGCCTTCCTAATGATGGTTGGACATACTACTGATCAATGGGGAACAATTAGTCAACCACGATAAAGTCTTACGGATAATTCTTAATTGAATATATTATGATGACAGATGCTACAACTTAGTTGGTCCATGCAAAACTCCTATTATAGGTTACAACAATGACTTGATCCATCGATCAAGTTTTGTTATGGGACTACCCAGTGGTGTGATTGCATAGTGATTCCTCATTCCTATATTTGTATGTATTTTTGTTTTGAAATACGTTAGGTTAGGAACTCCTAAGGGTTTATCAATAGAAGAAGAAGAAGTTCCCCCAAAGTTCGATGCCTTCATGTGGTTATGATGAGACTTATATACGTGTATATGGAATTAGTCCAGTGATGGACACTTTGATTTTAGCCCTATATTATATTACGTGCTTCTTAAAAGATTGTGTATATCTTATCTTTCGAGTGACATGAGTGGGAGTAGTATGGGATCGTATTGTATACATATTATACAATTCAGTGACAAATAAGTTTAATTAAAGACGTTAAGACAAAGTATAATGTTACATTATGAGATCGTGAGAATCTAAATAAGTAGAAGAATGGGTAGTGGGTTGTATTATATATGTGTGTAGTTAGTTACATCTGTAACGCCTTGGTCCAGATTTATGGGCTACCCGTAATCAACCCGGTCTGACCCAAACATTAGGTGTCAAGTGCAATGAAACAACCTACATAATATTACTAGTCCATTTTTATTTTAATTACCGTTTCACTTATTTAGCATGTAATTCTAGTTTCAAAATAAACTACGTGAGGGACCCATGGGGAGCACCCCAAGGTCCAAGCATACAGAAAAATTAACATAATATAAAAGAAAGTACTTACCTGTATAACACTCTCAAAATATGAAATCTCTCCTAACCTGCCCTAGCAAAGCGAGGGAGTGAGCTAAATGCTCAGTGGGAAATATACAAATATGGTATAGAATCGAACGTCAGAAAGAAGACTCTAATACGTTATGCCTACGTGAACATGAAACTAGCTTGTATACATATATACACATACATATACATATACTTAATGCATGAAGCAGTTTACTTCCAAAAATCTCATTTTTTTAGATTAATTCACCTTAATCTTATAAAAGACTTCCATTTTCTCACTTTGACGTTTCTCACTTTACTTAACATATACGGTTAAATATTTGAAACAGCTACACTTGGTTTGATCGAAAGCCATTTATTTACAGAAATTACCCTATTTATTTTTACCAATTTACATTAATATTTTCATTAAAAATCATCTTTTCAACACACGTGTACACCATGTTTAGAAAATACTTGTTTATTCTTTGAAAACCTTTTACAGCACATTCTTATGTTAATTATGGATTAAGCCGCTTAGGTTGCTTAACCACCCATTTATCCACTTACTTTACCTTTTTCCTTGCCTCATGGACATTAATCAATTTACACATTTACTTGTCCATTTTAACCTTTATCGGAACATTAATTAATTCATTCAAGTTAGGTTGTATTAACACATTTCACCACACAACCCATTTCTTGACATGTTCCTTATTTCTTTATCTTTCCTCCGAATCTTCTAATAATTGCATACTTCAACGGGCTCCACACCATCGGCTATGCACACCATTTTCTTTGGCCGGTTATTTTGAGTCTTTCACCCCAGGGCTAGGGCCCTCCTTAATTATTACGGTGTCATCCAAGTTCCTATACATGTGTTTTAATATTTTACAAATATCCACATAATTCCACCTTTTCTTTTTACCTGGCCGAAGCCAAAACCCGAGGTTTGACCCTAACTTATGTTAAACTTTGAAATTTACCGTTTCGTGTCCTTTACATTATAACTTGGATTTTATTTTAGAAATCATATTCATTTAGAACCGATTTGTGTAACTCCCTTTCCAACATTTTTATTTCATAAAAATATTTCGCTTTAAGTAAAATTATCATTTTACCTATTTGTTTCAAACTCACCTTTTACTCCATTTTCACAAGTGTTAATTTTATCAAAACACTATCAAGTTAACCACACTAATATCTTAAGTATTATAATACCTTAACACCCTTTTTACCTTGGAGTAATATTCTTCTTAATTGAAAACATCTTTATCTCATTATTTACTTTTTAATTTTATAAGTGTTAATATTTTATAACATTATTAAGTTATACACCAACTTTTCAACGTTTAACCATTGACATTTATTCAACACCATTAATGATCATTTTCAAAACTAGACATTTCTTTACTTTCTTTATTCCAGAAATCCATTTACCCTTAAAGACTATTTTTATAATAAAATATAATTTCTTTTTATCAACACATGTAGTCTTACAACCTTATGTTCATTATACCTTTAATATTATTTTCACACACTTGAAGGCTAGAATTTATACTTTTTCTTTATTCCATATTTAAATTCAACTAAATTTTCTTTAAACTTGTTTCTACATCTGTTGCCAAAATACTACAAGTATATGCATGAGAAGTTGGATTTTAAATCCTGAAATCCTATTAATGGGTTGAGTATGCATTTTACTCTTGAAATTCATCATATTTGCAAAAATATACTTTCAAGACATAAAAGATTTTTTATTTCTTAAAACTCAACAATGTTCATTTTTCATAAAATCTTTACTTTTGCAAGAAACTTTAAAACATTATTTCACTAATGTTTAACAAAATAAATCATTATCTTCAAACATTTTATTTCATAAAATGTTTAACATTAATGTTTCAAGAACACACACTATTTTCATAAAATACCAACTTTTAATATATCAAGACTTTGAAATATTTATTTCTTATTTATTTCTAACAAAATAATATTTTTACCAACATTTTTGTTTCAATAAAATATTTATTATTTACTACACATGATTTTCATCATTTAATGAAATGCACTCTACTCATGTAATCTAACTACAAGACTACACATAATGCAAATAAAGTCTTAAATACTAAAGATAGATTTTTCACCTCTAAGGACTCTAATGGTGGCAAGAATGTTTGTGTATGAGGAGCAACCCCCACCTCCAAATGTGGCCTCAAGTTGTTACGAAATGCACCCTCCAAAATACTCCATGTGTTCCCCTAATCTAAGAACCCATTCAAACTCCATGAAATCTCCCATCATCTTCTCCAAACATCCCCTAACACTTATCCAAAATTCGTAGCTCCACTTCAACAATGGTGAAAATGGTTGTTGTGGGCTTGAATATAGTGGAATAAACGAAAAATGTGGTGGTTTATGGTGGTATAATTGTGGTTTAAGGTGAGAGGAGTTCCATCCATGTTGGAAAACAACCCCTCTCTCAGCCTCTCATGTTCTTCTATCTTCCAACAATAAAATAAACCTAAACACACCTTTATAAAATGCCCTAAACACCTTAAATTCCCGTTTTGCACAACCTGGTCTAATCTGAGCTCAACAACTTAAAGATCCAAGAGCCAGAAATGTGACAATAGACAAGGAAAAGTCATAATGAAATATTTTTAAGGAACGTCGTTAGAACGATATGTGCCTCATTCGAACGACATCACTACCTCGTTCGAATTTTAGCTTCGTGCGACCTGTGACTGTAATGCAGTGGCATATCGTTCGAACTCTTGCTTCGTGCGACCTACACGCGGCATCTCACCTCGATTCTAACGATATAGGGATGTTGTTAGAATGACCTCCTTTTCATTTTCTTTCTATTTCCTTCAATTTTGACCTACAGTTTTCTTATAATTTTACCGACCCCACCTCGGTATAATTTATACAAAATTTAATTGAATTATTAGGTCAGGGTATTACAACATCCATGTTGCATTCATTATTAGCTACTTGTTTATTAGTCTAAAGATAGAGAATTTTAGTATAGTTTATGCCTTGGGTTGAGATATGCTCGTAGTACTTGCACTAGATGAGAGGTGAGGCATTTATTTCATGTGAGTGTCGATGGATTGCATGTTTACAAGGGCTGAGTGGTCAGACTTACAATTGAGGAGATTCAGCTTGGTATCCTTAGAATAGGACTCATTGATTCTTTATAACGGTCACTTGTATTCCGGATTTGAATCAGAGGCGTTTACTATTATATTTTATTTTCAGTTGTGACATATATATATATATATATAATGAAATTTTATATATTGGAGTTTCAGTTACTTTAGTTCAGTTAATTGTATTGTCATCCTTTATTGAGTTTATTGTGAATGGTTTTTATATTTACTATAGTTTTTGTTTATCGTTGATGCTGAGAATGATATAAAAAAATTTAACGCTCCTTGTATTTCGTGTCCAACTTGATCAATTGGGCGTGAAAAATCGGAGGTGTTACATTATAGTGTCATAATCTTTCAGCAAGAGGATTGACCAAAGCTCTCATAGGTTGCATATCATGTGTTATAGTATGAGGGCGTTGAGGTATTATATTGGTTGAGTAGAGAAGAGAGGGAAAATGGGTAGGGGTGGTAAAATATTTGAGGTATTTGGGAGAATTAAAATAAGATTATTTGAGTTTCACTTATATATATATATATATATATATATATATATATATATATCCGAGTCACTTTGGAGTGATAAAAATATATTCTTGAAAACATACGCTGATTAAACAAATCCTCAATGAATATTGATTTTTTTTTAAATTAATTCTACTTAGTCCAAATATAATATTTAGAATCACCCTAAAAATTGATTTATGGGTAAATAAGTTTCCCTGTTTATCCCGAGCGTGATCTCATCAAGTTTTTTATTTAAAAAAATGCATTTAAAAAATATATTTACAAAATTCAGTTCCAAACATATTTACGAAAATATTACACTTCTTAAATTCATGATTTTATACAGAATTCGTTGTTGGTCACCGCAAATTAAGGTTAAATTAAGACGGTCATGAGTTATTTTACCCCATTATTAATCCATCTGAATTCATGGTCGGTATCTACGTTTTCTATTAAAATCTTTGTTACTAACCGCGAATTCAGTTAAACAAGAGTTTAAGCATTTGCAACCATCTCCAAATATTTTCACACTAACTGTGTTCATTTTCACAATCTTCAAAATAAAAATTGTATAGGGGTGACTCTTCAAGCAAGAAGGCAAAGCATGTGGACAAAGCACACTAATGATACTATCCAATGTTATACTAGGAGGTTACCGGAAACAAAAACGATCCTTTTGATCGTATTATACTCGGACCGACAGGTAAGGTCCAAAAGGCGTCTAGAGAGAGGGAGACTGAAAAAGCTAGAAATACCCCTCTCCCAACACAACAGATTATTTGTGAACTGAGTTTTTACGAAAAACTTAAACAACTAACGCTGGTCAGAAGTGGAGAAGATTGGGAATGAGATTCAAGGGTGGTCAGAGGTCCAAAACAGTGCCAAAGATGGAGAATGAGTGGAGTTCGTGAAATCGTGAGAGGTGGAGTCTTTGATGTGTTTTTTTTTCAATTGCAACAATGTGCCTTTGTAAAAATGAAAGGGCTTTTTACTCTTATTTAATTTAATTATTAGTTAGAATTAATTAATTATTGGTTAAACCAAAATTGAATTGGGGATTGACAAAGACGATTTCACTTCAAATTTGTGTTTGATAATCGTGAATTTAATAATTGCAATATTTATTTATTTTTTGTAAATATGTTAGAACCTCACCAGTTGTTTATGCAGTTGCGGGTCCAACCCCCCAGCCGGCACAAGACCGCGTGAAGCTACCTATATATAAACCAATATAATTCACCCATCTACTCCATCTAAACACAACCAACCCATCACAAGAAAATTTGTCTCATACTCCGCGAAGACTAGAGAGAGAAAACCAAACAGTCCATCTGAAAAAAGAGGAGGACATGGGTTATTTGAAGATGGGCACATTGTTGACAGTTGTTGTGGTTATGATGGTAGGGAGTAGGGTGGCAGAGGGGCAATCGACAGCGTCTTGCGCCTCAAAACTTGTTGCGTGCGCTAATTACTTAAATTCCACCACTAGGCCACCCAGTTCCTGCTGTGATCCACTCAGAGAGACGGTCACAAAAGAGCTGCCTTGTCTTTGCAATTTGTATGAGACCCCTGGCTTTTTGGCTTCTTTAGGTATCAACGTCACTGAGGCCCTTCGTCTTTCATCTTCCTGCGGTATCCCCGGCGATCTCAGCAACTGCAATTGTATGTACCCAAACATAATTTCACATAGTATTTGTTTACGCGCACACGTAATTGCTAGACCATTTTCTTAACAAATTGCTTGTGGATTTTTTTGGTTTTGGGGTTTCCTTTTCTTTACAATTCTGTGGAAAAAAAAATCTTTACAAGAATGGTAAGTGATAATAAAGTCTCCCCTACCTCATAAACGATCGAGTTTACCATCTCACCTAAAAAGGTGAAACCCAACCATTTTGTAAGTGAAAAGAAGGAGCTTTTAGTTTTATCTTATTCAATGCTAATTCATTAAGTTTCTCCTATTTCATATTCTCACCTAAAACTTTTAAGTGGTCTGGTAATGGGTTAGGTTAACATAGGCCCTGAATTTTCTCGGATTAACATCATCTCTCCCCTCCTATACATAGACGATATATATTGAACTATATAGGTTACAGGAATAAAGAATCAGTTCTCAAAATATTTTTCAAATCATCATCATGTTCACAAGAGTATGCTTACAGGGGGATGCTTAGGCCTATTTTTATGTAAAACTAAGAGTCATAATTATGGCAATAAACTAATTTTTTTACCCAATAGGGAAAAATATTAAACAAAAGATCATATGATAATAGAGAGAGGATTTCCCAAGGATCAAAAGAACGGATCATTTTTTTTAAAAATAGAAAAAGAATTATTTTGAATTGATTACATATATTGACCGATTTTTGTAACTCATTTTGAGTTGATTTTTTTTTGTGTGACTTTTCTGGAGTGTTGATTTTTTTTGTGTGACTTTTCTGGAGTGTTTAAATAACACACAAAAAAAAATTAATTTAAAATATTTTTTTTACTATTTTTAGAAAAATGGTCCGCTATTTTGATCCTTTGAAGATCCGCCCTGTATGATAATATGTGTCTTGATAATCTATTCTTCATTGGAACTAGTTAAAATTTAATAACAGCACAAACACGACAAATACTCAAGGAGCTATCACTAAAAATTATGCATATTCTTAATGCGATAGCAATTTTGGATAAAAGAAGTTTTAGAGAGAGGGTTAATATTTTATTTTCGTTTTCTTCTGCAGCCATTGCTCCAACTTCTTCCTCGGTGCCAACTACGCCAGGTAGCGTATTTCCCTTCATGTTTAACCGCCAATGATATCTCTTTACACTATTTATGTATGAGTAATGATAAAGCATCTCAAAACATCCCAAAAATGCATTAAGGGATGTAGCTTATATTGGTTCATATATGATAACTTGTATATCGAGTTTGGACCTGCCCTGATATAGCCTGCCTGAATAACGGTTGGTGCGAGAGATGCAATTTTTTAAGGTTTTCTGTATATTGCAAGTTCAACTATTTGGAACACGATGAGTGTATTCGTGTTTATTGAATTTAATGTCCGTGCTTGAGGAACGTTAATAATCTAAAGACTTGACTTAGTGCAATTCTAGCTGTAGTGAAATTTTTATGCGCCCCCAATTTTGACATTGAAATCCCCCTTCTTTTTTCTTTTTTCTTTCTTCTTTAATGATGATTTGACTACTCAAGGGTGAACTTTGAAGGACTCTAGGAAACAATTTCCATGTTGACACTGGACTTGGTGCTTAATTTAAACTGTATTAGAGAAAACTATCCTTGTATAATAAGAGTTGAACAATACTCGTTGACATGGATCTCGTGCTTCAACATGTGTACATGCCTACTTGTCAATTAGCTTCATTTGATGCCATATATCCCAGGGCAAAAAAATATCTTTATATTCCGGATGTATGCTTTCCTTCCCATATTATAGCCACTATATTTTAATCATTATATTAAAAATAAATTGGCTTGTTTCTAAGAATGGGTAAACCACTTCTCCTTCATTCTTCTCTCATCATATTTGTTAGCTGTTGTGTTGTGCAATAATAAATAACAGGAACTTTGTAAATTTAGGACATATTGTAATATGTATTTTGAAAATAGGACAACAAACATTTTGTCTTCATTCCTAAAAGTGCATAATCTTTAAATAATAATAAAAAATATATAAAATGTAAATATGTCGAACAGGACAATATCAGTTAGGATGCTTAGAAAAACTTGCTGAGTTTGAGTATTCAAATTCCCCAGTTGCATTTTGTGATCTAGAATCAATTAGTAATGTGTTTCCACTGAATCCTTTTGCTCAGATCTTGTATATTGGGTTGGGTTAAAGTTTTATAATTTGTTATCAACTCCTTTCATTTTTGTTGCCTTCATTTAAACAGCTGTTCTTTAATATATTTTGCATTGTTAATCACCCGCTGAGTTAAAATGGGGATTTTTTTTACAGGAGTACCTGGAAATGACGTGGGCAGGATCGGATCAAGTGGGTTGTTTAGCTTATTGTTGCTTTGGGCTTCTATGATGCTTTACTAGGAGTGCTATTCAAATATTTGGAGTGGACATTTTCTTGTTTGCTTATTTCTCTTGATCGAGTATTACATTGATTGAATAGTATCATATTCAATCTTTTATATAGTGAACTTATTTTCAGCCCTTATTATTTTGTCTTACACTTCATAAGATTCTTGATGTAATAAATCTATTTTGTTAAATTTTGATTAGCATTTTATACCAGTCCATGTTGTTGTCTGATCATATCATTGGAGTCATTGGAGTTTGCTACCATTTCTTCTTTGTTTTTTATGTAGTAAATTCAGGACATTTAACACATACAACTTGGGTTAGGACGTACCTTTTAGGAATAACCCATGAATCGAGCATTCACTTGTTGATATGTGCCGAATGTCGCTCCACGACCACCAAAAATGTGATTGAGATAACTATTTTGTAAATTTCCAAAATAGTGAATAGTTGTATGATTGTATCATTGGTTACAAGAGTTGGTCATTTGACATTCACATGCACAAAACCAATGGCTATGGTAAAACCAATGGCTATGGTAAAGATCCTACTATGATGAGGGAAAGCTCAATTCAATTGGGTTTAGAAGATTGTTGTCTAATCTACTAAGATTTGATGTAAGGATAAAATATTAAGCATACTACATGAAGGAACTCCATCTTACACCACCTATGTGGGTACAGGATGGGATAATATGACTCGAATATTAACATCTCACTTGCCCACGTATAGGGTTGTAAGAGCAAAATTTATGATTGCTCATTCTTTATTTTTATTGGCTTATCCTTTTACTCTCCATTGCACCTTCATGAATGTTCTCAAGTCTTTAAGAGAAGAATCGTTGGTGACCATTTGCAAGGATCGAAGGTCGAGTGTTGCTATTTTACTCGAGAAGAGTTATGCGATGGTTTTAGTAAAATTATATTATTCAGGGGTTTTCAGAGAGTTTGTTTTTACAAATGTTTTTCAAAATATTTTAAAATAATTTTAAAAGTTTTTTTGAAATTTTTTCAACGACTTGAAGTTTCGCTCGAATGAGTCTCTACTGGTCATTGGAACGTTTCATAGGTTAGTCCGAACGAGTTCTGACACCTCGCCATTTGGCAAGCACTGGAATGTCACTCGAAAATTTGTTGGAAGGTTGTTCAAACAAAAGTAGGTACTTCGTTCGAATGAGTAAGCGAGATTTTATTTTTTAATCAATTTCAAATGCAATCTTTCATATTTATCTTCGGTGGATCTCTATCCCTATAAATAAAGATGCGGTAATGCATTTGTTTTCAAGCCTTTTAAGAGTTCATTTTGTGATCAAATTGTTCAATTTTTTCATCCAAACTCCTTGAATCATTTAGGAACACTTTGCCAAATCAAGAAAAACACAATCTGATTTCTAAACCCATGTAGAAATTATTTTCTACTGCTGATTTATGGCATCGAGACTCTATTATTGAAGAATAAAGGAATTGTGAATTTATGAGAGGTTGATCGATAGATACCTAGGCAAGAGCTTCTATTTGTGGACAGTGTTGTCATGTGTCGTATCTACTGAAGATTTGAATGCCATTACCATGTTATACTTAGTGGAATTCTAAGCAGTCTGTAAGTCGTTACGTGTCTTTCATATCTTAAACAGTGCTAGAAAAGAAGGTTTTACTCGAAAAGAATTTTTTCTCAAATCTTCTTCTGTTTGGTTTGATTATTTGGTTTCGATATTGGACTCATAATTTATCTTCAATACTCACTAAAGTTTCATCAAGATAAAATGTGGTGAAACGAAATTTTGTTTGTGTGTGGCCTATGATACAAGTGAATCCATATAACCCTGTATTTTCAAATTGATATCAGAGATGGTTGCACTAATTTATTGTGTGATCTTTAGTTTGGGATTATATTGAGAATTTGTATAATAGGGTTCCTATTTTTTATGGGTCTAATTTTGCATATTGCAAAACTCGAATGAGGTCGATACTGAAATCGATTGACAAGCGAGTTTGGCTTGTTTGTGAAAGAGGGCAGATACCACCCATTGTGACTAATGACGATGCCATAAGTCTTAAACTTGTCACTGCTTGGATAGAAATGATTTTAAATTTAGTACTTTTAATTACAGAGACTTAAGTGCAATTTCGGGTGCAGTCAATCTCGACGAGTTTCGTCATATTATGACAGGTACCTCGTCTAAGGAAACATTAGATATCCTCCAACTCACTCACGAGGGTACAAACGATGTGAAAGCTTCTAATCTTCAAAATCCCACTACACAATTTGAGACCATTACCATGATAAAAGACTGAAATGTAATACCCCGTACTTTTGGCTATATTTATTTTTGGGATTAATTAATTAAATGCGTAGTAATTGGAAATTAATCCGGGTTATAAATACTAATGTGATACGAATTGGTATTTGATTATGTGCATATATGATTATATATGTATTTGGTATTATAAAATTTGTCGTGAGATTTATATACGACATTTTAGAAATTTTGTTGAGACGCGTGGGACCGCCGCGTCACGGTATAATATTTTGATAATAAAAGTGAATTTAAAATCGATAATCCATATGGTCATTTTGAGTGCGCCAACGTGTCCGGAAGGGTCGAGATAGTCAGAAAACACTAGCCGGGGGTATAGTTTGGGTCCCGGGGTATTTTTAGGCCATACCGGTAACTTAAAGGGTATTTTAGTAATTTGGTATTTTTGGGTAATTAAGAGTGACGAAAATTGAGAGTTGTAATCTGATAAGGATTGACCCCAACCAACCCTTATTAACCCAACAAGCTACGGAGGTTTATTAAATTAGGTTTTCATAAGTTCCCCAAAGCAAACCCTAGCCACCATAGCCTTTTTGAGAAGAAAGCTTGGAGAAGGAGAGAGAGAGAGAGAGGAATTCTGCAGAAATTCTACACCAAATCCACACCAAATTCAGAGACAAACAAGGCAAGTGACTTTATTTCCATTTAATTACTGAGAATGTCTTTTCCATGTTAGAAAATTCAGATTTATGGTTGTTCTTGATGAAATATGAAAACCCATGTAGTCTAGATGATAAAACTTGAGGAATTTGAGAAGGATTGCATGTAGAAGGATAGGTAAATGATTAATCTGATGTTAATACATGTTTTGGGTGAAAGAAAAACGAATTTTAATTAATGAATGGAAGGTTCCAAATTTTAGGGTTCATGTTCATAAATGAATTGGGGAAAAGTTTAAGTTATTGTAAATTGATTGATGATTTGGGTGAGTAAATCCATACAAACGTGATAGGATGTGGTTATACTATGTTTAGAATTGTTTAGAGACTTTAAAACAATTGTTGGGATAAATTTTAGAGGTGATTTGAGGAGTAAAAATGGTGAAAAACAATTTTTGGGAAATTCTGGGCCGAAACTGGCCTCTCGTTAGAAGCAACCCCCAGGTCGTTCGAACGAACTCGTTCGAACGAGCTTCTAACGAGTTGACCAGTCGTTATTAACGAGTAGGGATTTTCGTTCGATATCTCGTTCGAACGAGATATCGTTAGAAGGGTCAGTTCGTTCGAACGAACTGGGATCTCGTTCGAACAGCCTCGTTCGAACGAGACTTCTAACGACCTGACAGACCAAACTCGTTCGAACTTCTAACGAGTTGACAGTTTGGTCCTTTTTGGACTGTTTTGACTTTTGGAGTTCCGGGAACTGGTTCAAGGGTAGAGTTAGCATCCCTTTGATGATATAGTGATTGATTTGGGACTTTTGGGTTATTGAGATGAGTAAATCATATACTAGAGTTATATTCATTGAATCATTTGGGTGGAGACGTGAGTGTCTACTACGATGTGAGGATGAATCATGGCGCGTATAATTACAAACCGGAATAGTATGAATTATGATAAGTATAAGCTAGTAAGAGTATGCAATATGTACTACGATTAAAATACGGTATTACTAAGATGTGTGTTTACTTAGTATTAGTATATGGATTGTTTGTATGACATACCTACCATACTTGCTATCACGGGAGGTTGCGTTCGCTTAGGACCCTCTAATCCTTGTGTGCCTACGGGGGGGATATAGACTGGTACCTTGATGAACATAGGTCATAGAAAGACTTATTGTGATATTAATAAGTCCGCTGACCATGGGAGCGTAGGTATGTGCGTGACCCATGTGATGGTGACTGTGTTCGCCTCCACTATTTGTGATTTGTGTTATCTGGACTATTCCTGAGAGATTCGGAATATGTGATCCTTATGTACGTGATGTACCGGGATGGATAGCAGAGTATGTGTGCACTACAGCTTAGATTGCGGGGTGCTTGTATCATATATTTATGATGTGAATAATATACATTAAATTAATGGAAATCCTCATGTTAATGTTGTAAAAATATTACGGTATTGTTTCGAGATATATAATGAGTTAGCTGATAGTTATATCAATGGCATAGTTAGTAACTGAGTTTACGTTAAACCTCTATTTAATTACGAGTGTTGTTATGTTAATTGGAAACAAGTAATATGGGTAGAACCTTTGGCAGTTTAGCTAGTTATGTTGTCAGTTAGCTAGTAATATGGGTCGTTATAGTTGGGTACTTACGTTAGGAGTGCACAGTTAGTCGAGAGGTGAGAATTTAATGTGAGTGCACATCCTAACATGTACTTTGCATTTAATGTTTTAAATGTTTTTAAAGCACTTGCAGGTTTTTAAAATGATTTCCACTTTCGGGCTCTGACCCATTTGCTTTCAAATATATTTTCTTGTAAAACCATTTTAGGTGCCCAGCCACAAGGACACCAAGCATAGGATTCTCATTCAGGTGACGAGCTGTAGCTGTTTGTGGAAGCTACAGGGATTTGCATGTAGACGCTTCTCTCATTTGGAATTCCAGTCTCAGCATCTATCAGTTGTAGGGCATGTTGCCCAATTCTATTAGACATTTTTACATTTCAGTTTTCAGACTCTAGCATGTATTGCTCAGCATTCAGTTTTAGTTATTTATTTCAGTTTACTTATCAGTTGTGGGATTTGTATTGAGGAGTTTTTCCTCCAGGGTTTTATTTACATATTGTGATGGTTATTCATTTTACTTAAGTATGGTGAATGGTGTTATTTAGTTATTCATTACTCTTGTTGCATGTTAATCAGACTTAAATTAAAATTTGGCAACTTGCTTTTTAAATACTAGGTGGTTAGTAATAATAAAATGTTTTCGACAGTGATGCTATTAACTGAGCCAACTTGGCATTTTGAATTAATTTTATAAAGGAGTAGCTACCCGGTATTTAATTAGTCGGGGCGTCACAGGTGGTATCAGAGCATCAGGTTCTAGTGTCCTTTAGGATCTGTACGGCTATTATGTTTCCGCTACGTTTCTTTGATATAGAGCCCTATATTTTAGGACTGTTGTATTCTTTTTGTGTACGCTTCGTTCTTCAGCTATTTTATAGTTTATAACTGTAGACTTATAAACTTTGTTCTGATTTCAGATGCCTCCACGACGTGCACGACGAGTTCCCAGGAATGCAGTGCCCGAACCCCAGCCCGCTCCAGTTCAGGGAATGTTGAACGCCGCTGAGGTTGCAGCTATAGTAGCTCAAGCGGTAAATGCCGCGATTGCCGTTATTCAGCAGGCACCACCACCGGCGCCGGTTGCCGCGCCAGCACAGGTTAATGCATTCTCGTCTGCTTGGGAGCGTGTACGAGACGCTTTTCAGAAAGCGCATCCGCCAGAGTTTGCAGGTAGCTCAGACGTGGTAGTCTCAAGCCAATGGAGGAAGGACATGCAGAGGCATTTGAGGATGCATGAGTGCACAGACGTTCAGAAACAGGTGCTAGCTACTTTCAAGCTAGTGGGATCTGCACTACAGTGGTGGGAGTCTATCACCACCGCGGAGGAGAGGGATACCCTCATGATTCAGGAGTTCTGGGTGCGGTTCGACCGCAAATACTTTCCATCCGCAGTTCATACAGAGATGATGAGGAAGCTGATGAGTTTGAAGCAGGACGGCAAGACAGTGGCCGAGTATGAGGCCGAGTTCACTAACCTGTTGAATATCGTTCCAGACGAGATTCCAACGGAGAAGAAGAAGATAGAGAAGTTCACTGATGGGTTGAATTGGAGGATCCGTCAGCATCTGCTAGGGAACCTATCGTTGGCCACGTATTCTGATGTGGTTAACGCTGCACTATTGCACTGTCAGGACCACCGTTTTCATATGGCCGAGGGCAAGCGGTCAGGGGAGTCTAGCCATCAGGGCAGGACTGGAGGACATGGTGCCAGCGGGGCACAGACCGGTCAGGGGCAGAGACAGACTGAGCAGGGTACCCAGCAGGGGGATAACAAGAGGTTCCGGTCAGGGAACTACAGGCAGGGACAGGGAGGTTTCCGCCAGGGCCATCAGGGTCCAAACGGCCATCAGGGCCAACAGGGGCAGAATGGGCAACAGTTCCATCAGGGCCAGCAGGGCCAAGGGAGGAATGGTAATGGCCACCAGGGCCGGGGACAGCAGGGGCAGAGGGGAGGGAATTTCCCAGGGAAGTGCTTCACTTGTGGCAAGACTGGCCATAAGAAGCAGGATTGTCCTGATAGGGGCAGGGCCCCACAGCAGCAGCAGCAGGGTGCTCGCCAGGAGCCACAGAGACCTATGTTTCCCGCCGCTCTTCCTGCACCGCCACAGATGGCAGCATTGCCACCCATCCCAGCAGTCCCAGCTCAGCAGGGGCAACTACAGTATGGACGTGTCTACAACGTTCACCAGGCTGCAGTTCCACAGGCACCGCCCGCGATCGAGGGTACGTTTCCTATCCATGGCACTATGGGTCGGGTGTTATTTGATACGGGTGCTACACACTGTTTTATTGCTACACACTTCGCGAAAGATTTAGGATTATTAGCTACGGCAGAGAGCACAGTGACGTGTGTTGACTCACCATTAGGGAGTGGGTCACTTATTTTCTTTATATGCCGGGGAGTCGGGGTAGAGGTTGGTGGTTTGGTATTACCTGCGGACATGTTAGTATTAGACATGCATGTTCACGATGTGATCATCGGTATGGACTGGCTCGTATCATATAGGGCCATGATTGATTGCTTCAGCGGGAGCATTGTTTTTGCCATTCCGGGGCAAGAGATGTTTATAGTGGTGATGCCTCGCCCAGAGGGAGGATCGACCGCTCACCTGTACTACATAGAGGAGGACACCTCTAAGGAGGTTGTGATTCCTTTGGATTCGATCCCGGTTGTCAGGGAGTATTCAGATGTGTTTCAGGAGATACCAGGCTTACCACCCAGTCGAGAGATAGACTTCGTTATTGATTTGCTACCGGGTACGAGACCTATAGCACGTGCACCGTACCGTATGGCTCCAGCTGAGATGCGAGAGTTACGGGATCGGATAGAGCAGCTGTTAGGGTAGGGCTTTATTCGCAGGAGTACCTCACCTTGGGGCGCTCCAGTTTTGTTTGTGAAGAAGAGGGACGGTTCACTGAGATTGTGTGTGGACTACCGAGAGTTGAATAAGGTCACGATACGGAATAAGTATCCGTTGCCTCGAATCGATGACTTATTCGACCAGTTGAGAGGAGCTTCTTTCTTCTCGAAGATTGACTTGAGATCGGGATACCATCAGTTGCGTATCAGGGAGGAGGATGTCTCGAAGACCGCATTCTTGTCGAGATATGGTTCTTATGAGTTTCGGGTTATGCCTTTCGGCTTGACCAACGCTCCAGCAGTGTTTATGGACTTGATGAACAGGGTATTCAGAGATTTCCTCGATCAGTTTGTCATTGTCTTCATTGATGACATTCTGGTTTACTCTCAGACAGAGGAGGAGCACGCCGAGCATTTGAGGCAAGTCTTGCAGACACTTCGTCAGAACGAGCTGTATGCAAAATATGAGAAGTGCGGGTTTTGGCTGAAGGAGGTCCAGTTCTTGGGTCACATTATTTCCGACCAGGGAATATCAGTTGATCCGGGAAAGGTGTCAGCGGTGAGGGAGTGGGGACAGCCCACGACACCAACAGAGATTCGTAGTTTCTTGGGCTTGGCAGGATACTACAGGAGGTTTATTCGGGGTTTCTCAGAGATAGAAGGTCCTTTTACACATCTTACTCGTAAGGGTGTGCCATATATCTGGAGTGATGCCTGTCAGTTGGCATTCGATGAGTTGAAGGACAAATTGACCTCAGCACCTGTGTTAGCATTGCCGAGACCGGGAGTTGAGTATTTGGTTTACACCGATGCGTCTTTGCAAGGACTGGGAGGTGTATTGCAGCAGGAGAAACAGGCCATAGCTTATGCTTCCCGTAAGCTTAAGCCTCATGAGAAGAATTACCCCACGCATGATTTGGAGTTGGCAGCGGTAGTATTTGCCTTACGGATTTGGAGGCACTATCTTTTGGGGGAGAAGTTTCAGCTGTTCACGGACCACAAGTCCCTATAGTATCTGTTCACGCAGAAAGAGTTGAACATGCGGCAGCGTAGGTGGCTTGAGTTTGTGAAGGACTACCAGTTCGACATCCAGTTCACCCGGGTAAGGCTAACGTGGTAGCAGACGCGTTGAGCCGCGGGCCAGCAGATGAGGTGGCAGAGGTGTGGAAGGCCAAGTGGAAGGAATTGGGACACCAAGATGCAGTGGTCCGATCTTTCATGTCTGTGATGACCGTTACCCCGCAGATTGTCACAAAGGTAGTACGGGCACAAGCAAATGACACGTTCTGTCAGGAGCAGATAGTTCGATTGCTAGCAGAGGGAGCCGAGTCCTATACCGTTAGCTCAGACGGGGGATTGCGCTTCAATGGGAGATTGGTGGTTCCAGAAGGGGAAGAATTGCGGCACGATGTGATGGCAGAGTCGCACGGCTCACGGTTCGCGGTACATCCCGGAGGGGACAAAATGTACCAAGACATGAGACGGCAATATTGGTGGAGCGGTATGAAGAAAGATATCGCTGAGTTTGTCTCAAAATGCGCCACTTGTCAGCTTGTAAAAGTGGACCATCAGAGACCAGCAGGATTGCTACAGCCATTGGAGGTTCCGGTGTGGATGTGGGAGAGCATATCCATGGACTTTATCACGGGGTTGCCTCCGTCGCAGAGGGGTCACGACTCCGTTTGGGTAATTGTGGACAGGTTGTCCAAGGTCGCTCACTTCTTACCCGTAAGGACTGACTACACTACGGGACAGTATGCCCAGCTCTTCATTTCAGAGATTGTGAGACTTCACGGTGTACCCCTGAATATCGTGTCTGACAGAGACAAGATATTTGTTTCGAGGTTTTGGGAGAGTTTCCAGGAGGCCATGGGCACGGAATTGCGGTTGAGTACGGCTTATCATCCACAGACCGATGGGCAGACAGAGCGCACCAATCAGATGTTGGAGGACATGCTACGCATGTGCATTATTGACTTCGGGGGTGGATGGGAGCAGTACCTTCCACTGGTGGAGTTTGCTTACAACAACTCCTATCAGTTCACGATTGGCATGGCTCCATTTGAGGCATTGTACGGTAGGCCTTGTCGTTCCCCAGCATGTTGGTTGGAAGTGGGGGACAACAAACTGCTTGGGCCAGAAGTGATTCAGGATACTTCGGCAAGGATTGAGTTGATTCGGAGTCGCATACGGGTAGCTCAAGACAGGCAGAAGAGTTATGCTGATGCGAAGAGATTTTTCAGGGAGTTCCAAGTGGGGGACCAGGTCTTGCTCAGGGTTTCTCCGATGAAGGGGATTATGCGATTCGGGAAGAAGGGGAAGTTGGCACCGAGGTATGTGGGGCCGTTTCCTATTATTGAGCGAATCGGACCGGTTGCGTATAGACTCGGGTTACCGGAGCATTTGCATCGGATTCAAGACGTGTTCCATATTTCCTCGCTGAGGAAATACCTTAGAGATAATTTGGCTCATTCTCACATTGCTGTGGAGGACATCGATCTCCAGCCGGATAGCTCTTATGAGGAGGGGCCGATTGCTATTTTGGACCGAAGCGAGAGGAAACTGCGGTCAAAGATAGTCCCATTAGTGCGTGTTCAGTGGCGACATCACAATGTCGAGGAGTCCACATGGGAGCGCGAGGATGAGATGCGCGAGCGTTATCCAGAGCTGTTTTTAGCAGGTACTTTCTAGTTTCGAATTTCGGGACGAAATTCAGTTATTAGGGGGGAAGTATGTAATACCCCGTACTTTTGGCTATATTTATTTTTGGGATTAATTAATTAAATGCGTAGTAATTGGAAATTAATCCGGGTTATAAATACTAATGTGATACGAATTGGTATTTGATTATGTGCATATATGATTATATATGTATTTGGTATTATAAAATTTGTCGTGAGATTTATATACGGCATTTTAGAAATTTTGTTGAGACGCGTGGGACCGTCGCGTCACGGTATAATATTTTGATAATAAAAGTGAATTTAAAATCAATAATCCATATGGTCATTTTGAGTGCGCCAACGTGTCCGGAAGGGTCGAGATAGTCAGAAAACACTAGCCGGGGGTATAGTTTGGGTCCCGGGGTATTTTTAGGCCATACCGGTAACTTAAAGGGTATTTTAGTAATTTGGTATTTTTGGGTAATTAAGAGTGACGAAAATTGAGAGTTGTAATCTGATAAGGATTGACCCCAACCAACCCTTATTAACCCAACAAGCTACGGAGGTTTATTAAATTAGGTTTTCATAAGTTCCCCAAAGCAAACCCTAGCCACCATAGCCTTTTTGAGAAGAAAGCTTGGAGAAGGAGAGAGAGAGAGAGGAATTCTGCAGAAATTCTACACCAAATCCACACCAAATTCAGAGACAAACAAGGCAAGTGACTTTATTTCCATTTAATTACTGAGAATGTTTTTTCCATGTTAGAAAATTCAGATTTATGGTTGTTCTTGATGAAATATGAAAACCCATGTAGTCTAGATGATAAAACTTGAGGAATTTGAGAAGGATTGCATGTAGAAGGATAGGTAAATGATTAATCTGATGTTAATACATGTTTTGGGTGAAAGAAAAACGAATTTTAATTAATGAATGGAAGGTTCCAAATTTTAGGGTTCATGTTCATAAATGAATTGGGGAAAAGTTTAAGTTATTGTAAATTGATTGATGATTTGGGTGAGTAAATCTATACAAACGTGATAGGATGTGGTTATACTATGTTTAGAATTGTTTAGAGACTTTAAAACAATTGTTGGGATAAATTTTAGAGGTGATTTGAGGAGTAAAAATGGTGAAAAACAATTTTTGGGAAATTCTGGGCCGAAACTGGCCTCTCGTTAGAAGCAACCCCCAGGTCGTTCGAACGAACTCGTTCGAACGAGCTTCTAACGAGTTGACCAGTCGTTATTAACGAGTATGGATTTTCGTTCAATATCTCGTTCGAACGAGATATCGTTAGAAGGGTCAGTTCGTTCGAACGAACTGGGATCTCGTTCGAACAACCTCGTTCGAACGAGACTTCTAACGACCTGACAGACCAAACTCGTTCGAAGCCTCGTTCGAACGAGACTTCTAACGAGTTGACAGTTTGGTCCTTTTTGGACTGTTTTGACTTTTGGAGTTCCGGGAACTGGTTCAAGGGTAGAGTTAGCATCCCTTTGATGATATAGTGATTGATTTGGGACTTTTGGGTTATTGAGATGAGTAAATCATATACTAGAGTTATATTCATTGAACCATTTGGGTGGAGACGTGAGTGTCTACTACGATGTGAGGATGAATCATGGCGCGTATAATTACAAACCGGAATAGTATGAATTATGATAAGTATAAGCTAGTAAGAGTATGCAATATGTACTACGATTAAAATACGGTATTACTAAGATGTGTGTTTACTTAGTATTAGTATATGGATTGTTTGTATGACATACCTACCATACTTGCTATCACGGGAGGTTGCGTTCGCTTAGGACCCTCTAATCCTTGTGTGCCTACGGGGGGGATATAGACTGGTACCTTGATGAACATAGGTCATAGAAAGACTTATTGTGATATTAATAAGTCCGCTGACCATGGGAGCGTAGGTATGTGCGTGACCCATGTGATGGTGACTGTGTTCGCCTCCACTATTTGTGATTTGTGTTATCTGGACTATTCCTGAGAGATTCGGAATATGTGATCCTTATGTACGTGATGTACCGGGATGGATAGCAGAGTATGTGTGCACTACAGCTTAGATTGCGGGGTGCTTGTATCATATATTTATGATGTGAATAATATACATTAAATTAATGGAAATCCTCATGTTAATGTTGTAAAAATATTACGGTATTGTTTCGAGATATATAATGAGTTAGCTGATAGTTATATCAATGGCATAGTTAGTAACTGAGTTTACGTTAAACCTCTATTTAATTACGAGTGTTGTTATGTTAATTGGAAACGAGTAATATGGGTAGAACCTTTGGCAGTTTAGCTAGTTATGTTGTCAGTTAGCTAGTAATATGGGTCGTTATAGATGGGTACTTACGTTAGGAGTGCACAGTTATTCGAGAGGTGAGAATTTAATGTGAGTGCACGTCCTAACATGTACTTTGCATTTAATGTTTTAAATGTTTTTAAAGCACTTGCAGGTTTTTAAAATGATTTCCACTTTCGGGCTCTGACCCATTTGCTTTCAAATATATTTTCTTGTAAAACCATTTTAGGTGCCCAGCCACAAGGACACCAAGCATAGGATTCTCATTCAGGTGACGAGCTGTAGCTGTTTGTGGAAGCTACAGGGATTTGCATGTAGACGCTTCTCTCATTTGGAATTCCAGTCTCAGCATCTATCAGTTGTAGGGCATGTTGCCCAATTCTATTAGACATTTTTACATTTCAGTTTTCAGACTCTAGCATGTATTGCTCAGCATTCAGTTTTAGTTATTTATTTCAGTTTACTTATCAGTTGTGGGATTTGTATTGAGGAGTTTTTCCTCCAGGGTTTTATTTACATATTGTGATGGTTATTCATTTTACTTAAGTATGGTGAATGGTGTTATTTAGTTATTCATTACTCTTGTTGCATGTTAATCAGACTTAAATTAAAATTTGGCAACTTGCTTTTTAAATACTAGGTGGTTAGTAATAATAAAATGTTTTCGACAGTGATGCTATTAACTGAGCCAACTTGGCATTTTGAATTAATTTTATAAAGGAGTAGCTACCCGGTATTTAATTAGTCGGGGTGTCACATGAAACATTTGATGAATTCTCCGAACGATTATCTGATATTGCTAATGCTAGTTTGGGTGAGAGAATTCTTAAGACGAGGGTAGTTAAAAAGATTTTCGGATCTTTTTTGTTCGTTTTATCCCTAAAGTCACGGTCCTAAATTCTTTGGGAATTTTAGATTCTCTTAGGTTAAAAGAAGTCATATGAGATCTTCAAACTTACAAAATACATATGTTCTCCAAAACTCAAAGGAAGATAGAAAATGGGGTCGCTTTAAAAGCCCAATCAAAGAAAAACGAGGAGATTTCTAACTCGGAGTTGATTTTAATAGATAATATTGCTTTATTTGTTATAAAATTCAAAAAAAATCTCAAAGTAAGAAATCAAAAAAATTTCAAAGAAAATAAAAGTTTTGAGAATGACAAAAAATTTAATATGGGAAAGAATTTTTTGAGAAAGCGAGAGAAAGATGAGGAGAGATGCTATGAGTTCGAGAATATGACTCACAAAGCCCACGAGTGCACTACGAGGCTAAAGAGACGGGGCAAAGGCAAAGCCACCTACAATGCCACTCTTAGCGATAGTGATGATAAGTCGATGGATTCATGGATGTAATTTCACCGCGTTCATAGTCAGTCATGTTAGTATATCGAATACGTCTCACACCAATGAGGACGTTTCTAAACATGATGTCCTCGACAGTGAGTCTAGTCATTATAGAGAGAGTAGGGAAGTTGATGTTTTTAATGAGGAAGAACGTGGCTTCCAACACGCCTACACCGAGGTTTCGCAGAGTCATTTAAAATTAAAAAGAAAAATAATAATTTGGCGCTTAGGGTGTTATCACTAGAGAATGAGTTGAAGGAGTCGAGAGAGTGAGAGACCTCGGTTATGATTTCTTTGAGTGAAAGAGTATTTTGGGTGGAGAGGGAAAATAGTGACTTTACCAACAAAGTGGCTAGTCTCACGAGAGATATTCAAGCGTTATTGGAAACTTGTGAGAAACTTTAAGCCCTTGTATCCTAACTTGAGAAAGATCTCGAACGTACCCAAGGGTCAAGATTACTATAGAAGACATATCGAAGAAGGATGGAAAGGTGTTACTTGGTTCCGCTTTAGGTTTTAGGGAGAGGAGAGGGATAGGCTACGATGGTGCATCCATTTCTAATGACGCACCCGAACCGGTTCTTAAGTTTGTGGTTGATCCATATGGGCCTTGGCCTAACCTACCAAAGTGAGATCAACACAAACGTGCTAACTAAAGTAAACCCAAACAAGTCTATGTTTGCACCCATTCCAAAAAAAGAGGTCGCCTTAGGTAATTTTCCTACAAGTCAGGAAGATCTCATTGTACACATACTCCCTCGCACCATTATAACAAATTTACTAGTCTTAGAGGGAAAGTTGATTTCCTACTCAAGACTTCTAAAAGCTTAATGGAAGAATTTTAAAGGATGTCTATGAATTTTTATAACGATTCAAATGCTACGGCTAGAGCCAGCCACGATAAGGTGAAATAAAAAGTTACCTCTGCTTGGATAACTAAGAATGACGAAAAAGACTTTGTTGTTCACGCTCCTATCATGGTTTAAGATACATCCCAATGGTATTTTGATAGTGGGTACTCTAGGCACATGACCAGTGACAAGTCAAATTGCACCCACCTTGTGGATCGCAAGAAAGGTAAAGTCACCTTTGGAAATGGGAGTAAGTCTAGCATTTTAGGATTTGATTATTTTGAGATACCCGAATTTACTAAGCTAGACAATGTGTTATATGTTGAAGGATTGAAAGAGAACTTAATTAGAATGAGTCAACTTTGTGATGAAAACTTTACAATAAAGTTTTATCGGTCCGAGTGTAACATTTATGATCAATCCAGTGAACTATTACGATAAAGAGTGAGGACCGATGACAATTGTTATAGGATCATTCTCAAGTCCTCCTTTATAGTCATAATCCTAAGGTCTCCTATATGGAGTACTTGCATGAACGACTAGGTCATGTAAATTTTAGAGATCTTAAGAGATTAGTGAAGAAAGACCGGGTTCGTTGCTTACAACCGCTTGGGAAACTAACTTCCTCGGTTTGTGCTCCTTGCTAATAAGGGAATATAAATAAAGAGTACCCATTAAAATTTAAATACCATTACACCTCTCATGTGTTAGAATTGATACAAGTGGATCTTATGGGTCTTACGCGTACGGAGATCACTGGTGGTAAGAAGTATATCTGTAACAACCCAAGCTTTTGAGCGGCTATTTTATATTATTTTTCCCGATGGGCTAATATTATAAAATAGGAAAGTTGGAGTAAATATTATTTTTCGTGAGACTAAGGGATAATATTTACTATGTTTTGTCTATTTATCGTATGAGAAGGTAAATAGCATTATATTGTGTATTGTTACATCGTTATATGTAAAACGACGGTTATGACTCATATTTAAATTGGAGTATAATTAATGAAATTGGAACATAAAATTTGTTCACGTTATCCCAAATGCCAAAATAGGGGGTGCGGTTGTTTTTAGAATAGTCGAGATAGTCGAAATATGTGCCAAGTTGTATTTTTGAGATTTGGGCACTTTTAGGGTGTTATGACTCAATTAAGTGGTTACGAGTCATTTTAATGGTGTATTAGCAATTAAAAGAGGACATTTATGTTTTAAGACCCGTTTAAGTTCCCCCACCCCTTTTTCTTTCTTCATTTGTGAGAAAAGCCAAAGGAGAGAGAGAGAGAAGAGAGAGTTGGGAGAAATGAGAGAAAAGAGAGAGAAATGGAGATTTGAGCTCGGATTTCGTCGCCACCGGAAGAGGATCCGAGACTACGAACCTAGAGGCAAGTTTCTTACTTGCTAGATGTGATTTAATGTGATAAATTGCATGTATAGTTAGGTTTTGGAGATTTAACCCATAAATGGGTATTTGTTGATTTTGATGATTAAACCCCTTAAATTTTAGTTTTGATTTGATTTGAGGCTAAATTATTAGTTAGTAATTGTGTAGAAATGATTTGGGAACAATTGTTGTAGTTGATGTGGGGAGAAAACAAGGATTTGGGGTATTTGGAATTTTAGGGTTCAAACAACCCGTAGCCCATCTTGGGATTTCTGCAGGACCGAATCGATTCGGCCCTGGGGGTGAATCGATTCGGGTAAAGGGAAGGACACAGGTCTAGGCAGACCGAATCAATTCGGATTGGAGCCGAATCGATTCGGCTATTACAGAATGTTAGTTTTTGCTCACCGAATCGATTCGGCCCAAGGGGCGAATCGATTCGGGTCCCCTGTTTTGTGAAATTTTTCCTAGTTTGATTTTTTAGCCCTTTTTTCTTTTAGGTTCGAGATTTAGGACCCTTCATTTGGGAAGTAATAAGAGTTCCTAGAGGGTTGAGTTGGGTAGACTAATGTCCTAGGATGGTATGGGATGATTGAGGGCTAGTTTGTTTAGGTTGATGTCCGTATGAGATAGGAGGTTAACCGAAAGATAAATTAAAGTTAAAGTGTGTATGTTAAGACATTTGGGAGACACTCCTTGAGGGAGATTCATTTTAATGATTTATAATATTGTATTGAAGTCTTAGGGACTAGCTGAGGTTGTTGGCACTTTGGGTCTTAAGTCATTAATAAAATATGACTTTAAGAATAAGGTGTGAATATTATTAAATGTTGTACTAATAAATAAGTACAAATGATTTTGAGAATGTAAAGATGGATGTTTTCAAATGAAAAGAATGATGATTTTCATAAATGTTAAAAGGTATGGATGCACACCTTCTCTAAATCTCTATCTTAAGGGAAGTTCACGCGTTGTGGTGAAGCCCCCTGACTAATGAATGCAGGGTGAATATAGTCCCTAGGCCATATGAGCGTTTGTTGTATATTTTTCTGCGATGGGTAGGTAATTCCGAGTGTGGTTATGACTACCCCACAGGCATATGGCCGCTTCCCGACGTTTCAATAGGATCCCAGGTTGTCTAAATGATAGGCCCTGGAAGATGATAGCCATTTAGGGGCGCGCACAGTGGGGAAATCCGAACGGGCGGTCTTAGAATCGTTATATATATATAAGTATAACTATTCTAAATCAAGTTGGACTTGATGTATGTGGTGTCATAAAGAGCACAATGAAATGCCATAAAGAGCATGAGGAAGTGCCATAAAGAGCACGATGAAAATGCCACAAAGAGCATATGATGATGACTATATTCCTGTTAAGGAAGAGGTTTTTACAAAATGTAAAATTGAGATATAACGCCACAAAGAGCATAAAAACTATGACTATATTTCTTGATAAGGAATGAAGCTATGAAAAGAATTAGTATACGATGAAATTTATTGGTAAACATTTGATAAAATGTTGTACCATTTATATATTCCTAAAGTAAGGAATGGGAATTATGTTTTGATGGCGAATGGATATAATTATGCATCCTTGAGTAGCTATAGATGAGACCTCTCACTTAAATATATATATATATATATATATATATATATATATATATATATATATATATATATATATATATATATATATATATATAATATTATGCTAAGGGTCTAATGTATCTCGACGATCAGCCTTGCTTAGTAGTACTGTATCAGGGGTGTTCCTTGTTTGGATTTCGCTTTGCAAGACACCCCACGCACGAATAAGGGCATAGTGTTGAGACTGGGGAGAAGTTAGCCTTTAGTACTTAGATTAATTTAGGACAGGTTCTAATGTATCTCGACGATCAGCCTTGCCTAGTAGTAGTGTATGGGGGGGTTCCTTGTTTGGATTTCGCTTGGCAAGACACCCCACGCACGAATAAGGGCATAGTGTTGAGACCGGGGAGAAGTTAGCCTTATGTTCTTGATTTAACCTGAGCATCATTGATATTGCGCTAGGTTGCTTTTAGATTGAGAGGTGAGGTTTATTATTCTTAATTGCGAGAGAATTACACGCTTAACTGTCATGCATTTTATTCACATGGGAATCATATCAAATCGGGCCCTGACCCGTATCTATATTTCTTTGTTTCTGCATATACTCCTTGTCGTTACAGGTGCTCTACCACATGGACACCCGTATTTACATTTCCATTCCAGTTTTCATGGAGCTACGGCATATTGCGGATGTTGTAGGGTATTCAATTAGACGCTTCTTTCTATTGTATTCTAGTTATGTTTAGTATTTGTTCGGGCGTGTTTGCCCAAGTCTTGCACTCATTTACTATATTGTAAATATTTAAATGTAATACTCAGTGTAACTATTGTATTGGTCTGTTCACCGACAACTTATTCGGTGATTACTTATGATATTATCGTTCTTTATTCTTCGATTTTTGATATCCACCGTTTTATAAATGGAATTGTCTAAGTGTTTTCTTTTATTTACAAATTTTCTTTTTATTGACAGTCCGTTTTCTAAAATGATTGGTGGTTATCTCGTACTATTATTTTAATCGACAGTGATGCTAAGAATGGACCATCTATGGTTCCTGTGATTATTAGAGTATTGGGCTGGCCACCTATTATTTTAGTAGTCGAATTGTCACAGATGGTATCAGAGCATTAGGTTCTAGAGTCCTTAGGAATCTGTGCGGATGTATTTCTCTTTCAGCTTTACTTGATTTGATATAGAGGCTTAAGATTAAGGTCGTTGATTTCTCTTGTGAGATTTCGTTCTTTTGTTATGCTATGAGAACCCCAAAAATATTTTGCGCGATCGTGTGCGACTAGTAAGTCGTCAGATGATGGGCATCAAGGGAGGCCGTTGTGAAGGCGCAACGAGATGGGATTATTAAGAGCTATAAGTGGTAGTCGGGGATAAGGGTCGCTTTAGAGGTCGCTCCCTTTATAGCATTGTCTTACATTGCGACCGTGACTACTAAGTACAGTAGAGATTATTTTCCATATACCGCTGCAAGTGGAGAGTGGTACTACGCTTGGGACTCCAGGCGACATTGATTTGAAGATTGAGAAGTCCTTGATGAGAACCACATGTCGAAGTTCAGTTGGATGGAGAATTGAAATCTCATTTGGTGAGAATATAAGGTCCGAGAGTTTCGGCCTAGAGTGGGTCATAGAAGTGCCCAGGTGCAAAGATTTGGAGGAAAATCCTTCACCCATAGGAGAAGTAACGTTTAGGAGAGCCCATCGGTGGACATCCACCCGAGGAAGGCTCATTAAACTAAGGCAGAGGAGGCCGGTAGTGTCACGACCCCAACCCAATAGTAGTAGGGAATGAGTGTCTTGACATGCCACCAAGGCATTCAATGTTATGGAACGGAAATACATTCACATGGTCATGAATCGTAAACTATTGAAAAAATGGAATTACGTTATCAGAGCTTTCTAAAAGGGAACTTCGTATATATTAAAGTATGAACGGATTACAACTTATGCCAAAATTAAAAACTTATTACTAAAGAGCCAAACATGCTCTATCTCCTAAAAACAAACGTTATATTTAAAATTATAACAAAAGATCTTCTCAAGCTAGATCTTCAACATAGTCCTTCTACACTCCATCCTCCCGTCTAATTATTTCCTAAAAAGTCGTTATTTATACAACGTCAGCTAAAAGCTGAATAAGATTTAATCTCCCGACATTCCAAGGTTTTCAGAATATAGATACCTATTCAAGTCAAAAGAGAAGGCATATACATATATGAATAGGAACTTGCAGTATATAGATATATATTTTGAAATTATAGTATATATATCACAATTGGATAGCTCCGAATAAGAAGAATGCAATAATTCAAATGTGATATCTTTTTCTTTCAATCATATCATTTTGATGGCCAAGTACACTCTAATACCGTATTCTTCTACCGTATTATACCCCGGTAGTTGAGGGTCAATCGAACATGTTCGTCACAACGCCTTATTTAGGGCACACCAGCGATAACCCAGCTGGGAAGGTCAGTCGTAAAGAGGTCCCTTAGGCCGAATCACATTTTCAATATTCAATATCATTTTCAATAATTATTTTAATCGGTATGTTTATATGGACAAATATAAACATATCACACATGAATCAATCATCGGTATCACATGAATTTTGAGAATAAAAGGAGTTCATAAAATATATATAGTTTGCATAATATCATATAATCAAAATACACAAGGAATGTCAGAGTACTCACCTAAAATAGAGGCTCGAAAATATAGATTTTGAGTCTTGGATCACACGTTAATCTAATAAATACAATAAAGGTTTAATTATGTATTCTAAATAAAGCCCAATTCTAAATATTGTGTTTTAATCCTAAAATATCTTGCTGAAAAAGTTTACTAAAACCATTTTCTCAATTTTTAATATTCATTCATCGCATTTAAAGAATTTCAATTCATAGTTCTTCCTAATCAGTCAGTTCCCAGTAGAGATGGAGGGTCACAGGGGCACCACTTAAATACCATCTTATCTAGACAGAACATTTCGGGATTTATTCCCAATAGAGATGGAGGGTCACAGGGGCACCACTTAAATACCATCTCAACTAGACAGAATTTCACCGGGACTGACTTTGGAATTACTTAAATGAGATTCCATAATACGAGCAATTGCTTACAAAAATCATTTGAAAAAGAGTATATATATATATTTTTCAAACAAGTTGACATATTTTGAAAATAAAATCAATTTAGATTGTTTCCAAATTTTAAGTTTTGATTAGTAAAGTCTTTAGTGTATTTTACCAGCATAACTACTAAGTAAAGCTATAAAATACGAAATTAAAATTACAAAAATGAATTATAACATTTAAATAAAATCATACCTACGAAATGAATTCTTTCTTCGAAATTATAGAACTCCTTCTTAAGATATTTCCTAAGATTTCTATCACTCTTTCTTACTATAATTCTCAAGGAATTGGTGTGAGTTTCAAATGAACCCTAAGGCCCTATTTATAGGTTTCCAAAAGTCTTACGGTGTTGACATGTGTCTAGGTGATCAAGCATTACGGTGGCTAGTCATCGTTTGGGTGTCGCATTCCGGGGTGGTCTTGCAGTCTAACATCACCAAATGAAGACAAGTGTTTTAGCTTTCTCTCTGAAGATGACATGTGTAAGGTGGAGGTGACCAACACGTGGTGGAAAGGTGATAAGGGTATAAGGGTCATTTCACACATGAAGGGTATTTTGGTAATTTCACACTATATATTTTCAATATTTCTTAGAGGTCCTTGAAAATATTTTATTTACAAAATGGCCCTTTTTATATTTTTATTTTAGTCCCTAAAGTTTCATAAAATTATATTTTCTACTGCAAAACTTATTATATACCTTAAGATATGTCATAAGACTTCGATTTCATCCTATTTACGATTGATTCTTCATATTAAAAAATGGGGGTTGTTATATTGATAGCCAATAACATCACATATCTAATAATACAACATTTATAAGATAGTAAGTAACACATGAGTGTAAAAACAAACTATATACATATGAGCACATAAAAGTGGGGTCATTACATCCTACCCTCCTTATGAAAAGTTTGGTCCCCAAACTTGACTCATATTAATTTACAAACAAGTATGGATATCTCTCATTTATTTCATCTTCCCGCTCCCACGTTGCTTCTTGAACTGAATGATTTCGCCATAATACTTTGACCAGTGGAATTATCTTGGTCCATAATATTTGATCTTTATGGTCCAAAATTTCTACCGGATGCTCAATGTATGACAAGTCTTCTCTAACCTGAAGAGGTTTGTGACTTAAGATATGTGTTGGATCTGGGACATATTTCTTTACCATTGATACGTGAAACACATTATGTACACTAGAGAGTTCAGGTGGTAAGGCTATTCTATACGCAACAGCTCCTATCTTTTCAAGGATTTCAAAAGGTCCTATGTATCTTGGGCTCAACTTCCCTTTCTTCCCGAATCGTATTACTCCCTTTGAAGGCGATACTCGTAAGAACACATAATCTCCTTTTTGAAATTCTAACTGTCGGTGTCGATTATCAAAGTAACTCTTTTGACGGCTTTGAGCAATTCGAAGTCGGTCTTGTATTAATTTCACTTTTTCTGTTGTGATCTGAATTAATTCTGGTCCCAACAGTTTTCTTTCTCCAACTTTTACCCAACATGCAAGAGAACGACACCTTCTACCGTATAGTGCTTCATATGGAGCCATTTGAATAGTTTCTTGATGACTATTATTATAGGCAAACTCCACTAATGGTAAATGATCATCCCAATTCCCCTTCAAATTAAGTACACAGGCCCTAAGCATATCCTCTAAGGTTTGAATGGTTCTCTCAGATTGTCCATCTGTTTGAGGATGAAAAGCGGTGCTGAAATTCAATTTTGTTCCCATGGCTACTTGTAGGCTTTTCCAAAAGCGAGAAACGAATCTAGAGTCACGATCAGAAATAATTGAAATTGGGGTTCCATGAAGCCTAATAATTTCCCGCACATACAACTTGGCTAACTTTTCTAATGAATGGGTAATTTTAATGGCAAGAAAATGAACAGATTTAGTTAACCTATCAATAATTACCCAAATAGAATCATTACCATTTGAACTCCTTGGTAAACCTGTCACAAAATCCATGGTAATATGCTCCCATTTCCATTCAGGGATAGGTAGAGGTTGTAATAATCCTGATGATTTCTGATGTTCAGATTTTACTTGTTGACAAACCAAACAGTGAGATACAAATTCTGCTATCTCCCTTTTCATATTATTCCACCAAAACACTTCTCGAAGATCTCTATACATCTTGGTATTTCCAGGATGAAATGTAAATCTCGAGCAATGAGTTTCCTCCAAAATTTGTCTCTTTAGTTGGGCATCACGTGGAACACACACTCTATTTCCAAACCTCAATATATCATCCCGTATCGCAAATTCAAATCTCTTCCCTTCAATAACCTCTTCTCTGATCTTCTTTAGTTGTGGGTCATTTACTTGTGCAATTTTGATCCTTTCCATCAACGTGGGTTGTACTTGTAAGGTTGTGATTATTCCTCCTTTGCTATAAATACGTACATCTATTTCCATACTTCTCAAATCCTCTGACAAAGGTTCCTGATTTGTAATGAGACATGCTAAATTTGTTGTAGACTTCATACTTAAAGCATCAGCTACTACATTTGCTTTCCCTAGGTGATAATGAATATTTAAATCATAATCCTTCATCAATTCTAACCACCTCCTTTGTCTCATGTTCAATTCTTTCTGAGTAAATATATATTTCAAACTCTTATGATCAGTATAAATCTCACAAGTCTCACCATATAAATAGTCTCTCCAAATCTTAAGAGCAAAAATTATAGCAGCTAATTCTAAGTCATGGGTTGGATAATTCTGTTCATGTGGTTTTAATTGTCTCGAGGCATAAGCTACTACTTTCCCATTTTGCATTAGCACACATCCCAAACCATTTTTTGAAGCATCACTGTAAATCACCAATCCTCCTGTCCCTGAAGGAATAGTCAAAATTGGGGCAGTTACTAACCGATTCTTAAGTTCTTGGAAACTATTCTCAACTTCCTCAGACCATTCATATTTTACCTTCTTTTGTGTTAACCTGGATAAAGGTTTGGCAATGCTAGAAAATCCTTCAACAAATCTTCGATAATAACCTGCTAATCTAAGGAAGCTACGAATCTCTGTTACATTAGTTGGTCTAGGCCAATCTAGTATAGCCTCGATCTTTTGAGGGTCAACCGATAGTTCCTCTTTAGAAATGACATGTCCTAGAAAAGAAACGCTAGGCAACCAAAACTCACACTTCTTTAATTTTGCATATAATTTCTCCTTCCTAAGGATTTGTAATACTATCTCTAAATGCTTCTCGTGTTCTTCAATACTCTTGGAATAAATAAGGATGTCATCAATGAAAACAACCACACATTGATCCAAATATTTCCTAAACACTCTATTCATCATATCCATAAAAATGGTTGGTGCATTAGTAAGTCCAAATGGCATCACAAGAAATTCATAGTGACCATATCTAGTACGAAAAGCTGATTTCGAAATATCATCTTCCTTAATCTTCAATTGGTGATATCCTGACCTAAGGTCAATCTTAGAAAATACTTGTGCACCTTGTAGTTGGTCAAACAAATCATCTATACGAGGTAAGGGGTATTTATTCTTAATGGTTACCTTGTTCAGTTCACGATAATCTATACATAACCTCATCGTCCCATCCTTCTTTTTAACAAATAACACCGGAGCACCCCAAGGGGATATACTTGGTCTAATAAAACACTTGTCTAATAGATCTTGTAATTGAACTTTTAATTCCCTTAATTCTAAAGGTGCCACATGCGATAAGGTGATTTTGAGATTGGTATGGCTCCAGGAAGAAGGTCAATCGTAAACTCTATTTCTCTACTAGGAGGTAGATTGGGTATATCATCCGAAAAAACATCTGGAAAATGTTTTGCTATAGGGATCTCTTCTAAACTAGGATCCTTCATTTGCAAATCAATAACACTTGCAAGAAATCCTTGACATCCTTTCTTAAGAAAACTATAGGCTTGCATTGCAGAGACAATACACATGGGAGATAGGACGCCAGTTCCTTCAAAACTGAATTTTTGTTGGTTAGGAATTTGGAAAGTAACTCTCTTCTCAAAACAATCTACATTAGCATGATATGATGCTAACCAATCCATCCCCAAAATGACTTCAAAATCTCTTATGTCAAAAACTATCAAATCGACATATAGTTTATGACTACTAACATCTATAGGGCAAGATTTATATACTAATGTACCCGTCAATAAATCACCAGAAGGAGTAGAAACATGTATGTTATGATTCAAGGGTTCGGGAATATTAGGAAAGCGATTAACGAAACGTAAAAACACAAATGAATGGGTAGAACCAGGATCTATTAAAACTTGAAAAGGCTGTGCACAAATAGAAAATATACCTGACAATACTGCATTAGAAGCCCTTGCATCAGAAAGATTAGAAATTCTACCTTGTCTGCCATGATCTTTATTGTCATTAAAAGTCTTCGTTGGCGCCTTACCTTTGTTAGGGCAATCTCTCATTTTATGTCCCTTTTGGCCACACCCAAAGCAATTTCCTGTTTCCAGGTAACATGGTTGCCCTCTATGAATATTACCACATCGTTGGCATCTATCAACATTAAAGGGTTTATTCACAAAAGGTCGCCCTGTATTGGGTATAGTACTAAAGGTTTTATTATTGGGGTTCCTTCCTCTTTGTTGCCCAAATTCCTCTTCCCTTCTCTAATCTGATTGTATTCTTCGATGTCCTTCTCAGCTATCGTTGCTCTGGTCACCACGTCAGTATATGATGTCAACTTCAGGATGGAAATTCGACTACGAATGTTTAACCTTAACCCACGTTCAAACTTCTTGGCCTTTAAATTATCGGTTATCACACCATGAGGTGCAAAACGGGATAACTCGGTAAAATTCGCCTCGTATTGACTAACCGTCATATTTCCTTGAACTAAACTCATGAAGTCGTGTAACGCCCCGACCCGAATTTAGATTACCGTTGGAATAACCCGAATCCGAATTGGGGTGTTAAAGGGGGAGGGGAAAAATTTACTTTATTATTTAAGAAAAATATTTATTTAATTGATTTAAGGATATGATATTTATTTGTCAATTTCAATTTAAGAAGAATAAACGTTTAACATGCATAATAAATCCAACTTATAAAATTGTCCATGAAAAACCATTTAATACACAATTAATCTATCGAAATGAAGTTCACTGTGTAAGACAACACAATAGTTCAAATCCGATAATAGAGTTCCAACATATTAATTAAGGTACTTCAAATATAAATCTTAAACATATTATGGAATGGCCAACAGAGCATCTAATGTCGAGTCGCACGCTCAGCTTCCTTACCGAGATCCTTTCCAGTGTCACCAACTGAAGTTCATGGGGGGAAAAGTAAGGGGGTGAGCGAATGCCCAGTAGGGTGGGAAATACTAAGCAATAATTTGATAAACAAAATACTATACATATACAATGTATTTCAGTGTTTTGTAAAACAATTTCCATTTCATTAAATGTTAGTACAACTACATGCAATGCACCCGGGCTATGTGCCCAACTCACACTTAAGTATTTTCATGTCTCATGCCAGAGACTTAATTTATTAATTCAACTATGTTGTTATCATAATATTAATAAATTCCATTTATTCAAATTCATTAATCCATTCATTTTCTCAATCTTTCATGGATATTACTTTTATTGCTTTGAGATTTTCCAACATCCACGATTTCATGGCCTTTCACCGTCGGTATCGAGCACACATATGCTACACTGGCCAGGTTTTTTGGGGTCTTTCACCACTAGGGACGTCATGCCCTCCTTAATTATTCTTTCCGGCAACATCCGAATATCATTATCTTTTCATATATTCACATTCTTCCAAATACTCACATTCTTACAATTATTCTCATTATTCCAAGTACTCGCTTTAATCTTTCGGTGTCACTTCTTTACTCATTAGTTGCCTTACTTTTAAAATATCCAAGGAGGCCAACTAATACTAACACCGTACTTTGAACACTTATATGCAATCATCATTTACTTTATTTATTCATTCATGCCTTAACACATTTTTAGTATCTTAAAAATGATTTCACTAGCATTTTAATGTAAAGAAATATTATCTTTCATTAGTTTTCACATAATTGCCATCATTCCATTTTTTATACCAAAATGCATCCTTTGAAGAAAATATCCTTATAATACCTTTCTATTCTTTTTTTTTATAATATTTTACCCATTCTAACATTTATTTAGTAATTAAAATCATCATTTTATTATAGACATTATTATACAAAGTTCAAATAGGTTTTCTACGTCATTTTTACACCAATAGTCATCCTTTTAACAGGTTTTCAAGTGAGAATCATGATATTATATTTATTAACTGTTTTTCTACATTATTATACTCATTTAATCACAAATTTAATCATTAAAATTGCCACATTAATGTAGTGTCCAAATATAAGGTTTTAAGTGGGTTTTCTACATCATTTAAAGTCATTATCTTTACTTTTTAACAACATCAAAGTAGGGGCTGAAATTTATCATTTCTTCAAAACATGATGAAATCTATCAATATCATTTCAAAACACATCATTTATCATGTCTAAAAATTATGCAAGCATATTCATATGAAATGGGGATTTCTACCTAAGAAATCCATGTATATATGCATCCTACACATTTATTTCCAATAGTATATGATTATAACATTTCTTCTTAACAAATTTCATGTTCTAATCATGAATTTATACAAGCATGATATTATGAAATTTAATCAATAAAGCTAGTCATTTTAACTCATAAAAATAATAAGTTTGCATAATAGAAAATACAAGAACTAGCAAATTTATTTATTTATTTTTTTTTTAACAATAAATCATCTTTCATTAACATGGGTGTTTTAAACTTTTGAAAACATAATTTTAGGGAGAGGAAAACCCTACTTGATTTATGAAGAGGAGATAACTTTGGAGAAGAAATCTTCAAGTCCTCCTAGATTGCTCCTAGACTCCACTCCTATGCTCCCAAATTCAAGCTTTCAAGCCACACCAAGTTACCCCACCCCTTGTGTGGTGTTTTAATGGAGTTTTGAGCTTCTTTAATGGATTTTGAGGATAGATATTATGAGTATAAGGGTGAGCTACGAATTTTAGAGGTATTTTTGCTCTTGAGAATATAAGAGAGAGAAAGAGGATGGAGGATTTTATGTTTATTTGGTTAACTAAGTTCATTGAATCTTCCCACCCTTAATTATATCAATTTTAAGCTTCCTTTTTCAATGTTTTGACTTATTTAAGTCTCCTAGGATTGAAAATATAAGTGAAATATGTTTTTCCCAAGTTTGGAAAATACAAAAACCAACCACCCAATAAATGAGCCAACCACACCATCTAAAATATTTTTTTACTAGAATTTCGACATAAATCCGTCTAAAACGGGTTCTAAACCATTTGTTTTGAGGATGCCGAGGAAGGAAAAGTTGTTCAAAATTAAATTTTACATTTGTATGAAAAATTTCAGATTTTTCTGAGCACTTTCATTTTTTGATGAAATAAATGATTTATTTATTTATTTATGAGTTTGTCAATTTTTTTTTCTTTTTTTTTTGACATATAAATAGGTCGAAATACAAGTACGTAATAAAAAGTGCGGGTATTACAAGTCGGCTGCTTTTTGGTCTTGTACCGTTTCAGGAAAGTATTTCTCGTAGAATATGACTAGGAAATCATTCCAACCGATGGGATTATTCCTTTCCTCGTATATTCTCTTAGTCATTCTCCACCAATGTTCGGCTTCACCTTCTAACATAAACGTTCCAAATGATACTCTTTGTTCATCAGTACACTTAAGAACATCGAGTATCTTTTCAATTTGCATCACCCAACTTTCTGCTTCAGTGGGGTTAGGAGTACCTTTAAAAGATGGAGGAATCAACTTCTTGAACTGTTCAATAGTACATTTACTTAGTTCGGGATTCCTTGGTACTCCATTATTTACCTGATGCTCCACAATCTTTGCTAGACTTTCGATCGCCTTGTATGCACCTTCTAGTCCTTCAATACTCGAATAACTAGTTCCCATAGATGATCTTCTCTTGGTCATTTTCTACAGTCATGGCAAAACGTAAGATCTACTATACTATATCAAGATTGAAAAGTAAAATACCAGTTATAAATAATATAACACATAGGGAAGGTTATCACATAAATCATATATTACATACTATCTCCTAAGGATTGAAACAAGAAATCTATAACGTTCGAAACCTATGTTCAGTAGTCTACAGGTTCATAACCTATGCTCTGATACCACCTCTGTCACGACCCCAACCCAATAGTAGTAGGGAATGAGTGTCTTGACATGCCACCAAGGCATTCAATGTTATGGACTTAAAAATATTTCTTAAAATAAATACAACGGAAATACATTCACATGGTCATGAATCGTAAACTATTGAAAAAATGGAATTACGTTATCAGAGCTTTCTAAAAGGGAACTTCGTATATATTAAAGTATGAACGGATTACAACTTATGCCAAAATTAAAAACTTATTACTAAAGATCCAAACATGCTCTATCTCCTAAAAACAAACGTTATATTTAAAATTATAACAAAAGAGCTTCTCAAGCTAGATCCTCAACATAGTCCTTCTACACTCCATCCTCCCGTCTAATTATTTCCTGAAAAATCGTTATTTATACAACGTCAGCTAAAAGCTGAATAAGATTTAATCTCCCGACATTCCAAGGTTTTCAGAATATAGATACCTATTCAAGTCAAAAGAGAAGGCATATACATATATGGATAGGAACTTTCAGTATATAGATATATATTTTGAAATTATAGTATATATATCACAATTGGATAGCTCAGAATAAGAAGAATGCAATAATTCAAATGTGATATCTTTTTCTTTCAATCATATCATTTTGATGGCCAAGTACACTCTAATACCGTATTCTTCTACCGTATTATACCCCGGTAGTTGAGGGTCAATCGAACATGTTCGTCACAACGCCTTATTTAGGACACACCAGCGATAACCCAGCTGGGAAGGTCAGTCGTAAAGAGGTCCCTTAGGCCGAATCACATTTTCAATATTCAATATCATTTTCAATAATTATTTTAATCGGTATGTTTATATGGACAATTATAAACATATCACAAATGAATCAATCATCGGTATCACATGAATTTTGAGAATAAAAGCAGTTCATAAAATATATATAGTTTGCATAATATCATATAATCAAAATACACAAGGAATGTCAGAGTACTCACCTAAAATAGAGGCTCAAAAATATAGATATTGAGTCTTGGATCACACGTTAATATAATAAATACAATAAAGGTTTAATTATGTATTCTAAATAAGGCCCAATTCTAAATATTGTGTTTTAATCCTAAAATATCTTGCTGAAAAAGTTTACTAAAACCATTTTCTCAATTTTTAATATTCATTCATCGCATTTAAAGAATTTCAATTCATAGTTCTTCCTAATCAGTCGGTTCCCAGTAGAGATGGAGGGTCACAGGGGCACCACTTAAATACCATCTCATCTAGACAGAACATTTCCGGATTTATTCCCAATAGAGATGGAGGGTCACAGGGGCACCACTTAAAAACAATCTCAACTAGACAGAATTTCACCGGGACTGACTTTGGAATTACTTAAATGAGATTCCATAATACGAGCAATTGCTTACAAAAACCATTTGAAAAAGAGCATATATATATATATATTTTTCAAACAAGTTGACATATTTTGAAAATAAAATCAATTTAGATTGTTTCCAAATTTTAAGTTTTGATTAGTAAAGTCTTTAGTGTATTTTACCAGCATAACTACTAAGTAAAGCTATAAAATACGAAATTAAAATTACAAAAATGAATTATAACATTTAAATAAAATCATACCTACGAAATGAATTCTTTCTTCGAAATTATAGAACTCCTTCTTAAGATATTTCCCAAGCTTTCTATCACTCTTTCTTACTATAATTCTCAAGGAATTGGTGTGAGTTTCAAATGAACCCTAAGGCCCTATTTATAGGTTTCCAAAAGTCTTACGGTGTTGACATGTGTCTAGGTGATCAAGCATTACGGTGGCTAGTCATCGTTTGGGTGTCGCATTCCGGGGTGGTCTTGCAGTCTAACATCACCAAATGAAGACAAGTGTTTTAGCTTTCTCTCTGAAGATGACATGTGTAAGGTGGAGGTGACCAGCACGTGGTGGAAAGGTGATAAGGGTATAAGGGTCATTTCACACATGAAGGGTATTTTGGTAATTTCACACTATATATTTTCAATATTTCTTAGAGGTCCTTGAAAATATTTTATTTACAAAATGGCCCTTTTTGTATTTTTATTTTAGTCCCTAAAGTTTCATAAAATTATATTTTCTACTGCAAAACTTATTATATACCTTAAGATATGTCATAAGACTTCGATTTCATCTTATTTATGATTGATTCTTCATATTAAAAAATGGGGTTTGTTATATTGATAGCCAATAACATCACATATCTAATAATACAACATTTATAAGATAGTAAGTAACACATGAGTGTAAAAACAAACTATATACATATGAGCACATAAAAGTGGGGTCATTACAGGTAGGATGTTCTCTTTGCTAAAGAAGTTAAGGGAACTATGCGAGAAATCACTAGGGTAGCTTGGGATGGAAGTAGTTTGGTTCGGTTAAGACTAGAATGATGTGTATAGGAACCTTTGGTAGTGGCTAGAGATTGGCAAGTATGTTGGCTGGAATTTTCACCGTAGATGAGGGTGGAGTGTTCCTTATGATGCGATGGAGTAGTTTTGTATTTACCCTAGATTCGGGTGTGTATATCGAGCTTGTGGTAATATCGATATTTTTATAGTAACTATACTTATATGACTTCCGTGGAAGGGAGGTCCTATATTTTTCCTCCACTCGTTATGGGGGGGTGATGATATTTTAAGTATATGTGTAGTATATGCTACTTGTATTATATGTAATGCACGAGTTGAGATATTCTTGGTTTGGTTGGTGCGATAGCAAGCGAATAAATTGCGAGGCTATCCTATTTCTAGTTCTAGAGAGGAACTGGTTGTTCTATAATGTCTCACCTAGATATTGGATTGAGACTTTATAGAGATGGTTTATGGTATGTAGGTAGTTTTCATTTTTTTTTATTTTTTTTGCTCTATTTGTTTTTCTTGATTGTATGTTTACTTTGTTTGCTTTGCTTGTGTATGATGTGCCTTATCTCCACGACCAACTAGTTAAGGGGATTGTGTTGGAGGGGTTCCTTATTTGGATTTCGCTTTGCGAGACGCTCCATGCATGAACCTTAACGACATCGGGAGTGGAGAGATGTTGCACTTTCTTTTCGTTTCTTTCTTTTCTTTCTTTCTGTTGGTTGAGTACTGGGTTGGAAGGTTTAGCCGAGAATCACGTAGTTGAGTGATTAAGGGCTAAGTTGAGGTGCGAGATATGAGCACTATGATATTTTTCCTCAGATCGATGTGGGGAAGATTAAGATATAGAAGTCGAATAGAGACTTATGGTTATGCCTAAATGAAAAGGCCATCTATAAAAGATGTATGTGTGTATATTGGGATTAAAGTATTGGTAGTGCCTTACAGAAAGTAAGCACTCGATTCATAAAATTTTCATTTTGTGTAGTTGTAAGACTTAGATTTAGGAGTCCATCAATCCCTATTATGTGTTCTCGATCGCTATTTCCCGAAGACCGACGATGCGAGGTAGTAGTGTAATGGGAGGGTTCCTTATTTGGATTTCGCCTCGGCGAGATGTCCCACGCATGAAACCGAGCGAATGTCGGGCATTGGGAAAGGTCTTGGACACTAGGGATCTAGTTAGGATTATACCTATACGACTAGACTAGAATAGATAGATTGACTTTAGGATTTATAGGACGTAAGACCCTTAAGGCATGTAGCATGATTTTAGGATGATGGTAGGGAATTGACCACAATAGGTTTGTGGGTTAACTCTAAGTGGGATTTAGTCCCTAGAACGAGGAAGTTTAGGAGCTTGAGATATTCGGAACGTTAGGCCATTGATGGAGGGGCCTTTCTTAGATAGAGAGTTACGTCAGTAACCTATCTTTAGAGGAGTTGAAGTATGAGCTGACTTTTTCTCTTGTACTCGTGTTGTTAAGATCGAGAGTGAATTCAATAAACGAGTCTTTTCCAGGAATGGGAAGTATTAGTGCAGCGTATGAACCCATTATTTATGCGTCTCACAAACTTAAACTCCATGAGAGGAATTTTCCCCGCTTGATATAGAGTTCGTAGCGATAGTATTTGCCTTAAGGAATAGAGGCGCTAATTCCTAGGCAGGAAATTTGTCTTTTCACGAGCACGAAGTTGGAGTTCGTGAGGGACTATCGATTGAATATCCCCTTTCACTAAGGAAATGCGGATGGGTCAGTAGATGCGCCGAATAGGGAACCGTCGGAGAGATTAGGGTAGGCACGAGATGCCAAGTAGAACGAGCTTTACGGAGGGGACGCTATAGTAAGAGCGTTCATGTCCGTGATTGACCGACTCACCTACTAGTGTGAAGAGACTAGTGGTGAGACAAGGAAGGATGAGAGTGGTAGTTTGTAAGGATCGAAACCTTCGTACAATCGTTCGGATCGTTTCTTGTAAATAGGGTACCGGGATGTATAAATGTCTCCTTCCGTAGTAGAAAGGTAGGATCGATAGTTCTAGAGGAACGATTAGGTGCTATGTTAGAGCAATAATAAGGTAGACTAAGATCAAATAATGGTGACCTTAGTCCGAGCCCAGTAGGGACGCCATTTTTTTTTACCAAGGGGTTTGCTAGGAATGATAGAACGATAGTTTAGTATAGTATGCCTTTATATGGTTATATTATATGCCTGAATTTTGAGGGCAAAATTCCCTTCTAAGGGAGGGAGTATGTAACAACCCAAGCTTTTGAGCGGCTATTTTATATTATTTTGCCCTATGGGCTGATATTATAAAATAGGGAAGTTGGAGTAAATATTATTTTTCCGTGAGACTAAGGGATAATATTTACTATGTTTTGTCTTTTTATCGTATGAGAAGGTAAATAGCATTATATTATGTATTGTTACATCATTATATGTAAAAAGACGGTTATGACTCATATTTAAATTGGAGTATAATTAATGAAATTGGAACATAAAATTTGTTCACGTTATCCCGAATGCCAAAATAGGGGGTGTGGTTGTTTTTAGAATAGTCGAGATAGTCGAAATATGTGCCAAGTTGTATTTTTGAGATTTGGGCACTTTTGGGGTGTTATGACTCAATTAAGTGGTTACGAGTCATTTTAATGGTATATTAGCAATTAAAAGAGGACATTTATGTTTTAAGACCCGTTTAAGTTTCCCAACCCCTTTTTCTTTCTTCATTTGTGAGAAAAGCCAAAGGAGAGAGAGACAGAAGAGAGAGTTGGGAGAAATGAGAGAAAAGAGAGAGAAATGGAGATTTGAGCCCGGATTTCGTCGCCACCGGAAGAGGATCCGAGACTACGAACCTAGAGGCAAGTTTCTTACTTGCTAGATGTGATTTAATGTGATAAATTGCATGTATAGTTAGGTTTTGGAGATTTAACCCATAAATGGGTATTTGTTGATTTTGATGATTAAACCCCTTAAATTTTAGTTTTGATTTGATTTGAGGCTAAAATATTAGTTATTAATTGTGTAGAAATGATTTGGGAACAATTGTTGTAGTTGATGTGGGAGAAAACAAGGATTTGGCGTATTTGGAATTTTAGGGTTCAAACAACCCATAGCCCATCTTGGGATTTCTGCAGGACCGAATCGATTCGGCCCTGGGGGCGAATCGATTCGGGTAAAGGGAAGGACACAGGTCTAGGCAGACCGAATCGATTCGGATTGGAGCCGAATCGATTCGACTATTACAGAATGTCAGTTTTTGCTCACCAAATCAATTCGGCCTTTTAGGCGAATCGATTCAGCCCAAGGGGTGAATCGATTCGGGTCCCCTGTTTTGTGAAATTTTTCCTAGTTTGATTTTTTAGCCCTTTTTATTTTAGGCCCGAGATTTAGGACCCTTCCTTTAGGAAGTAATAAGAGTTCCTAGAGGGTTGAGTTGGGTAGAGTAATGTCCTAGGATGGTATGGGATGATTGGGCTTACCCGAGGGTTAGTTTGTTTAGGTTAATGTCCGTATGAGACAGGAGGTTAACCAAAAGATAAATTGAAGTTAAAGTGTGTCTGTTAAGACATTTGGGAGACACTCCTTGAGGGAGATTCATTTTAATGGTTTATAATATTATATTGAAGTCTTGGGGACTAGCTGAGGTTGTTGGCACTTCGGGTCTTAAGTCATTAATAAAATATGACTTTAAGAATAAGGAGTGAATATTATTAAATGTTGTACTAATAAATAAGTACAAATGATTTTGAGAATGTAAAGATGGATGTTTTCAAATGAAAAGAATGATGATTTTCATAAATGTTAAAAGGTATGGATACACACCTTCTCTAAATCGCTATCTTAAGGGAAGTTCGCGCGTTGTGGTGAAGCCCCCTAACTAATGAATGAAGGGTGGATATAGTCCCTAGGCCATATGAGCGTTTGTTGTATATTTTTATGTGATGGGTAGGTAATTCCGGGTGTGGTTATGACTACCCCACAAGCATATGGCCACTTCCCGACGTTTCGATAGGATCCCAGGTTGTCTAAATGATAGGCCCTGGAAGATGATAGCCATTTAAGGGTGCGCACAGTGGGGAAACCCGGACGGGCGGTCTTAGAATCGTTATATATATATAAGTATAACTATTCTAAATCAAGTTGGACTTGATGTATGTGGTTCCATAAAGAGCACAATGAAATGCCATAAAGAGCATGAGGAAGTGCCATAAAGAGCATGAGGAAAATGCCACAAAGAGCATATGATGATGACTATATTCCTGTTAAGGAAGAGGTTTTTACAAAATGTTAAATTGAGATATAATGCCACAAAGAGCATAAAAACTATGACTATATTTCCTAATAAGGAATTAAGCTACGAAAAGAATTAGTATACGATGAAATTGATTGGTAAACATTTGATAAAATGTTGTACCATTTATATATTCCTAAAGTAAGGAATGGGAATTATGTTTTGATGGTGAATGGATATAATTATGCATCCTTGAGTAGCTGTAGATGAGACCTCTCACTTAAATATATATATATATATATATATATAATATTGTGTTAAGGGTCTAATGTATCTCGGCGATCAGCCTTGCTTAGTATTAGTGTATCGGGGGGTTCCTTGTTTGGATTTCGCTTTGCGAGACACCCCACGCACGAATAAGGTCATAGTGTTGAGACTGGGGAGAAGTTAGCCTTTAGTACTTAGATTAATTTAGGACAGGGTCTAATGTATCTCGAAGATCAGCCTTGCCTAGTAGTAGTGTATCGGGGATGTTCCTTGTTTGGATTTCGCTTGGCGAGACACCCCACGCACGAATAAGGGAATAGTGTCGAGACTAGGGATAAGTTAGCCTTCTGTTCTTGATTTAATCTGAGTATCATTGATATTGCGCTAGGTTGCTTTTAGATTGATAGGTGAGGTTTATTATTGTTTATTGTGAGAGAATTACGCGCTTAACTGTCATGCATGTTATTCACATGGGAATCATATCAAACCGGGACCTGACCCGTATCTATATTTCTTTGTTTCTGCATATACTCCTTGCTGTTACAGGTGCTCTACCGCATGGACACCCGTATTTACATTTCCATTCCGGTTGTCATGGAGCTACGGCATATTGCGGATGCTGTAGGGTATTCGATTAGACGCTTCTTTCTATTGTATTCTAGTTATGTTTAGTATTTGTTCGGGCGTGTTTGCCCAAGTCTTGCACTCATTTACTATATTATAAATATTGAAATGTAATACTCAGTGTAACTATTGAATTGGTCTGTTCACCGACAGCTTATTCGATGATTACTTTTGATATTGTCGTTCTTTATTCTTCGATTTTTTATATCCACCGTTTTTATAAATGGGATTGTCTAAGTGTTTTCTTTTGTTTACAAATTTTCTTTTTATTGACAGTCCATTTTCTAAAATGATTGGTGGTAATCTCGTACTATTATTTTAATCGGCGGTGATGCTGAGAATGGACCATCTATGATTCCTATGATTATTAGAGTATTGGGCTAGCCACCTATTATTTTAGTAGGCGGGTTGTCACAATATCATAGTGATGGTTGATGACTTTTCGAGATACTCCATTATTGGGTAGGCTGGAGAAAATTCCAACGCGGTTGAATTCCTAACAATTATGTTTCATGATCTACAAAACCAACACTGTGTCACTATTAATCGGATGCTTAGTGACAATAGCATTGAATTTAAAGAATCGGGGGTGGATAAATATTGTGATGAAATGAGCAGCAAATATGAGTTTTTGGTTTGTTAGAGGAAGAACCAAATAATTTAAGAGATTGTTAAATCCATGCTTCTTGGGATAAACGTGCCTAGATGTTTTTAGGAAGAGATGATTAATACCGCATGCCATATAATGAATAGGGTATATCTTCTTCCACACACGCTATACACTCCATATGAATTGTGGATAGAGAAGAATCCAAATATATCGTATTTTCGAGTCTTTAGGAGTCCTTGATACATGCTTAGAGATATGGAGCATTCAGGAAAGTTTGACTCTCGAAGCGATGAGGGGATATTTTTAGGATATTTATCGTCGAGTATAGTCTAAAGGTGTTTAACCTTAGAAGCTATAATGTTATATAATCGATAAGCGTCATAATTAGAGACGACGAGTCGCCTATGTATAATGATTCCAACCTCGAGTGTGACAATGATGCACCCCCCGGTAATGATATTATTATTCCTCATACAACCTTGGTGGACCCCTCTCTTGATTTAAAGGATCCACTCTATTGGGTTTGAAAGAGTCATAGCCCTTTTGACATACTTGTTGCTCAACTTAAGAATGGGGTTGACTACTTTTGCTACACCTCCTTAAGAGAGCCCAAGAATGTGATATAAGCACTCAAGGACGAGCATTGGATATGTGCTATCCAAGATGAGTTGCTTCAGTTTTATAAGAACTATGTCTGGGAGTTATTCCCCGAGCCTAGAGAGACTAATGTGATTAGTACCAAGTGGATATAAAAGAATAAGATAGATGAGAATGGTACTACAGTCCGCAATAAGGCTAGATTGGTCGCTCAAAGCTACACACAAATTAAGGGTGTAGACTTTAACGATACATTCACTTGTGTTACTAGGATTGAGTCCGTTCACTTACTACAATCCATATCATGTCATCTACGGTTTAAGTTATACCAAATGGATGTCAAGATTGCCTTCCTTAATGACATTCTATAGTAAGAAGTTTACGTGGAACAACTAAGCGGGTTTGAAGACACAAAGCACCCGGTACACATCTTTTATCTGAAGAAGTCCTTCTATAGTTTGAAGCAAGCACCCCATGCTTGATATGGGCGGCTCACTTCTTATCTCTTATCTCGAGGATTAAAGAGAGGAGGAGTGGATAAGACGTTGTTTATGAGGAGAGAGAGTGTTGATATATTGGTTGTCCAAGTCTATATGAATGACATAGTCTTTAGATCCACATGTTCCTAACATGATCACACGTTTGAGGAAGATATTAAGAGTGAGTTTGAGATGAGCATAATTGGTGAACTTACGTTCTTCTTAGGTATCCAAGTGCGTCAACTTGAGGATGGGATATTCATATCTCAATACAAATAATCTAGGGACCTCGTAAAGTTTGGTTTAGACTCTTCTAGGCACTGACGCAACCCCAAGAGTACCTCGAATAGGCTTAACAAAGACACTTTAGGCAAGAAAGTAGAGAAAACCCTTTATAAGAGCATGATAAGTAGTCTTATCTACTTGATTGCTAGTTGTCCCGATATTTTCTTTAGTGTTGGAGTTTGTTCGCATTACCAAGCATCCCTAAAAGAGTCTCACTTGATTGCACTTAAATGCATCATCAAATACGTGAGTGGAACTCTTTCCTACTGTATTTGGTATTCCTTTGATATTGATGACCATTTTTCCACCTATTCAGATGTCGATTGGTCCAGGTATGTTAATGATTATAGTAGAACCTCGGGTGGATGCTTTTACTTTGGGAGTTCTCTTTTCTCTTGGTTAAGTAAAAATCAAAACTCCATTTCTTTTTTATGACGCTGGTTGAGTATATTGTCGTCAGGATTTATTGCATACAGCTCTTATGGATGAAGCAAATGTTGGAAGATTATGGGATCACCCAAGGCACAATGACTATTTCATGTGATATTTATATATCCCGTAATTCGGTTCAATATTTCCGCACAAAGAATATCAGGAATACTTGAGCACTTTATTCAAGATTTTATTGAGGAGAAGGTCATTTTCTTGATATTTGTGAGCACCGAACGTCAATCAGTCGATATTTTCACGAAAACTTTAGATCCACTTAGATTTAAGGATCTTAGGAAGACTTTGGGTATTTGTTCCATTGATTGAGTTTGATCATTTTATCTAGTATAAGGTGATTATCATGTTGCTATCTTTTGTCCCTATTTCTATATTGTATTTATATGTTTACATATGTTTATATTCTTTGAAAAATCCAAAACTATTTTCTTTTCTTTTAGAAAACGTTTGAACATTTTAAAAAAAAAATATTTTTGATAAATATTTTAAAAAATTAAAAAAGATTTTTGTATTATATTTTTCTCCATATATGGATGTGTATTTAAGATATTCGAATCACAAATTCATTCCATCCATTCATGTGACTTTTTCATGGTGTTTTGATATATGGCTTCATTTCTTAAGTTTGCTTAATAATGTGTGGCTAGCATTTCTTTATTCATTTATGATCACTTTCTTCATGTTAGACTTTTTATCACATTTATTACACACATGCATGGAACTTTTGAACATTGTACTTACTTGTTATATGTCGAATATGGTGTTCTCATCTCAATAGTGTTTAATAACGAACCAAATGTACTAGAGATATATTTTTCTTGTAAGAACCATTGTCCAAATTTCTTTTCCCCGAAAATTGATTTTATTTTAAGCAATGGAAAAGGGCTATGAAAAAGAGCATTCTCTTTGCATTAAAAGCCACCATTGACAAGAGTCTAAAAGATTAATGGGAAAAAAAATAGAACTACCAAGGCCACTTTTATTTCATTGATGCTTAGCCTTTGTGATCAATATGATATCTTCAAAATTTTGAGAATATATGCTTAAAAATGTGAGATTTCGAAAAATCAATGGGTTTGGATAATGTACACTATTGAAAATATTAAATAGTTTGTCGTTATTAACATGACAATGATTTAAATTCATGGCATATTGCATAAGTGGAATCAATTTTATTTTGTTCAAAATTCTTCCTAATGTTGAAATTGAGTTCTTTCTTTAGAAGTATCTCACTGATTTTGTGTGCCTTTGTTATCAATGCCTATGTCGATTTTCTCTTCATATTTGTTCACACAACTACATTTTACTTTCATGATTCAGATTTTTTAGTGTTATTCCATGGTGTGACATATTTGTACTTATATGTATCTTTATATTTATATACTTTTCTATACTTTTTCTACTTAAAAAATTGAAAATTTTAAAAAATAGTTGGTTTCTTCTTGGAATATCATTGCATATGCTTAATTGTTTTATCTTTGTGATTTTATCTTATTTGAATTCAGGTGATGCTAATAACGCATGCTTAGTTTTTTACCCTTTGTCTATTACGAACAAAATTTGGGGAGAACAAATTGAGGGGAGTTTTTTATATTTCTTTAAACTCTTGTATGCATTTTATTTCCCCTTGATGATGATCTCATGGACCTCACAAAATAAAGACTTTCAATTCAAGACAAAGACTCTTATGCTTTTTCATTTCCTGGTTTGGGAGGTCATTAGTTTGTATTTGGCTTTGGTTTGTGTTTTGTACCGAAATAGCCAAAGGAGGAGATTTATAAGAGCAAAATTTATGATTTCTCATTATTTATTTCTATTGGTTTTATCAAGTTACTCCCCAATGCACCTTCATAGACATTCTCAAGTCTTTAAAGGAAGAATCGTTAGTGACCATTTTCAAGGATCGAAGATCGATCATTGCTACTTTACTCGAGAAGAGTTATGAGGTGGTTTTGGTGAATTCAAATTATTTAGGAATTTATTCAAAGTGTGTGCTTTTACAAATGTTTTTCAAAATATTTTAAAAGTTTTTTTGAAACTTTTGCAAGGTCATTAGAATTACTTGAAATGTCATTTGAATGAGTCTTTACTGATTATTGGAACCTCTCATGGGGTCGTTCGAATGAAATCTGACGCTTTACCTTTTGGCATGCACTGAAATATTGTTCGAAGATTTGTTGGGAGATCGTTTCAAAGAAAGTTGGTACTTCTTTCGAACGAGATCACATTTCGTTCGAACGAATATGCGAGATGTTATTTTTTTTAATCGATTTCAATTGCAGTATTTCATATTTATCTTTAGTGTAAATAGAGATGCGAGGATGCATGTGTTTTCAATACTTTTAAGAGTTCTTTTTGTGATCATCTCTTCAATTTTTTTGTCCAAATCAAGAATAACATAATATGATTTCTAAACCCTCGTAGATATTATTCTCTATTTCTGATGTGTGGAGTCGAGGCTCTACTGCTAAAGAAGAAAGGAATTATGAATTCCTAAGGTTGATCGGTGGATGCCAAGGCAAGAGCTACTTGATATGGACGGTGCTGGACTATGTCGTATATGTTGAATATTTGAAGACCATTACTGCGTTATACTTAGTGGAAAGTATTTTGTAAGTCATTACGTGTATGTCATATCTTAAACAATGGTGAAAGATAAGGTTTTTCCCGAATGGGATTTTTTGTCAAATCTTCTTCTATTTGGTTTGATTGTTTGGTTTGGATATTGGCTTCACAATTTATCTTGCATGCCCACTAAAGTTTTATCAAGATAAAATTTAGTAAAAAGGAATTTGTTTTGTGTGTGACTCAAGATACAAGTAAATCCATATAACCCCATATTTTCAAAGGCAAATCTTAAATATTTCCAACTCTTTGCTCTCAATCCTCTTATTGCTTCAACTGTTGAAGCGATATATAATTTCAATGTGCAGCATAGAATTCTTGAAGAAAAATGAAGAACTTAAATGCAATAAATGATGAACATATTGAATATGAAGCAATACGTTAAATTTATATAATAGATTGGTACACAAATGAGGTCTTAGATATTTTTTTTAACATCCACATTTCATGCCCTTACTAAATGCTTCACATATGGATTGTATATACAATATTAACACACACGACGTGTCATTATTAGAGATAGTTTATGTTATATCGAACAACAAAACTTCTTTTGTGGGGGCACATAACTTAAAGTAAAGAGGGAAAATTATTTGATATGGGCAATACGTTATATGAAGAGAATTTCAATAATCATCACATGTAAGAGTTTTCTTTGATAAATGAGATACAAGTAACTTTTCTTGGTACATTTAATAAATTCCATAGAAGTAAAATTTTTTGTTCCCACATGCTTGCTATGTACATGGCATAATTCTAAGAATATAGAAGCACTTGCATGAAAATGTTTGAATCAACCCAATAGTGAACCCTCTTGTATTATCTAATGTAAGCTTCAAATCTTGAAAAGTTGGTATGTGCTTAAGGGTTCAAATTTAATTAATTAATTTCTTAATTAACCAACACGTAAAGCAAATTAAATCCAAAGTTTGATTTTGCCAAATAAAATTATGTATAATATATTATATGTCATTTTTGATTAATAGCAAAAGAAAATAAGATCAATCATAAAAGCACACAAGGATTTGGAGTGGAAACTTTCTTAGAAAAAAATCATTATTTTCCCAACCAGAACAAGTCCATTGGTACTGAATTTATGATTATATGACTTAACATTAACTCAGACACGACTTACATATACGATAACAATAATTGTCACGATGTTGCTCATTTGTGTTATGCTCCACTGCCTCTACCTGTACTAGAGACATTTGCTCCAATTCAGCAAAATAACTACACTACCTACAAGGCGTTAATATCCACCGATATTAGTTAAGAATGATCGTCCTAAAGTAATCCAACATGTTATTTTCTTTAATGTAGAAGACCTCAGAGAATTCGTAAACCTAGAGTCTACTTTAATTGCATGGAGTTAACAGGGTCTTATAAATAGGAGGACTCTAGCAAAACCAAATTAGCGTTTTGAAAAAACTAGGCTTCATCAATTGGAATACGAGTCTAATATTTTTCAACAATGTATAACTAAAATATATTCAATTAAACATGCTTTCCAAGAAAAAGGTCCTTTTTCAAATGAGATACTTAAATCGAGAGGTTTTCGATCGATAAAATTTTGGTCGAGGCTCATTTTTTAAAGATAGTGTTCCCTCATTCAAATAAGACTTAAATGGAGGGATACTTGTTTAAAGTTTGCTTTCGATCGAGGTCCACTTCCTCAAAAAATAGGTTCTTATTTTAAGATATCTTTGATGGAGGGTGACGTCATTAGAATAAGATCATTCAAAGTTTACCCTTGACAAAATTTTGTAAAAAATATTTATAAAATCATTTCCAAACTTTTTGGGGGTGGAATAATAAAAAGGTTTGGAAAAGATTTCAATAAATATTTTTTTATCTTTTCCAAACTTGTTTTCATTAAAGTCGTGTCCTGTCACTCCCTATAAATAAAATAAACTATAGGAATTACAATACTTTTGAAAATCGTAACCATTATAAAAAATTTGATATGCAATGAAGTTGTACAATTGGGTTCAGTAATACAGTCATGGTGATTTGTCTATTTGTCTTCATATGATCTAGTTTTATAGCTCGATAGATAAGATACAAAGACACTATGACTCGTAATTTTGTTCGGGAACTAAGCTAACACAAACTAAAACATAAGGTAGTATAGATCATGTCCTTACAAAACTCCCTTTTTGGCTAATCTAGGACAAAAAAATGGAAAATATATATAAAAAAATTACTGGATAAAAATTCTTGTACATCAATATACTCAATATTAATCCCCAAGAGACTCGATAAAGATGAACAACTTATTTAATCAATGGTGTATCAACATCACGAACCCTGTATGTCCTACACATTTAAACACATAACCTCGTAACGTACTAAAGATAAAAAAAAAATGTATATTAAACGTGTAAGGACAAATTTCCAAATCGAGATAATTTGTATGTTTTGGCTTATTGCGTATTTGGAAAAAAACTTTAAGTCATTAGTTAGGACTTGAGTGTCTTTATATATACGATTTTCATTTTAATATATACTTTGATATCTTGTTATGTTCACCAAAGCTTTACTCTGCATCTTATTTAGTACTTTTTTCATGTGATGGACTATGTACATATTTACTGTTTACGCATGATAGACTTCATGTGTGTGTAGGTTTGAAGCGATGGACTCTGTGTGCGAATTGTTGATGGTTATTGAGCTTGTATTGGTGGATAACTATGTGTGTGTGGACTCACATTTTGTGGAAGCTTCGTGCATGGACTCCCTTATGTCATTGTGCATAGGTAGAAGGAACGATTAGTGTCAAGACTTGCGAGGGTATCGAGTCGATTGTAGAAGTATTATGTCGTGTCCTTGTGTAATTCCATGCATAGTGAAATTTGCGTGGTCAAGTCGTCCAAGATTTTTACCATTTGAGATTCATCGTACGTCGGGCATTGTGTGATTGATTTATTTTATCTGTTGTACTCACCTAGATGCATGCTTCTGGTTAAGACAAAATTGGTTAATCTATTTAACATAATTTTTATTTAATTGGTCCTAAGCTTAATTGGGTTAGTTAAGTTTAATTAAATTTAAAAAAATTTAAATTGGTATCTTTTTGCATGTCCATATAAAATCCTTGCACTCTCAAGTGGTATCAGAAGGATTGCACTAAGCTATCGTAATGATTGATAGTTTCGTCCCATTTTTAGGGTTCTTTAGTTGTGTGTATTTGTTTATTTCTCTCGATGGGCCATCACAATGACAATTTGTCCAATGTGTTTAGAGATGACGACGATTTTGATATTTTAGAGGAGTTTAATGAGCTTCATAATTGTGTAAAAAAAATCAATTGTTTGAATTTGAAGTTTGCAAAAAGAGTTAAATTTCTTGATAAATATTTTTTTGGCTTAAAAGATGAAATTAAATTTTTGCAAAGTTTTCAAACTCAAAGAGATGTCATTTGTGAGAAGGTTGAGGACATGAAACATGATTTTTTTAAATTTAGAAGTGTCCAAAAAAGAGAGTGAGGATAGAGTCCGTGTTTTAAAGAGTTAATTAGAGAACTTTAATAGGTTTAAGACTAGGGTAGAAGATCATGCTATAGAGGATAATGATAAATTGATAAAAGATGTAAAGGCATGTAAATATATATTAGGGATAAGTTCGCTTACATTGAGGGGGAGAGAGATAACCTTCTAAGTATTATTAAAAATTCAAATAAGGAGCCATAACGTTTGAAGAGTCTAAATATTTGCTTGAGTTTAGAGTTTATATTAGAAGATGATTTAAGAGACTCAAGTTGTGGTGGTCTTAGCTATGATGATTCAAATTCTTCCGTTCTTAAAGGCAAAACTAACTTTTGTTTTAGAGTTTCATCCACTGCCGAGGACGTTAGAGAAGATAAACCTATAGGTAACATTCCTCGTGTTTATACATGTTCGCATTATGGTACAAAAGGTCACCTTAGGGCTTTTTATTATGATATTAAAAGAGGTCCTAGTAAGTCAAGATCTTATATCACCAGTGTACCCAAAATGTGAGGTATTAAGTATTCATCTATTTTAGATAGGAAATCATTTTTGGAGGCATTGAATGTAAGACTGGTTGATTCTCGCATGCTTTCACTTGAATCTTCTTGTCATATGTCTATGGTTGATTGTGTTTGAATGTTTTTCATACACTAGATTTTGTACTTTATGTTATATGTTTTTGCTACTTGTATGATGTGTATCTTTCTTATGTTGATTTTTTCATTTTTTAGGTCTTATTATGAAAAATAAAGAAAGATTTTTTTTTGTATTTTGAGTTTAGTTTTCAAGTGGTGTTATTTTTTAAAAATATTTAAAAACTCAAAAAAGGGTTTTATTTACGTGTTTTTTGGTTTTACACATTTTATGTGGCATATCGGTGTGTTTGAATCCACTTTATTCCATGTATCCATATGCCTAATAGATTTGATTATGATTTTCAATACTTGGATTGTTCTTAATCATACTTTCATGGAGTAGTTCGACTTTGAATTGCTTAATGGGTTCACTTTTCATATGCTTCAGCATAACATATGCACAAGATCTTTTGGATTTTATTTCCATATGTTTGATGATCTAAGTGAGATGTTATCCCATCAATCTTATCATTATACATATATTTTTTACTGTGGGGGATTTTTGCATGTAAGAACCATTACCTGTGAGTCTGATGCTCTATTAAAAATATGAGTGTGCACGGAAAAGGTCTATGAAGGGAGAAAGCTTTCTTGCATGAAAGGCCACCATTGGCAAAAGCCTAAAAGAAAAGAAAGGCAAAAGAAAAGATAAAATTTCCAAGACTAATAGTTTTTCATTAATTCTTCAAAATAGATATCTTCACAAGAAAGTGAGAGAGAAAAATGATATTTGTAAGTTTTGAGGGTGTTATAAATTGAAGATCAATGAGTTTAAACAATGATTCCTAGTTAATTCATATTTGACGATATTGATTTGAGAATCATCAATATTTTCTAGGGTAGTGTAGATTGTGCTTGTTTGTCCATTTATGAGTTCACTTTATCTGTCACTATGAGGCTAAATCATTATTTGATAAAATTAATGCAATCAAATAGAACTTGTGACACCCCACCTAATTAAATACCGGGTGATCAGTCATTTATTAAATTTAAAATTCGGTAGATTCATTCTTAGCATCACTGTCGAAAATAATTTTTCTTTATTCATCACCTACTAAGTAATTAAGCTAAGTGTCAAAACATTTAATTTTATTTATACTCAAATAATCCATTAATAAATTTCCATTCTTTAAGATATAAGTTATTTACATTCCATATAAATATAATAAATATTGGACATGAATTAACTACTGAAATAAATCATAGTGGATAAAACATTCCAGTTCAAAGTCTCAAACCAACAAACCATAAAATCCTCAAGTGCAACATAAATAAACTACTAAGGTAAACTGAGTACAAATCTAATAAAACGACTGAGAATGGGCGAAACATGCCCTAAGAGAAATGTCTGAGTGGAACTGAAGGAAATGGTATAGGCATCTAATGCAAGGACCTGGGACTCCCACAACCGTTGTAGCTCTCTAAATGATCCATGTGTCGAAGGCTGGTAACCCTGTGGTTGGGCACTTGATAAATAATATATATATATATATATATATATATATATATATATATATATATATATATATATATATATATATATATATATATATATATAAAAGAGATAAGAATAGCAAGAAACGGGTCAGAGCCTGAGTTGTAAAAATATTTGTTTTAGCAAGTATTTAAAACTGCAATAATGCAAGTATTATGGGCATGTTAGTTTCGAACTCTCACATGAGATTCTCACCTCTCCACTATTGTCCACGCCTAATGTACATCTAACCTAACCTAGTTATCTATAAAGTTCCCAACTAGGTCATGGGTTTATACTTCTAATTATATCTCGTAGGAGTAAACCGTATCGCCCATACAATACGTTAATAAAATAATTTATTCCAATTAACCGTATATTATATTCATTGTTCTGATAGTAAATCTTTTACCCACTGAAATTACTCTACTTACCAACATTTATAAGTTTGCTAATTTCACACATTAGAATCATTCATAAGTATATAGATATATACCAAGGTTCTAAAAAACGCGAGGCGTGGAGGCCAAGCCTTAAACCTTAGAAGCCTAGGCGGGCCTTAGGCGTAAAAAGGCGTGAAAAGGTGTTTAGGCCTTTTTAATATATTTTAATATTTTTTAACCATAACAAGGCTATTAAAATACAAAAATTGTATATATCATAAAAATATGTCTGAATATTTGTAAATTAAAATACTATTTGATTATTTTGGATGAGATAATGATCCAGTTTGTAAAAAAATCTTTAAAACGCAATATCGTTTCACTAAAGCATTGTTGTTTTTAGAAAAAAAGTGTGCCTTAAGGGTTTTACCAAGTATAAGGAGTCAAAAACTTAAGGCGAGGCGTTTCTACCAAGCCTCAAGCCTAGGCGGGTTTTTTAGACCAGTGATATATACATATAGTCACATCATCCATATACATATATATACAAATCCTGCGCCCCTTGGTTAGGACCACTTGACGCAATGCATACTCTGCTATCACGTCCCGGTGCATCACTCGCTGCATATGGACAATTGGCTCAGCGTCTCTCACGAACCATAATCTCATAACACAAATATTGGAGGCGAGCATTCTCACCAGCCAAATGGGTCACGCACATGTCTACGCTCCCATTCAACCGTCGAAACTATCCTATATCTCAGATAGCACGTATCCAAATTCATATGCTTAGGGTACAAATCAAATATCCCCCCAATGGGTCACATAGGATAAGATTGTCTACTACGCGAAAACCTCCTTCTGATAGCAAGCAGCGTAGGTATGCTACATACACAATAATAATAATTAAATAATAATAGGCATTCCCCACGTCCTACAAAAATCCAGGTATTTACCCACCCCGTACATATTTTTTTTACATGTAGTATACTTTGATTACTACTTATTATGTAATTAACTCGATTATTCACTCTCAAAATTTCCAGGGTTATTTCAACTATCCAAATATTAAAGTACTACGCTAGGAATACTCCCCCAAATAATTCTGCACTGGGCTAAAAATCATCAACTGGCATTTCTCCCTCACTCAAAATAATCGCATAACTCAATTTGGATTGAACTGGGAATTTTCCAGTTTTGGAGCTGTCGTTCGAACCAAACCTGATGTCGTTTGAACGACATCGCGCGAGGCCCTGTCTTGTTCAAACTAGACTCAATCTCGTTCGAATGAGATTGAGTGTTTCTCTGGTTTGGCCAGACCTGCTACGTTTTCATGTTACTTCTTCGTCTTCCTCATAATTTCAGTCCTAAAACCTCTAAATTTTTCAACCAAAACACCAAAAAAGCTATCCTAATTGATGTTCTAGCATGTATAAATGATTTACCCTAACTTAGAATCTCTAAATCAACATAATTCATCCATAAAATTCAAAATCCCCAATTTAACTAATCAAAACCCTATTTCATAAATCTCCAACCCAAGAACATGAAATTTACAGATTAGTTCATCAATTAAACGTAAGGCATCATGGTTTTTCCTCTACATAAATGGATAAATCAATCTATTCTGACTTTCATATCATATTAAGAATTTATCTTTCCTAATTTCCTCAAAATTTTGTATAAGCAGGTTTTCTACTATCCTACACTAACATGAACATAAATGGTGCTAGAAGAAAGCAAGTAATAAACACTTGCCCCTAAATGATGTTCTGATTCGGTGACGAAATTGGTCTGGGGTTGCTCCTTATCTCTCGATCTATGCTTTGGTGAGGTGTTTGGTGTGAGTTCTTGAGTTATGCACCAAGAACACCTATGGCTTACTCTTCCTTTCTCTGTGGCTCTATCTCTTTCTCTCTCGTAGGTTTGGAATTGACAAGCACCTTCTCCCCCACGTTTATCTTATTTTATTTTCTTTAATATTCGTCCATAATATTTTCCCAAAAATTCAAAGGACAAAAATACCCCAATGGGGTGCTGGTTAGGCCTAAAAACATCCTGGAGTCCAAATAAAATATCCGGGTAGAGTTTTTTTACTATCTCGACTCTTCTGAACTCAATGGAGCACTCAAAATTTCCATACGAGTTACTTAAAAATAATTTACTTCTTTAATTTATTAAATTAGTCCCGACACTACTCACACGCGCGTCCTGACTTAATGTACCAAACTAACGTATTTCACATTCCAACCATTTATAAAATTTCATAATTCCATATTATATATTCACACAGTTATATTCAATAAATCTCAACAATAAGTATTAACCCTTGGCACGCGAGTTAATATTTATTTTAATCCGGATTAATTAAGAAATAGATTTCTCACCTTTTTAATTTAATTAATCCAACAATAATAATTAATCCCATAATTATTTAATATAATAAAAATACGGGGTGTTACAAAACTCCTAGAACATTTTTGAGTGATTGGGACATCATTATTTTGTTTCTAGTTCACACTCCTTCACTCCGTTGACCACATGTTTTTTAGATACATTTATTCCATATGAGTGTGGAAAGCTTATTGTGTTTAGTATCTTTTGTGGTGTTTATGCCTACATATATCTATGCATATATGTCATTGGAATCTTTTTCATATTTATGTGTATGGTATCTTATGTTTTGACTCTTTGCATTTGTATTTGATCCATGTATGGTAAATGTTCAATTTTAAGTTTCAAGTGGACTCAAATTGGTATGATAAATGATTATATTGATATCTTATGCTTTAGTTTTTGTATAAAAATCGGTATTATTTGTTCATTATGTGGATTATTTGTGCTTGTATTACCACGTTTTATTTGTCATTGCTTGTTGCACTTTACACCACTACATGATATAATTGGTTCTCCTTTATGCTTACCCATGTTTAGGAGGAGAAATGGTTTTATTGGGGAGAAATGGTTTGTTATGCATCTTTATCTTTGTTTATTCCTGAACGAAAAGGGGGATAAATGATGTCTCAATATTTATAGTCAAAGGGGTATTTTTTTTTCTTAAGGGGAGACATCTTAACTTAAGGGGATATTGTTAGACAAATGGGGGAGGGGGGTTATTCTTATGTGGATTTATAATTTTATATATTCTCTTTGCATTTAAATGTGAGTTTAAGTGTGCAGGTTTGCAACAATATGGCGAAGTTTAAACAATACCAAAGCTACTCAATGTGATTCTATCAAGTGTTTGTACTTTTTTTCTTTTGGGTTGGGGATTGTGTCGTTTAGAGAACTTGACGGCCTATAGGTTTTTATTTTGTATTTTTCTCGAAAGAGTCAAAGTGGGAGATTTATAGGAACAAATTTTTTAATCGAGTCAATTTTTAGGTTTTGGCTCATTTCGTGTTTGGACATAACCTTTTATTCATAATTTAGGATTTAAGTGTGTTTACCTTTCAAGCCTATGACGTGTTTGATTGAAAACCATAGCATCCAAGTTACAACTTCTACATCATCAATGTCAAATGTAACACCCCGCCCGCCCGGGGAGAGCGAACGGAGCGCTAATGCGATAAAATAAATTCAAATCCACAAGTGACAAGGTATAGAGCATCTAAGTCCCACAACAACAAAAGAGAAACTACCAATCTCAATCTCTTCAAATTAAATACCAAATCTCTCGAATTACATACAACAACTAACTCGAAAATAAAATACAAATCTTCAAAGATCTATACATCAAAATAATACAAATCTTCCAAAAATATTCTTCTCAAAATAATCCACGCTAAAATCATCCCAATTGGTCCATAGCGTCCCAATCCACGCTAACCTGCCACTAAAAGAAAATATGGGAAAGTATACAATACGACAAGAAAGATGCTCAACAAATATATGTTAGCGATGAATAAAAAGTAACAACACGAGTACGAATATTCAAATCGAAATTCAAATCGAATAAAGAATTTATCAATATAATTTCTCAACAACACTTTAACCGGGTCACCAGGCCTCACCACATCCGTATATGCTTTATCAAGTCATAGCCCAGAAAACAGGAATTTTGGCAGGTGCCCAACATCCGTGCCATATTAAAATCTCATGACAACGTGCTCATCAATAATATAATGATACCACATGAATCAAAATAATTTCAACAATTATTTTCCAGATTTCAATGAATTTATCAATTCAAATATGAGTTCAATTAACAAGAATTCAAATAGAATGACACTCGCGAGATTTAAGGAGCATATTGTGTAAAACCCCATACCTCAAAATCATCACATGAATCATCGCATAAATTCAGCCTCAAGATCTGATCGCATCATCACGTTTTTCTCGCGAAAATAATCAGATCATGTTTTATCCCCATCACGAGATTACCCCAAATAGTCCTATTTTAAAAACTCAGAAAAATCATCTCCAAAAATTATTCGAATCGTTGATCCGACTTCAGATTTGGATTCTACACAAAAAAATGAGTCAGGTATGTGTTTTGTGTTTTTCTCAAATCTCATCCAAATGCACTCAAAAGAAGATCTAAACATTCCAAATTGGCTCTTCTAATTTCACTCGTTTTTGCCTCTTTGGATTTCATTTTTGGTCTCTACTTTTCATCTTCTTTTCCTTATAATCACCCATAATATTCCTTATATAGTCCCTCTCTCAAACCTTAGCTTGGAGCCTAAGCTAACACATATTACTATATTGCCCTTTAATTCAAAATTGTCAACTTTACATATTTAAACCATTATAAAATGTCCAAAAGCCAATTAAATTTAAATGTTTGATTCAATTTCAAACCAAAATAAATTATTTTATCCTCAATTAATAAAATAATAATATTACTAAAATCTCACACAATATTCATAAATAACCCTCAAAATAATGGGGTTTTACATCAAATTTATTCCATCTTTTCGTCTTCAATATTAAAGGATCTCATAAGGTATGAATGTATGTATATTTTTATCCTTGGATTTTATATTGGGTTTTGTTTCTTATTATTTTATAAAAAGTTTATTTGAGGTTATTTTAATAAGAATGTTTTTACAAAAATTGTTATTTTTATGAAGAGTCATTCGAATGAGTTTTTATCTTTGTTCAAATGAAATTACTAAATTCGTTCGAACGAATGTTTATGGTCGTTCCAACGAGAATATGAAAGTCATTCAGATAACCTTCTAAAAGGTATTAAACGAATTGTTTTGTTTAACAATTAAACTTCGTTTGATGCTCATTTGAAGAACGGTCAAATGAAGTTCATAATTTCATTTGAACTAGTCCAATTGTCGTTCAAACGAGATTAGTGTTTTTATTCGGATGACCCTTGGTTTTTGTTCAAACAAGCCCTCAAAAATGTGTCACCTTGAAAAATGTGTTTTCTATACAAAGAAGGGTTGGCATCAATTTCTAATGAGAGTTTTTGGCAAAATTATTTTCCTACTGATATCCAAGCGCCTCCAAAGCCCTAGTTTCACCCACCTAGTTTAAGATCCAAGTTCCGTCTTTATATTTGCTTTGAGATCTTATTTTGTGCACCAAAGTTTACTCTTCATCTTATTGAGTACTTGTTTCATGTAGTGGAATTCGTAAATGTTTATAGTTTATGCACGGTAGACTCCATATGTGTGGAGATTTGAAGGGACTCTGTGTTTGAATCATTAGCAATTGCTCAGCCTGTATCGATGGATACCAAGGCTTGTGTTGAATCACGCGTTGTGATAAATTTGCAGGTGAACTCCTACATGTCACTACATAGAGGTGGAAAGAAAGAAGAGCATTATGGCTTGCGAGGGAGTCGAGTTAGCTATGTAAATACTTTTTCGTGTCTTTGTTTAATTATGTACATAGTGAAATTTGCATAGTTGGTCCATCCAAGGTTTTTCCCATTTGGGTTTCCTCGTCCATCGAGCGTTGTGTGATTATTTTATTTTATCTGATAAACTCTCCTAGGTTAAGATAACATTGGTAAATGTTTTTAACACAACTTTCATTTAATTGGTGCTAAGCTTAATTGGGTTGTTTTAAGTTTAAATAAATTTAAAAAAATAAAAATTGGTATATTTTTGCATGTCCGTATGAAACCCTTGCACTCTCAAAACGACAATTTTTTAAATAATGCAATGCATGCACTAACTACTTCCCTAAATATATACTCCATTTTTTGCCTCGAATAGATAAAGGAAAAAATCAAACAAAAGTCTATCACCAATGAGTCGAATTAAGGAAATAAGTATCATCAAATAAAGCATGTGCTTAATGAGATAAGTGACAGATATGCATAGAAATATGAACATGGTAACACATATTTCAACAAGACATCATATATGTATGGCATTATCAATATCACCTAAAACTAGCAAATGTCAATAATAATTATGTAACTCAAAAATAATAGAAGAAGAGACAAATAATAATGTAAAACCTGTGAATATAATCAATCCACAATTGTTTCATACATGTGATCATATCCAATAGAACAATAAATACATGTCCATAAAACAATCATGAATCAACAAAAGAGTATATAAGGAATAATAAATACATCAGGATAGAGCAAATCAAACATCTCCCTTTCTCTTTCTCTTTTTCTCTCTCTTCGGATAAAAAAACGTCAAAGTAAAAAAAAGTAAAATATACTCCAATCGTGCATTAGCACCATCTGTATCTCCATTTCTAGCTCTGAAATGGCTTGAGTCATTTGTCACCTCCCGGTCACTTTGCTCCCCCAACCACTGTTGGTATTGCGAATCCTTTCTGGATGTTGTGAGTTGTTCTCTTTTCAGTAGATATTAGCCTAAATAGTTGTTGTTTATTATGACTAAAGTTGTAAGGACTCGTTCATTTCTCACTTAAATGTGGTTACCTGAGTTGAAAAGATAGACCTTTCCAGATTTGTCTGCGTCGTGGTAGGTGATATTATGCTTGGGATGAAGCTAGGGGTCCTGGAGCTTGTCTGGACTCACCGTAAAAGGTGTCATCCTCCTCTAAAGCAGTTAGAGGACAAACTCGGGCATCGTTAGGAGTATAGGACTCAAAATGATGGGAAGTGGCCTCGTCAATTCTAGGCCAAGAGTTTAAAGTCCGCTCTATAATAGTGATAGGTAGATTGGTTGTTAGCATAATGCATGTGAGTATCATACCATAGGGTAGGATCATACGTAATTGAGTATCTCCATTATTCGGGATGGACAACGTCTGCCTTCAGATTGCGAATGGGAAATATATGGTCATGTCGGTACCATTGGCATGCATGAAGCGAATGTGATCGGGTTTATAATTACTATGATTTCCTATCTATCACATATAGGAACTAACTGTCTTATTAAGAAAACTATAGCCAGAATAAAGATGATTACTCTGTGGTGGCTTACGGTTGATCAAGTCAGCAGTCGTAAACTGAACGGTGCTATAGACAGTATAGTATGGGGTGAAATGGTATGGATCCTTGAGATATTAAGGTGAGGGAACCCTAGGGACATGTAAGAGCTCAGCTATAGTATTAGGTGAGATAACGATGTCGACTCCTATAACCGTTGATATGAAAAACTCCCCATCTACCCGGGCATAAAATAAAACTCCTTAACCATATCTATATAGAATGAGTTATTTAACTATTGGTTTGGCCCCCATATCTTACAACCTAACCATGAAGTTACCATGGTCCCCTCTAGGACAGTCAGATAAATAGGACGCTCAACCACCAACAGCTCTCCGCACGTGTAAGCCAACAGAGTGAGATATAACATGGGTGAGGCTGTGTTGGAACCTCTTGGGATTTCTTTCCCATGGAAGAAGATAAACAAAGAAAATGATGGATATGGGTGCTAAAGGTAACCTAAGGGAATATATGCAAAGGATAACTGTAGGTCAAAAAAGAACCAACCACAAACTCCACCAAAATACTCAACCAACAAAATAACCCGAACAAGATAATCACCCAACAAATTCAACTATAAGAGGTCTCATCACTAACTAAGGTTAAAAATATAAAAAAAAATCCTTTTTAAAATATATCCACAAATATATAAATGTATAAAAGAATAAATCAAAACTAGATTTTTCACATATAATGTTGTTTCCCGGATTACAAAAAGTAATATTTCACTAAATAAATAAACAAAAATTACATATAAACAGCAACAGTAAAGAGAGAAAAGAAGAACATACAGTTTGTGATTGACACAATCACTTGCAGATTTTTGACCGAGTCGAAAGTTAAACTATCTCTCCTTAAGACAGAATACGCCCCCGCTACGGTGCTGACGGAAAATACAACGGGCGTCTGCCTCCCAGGATGAAACGGTCAACGACTGTCGCAAGAAGCACTTCAGTGCAACAGTCCCACGAACCAACAATGGCGAATTACTCTCAAGCAGTAAGAAGGGAACAAGGACAGTAGTAGGGAATTCGGGTAGATTTTCTAATCTTTAAATGGACTGTATATGGTCTTTTTTATAAGTGGTGAAGGGTTGCAACTCATGGCTTTTCCCAGAACAGATGTGACTGTTTGAACAGTTGCATCTCTCAACTTAACGTTTTAATTAATTAATTAAAAACGACAGCGCTTTTAAATAATTAAAAACGACAATGTTTTTTAAATAATTAATTAATGCGGAAAATAATTAATTCAGATTTTTTGGATCAGAAAATAAATTTTAAAGCCCAAAGGTCAATTAAAATTTGTCCAAAAAATTTAATAGTTGCTCAAGAAAGACCCAAGACCCAAGACCCGGGCACGGGCCGGGCCGGACGGACGGCGGCGGCGCGCGTGTGGGTTTTTGGCCCAAGCCCAACACATGCATAGTGTAGGCCATCTCCCCTTCAAAGAGTTGGGATAGCCCAAGGCATCCAAGCCTTAGTCCCATAACTTGTGTATATTAACTCCAAGCTTTTCTACCACTTTTTCAATGTGGGACAAACCCACTAGCTATTTTACACCATCTAGCTTAAACTCAAATGGGTCACTTTAAGTCCAAATTTTTCATTCATTACTTCACTATTTTGAACAAGTGAGTATACCAAATTAATCTCCTTGCTACAAGGAACACATTGGTATTAAGACACATCACCTTTAACAAATATGTCTTAATTAAAATTGACTCTAAAGTTTGACCAAATAAGCTAGCATTTTACAAAATATACAACATATAATACCATGTATAAACCAAAAAAGATGTTATATATATGTAAAAGAAACTAAATCCACATATATGTACATGTATATATGCATATATCCACACATAAAAAAATGAAGAGGAGCAAGGAATCATCCCTAAAGAACACGAAACCTAAAACATATGTCTTAAAAGCGATCTATACATTCCAAAACTTCAAATCTACCCCTTGAATTAGAAAATGGGTAAAAAACTAAGGGTTTTGATGTTTAAAAGGTTGAAAATGGCGTAATAGATCACCGAATGATTTTTAAAATTCTAAACCCCACAGGTATAACCAAAAGCGAATGGAAAAGGTCTAAAGAACCCAGAAAAATAGTTGACTCCCATTCAAACTCCACATGAATCCTATAACCAACCTAGTTAAACCATATGACATGATCCATGCTCAAAACGGTTAAGTTATATTAGATTCACGTCAATAGTGACATAAAGCCAACTATGTATCTTAAGCAATCTAATAAGGTCAAAATAAAATAACATACTAGATCAAAGTGTACAAACCGGTTGACCTTCAACTTATATCACCCTCAATTTGTGTTTTTTCAAATCTTTACATTTTCTTTTCTTTTGAAATATTTCCCTTGCATTAATATTGTATTATATTTCTCTCAATTGAACAAATATTATGTTTTAAGTCTATTGTCAATGGTATCCATTACCCTTTTTACGTAGCTCTTACTAATGCGTCTCTCAATAATGTTTCAAATTAACTCAGGAGAAATGGTTCTTACAAGCACATCTAAAAAATCTATCAAATAAAATATGATATGATTGAGTGAAAACGCGTGCCATGAAAGCTTTTCGAATCAATATTGATGATACATCATATTAAAACTTGTGTTCAGGTGTGTGGATATAGTATAGATGACAAGATGATTGCAATGTGTTATTTATAGGAGAACTCCAAATATAATGGTTAAGTGAAGTCTACATTAAGCTCACATTATCCTCTGAAATTATAAAAACACTATTTTAAAAAGGGAAATAGGTAACATGTCATTATTACTATATCCTCTATCATCAAGTGTATACTTGTCACAAAATCACAAAAACTTAAATCTTTTAGGGGGTTTATGATTTTCAAAATAAGAAAAAATATTTTTAGTTTTTTTCAAAAAAATTATTTATATTTCTTGAAAAATATCAAACCTAATGAAAAATATGATATGCTCTAGGGAGGATAGCATGAGATAAACACGGCAAGCGAAATCCTAATCTAGAGGTGATACAGACGACTCGCTCGGAAGGGTGAGACAGATGAGAGTCGTCACCCTCATCCATTAATATAAACGCCTTCTTCTTGTACCTTTTCCTTATCTTCTTTTTACCTTGAGTAGTAGTAAGGGATATGGTCATACTTATTAATTCTCCCATAGTAAATTGGTATGTTCGAACCATGTATATAATACATTCTTGAATTTTATAGAAATCTTTGGTCAAATGTGGAGGAACATTCCCACTTTGTACAAGTCGATGGCAATAATATCTAAGGTGACTCTTTCTCTTACAATGGGTGCGAAAGTACTATTGGGGAGAATCCACCTTCTTTGGCTTAGGAGAAGTTCTCGAAGGAGGATGCGGAGGTGTGTTTGTGACCCTTTGACAAACGTGATCTCATTTTTTGTCTTTGACTCCCAACTGTCATATTCAAAACCCGTTTTTTCATTTGAGGATTGAGATAGTAAAATAATCACCTTTTCTAACTTTTCAGAACACACTCCGAGGTTAAATTTCACTTTTTTAGACTCTAGAAAGTATTTGTTAAGCTTTTCATATTGTTCCTCTACCACATCATGTGCACGCGATGACTCAAGGATAGTCATCTCAAGGAGAGTAATTTTTCATATTGTTCCTATTTCTCCCTCGCTTTAAACTTTTAAATGAGGTTCACGCTAATCATTTGATCTTTAATCTCCCCTCAAAGCACATATTTCATCTCATATAAGCCAAACTTATCAATAAGCTCACATTCTCTATACCTCGACTCGACTTAAGGAGTTGAATTAAATTCACTTGAAGACATTTTACATTTTTATTAGCAAAACTCCTTTCATCCACTGTTTCGTCTCCATCGATTTCAAACTCAACAACACCTTTCTAAATCTTATCCACATCAAAGGAGTTTTTATGACTAAGCGTACCTTTGATGACAGTGAATGCGGTGAAGTTACATCCAATGGGAGACTCGTTATTTGAGTTATTATCACTATTTCTTATATTTTCCTTCATCACCTTATTTTTGCTACTTCTTATCTTTATCCCAATAATACATTATCATGACAAATGCCCAAAATATTAGTACTCAAATAACCTCTCATATTCATCAACTGATTTATCTTCTCCTTAATACTTACGATCTCATCGATTATGAAACATCTCTACTATGATGACCTTACTATTCTCTTCTTCTATATTATTAGATGTAAAGTTTTGAGGAAATAATTTGAGATATTTATCGAATTACTTGGTTAACAAGGCAATCTCAACCTTATTCTCATCAAAATTTTCATCCGAGATCGAGGGAGAAATCTTTTGTTCCTTCAATGCGATGCCCTTTTCTTTTTTGGGCAATGAACAGTTTTCGAGCTCAAAGGTTTGAATATATACTATGATATCCTTTACTTGCATGGTATTAATACCCTTGTGGGTGAGCTGGATAATGTCACAAGCCTACTTCGACATAGTACTTATATAAATTCGAAGGAACTCTTATTGGAATACGTCACAGAAAATCGCATTAAGCCCCTTAGATTTGTAGTTAGCTCCCCAATATTCATCCTCATATCATTACTCCTCAGGTTTAGGGACAACGGTATATCTTAGAAAGGTTGTTGGATGTCTCCACCCCTTAGGTACGATTAATCAAACCTTATCATCTTGGGACCTAAGGAAAAATATCATATACACCTTCTAGTACGCATAAGTACTACCATTAAAATTAGGCAGACGTGTGATTGACTAACCTTTAGTAGCCATATCATCGGATTCATGTTAAAAAATTCTTTGATACCAGTTTGAAAAGCAAGTGTGTGCCCAACGGTTCAAATTTAACAAATTAAGTTTTTAATAAATCAACAAGTAAAACAAATTAAAAATAAGGAGAAGATAAAGGAAGTAAATATTGTTTACTTTTTTGAGTCCAAATTTTGTTTCATGCAGTTGATGATTGATAGTGGAAGTAAATAAAATGAATCAAAAAAGTATATAAGGATTTATAGTAGAAATTATCACAGGAAAAGCGATTATCATCCCAACCCACAATAGGTCCACTAGTACTAAATTTATGATCGCATAACGTAACAAGGACCCGGACACAACTTATATATACGACAAGGATAACCATCATGATGTTCACTTCCATTATTTTCCTTTGCCTCTACCCATATTGCAATAGTCGCTCTAGTCTAAGAAAAAAATGCATAACCTCTAAGGCCTTAATATCCACCAATTTCAGTTTTGAACCATCAGTCTACTTATAATCCAATGTGTTATCTTCTTCAATGTAGAAGACCTAACAGTATTTGTAAACCAAGATTCTACTTTATTTTCATGAAGTTGATATAATCTCACAAGCATATTGACTCTAAGAAAACCAAATTAGGTTTTTGAAAAACCTAGATTTATAAGTCTAAAGTCGTGTAAATAGTTTAGCAGTGAAATAAATCCAATTAAACACACTTCCCAAAACAAAGGTCCTCCTTCAAACCAGGGAGACCTCATTCGAGCTTTCAATCAAGAGGTTATCAATTCATAAAATTTATCGGTTGGGGAACTCTATTGGATGACAATTTATCCTCGTATAATATAGACTTCGATTAAGGATCCTTGCTAAAAGTTTTCTTTTGATCGAGCTCCATTGCCTCTAGTTCGATGACCTCTTTAATCGAAGGTGACCATGTTCGAATGAGGTGACTCAAAGTTATCCCTTAATAAAAAATTTAAAAACTAAAATAAAATCTTTTTTAAGCTTGTTTTTATTAAAGTCGTAGCATGTCACTTCCTGAAAATAATATAAAATACAAACAATTACAAAACTTTTGAAAATCGTTACCTTTACTAAATCTTTGATATACATTGGAGTTCTCCGATTGGATTTGGTAATCTCGGCCATGGTGCTTTATCCATTTATCTTCATATGATGAATAATTACAACTAAATAGACTTGATACTAAGACATTATGGATCAAACACTAAAACCTAAGAGAGTGTAAAACATGTCATTACAACTCCTGTAACTAGTACCCCAATCCACTATGTCACAATTTTCGTGCTTTATAATAGTCCAATGGTTCACTTAAAAGCCTCACACCTAGCATGGATCACATTAGAATGCACCAAGTATTGAATAATAATCGTTTCATTTCACAAAAATTGAAATACATTTGTCTCCAGGTGCCATCTTTCCATAAGTGTTGATATTAGTTTCATGATAGTTTTGTTATATGAATATCCCATCATTCTACCCATATTTATTGACCTTCATCTTCAACTTTTTATATTCTTTATTAATATCCCAAGTTCTCATTGTTTCAATGATCCAATTTAAATTTATGGCCTCACGGTAGTGCATACATAAATGGTAAAAACGGTAATAAATTCTAGGGTGAAAATTATTTCCCCTATATTAATGCATCATGTGGCAAGACGGTCAATAAAGATAACTCCTCGTGCGTGATTTAATAAGATAAAGATGACATGAATCGAAGATATAATAGAAAATTGATTACGTTAAGTAGTTGTGTTTTATTGTAATTGAAACTCTCAAATAATATGCCTTACTCAATTGTAACCCTTAACTCTACATGAAGGGGAAGGCCTTATTATGTAGGGGATTAAAAGCTAGGGAAACACTCTCATGTAAAGTCTTTCAGGTTATAGTCAAACGGCCTCATCGTCGTTATGGACATAGGCATAAGATGGATAAACCATCTAAATCTGTGTGTATCTCATGCATTTATTTCACATTCTTGTCATAGGAGTGAGGCACACACACCCACTCCTTAGGGTGATTTTGGGTATCCTCGATATTGTAGGATACGCTTATATATGCTTATCAGTATCGTGATAAGTTACTATCTTTCACGTTTAGTTGCTCCAGATGCTTGTCAAACTGGCGGGAGGGAACCTGGACCACATGACTCTCTAGCGGGTCCCAATTATAACAATGATTAAATATGTGTCTCACAGTTTCTCCCGAGGCTCCAAACTTGTATAATTATTCATCAAGGTATTAAGAGATATTTTTTTATAACGAACCAATGGTTGCGTGTGTAAGGGGATGACCATTTCAAGAATCATGTTATAATGATGAGGATCCATAACGACGCCCACTCACTCAAAAACCTCACTAATTAGAAATATCATTCATTTTTATTAAACTAAAGTAGTATAGCAGATTTATTCTACTAAGTAAAATATTTTTCTCTTCTATATTAGCCTATTATCTTTTTTTTTATTCTTTCTTTTAGTTTCGACACGTTAGTCTATTTCCTACATTCTATTTTTAGTGATTAATTTCAATGTTAGTGTATAAAATCAATGGCAAAGCCATAAAGGACTTTAAAATATGTTATGTCCTTGATTAGGTAAGTGTCAAGTTATCGTTGGGTGTCATTGATCCTTATAATGTGGGAAACAATACTTTCTTTTTTATTTTAGTTGATTATGGAGGTCGTGATCATTTTTCCTCCATTTTATTTGAGTATTTTATGATTTTTCTAACAGAACTCATACCCAATGTATGGTGAATTATGAATGGGTTCCATCACCAGATAAGATTCGTGGAACTAATTTAGGGATACACAAAATCATGTATTGGTACAAGGTCATCCTTATAAATATGATGTGTGTTATTTAAAATCTAGAAAGGATGAGTGATACCTAGTTCTTAATCTTTCGTATTTGAATAAGGACTATTGGTAGCATTGGTTTAAGGTAAAGATCTAGGATCATGGCCCAATCCTTGAAAGGGAGACCCCTTACGATGGTCACAGGTGCCCTAATAGGGTAAGGGAAATAGGTCGGCCTTGGCATGATTTTATTCTCCTAACATTATACTTTTGTGTTTCAATGTGTTTTTTATGAACTCCTTTTTTGTTGTTATTCATAAGAAACAACGACCTCATCCTAATGAGGTAAACACTTTTGACTTATAAACGATCCAATTAGTCAGGCAACAACGAGGATCCATCGATCATCCTAGGTTGGCAAGATTCTTGTTGTCATACACCTCCTACACCACTTTGTTCATAAATAAGTGGCCCAACAAGGAACTAAATATTACTTCGTAATACAAAGGATAAATCACCAAGTCCATCTCTATCTTTACTATTACCACCTCGAACACTAAACCGATTAAACCTCACACTCAATACTTATTGGAATTCAACAAAGTTAATGCCCTCAAGTCCATCGTCTTCTCATATTAGACGTTGAATAAGAAGAATAAGACATGGGTCCACATAGTTTTGTCCCGAACCTACTTGGAGGTCATGTGAGCAACCCTCCACCTGTTCGCCAAAAGCTCGTAGTTAGGCAAAATGGGAAGCATCATAAGGGTAACACCCATTTGATCGCCATTAAAGACTCCCTTAGAAAAGGGAAAAATTAGAGGCCTAAGCTTCTAAAAAAACTAAAACTTACTCAAAGGGCAGGCGAGCTAACACGTATCTATAGAAAATGTAAAAAAAATGGATGCCAAAGGTAAGGCCATAACTTATGAGACATTTTTTCTTCATCTCTTGATCTCACCCACAAGTTATTAATGACTGTTTTTTTTCAGTGACTTGTACATTGTTTAATGTGTAAAAAAAAGTTTGCTAAATATTGTACCCACGAACTACATTTTACGGGCTTGTCTTTACTGTTGTATATTTTATTTTCTTAGTTGGTCGGGTTCATTTAAGTTATATATTTTTCTTCCATAATTCATCCTAAACTTCGGTGTGATATTGGAGAGAGGTGTTAATTAATTGAATAATTCCTTAAATTTGACAAGGTTGCATAGGAACTCCAATACTCCTTGGAGTTAGTCAAGAATGAGTTAATTAACTAGTAAACCTCTTATCTGAATGAGGTTACAAAACTATTCAACAAAAATAAAGGATTGGCCATCAAGCACTGGGAGTCCAAGAATGACCGAAGGAAGAAAAATGAGGAGTTGACTTCCTATGTCGACAATATAATGGTACCTTTAAAGGCTAACTCTAAACATTGAGACTAAAGGTGATATAACGTTTATGCATGCCCTCCTACAACTAAAGTATGCTTAAAGTTTATCCTTTAATAAGGATCAACTACCTCCTTATAGGTTGTTGAGTTCCCTTTGGACTCGTACTTGTTAAACAATTATGAACTCGATAATCTGACCATTGCCTACCATAGGGATGGTGAGGTTATCGAAGACTATGGCTGATAAATATGTCAATAAGGTGCATTAGGTCATTGAAGATGCCAGAAACAACTCTCAATTACCTAGGGCCAAACTTCTATTTTTCTATATATATTTTCTACTTTTTTAACTTGATAAATAATCATAGATCTCCCACCAAACATACTTTTGTGACTCTGTATCGAGCATATAAGGACTTAGGAGAAAAAAATGTCAATCTTTATTGGATTAATGCAAACCTTATATATGACCTTGATAAAGTGTTAAGGGTTTATTTGTTTCTAGAGTCCAAGAATGCCTTAGTTCGGAGGCAGGGAGATATTGTTCATACCACACTACAGGAGGCTAAGTCCATTATTCGGGGATCATCCTAGAAGTAACATAGGATATGGTTTCAATTTCTAAGAGATACCTAAAATTTGTGGTTAAAAGCATATAGCTCGAGTCTTATTGACGCCGAGGATGTAAAGGTGTAGGCTCAACAACATTGTGGTTGAATGCCTTGTTCGTTTTGAGGGAACATAAGGACTCCGAGCTTTACAATTGGTACAACTTTAATCCTCTACTTATTTGGGTTCCTCCCATTAGGTCACATATATTCTTAGGCATTAGTGGATTTAGTGATGAAGCAGCTTTATATGGTATGATCTTCATGACAGGAGGGTTAATGTCTTCCTTACTTTAGTAGGTACTTGTTAGGGTAGGATTAGTGTTTGTCCATCTCGCTAAAAATTGGCATTACTTGTCTTTCATTTTGTACATATGATAAGATAATGAGCTTTAAACTATAATCAAGAGAAATATTTATCTTTGATAGAAAGTTCTTGCGCGAAGGTCTTTTAATCCTCATTCAAATGATTTTGGCATTATCATTCGCATGACTTTATTTGGTTCAAATGAAATGACCTATATCGTTCAAATGACCTATTTATTTTCATTCGAACAAGTTTGTCTCGATTTTTAAGATGCTAATTTTTCACGTTTTTCTACAAATTAAAGGACGGGCTAAGATTTTTCAAGAGAAAGGGTGTGCAAAAACGTTTTTCATAAATAAAACTAGAGCCTCCTAAACCCTAATTTACACCCATTAGTTTTATATTCAAGTTTTCTCATCATATGTTTGTTTGAGATCTTGTGTTTCTTGCACCAAAACTGTTTACTCTTCATTAAGTGTTTTTTCGAGCGATGGATGTCGTATTTGTATTGGGCAACAACTGTACTAGTCAAGAAGAAAGTAATATCGGTGGATACCAAGATGTGGCAGGGGCCTGAGAGTGCACTTCGGTTCAATGGCTCAACTTATTGAATTGAACTCCAATTTTATAACCAGTTTTAATTACGCTTAGAAAATGCAAATAAGTGATTGAAAGCGATAAATCTATTTATCATGCAATTCAATAATCACAGAAATAATTTTAGGAAAAATCCCCGAAAGGGGAAAAACATTTTTATTTCACTATTGCATGTAAACCTCGACTTACATGGACATAGAGAAATACACATATTGTGACAGATAAATACTCGCAGGCCTCTGTTCGTTATCATGGGCATGAGCTCCAATGAGAAATCCAAGAACAGCAATGGAGACAGCTTCTTCATAAGTATCACTCCAAAATTGGGTAATATGATTATAAGAGCTTCTCAACGACTCACGTATATGATAAGGGAGGTTTGAGTGAATCAAAAGTGTTTTAGGCCTTAAAAAGTGAAGGCTTAAATTACTATAAGTTTGCTGAAGGCGGAGTTAAAAAGTCTTACGACATACCTAATGAGAGCAAGTATTTATAGGCCAATAAAAAATTCAAGGCGGCGACATATCATTCGAACGAATTCTCAAGGTCGTTAAAACGACATCAAGATGTCGTTTGATGATGCTTCGAATGACCTAAGAAATGACTGGATAAAAATCAAAATAATACGGGTTCGTTTGATCCATATTCGATCAAGGGCTACAAAGGACCCATCAAACTACATGTGCATGACGTTTGAATGACATATCCATGTTGTTAGAACGATTGTTAGTGAAAATATTTTATTTTAAATGCCAGCCTTATTTTTTATAAAATAAATCAGTTGATAAATCGAAATAAAAATCTCCCAAATATAAGTGCGAATATCAAGAACTCCAAATAAAATAATGCCATTAACGTAGTGGAGTAGTGGAGACTAGTTGAAGTTGAATATGACGCACGTTGAAAATGATGGGTGCATGATGATGAGCACGTTTCTAATGATTCGAATAGTGGACGTTATGGATGATCGTGTGTGGACATGCCAATATAACGGGATACACCATATCATATATGATCTAGGACAACTCAGACAACTCCTAGATTCTAGCGGACAATGACAAGATTATTGTGACAACCCACTTAATAAAATACCGGGTGATCAGTCATATATCAAATTAAAACAGGAACCTCATGTGGTTCATTCTCAGCGGCACTGTCCAATACCAATTAATTACTAATAACCTATTAGGCATGGAGTCATATTTTTAAACTTTATAATCTTTTTAACTTAGACGCACAATTAAAACCATTCACACGGTAATACAAACAACATTTTCAATGAATAAATAAATAACTGATAACTCTCGGTAAAACATTTAAGCAACCATATCGAATGTGCATAAAATGAAAACACTGGAAATAAAATAAATGACATCATTTGGGCAACGTGCCCGAATATAAATTACAATACCTCCTATCTAGTTCACAAATATGGAAACGTCTAAATCAATTCCTGCCAACATCCATAGTTGCGGCAGCCTCGTCTGAATCGAAAGAATTTTCATCCAAGCATCCCTGTGTCTGGATACCTAAAAGGTATAATAACGAAGAAGAAAAAGAAAAGATAGATACGGGTTAGAGCCCGAGTTATAAAACATTTTTATTAAGTGTTTAAAATACTTTAATATTCAAAACATGATATTCTCATATTTAAACTGGTGTCGCACTCGCATGAGATACCCCTAACCTCTCATCTAACAGTGCACACCTAACACATATATTTTAAACACCCTAGTTACACTAACCAGCCTAACTAGCATCTCACCAAATCGTTCGAACACCCATAAGCCATCTCAACAACCCGCGTATATAATGTTATATGCTTTCGCCCGCTTATGAAACATTATTCCTCATTTATCATTTGCTCAATTCTTATGAATAACTATCACGAGTTATTATACTACTCACATTTTAGTGTTATTTATCCCGTATAAGTAGCCTCATCTTATATATACGTACATCACATATTTTTATTTTGGATTTTATACTCTCGTGTGATCTAGAAATTAACTCACATCTCATTATTTATCTTGATCCATGTATATATATGCTTTCACATCTCATATATGTATATATAATATACTATACACATCTAGTATATCTATACTTATATATCACAGACTATATAAGTATAACAACCATCCCTCAGAGCTATAACTCACTGGATGCAGTCTCTTAGTGCTATCATCTTCCAGGGCATACTCACACATCCTCCCAGGTACCAGCGATCGGAATCTCACACCGACTTGGTAAAAACCAAATCACAACATATGGTAAGCGATCATAGCTCCTCATCTGAAAGAAAGAAAGAATGATACCCAAAACTTCTCACCCAGAATAAAATCACAAAATATAAATAATGGACGACTATGACTTGAGGACTATACTCTCCCTACTCCTCAAGCCAGTGGATTCACCCACATCGCGCAACTTCCCTTGATAGCACTAGAGGGGTATGCTTCACATAAATATATCAATCACACACAGATATATTTAAAATCACTTCATATATATAATCTCTCTCTCTCTCTCTCTCTCTCTCTCTATATATATATATATATATATATATATATATATATATATATATATATATATATATATATATATATATATCAGCAAATTCGGCTATTCATGACTATCTCTTATGGCATTAGCCTAAAATCCAAATATACCAATTCGTATTAATTTATAAGTATTCACGCAACTTATATTAATTCCATAAGTGTTCACTCACCTATGATACAAATATCGCATTTATTTCATCCGAATATTAACTTACCACGTCTAACTAATATTCTAATTTCATCCTACTCGCACATTCGGATTAACTCACATATAATCGGCATCTATATATTTACACGGATAAATATATAATCAAACCTCCCGAAATAATTTACCGAGTGTCGCTCATCTCAACACTCTTACAATTTATACCCCGAATTTTATCACCACTAACCCAAGGGTCACGTATCTCTCATTTAATCATTTAGGGTCCTCACACTCTATTTAGGTACTTATCACTTCGAAATAATTCTCAAGTTCCATCCTTAAAACCCTAGGTTTATAAATGTTATCTAGTCATTTAGTAGTCCTATTACTCTATGTAGGAACCCTTAATAGTTATTTCTTCAAAACAATTATCATACAATCCTTCAAAACCAAGAGTAAAACTTTCAAAACTATCAGGTCCAAATCGATTCGGCTTGACCGAATCGATTCGCTCCCCCGGCGAATCGATTCTCCCCTAGTAAAGCTCCCTATGGGTTTCCATGCAAATTTTGCCCTTCTTCTCTATTTTCTACACCAACAACACTCCCAAAATTTACCTCAACACAGTATAATCTTACCCTAGCATCATCCAACCTATGGGTACATATTTTTTGAATTAATTCATGGGATTCATCCAACTTTTACGAATTTAAAACCCTAATCCTTCATTTTACCAACATCTCCATTTCTTCCAATTTCCCTCCAATAATTTCACAATTAACATGGTTACAGACCTAGATTTCATATAGAGTTGTTAACACATTAATTTTATAACAAATCATCTTCCCCAAAACCCATTTTTTTATGCAAGAATCCCAAACCCAAAATATTATAGTTTTCATCACCAACTATAATATGAAAAATAAACACACTTAACAGTTAAAGCAAGTTAAAAACTTGCCTCGTTGGATAAATTTGATGACCTTGTGCTGGAAATTCGTCGAAGTTGGCCCGAGTTCCTCTTTCTCCCCTTTTTCCTCTTCCTTATCTTCTTTCTTCATTTCTCTCTTTCTTTCCTTTATTCTCTCTTTCTCTTGTGCCCATGATACCCAAAATTGACTCATATACACAGTTGCGAGTCCCTACGAATCCAAAAAGTCCCCGGAACCTAAACATTACCCCCGGGTACTCTATTCTGACTATCTCGACCCTTTAGAGACCAACCATGCACTCGAAATTCCCCTTCGAGTGACTTATAAAAAAATTATCTTCTTTACATCCAATGTGACTTCACACGTAATTTCTGAATAAAATATTATTCCCTGCCGCTTTACCCAACCGCGACCTAATATAAATAACCCAGCTTAATTTACTTATTATCTCATAAGTAAATGTAACACACGTTAATATTAATCCAAAACTCGTCAATTAATATATAACCCACACTTCAAATTTCTTTCACTTAAATTCTCAAATCGTTTCTCCGAGTATTAAATTACACCCACTCATGTAATTTAAATACCCATAAAAGTACGGGGTATTACATACTCCCCCCCTTACAAAGGAATCTCATCCTCAAAATTAGGACAATACCGTTACCAAAATGTTGGATCTTTAACAACACCCGCTAGTGGTCCCCACCTATTTAAAGGCTTAATCACTATAGCCCCAAGCATAGTCTTTCTTCTCAATAACGACACATCACACATTGTGCTTCAACCAACGACATCTAAATATAACGAGCATATACATCACTGGTTCTACCGACTAAATACTAACGTGTGAGCTTTTCATAATCATCCCAACACAAAACTCCCATCCTAAGAGAAACCATATGAATATCTGACCACTCCTATCAGTCCTTCACATTTCGATCCATGGCCGAGTAACTCTTACGAACGTCAAAAGCCACCAAAATAGTTGTGGTTCCTCCACTTTATCAACAGACTTTATCTCTCGTCCAATTTAAAATTTTGATTATCCACTCACCTCTAACAACCAAAGGGAGAATGGTCAGGGTTTTCTACATAAAACCTCAGTAAGCACCTTGTTCACAGCGAGTGTTACACACAACTCTACCATAGGAATTTCTCCTCCCTCCCAAATATTGTACTATGCTTTACTTCACTTACAAGCTATATCAGTTGTGAAAGGAAAATAATCGCGAATTCGCATTTATATTGCTTTACTGGTCGTTCGTCACCTCTCGTCTACCCATCTGGTCATAGGTGACATGACTTACCCAGAATAAACTTCATCCCCCACTGCTTCCTGAAATCCCCTGTCGAAGGTGGGGTTCAAGGATCTTATCCTGATTCACAACAATATTGAGCATTACCACGCACTGGTGCGATCCTTCTTTTAAAAGAAAAACCGGGGTACACTATCTAGTAGTGTAACTTACCCCAAAAGAATAACAATTAATTCCTTTTGGTAAACTTGTTCCACTCATTGGAAGGAAGTCGTGACCTTAGCCTGATGTTGGCAACCCACCACAGAAATTTACTAGCCCAACTGCCCCATCCGTCACTGGAATCATCGGCTTTATACAAAATTTTCTAGTTGATCAATATGAACCAACCTATTTCTATTTATGAGTGGTGCACACGGAGACAACTCACTATGTCCCGTTCAACACTAACTTCCACCTATAAAGTCTCACATTAAGTGGTACTTAATACTCCCCTTATTCCCTCGGGGTATACCAAAAGTCTCGACCCGTGCGCTTTCCGCCATAAAGTGAACTTATGAGCTCTTTATACCTTATTAACATCACCATTTTATTTACGCGCAACTCACTCTCAACATTCGACTGAGTATGACTCCGCTCTAATTTCCCATAATAGTTGGTGATGATGCTGATAACAGCACCACCAGATACGGTGTTGACAAGCTCAAGTAAGTGATAACAATGGCTACATAGAAGAGTATATGTGTATATATGTAGAAGGAGGTGAGGAGAAGAGGATAAACACTTGAATATAAGTGGTTCATCCAATCTAGCCTACGTCCATTGTGAGTGTGTGTGAGTAATATCACTGAATGAAGGCACTAATGTCTATGGATACAATCTCTCAAGGTTTCTCTCTCTACAGTGTAAATTGATAGAGTTGAAGCTAGGGTTGTCATTATGGATCCCTTTACAAGGTAGAGGATGACCTCTATATATAGTGCTTAAGGGGTGTAATGTACCCCCCAATCATGTAATGGGCTTGTGCATGAAGATCCAACTAGTGCCAGGATAACACCTGGCTGATCTTAACTAAATAATGATGACCTCAATATTCCCTCACGTAGAGGAAATGATTCGGTTATAATAGATTTGTCCACGTGTTCCAAGCCATACATGTTCTTGTATATTCTTGGTTCTTTTTTATTGGTGCCAACCTCGGCCTGGATGAGTACGAGGTTGGTGAAGTTCTAATGTTCCTTTGCCCGAGATCAATATTCATGTGGACCTCGGCTAGGTCGGCTGGCCGAGGTAGATACAACGTCTTCTAGGGCCGAACCATGTCATGATGATGGGGCCTATGAGGATCTGCTGACTGGCTGATAAAATATAACGTCGGCCGGGGCCGATGTTATTTGTTGATGGATGCTTGAACACATGTACAAGCCTTGCTGACCTCGGCTGATGCTCAGCCGAGGTTGATGTATGAGGTAGATGTAACGTCTGTTAGGGCCGACCCTATGAGAGACGATATTACTGAGTTGTTCTGAGCTTTTGTCACCTCGGCAGTGAGTCAGGACTAGGTTAGTGTCTCTGAGTAGGAAATTGTACTTTGGGAATATCAATTATCCCCTAGCCCTTAGTTACCTATGTGAGTAGGTAATTTAGGGGTATTTCAAGGCTGAGGCTAAGTTTTCTTGTGTGTCAGTATTCTCTTGACACATGTCACTTACTAAAATGAGTGGCGTGTGTACTAAGTCATGATGGTTTGATTTGCCTTTTGGGTTCCCAAGGCAATGATGGGCATTGGGATGTGTGCCAAACTGATTTTGGGTTTTAAACCATTTCTTCTCATTTTCTTCTTCATTTCTTCCCGCCTTGGTTCTCTGCGATTTTCTCTCTCTTCAAGAGCTCAGTTGCTGTCGTGTTTGAGGGTTTCTTCACATCCTAACCTCTTCTCCCTTATTTCATAATCATCCAGGTACCATTTTACTCCTCATCCTTCAATTTTTAGTCATTACTTTTCAAATTTGCAACTTTTAGTGAGGGTTTTGGTTTTCCAGTTAGGATTTTAGGGTTTTCGGTGACTTTTTGCATTTTTCGGCGAGCTTCTTCTTAAGTGTTCTTGGTTTGAAAACCTTGCACCTTCTTTATTTGATCTTTAGTTTAGGTTAAGTTAGGTGGTTTGCCTGTTTGTAGAGTCCAAGTGTAGTGTCATCCTCCTTATGCTCAGAACCATGTATTAACTCATAGAAGAGTTCCCTTCACTTAGAGAGAAGACCTTTAAAAAAATTAGGCAGATAGAGCTAGCCCAAGCGGAAGATCTTAGGGCTGAGGCCTTTCCTGTCAAACCCATCTTTCCTTCGCCTCTGAAGGTTATCTACCCTGAGCCAGCCGATGCTGCTGAGCCAGCCGAGGCTGCTGAGCCAACAGAGGTTCCAGAGGAACTAACACCCATGTCTGAGTTTGAGTCGTCTACCTCAGACCCCATGTCTGTAGACTCTTTCTAAGAGACTGTGTATTTCACCATTAGGCAAGATCAGGTCACTGATCAGGCCGAAGTCTCAAGTCATGCCTCGTCTCATAATGGTGCTAGCACCTCAGAGTCTTCTTACGATGTTGAAATTATAGGGCCGAGTGTCGCCATTACCCCACCTATTGATGTTATTCCCCTGTCGGTCGCCACCAGGGCTAAGTTCTCTCAGAGGTTCCCTGATGGTCCCCCAATATCTGCCCAGGCCGACGTTGTCAGGGATGAAGATGATGGGAATGAAAGCGATATTGACACCTCTGAGGCAGCCGAGATTGAGAGCTCCATTAGTGAGTACGATCTTCTGGATTTTAGGCGCCTCTATGTAGTAGGTCCTTCTATTAGTCTTAGGAGAACTCTAAGGGGTGAGAGAGCATTGGGTGGCCGAGATGGGGAGATCTGCGTCTACAAGAAGATGTTCAAGTTAGGTTTTTGTCTCCCTATCCATCCTTTAATCAGAGCCATATTATCCCATATAAATTTGGCCCCTTCACAATTATCCCCCAATGCTTGAAGGGTGATGATAGGGTCTATCGTCCTTTGGAAGGCCGTCTACCACTCAGACCTTGCTATTAGGGTCTTCACAGGATGTTACGTCCCCTCCTCTACCAAAAACTATCCTAGCTACTATCACTTCTTAGCTAGGAAGTCAGACAAAAAGATGTTGATGATTACTCAGACTTCAAATCATAACTGGAAACCTCGATATTTCTTTGCCTCAGGGGCATGGGAATTCAGTACATATGCTTCTTCTTCAACATCTGATCCGAGGACACCTCTGAAGTGGGGGAAGGTGTCTCTTGCTGCTAAAGCCGACCCTGGACTTAGCCAGTATAATATTCAAAAGGTTAAGGACCTTCAAGATCAGGGGGAGCAGGGTCGTCTGGTTAAATATGAACATCTGATGACCTCATACTACCTCTCTTAGACAGGGCTAGGTGGTAGTCCTTTGACAGAGCTGCGCAAGTCTTTTTTAACAAGTTGTACCTCTTACTTTTCATGCCTCTCATTTACTAACTCATAAATTCTTTTTTACAGAGCGCCCTGAAGGTATTTCTGACGATCTGTGGGAGATGTCTTCCCCAAGCCTCGTGAAGTTGATGAAAAAAGTTGGGCATAATGTAGCCCATCCTCCTCCCAGACTGAACATCGACATGTCCAAGTTCGACGTTACGAAGAAAAGGAAAACCACAATGGACTAGGAGCCTTAGAGGCCAAGTAAAAATCAAAAGGGGGATCGTTCCATTCCGATCTCCTCAGACGATGACCTTGCAGCTCATCTTTCTCAGCAGAAAATAAGTGATAGTTTGATTGGCCATAGTCTGAAGGCTATTGATTCCATCAGCTCCGTAATGACCGAGGAAGATAAGTGTTTCCTATGCTCTCTGGATATCCCTTTATTGGCTGAGTTTACCCTCCACAGATCAATCTAGGTAATGATTTTTGCTATTTCGCTCTTCCAAGTGTAATCTCGGCTATCTTCCATTAATGTGCTTATACATCTGACCTTGTACTGCAGGGTATGTTGTCCATGCATTATTTTGTGGACTGGACTCTGAAGAAAATGACCTTGATCGAGAAGGGTCAAGAAACTCTGAAAGTCCAAGCCTCTTTGAGTGCAGAGGTTGATCGTCTGAAGGAAAAGCTGAAAGAGGTTAGCAAGCTAAAGTAGGAGGTCCAACAGAGGAACATGGATATGGCCAAAGTGAAGAAGGACCATGAAGCGGATCTGAAAGCCAAAGACGATGCTCTACAGGCTAAGGTGGATGATGATGTTAAGGCTTCTTTGGAGGACGCCTCAGAGAAGATTATTGCAGATTACAAGGTCTCTGATGAGTTCATCAACTTTGGCTTTGAATACCTTGAGAGAGCTATTAAAGCAACTGGTAAATGGGCAGCCTCCAAGGAACAAAAGTCAGGAGTTCGAGTGCCTCGGACTTTATTGGTCTAGGATTTAGTGAGCCCCGTTTTTCTTAGGCCTTGCAAGAGGTTGAGGACGACGGTGCCGCTCCTTTAAAGATTGCTCCCTTGGGCGCCACTGAGACTAAAGATGTTAATCCTCAGGACGATGGATCCGAGGTGACTAACATCGACCAAGATTACACCACTCCAGCTGCAGATACCTAGGCCTTGTCCTGTGAAGCTTTAAGTTGTAATTTTTGCTTCTTTTCGTCTGTAACTTTGTGAACTCTGGCAATACATTTTGGCATACTTGATTTGTATCTCTGACTATTCCGTGATAAATATTAATACCATATTCCTCATACTGTATAGCTTCTTTATGTGTCTTCTCTTGCATGTTATTTTGGTCTTAATGTCTAAAGTCACCATTTAATGATGTTTACCTTGAATGTCTGAGGTCTGAGGTCACCAAAATGTGATGTTGGAACATCATTAATTTTGATGTTTTAAGGTCTGAGGTCACCATAATATGATGTTTCACCTCATGAATTATCACCAAATTAATGATGTTTAAGATCTGCGATCATCAAATTACGATCTTTATCCTCATAAATTTTACCAAATTAATGATGTTTAAGGTCTGAGGTCACCATATAATGATGTTTCACCTCATAAATTTCACCAAATTAATGATGTGTAAGGTCTGAGTTCACGAAATTATGATGTTTCACCTCATAATTTCACCAAATTAATGATGTTTAAGGTCTTCGGTCACCAATATATGATGTTTACCCTCATAATTTTCACCAAAATATGATGTTTAAGGTCTGAGGTCACCATATAATGACGTTTCACCTCATAAATTTTATCAAGTTAATGGTGTAAGGTCTGAGGTCATCAAATAATGATGTTTCGGCTCATAAATTTCACCAAATTAATGATGTGTAAGGTCTGAGGTCACCAAATTATGATGTTTCACCTCATCATTTCACCAAATTAATGATGTTTAAGGTCTGAGGTCACCAATTTATGATGTTTACCCTCATAATTTTCACCAAAATATGATGTTTAAGGTCTGAGGTCACCATATAATGACGTTTCACCTCTTAAATTTTACCAAATTAATGGTGTAAGGTTTGAGGTCATCAAATTATGATGGTTCACCTCATAAATTCACCAAACTAATGATGTTTAAGGTCTGAGGTCACCAAATTATGATGTTTCACCTCATAAATTTCACCAAGTTAATGGTGTAAGGTTTGAGGTCATCAAATTATGATGTTTCACCTCATAAATTTTATCAAATTAATGATGTTTAAGGTCTTAGGTCACCAAATTATGATGTTTTACCTCATAATTTCATCAAATTAATGATATTTAAGGTCTGAGGTCACCATAATATGATGTTTACCCTCATAAATTTCACCAAATTAATGATGTTTAAGGTCTGAGGTCACCAATATATGATGTTTACCCTCATAATTTTTATCAAATTAATGATGTTTGAAAGAGTGCGCGTGCGTTCAAATAAAGAAATTATTTAATTAAACTCGGTTTTTATCAGTTAAGTCCTAAACATGCATCTAGGTGTGATTGAAGATGATAAAATCAAGCAAGAATATTCAAACCCACACATGTGAGGAAAAATCCTCCAAAGGGGCAAAACCTTTTATTTTCATTACAATTTTGTAAGATTCGATTACACGGATTACAATGAAAATATAGTGTGACATAGAAATATCCGCAGGTATCGGTTCTGATGTCGTCGGCTGGAATCTCCCTCAGGAGCTCCAGGTGAGCAGCAATGAAGAAGAAAGATGGCTTCTTCACAAGAATGAACAGAACCAAAGTTATGTTCTTGGGTTTCAAAATGATTCACAAATGTATGGCAATGATGTGTGAATCAAAACATCAGTTTTAGGACTCAAAAATATGAAGACTTGAGCTAATAGAACTCTCAAAAATGTCTCTCCAAGTCTTAAAAAATAACTCCCCCGAAGTTGGATTTTATAAGGAAACCAAAAGGAATTTTAAGATTTTGGGACTCTTGCCAGTGTCAGGTACCCCGAACCGGTTCGCATGTACCTCAAACCGGTTCGCCCCATGAACCGATTTGGCCTTCGGTTCGCGATAATTCGTTGGTTTTTGGGCTAAAAATACACACAACATTCTTCGAAGGCTTTACTCAGAAATTTCTCCATTTTCAAAGGGCCATAACTTCTTCACCGTAGCTCGAATTGATGTGCCATTTCTTCCAGTGTCTTCGTGGCATCGAGCTCTTCAACTTTCCGACTGTACCTCGGGACGGTGGTTGTAAAATTACCAAAATTCCCTTAAACTTTCATATCTTGCCTTCTTTCATTATTTTGACTTCTCTTGCGTACCACTTGCATAAAGTCCCTAAAATCGTGGAACGTAAAGTCGTTGAGGCAGATGTGGGACACTTGATGGAGATATTGAATGCTTAATTCCCGAAATTCGGACAGAGGCCATCATGTGAGATCGTGAAGTGACGTGCCTTTTGAAGCGGCGTACGACATACATAAATGTAAGATATCGGACATAACAAAAATGTCCTTACAATGTTTAAGGTCTGAGGTCACCATATAATGATGTTTCACCTCATAAATTTCACCAAATTAATGATGTTTAAGGTCTGAGGTCACCAAATTATGATGTTTCACCTCATAATTTCACCAAATTAATGATTTTTAAACATAATGAAACAGTATTGACACAGGAACTGCTCTTTTCATTAATATCCTCTTCATAAAATGATACATGTATTATAAAGAAATAATTGCAACATCTTATGTAATATTTCTTCAAGTGGTCAGCATTCCAAGGGTTGGAAAAAGGTTCCCCTTCGATATTTTCTAGCCGATAAGTACCAGGCACAACCTCATCGACCACTCTGTAAGGACCATGCTAGTTTGGGTGGAGCTTGTTTGCCTTCTGCAACATCTTCTTCAGCACTAGGTCTCCCACAGCTATAGTCTTGATTTCACCCTTTGATTGTAGAATTTTTTTATTCTCTACTGGTAGGCTGCATGTCTAATCTCAGCATCTTCCCTTCTCTCTTCAATTAGATCCAAGTCAAGTCTTTTTTCTTCCCCATTCTTGTGAGGATCATAGGTATGAACTCTGTGGGTGGGGAATCCTACTTCTGTAGAGATGATAGCTTCTGAACCATCTGCTAGCATGAAAGGAGTCTCTCCCGTTGGCATTCTTGCAGTGGTCCTGTAGGCCCATAACACAGCGTATACCTCTTTTGTCCATCTCCCTTTTATCTCCTCCAACCTCTTATTTATCCCGTCAAGGATTGTTCGGTTTGTGACCTCAGTCTGCCCATTTGCCTAGAGTCGGCCAAGAGAGGAGGAGAACTGCTTGATCCCCACTCTTTCACAATATTTTTCTAAGGAAGAATTTTTGAAGTGGGTTCCGTTATCTGAGATAAGGGTATTTAGAAGGCCATATCTACATATGATGTATTTTTATATGAACTGGAAGGTCTTTTGTTTCGTAATCGTGATCATCGGCTCAGCCTCTACCCACTTAGAGAAGTAATCAATTGCCACCACCAAAAATTTATAGTTATTTGTAGCTCTTGGCAAAGGTCCTACTAAGTCAATCCCCCAAAATAAAAATGGCCAAGGTGAGCTAATTGACGTCATAGGATAATGAGGTTGGTGAGGGATGGTGGATAATCTCTGACACTTGTCGCATCTCTTAACATAAGCAGTTGCATCATTGGCCAAGGTCGGCCACCAGAACCCTTGAGTAATTATCCTCTTGGCTATATGCCTCCCTTCTATGTGACTCAAACAAGAGCCCTCATGTACATCTTTAAAAACCTGAGGAACCTCTGAAGGGCGCACACATCTAAGGAGTGGGAGTAGGAACCCCTTCTTATACAAGACGTCTCCTATAATTGATAACTTAGCGGACTTGAACCTCAGCTTTCTCCTTTCCAATTTTGATTCTGGTAGCTCTCCCTGTCTGATGTATCTGATTAGTGGGTCCATCCATGAGTCTACCATATTCAGATTGAGGCAAGTTCTGGAAACCTCTTCTTCTTTGATGGTTGGCTGGGGCAGGATTTCAACTGGTACCGTCCTTCTTATATCTGTCCTTCTTGCTGAGGCTAACCTAGCGAGTTCATTGGCTCGACTGTTGTCTTGTCGAGGTATCCTCTTCATTTTTACCTCTCTGAAGACTTATAGCGTTGTTCTCACCCTCTTCAGGTATTTGTCCATCCTTTCATCTTTGGCCTCATACACCCCAAGAACTTGGTTGAAAATTAATTTCAAGTCACTGTGGACTAGGAGTCGTCCAACACTAAGGGATTTTGCCAAGGAGAGCCCCGTTGTCAGTGCCTCATACCCTGACTCGTTGTTTAAAGCCTTGAAGTTGAACCTCAATGCATATTAATTTTGGTACCATCCAGTGCGGACACTATCAGTCCCGCTCCACTTCCACTTTCACAAGAAGACCCGTTAATGAAGAGGTTCTAAACATCTTCGTTTGAAGAGAAAGTCCCCTCTAACATGATCCCTTATTTGAAGAGGTACCTGTCTTCCTCATTCTCAGCTATGATTTTTCGAACTTGCTTGACCCAACCTCGTCCAGACCACGGAAGATGTTATTGTCTGGTTCATCTGCAATCTCTTGACTATTCTTAATCTCAACCTCTTCCCAAGTTAACTCTGTTATAAAGTCTGCAAGAGCCAACCCTTTTATGGCAACCCTGGGTTGATAGATAATGTCATACTCCCCCAACTCAATGGCCCAGGTCATCAACCTGCTCAAGTTTTTGGGCTTATGGAGGACCTTTCTTAGTGGGGAATCAGTGAGGACAGCCATAGAGTGGGCTTAGAAGTATGGCTTCATCTTTCTGGAAGTGTATATCAGGGCGTAGGCTAACTTTTCCATTCGATGGTAGTTATGTTCAGACCCTTGAAAGGCCTTACTATTGAAGTATACCGGCCTCTACACCCCATCATCTTCTCTTACTATGGACGCACTAATGGTTGATTCTGAAATATCTAGATATACATATAACTTCTCCCCCATGATGGGCCGAGATAGGAGCAAAGGAGACCCAAGGTAGGACTTTATCTCTTTAAAAGCTTTGTCGCATTTCTCGCCCCATTCGAAGGCCTTTTTAAGCACTTTGAAAAAAGGAAGACATTTTTTCGTAGCTCTAAAGACAAACCTGTTAAGTGTTGCAACTCTTTCAGTTATCCTCTGAACATCTTTAATAGTTTTAGGTGTCTTCATTTCAAGTAGAGCCCTGATCTTTTCGGGATTAGCCTCTATTCCCCTTTGATTAATGATGAATCCAAGAAACTTTCTTGCTCCAACTCTGAATACACACTTGGCAGGGTTGAGCTTCATCCTGTATAAATCCATAGTGTCAAAAGTCCTCTCTAGGTCGGCCACGTGAGTGTTGACCTTCAATCTCTTCATTAATATGTCATCCATATATACCTCTATGGTCTTGCCAATCTGAATCTCGAACATCTTATTTACAAGACGTTGATAAGTGGCTCCTGTATTCTTCAAGCTAAAGGGCATGACCTTGTAGAAATAGGTCCACTTGTCGTTTATAAATGTTGTCTTCTCTGAGTCTTCTGGGTTCAGAAAAATTTGGTTATACCCGGAATAGGCATCCATGAAGCTCGTGAGCTCATGCCCTGCTGTGGCATCCACCATCTGATTAATTTGCGGTAGGGGGAAGCTGTCTTTTGGACAAGACTTATTCAAATTAGTGAAATCTACGCACATCATCCATTTCTCGTTAGCTTTCGGCACGATAACGGCGTTAGATAACCACTCAGGGTATATGACTTCTCTGATGAACTTGGCCTCTTCAAGCTTTCTGACCTTTTCTCTGATGATTTCATAATTTTCCCTTGAGTAAACCCTTATTCTTTATTTGATGGGCTTAGCGTCTACTAAAACATTGAGTTTGTGGCACATAACTTTAGGGTCAATACCCGGCATAGCCATGTGTCTCCAGGCAAAGACACTTCTCCTCTTCCTCAGTAGCTTTACAAGCTCCTCCTTGATCTCAGGTCTTAGGGTTGTACCGATTTGGACAGTTTTTTTCGACACGTCCTCATTGAGGAGGATGGATTCTACCTCTTCCACGACTTCTTCCTTCTTGAGCTTTGTCTCATCCCTTGAATTAAGTGTGTCAATGTTGTACGTGGTTGTTGCCCTCTTATAAGCCTCTCTCTTCTGCAGAGTTGAAGTAGCATTCACGTGCCGATGTTTGGTCACCCAGCACTTCCCCTACCCCATAGGGGTCGATAATTTTAGCATTTGGTGGACCATTGATGGCATGGCCTCAAATTACTTGAGGTCTACTCGTCCTATGATGAGGTTGTAGGTTGAGAAAACGTTTTTATCCATCATGAAAAAGTTAATCTTTCAGGTCAATCTCTTAAGCCACTCGTCCCCCATTCGTACATTCATCTTATACATGCCCAATGGATGGACCTTTTCACCGTTGAAGCCAACCAATGGATGATGATAGTACACAAGCCTAACTCTGCTGAGGCCTAGGTTCTTGAAACAAGGCCAAAACATTACGTCCGCTGAGCTTCCCCTATCAACGAGGATTCTCTGTACCTCACATCCATGCACCCTTGTAGTGATTACCAAAGGGTCATAGTGTGGAGCTAGGATACCTTTGAAATCAAGTCGTGAGAATACAACTATAAGAGTATCCATATCTACCTTATTTCTCTTCTGTTTAGCCTCTGAAGACACCAGATTCACAACCTCTACTTTGGTCACTGACTTAGCCTTTGCCACATAAGCTTTGCGATCGGCTACCTCTAAGCCACCTCCAGCTTGTCCTCCACAAATGGTGTTAACACCAAAGGATATCATACTAACCCTCTTCACAGGGGCATTGTCATCTTTTGGTGGGAGGTCAGGGTCATCCTCATCATCATCATCTGAGTCCTCTGCTCTTCTTATTGGGGCATCTTCCTGACACCTATCGTTTCTCTTCTTTTTTGGGTCGCCTCTTCCCCCCTTAGAAGCTCTACCACCGACATAATTCCTGAGATTTTTGGACTTTAACATCTTCTCAATCTCATCCTTCAAGGTAAAGCACTTATCAGTCAGATGACCGTGGTCTTGGTGGAACTCGCTCCACAGATTCTTATACCTCTTATGCGGAGGAGCCTTCAGCTTCTTCGACCACCTTAGGGAACGGTCATTCTTTATCTCATTAAGGATGTGCTCGCACCTCACAGTTAGAGGAGTGTAGTGTGCAAACTTGTCGTCTTCGGACCTCTTTTTTCGTCTTTCTTCCTTTGGAATTTTCCACTGCTACTTCCGTTCTCATCCTCATACCTTGCGACCATTTCTTCTTCAGCGTTCATAACTCTACCAGTTGTTGCTAACAGCTTGGCCATGGATTTTGGAGGGTCTTCATCAAGCTTCTACAGTAACTTCCCTTTCTGCAATCCTCCTATAAGAGTTGTTATAGCTATATTCTCTTCGTAATCTTCCACTTCCAGCTTCTCCTTATTAAATCTTGCAATGTAGTCTCTTAGGCTTTCATTCTTTCCCTGCTTGACATACAGCAGATGAGTGGTATTCTTTTAAGGTCTTACCCCAAAATATAAATTGTGAATAAACCATTCATCCAAGCCTTTAAAGTTATCAATGCAGTTCTTTGGAAGACAAGTAAACCAAATATCGGCAGCTCCCGATAAAGTGCCTGAGAAATCTCGGCACCTCATCTCATCAGGAATTAAATAGATGTCTATCGCAGACTGATACATCTAAATGTGATGTACAGGGTTGGTACTTCCATCATACTTAGGAGAGACCGTTAACTTGGCAGGGGTTGGGAAGTTCATAATTCTCACCACAAATGGGGAGCCCTCTGAGAACCCTCTTAGCAGTGGGTCTCGGCTTTTGATGAGTTTCCCTATCTTCTCTTTGAGACGTTGGATGGAGTCATTCCATGGTTTAGCAATGCCGGCCTGGCCAAAGTTATCCCAAGCCACTTCCAAGGGGTGGACCGTGGGTTCCCCAGTTACAGCACAACATTGGTTGTTGACCTCCTATAATAATCTCGGCCATATAGGGGTCGGACATGGCGAGGACGATGTTTTCCATCTCCCCTCTATGAGCCAGCTGCACTTCTTGACCTAGATAACCTCTGCCTCAGATCATTAATTGGGTCGAGCCTTTCAAAGGCCGACCCTCTACTCAGGCAATCGAAATCTGATCCTCTTGGCTGGGCCTCACCAACCTCGGCCATTCTTCCTCCGTAACCTCGTCTTTGCTGTAGAGGACGTACTATGTTGTCTAAAACCTCAAATGGCTCCCAGAAGTCTGCTAGAGCATCATTTGCTCCAATATCATCATACCGATACTCAGGGCAAGGGTTTCCTTTCCTCCCCAGACGCAAACGTCTAGGGTCAGCAACATCCCTCCTCCGCTGAGGTGTAAGTTGGTCCTTTTGTGGTGCCCGTGGTGGTCCCCTGGCCTCTGGATGTGGTTGAACATCCACCGGAGTAATCATTTCTGGTGAGATGGCAGGTGGCCTCATCATATTTTGGCTTAGCTGGTCAAACTGTTCATTTATTGCTTGTTGCGTTGCAGCCAATGACTTCAAGGCTACTGCCACCTCAGCCATCTCGGACGGGGGTGGTGCCTGGATGGAACTGGGTCCTCCAACATCAGATGATGGAGGAGGTGGTGGTAACTCCGGTGCCATATGTTAGGTATAAAGAGATTGTGATGAGAATATGAGAGCTTAAATACCTTAAAGGACCTCTTTCAATGGCGAAACAGCTTCACACGAAGGGTGAGGCCTGGTTCACCACCAGAGTCTCCGGTGAGGTTAAGCTAGGAAGAGATGAATCTTCTCGTTCCCCAGACGGCGCTAAAATGATGATACGGGAAATAGCACCACCAGATAAGGTATTGACAAGCTCAAGTAAGTGATAACAATGGCTACACAGTAGAGTACATGTATATATATATAGAAGGAGGTGAGGATAAGAGGATAAACACTTGAATATAAGTGGTTCAACCAATTTGGCCTGCATCCACTTTGAGTGTGTGTGAGTAATATCACTGAATGAAGGCACTAATGGCCATGGATACAATCTCTCAAGGTTTCTCTCTCTACTGTGTAAATTAACAGAGTTTAAGCTAAGGTTGTCATTCTGGATCCCTTTACAAGGTAGAGGGTGACCTTTATATAGAGTGCTTAAGGGGTGTAATGTAACCCCAAGCATGCCATGGAAATGTGCGTGAAGATCCAACCAGTGCCAAGATGACACCTGGTTGATATTAACTAAATAATGATGACCTCAATATTCCCTCATGTGGAGGGAGTGATTCAATTATAACAGATTTGTCCACGGGTTCCAAGCCATACATGTGCTTGTAAATGCTCGGTTGTCTTTGATTGGTGCCAACCTCGGCCTGGATGAGTACGAGGTTGGTGAAGTTCGAATGTTCCTTTACCCGAGATCAATATTCATGTGGACCTCGGCCAGGTCGACTGGCCGAGGTTGATTCGACATTTGCCAGGGCCGACCCATGTCATGATGATGGGGCCTATGAGGATCTGCTGACTGGCTGATAAAATATAACGTTGGCCGGGGCCGATGTTATTTGTTGATGGATGCCTGAACACATGTACAAGCCTTGTTGACCTCGGCTGATGCTCATCCGAGATTGATGTATGAGGTAGATGTAACGTCTTCCAGGGCCGACCCTATGAGAGACGATACTACTGAGTTACTATGATCTTTTGCCACCTCGGCTGTGAGTAAGGCCGAGGTTAGTGTCTCGAATTTAGACGATATTATTGATGATATTACTGAGTTTTCAAAGGATATCCTTATATATGGCTTCTCACAGCCTTTGAACCCATCTCGGGTGTGCTACTTCATTGCACACATATACTTGGAGTATCGTCCTTCTCACACGACGCTTAACCCAGCTTATCATCACAACTTTATTATGACCGCCCCACAAGCATATACTCCACATATCTATTCCCATGTCCCTTTAACTCGGACGATTCTGAAATCAGTTAACCAAGGCGCCCACATATCCTATAATCCGTGCATATTGGCATAACATCACATACGCCTCACACGTAATGTGCACCACCCTATTTCCCCCGCATTCACAGCGTGGCTATGATACTTGGGTATTCTCAATCACCCCATAAATCAGGATTTTAATTATACTTAACCTCGTTCCACCCATCAACTCATGGTGAAAAGAAAATTTTCTAGCGCTCTCTTATAGCACAACCGGCTCCACTGGCCTTAAATTGTAATATAACTTTAAACTCATAGTTATAACTACATAGTTGTATAATGACCGAGGTACCAGACTTATGGACTAATGACCAAACATCTCCCCACTTCCAACGTTGCTCTAAGTTTCGTGCATGGGACGTCTTGCAGAGCGAAATCCAAACAAGGAACCATCCTGATACACTACTACCTAACATTGTCGAAACATCAAAATTTGTTAGGCCCTCAGTCCATAGCATATACCCCGTGAATTCCCATCTCTTGACATAAAATCTATATCTCCTCCTGCAATCACATTTAAACAAGGAACCTTCCCCCCAAATGCACAATCACTCAGCATTGGTGGTAATCACATTCCATAAATCTCAAATGCACAACCGAGACTCAAATTCCTATCCTCAAACATATAAATATCAATCTTAACCCCCACGTCCCTATAGGAGTGATATGACAATACGCTCTTCCTATCTCCAAGTCCTGAGCGCTAAACATAATAACGAGCAAAAACTCTCTGCTCGAGAGAAAACCCAATACACTCTGAATCTTATAGGTAAAGTCCCTACACATCGGGATCAAATATCTCGAGACAACCATACTTTCTGAAGTCTCTATAATGAGATAATATAAATGCGAGCTCAACCATTTTGCAGGTGAGACAGAGTCAAAATAACACATCCTGCCCTAGAGCAGCAACCACGATAGCCTTGCAATATCCGCCTACTATAAAACCATATCCATGATAATATCATACTCGTACAATACATCACTAAAGTGAGTAATCTCAATAAAGATATATACCACTGAAAACATATAAACATACTAATAATGTTATCGATATATGCACTAAACTCATCTCATACGTGAATCTAGTGATAATCAAAGTACTGTGGCTCATTCCCGTCACATAAAACATACCTCATTCTCCAAAGATAAAACACATATTTTCTACCTTGCGAATCACCCTGGATGCTCAAATGGTTCTTGGACCTAACACACTTGTCCGAACCAAACCAAAAACTACTTTAATTATTACCCTTAATGGGCACCATACTCTTGTCCCTTAACTTGCTTCGGGAAAAATTAATACGTGTGGTCCTACTCTCCAGAAAATACTTCTTTGTACATAATTCATTTATTTGTGACACCCTGCCTACTAAAATACCGGGTGATCAGTCTTATATCAAATTAAAATAGGAATCCCAGTTGGTTCATTCTTAGCATCACTGTCGAAAACTTTTTTAAAACTTACTAACCACCTAGTATTCCAAAAGGCCAGTGCCAAATTTTAATTACTTAAACAAGACAATAACATGCGGAAATTCATATACACCATTCACAACAACTGAATCAAATCAACTGAATAAATAATTAAACTACTTGCCAAATAAACCATTGCCACTAAAGTAAATAGTCCAACAACAATCATCCAACAACTAAATAAATAAATTTGAAAACTGTACCTGGGCGACAATCCCTAAGTAAAACTCAAATTGATAGATGATTCTTACTCTAGGAAAGAATGAACGATGCGTCTAATCTAATCTCCTGCTAGCATTCACATGTGCCGCAGCTACGTGTCCCTGGAATAGAACATCAAGTCTGGCGTCCCTGTGGATGGACACCTAAAAGGTTTTGAAAATAGTTTTATAGCAAGGGTTGGAACCCAAAATATTTTGAAAATATTTAGCAAGTGAATTAACTGCAGTAATGAAAATGCATGAATTCACTTCATATTTAAGTTAGTGTCGCACTCTCTTGAGGACATACTCACCCCTCCACTAATGTGCACACCTAACGGTTTCCTTAACCCCACCTAGTTGTACTACCCCGTCCAACTAGTTCTAGTATAATCGTCCCTTGCCATTCTACTCTAAACCGAGTATTATTATTAATAGGTTATAGGTTATTTCTCAAATCAACCTAATTAGTTCCTCTTAAATGATATCATATAACTGTGACATAAGTTATATAAAGTAAATACATCACACACTGTATTATCACCTGCATATTCAATACCATTATATATGTATCTACCACAATTTCCACACATATATAATATGTATATCCATCCCTCTGAGTATACCCTCGCCGGATGATTTCCTCTAAAGTGCTATCTCACTAGGTGTACTCACATAACCTAGTTACTCAAGTCGGAATCGCTCACCAACTTGGCCCAAAATATAAACATAGTGGAGGCGGTCATATTCCTTCCCTAAAAGTGAGATAAACCCCTCACCCATATACCGGAAGCTATAACCTGGGGATATACTCCCCCTACTCCTAAAGCTAGGGAATTCACCCACTTCGCGCAACCTCCCTTGATAGCACTAGAGTATAGAAATTAAAAAAATATCTGGTCCCTGATATTTAATATCACACACAAAGTACATACATATATATACTATCACCACACCGTATATATATAATATAAATCCCGTCTTTACCGTGTACTAAACCCATAACACTAGCCTGTATATTCCCGAGTCTATGGTCCGACTCAAATTAATTAATTTTCTCCTTAATTAATTTATTACCTTCCCGAGTTTACAGTCCAACTCTAATTTAATTAATTTACACATCAATTTATTTAATACTTGGTGTCGCTCAACCAATATACTCGGACTCACTCACTTGGATCGTACCATCGTTAATACCCGATTCTATATTCCGCCCCCTAATTAATTAATTACACCTCAATTCATTTAATAATGTAGTGTCACTCAACCACAATACCCGAACATTTTCTCTCGGTCTGAAATTAATACTAAAATTGATTTCCCAAAATTCATCCCTTGAGACATGCAATTATCACCCGTCTAAACCCAATTATCTCCCCTTATAATTGCTAAGGAATATGTACTACATACACATTTATTAACAAAATAGAACATGGAAATTATTTTTTTTTAAATTAATTTCCCCTTATGTATAAAACTGGCTAATCTGTCACAAATTTGGGATCGTCAATCGATCGACGCCCTGGGTCGATCGATCGATCGACCAGTTCCCTTCCTTCTCCGATTTTCTGTTCAGTCATTAACGAAAATCCAAGCTTTCTTTTCCCCAATCCCAATCTCAATCCATAATTTTTATCATCTTTTTACATCTATTATGAACTATAATCATCATCTAAACCTTTTAGCATCATTGATATTACGATTTATCACCAACTCAAGAAATTGAATTCCTACGGTACAATCCCAATTGAAATTCAAAAATCTAATTCTATAATCCCCATCAATTCATCTCTAATACATGTTTTCTGCTATAGTTCTAATACCAATCAATATTGAATGCTTCTATAACATCAATTGAACTATTAAATCACACAATGTGTTCAATTTCATAAAAACCCAATTTCATGCTATAACCCACCCAAAATGAATTTTGGTTTACACCTCCCATAATATGAATTGATTATCATCTATTTAAGAATCACAACAGTTAACCACTTGCCTCTAATGGTTCGTAGAGTCTCATCCGTTGGTGCAGAGAAAGGGGTGATGAAGAACACCCAATTTGTCCCTCGATATGTCTCCATAAAGTCCCCAATTTGTTCTTGATTTGCTTCCTCTATTTCTCTCTCAACGCCCTAAGTTTAGAGTTGTGTTAACTGTTGGAAACGAAGGACCCTAATTTAAAAAATTCTTCTTTCAAATTAAATATAATTTCCTTTTAAGATGCGGAATAAAGATGGTTACTAACAAAATTTAATTTTCCAAAATTTATTTAATTTTCTTTTCTTTAAAAGATGGAAAATTATGGTGAACACAAATTTTAACAAATTAAAATTAAACACAAAAAAAGTGAATTAAAGTAAACTCACACACACTTTAAATTCACTCAAACCAAATTAATTTAATTATCAAGTTTAAACAAAGTAGACAAGAATATTATCCAATTAATTTAGTCTCAACTTGAATTAAATTACCTTAAACAAAATTTACCCAAATAATTGAACAAGCACCATTTTAATCAAGATTGAGAATTAAACCAAATTTTATCTTTTTACCTAAGCATGCATCTAAGGTGGATTTTGCAAGATAAAATTAATTCACAACCACTACGCCGCGATGTACGAGGAAAACTCAAATGGGAAAAATCTAGGACGACCCTAGCCTTAAGTCCACTAAGTACGGTATTTTTACAAGTGCAAGACAAATAACTTACTCAACTCGACTCAACTCCGTTCAAGCCCCTGACACGTCTTCTTGTACCAAACTTCGCCTAGTCGACAATCCCGGAATCCACCGAAACCTTGGAATCCACCAATGAAGCTTTTAGGACAACCGTCAACCCACACCCGAAGTCTTTCTCCAAGTGGTAACGCCGCAGCAAACTTTTCTCCTTTTTGGAATAGAGAAGAACCAAAACAATTCTTTTATGGGATGAGAATTAACCCGACGCCAAACGCTCCAAGCAAGATATATATATATATATATATATATATATATATATATATATATATATATATGTGTGTGTGTGTGTGTGTGTGTGTGTGTGTGTGTGTGTGTGTGTGGTACTTGGAATAAACTAATATGGGTGTAAATAAAAGTGTTTAAAAAGTGATTTTCTTCAAAAAAAAAAACACTCAAAACTTGAATTTTTCATGGAGGAATTAAGCTCTCAAAACTCTCTCTTAGAGGTTGTAGAAGATGAAAAAGTTCTCTTGAAAAAGTTGGTTCCCGCAATAATTAAAACTGGCAAAATATAGTGGGAACAAAAGTAGTGGGAAGATGGAGAAAACTGCCAAAAACTGACAAAGAATTTTCCCGTCGGAAATCTCGTTCGAACGACCATCTAACGATGTTCCAGTGGCCAAATGGGAAAACTAGTTCGAATGAAATTCTCGTTCGAACGACAATTTCGAACGAAATGTCAGAAAGTCCAAAATTACATTTTAAGCCCAAAAACTTTTTATTCAAAGATCTAGAGTAATTTCTGAAAATAAAATCCATTTTAAAATAAAATTACACCCATTATAAAATTACTCCAAGTCTCCCTATATATATACAAATGCATTCATACCTTTTGGAGACATTGGAATCTTAAAGTTGATGACGTGAAACGAGGCACTTGAAACACGGCAATGATGAAGCTTGGAAAGTAGGCCGCTGCGTCTTCAACTTTACACTTGTCATGACTTGAAGGATACACGAGAACACTATCCTATGACTCAAATGTTTTTGTCCGGAATTGGGCCAACACTACATAAGACTCAATTGGAAATTTATGTCCTTACAAATCGCCCCCTTTGGCTATTCCGGGACAAAAAACAAAATAAAATCCTAAAGGGCCATCAAGCTCTACTAGACTCAAAGACTTTCCACCAAAAATAAAAATACAATGCTTGACTCAAAACCCAAGGATCAATATCTTTGCCGATGAAAGTTGTCACTTAGAAGAATTCATGCACACTTAAGCAAAACATTAAATGTATAGGAAATATAAAAGTATTAAGTGCAATTAAAGTATCCATTATGATCTACCTAAGAAGGTCGCGACTCCCCCTAAGTTAAATCTCCTAAACTAAAGGTTTAGAAACCACTTCTCCCCCTTTTTGTTCAGGAATAGACAAAGGATGAGGAATTAATTAATTACTCATGCTCCCCCAATTTAACTAAGTACAATTTCTCCCCCTAAAAAATACATAAGGGATAAAGAATGGGAAAAGTACGTAAAACATGATTGAGAATAAAGTGATAAGAACATGAAAGCATGTGGGAAACAATAGCACGAACTAATCCACACAAGGATAAATAGATACCAACATATGATGCAACCAAAATGATATCAATTAGACAAATAAAATACTAAGCATGTGATATCAAACAAAATATGCAACACAATAGATACCAATTATGAAGTAAAAAGCATAAATGGACTAGCGAGACATGGCAAAGACAAAACAAATACCATATATATGTATACAAAATGAATGGCACTAACGCACACGCATATATACATACGTATAAACACCACACATGACACAAAATACATTAAGCTTTTCACACTCGTATGGGGAAAATGTTTCCAAATACATGTGGTAAATGGAAGTGTAGGGGTGCGAACTAGTAACAATTAAATTTTGACGCAATCACTTAAAATATGTTCATGGAGTTCTCATTTGATTGCATAGCTTTATCACATTTAGATATAGCCTCATGTGATAATATAAATTGAACTCAGTGAATAAACATACACAATGCACATAAGCCTAGAATTTTGATGATTCTACAAACCAATAGAGTCATGACAATGAAAGCGCCACTAGGATAAATGGACATTATGCAAAACCGTTGATATACCATCCAAACTCCCTCAAAATAAGCATATATAATTTTGAATGACAATAGAAAACTAAACTAAATAGGCCTTGGCAAAGAATTTTCTTTTAATGCCATATTTTTCTTTTAAGCCTTTGGACCACGTATTTCTTTTAGATCCATTTCAAACAGTGGCTTACTCGCAAAGGAAAATATTTTCTTTCGGAGCCCTTCCCCGTGCACATATTTATATATAAATATCATTTTTATGCTACACAAATCTCACGTGCAATGGATTTTAACATGCACTAGTCCTCCTAGGTCATATAGTATGTAGATGACTAGATTGGTAGGAGAACATCTCACTTAGCTCAAATATACATGTGATAATTAAATTTCAAACGAGCTCGTGCATGTGTGAAAAGAGGCATTTGAAAATAGAATTCATTAAGCAACGCAAAATCCAACAACTCCATGTAAGCATGGCAAAGAACATTATAAGGATTACAATCTTAACCAAAAGTTCTAGCCACATAAAAGCAAAAAAGAAGGGATTCAAACACAAGTATATGCCACATAGAATGTGTCAAACTAAAATACAAAAAAACATCTTTTTGAATTTTTGAAATTTTTAACCAAACAAAAATATTTACTCAAAAGACAAACAAAAATCATTTGTAGTTTTTATTAAGCCTAAATAACTCATAAAATAAAACACAAATGACAGACCAAAATCTTTTTGTATTTTCATTTAATGCAAACTTAAATGAAAGAATTATAATACAAAAGATAAACAAAAATCATAATTCTAGCATGAGATATGTGATAAAGCAATGACTAGAAAATGATAAACAAACATACAATTAGCATGATAATATAGCATGAAGTATAAAAGCTTAAGTATGCAAACAACTAACACATTCAACCTTTAGATTTTGCAAAGGAGGTATCGTGTGAAAGTAAATGAGAATCAAAAATCCTATCTTGTAAAGCTACCAAGTCGGATCTCCTAACCCAAACTAATGAATAATGACGATCTTTGGATATAGAAATCTTGGCTACCTCGGTTGCCTTACGTTGGGATTTCTTAGGACCATATTTAAGATCAAAACAAAACTTCCTAAGATGACCTTTCCGACCACAATGTGAGAACCTAAATACTCGGAGTACCTAATGAATGACCTATAACATTGTTCCTAGAGGATTCTGATAAAACATTGGTTTTGGCTTTAAGAGTTGATTCGTTACTAGTAACGAAGATTAAACCACAAGTGTCATTTTTTATTTGGACCGTTCCTAACATTTTATCTAATTTCTCCGAACGACTCTCTAAATCAAATTTGACTCTACTTGAGTCTCTCACTTTCTCCTCAAGCTCTATAATCCTAGACTCGAGCAAACCATTTCTCTCTTCAAACTCGAGAAGCTCCTTTTTCAAGGATTCCATCAAACCTCTAAGGCTATCTCTCTCACCTTCTACATACTGAAGCTTCTCTCGAAGAGCTCTCTCTCGTGTCCTAAGGTCATCAACTAATTCACTCTCATCTACGACCTTGGCACTCTCTTTTAAACTAGCTTCTAACTTCAAATTTGCTCTTTTTAATTTAATAAATTCATCGTATATTTCTTGAAATAAAAATTGAAGTTAACTCACATCAACCTCTTCTTCATTTTCACTCTCTCTCTCTTTTTCACTCTCACTACCATCAAAAATAAGGGAATCATAAACTTTAACCTCGGAAGTGTCATGTATTTTTTATTTTCATGGGAAGATTCATTATCGGAGCTCACATGACTTGCCATGAACGCGACGAAGTTGCACTCAATGGGGGAAGTGGGTCCCTCTTCCTTATCACTATCACTAAGGGTAGCATTATATGAAATTGGTTGTTACCCTCTTTCCTTAGTATAGTGGGGCATTCAAAAGCCCGATAGCCATAATCCTCACAACCGTAACACCTATTAGACTCGTCCCTATTAAGATTTTCATTAAACGTTTTAGGGATCTTTTTGGCTTCGTCATGCTTAGAATTTTCAAATTTCTTAAAATCATTTTTAAACTTATATTTATTTAAATTTAAAAAATTTATGAAACTTCCTAGCAAGCATAGTCATATCTTTCGAGTCACTATCACTCTCATTATCCACAACTTGTTTTTCCTCCTTTCGGGCTTTCAAAGCAATGCCCTTATCAATTTTATTTTTGGTTTTAGAGGGGAACATATCTGTGACACCCCGACTAATTAAATACCGGGTAGCTACTCCTTTATTAAATTAATTCAAAATGCCAAGTTGGCTCAGTTAATAGCATCACTGTCGAAAACATTTTAATATTACTAACCACCTAGTATTTAAAAAGCAAGTTGCCAAATTTTAATTTAAGTCTGATTAACATGCAACAAAAGTAATGAAGAAGTAAATAACACCATTCACCATACTGAAGTAAAACAAATAACCATCACAATAGAGTAAATAAAGTCTCGAGGAAAAACTCCTCACTACAATCCCACAACTGAAATAAATAAACTGAAACAATACATGCTAAAGTCCGAAAACTGAAATGTAAAAGATGTCTCTAAAGAAATGGGCAACATGCCCTACAACTGATAGAGGGTGACTCTGGAATCCAAAAGATAGAAGCGTCTACATGCAAATCCCTGTAGCTTCCACAAGCAGCTACAGCTCGTCACCTGAATGGATAATCTATGCTTGGTGTCCTTGTGGCTGGGCACCTAAAAAGGTTTTACAAGAAAAAGATTTGAAAAGCAAACGGGTCAGAGCCCGAATGTGGAGTTATATTTTAAAAACCTGCAAGTGCTTTAAAAACATTTAAAACATTAAATGCAAAGTACATGTTAGGACGTGCACTCACATTATATTCTCACCTCTCGTCTAATTGTGCACTCCTAACGCAAGTACCCATCTATAACTACCCATACTACTAGCTAAGTGACAACATATCTAGCTAGACTGCCGAAGGTCCTGCCCATAATACTTGGTTCCATTTACATAATAACGCTCGTAATTAAATAGGGGTTTAACGTCAACTCAGATACTCAATATGTAATATATATAACTATCAGTTAACTTGTTATATTTCTCGAAAACAATGCCGTAATATATTTACAACATTAACATGAGGATTCTCATTAATAAAATGTATATTAATCTCATCATATATATACAATACAAGCACCCCGAGAACTAAGCTACGGTGCACACATACTCTGCTATCCATCCCGGTACATCACGTACATAAGGATCACATATTCCGAATCTCTCAGGAATAGTCCAGATAACACAAATCACAAATAGTGGAGGCGAACACAGTCACCATCACGTGGGTCACGCACATACCTACGCTCCCACGGTCAGCGGACTTATTAATATCCCAATAAGTCTTTCTATGACCTATGTTCATCGAGGTACCAGTCTATATCCCCCCCGTAGGCACACAAGGAATAGAGGGTCCTAAGCGAACGCAACCTCCCGTGATAGCAAGTATGGTAGGTATGTCATACACACAATCCATATACCACTACTAAGTAAACACACGTCTTAGTAATACCGTATTTTAATCGTAGTATATATTCTCATACTAACTATAATTAACACAATTCATACTATTCCGGTTTGTAATTATACGCGCCATAATTATCTCACGTCGTAGTAGACACTCACGTCTCAACCCAAACCGTCCATCTAATACACTCTCGTATGTAAATTCCTTCTCATAAATACCCAAATGTCCCAATTTTATCACTACGAAGGTTAACTATATCCTCGAACAAGTTTACGGAACTCCAAAAGTCAAAACAGTCCAAAAAGGACCAAAATGTCAACTCGTTAGAAGTCTCGTTCGAACGAGACTGTTCGAACGAGTTTGGATTGTCAGGTCGTTAGAAGTCTCGTTCGAACGAGGCTGTTTGAACGAGATCCCAGTTCGTTCGAACGAACTGTCCCTTCTAACGATATCTCGTTCGAACGAGATATCGAACGAAATCCCTACTCGTTAGTAACGACTGGTCAACTCGTTAGAAGCTCGTTCGAACGAGTTCGTTCGAACGACCTGGGGGCTGCTTCTAACGAGCTACCAGCTTCGGCCCAGATTTTTCCCCATCTCGTTTTTCACCATTTTTATCACTTCTAATCTCTTCCAAGGTTCATCCCAATAACGTTTTAGGGTCTCTAATTCATCCTAAACATATTTACATCATCTCCTAACATGTTTTCAAGGATTGAATCATCATAACATCAACCAAATTTACAAATCTCTATACTTTTCCCAATTTCTCTAGAACATGAACCCTAGGTTTATATCATCATCAAATCCCAGAATTTATTTCGTTTTAATTCCTTCAAATCACAATTATTATAAGGGAAATCATCTACCTAACATACTACATGCAATTCTCTTCACAATTTCTCAAGTTCTATAATCTAAACTACATGGGTTTTCATATTTTCATCAAGAACAAACCATAAATCCGAATTGTCTAACATGGAGGAAACATTCTCTGAAATTAAATGGAATAAAGTCACTTGCCTTGGTTGTCTCTGAGTTTGGTGTAGATTAGATGAAGTTTTCTGCAGAAATTTCTCTCTCTCCAAGCTCTTCTCCAATGGTGGCTTAAGGTGGCTAGGGTTTTGATTTGGGGAAACTTAGAAAACCTAAATGATAACCTACGTAGCTTTCTAGGTTAATATGGGTTGGTTAGTGGGATTAATGGGTCTAATCCACATCAGATTTACATCTCTAATTTTCGTCACTTTTAATTCCTCAAAATGTAAAATTACCAAAATACCCTTTTAGTTGCCGGTATGGCCTAAAAATACCCCGGGACCCAAACTATACCCCCGGCTAGTGTTTTCTGACTATCTCGACCCTTCCGGACGCGTTGGCGCACTCAAAACGACTATACGGATTATAGATTTTAAATTCACTTTTTATTATCAAAATATTATACCGTGACGCGGCGGTCCCACGCGTCTCAACAAAATTTCTAAAATGCCGTATATAAATCCCACGACAAATTTTATAATACCAAGTTCATATATAATCA